>OW121846.1:50060106-51310106 GCA_933228895.1 Platycnemis pennipes
GTAAAGAATGCAGTGAAGCATGGACGTTGACAGCTGCAGAGAATTCTAGGGTAGAAGAATGGGAGATTTGATGCTACAGAATGATGGTCTTGACCAAATGGATCCACTTTGTGAGTAACGACTAAGTCCTTAGAAGAGTTGGAAAGAGAAACCTCCCGAAAACTTTAAAAAGAATACAGGACAACTTGACCGGCCATGTGATCGGCGAGACATGATGGCCTGATGAACACAATAGTAGGCAAGTAATGGCAAAAGAGGTTCCTGTTATGGGATATGTAGAACAAGTGAAAAATGATTTGAAAGAGGGAAAATACGTAAATATGAAAACATTAGCTCATAGGAGAATCAAATGGAGGATATTTATTTGGGACTTCAATTTCTCCTTACGTCATTTGATTATACTGGTATTAAACTAAATCAATTACATTTTACAGAAAAATTAAAGTCACAACACACATTAAGTTAGGTGAGTTATAAATATGGACTGGGTGAACAATGAAGCCTTTATTTTAGGTATCTTGGAGTCAAAATAGAATAGCATCTGCGATGCTCGATGGAACACTGACCTGGAGAAAGACGCCTTGAATTGTATTAGGGAACTTATAACAGGGGCGTTGAGTAGGGACGTTGAAAAAAGACTGGAGAAGAGCAAGATTCAGAGCGTCACGTCATTAAATTGCACCAAAACGTGTATGTGAATGAAAGGGTATGAACATAAACTGGCAGCTTTGGAGACACGATTAAATAGAATGATTTGAAAAGTAGTTCATGAAGGAGGAAAGAAAAATGAGTTCTAGATATGACACAAGATGAGAGGGTTTATTTAATATATTAGGATGAAAGAGTTGGTTGATTGGCCACATAATAACGAGCGATTGAGTTTCGAAGAACGTGATAGAGAGGAGAATGCTGGTTAATCTGTAAAGAAGGGAGAAAATGGGCAGTTCTAATGGATTATTGAGAGGTGAGAAGTAGGCGGAGCTGAAAGAAATACACAAGGCGCCCCCTGCTGCATGGATAAATGCAATTAAATCAATAAGTGACGGATTACATGAAGCTGGGACAGACGGGACTCTAAGCGATATACCGATTTCATTAGTTGATTATGAGTCTTTGCGTGAATAAAAGACTGTTCCCATAGTTAATATCCATAGTTCACTTCCATACACCCTTTAGTAATCACTATTTCCATAAGTTCCTCCTAGAGGTTTTAACATAAATACCAGCGTCCAGCATCCCAGGGTCCAACAGAAACATATCTCGAATGACAATACCCATTTCAATATTAAAATCTCCTAATTTATCAAAGATATAAATCATAAATGAACAAATTCCCCTAATGTCAATCTTTATTGCGTTAGGGCCTGATATCATGGTACTTAATTGGGAAAAACATTCCTTATTTCGGACAATAGTGCAGCCTTGTTTTATGCTTCCTGCAACCTACTTACTCCTTTTCTATTTCCATAATACTTTCAGCACAACAATTTGAAATTCGGCCTGAATTTTAATTTAACTTTTCAGCTGAGGAAGGTGAGGAAAATTTGGCCCCTCAACATTTTCAAAATTCTTGTGAGAAGTTTGATGAGACTAGTAAACCAACCCTAAATTTTATGAAATGAAGTATTTTCCATATTAAAAAACCTTGGAGGGGATAAATTTTAATAAGTGACCAGAGTACTGGCTTCTCTTTCCGAAGGCCCGGCCTTTTTGCATCGAAATACCCGTGCTAAAAATAGGGGTTTGGGTAGAGCACACAATGTTCATTAACTCCACCCGTCACCTTTGAACGTCATATCATAAGCACCTTGGCAGCTTTCGTTGAAATCCAATTCTGACGCCACGCTTTTCATATTCTTAATAACTTTTCCTCAATGGCTCTAATAGCCTTTATTTTCATTCCTAAACAGCTAATATCAAAAACACATCTTTTACGTATTGAATAATTGATGGTTATAGAGTGCAAGATTTGACTTTTAAAAGAGGTTCGCCGTGGTAGCCTAGGAGACAGAACACAGAGCTGCTTATCAGAAACCCCGGCTTACGTGAAGTGAAATGATTTTTTTGAGGAAATACTCATTTTTTTCGTTTTAACTCACATGATTATGAAAAAATCCAATTTTTTCTGTTCAATAGTTTTCTTTTTCTCGAAATCTTCATGCCAGGGCATAATAGTTAGTTTCTTGTCAACAAACTACACGTGGGGGTGAAAATTGTAACACCGACAAAAAGTAGCATTTTTTATGTGGCTAATAAAAGGTGCTATGTGTAAGTACTTCTACGGCTATAATTGCATAAATATGCATAAAATAACACTCCAATGATAAAAATAACGATTGTCGATTTAAAATTCATTTTCTACAAGTAAAATTGTGATTGAATTACTTAGCGGAGACCTGTATTTTTTATCGCGCCTTTGCTGATCACAAAAACATTTAACATTTCTAAGAATACATTTCACATATATCATCATTACAGGCCAATTTAGATGAACGTAGCAAAAAAATTGGTATCTTCATGATTCATCCAATCTAACGAAATGAATGTGTTTTCCAATTCTGTACTTTGCTGACCCCATCATTTCAGATACAAACGCAGCCGACACCAGATGGGTCTTCAAGCCTTTCCATATGTGACCACCTCATGCGTCCATCCTAATCCCATGAATAACAAGCCCTATTTCTAGATGCAAATCGCAATAAAGTACTAATTTAGTCGCGGGAGTACTGGGGGAATTTTCACCGAGCTCCGCCTGGCACGCGGCCACAGGGGTCGCTTAATGAGGACGCGACTCACCCTGAAAAGTTGGTCGGCACGGTGTTAAGCCCTGAGTCCACTGTCCACCCCCATCCCTCCCTCGCCTCGTCCCATCCATCGCCCGTATCCCACAATTCCCCGACCGGCCACACCCCTCTCCACCCCCTGCCAATCCGCCCTCCCCTTCCCCGCCCACCCGCGCCTTCCCACACGCGCATGAAACGATGAAGTCAAAAGCACTCACTGCGGTAGACGTGCTTTGGGAGTCAACCCAAGGATTTTTGCGTTCCTCCTCCCTTTTCCGCTCGTCTTGCGAGAATTCTCTTCACGCCTGCCTCCTTTTCTCAACCCCTTCTTCCCCATTCCTCCCTCCCGGCAGCCCCATCCGATCCCTTTCCCCTCCCCCCTTAAACCCCGGTCCTTCCTCCTCACCCACCCTAAGGGAACACCATCGCGACAGGAAACACCACTTTCAATAAGGCAAGGGGCCTGGGACGTGATCTCGATTCTCACGTCTGATTCCCTATTCTACCATCCGGGGTCTTTCCCCTCCTCCCATTGCTTCTTCCCCTCCGCCCTCCTTGCCCGCCCCCGTCTTGCCCCGCCCGTTTGACCTTCGCCCCCCTGCTGCGTTGCCCCTTAACCCTCCGCATCATTAATCCCTTTCCCTTTCCATCTTTCTCCCCGATTCCTCATCCGTGCTGTCTAGTCTCCCATCACCCCTGCGCCCACGTACCAAACCTTTCCTTGCGCGGCGCTGACTGATCGAGCAACTTACGACTTCATGAATAACACTATTATCATTATCCTCATTGCAGACCTATGGTCACATGCGCGCAATGTCTTTTCACAGGCAGGTCCGGGTATGAAACGGGGAGCGTGAGATGCAGTTGCTGCACGAACCGACAGCCAAATAGGTTCCAATGCAACTCAGGAGTCGCGTTTTAAAAATGTTTTAAGCCGGTATGATATTTAACTCCTAAACATAATTTCAAATCGCTAATAGCTTGCTAAAATGAATAAAGTACAGTTTCGTACATAGCGTAAGAGACAATACTGTAACCCATTTCATGCTCAATAATATATTCATCACTATCTTTGAAGTGGGCTGTGACTTTAGATAATTCTCAAATTAAAACGGACGCATGTGTGTTAAGTAAGATTTTGGATATAAGTTAGTATTGGGCATTTAATTATCAGAAAACGTTGCAAAGGGACGCCAAAATCAAAATTTTTAGACCAAGAAATACATAAATTAGTAGGCAATTTATACTAAATGAAATATACCTGGTCGCAAATAGCCGATCAGGTGTCCAAACTTCCTACCAGTCGATGAAGTCTTCACGGGTTTCCAGCCTCGAAAAGGTGTTGATGGGCACTAACGCTTCAATGGCGTAGCCTGCAATCGTCTCCAGAGTGAATGGTTTAAGCCAAGATGCGCCGGGTTTTTATGGGGTTCTCCAAGGCATCAGGTCGGGTCTGATTGGTCAGCACCTTCCCGCTATCTCTTCCGTCGTTTCAAGGCTGGTTTCCATGCACGGCTTAGCTGGAAACCGCTGTCTCTGTTAAAATTCTCTTTTTCCATTCAAATTCCCGCTGCCTCTTTTACTATGTGGTCCCAATAGTCCTTTGCACGGCACAAAATTGTTTTGCTCACAAATATTTCCTGCGATCATTGTCCAGGCAGTATTGGGCCACCGCAGATTTCCCCGGGTGAAAAAGTCCTATGCTCCTCTCCCACTCCTTTAGACACTTCCCTACTGTTCGGCCAGTTTCCCCATGTAAACGTGGCCGAATTCGCAAGGAATACGGTAGACTCCAGGTGTTTTCAGCTCCAGTTTATCTTTAACAGAATTCAGGATATTTTTCAATTTTCCCGTGGGTCGATGCACAGTTTCAATACCATTCCTCCTTTGAATTCTCGATTACATTGGAAACCGCTGAGACGAAAGGAATGTAGGCTCTTCGAGTTAGGTTTTTCTCCTCAGGCAGTTTCTCCTTGTCGATGATGGTCACCTTGAGGTCCTCCTCATCTACACAGTTGACCTGTTTCAACACGTCTTCGGTTCGACGTATTTCCGGTACAAAGGACAGTGCTACGAACAAACGGAAGGGATTCCTAAACCGAAAGAGCCTGCATTCCCTTCGTCTCAACGGTTTCCAATAATATCTCAAGGATTCTAAGGAGACATTTTATTGAAACTATGCATCGGCTCACGAGAAAATTGAAAAACATCCTGAGTTCTGTTCAGGATAAACTTGAGCTCAAAACACCTGGTGTCCACCGTATTCCCTGCGAATGCGGCCAAGTTTACACGGGGAAACTGGCCGAACAGTAGAGAAGCGTCTAAAGGAGCACGAGAGAAGCATAAGACTTGGATCTGATTGGTCAGCACCTTCCCGCTCTCTCTTCCGTCGTTTCAAGGCTGGTTTTTATGGGTTTTTTTCACCCGGAGAAATCTGCGGTGGCCCAGCACTGTCTGGACAATGATCACAGGAAATATTTGCGAGCAAAACAATTAAGTACCGTGCAAAGGACTAGTGAGACCGCATAGTAAATGAGGCAGTGGAAATTAGAATGGATAATAAGAATTTTAACAGAAAAAGTGGTTTCCAGCTAAGCAGCGCATAGAAACCAGCCTTAGAAACGACAAAGGAAAGAGTGGGAAGGTTCTGACGAATCAGACCCGACCTGATAACTCAGGGGACCCTATAAATACCCGGCATATCTTGGCTCAAACCATTCACCCTGAAGATGATGGCAGACTACGCTATGGAAAAATCGGTGCCCATCAACACCTGCACCCGGTTGGAATCCCGTGAATACCTCATCACCAGCATTCGCCGGGAGAACCTACGTATATTTAATCCCTACCAACCTTTCATAGTTGCGACACATAGTATGGGTAGTGATAAAATTAAAAGTAAATATGCTAAAGGGAGTCCAAAAATGAAATGGAGGTCGCAGTATTAAGATATCAATTGAACTTGAATTTTAAAACGAAGTGGAAAAAAATGTGTCAGCTAAAAAAAGTGAGCGAAGCTGTTATAGCAATACTGGGCGCCATAGCAGATAGCAAGTCAAGAAAAAAAGCAGAGGCCTTGATCAATACCACATTTCTAGCCGAAGGTGAATTGGAACGGAAATAATTTAAAGCGCGTAAAGATTTATTGGCTTTTAGAATCACGATATTTCATACTTAGGATTGACTGATATTTATAGTATGTTCGCATAGTTACCAAAGCAAACATAATTGCGTGTAAAATGATGAGAAGAAAATACAAAGGCAGAAATGACGAGACGAAAGATGAATATCTAACATGTGTCAATGTTACTTTCGAGAACTTACCGAAGGCGCATGATAGAGTTGATAATTGATTAATATGATAATAAAGGTAATATCTCAGAATTTAAGCTCTTAAATTCAAAATTCTAAGCATTTCGTTTTTAAGCCATATTGAAAATAAGGATCGAGATGACTTCTTTTGGTTATAGTGATTTACCTAGATGAGAGATAAATAATGCAATTGGAAATTTAGAGAGAAGAACTTTTAATGTCTCAAACTCAATGCAAAACGTCAGAGCGAAAGCTCTTTACCGGCTCTCTGTGTTAACTCACCTGCTCAGGATGTGAAATGTATGTTGTATATAATGTTCGGGATATTTCATGATAACCAAATTAGAAAATTTTGGGCACAGAAGCAAACCTAATGACCAAATAATAACTAATAAGAATCGAATAGTATGTTTAGAAATATTTGGGTTTAAATTAAAAAATTATTGTAGAAAATCGTAGGCTCGATCCATTCTAAATGGGTTTTTACAGAAGATAGAAAAGGTACAACAATTACGCAATGACGAATAAAGACGTTTTAGGCATATTGGGAGAAATTGGAATTTCATTGATAGAGCTGGTTTTGTCGCTAGACTATGGGTCTGCCGTATCGATAGTCAGTGATATTGTTTCCGACTGAGGATTATTTTTATTGGCATGCCGGTCACTAACTGAGTGCTCTATGGAAAGCGTTTCGAGTTTATTGCTTCATCCGTCAGATGGAACCTTTAACCTTGGGCTCCACGGTGTCTTTCGTAAATACAAGGCTATTACTGATGTCGAATTTACCTCCACGCGTCCTCCGTTCCTTGAAAAATTCCAACCCATAACAAATTATCCTAAATAGTACAAGTGACCTAAGAGACGAGTGCAAAAGAAGAAGAGTTAATAAAGAAGGGGTTCGGGAGATAACTGGATAGATACTGAAATGGCCATTGAAGGAAGTCTAAGAGGAAATAAACTCTTGAGGAGTAGGAAAAGCGAAAATATTTGGTAAGAATACGAGATAGAGAAAAATGGGAAAACACATATAATTACTATTATTATTTTGGATATAAGTAAAACTGAGGTGACAGAAATATTTACGCGCCGTGAGGAAGTTCAGGGCAGGTCTGCTGAAAAACCTAAATGTTATTTTCAGCATTTAAATTGAAAAACGATAAATCAATTAGCAACGTAAGGCGCTCCCTACTGTGTGAATAAAAAACAACAATATTGCAGTATTGTATGAATGACGTCCACTAGTAGACAAAAACATTAAGGAGGAAACTGTGCCGAGGAGAGAGATCAAAGCTCGCTTTTAAAGGTCAAGAAGGGGTATGAGATGATGGGCATGTGGATATACTCTTAGGGAGAGTTCCAACCCTTTTTGAATAAGTGAAAGTATGTCGGGTCTTTCGCCGGATCAGGTTCTTTGTTTCTTTCACATTTCGAGGAGAAAACCGCTTATCCTCTTTAGGGATCGTAAGTCCTTGATAACATTTTATCCGCATTTCCATTAAACCCTTTAAACCACGGTAATGGTGCGCAGCAGGTTGTGGATCTACAAAGGCTAAAATCTTCAAGGTATTGGTCCATAAGGTGACATCAGATTAAGCATGGCACCCCATCGTGAGGGCCCCCGCTTGAATCCCAGCTGTCACAGATTTTTCAAATACATACCGGTCCCCACTTGAGTTTTGCGTGGAAAGTATGTACTTCCATTTTAATACTCCGTCTGTCAGTTGGTACGTTCCACTACTAGCCCAATGGTGACTATCGTTAAGAGCAGGCAGTACACTGACGCTGGGTTTTTCTCCACTTCCTCTATTCCCTGAAAAGTTCCTACGATGAATCCTTTGCCCCACATCATTTTCTGCTCAATTTTACTTGATCTTCTCCCTAAATAACACTAATACAACACCATGAATATCGGCGAGGAACAAGTATAAGTTATCAACTACTAAGCCCTTACGTAAAATAAATATACACCATCACCTCTGCTAATGACTAATTTATAAAGGTAATACAGTAACTACATCCAATGTTGCCATTTAACTAACACCAGCCAGTATACTGTATAAATACTGTATAAATCTCATACAAATATTTGCGTGTGAGTATTAAACAGGCAGGCTCAATTTAAATTACTTTCACTACATTTATAGCTACATAAATGCACTTTAAACATTACTTACCGGTTTCATTTTCAAATAACATATTGAATATTATACTCCATTTTGTCAAGGAAAGGCCTTTAATGGCATATATGGAACTAGTAGTGAAGGTTCTTATGATTACTGACCTTTGATTATGACGATGATGATGCATGCGTATAGAATGCATATAAGTCTGTTGATAGAAATTTCGGCAATCGAGTTTTATGAGTTTAATTACATTGATACATAACAACAGCAGGAGTAGCGTAACAGGGCCCACAAAACACCATACTAGTGATAGAAATTATAGTTATTTATAATTAGTTTTCCTTCAAATGGTATAGAAACCTTGAAGTTGATGAGCGAGTCGCTTTTTGAAACATTGGAGGACATTGAGAATCATCCGCGGAGATGCCCAAAAATGTCACCAGGAATATTTTCCGGGAAATTGTCATATCTAAAAATTTTATTGAATGGCCAAGACTCTGATGATAGATATATTTCCAGCGCCAGATGGCCTCAATATTATTGGTATCAGAATGGAAACTTCATGCGCTGGTTGGATTGAGTGTTATTGTCCTCAATTTTCTAAGACTACTGGACCATGTAACCTTGCCAAACCTAAACCTTATCCTAGCAGGAATACATCCTCTATACCTGCGACGGTGTTCGAAATCGTGAACCTATCATACTTTGAAACATTTATTCTTATTTTTCCTTAGTAATATGAGGCCTGCACATTATCGACCTTGTTATTCTGGCCGGTCTGTATGAAATGATCTGGATGGTAACCAGGGACAAATTTAGTTACTGGTTCGTAGCTATGAAAAAAACGTTTTCATTGGCAATCTTCCATTATTCCATGGTCAAAATACGTTTAATTGCATTCATACTTAACAACAGCAGGAGGAGCAGCTTAACAGGCCCTACAAAACACCACGCTAGTGATAGAAATTATAGTTATTTATAATTATTTGTCCTCCAAATGGTATAGAAACTCTGAAGGTATGTTAAATAAGTAAACAAACATCACGGTTGATTACATCAAACACCAATCAGACTTTTTACATGAATTTTACTTTTACTTTGTGTTTCACCTTACTGAGGCAATTTGCGCATTAAAACGTATTATATTAAAATGGAACTGATTGAATATTGCCACAGATAACTTGTATTTCTTTACCTCCTTCAATTTTGCATCTGTTGATCATCAGAGTTCAAACGGGAAAAGAATTATGGATGTTTAAGCTACAATGACTAAAGTGGAGAACATCGAAGTAAATCAGTCGAATGGCCGTTGAACGTATAGCACAGGACAATGAAAAGTGGAAAAGAAGTTTCATCATACCAGGAGAGATATGATAAGAGGCTTGCTGAATAAGCTGATAGCATCGGTTAAATAGATGAATTTAGGGAAATTAAGACCAAATAACGGGATGAGAGTTAAGGAAATCTTATCTCCGTACATTTTCTCTGCCCCTAACCCTTGCGCTGTGCTTTAACCAGGAAAAGAACCCGAAGCTCCTATTCAAAGCTTTTGCAGGTCTCTTTTGTGAAAATTGTCTCAAAGTGCCCTTTACCGAAGTCATGCCTCCAAATCGTGCTCGCACTATCAAATCTGATTAGAACTGAAACTCAACTAGTCTCAGAAAATAAATCGATGCTCGCAAGCAGCAAGGAAATGCAATTATCAACTTTTATGAAAAATCTTCAAACTGGTTTCATTGGTCTTCCTACAGCCAGGGGCTTATTTCCGTGTCGCACCTCACCACTGCTCGCGCGAGTTTCACACTGCAGTTAGAGTTCGTCCTAAATGCTTTCTTGTTGACAGCTTAATTTCAAGATGCACATTTGCATCACCTATTCACGCCGTGAAATCAGACACCCTAGCATAACCACATTAAAGCACTCATGTGTCTGCAACGCGCATGATAGAACTTGCGCAAAACAAATCTTAATTTTTTCATCGAGCTATGATTATCCCCAAATATTTTGTAATTTTAATGACTACTTATGAGAGTATAGTACGTACATACATAAATGATTTAATATATAATGCATTTCATGATATAAATAAGGTAATGACTGTAATAATAGCTAATGTAACAAATGTACAAGACGTTAGATACATGCTTCTTTGGTGTAACAAATACAACAGAAATTCGTAAATATTTCATACATTAATTAAATATACGCTTAAATCAAATACGACGATTGATACCAGAAGACACTCGGTATGAAAACCTATTCTGTGGCAAGAAACTACTCACCTCTTTAGTTAGCCCAAACCTGTAACAAAGGATCAAATTGATTTTGGCCAAGAATTTTCAGCAAGATACGACGTGGAGAAAGCAATAAATTAATTAAGTATTAAAATAAATACCTCTGTATCTCAACCTGGCCTTCCTCTCAATGCTTCTATTAGTTAACATTGACATGTATACACAATGTTCCTCTTTGTACCTTTGACTTCTTTCTTCTTCTTCTTGCTTTCTCTTCCAAATTCTTATCCACGGTCATTCTCTGCAGTTATTCCCGTTCACATTTTCTTTGACGATTGTCTTCATCAGTCCAATAGGTTTCAGCATGTGAGACACAAAGGGTTTGCTTACTATTTTTAGAATTCTCGGATTCCTTTTTATCCTACCCTTCTCTGAACCACTTCATTAGCTGCTTGTTCTCTCAATATGGTCTTTATCAAATTCCAGTCTTGCAGTCTCCCTGTGAGTTTCAAAAATTCCAATTTGGCACAAGGACTCATTTATTTAAGTGATATTCTTTTTATTAAATCGATATAAGTTTAATGATTCCAAGTAATTTCACAGGGGGTTTATTCGGTTCTTTAACGCTCGTGACATTCAAGAACAAGCAAACATTTTGAATCTGGTATTTTATAACAACACGCTCCCATCAAAGAAAGCAACCTCCTCTTTTAAGAGCGGACATCAGCGAAAATCAGGAAAATGAGGGCTTAAGAAATTGACTGTTTGTACGTGAGACCTCCGTTGATAAAATAAAGCTATTATTTCTCATGCAGCCATGTGAAAATATAAAATCAAGGGGTGTATGACAAAATACACAATGACATGTAATTAATATGGATTCAGAAGTAGCGGAAGCGATGCCGCTGAAGTTCCAAGGGATTACGGTAATAAGGTAACTAGTGATATGTATTAAAATACGTGACACGCCCTTGCGGTGACTTGCAATAAACATGTAGATGTGTTTTCTATGAGAAAATGTGAAATTATTGCTTACTTAAGAGTAAAATGTTATCAGGAGAGCACATCTGATGAGTCCACTTTAAGGCAGGAACTAAAGATAATAATTGCTGTTTGTATTGAGACTGGATGATAAAACTGGCACATGTTGTTCTTTCTGGAAGTTATTATAGAGTAAAAAGAGATAAATTGATAAATTTAAGAATATATTGGTTAGATCATTAAGATAATAATCAGTGAGTGTTAGATTGTGACCTTCATCAAAAACGAAAAAAATTAAAAAAACAATCACGAAGACCCTTGAGAGTGAAAACATTTGAAAATAAACAAGAATGTTTAGCCTAATTTTCAGCAAGAGGTATTGTATTAACTATGCTAAACATGATTTCAAATAATAGGGATTCGACGTGAAAGAAGCTTGCGGAAAGAAAATTGAAATAAAATAACCCCTTCAAATATATGGATGAACACAGCAATTAACATGATTGGCGTAATTAAGCACTTTATTTAAATGAGAGAGAATAAATTGATCGCGTTCTAGTTAGCATCGTGTGTTTCCAGAATGCGTTTTCCAGAGCATTATGAGAAAAGCAAACTTGAATGACAAAGAAAATAGGCTTAGACTGGGCATAGGATAAACTCCCCATGCAAGTTCTGTGCATGACAGAACTCGAATGAGTATCTCAACTAGTAATGCACGTGCTTGATGGTGTGAAAGGACAAATTCAGGGGTAGGAAAATGTAATTAAGAACAAATTCCGCACTTGACTTATCTAGAAGAGCGTTTCATTCATCTACATTTTGAGTACTTAAAAATATTTACGCTATTAGTAAAATTTAAAATAATTCACGTTAATGACAATATTCCTTACGAGTAGTCACAGACATGGTTTTCAGGCGTTCTAACTGCTTAGCTTATGTATTAATACCTGATCATGACAATCTAACCTCTAATGAGAATTAGTATATATTTAAATAAAAATATAATATTTCATGCCAATAATGCATTCCATCTACACTTGGATTGCATTGCCAGCACGTCCCCGTGGCTGTTTTAATACTTTACGAGATGACTGCTTTAAAGATTGAGAGTCCTAAGAAGAAGCAAAGAAAAGGGTAGTGCTTGTAAATTTTTATTCGCACTTTTTCCGGCACTGCACAATGCCAGTTATTGCGTCGTACGGTGCCAAACCAAATGCGAAAACGTAGGGAGTTTAAGTTCCTGAAAAATATTACTGGGGACATTCTAGTATTGATTTAGAGACTTTGGACGGATTGGAAAACGGAGTAAGGAATTAATTAATGAAAGTTCGTTCTGCAGGAGAAAAGCAGAATCACAATAAGTGGAGCAAATGGTTAAGGAAACTGGTTTCTGCTACTGTAGTGGTGTGTAAGTTAACACCACAATTATAAACAAAGAGGAATAGCAGTATATATGTGATGTTCGGGTTTCAAAATTTTAGCCAAAAAAGAAGAATATATTGTACGTTCAAAATAGTTTCCCGTTAACTCAGAGCTTGTTGTTCTAGTTGTCGATCATTCTTCTATTATTACATTTTTGCCACAAATAATATTATTATCCAACCCCTCTTTCTCTAATTATATAACTGTTCTAAATTTTGCTCTGCTGCCACCTGTCTCAAGCTTTGCTAGTTTTTACTAACCATCGGGTAACCCTCGGATGCTTTTTATATGTTAACCTTAATGCTTTTTTTTATTCCCTTCTACCTCTCAATGGCATTAAATTCAACTGCACATCGATATATGATAATTTTTGCATGGATACATACTGTAGACATCTTTTTTCATTCCCTGCTATTGGTATCTCATTGAAAAAAGCAGTCATGCGTGAAAACCTGAAATCGTCGAAAGATTATCTGTGTGAACTTAGGAGCTAACAACAAGAAATCATAAGAACTCCCATTGGTCACAATTAAGAAATGTCTTCATATTTACGTTACTTTGCTAAATATGCTGTAAGGATCAAATAAAACTAACTGTATGCCTTAATTGAAGGTACATTATTGAAGACATTTTGATGCTTGGAGAGTGTAAGAAACTATTTTAGTACGCCACATCTACCGATGAAATCAAGGAAATAAGACAAATAAACCAAATAAACTATAATTCCATCGTACGATCCGGGTACCGAGTTTGCATTTACTTGAAAATATTTATTACTTTAAAGTATTTTACATCACCACAAGAAGAATGAAAAGCTTTCAACACGGGTTGCAGTGAGTAAACATCACCACAATGATTATCCACCCTTTGAAAATGGAGTAATAAGTTTTCATCCTGCTTGTGGTGACATAAAAATTCTTTTAGCAAACAAAATTTTTCCAAGCTAAAATGTTTGCCATATTAACGGTGTCGTACTATAAATATAGATGTAATAATATTTATAAGTGGGCAAAAAAATATTATTCACTCACGATACATTTACGCAAATATTGGTTAATATTGTTTTCCTGAATATGATAAAAGTACTTCTTTATTTCAGCAACAACGCCGCCTAGATTTACTGACAATAACTCATCCACAGAACATGAAGACTGGTAAAAAAAAGAGAGTAGTGTTCATCCTTAGCCGTATACATCCCGGAGAGTCCCCAACGTCCTACGTGTGCCAAGGTAAGGCAATGTACACACTCGAAAATATATATTTAAAGACCCTTACAACCGAGTGCAAGGATTTCTGGTAGGAATTTACGTCCTTCTGGGCATTGACAACATTACATAAAACACTAGCACAATAAGTAATTACATAAAATATTTTACTGCGAGCTATTAAATTATCTTGAAACTGAATGTAACAAATTGTTTAAAAATTTCTCAGACACCTTAAAATCGAACAGATTCACATATTTCCCCCAAGTAATGAATAATTGCCTCCATCAACTACGCCATACCATGAGAACATTACTATTTCAAAAACAATAAACCTATGTTTTAAATACCTTCAGGCAAAATTGCCCAATTTATTTCAATAACATATGACAAACAAATTCTAAATGGGGAACTATTAGAGTACAAACTAAATAACTCATTTCACCTACACTGGCAGAAGCTAAAATGTTTGCCATATTAACGGTGTCGTAGTATAAATATACAGGTAGATGTAAGAATCTTTAGAAGTGGGCAGAAAAATATTATTCACTCACGAAATATTTACGCAAATATTGGGTTAATAACTATACATTGTATAACCACCTTTAATAGCTGATATTATAAGCAAAGATTTGGGAGATATTCTGAAGGAAGGGGTTTTGTTGAAAGTACCCCCATTTGCATTCCACACACAAGCAGTTGAAGGGATGGTACAAATGATCACGGTGGGGTCAAAATCCGTGTGCAGTCCAGAAAGCAGGCATGAATGGGCATTATCATGCATAAAAGGCCGAAAACTTCAACCAAAATTTGAAAATAAAGCACAGCATAAGGTATAATAAGAACCGGTGATAGCCAGATACCTAAAAACGTGCCCTATGGAAGGGTGGTTCGGGAGGGCACGGGTGGAACTCGATAGTAGCCACCTCCTCGTCGTGAGTTCTGGGTAGTTTCTCCACGAAAATAGCAAAGAGCTACTTAAGTAAATATTTGGTGATCAGGCTGTGCCTTAATCCTACCCAGATTAACTGATTTTTTTGTGGTAATAGCTCAACATGCATAAAATTCTTCATCATAATTGGTGTTAGTTTAAAACAATTTAACTTTACCGTCTGTTTTAATGTATTATCTGTACCCAAATGAAGTATGAGACATTTATAAAGGAACTGCATTCGAAAAAATATTAATTTATCCCAAATACGGCTCCCAAAAATGATCTATTTGAAGTGATGCTTGGAGCGCGTAAAACTTTTTGTTGTTGTGCGGGTTGCCTACACTCTAAATTAGCTGTTTATTCTTAGGCATCGTATAAGCCATAGATTTCGTTAAATAAACTTCACATTTCATTGTTGTATTCTAAAAACATGTATCTATCGTTGATATTTACCAAAATTCCAGTATTTGCAACAAATTATTCTCCATAACCGTTTGTTTCCCATTTCCGCCTGAATTTTCGCAAAATTTTAAACTTTAGAGCTCGGGCGGCAGTGGTTAATATTATCCGATTTCGAAAAAATTTTGCATGCGAGATCCTGATATCAGTACACAACTTTCCCGCATAGGGAAAATTTGATCCGGAAAAAAAACCTTTTTTCGGCCCACCCTACTATACAACTCAATTGTCCTACACAGGCAGAGATGATATAGATGAAGACCCGAACCTTCTGAAATCAGTGATAGTATTCCAAATGGCAGACTCATTCATGCCACAGAAGATGATTCATAAAGGGCGACAATATCCCCTAGGAAAGTCCGCAGTATTTAGGTCGGCAAACGCCAGACTGGAAGCCCAAAATCTGGAGGGCTCCCACCTTCGTCTTGGGTGTTGCATAATTTCTATGGCTACGTTAACGATTAAGGTATATTAGACGGGCTGATAAAATCATAGGAGCACCTGAAAAACTAATTTTACAAAAACATTCCCCAAAACCATGCGTCACTGTCGGCCAACCCCGTCATGCGAAAAAATAACGTCTTCTTAAACAATTTGTAATTGCAATTTGAAAAAAATGTGAATTTAAAATGACCAAAAATGTAAATTAAAATTGATAAAAATAGTCATAAAAATTTCCCATTTTATGCTAAGATTGCAAGCTATTTACTTACTACACATTCATAATACACTCTATTTTTTCAGTGGAATCATCTGGTAATCTCTATAGAAAAATGTAATTTTCCCGAGCAAATATTTCCGCAAGTTCCTTCCTAACTACTTTTTGCATTCCTCTCTTTTTTCAATTCCTCTCCTGCCCCATTCCTTTCCAAGCAATCCTTTGATACCACAACATTGAAATCCATCCGAACGAAACTCAAGAAATACATGTTTAGATATAAATAAGGCAAATATTTACGAAAATTTGATTGATGTGCGTTTAAATTAATGCTTACAGCTGAGATATTCTGTGATCAAAAGGAATAAAGTAAAAGTGTCAAAACATTTATAGGTAATTTTAGCTTCGTAGTAAATATATATTTACTGCGAGCTATAAAAGTGTCTTGAAATTTAATGCAACAAAATGGCGTTAAATGCCGATAAGAGTTTCTCAAACACTTAAAAATCGACAAAATTCATCCATTTCCCCCAAGTAATGGCTAAATGGTTCCAATCAATAATGCAAAAGCATGAATACCACACCATTATTTAATACACTACTAAATAAAAGTTATACATAATATAAACTTTCGCAGGTTGAATGTGCTGGTAGCTTGAGTGTAAAAGACAAGGTTAGAGTACTAAGGGTGCTAAACGGAATCAATACGGAAATAAGTGGCATCCTGCATTCTCTCTTCATTTTTCCTCTGTCTCTAACTACTAAGAATGCACGAAGGTCAATTGTTAGACCACTTATGTCGTGATGATTGTTCCAACAGTTTCGTTCTTAACCGCATATTCAGAAAAACCTGCGAGTAAAATAATTCAATAGGAGTCCGAATTACTTCTCGCTTGCTTCAGGAGGTAGGATCACTGCAATTAAGACATGCCCTTCGGAACGCCTTTGTAAAAACGCATTAATTCCTTTTCCTTAGCTTTTCCTCCAACAATGGCTCATTTTAGAGCCGCCGACAATCGTATTCCGACTTAACTGGCTCCTTAAAAAGTTTCATTAGCATCTTTACATTCACCACCAGATAATTTGATAATTTACTAGATAATGTATGCATTTTAAAGGATGAAGGGAAAGATACAAGTATTTATTATTCGTCCCAGACATTTTTTTAGTAACAGTTAGCTGTCAAGTTTATATTGTGTCACGTGACCCAAAGGTCGGACATCTTTTAGGGCAGATGAGCAACTGTGGCCCTCATAACAATTCGAGAGCCAAATATATGATTTCCATGTAACAAAATGGCAATATAAGATAATGTCAAGTTTTTATTGGCCATTTAATCATTAAAATAATAAAAAAACACCAACAAAAACTCTCATTGGTTTTATCAGCGTAAGTAATGAGCTTTTATTTCCTTATAAATTATCCGTGTGACCGCTTCGTAACCAGATGTTTTTAGTTTAATGTTCGATTACAAGTTGGAACCTAAAATTTAAAACATAATAGATTCATTTATTGGTGCCGATATATGTTTTTATAAATCATATAATGATAGTATTTATTTCATTTATAATTTTATTGAAGGGCGACGTGTAATTAACAGAAGAGCCTCCGTTTACTGACCAGTGGTCAAACCTTATCTCCTCATTTTAATAGAAATTTGACATTCATATCTAGTGCAAGATTTGGACCCTTTGGTTAACCAGAGCAGTTCGTTAGCAACCTTGCTACCGTGACCAGCACAATCCTTTCATCTAGTTTTCGCTCACTTTTTCGCGGAATGAAACTAAAAGAATATTGACCGCTAAGATTAAATCGCACCTTATAATCTTCCAAGCAAGGCAGTTATATTGATAAACCGCCGGTCTGGTAACCCCAAAGTCACGTGATCGAATCCCATCTCGGTCATGATCGTCCTGCTTGAATTAATATTAGACATGCGATTAAAAATTTGGTTTGACCGTACGATAAAACGCTGGTGCTTGGAGAACTTTGAAATACAGTTCTTCTCCTATTTATTTCTAATCTAAATTTAGTCCTCTAACAAACACCGCACACGTCCTACAACCCTAGGGGTTAGGATCAGTGGGTCGTTTCAATACTGACCTTGCTACCGCCGGCGTATAATTGCTGATTCAAGTCAGATAACGCCAAAGTGACGTCGGAGCTCATGGGATTACTAAGAAGCCAAATACTAAACTCCTATTGGTTCGTCCCGCAAAGTCAACCGCGATAGTCAGGTCGATAACGCGCTGACCTAGGAAATTAGGAAAGATGGTGCGATGCATGCGCAAATTAAAACCTACTTCTTCAGCAATTCGTCTTGCATGCCGCGTCAAAGATAATCGCTGGGATTGAATTAGTGTGGTGGGTAGAGTGCATGCCTTCTCGACGGCTCGGGTTCAAGTCCCGGAGATGCCAGAGATTTTTCATTTGTCTACCGTTCCCTGCTTGGGTATTGTGTGGTGAGCATGCCAAGATCAGTACACCGTTCGTCAGGTCAGATGTTAAACCCTGGACCCCTTGACGCTTTTCGATACGAGACAGCTAAAGCCGACACCGGCTTTCTACCTACCCCCTTCTCCCTAAAAAAAATTCCTGCCATATTAAAATGCCCACCTTAACGGAACAAATGATTTCAGGTGTCATTTGAGTTCCCTTACAATAACAAAAAAATCGTGTTCCGTTTCAAAGAAACAGTAACAACGAAAAATGAAGAGGAATTTTAATAAATCGGCTTTATTATTAGATGTGCACGGACCCCTTCATTAATAAAGTTATATTTATGGGACAATGGACGAAATCTTTACCTTAAGTTCATTCCCCCGTCCGTTAGATGGGACGTTTAGAAATGATCAACTTGGAGCCATTCTTTAAGAACAGGACGACGTTGATTTTCTCTCCTCTTCTTTTCCGTTCCCGGAAATATTACCAACTCTTCCCAACTACCCACCTACCCTAAATGGCGCTAATGACCTAAGCTGACGTCCTCCTCACACTAAACCCCACAGCGAGAATCGCCTCGTTCATTTTATCACCCGGCTGCGAGTGCCGAGGCTCTTAACGTGTACGGAAAAAAAAAGAACTGGAACATTTTTAGGACCGAAACTAGGACGAGTATTGATTCGGTGAAAATTTCCGCGCGCGGACGTTTCGCAAAAATATTAAACTCGCGTCTACAAAAGCATCAAAATGTGTCGGAACGTCCTCTCGGGTAGGAGCGAGGCAGAATATCCCGTCCTATGTGGCTGCGGCAGTCCTCGCCCGCATTTCTGAGCTACCCTCGTCCGCCGCTATCTGATGAGCGAGGATCGCAGGGGAGGCAGAAGCGCTTGAGATACGAATGCTTGGGGGGTCGGAGCTGCGTGACCAGCGGGGGAAAGGAGCGCCCGCCCCGCTGTTTATCGGGGCGAAGCCAGGTCGGTTTTTTTTGTCCCTCTTGAACAGCGGTAATCCCCTCTCTCTTGCTAATACGGCCGCGCAAGAGCTCCCGAAAGGACTAAGCCATTAAACCCCCAGGCATTTGGACCCGCAGAAATAAAATATACAAACGCCACCTCCCGGCGCCAAGCAGTACAAGAAGCCGCTCGGACACGGCCGTAGTTTAAATAGGAAAATTGATGAGGCTGCGCAGGAACATAAAAGAGATAAGGGCCTGCGATGGTTTAAGCACTGTAAGAGTTTAGTGTGAACGGTCAGCAATCGCCTTAAAAATTGCGAGAAAAATAGGTTTCCTGTGCCTGGAATCGATCAACGGTCCTTTAACTAAAAGGACCAATATGCGAACCATCACTTACTCATAATTCCTGATGCCACCGAAAAATATGAGGAGGTTACTGTCCTCAGTACGTTTGAATACGCTTGTTGGCTATTTATCATGCCTGTACGAATGTTTATGAATTACGTCAGAAGAATTACGCCAATACTGCAAACGTTACGTCAATATGAGGAGGTTGGAGAATAGGAGAATCGAGTGAAGAGCTGCCTCAAACATATCTTAGGATTGTAGGATATTTAAAGCCTGCCACGTGAATTTCACATTAATTTCCATGGTAAAAAATTCACCTTGGACCTTGAACCTGGTGAAAAAATTCACCAGGTTCAAGGTACTAGATTTTGAGCCCTCGCGGTCCATCATGGATGGCAGCGCAAGAGAGAAAGGCATTCTAATCTCGGTAAAATTGCCATGGGAATTAAAGATTCTGGGTAGCGTAGCGGTCTGCGCAGTGGCCCGGAAAGCCAAAGGTCCATGGTTCGATCCCCGGTCCAGGTTAATTTTTTCTCATGACAATTCATGTGAATATCTTAGGATTGTTAACAAATGATGATGACGAATGTACAACATATAAAATACATATACCTGCTTCAAGCACCCTCGAGGTGCCTTGCAGAGCATTGCGAAGATATTGATGAATTGGGTAATGAGGATGGAATCGGGTCAGATCACAATAGAAAAAAAATTGTCTCAATCCAGGTTTAAACCACGGACTCTACGGCACTCTAGCTGCCTTTTTGTAAAGGATCTAGTTCTCATTCACCACTATGGTTCAGCTAGAATGGCAGTAGTAAGTAGGAAATAGGCTTTAAGGAAGCCACCGACCGCGAGAATAGATCTTCTAAATTGGTGATGGCCAATTTTAATTTGGCTGCGATCGACTTTGTTATCAGAACAAAAAGTTGAGAGTGGTATATAATGCGGAAAGGAGCAAATATATGAAGAATAGTTGAAGTGGGAAGTAAAGGTAAGAAAGTATTTTACTTTGCACTTTCAAGCCCACATTTGCCGTGTGTATCAACCATTTAGGATCCAATGAATAAAGATTTAATCCAGGAAATGAATAGGATGCAAAGAAAAGTAGTGACATTCGCTACATGTTCCTGTTAACGCACAAAAAGTGTCACCCAAGAGACTAGAAGGTTCGCAAATTTCAAGTTACTCGAAAAATTAATTACGCTTGAATTTGAATCCGATACTACAGATATATCCCATACTGCATCAGCAGTATGAACAGGAGTGAAAAATTCGAGAAGATGACTGTCACGTCGGTCCGAGCGATGTAAGAATTCATTTCTTCCACGCATCACACTATTACGCAAGCAATGTATAATTATTTCACACAAATTGAACACAGTGTTCCGCGATTAACTGTTATCATTTTTTTATACCTAAACGTCAATTTCATGGTTGGTGACCTGCCACCCTTTGTGGTGGCTCGAATTGTAAACTAAACTGATGTAGATTAACTGTTTACTTGATCCGTCCGATTGGGCCCATAGAAGAGGGAAACACATCGCCAAATAACTGATTATTTTTCACTTAAAAACAAAAAATCCCAATGCAAGAGAAATTGACCGGCCAACTTCCCCTGCTATATATTATCGCAAAGGGTGATTAGCCACCACTAAGATTTTACTCTTCCGCTCTCAACGGTAAGCGAATTCATTGAAAATGGCCAAGCTAAAAAGGTTTCATGGACACGGAATTAAGGCACGGACCTATTGAATGTTTAGTGAGTTCTAGTTAGTCACCATACGCTGAAAAAAAGCTGCCTTTCAGATCAGAAAAGCTAGTGGTGGTCTCTTAATTATCCCGACAAGCCAACGGTCCGAGGTTTGATTCCCTCTTCTGGTAACCGTTTTACCTTAGCAATTTTCAATATATTCACCAACGTTGACTTAATTGCTTAAACATTAACAAAAACATATGGGCAACTGATGGAAGTGAAATATACCAATTTTATTTCTACTAGCTCTCTACTGTTGGTTCCGATGGTATTTTCTGAATACATTTCGATATTAATCATATGGATCACGTCTATCCCTGTATGAAAACAATAATATATTTCGTCTCCGAAAAAGCCTACACCTGATCTTTCATTATTCCACTTGAAAATACGTTTTCACATCCTTGCCAGCCTTCCATGACCATAATACCGCTGGTTCGATTCCCGAATTGAACTTGAGAAACGTGACCTGGATGACAGAAATGTAAAACTTCGTCTAGGAAAAGTTAAATAAGGAAACATAAGATCTAGGAAAATAAAAATACTAACGTACATTTGTCCTATGCATAAGCAAGCTTTTTCACAGGACGTCAAAAAATAGCTTAAGGTAGGTAAAACGGTCTTTGTGGGAGGTTGAACGGAGGCTGAAAAGTCCCCGGTTCAAAGCGTCACACGAAAACTCTCTCGATGCCTGAGCAATGAAATACAAACGCGTCACAGTCTCTCCTCACAAGGCACGAGGATATTCTTTCCTTTTGGCGCAGTATTCAACAGCTGTGCCGCTTGCTGCGAAACACTGGAGAGTCGCATTAGTCTTAGCAATATGCTCAAGCAAGATGGTGCAATACAAACTCAGAAACTGGAATGCAGTGTGGCCCAAAGTTAACAGAGCCACTGACTCTACGCCTCCTAGTTTCCTCCAGCAAATTCCTATTCAAGCGCCTCGTCATTTGTGCTTTGTGGCATGACTCTTGCTGAACAACCATTTTGAAATACCTCCAATCATTTATGCTGGTTTCTCTTCATATTACTGAAACGTATCTAGGTGTCAAATTCTCAACAAAAATATTTCTTCATAGCTTCTCGCAATATTATGCTTGTTAAACTTTCTCATGACGGTTATTTCCTCCAACTTATATCTTAATACTGAAGCTGCCTTAATTAAAATCTAGCTGTAAAAACTAATTTTTCGAACGCTTTAACTTATGCCATCAAACGCATCTGAACATATTAGCAATCTTTTTCGTGGGAAATCTTTTTAAATTGGTTTTCAAATTTTAAACTTTAATGTTGCCACGACAATCTCCATTTCGACATCCATTAATTATTATTCAAGCTGCCGCTAGTACGGGTGTATGCCAACAGAAGTACGAATAAAAGTCTGGGAGTTAGAGGATGAAAACTGAGCTGTTTGCATATGACACCAAGTTAAGCTTGAGTTGTGGTGTGGTCATGATTTGAGGTCTCTTAAGAATATTTAATTCTTAAATATTGCTGCTCGACAGCCTTCATCTCCCGTCTTATTTCATGTCAGCCGTGCTGAAAGTGTGCGGATGGGGATATTTTACGAGTCAGCCACGCCCCCAGTCTTTTTCAGCTTATTATAGAAAGGGACCTAATATTCACTATTCCCTCAGTCGTTTGAGTAGCACGAGTTCTGCGTGAAAATAAGCGTGTACTTTTACGAAAGGGTCTGCTTCTTTTGTGACACATTCAGTGCCTGAAAAAAATCTTTACCAGCCGGGATCCAAAAGGGAAAGGAATTATATAGAAGGATCCCGGATATAATCTTTCCCGAAATAAGGAGAATTTTACATTGTGCCGCGGAAAAACTTAGTCGCAAAAGCCATTCTGGACGGAACACATTTCACGAGGAAAAAAGGTTCCGTTTGCAGTTGCCAGGGCGCGCGCTATCTATCTCCTTATCTCATATGCGGGCACGACGTCCCCCTCCCTCCACAATACGAATCACTGCCTGCTTCAAAACCAGGGTTCAAAAGCGCCCCTTATTTAAGCGACCGTCCATTATTTAAGCGAGTTTTCCCTTTTCCCAGGCAACTTGAAACGCCCATTTAGTGACAACCACATTTCTCTCAAGATTCCATATTTCTCTCGCTAGGTGTAAAATGAACTGTACTAGTGATTGGTCCAGGGGAGTAATTTTCTTCCTAATTGAAATGGCGGTTCTAATATTGTATTCCCTTTCTTAATCCTTGATTTTCCGTGAACTAAATCCAGGAAATGGGTTTTTCTTCATTCTTCTCAACTTCCTAAATTCCCTACCACTTCCCAAATGCCTGCCTACCCTAAGAGGTGCAAATATTTATCGTCTACCGTAATAATAATAACAGGATATAGTTCACGCTACCGTATCAATAACGTCAGGGTTCGGAACCCAGAAGTAGTGGAGATGTAGGATACAATGTAGGGCTGATTTAGCAACCCAATTGCACCGACTCCGTCAGAGGTATATCACTTTCAATAGCCCCCAATCAATTAACTTTTATAGTAATTTGACACCAATATCGGTTTTCTCTCTACCCATCCTCCTTTACCTAAATTCTCACAGGCATCCCTTTACCCATTCACTACAAAGGAAGTTAATTAGCTCCAATATCTCTCACCTACTCTGATTAAAAGTAACATTTGATGCCGTATCATGTCACATGTTCCTTCCACTGCTAACGAGACAATTTCTGTGTTTGAACTCCACTGTGAACAAGAAATAATATCTCTATCATTAATTAAACCCTTTTTAATAACGGAGTCCTCAGATGGAAAGAAAATTTACGTTTCACGTCCTTAGCGATAAGGGTGAAGAGTTAATTATTAGCACAATCATTCAACCAAGGGATAAACCCTTGGTTGAATGATTGTGCTAATGAATATATAGTCGTCTTCAAATACTTTGAGCAGTCAGACGCTTTGTATTTAAATGGAACCTCCTCCATCCTCACCGTCCTTTCCACTCGTGGATTTGGCATATGTGATTTACACCGAGCATGAGCAATTTCCCGCGGAGTTTTGGAATATGCCCTCAATTTTTCACGGTCCATGGCACGTGATTGGAAAGAATGGCTGGTAAGCTGTTTTCATTTTGAAGAGACAAAAATGCATAGTTTCAACATAAATACGCTCGAAAAATAATTGGTTAGTAAAGTAAGGTTCACTTTATATAAAGTAAACGTTACAAAGTTTC
Organism: Platycnemis pennipes; assembly: GCA_933228895.1. Taxonomy (NCBI): domain Eukaryota; kingdom Metazoa; phylum Arthropoda; class Insecta; order Odonata; family Platycnemididae; genus Platycnemis; species Platycnemis pennipes. Next base: position 50,084,918 of record OW121846.1, read on the forward strand.
ATTCTTTTATTTTCCATTATGGAAAGGTATCACATAGTCAAGCCTGAAGTTATCTGCTATACGAAAAATAATTGATGAAATATTTGGAAAATTATTTTTTTAGTCGCGTCAGCTAATAATAATTAAATTCTTGACAATATTATGAACCAAACTAATATGATGACAAGAATTTGACAGAAAATGTACCCAACGATATCCGGGTAAGAACACACTCTTACAACAAAATATTAAGCATTAATACATATTACTCAGTAAATATCTACTGCCCAAAACAAGGAAGAATTCTGGGAAGTTTAACCAAATCAAGGAATGTTTCGCATTAATAACCTGTTTAATTTTCTTAATAGGCTTTAAAAATATCTTGCTTAAGGTAGTTGGTACCGGAGCAGAAAATAGGAGTGAGAAGTTACTCCGAGGAAGGCAAATGTTCTATAATTTTCCAAATTGACGTTAAACGGCCAATGAGAGCTAATGGTTTATACTTTGAGTGTACCATGGATAGGGTTACAAAGGCCATGGAAGTCCTTTAAATTTGGTCTGATGCAAAAAAGAAGGAAAAATCCACCTATGCCCTCTCTCTCTTCTATCCAGCCTGGGAGAAGGAGTGGGACGTGAAAGACCCAATTGTGATCATTATCCCACTCCATTTATCCACGCCGTCATCCTCGGCTCCCCCATTGGCAGGGCGTAATGGACCGTGAGGCTACGTAAACATTGGATGCATTTGAGAGACAATGCTGAGGCTACAGTGCCATGAATCCGATTTCTCTTCACTGAAGACTGCGGAGCCGGAAGGAGCCGATATTCCCACTTATGGCTCCGTTGCTAGGGTAGTTTCTCAGCCATTGGCCTACTTATACAGCTCACTCAATGCGCCTTCCCATTGGAATTTCAGTGCGTGAAGGAAACGTGTCTAACGGAGGACGTCTGTTTTCGTTGTTTCTCTTAAGGCTACATTTCCCTATGCAAATGCAATCATTTCAATTGACTCCAATGGAACAGATTTCCGAGATCTGCATTCTCCACAAAGAGAATGACTTCTGAAGGGTGCGGATTTTTTTTTTCTTTCGTTAGCTGACCCAAAAATCAAAACAAAGGATTTTGGCACCATGTAGAGAGAAACTTTGCAAATATTTCATGTTTTTTTTTATTTTTCTTAGGGAAATGATAGAAAATAAGGTCATTTGTACCAATGAGGATATGCGGGTTTTTGGAAAGAGATAGACATTTTTGGAGTGGAGGAGGACCAGACATTAACCCAGCATCGCTATCAGCAAATATATCAGGAAACGTGTCTACGGGTCATATAATTTACGTCCCACTTGGCGGATGGAGTAATGAACTGGAAATTATCTTCCATAGCACTCAAGAAGGGACCGGTATACTAATTAAATATCTGTCACTCTCGTGATTCAATCGGAAAAAAATGCTAATAATGCTTCGGAAGATGAGTTTAAGTTTGCCCAATACACATCTAACAAAAATCGGCATGTTTAAGGTAATACAGTGGCTTATATTGGATATGAAGTCAATTTTCGAAAAAAACAATCACTTGTCTGTTAAATAAACAATAAATTTTATGAGGAATCTCCAAATATTCGTTAGCACAGGTATACAATTTAGTTATAGTCATTTGTGTTCATCAATTAAAATGAACCATTCCATGCCTATCAACCTAACGGATGGCTCATATCAAATTTCACACTGTAGCAATTGAAATTATTCCTCAATTTAGTTGTGAAATTCTAAAACCAGTACACACCAGAATATGGGTAAGTCAATAATTTTTCTCTACCTTGATTAGCACCGTATATGATCTGCATTGGTTAGTTCTGGTACCGACATCCAACACCGGGAACATAGTTTCGAATCCTGATTGCTACAGAGATTTTTATGGGAAAATCGGTACTTGCATGAATGCGGTGCGGAAAGAGCTCGAAACACTGAGATTCACCCTACAAGTAATACGCTGAATATAAAATAGAGTTAGGTTTTGAAATGCTCCTTCTGGGGGGTTATTTTGTAATCTCACTTTAGTGAGAATACGTCATAAAATGTCACTTTTTCGTAGTTAAACTCCGCCTCCCAGGCGGCGTGACCATCTTCGGATCTCAAGCGGTGAACTGCCGGTCATGTGCTGGTCTTTTAGACGATTCATCCGCTCGATCCGTATCTTTCGACTCTTGATTCGTTTCTTCATCTCCGCCTGCCATTAGTTCCCATCTCATCTTCATAAAGAACATGACATGGAGCCACCATCGTTTCCATGTAGCGAGAAACAAATGCAAATTCCAATATTGGTATAAAGGAAATTATCTGACATGAATTATCTTGACAGGCCATCCGAATAATTAAAATGACAGGAACAAACAATGTTTCACTCACTTTCGCCGTATTCCTCCATTTTTGAAGAAAGCGGTCGCCGTTGCCAGGCACTAGTTTATTTAGTCAACGACAGAAGCTTCGACAATTCACGAACCGTTCGTGAGCCGATCATTAAGAGAGCGAAACGGATCTCCCGCCTTCCCGCAAAGAGTCATTAAAAAGGTGAGATTACAAAATAACCCCCCTGGTTTGATAATATTGCATTGCCAAACCCATAGATGAAACAATGCCTGTGGAAAAGGTTGAAGCGAAAAAGCAACAGGGAAATAAGCTACACGAATGTTGTTTCCAACAAATAGTTTATTTAAGCATGGAAATGAACAAGATCAGACATGAAGCAGAAAATGTTGCAACGTGTCCTTTTAAACTAACAGAAAGTGTCACTCGGCTATAAGATTGGATTGGTTGGGTAATTCAAGAAACTATAATGTTATTTGCAAGATTAAAGTTACTTGAAAAAAATCTAGTCACACGAATTCCGGGTTAAACCTACTGACGTTTCTACCTGCACTCATTATTAGCTGGACAGACAAAAGTGATAAATTAAAGAAAGATAAAATATTGGAGTGAGAGATGCAATAATTCCATTGTTCCATGCTCAATACACGACTGCAACTCAAACACACGGTATTTATTTCAAAAGCATTGTCAAGCACTCAATTCTAATTCATTTGAGTTTCAAATTTAGTAAAATATAATTTCCAAGACTGGTGACCCAAGTGCTACGCTTGGGGAAGAAATTGTGAAGAGATGTCAATACAAGTGAAACACGTTTTACAGACTGCTACTTTTAAAGGTAAATTGTTTTTAGACCATATTTTAACAGGCGTTCGATATTTCTTCCCTGCATTTCGTCTCACCTAGAGGGATCTCCTCTGTATATACGTATTCGGTAATCAAAGAGCCGGCGCCAATTAAAAGGCTGTTCTAGGCCTGACTTGTTACAGTTACAGAAAAGCAAGAAGAATTAGTTGGCACTGAGTTGGTCATTTGTTCACCAATGTGGGGTTACTGGAGAATCCTGGGTCAAATCCATAACTTTTAGTGAAATAGTAGTGAGAATTTTAGAGAGTTTATTTTAGTTATAGATAGTTCTTTTATTTTGGTTAGGATGAAGGACTTCAAGTTTTAAGGATTTGATTATTTTAAGGCTACAGAATTGCATAGGACTATTTTTAGTCCCAGGAAGCTTTCGTGAGGAAAAGAAGAGATGTTAATATCCATAATGCCATACATCCTGCGATGCATGAGATTAGGGAAATAGGGCACGAACTACAGAAAATAGATGATCAAATAACAAAGGCCATAAATAATATTGCAGAATAGCTTTACGTAGCCATTTAAGGGATTTTTCACACTGAACAATTGCCCTCTATAAGAAGAAGCCTGAATGAAACGAATGAAAAATTTTACTAGCACTAACACGCAGAGAAGAAAAATATATTCTTTGCTGGTCATAAAAGCAAAGAAGACTGTTTTGCCCTTTTGCCAGATCCAATTTAATATAATCTATCGCACTTTATTTATACACCAGTCTATCTCTGGACGTTTGCAATTCTCAGCCATTTATGATATTCTCTGCATGTTTCAGAATGCAATTCATCACAGCTCTCACATAGAGACAAAACTCGGAAATGATCAAAATTCTATGGTATATGTTGATCCCACACATCAATCCGCGGCGAACAGAAATTAAGTTTGAGATAATTTGCGTTAAATTTTTTTTAACTGGATAAAAATAGAGGCATGACAAAGTCAAGAATCAATACCGATATTTTGGAAGGTAACATTTAATTTACTGCAATAATCAATACACTTTTATTGTCTCTTCGAGGTACCATAGCTCGCATCTCAACACACAATCAATTACACAGACGGAGTGCATCCAGTGTAATGCGCTCCACAATGCAATCCATTAAGAACCGATATTGTACTACAAAATTCTTTTTAGGAAATCAAAACTGGCAAGAGAGAGTAACTGTTATCAGCACTCCATGAGGATTATATTTTACTCACTTCGGGGCTTAGTATTTGGTGATCTGCACCTTCATTGACCACACCGACATTCGCCTTAAACACCGTGGTTTTATAGTAGGTTATATATCGTAATAGTTTCTACTGGTATGTCTATACTGCCTGTTTTCTCATTTAAACGTTCAACAGCATAAATGTTTGGTTTATGTCATTAACAGCCCTTCAATAAGGTAATGTAAAATATGGGTCCTCCAGACCATCATTAAATTAGGTTTTGAAATAATTTGTATGTACATTTAAACCATTAATATTCGCAATAGAGAAATAAGATGTCCATTGCCACAAAATTTATGAATATAAGAGGCTGAAAATTACGTGAATTACAAATTGATCTCCAACTTCTCTGTTTCCCTTGTTTCGTTATTGAGTATTTTTCATGCAAATCGTTGCTTTCTTTGAACACCATATTTTCCTACAAATCCCAAATAAATATCTCATTATCCTCCAGTATTCCCGTTCCCTTCTCTCATGGTAATAATTTTCAAAACCTATGGCATCTAACTCTCCAAGATAAACCTTTAAAACTTCTATTGCCACAATCACAAACACACAAAAGTCACAATCATCGGTCATAAATTCCTTTTCACCAGGAAAAGCTGCTTTTTCTGGGGATAACTTTTCATTGTTTCTTCTATATTTAATCCAGAATTTACCCGGGAACATAATCACATTCAACTGCAGTAATGTTTATCTTATCACCATAATTTTTGGCTATCCCTCCATTTCATTTATCCATCCTTTTTGTGTTATAGCGTATAACACTAATTCAAGGACGTGCACACTTGTTCTCAGGGCTTAAAAATAACGGTGAGCCCCCTGCTAATCCCTTGGTAATTACCCCTTGCTCACCCGCAATTTATTTTTTGACAAACATTCGCCCATACACTCTGGCACCTACGCCAAGCCTTCTCACTCCTCCGTTACTGTTATCTCCACATTTGAGTTCAAATTGGACGCGTGAAACAGGGTAAAACCCAATTTGATCCCAAGTCTATCACCACCCAATCAGATTTTCCTTCCGCTGCTCATGCCTGCACAGTACGAGCCGTTATATACGTTTTTGGTGAGATATTTATCCCTCCAAACTCAATTCAACTCCCAGATACTACTAGCTAATTACTATATGAACAAAAAATACTACCCTGTCAGTAGTTTCACGATTTCCTCATGCCGAGAAAACTCATTCCAGCTTTTTTTCGCAAATAACTGCCAACGTTCTAATTGCAGCTATGGCGTAGCTGGCTCCTCGCCCTACCCATAATAAAAACTTGAGAAAGTAGAAGATAAGTTCATTAGAATTGACATTTTGTGAGTCACGGCCATAAAATTATCACGTAATATCGTATCCACTTTTAGTATTTAGTTATTGCATAGATGATAATTGCTCCAAAAATATATCGATAGCTATGAGAAGCACCTACAGAACAATATTTTCCTGGGAGATTTCCCAAAATGAGTGAGGATTTAGCATGAAAAAGTCACTAAAAACCAAGGGACTTTCAAAATAATTAGACCGAACACAGCAACCGGAAACTCCTATTTTGAACATCTCATAGTCTTGACACTTTTGTTGGCGAGTCTCAAAATTTCCTTAAGACAAAGAGTTTTCAACTGATGAGATAAAAATGAAGTTTTCTTATCCGTGTTTCATGCCTGACTTAATGGAAAAACCTCTACGGCGAAATCAAATCAAAAGACTGATTCAGGGTTAAAGATGAAATCCAACTAAACCTGCTAAAAAGTAGTCATGCATAATATATATATTAGTCGGTATGATATGCAGGGTAAAATAAATTATCATTACTATTTAGCTAAAATCAAATTACAGTAAAATTATACCAACATTGGTTCTTTGTTACTTCTTAGACCTTAATAGTGCAGCACAGAAATTAAGATCTAGGATGAGTAACATAAAATTATGAAGTAACTTTGTAATTTTCTAAATGTATTTCTAGTGCAAGGTGTAGCATTTAGTAAATCGTTTAAACAAGAGAATTTTCATGATAAGCTTCAACGGGAATATAGTATCTGATGTAAGGTTAGGCTAGGTTCAGGCACGTAGCCAGGGGGGGGGGGCTTCTGGTGCTTCAGCCCCTCCGAAATTTTTTCCCAATAATTTTGTTGTTCTGATTTTAGCAGTGAACTTTACCAGTGAGAAGAGATAAGTATGGGCACCGTAAAAGTAAATATCAAGCACTGAAAATTAAGGCAAGAGATTTGTACCATGTCGGCACTGAATGGGCAAGGCTGATTTGTTTCAAGTTTCGCAAGACTTAGCCCTCCCCCCCCCCACTCACCCGAAGCAAATTTCTGGCTACCTGCCTGGCTAGGTTAAAAGTTAGTTAAGTTAAAATTAGTTTAGTTAAATTAAAAAGTTAAAATTAGGATAAGTTAGATCAAGTTACCAGAAAGAATCTCTTTCTTGCGTAAATATGATCAGACAACATTTTTTTCTATTACAACCCTTTAATCAAATTGCGTTTTTAATTCAAATTCAAGTTTACATTCAACGATATTTTCAACTCTGTTCAAAAATGATGATTTCCACTTTTCTCCCGCGCTAACCAATCGTGAGCTGTTGGTTGAATGAGAGGAACCAAGATTCAAACTTGAAGTCCTGGGTTTAAATCTCGGCAGTGGCGGGAGTTTTCAATGCAATACTGGCCCCTAATCAAGCTATCTGGAGAGCACTTCACGCTCAGTACTCCATCTGCTGTTATCCAATCACCCCACTTTCCTTAATGGCACAAATCCCTGGCTGCCGGTCGCCTCCTCCATACATTTTACTGCTTATATTCCAACCCGGAAAAAATGGCTCCCGCATTATTTAGGAGCGAAAGTCTGACAGTTATGACAATGCCCATACATTGCTACGTCCAAGGTTGTTAGAATATACAAGTTGTCTCAATCGGGGTTGTTTATGAATCGCCGAAAAAAGCTAGTGCCACCTCTACCGTAGTGACGTCATTGACGTCTCCCTGCTAGCCCGTACAGAAGTGCAGACGACAATATTGTCGTGTCTTGATTAACTTATATAACTTCAATTATACCTTTTTAATGAGTATCTCCATTTGCATGAAGTAATGATATTTAACATCACCATATTAGCAGCCTCAATAATCCAAACGCTATAATTGTTGTTAATTGATTCGTAAAGTGATGAACTATTAAACTCCCTAGTCCAATTTGTGACTATATCCTAATTTTATTCATCCATTACTATTGGAGCGAAAACGTAAATATGAACGAATATCTACTTGCATTAAATACGAAGCAACTCCTATGCTATACTAATACGAACGTAATATGTTAGCGCGACATTCGTGATCTCTCTATAACATTATCACATTTCTCATTCTTTACTGCTGACTGATTATCGTTATAAAGGCACAAAGATCCTCTGCCAAATCTTTTCTTGCAATACCCTTTTGAGAACTTCTTTAGTATTCCACACTATGTAATTGCCGTCTTTGTACAAGCATTTAGGTTAATATGCTCTGTTTTTCTCTTTTATGCGGAAGGAGATGCACAGGAGTTAAGTTTCGCTTTATAGAGAGCACTTTTTCAGTGGAAATGCCTTTTTGTATTCAGGACAACCACAAAATTTTAATTTTTTTGGGACCCAAAATCTTTCTGAAGGGCTTCATGTGGTTGACCAAAAGATTTTCATATATTGATTTATAGTCAGGATTAATAAATATCTGTGAATACTCATTTAAATTTCATGAATGTTCATCTTCGCTTAGTTTGATGCACTGTATTACGAATTAGTAGTTGCACATTTCATGCCATCTGCCGATGCAATCTGTGTTCAGATTTTAAGTTCCTGAAAATATACCAAGATGCATTGTTATTTCCTCAATTTTTATTAAATATTCATTCATGTACACACACTATTCAATATTAATGAGTTCAAGGCTTACATTATTAAATAATATTATGATTATCTATTAAACCTATAGAAGAAGCAGCCTATCACAATGAGCATCGCTGAATCGTGCAACACAATTATCATAGCACAATGAACATATAATGAACAATTATTTAATTATAATTTCAGATTAAAATACTTGATACAACAAGAAACAATCAAGCAATTCTCCCTCCGTGTAGTTTTAAGCTATGGCCTATGCAAATAAAAGCAACTCACAACTTTCATTATGGCATCAATTTACCCATACAGAAATCATCTTCATTATCTAGTTCAAAGATTTAATTGCTTTTCTACTAGAGACTGCTTTATATTTTTCTCTTTCCTCATGACATATATAGTTCGTTTTACAGCAGCACCTTAGATGTGAATTATTATCTGTTTTTTTTGGTTTCCTCAAATTTTAAAAATAGTAAAAGTAACAAAAATGTTTACTAAAGAATCTATGTAAGGTTAGGGAAATTAAACGGGAATACTAGAAAGGCACTATAGCTATACCATTCTAGTGTAAGGTGCACCATTGGCTATAGTGCCTTTCCAGTATAACGTTTTGATAACGATAAAGATACTTCAAGATCAAATTAATTTTCCATCAATTAGGGATGATAGTGCAATGAACATAGGACTTAATTGAAAAAGCTGTCATGCTGTTGATTAAGTGGTACAACACTTAATATTTTATTTACATTTTATCAAATTGACGTATGATCTATAAATATCATTTCGTATTTAGCATTACAGCAAATTACAAACCTTGGGGAGCATTAATGGATTAAAAATTCTTTCTCTTCTTCTTAGTACTGCACTTGAGCATGGACTGCCATATTCCACTGAAAAATTTAAACTTGGTACATCATCCTCTATTAGCATTCGTCGAACAGGAAGGCTCAACAATTCTGCTTTCATATCCCGTAGATACTCAGTTGGCTTAAATCTGAGCAGATGTTACTGGTGTCAGGGTTCCAGTTGTCTTTTCTTTTCCACTTTTCCACCTATATCTTACGCAAATTTGGATTTTTCATAAACCTAGCGTATAAAATTTCAGGTAACTTTACGTTTTTACACTTAAGCAGTATTTGTAGCGTAAATTAGCGTTTAATATATAGTTATGTGAATATACCTTGGCAGGCGCAACACAATTTATAATGCAAATATGTTTTGTAATTCAATCATAATTGTCATATTTTTACAGTTAGTTCAAAATCTGACCAATAAGCTCCTCATATAGCTTTTTTGTATTAATTACGTACCTGTGGAATGAAATTGTTTCCCTTCCTCTTCAGCTTTGCGTGCAAAGTTATTGCAGGATGCAACCGTAAAATAACTGCTTGATCCTGGCATTTCTCTTCAACGATTGACCTTTTGGAATTGAAATATTAAATTTGAATCTTCGCTTCACCTGATAGCAAAACTTCAGAAAAAAACTCAAACCACTGTTCAACTGCTGGTCCGCCTTTTGGTTTGGTAATAGCCGTGTAGCGTTCCGGTGATGCAGGCGCCCTGAGACACAATCTGTATCTACGACATACCCTGCAAGCCACCTCGAGGGTGTGTGGCAGGAGGTGCATCCACACCAGGAACAATGGCACAACAAACAAAAATTCAGCGACGTCACGGGAACCACAGCCAATAGCAGAGCGGATCAAGAATTTCCTTTGTTTACATCTTTCGAGACAACCTGTATATTCTAACAACCTTGTTTACTCCAACCTTAGATGACCTTAATCACCCACAACTCTGCATGCCTTCGGTTTACCGAGGTCATTAAAAATTAACAGGAATAATTGCAATAGAGGGGAGTTGAAGAAGAAATATGTCTCTTTCCGCCAAAGTTATTTTCGCGTCACGCATGGCATTGCATGGCAGCGGTTACGCCCTTCAGATGGCTAGGTCTGTCATGCATCTGTCAATTTGTCTTCAAGAAAAAATCATGTTTCAAACCCTATTCTCTGATGACCAGAAGAGAAATTTGGTTATGATAACATCATAGGATTACTTCCTAGTATTCAAGTAATGTTTTAGATTTCAAGTGGAGTTTAGCAATAAAGATAGTTTACTCAGTAGACAAAAAATTTAATTTATAAATGTTATTTCATTGTTAAGGCCGAGCTGAAAAACAACTACGATATATCGTCGTTGGTACTCAAATGGAAACTTAAATTTGAATTTAAAGGTTAAGGGTTAAGGGAATTGCTGTGCGTGGATGGATTTTTGCCGAAAAATTACTAAAAAAAACATTTTTCCAGATTGGAGCATTCTTGAAGAGATTTGCTCCATCACATCAGATTTACGATGGGACGGCGATACAGCCTTCGCGGCCCATCGCAACATAAAAAAAAGGAGACCGCTAACTGTTAAAAGGTCCCCGGATGAAATTTTAACACCTCTCATGAATGAATCGGGGAAGTGGGTACTCTTTCGCTACCTATTCGCTGCCCCCCCCCCCCCCTTAAATCCGCCCTTCGTCAACTCCCGCGGGCCCATGCCATTCGGCCCGAATCCCTGGGACCCTTGGCCCTCAGCCGGTCCGAAACTCACCTCGCCCCAGACCGCCGCCGCCTTCCCTCATGGGAGCCAGTCATGAATTATGCACGCGGGAGCGCGGGTCGCATAAGGTGTGGTTGGGGGGTGTGGAGGAAAGTGGCAATGATGGCAGAGGACTGCGGAGGATGTGGCCGTGGCGGAGGAAGGCTTTAAGTGAGCACGTGCATGAAGTGGCACTCAACGAGTGGAAAGCACGACGGGATAAACCAACGGCGGAAAAGATTTGGCCACGTCATCGGCCTGAACGAGTAGCCCATTTCAGAAAGCATATCAATAATATAAGTTTGACTATCACTATTTTCAAGAATAGTATGCGGGTAATGAGGGGTGCGACATTGAACACCCGCCTGCCGATCCCGAGGTCAGAAGTTCGATTCCCATCCGAGTGGGTTTAGCACCACCCCGTAGCGCGTGGAGGTGCGCTCTTGGTCCTTGTTTGTAAAATTAGGTACACATCTACGTAACACCCCGGAAGCCACCGAAAGGGTGTGTGGCAGGGGGTGAGCCTTCACTAGAATTGCATTATCAGTCAGAGAGTCACCACAAGGCAGGCATGCAAAAAAATACTACTCCATTTATATGCCACTTATATGAAACCAAGAGTCATAAATGCTACCACCCCAAAGAAAATAATTCATGCAGTTATGTTACACTTGAAATATTGGCTATAATTGACACTAAATTGATAGTCAACGCAAATTAATGTAAAAGGTTTCGATTAGTTAGTATTTTCTATAAATAAATTAAATTATCAACACATATTTTCAATATTATGCATAAGTTAGCGGTGTTTAAAGTATACTTAGAATAAAAGGATGAAAATTATTTTCTCTAGCGTTGAAAAATAATAAATAAAATTTAGTTTATGCTATTAGGAGACGCGAATGACAGGTGAATTATTTCGAGCCATAATTGGCAGTTGGATATTTTAAGAAGAGGTAAGTGAGTACTCATTTGGGGACAAAGGATGGATGAGACAAACCAGGTTCTGGCGGAAGCCTAAGGAATTACGCGGAGGGTTCATTTATTTAACCTCCCATCTGACGAACAGAGTTCTTTACCTTGAATAAAGTAGGTACTAAAGTAAATGCTTGGACTTATACATGTATATTTTATTTTAATATATGGCTAATGTCTAATATATCTTAAACATCTATCTAATCATAACATGTTACAGCACTTAAATTAAAAATAGAACACCGTGAGAAAAGTGAATGTATCGCTAGTCATATTGGTTCCGACCTGAAAACCCAAAAGTTGAAGGTTCTAATCTCACTTCGGTCATGTGTGAGGTGCCGGACTTAGGATTAAGCTGAGCATGTAAAGATGCATTATAATTGTAGATATTGCAGAGCATCCTCATTCTCCTTCTCAACATAAGTTTCCGATGAACCTGCTCTTCAATACCGTAAGCTTCAAGTTTAAACAAATACATGGATCAGGACATGGAAAGATAAAAGATATTTTTTCAAAAATAATGAGGTAGATAATATAAAATACAATAGAAAATAGTACTTTAATACCAAAATATGTAAGCGTTAGATTTGTTCAGCGCTGGCCCCGTATTATAAGAGTTAGGAATTAGAAACTTTGTTTTGGGGATCGGGTTCTTAATGTGGATAGAATACTGGGTTCCCATTCCAAGGGCTTGGATTTGAATCCCGGCAGTGACAAAGATTTTCGTAGCTACTCTGGTCCCTACTAGAATACTTCGTGGAGAGCTCCTCAGAGTGCAGCTCATCGTCCGCCTGATGGGACGTTATCCCGTGGATCCCATGACACCTTTAATTTAGAGCAGGCTAATGGCGATTTCTGAGTCTCTCTCCACTCTTACTTCGTTTCCAGAAATATCTTACAATTGCAACTCTAACTATATTTTAAGTAAATCTGCCATGTTTCCTCAGTACATGTTGGTCACCAAACGTTTAAACCGGTAGCATGGTCTCTATTGATGCAAGTAATGTCAACCATCCCTTTCCAAATACTCTTGTGGTAGCTGAAAGTATAGTATGCAGATAGGAACGAGATGCGCCTAACGTAATTATAACATAACTAATGAACATTTAGCAAGCCGATTTTCACTATTCTGGTGGGTATACATGCTCCTGAATTTATTCTCATTGCTTTACATATAATCTTAACATAGATGTATGTGCTGCGGGTATAAAAATTAAAATTGTTACTCACACTATCGCCGCAACTTTTTCTCCTCTTGGTAAAGCACATTCGTTCTTCCAGTATTTGAGTTTTCCTGGTACCTCCTCGTCATTATTTAACCATCTCCATTCAGTAAAGTCACTTTATTTTCTCCCCTATGCATAATCTCTCCTTCAACTCCCCTCCCATGCCTTTTATGGCCATGCTTTTCCCTTCTTCCTCAACTTTCTTACCGGTAGCAGAAAGCAGTTTCCAGCATGACGGTTGGTTTGATCGTTAACAGTCGAGACCACGAGGTTCAACAGCCTGTGAAATTCACTCATCAAGGAACGAATTAATTCCATTTTCTTTGGCCCTACGGCTGCCGAGAAAGATCTGATTCCTAAAATATTACATATCTTGGCTGTTCAAAGAAGCTTCGCCTGAATATTAACCCAAAATTCACGGTCAGAGACCAAACGTTTCATCTTTCAGCTTATTCATGGCTTTCAAATCAATTATTTACCATTCCCTTTTAACATTGAAATGATGAAATTATCTCTCTTGAGTTTGCTTATTTTGTTCTCATCTCATCCTTCACAGATATGAGAAACTTTCTTCCTAAAAGTTGATGATATTATATAATATAAATTCGCAGAGAGGACGCACTAGGTGGATGCACAAAAATTCACACAAAAAAGAGACTGAACACTAAACATAGACATATGAAAAAAGGAGACACTCATACAGTTCTTGGAGACGTTTAGACGCTCATGGCACCATTCTCGATCCGGAGAGAGTGACGTTCTCCATGGAGAGTGAGAGGGTAGAAAGGGAAAAGGGTGGGGGAAGAGGGGCGGGTGGTAGGGAGGAAAAAGTGACCAATAGGGACTCTCAGTGTTGCTGGTTGAGGTCTCGATACTCCCAGGCCTTTGAAACGATTATATGGGCGGATTCTCTGGTTCTCACCTCTATGCTTCCGGCAGATTCAGGGAGGACTTCAATGATATTGAGGGAAAAGCAATGGTCGTAAGGGTGACTGTGGGAAGCAGTATGTTTCGGAATGGGATCTAGGAAGGGAAGAGACTTGGTGGAATGACGATGGCCATTCATATGGATCGACAGTGGGGTAGTGGTCTCGCCAATGTAAAAACATGGACAAAAATTACAATAGAGGCGATAGATGGTGTTGATGGAGGTGCTGGTCGCCGTAGTAGAAGACCGTTGGTGGGACGTGTGGGACGAAGTAGCGGGCAGCACTTACATCTGTGGCAGTGGCAAGGCGATGGCAATGGAAATCGGGTGGGTGGAGGTTGGGGGGAGGGTCTAGTGGATTTGAAAATATCACGTAAGTTTGCCGGACGTTTGAAGGAGACTGAGGGGCAGGAGGGCAGAAGGAGAGAAGTGGAAGCGTTGTTATTTATAATAGGGAAATGGTGTTTGAGGATCTTATTGATTCTACGGGTGCCGGGAATGTATGTTGTGAAGAGATTAAAGGTGTGTGGGGAGTCCGACTTGGCACGGGGGGTGAATTTGCCGGTGGGTGGGAAGATTTTGTTATGGAGTAGCTTTTCGGGGTACCCGCGTTTCCTGAGGGAGTGATGGAGGCTGTCCGTATATTTTTGGAGGGATGAGGCGTTGTTGCATATATGGTATCCTCGGGTGGAGAGGAAGAACGGGATCGAACGCTTGATATGTGGCGGGTGGCAACTTTGGAAGTGAAGGTATTGTTCATCATTTGAAGGTTTTTTTGTGAACAGAGATAATGAATTTTAGATTTTTCAAGATGATATTGATATCTAAAAAGATGATTTAGGATTCGGAGATGGATGAGGCGATGGAAACTGAGAAAGAAGTATTTAGTAAATTTGTAACAGAAAGAAGGGATTCGTGCCTGTGGGGCCAGAGGAGAAAAATATCGGCTATATAGCGCGCTCAGTAGAGAGGTTGAAGGGTTTGTTTGCATAGAAAAGTACTTTCGAGGTGGCCTATGAATAAGTCGGCGTAGGAAGGTGCCATGTGGATACCCATAGCGGTGCCTTTGGTTTAAAGGAAAAATTGGCCATCAAATGAGAAGGAGTTTTTTGCGAGTACCATTTCGGCGAGGCGGACTAAATTGAGTGGAGGGAGAATGTGGTGTCTGTCGTTGAGGGAGGTAGTAACGGAGTGATTCTAGGCCCTATTTATGTGGAATAGATGTGCAAAGTGAATTAACATCAATCGTGGCCATAAAAAGATTAGTGTATGTGATAGGAACGGAGTGGATTTTGGTCAAGAAAGTGGTAGGAATCTTTGATGAAAGAGGGAAGGGAAGTGACTATGGGTTGCAGGTAATGGTCGACGAGGGCGGAGATGCGCTCGGTAGGAGATTTGGTGCTAGAGACAATGAGGTGTCCTGGGTTGTTGGGCTTATGCATTTTTGGGAGTAGGTAAAAATGGAAGGTCTTGAAGTTGAGGGGGGCAGAATAGCAATTTCAGAGGGAGAAAGCCCTTCAGTGGGTCCAAACTTCTTGAGAAAGGAAGACATTTTCATTTGAAACTTTGGGTTACGGTCTTCCGGGAGGTGAGCATAGGAGTGATCGCTGAGTTGGCGTATTGGAGTTGTATTTACTTATTTAAAAAGTGTCCATTGGATAATCAATATAATTTGATATAATACTCTATTATTATGCACACTATCACCAAAAGTATTGCACAATGACTATAAATCGAGAAGGGAGAACTTTTGACAATGTGTATTTATAACTATAGCACTTCCTCTTTCGGCCCGTTGAACCTACATCAGGTCCACTACTACCCAAACTTGTACCTATTATAGTTGTACCTGAAGGTGGTCTATTACAATTCAAACAATACAAAACACAAAAATGTTTAGCTCACGAAGGTGGAAATGCGAAAAAAAATTTTCCCCAAAACAATACTTCTTCAAAACTTAAATCAATGCAAAAACTGACTCAAAATATGTATAAAATAACTTCGTATGCATGCAAGGGAGATATAACAAATCTTATCAACCTATAAGATAGGTAGCAGTAGTTATTTAGGAAAGGTAACCGACAGTTAAGTCAATTTGTGCCATTTTGGATACGTAGGTAATTGGGTGAAAATCAGGAATATTTCATGGAATACTGGAGGGATAAGGATGAACTTAGCGTTAGTATTAGCCTGCAAATAACGGAAAATGTCAAATGTCTCTCGTTTCCCATTCGTAGTTTCCCATTTGATAGGCTGAGATCTGAAGATAAAAGGTTTTCACGCAGCCCTCAAGTAGGATGCAGTACAGTGATGCAAAAATGTTTGCCACCGACGTGATTCGGACCACGACCATCGGAGTAAGAAGCCAGGACCGTGATTATCACACCAATTTGATGCCCATCATAGACGAAGATAAAAAATATGTTCTATTTGACCCAAAAAAAATATGAAGGGAGGGTAGGAATTCCTAGACGTCATGGCAGAGAAATCACCCTAACATAAAGACAAACGTGACACAGGAGTCATAGCTTGGGCCTACGTCATAATGGGCCTCACCCTGGGAGTAGTTCTGGCAAAGTTTATAATTGGAATGTATAATAAACCAGAATAATATACAAACATTCTCTATAAACAAAGATGTCGCCAAATTATCTTGAAGAGAAAATGTGAGGGATATGTTGGACCGGAATGCCTATTTAAGGTCTACAAATTCTCGCTTACAAATTCTCATTCTGGGTAAGAGAGAAGACGCGAGCGTGCGAAGCCTATCGAAACATCAGATTAATTTCGCATTCGGGTAAGGGAGCCGAAGCAGTAATCAGCAGAAGGTTAGGGAAGAGAATGAATGATTTCCTTTGGGAATGGTATTTCATGCTACAGAGGGACAGAAACGAGCGACGACAAAGGCATAATGAGGGCTCAAACAAAGAGACAATTTCAAGCGGTATTTTTTATCCTTGGCAAAAAGTCTTTCGACATAGTGACTGTAGCAAGGCTAATATTTAATTTTGGAAGCTAGCAGAAGGATAAAGAGACCAAGAGAGAGGCGCCCTCTTGGAGTTTATAAATCTGGGGTCTGGGCACGTAAAATGGTGGATCGTGGAAATCTGGGTTTGCAGCGTTGGACAGGATTGTCTAAAGTCATCATTGTCACTTTGCATATACTCCGAGTAAATATTCTAGGACTTAGAAAGGAGCTTGAGGCTGGAATTAAAACAAGCGCGTGAATGAAAAAGGGCAAATATGCGGATGGTTCAGCTACTGGTGAGTTTGGTGAAGCAAGATATCACTCTAAACATTGAGGGCAGCGAAAGACCAGATTAGAAGAAGAATTTGGATAATTCCAAGGAAAAATGGACTAATGGCATACTCTGGATGCAGTTTTGTTCCTAGATGTAAGTTTTTAGGTGCTCTATTCACCGTTATATATTACCGAGTAACCTCAGGTCTTAATTTAATGAATACCTTAGCGTCTATAATCCCAGGAGCGATTCAAACCCCCAATATTTGGGCTGCTAGGCTGGCGCGATACCGACCTTGCAACCGTGGTCAGTTTGCTAATATAGAAATGTGTCAACCAACTCTGGGTTGCCTCTCTCTTAATTAGGATAGTAATACTATTGCATAAGAACAATGATAATGTCAGTAGGACAGTCCAGGTGAAGAGTGAATTCAACCTAAATAAGAATCTACTAATGGTTTAAAATATGAGCTTGGAAGATAGTAAACACTTCATTAGAACTTACATCTGGAGTATGTTCCTTTATGGTGGTGAAGCATGGACTATCGTCCGTGAATGGAATGATGGAGAAGTTAAGACTGGAAGCAATCGAAGTGTGGTGCGTGCGGTGAATAGAAGAATGATGGAAACGAAATGGGTCGACTGAGTGACAAGCGGAGAAGTCCTAAGAAATGTGACAGAAAAGAGAAGTCTTCTAAAAATTTTGGAAAGATGACGGAACAACTCAACCTGAAATATATTGAGATACGATGGCATGATGAAGACAGTTGTTGAGGAGAGTGTGAATGGAAATAATGGTCAAGGAAGGCCTCGTATGGGATTTATGGTACAAGTTATGAGGAATATGAAATTTTGTTAAAATGAATAGGGTAGCTGATAAAATAATGGAGAGTGGAGAGTTGCGTCAAACCAGTCGTGGTGTTTGCCTTGTGATAATGGTGAATGAAATATATCTCCTGAAGATATAAGACGGAGGTTAAATATTTGACAAGAATTATGGCAGAAATAATGACAATATATGACTTAAAACTTTGAAAACGGAAGTTGGGGTCTCATGGTTGATAATGGGAAGGACGTTTCATGGAGCAGATTCTATGTTGATAAGGAAAGGGAATGTATGCCTTTGAGAATTGGGATCTCAGTAAGATGAAGAAAGACTGGAGAATCTTGGTAAGAAGGGAATGGGCTCTCTTTGCAGAGGGTAAGTGGAGATCAGAAGGGAATTTCGGTTGGAGGTAGAAAAATATGTAAGGACATAGTAAGTAGTTACGAGATACCGGCGGTTGTATTAGATGGGAGATGACCTAATTGGAGGTAGAAAATTAGGATTGAAAAGACTCCGGGACGCCCTGAGAAAGATTTAAAAATAGGAAGAGCTACAGACAGTTTCTAAGTAGGATTGCAAGAGCAAAATATAAAAGAATGCTAAGGAATCCAGGAATATTCTGGCAAGAGCCGTCCAATACCGACCTATATTTTTTTTAAATGCATATAACGCTAATGTAATGCATCATAATCAAGGTTACAACATGTATATAATTCCAAGCATATTTTCTTCTGAAGATAGTAGCTACAATCGAAATCAATTGTAAGTAGCTGCTTCAGAAACACTCACTAAATAGACAGTATACAATCAAAGGGCACACCAATACAAAAAATAAACCTGTTTAAACATCAAAGTTTTCGAATATTTTGTAAAACTGGCTGAATAAATTTTAATATGCAAAAGGAAAATGTGAAAAATAAGCATTACCTCGACTGTTAGAATAAAACTTTTCTATGCTTCACGTCAACTTTATGTGCATAGCACTAGTGCACCAAATGTTTAAAGATACTTCCATAAATTGTTCAGGAATGTAAAAATCCCTATTATACATGCAACAGACATATTATATTGACACAGACATGCTCGCGTAGACAGTCGCTTCTTTTGACTTAAAAGTTAGTTTAATACGAAAAAAAATTTAGTTTATTACCCGATCACGAAGGCGGTCTAAATCCAAAATTTTAGGATGGATCAATATCACCTCTAAAAAAATAATAGGCAATTGGCCAATTTATGGGGCATCATAAGGAATTAGTTAGACAAATAATGCATTTCCAGGGGTGGCTTGATATAATGAGCCATATGAATGGTATTTCTTTTATTTGCTCATCTTAAATATCCTCAATTTTATTCATTTTTATGAAATAGGAATAGCGGATCTACCTTCTCTTTAAAACTAATATTTTCTTATTTTCCTTTATCACTATTTTCAGCCATATTTTCCATCCTTCTTCCAAACCAATCTTCAACGTTTTTATCCTGTTCTCAATCCTCCTTCCTACAAATAAAATTTTGGACGCCACTATTCCACTTTATACCCTCAAAAATAGTTTTCTTCTGATTGTTACTCGGGTCCAGACAGGACCCAATTTGTTCTAAAATTAAGTTGACGGGGCTATTTTTATTCCTGCAACGTTACTTTGAGTATTTCTTCCGTCTGTTTCGAATTTCTTCACGTCAATGTAATAACTCTACGCCTTAACTCCAAAAGTTGGTGTCGAATTTATTTTCACAGTGAAAATTTCCTCTCAGCACTGTAAGGTGCGCAGTTTGCCTTAGCTCCACAAGGTCTCCATACCCCACATGCTTTTTAGCCTCACGTTTTCACCACGTTCCACTTATACTTAAATACATTCTTACCCCAACTCGGTACAATCTCTTCTCCATCGCCGTAGCAACTTCAGACCATATTATAAAGAGCTAATTTTAATTCAGGCCATATTATAAAGAGCTAAGAGTATTTTTTTCCCAACTTCATACCAGCTTCATCTACCAGGCAACTCATTTGCGTATTTCCAATCCATTTCAATGACTGATAATTGTTTTAATCGTGGCTACAATTGTTGTTGACACAGGATTTCCATAGACAATATGATACTGTGAGCGTGTATCAGAGTAGCAACATGGACGTGGGGAAGTTAGAGTGGTGGATGATTAAATCTGTCTCTGAAACTGATTCTTCAGCCGCAAATACTATTGCGTTGGTTGGGTGCCCTTATTTCCTTTCCTTTTAACTAAGTCTAGCAACATTTTTTTATTTTTGAACACCATTTGTAAACCAGCAGTAATGTATTGTCACATCCTGGATCAAATAAAGAATAAAATGGTGCAGAACTCCCCCACATTACCAGAATTGTCTCCTACAGGATATTAATTCTCCTCAGAAGTTAATGCCCAAAAATTTGGAAAACAGGTATTTCTTTACAGGTATTTCTTCTCAAAAGTACATTGCCTAAAATAATCATATTCTATTTTGAAAATGAAATCAATACTACTGCCTCGGTTCTGACTTGTCCATGTTTATTACTGTAGTATGGGAACTTATAGACCACAATTTGTTAGTTATCCAAGACTTTAAAATCATTTTTTCAGCTTTTTGTGAACAATACGTTTTATAGAACCCTATCTACAAAACAACACACCCATCTTTTTTGTCATTATTTCCTTGTATTCATCAAAAATGCTATAAACATAATAAAGAATTCCTCTTTGATCCTAATATACCATCGACGTATCACGTTTGAACCCTTCTCCACCTTTCAGCGCTCTTAAGGTTTGGTTTCATTAAATTAACGCAGTGCTGAGGTCGGAATGCATACGTTCGCCGTGAAAATTGGATGACGGTGTTCTTATACTTGTATTTAACCTAATTGTAGCGCGTTTTTGTATTTTCCTCTGTATCTAGTCTTTCATGGAAACCTACGCCAACGATGATGCTTAAGCCATGCGTTAAAAATCATTTATTCTTTCCTCACCACCGGTATTCATTTTTTTCTCAGCTAATGCTCCATAATATTTATTCAAAGCTCGTGCTCTTCCACCCCTTTTACGACCACACTTTTCAACAATTCATTAAATGTTTACTTTCCGGAATATTCTACATTATTTCAACAAGCTGCTCGTAAACATTATCTTCTTCTCTCTCCATTCAGTTATTGAAGTACCTTAAAACTTCCGCCGTTATTATGTGTTAGTTCAGCAGGCAATTAAGGTTTCATCGAAGTTATGTGGGCGTTATTAATGGAAATAAACTGCTGGAGCTGGCAAAACTAGGAAATCTGTTTGCAAGCTGAGATAACGTGAGATATTAAAGTTTCACTCCTAGAAATTCGACGGTTTCAGTAACGTACATGAAATTTAAGTTCTTTTTTAACATTTAATCTACAGATGACCACGTGTTTATTATTTTTAAGGAAGTTTAGCAGAGTTTTACGATGGCCAAATTCACAATTTAACAGAAGCACTTCCAAACATATTTCCCTTTCGAGATATTCCAAATAGCCAGTTATCACAAATCAGACACTTATATTTTCCTGGTTGCAGGTTCTTTCATTTGAAAAAGAGAAATTGTGCCCCATCTATCAGAGAGTGTTTATTCAATTAAAGTTGAATAAAACACAAATTTGACTTTGGGAATAATTTGTTTAAGGTTTACGCAGAGTATGTTGCAGATAAGTTGTGGACTTGGCCCATTTCTTTTTAACCATTGTTCCCCAATCAAATCTCGTAAATTTCTTACTGAAAATCATTTTAATTTTCTTTTTATAAACTCCTGGTTCCCATAACATATGCCGCAAAGCTCAAGCTTCACACCTTAATTTGTTTTCATGGCTTTCCTTGACAATGTCTTTAGTTTTTTTCTGGGGCAACAATATTTCACCATTTTCCCTTGCGTAGTATTTGAAATAAAATAATTTGCTTGCCCTTATCTGAATTCGGCTCACGAGAGAGTTAATTTAATTATTTTTATTACAAAGACCTTTTATAATTTGTATGGAAAATGAACACAGAGATAGATCATTCGCATGGTAAACCTAGCCTTCAAAATAATTAGGGGAGAAACAGAATCAAAAAGACAAGATTTTATCTACTCATATAAGTAAAATCAAAGTTATGCGAAGAATATGTTGTTATTTTCATATTAAATGGGCCAAATAAATTATAGTTGGTTGGTTGGTTATTTAGGGGAGGCGACCGACAGCTGAGGTCATTTGCGCCATATAGGATAGGTGGATAATTGGGTAATGGTAGGAGATTTTTTTTTCAGGGAATGGAGGAAGGGTGGAGAGAAACCCGGCGTCGGCATAAGCCTACTCTTAACGAAAGGCGCCAAGGGGACCACGGCTTAACGTCCCATCCGACGGACGGAGTACTGTACTTGAAATGCCCTCCACTAGGCACTCAAGTGGGGACGGGTTTTCCACTGAAAAATCCGCCACTGCCGGGAATTGAACCCGGACCCTCGGTATGGGAGGCCAGTACTCTAGCCACCACACCAACCCGATCCCCCAAATAAATTATACTCAGTCAAGTAAAAATGAAAAAAAAAAAAATTAAGTATTAATCGTTACTTTCAAATGCAATTACCAAACTTCCAAATCCTTTTGCAGTTAATTTTGTAACAATATATTTTCCGGCTACGGAGAAAAATGTCAGCGATAAATAAGAAAGGTGGGCGGTGGCAAAAAAACGGAGGCGAGGAAAAAGGCGATGTCAAATTTACCTCATTTTTTGTGATGCCCTCGTCACTTCAACTATGTTCCCGACATTCTTCAATTAATACTTGCTAATGTATGAAAGAATAAACATTTTCGTGATAGGAAGAAATTTAAGAAAGCTTTATACTATTCTTAGTTGTTTGGATTCACATTCTGCCTGTTTCTGATGATTGGAGTCAATTTTTCACAGCCTTGCGGATATAGGAAGGAAACTAGGTATCTGCTAATATTTATAGGATTATGTGATACATTTTACAAAACATTTAAGATATTTATAGTTCACAGTACGCCGAGTTTCCATCCGCGTTCACAATATTAGCCCTAAAAATATTCGTGCCCAATTTCTTCCGACTTATTTCATAGTTACAAATCACAAGGGCACAGGGATATAATTTTTTTGATTATACAACACGAGAAAAAGTTTACAAGAATTTTTCATTCATAATACGCAGTTATTAACTTCTTGGTTATAGCTTTAAACATAAAATACCACTCTTCGGTGCCCATTTACGCTTTTATTCCTAGCAAAACATATTGCCAAACTTTTAAACCGTGAGACTCTAACCATATGTTGGTCAATATTCAACTCAAGCTTCCGTTTTAATGTGAACGCTAATGATGACTATCTAGCATACTAATACAAAAATTTAACAGCAACCTCATATTACAAATCTCTTTTTGAAAGAGGCTTACATTTGTCAAGAAATTAATACCTTTTTAATGAGTGGAACTCAGCATTGAATCTTTCCCGAAGAGTAATATGAAGGGAATATATTAGGTTTCCCATTTTGCAGCAATCATATTCAAGCCTTAAATACCCTCTTAGCGTCCTGCCTATAAGGCCCCTTTGCAATCCATTTCTATTCGGAGAGAATTGAGACAAGCCCAGCTGGATTTATAAATAAGCTGCTCAATATGGTCTTCCGTGAATATGAGAATCAATATGGGAGAGTGTCCGACAGTCTTAGACATAGCCTCCTTCCTACTGATTCTCGTATGTCCCTCGCAGCGTCCTACTTAGGTGTCTGGCTATCTATTGGTTTGTGAAAGCCGTGACGCAACTGGGAAACGAGAAGTCATCATCTTCATGGCGAGTTTCCCCAACAGGAGCCACGTCGCGGTGCCTTGAATTATTTTTTGGGCGTAGACAGTCTCTCCC
The DNA here is from genome assembly GCA_933228895.1 of Platycnemis pennipes. Classification (NCBI taxonomy): domain Eukaryota; kingdom Metazoa; phylum Arthropoda; class Insecta; order Odonata; family Platycnemididae; genus Platycnemis; species Platycnemis pennipes. The sequence goes on from OW121846.1 coordinate 50,108,867, forward strand.
ACACATCCTCGGATATCACCCAATGCGACGCCTCGGTACTAATGAATATATACGTCAGTTCCATGTAACTCTCCTCAATGAAATATATTTCTTTTCGCATTGATTGCATTTTTTTTGCAAATACGCCTTGAGTTCTATGTAGCACGCGCCACATACTAAGATGGCGGAGAAGACCAATGCTCAATGATTGCTCCGCAAATGCATTTATCGAATTCTCGTAGGTGGTATGCAGCTACACCTAGGAACTTATATGATAAACGCCATTTCACGTTTTAATTTATTCTTATTCAGCAAATTAAGCTGAGTATACCCGCTTTATTGTTACTATCATCTTTACATACATTTATATATTCTAAACTTGAGATAAATGTTAAATTTCTAGAGACATTCTTAAGCCAATTTAAAACTAATGAGCATTCACTTATGACGTGAGAAATTTTCTAAGAATATGCTCGCATTACGCTCAATTCCATTTGAAGAATGAGATTAAGAAGGTGAACTTCGGTATAGAGTATTCTCTTTGTCCGTGGACAATGAGAGATCATAAAAGGCAGGTTGTTAATCATGCAGAAAGGGATAAATTACGTGAACTGCAGCTCATTTGAAAACTATCCTGAAAGCTATAAACTCATATTAACAGCACCCTTTCATGTAAAATAGGACTTATTAATTGTAAATGGAAAAAATAATGAATATGGTGAACTCAGGAGTGGATTAATTTGTTAATTCATTCTTCCCATCGCGGACAAATTCCTCATCGGCAGGCCCGAATCAGTTGTATGAATAGATTCATTTCAACAAATAACAAAGCCATTAAAAACGTTATATACATATTGCCATATACGTTATATACAATGCATAAGTAATACACTATTTTTGCTGAGTATCAATGTATGACGACTATCCCTACCATATTTCCTTACCGTGGCTTACAAGGTACTCTTTGTCAATTTATCACAAAAAATGTTTTTTAGGAGGGTGACAGGGACTGGGAGTCCCTGTCTTTTCGTCTGGAGTATTTTATCCCCATCTCTATAGGCCGGGTTCAGTTAACGCTGTTGCTAATTAGAAACGCGTTTCAATCATATTCCGTCCCAGGACTCTTTTGTCTGGAGTATCCCAATACCAAAGACAGATTTCTCTTCACCCTTGCTAAATTCCCTGAAAATGTTGCCTAAATCCAAGCACCTATCTGCAATTTTTTTCTTAAAGGATCTCTATTATCGGTTACCCAATCAAATTAAGTCATTTTCGGCATAGAAAGCATGATGACCGTTATAACGTTGGTAATTTACCATTTGAGTTGGAAGCTTGGCTTTACTAACGTATGCAGTTGTTATCTGGAGAAGGCGACAGAGAGCTAAGCTCATTTTTTCCAATTAAAGAATAAGTGGCTCTTTGGACATTGATGAGGAATATAGGAACTCAGGCGAAATAAATAAAGAAAGGCGTCGAGGGGTCTACGGTTAATATCCCATCTGACGGACGGAGTGTTGAATTTGACTCCAAAAAAAGTCCAATTTGGACCGTTATGGCCATGCAGAAATCTGCCACTGCTAAGATTCAAATTTGGTGATGGGAGGTCAACTTGATCCATTCTGGTTCATTAAACTTGTGCATGTAGGCTGAAGAAATAATGAAAGGAGAAGGAGGCATATGTTAGGATGAAGGGAGAACGTGCCAAATGGAAATTGTTATGAAGCAACAGATATAGACCGTCCTTCAGAACCAATAAGTGTTGATTGATTTGAATAGCTATCGACTATATCCAAATAAAAACCTTTGCCTCGTTTGGAGAAAACTGCAATATGCAAGATACAATTCGACAGTTATCAGAACAATTCACACGGCAGTAACTTAAAATTGATATGAAAAATTCAATCTAGTGAAAATGAGACAGAATACTTAAATATAATTAGCTCAACTATGCAGATTGAAGGATAGGAATATGCATTCCCGCAATGTGACCTGGCCTAAATCATGGTATCTTTCAGTTTATTTCAGCGTAATCAGTGAATTCAATGTGAATTTATCCACTAAATTAGAGATCTTTGATTATGTACAGGGAAATATTATGTGAATTATAGTGGATACATTAAAATTATTTACATGTGGTGAAGTCTATTGGGGCTTTCCACCGGCTCAAGTATACATTGGAGTTAGGTACACTTCGTGAACCTGACTAGTAGGAAGCCCAAATAGACATCAAAAATTGAATTCATCAGGAAAAACTGAGAGCTTTTGGTTTCCAACATGTATGTACATCTACACATCTAGATAATACCCTGCAAGCCGTCATAAAGATGCGTGGCAATGGGTGAATTCACACAGCAATGCATTGCTAGATATGCCACATGCACTCTTTTCGATTCATTTACTCCTACAAAGGTATAAGGTCTTCACTGATATAATTTTGCGCCCTAAAAACCTCACTCCTTCCCGTCCTCAAAAAACTAGGATTGCTGTAGTCAATTCGTAAGTCGCCAGCTTTTTTTGGGGCGCACGTGACAAGAATCACCTTTCAGCTCTTGCTTGCCCGAATTTCTGAGGAGCAAGTTTCCCCATTCCGTCTCACTACTCATTAGCACTAGAGTCAGTCGAGTGCGAATCGTCGGTGTAGCTTCGACTACGCCATAATTAGGCCCACTACGTACTGCAGCATCCTCAAAAGGCATTCTGTACTACGAGGCGCTCAAATGAGCAGTTTGAAACGCGGGCCTGTCACATGACATAGATCTGTTAGGCGTCTTCTCTTCATTACTCTATGCTTGAAAGATAAAAAATAATTACCGGCAGTATTCATTCTATCTCCATAATTCCGTTTCATCAAGCCTAAATTTCCACAATAATGACATTTGAAGTTGGATTAAGATAACTCATTTCCTACAAATCGTTATCTGCGTAAGAAAAACTATTATCGTGGATATATAAATAGCGTTGTGTTACAATACATAATATCAGAAGTTTGGTAGAAATTTAAATGCACTTGATGAAAGTACTCGGGTAAAACAGATGCACTTCTAATCATTCTAAGTAGTTTTGAGATAATACGAAGATTATATTTACACATACTCGTAACTGGTAACGAATATCGATTCCGTTCGCAAGTAATATTTGTTAACGGGCTAACTTTGAATATTCTGTTGCTAAATTTAAGACTAAAATGATATTATTGACTGTGGCACTAATCTTAAAAGTAGACGATTTAGCTTGCTCATAATATTATTCATAAAATCTGAAGCGTAGAGAATGTTTAGATGCTTATTGTAAATTTAAACATTTAATAACAGGTTTTTCTTCTTTTCATTTCACCAAAGATATTTACTTTCCTATTTTCTATGTAAGCGATCACTTTACCGAAAATATATCTTGTGCCTAAATGCGAATGAAAATTACATCCCTGCCACATGAAGATAGCCTATCCTAAAAGGGGTTAGATGGAAGAGGGGACTTTTAGTCTTAATCTCCCCGATAAAGATGCTTATCTATATATCTATCTAAATCATACCCTATTTTTTAAACATAGGCAGTTTTATTTCCATGTCTCATGTAAACAGAGCCCTAATGAAAATATGACATCCATATGCCTTTCATGGTAACATGTAGATGTAGATGCAATTCACAAGCGGTCATATAGTTCAAATTTCAATTATATTAGACATATAAAATATAGAATAGTTAATCCTTTTTCTCAAGTCCTTCATTCTGAGATCTTAACATTAAGCGTGGCATTTATTTACCAGATGAGTAGTTGTAGTAGAATTATATTTAAGGTGCTACAACTTCTGGAGTTTTATTGCCATATCTCATATAAACGTAGCCCTAATGAAAAGACGACATCTACCCTAGAAGCATGCTTCTTACACGAAAAAGAAAAAGTTCCTTTGACTAATTGATGCTATATTAGTATAAACTTGGCTACTACGACCCGTGGCAATATCTAAGTGGAAAATTCATAGAAAGTTTGACACTATGTATTAATAATTCCTCCTTTTATTGTGGTTGATGTTTGGAACTCCGAATTCGGTTTCTACATTGATCCATTTAGTGGAATGACATCCTTCCTAAATATTTATCCTCAATATATGACAGAACCAGCATTAATTTCCGTATTACGCTACCAGCTCTATTTTCTATAATTATATTACATCTTCTAGCTTAATTTAATAATCAACCAATGACAAGCACAGAACTCAATTGCTAAGCGGAAATCGATTCCGCTGTGTTTAGGTTGTCAGGCCCAGACGTCACCAACCTGACTAGCGTGGCTTACTCAGCGGAATGTCTGCTTACAGCCCAATAATGCAGCAACCCTTCTCAAAGTATGTGCACCTCCCGTAATCATATTACTTATGTACTTTCGGTGACATTGACGTAGGCTGAGACTGCTTCGGAATATAAAATACAGAGAGCTCTTCTTCGTTGGCTTCAGCTCCCATGATCTAAAACAAGATTCGGGAAAGTATCCAACCACTGAGTGAGGTACGTATTTGAAATACTCATCGAATTCCTCAAGGATTTTCTCAATTTTTTGGTATTAGAATGCGGATAACTAATAATGTTCTATGTAAAATACAAATATATTTTCTAGCGGTTAAGCCGCTGAGAACAAATTCTTAAACAAATATATCCTTTAAGCGTTAATGTTATTGGTGTTTCACTTTCACAGGTCTCATAGACTTCCTAGTAAGCAGTCACCCCATAGCATTAGCACTTCGGCAGTATGTTGTGTTCAAAATAGTTCCCATGATGAATCCAGACGGTGTGTTTCTTGGAAATTACAGGTAAGCACTACAATATTGGTAATATATATGGGTAATATTACAAATATGATAACGGCACATAGCAGGGTTATTATTAAGTTAACATTAATGCATATCGGTGGTGGCTTAATAATCGCCATAAACTGGTGTTTAATATAATGTTGGCTCAAACAAAATTAGTGCAAATGGTGGTAAAGTTATCTATGAGAAAGGGATACCATTGATGAGATGGTTTTTTTCAAAGTATGCCCATATTTAAGGCAGAAACGGTGGAAGTCACTCCCGTCTATTAATATACTACTATACATTTGACTCTGCAAACTAATGATTGGTGTTGTACAGTCAAAGGTGAGGGTAATAATAGGAGGAGCATTACTCATTCAGCCAAATAGATTTAATGAATAGCATATGTGATGACGAAGTACGAACAGAATCCAATACGGAGCTATCCCAAAAAGGGACATAATGAAAAATCTTTATTCATGAAGCATGTTTAGTAAAAGATGTGATAAATCGATTTCGTTAATATATTGCAATGATTTTCTATAATATCAATCAATTCGTCTCATCTATTACCACAGAGATGGCAAGAAAATCAGTGAAATAATTTTCATGAGAATGCAAATCAGACAAACAGGTCTTATTACATGAAACTTGCGCAATATTCCCTCATTTCTTTAGTGATATTCTCCCACTATTCCTGCTCTAATTTAAGCTATTTATGGGTTACAGAGGGACTAATAACTGTAGTTAATATTTTCTCACATCAGCGCATACTAAATTTTATATCCATTCTTAAGGTTTACTTGCGCAGTTTGGAACTTATATCTCCAGAGGGAAGCCTTAATCTGTTTTTTATGCCAATTCCATTGATTTTTCCAATTACTCAATACAATCTATCGGTAGAAATGCATAAGCTTCACGTGGCATAATACAAATGTAATATTTTGCATTACATTTCATCAAGGGTATTAGGAAATCTATTTTTATATGTATTCCACTCCCTTATCGATAAAATAAATTATCTTATTTTTATAACTTGTTATATTACCAGCCAGGGCACCTTTCGATGCAGAAAGCTTAATCTATCTTACACACCAAAACTTTGCTAGGCATCCTATTGGCGACTTTGTTCAAGTTCCCATGGAAAATTACTGTATATAACGCCCATTGTACAATAAATAATGTCTAGTAGTTCCATCTTCGTCCAAAATTTAAACTACATGGAACTAGGATTGTAACCAAATGAAACCACCTGGGCTGACCTATAACCAATTTTATTGTCCCCGCCTATCTCATGCTCAAAAAGTTTCATTTAGTCTAAACTTCTTTCCGTTAGAAATTATTGTTTCGTTTCTTTACTGCAGATCACCTTACCACTTAACATTAAATACTGAGCAATATGCTAATATTATTATTACTAAAATTGGAACATGTAACATTTACCATTAATTAATTATGTTCATCACATATTTAACTCTGGCAACAATATGCCAATGAGTGAACTGCGGCTGCATTAAAAATAGAAATCTGTAAAAGTGTTACACTTTTCTTGGTTCGTTTTTAAAGAATTTCCAATGCTTGCGATGTCTCGTATTCTGCTAGGGTACAGGGAGGTGTGAAGTCCAGTGAAGCAAAATATTCCATAATTCCTTTGACTGGAATTCTCTTTCAGGCTGAAGAAGATAGACTTTATGCTTACATTTTTATTTCTTCTTTTCTGAAAATATATTATTATATTTATTTTGTAAAGGAAAATAAAATCCACTTTGTACATTCCACACAAAGATTTTATTGGTTTCTACCATGGTTTCGACAAAATGTGTCATTATAATTGACATTATATTATATTATATTATATTATATTATATACTATAATGACATATTTAGTCAAAACCAATAAAATCTTTGTGTGAAATGTAGAAAGTGGTCATTTCCAATCGAGTGGTTCCACAAAGTAAAGCCTCAAACTTTGAACTGTGTTATTTTTAAACGTTTAAAACAAAAAACTCACAATCTCAGCTCAAGGTGTGCCCTACCCTGCCCTGTCTATTACAGCGCATCATGTAAACTTAAAGAGTCCTTACATTACCATTTTTATTACCAATCTAAATCTTGCCGTCCAAAGCGTTCCCAACTCCCGATTTTATTAAAAATTTTCTAAAAAGGGATGTTTCCCATTAGTTCTTCCAGTTACCGAAAGGTGTCATCTACTGATTCCTAGGAAGAGCTACATGTAATTTTTTTGGCAACGCAAAGCTGTCTTACAAAATTGTAATCCTAAAGCAACGCAAAATTGGTTTCAAAGACACCAAAGTTCCAAATAGTATTTGAACACATTGTGGGAGAATTCCTCGGCTTTATTCACTAATTCGGGGCTTTTGTAAGATCGTGATATTTAGGTTTTCCATGAGCGTATTTGAAATTATGCTTACTAATTCCACCTGTTTAAAAAAATAAAGTGCTTTAAATAAGAAATAATTTTCCTTCATACGCTCAAGCTTAAAATTGCCAGCCAGGCACTTTGCAGATAATGTCTGCATTCGGTCGCTTGCCGGAAAATACTCCTATTAGATCACCGTATTTTATGGATATCGGGTCTTTATATGCTGACCCGATTCTCTTCTCCGATAAGGAAATAATACCTTTCACAAAGTTGTTAAGTTAGTCAGATAAATGCCAAAGAGAACCGAATAAAATTCTGCTGGCTCTAATTCCCTAATCTGGAAGAAAATGGTGATATAAAGGGCAATGGAAAGTGGATGACAGCAAGTGTTGAGAGAGATGAGAAGGTGGAGAATCAGCTACAGAGGGGGCGTTTTTTGACAGACGTTACGGGGGAAGGGAAGAAAATGAATTGGCATGTGGCAAGGTTGAAGATCAAATTTGCATTTCCAGATAAAACGATTAATTCCGAGGTTAAATTGGATTAAAGTTGATGGATCTTCCCGAAAGGGATGATTGACGCTAAAAAAATATTTCATCCTCACAGATATCCTTTCCCGGAAAGGACATGGAGGGAATTGGTTGGAAATAGGACATGATTCAATTAGAAAGCACTAAATTTGTGTTAAGGGAGATTTTGGAGTCAAAGGAGAGGGTGGTTGAAAACAATAATCATGAAGTTGACAGAAAATGGGCTGTAGAGAAAGGATGGGAAAAACATTGAAATGAGGCCGGAATAAGATATTTTTCTGAAGTTTCATTTGAGAAGAACCTCTAGTCAGGTCAAGTCTTCTGTATTTCATACATTCTTACAGCCAAATCATTCATCATTTACTGGGCTCGAAGATCAGTCTTCACGTACAGATGGGTCAAGTCCTTCATTTCGGCCAAATTTTCGATGACTCTTATCCATCTATTCGGATATTCAAGATGAATCACCATATTTATGTTCATCAGATTCTTTATGCCGACCCAAGTTTGCATGTCTGACTAATTCCTGATTTTCGAGTTTTAATTACTAATCATGTTCAAAATAAAGCATCTAAATACATGTACCTCATGATAAAATTGACATTTTTTCCGTCTCCTCCAGGTTTCGATAACGTACTTGCTCATGATTGTCTGTTCTTCAAGATAAATGCTCATCCACGTTGTCGCACATATCCACCAAATTTCGACATCCAACTCGCCCGTCACCTTTGGTTCTTCAACATAAATCGCCAATATAGGTCAGATGGGTTAAGATTTTTATCTCCGTCAGCCTTTTAATGACCAACTCGCTCGTGCTTTTCGGGGATTCAAGATAAATCTTGATATTTAGATCAGTCCTGAGCGTATTTGAAATTATGCTTACGCATGGCGTCTGTCCCAGAAGGAAGCCGCTTTTAAGCAGGGAATTAATTTTCTTAGAACTGTAACGGAAACGCTGGTGCTGACGGCGGCTGGTGGTGACTTATTCCTGCCAGTTATTTAATTATTAATTTATAAATTGTTTTTAATGTTAACCCAACATATAAATATAATAACAGAGTATTATATTTATTAATAATAGTTAATTTAGTAGAGTAATATTAGCACTAGTCAAAAACGCTAGACAAACAAGATAATACAAATATTAATAACATTGGACATTTATAAATATCATTTGGTTAAACCTATGTATCAACAACACTAGTAACATTAACAACATTACCTCAGTGTGATTAGTTTAGAAATTAGTTATCTTTAAAATGTATTTATATCTTGATACAAATTCAGATCATTGCAATATTTGTTATATGTAATACACGATCTATTAATAGGAGAATTTTGACAGTATTCGCTATTAACATTCATTGCATAAAATTTCATCATATTTCTACCCTTTCTAGATGGAATATGGAAATGTATTCGATGCAACAGTATGCCACATTCTCCTTGATTTATTACGTCATGTAAAAATAGAAGTTCCTTCAATATTCTCCAACCAAATAATTTATGGAAATGAAACATATCCAATATGTAGTCTTATTTTATATGGTTCTCGATAATGGGATAAATGCGATACCGAATATAATACATATACCTTAAAAAAACCTTTATGAGGACACCGGAGCATCCGGCGTCTCCTCCCCAAGAGCCGATGAGGCGCGGAGGGAGTAGTAATCTCGAAACAGCTAACAGTTATGACATCAACGCTCGTTCAGATACGGCGAATGATACTATCCACCAATGCATCTCTCTTTACGGTACCAAAATTCAGGAACTAGGGCTCCGCTCTGAGCGCTGCTTCCCCGGAATATACTCAAAAAAGTCCTTTGTCAAACAAGGCATGGCTATCACAGAAGCAGAGAGGTCAAGTGTGCAAGTTTGAAGGACGTGAAAGGGAGCGATTATGTTTATATTAATGCGTTATCTGATAGGAGAATCGAGTGCATAGCCGTATCAAACGAATCTTTTGTTTATTGACCAATGACGACGATGATGATAATCAGCAAAATATTAGACTTTCGTACGGACAGGCTTAAAAAATACATTCATTTCTGCAGGGATTAAAGATTTGTAAGCTAGAATCGAAATGGCAAACGGAGAAAATAATAATATGGGTATCCTAGTTTTTTAGTACTTCTTAGCCCTGTAGAAGCACAGGAAAACTTTAGCCTTTTACGCTTATAATATATACATGTGCATACTAGTGAATGCCGATAAAAGTTTAACGGACAGTATTCCAGTCGGACAGATTGAAAACGGGTCTCTCCAGAGTGAATAGCATGCCGTAGTACGAATATTTCATAACTGGCGTAGTGAGTATGACTTTGGTTGCAGGTTACCTTAAAGGCATTCCCAGTAAGTCTAGCGAATGTGAACTGTATCCTGAAAGGTGCATTATAAAGTGGCGTAGTGAGCACAAGCTCAGGTAAAACTCAAACCTACAGCTAAAATCTTTCTTGACGATTTCCAAATATTTAGCAACATGAGCTACGCATCTAGCACAGGAATTCATTCGTAGAAACATAAATCATATCCTCATGAATGTAAAGAACGTTTAGCGACGATTTTTCACTCTTCGTGCATCCAAGGAGTTCGCAGATTTAGATACAAACAGGAGACGTTTAGCATTCCTACAGTCTTTATTTATTAGCGCCCAGAAAACTGTGCATAATAAATCAACTACTTTCCCCGAGGGTTCACTGGTTTTCAATTCATGAGAATATGACTGCCTTTTCTGATCCTTGAGACGATTATATCCAGTGACATTGCTGTCCAAATCATTGTACAAAAAAAAATATTGGCTCATGATATAAATCTGAAATAATCGATACGCATATTGCAAGGTGCAATAGGCCAATAACCAAGGGGGATTATACGTAGGAAAACTCAATAAAAAAAATGGTTTAATAGATGAGTATAATATTGAGATGCACGGAAAAAGAAATTTCACAGCATATTCCCTCAGCAGTCAATATTTTTCCTCTTGTCTCTTTCCTGTCCCAACAGAAGGAAGAGCTAAACATCTGCAGACTTAAAATATTACTCAAAAGATAGGTATTGTCAAAATTATTTTATGCCAGTCAATTCTACTAGTATCTACAGTTCCCCGACCATGTCTCTCCAATATCCAACATGCACTTTTTGCGATCATAATATGAAATCGTGAGAACCTGATATGACTCATTTTAAAACTTCAAATACCGTAGATAGATAGATTTGTGTTTTTGGGGTACTTTGACGGTAGTGGTCATTTCGCACCTCCTACATACCCTATGAAACATAAGTTATTGCTGAGTAGGTATGATATTGTTTGCCGAATTTTTATACCTTAGATAGTACTTAACTATATAATAATTTCATCAAGCCACTTGTACTCAGAAATTTAATTAAATTATTCATCCTTCCTAAACAGTTACCTAAAATATCAGGCAGTTCTCCTCACATGTTAAAGATTTCCCGCCATTCCAGATATTTTTTTACATTCTGTCAGGAGGTGCTTTACACTAAGAGGACGGTCGCAATCGTCGCAGAACAGGGGATTTTTTTCCTCTGTAAAAAGGAACGAATGTGTTAGGGTACAGTGCCCTATCCTCAAGCGACCTCCTCCCTGCGGTAGGCTCTGTCGAAGGTTGGCCACGCTTGTATGTCGGCCTTAATGGACCTGAGTTTATTATTGTTAGTAATGCGCCATTCTTCACGCCACTGGCACAAAATTGTGTTTCTCAGGGCACATTTTAGGTCCTCAACGGGGACGAGCGCAGACACTATCTCAGCGTCTTTGAGGGATTCTCTAGCTGCCGTATCCGCTTCTTCATTTACCGCTATATTAACGTGTCCAGGGAGCAAGCAAAATTGGTAGTCAAAACCCGCTTACTCAGGCTAATCAAAGAAGAGTGTATTTCCTGAACCAGAGGGTGCAGGGGAGATAGAGAGGATATTACAAGGAGGGCACTAAGGGAGTCTGAACATATCAGAAAACGCCTGTTGTTGCACTCGAATGCATTTAGTGCTATTTTTATGGCAAATAGCTCGGCCGTGTAGACACTGCACATGGCATTTAGTCTAGCTTTCAACACCCCATGGTAGGAAGAAACGGAAACACAAGCGCAGACCATTTCAGATTTGGACCCATCTGTGTACACGGGAGTAAATTCTGCGTGTGCAGCCAGTAGTTCCAAGAATGACTGTTAGTATTCGGCCGCAGTTGTCTCGGCCTTGCTATTCTTGGTCACACTGGTATCAACAGTTATTCGCGGGGACAGCCAAGGCTGGTGGTCATAACAGTGTATGCGGTAAACTTCTGGATTGGTAAAACCGTGTCTTTCAATGAAATTATTAAAACGGATGGCCAGAGGTTTGGTAACCCTGTTTCTAGGAAAAAAATATTTAAAAACTGCGGTTTAAAAATAACATTAAAAAACGGGTGTAATAAAACCAAAAAACAACTGCAAAAAAAACGCATGCTATTTCATACACAAACTATCATGTCATAATTGAAAGGGTATAATTACACTCTACGAACAAAGTACTAAATTGTAATTTTTCACTTCAATAAATAACATTTAAAGCACCTGGTTGTGAAACTATAATTCATTATAACGTGAGAACATTTTCATGCTAACATTAAAGTAAATGCATTCTAAGTTGATGCTGATGCAAAGCATCGGAAAAACTATGTAAGCACGGGCAACATGGCAAAGGATTAATTCTCTCTATTGTAAATTTATTCCATTTCTTACAAAGAGGGCTGCTTTTCGTCAATATGCGGGACTGAAAATGCATGGTGAATTGAAAAAATAGGAAAGTGCAGGAGCCATAATGATGATGGAGCACATATTATGAAAGGGGGGGAAATATCCGATAAGAGTTTTTTTTTATGCGGCTTTAAGCTAGCCACGCGTGGACGAGCATGTTGGAGTGCGGTGAAATAAAATCAAGCCCATAGCGTTTCCGATGATACGGCTTTGAGCCAAATAAACGTGACTCATTTGAGCCCCATCAGCCGCTTGGCGAGCAACGTGATGGATCCGCTGAATGCGGCAATTTCCCGCGGCTTCGTGTGTTTGCATATCTCAGCGGAAAGAAGATTTGCCGCGTGTGCTGGGGGGAAGGGGAAGGAGGGGGGGAAATCGGATTAAACAGCGAATCGAATTCAACCACGCGATTCCTTTTGGACGTACGTCAGCAGGCAGGCCCCAGGGTCACTAACGCTCCTTGACCCGGGCATTGGGGTGCCACCTCCCGGCCTCACCCCTTGTCATATTCATCTCACTTTCTTAGAATACATTAGTTGAGCAAAGAGTAATCCGAAAGTTGATGCCGTGTTAGAGTGAAAAAACGAAAAAGGAAGTGATATACTTTTCAACTCATTTGTGCGGGGTGGAAAAGAACCAAAATATGCGCATACGGAGAACTTCTGAATTTCCATTTGTCAGTTAGTTATTCGGGGGAAAGCACCAGTTTGGTGATTGTGGGTAAATCCGCAGGGGTGGGAATTTTCCAAAGAACAAACGAAAGGTGGAGAGAAATTTAGCTTCAACATTAACCTAACATGAAACCTGGCGATAAGTACCAATGGGTCCACGTTTTAACGTCACTTCTAACGGACGGCGTGGTGCACTCAATGTCCTCTCCATCCGGCACTCGAGAAAGGACCGCGATACCACTGGAATATATGCCACTACCAAGAATCGATCAAGGTCCCCTAAAAAGCACCAGCGCAATATACTAGATTCGACCAGTTAATAAGATTAGAGAGATAGATTGTCGTACTGATATATTCAAAACGTCATTTTTTCCTCCGTACTATAAGAAAACCGAACAGGCAGCATAGCAAAGGGATAGGTAGATGAAATATTGTAGAGTAGACTGCAGTACATGATGCATGTATTAACAACCAATCCCTTTGTTACTATGCAGACCAACCAACTAGCTCTAGATGACCCTATTATGTAGTATCTGTCCATGTAGTAGCCTATTTGCATGCCAATGGTGCATATTTGGTGATCTACACCCCCTGCCACACACCCTCGCGGTAGCTTGCAGGGTATCACGTAGTTGTAGATGTACATGCAGATGAAATAGGATGACTAGCCATTACACAAACCCAAGTACATGGCAGCGGTATAATAAGGTTTTACTTTATCTTAAATACTAATATGGTACCATACAGTCTAGCGTAACTTAACTCTAAGGTACACAGCATCTACACTCAAGTCACGTAATTTGAACCCACAACCTTTGGGTCACCATACTGGCGCGTTTGGAGTTAACCATAAATTACTTGATGCTAAAGGGGGCCTAAAGCATTGAGTCAACCGTTACGATACTTTATATGTAGGGGGGAGTAACGTTGGGAGTTATACATAAAAATTTATTTTCATTGGTACATGTTATAAAATAACATATTAAAAAAAACAGGATATAAAATAAAACAAAATAAAATATAACAAATACTACTCCAATTACTATGGATGTTTGACAAAATATTTGTTGACTAAATAAAATTAGTCAGAAACAAATGAATTAGGGGATCGGGTTGGTGTGGTGGCTAGAGTACTGGCCTCCCATCCCGAGGGCCCGGGTTCGATTCCCGGCAGTGGCAGATTTTTCAGTGGAAATCCGGTCCCCACTTGAGTGCCTAATGGAGGGCATTTCAAGTACAGTGCTCCGTCCGTCGGATGGGACGTTAAGCCGTGGTCCCCTTGGCGCCTTTCGTTAAGAGTAGGCTAATGCCGACGCCGGGTTTCTCTCCGCCCTTCCTCCGTTCCCTAAAAAACTCCTACCGTTACCCAATTCCCCACCTATCCTATATGGCGCAAATGACCTCAGCTGTCGGTCGCCTCCCCTAAATAACCAACCAACCAACCAATAAATGAATTATTCATACAGAATGTCTGTTTTATCCTTCACCAAATAGTCTATTCTTAGCTTTACGTAATTCAAGGTAGGGTCTTAGAGAGTGATATCTAGCGTTATGGAGGTAGGTGTGTAAAGGAGTGGCACATCACTGTTACGTAATATTTGGATTGCCTCTAACCCGCCGACCACCGCACACCAACATGATTCCCTAGTATTTATGCCTTAGATACCACGCTCTTATCCAAAAAACCCTAACCCCATCCCCCTTTAATATTATTAACGTGCCCCTTGACTTTAGAATACCACTAGTCCACTTCTTCCCGACACTATTGTGTCTACTTGGTTCCACTCTCGTGTTTGTAAACTGGTCATGAGCGCAAACTCGCGACCGCCTTGCAAGGAAAGAGCTGGCTTTGAAAAGACTCGCCTCCGCACGGAAACCCTTTGCCTTTCATCCCACACCCAAGTTCCATCCACGCTATCTTATTCCGTAGCGGATCGGGAGAGATAGCGATTCGATCAGCGACGCCACCGACGCCACACCGTCCTCGTATCTCACCTTCACCACCCCAGATGCAGGCATTCGTAAGGAATACTACCACCGCCACTCCTCCGCTCCCCCAAGGCATCTCATTCTTTTCCTTCTCAACGTGACCATCTCTCCCGTCCTCCCCGTTCTTTTTTACGACCACTACGCTCCCGGAGATACTACGCATATTATTTTTTTTTCCCCACTCCTTTTTCCTCCGGGCGGTGGAGATCCCTTCCTGGAAAACCTCGGATGGCCTCCGAACGGAGGGAATCTTCCTCTCCATCACCTCTCCTTCCCTTTCCGGGTCGCGGGAGTGAGTCTGAGGGACTCACCCCCGCGACCCCCACCCCATCCCCGTATTCAAATGCGCGCACGTTGAGGGGATGATCCTCCCCGGGCACCGCGCTAGGGAATGGAGCAGGGCGTCATGTGTCGCGCGATTCCCGAGTCGTGGGGAGGGGTGCCAAATCGGGGGTATGTGGAGGAGGAGGGCAGGGTCAAATGGAGAGGAAACGCCCATGGCCACAGGAATTGAGTCGATAGTTTGACCCTGAGGCCAGGGAGGTACGGTGCCTTCACCATAAAATGAAAGTTACGGTAGTAAAATGTAGTTGAAGTGGTATTCAGTTTTTACGTCCACGTCTAAATCTGCTGGATACCCTTGAAGCCACCTATTGGTTTGTGTACTGCGAAGTGAGTATGAATACAAACATGCAACTGACAGGTAAAACGTTACTTCATTAGAAACGTTGGCTACTGGAATTGAGTGGTTAATTTGACCCCAAGGTCAGGGAGTAACGGTGGGCCACCATAAAATGAAAGTTGTGGTAGTAAAAATGTAATTGAAGTGGAATTCAGTTTTAACATCTACATCTAAATCTGCAGGGTACCCTGGAAGCTACCTATAGAGTTTGTGTGCTGCAAGGTGGTTTATAAATACCAACTAGAGAAACCACTATTGAAAGTGATACTACCAGAGAAAAGTGGTATTTATGCATTCACCAGGCAAGTGAAACTAAATAATTAGTATCAAAGTAGAAATATGATAATTATTACTGATAAGGCATAGCCAAAAGTGGATTAATTTGTTATAATATTCAACGCATGACATTTTTCAGTTCAAATGAGAGAGGATATATTTATTATTCACAACCGACTACATCACTCACTTTTCAACAACCTATACGGTAGCTATATTACCTATTATGATCTCCCGGTACTCGTGGGAGGAATGGCATCTTTAATCCATCTATCTGCATTTGGGGACAATCTCCTACCCAATCGATTTCATTTTATGCGATCCGGCTGATAAATTTATATCGCATCATTGTACTTAAAAAAAAACAGTTCAAAAAACAATTCCCCTACCCTAGGTGGGATTCTAACCCAAGACTTTCTGGTGACCAGGAATGCGAGTTAATCATCACAACGTTAATTAATCGAAAAATAGACATGAAATTAATAACGAATTTAAGCCTTTATGGTAAGACGTAACATAGTAAAACACAAATATTTTACACCCGAAATATATATAACAAAAAAAGTGAATAGAGCTCGCTTTTTCGAGGAAATGAAATGGTTACAATATTAGGTGCCTTTCGTTCTACTATAGCCATAAGTAACTTAACACAAATATTACCTGTAATTACTATTACTATTACCTGTAAAATACCTCTAGTCCACAGACTGCTAAAGCACACTTAAGAGAAATGTAATTGTTTAATTTTCTGCTCATCCAAGTGCTTAATTTTACTAATCTTAGCCTAGGGCATTTTTGAGTCATCAGGTTAAAGGGTTTAAATAGCACCGTACTATTTTATTTTCGTTAAACTTGAGCAAAGTTGTGCAATATATTTTCAGTGGTTAGAGCACCTTAAAATCTAATTCTATGTTACTCATTTCTCGGATTGGGATTGGACCGGATTATGAGATAGATATATGAGATTATAAGAAAGGAGACATCGATATTGTTCGCGTATTGAGAGCAATAATACAAATATTCATTCACGTTAGTAAACGTTGCATCGCAGAGAAAATTTCGATATTTTCATTTAAGGAAAACAAATACCTACCTCGTCTGCAGTCTGAAAACAGAATAACCATTTCCTTAATAATTTAGATGAGATGTATTACATTCAACAGGCCAAGCAACGTCTCATGAATAGTACAAAAACAACAAGGTATGTTTTACCTTCTTCGATAGGTGAGAGTACATTCACTCATTCACCCGGCGCGCCGCGCGCCGGCGCGGCGTGTGAAATTCACACATTCAGGGTAGGGGGGCCGGTTTCCTTCCCTCGTTTTCCTACAAAGCTCTGACACGCAGGAAATCGAATCGCAAGGATTTTAGGTGGGGGTCTGCAGAAAGGCTCTTGCCCGGGATTTGAACCCACAACCATCCGGTCGGAAGCTAAGTACTCTACTCACTAGGCCACCAAGATTCCCCCTAAATAGTAAGAAATACTCAATAACTTCATGTCTGTGAGTAGTCTAGTTAATACTTGTAAATGGAATCAGATATTAGACGTAAGAAAACGTAAAAATCAATTTATGCATAATCATATCCTCTCCGCTTACTGGCAACTTCAGCAATCAATAAATTTCTAATTATTCCCTCCGATGGCTTCCCTTTTACCATGAGATAAGGCAGGCCGAATACCTACAGCGTAAAACTTAATCATCATGCACGTTTATATAATGCATGCATCTTCATATAATATTGTACATTAATTAACAGCTTCTACACTTAAGACCGGATTGAGTATTTTCCGTAGCATTCAGATTAAGTATCAAATTTTAATTCACCAACAGAACAAAGCAGAAGCCCACAGCAAGTATGGATACAAGGGAGTGCATAATGAGGAATGTAAACTGTGGTAGGGTGAGGGTTAATCTCACTGCGTTAATTTTGAGTACACTGCCTGAAAACGTGGAGGTTTGCAGAGAATAAGTCGGAAGGCCTGGTGTCCATCGAGAAATACAACAATCCACAGAAAATAAGCAACATGCTAGAAGAATATTTAAAGCAATAAAGTGTGAGTTCAAGGGTAATTTTACCCCAAAGCTGCTAAGATTTTCTTCAGATGGTTAAATATTCAAGCATACCTTTTAAACTATTTTATAAAAATCTATATATGATTCATTTGAGCAATGTTAGAGGTGTTGGATGAAATTCGTAAATACAGCGCTCAGTTTCACCAGCGATTTAAGATCACTTCGTATTGGTGTGCAGTGAACAATGCTATCCAACTAATTAGCTATATGGCAATCGTATCTGCGCCATTATCGTACTATTTACTAAAGTAATTCGCTGCATTGCATCACAATGTCTGCATTTTGCAGTCTTATAAGGAGCACCAATCGTTCAGAATCCCTCCCTAGGCATACTTTTCACTTAATACTAGCTCTACGATATCATCATAACCGTGATGTTTATTCATACAGAGTATTGACGGTGACTGCTATAGCGTTAGAAATATTACGAAATTTGTTTTTTTTCATATAAATGGACTGCGTTTAAATATTGAGAGAAGTTCATCGAGATTTTGGACATGGTAAAATGAGATTCAAATAATTAACAGAAGAAAGCCTCCAAGGTCCAGAGGGAGACAAGTAGACAACTATTGGGATACCGTTCTCTGTAATGGACGTAGGTGCGAGCGATATAACTGAAATGGAACCAGTGATAGAAAATTCTGCAATCCTTCATGTGAAATACCAGGAATATATTTATAGGACTATCCGCCAATGAATACACGTACTTTCATTTAAGACCATGACAAGGGCTACACTTTCACAGCAATGTTCAGAACAAATGCCTTACAATAGAATTTAGAAAGGTCATGAGATTTGAATTTATCAAACAGGGAAAAATCGAATACTTAAACCGAATCGTGAAGCACGTGTCACAATTCTGTTATTTTGCTGGAACTTCGCCCGTAGTCGGGCGAGGTGATTATGATATGGGGAGATTGCTTTCGCAAAATGACTACTCAGAAAGGAATATTATTTTGAGAAATTAGCTAAAGATACGGGTACGGCAATATAACTTCCTTTTGTATGTATCCATATAAAAAAGGAAGCTACGTTGCCGCACCCTGTATAATGGAAAGTTTGGGGCGGAGCTTAGAGCTATGTCCCGAGGCGTTAGATGAGCCATACATCTGGATTCTGACGCAATGGCATAGGATGTTTTAGTGATGTTGTGAGGAGAAGAAAGGATTGGGTATGGAAGGTAGAAGGAGGAGGAATTGATGAAGATACTGGAAGACAGAAAGTCGTTTGTGGAAATTGGAAGCAGGTTAGGTTGGTGGATCGAACAAGTGATAAAAGACTATGAAATACTGAATACCGAGGGGATTTGGTTGGTGTGTCCTCTTATCCCGAATACTTAGGTTCGATTCCCAACAGTGACGGGTTTTTCAGTGGTAAACCGGTCCCTACTTGAGTGCCTAGTGGAAGGCATTTCAGGTTCAGTAATCCGTCGGCCAGATTGGACGTTACGCCGTGGTCCCCTTGGCGCCTGTCGTTAAGAGCAGGCTAATACCAACGCCGGGATTTTCTCCTCCCTCCCTCCGTCCCCTGAAAACTCCTAAAATTACCCAATGACCCATCTATCCTAAATGGCGCAAATGACTTCAGCTGTCGGTCGCGTCCCCTGAATAATTAACTAACAGAAAGCCGATACTGAAGGTAAGGCAGGAATAAGTTACAGAAGGAAATTAAAGATCATTGTAGTCGGTATGGAGTCATGCAGAATCTGAGTACTAAACTAATGAGATGAGTAATTGTTGTAGTTCAGAAAATTCAAAGCAGATCAGTATCTTTCTATTTCAACCCAACCCAAATTCTAGAGTGTTGAAAAAATTTATTATACTTTCCCTATGAAAGAGTGAATGAATATTGCGTTAAATCACGGATAATTAATTTCCCAATTACATATCCATGTTCTTAGCATTGCCTTAAAATAGTACAGAAGAGATTCTGGTGCTCCTTTCTCACAAAAATAAATGTGCATTCATATATGTGCACATAAAATCTATTTTTGGATGAAGAAACGTTGTTTTATTCAAACTAACATGGCCCCCATCACACCAGCATACCTTTTAGCACTGAACCATGAATTGCAAATTACGGGAATGGGAAAAATATAAGCAGGAGATAAAGCTAAAATTTTACATGTGAAATGAGATAAAGTGCAAATGAGAAATAAAGCCTAGATATTACCCAAAGGCTGCATGTGCGAAATGTAAGCAGCATATCCTGTTTGCGCAGAGAATGATTTCTATTGATCTGGGGATACTGGATTCGGATGGTGAATTCACAAGTGAGCAAATAAACTAGTGTTTACTACCCTTTACTTTGGTTTGGCTTACCTCATATTGATTACTCAGTTCCACGTCAATAACGGTATTCAAAATATGACACGAGCTTGTGGATTTAAGCTCATTCTAATGCGGAGATATTCGAGTAATCGATAGGAATTAACGGCAACAATTTTGCACTTAATCAGCATATGGTTACTAAAGTTCTTAAAATAATTCCCGCAGCTATCGAAATTTATCTCATCCTTACCTCGTCTGAAAGTCCCATATACCTCATTTCTTATTTTGACCTGCACTTATGTGAATTAACAGCCGTACAACGGCGAGTTCCACTACAATCAATGGCCTCCATATGATAGGACGGCTGGAATACATATTCGAAAAAATCTTATCCAATTAATAATGAGGAACCGGAGACATATATATCTAGACTGAAAAACTCATAGGACTCGGGAAGCGATTCGGGCTGAATATACTCTGTCCAAAGTTTATATCAATGAATAAACGCCATCTGATTAGCTAGATTTTTAATGTATTCACTTGCAGTCAATGCTAAGTGAAAACACTATGAATTCATTATGTGAACACCTTGGAAAAATAATTATATCACATATATTTCAAGGGGAATCGAGTAGATGTACTGGATTTGCTTCCCACCCCCATGAGAGAGAGGAGAAAGTCGATTTTGGAAATTTGAATCAGATTAGGCTGGTGGATCGAGCAATTACGAAATAACTATGATTCAAGTCCTAGAAGTTGTATATATTTGTCAATTAATAAACCAATTCTTACTCATGTGCGGAGTGGAAAGTAATTCAAACGTAGTACTTCGTCCACCAGAAGGTACGTTAAACCGTTGACCCCCCCGCAGTCTTTGTCAAAAGCTGGCCAACGTTGCCAAATGCCAACGTTGCATTCCTACCCACTATTCTTCCTTTTCCTGAAAAATTCTTATAACCGCTAACCTATCCCAAGTGGAGCAAATAGTATCATCACTTGGTTGACTCCCTCAATAATCTATAACCGAATGCGAATAGACAAGAAACAGATGGCAGAGAAGATCAAATGAGTAGGTCGAGTAATCAATAAAGGAGTTGAATTTAATCCAAGGAATCCTGTTTTGGTCCATGTTGCTTGGACAACAATTTTGCTGGAGTTCCAGTCGGCTTATTCAGATTGCTACCGACTCTAACGTGGACGAAACTACCTGAATAATACGGACCATCGTGGGAAATACCCTGGAAGAGATTGATCTTAGATATTTCATTGCACTAATCTTTGCAAACTACTAATAAAGACATTCTTGGAAGAGTAAACTAAAATGAGATAATGTCGTGGAGCTCTTTTTTCATGTTAAATATCGGTTGGGATCAAACCACCATTCAATAGGAACCTCGGTCGGAAAAAAATATGTATTTTTAGTCTTGGAATACGAGTTTATCACCTGAAAAAACATATCTAATTGAGAAGAAGCATCGTGCGCTTATAAACAATTCAAACGGACGATTTGCTAGAGTGTCCAATTTCTCCTGGTATTCAAACAATTTTAATGAAAACTTTTGCTTCAATCTTATGTTCAACTCCTCTGAAGTTGAAAAGATAAAAGAGAGTATTATGTTGATCTTGAGAGCATATTCGCGGAGCCTGACGAAATTTGGTGAACGGGGATCTAATGTCAGGAAACATGACATGGGAAATATCGAAAATTTGTGAATAAAAATCTCTTGAATTTGCGATAATTGCACGCATACCTATTGTTTATACATATATTTCCTATTATATTATTATTTCCAAAGATGCTGGAAATTGTACACATTATTAAAATGTTAACGGTTAAGTAAGAACGTGATAAATTCTCAGCCGCTGCTTCGTGAAAACTCTTAACATTTTAAATTTTAGAATGCAAAACATTGGTTACTCCTATCAAATTTCATTAAGCACTTCCTACGGCTGTTCATTAAATATTTGACGTGTAACCAGTGATTTTCACTCTAAACTGAATAATTAAGTTAACAATTTTTGAACACAAATATTCAAAGGGCTAAAACTCTTACCCTCCGTTTTTGACAGGCAGTGCGTGATAAAAACTGTTCAACATTACAACAGATTTTAATAGTTATCTATGAGCCATTAAAACTGTTGCTATTTCCACACAGGAGCACCTCCAGTAATGGATTGGTAGAATCAATATATTTGTCTACAATTAAAAATCATCTGCATCTATGCAATACCTGCAAGCCACCATAAAGGTGTGTGGCATGGGGTGAATTCTCACCAAACTTGACTTGAATATCATGCATAAAAAGGATTGGTATTTATATTCTAGTTTTAACTTCGATTTTTTAAAACTCCACAGAGGCTAAATGACAAAATAATGAAAAATAGGCAGTACAGCTTGTGGATTAAAGATTCTTTTTTACACATAATCGGGAAAGATATATCCACGGAATTTGAGATCATTCAAAAAACACTCATATGAATGCATATTTTATTTCCCTGATTTCCATCTCACTTTGCCTCTTGCCTGGTGTGCTAATACTCCCTGCCCTCCCGTGACTTGCAGATCAATGAGAACAATGCTTCGTGGATACACAGCAACGACCAACGTTGTTTTTAACCTCAATGCCAAAAGCTCATCAATTAATGTCACATTTTGGATAAGATAAGCTTATAAACGAAAAATTTACCAAAAAAGTTTGAAGAAAACCTAGTGAGGACCAACTTTACCCTGCAGAAATCTCCCAAAATTTAACACATCCCTAGAAAATATCAGCATCCGGTTCCTTTTAGCCAACCCGGCCAGCATGCTGCGGAGGGTATTCCGAGAGGCGGAGACGACGAAGGAGGAAAGGAAAAGAGAGGATAAGCGAGAATTATTGGCACCAACCCACGGAATAACCCAATTTTGGGTCGTTTTCGGAGCAAATTAGCGAGCGGAACAAACCTATCGTCGGGAACAACGTGCAACCGCACATATCCAGGTGGCTTTATGACTGTGCCCTCTAATTATGTGGCTGCAGCGTTTGCTGCTGGCGGGCATTTGTCCTGCGAACAAGTCTGGAATGGGTGGGAGGTAAGCGGTGGGGAAAACAAGGGATGGGCAAGCCTGGTTAACTCATGGTGAGGATGAAAGCGGGCTGGTGCCAACCTCCTCGCGTGCGTAAAGTAGCGAAAAATATGCCTGATTATTCCCAGCGAGCAGTATCCAAGCATATATGCGATTAGTATGAGTAAATACGCATGTAACATTTGGGTAAGAATATGTGTATGAGAATGAGTTGTATTACGTTAATATGACTAGAATAACCGATAGAAGAATATTGTAGATAGAGGCGCTAAATGCACTATTGTATTTTTTTAAATATTCATTTTTCTCCGATTATCTCCGCGATTGTTCGTTTTTATGACAACATTTTGCCAGTTTTCCTGCAGACTTCCTCAGGTTGTCGATACCTTGTTTATCTCCGTCTTAAATCGGTTGCTCTAATTTTTTGTCCCAATTTCCAAATTCAATTTATAATTATTTTAATTTAATTTTCTTGATAATTAATCACAGAATTGATGACATCCCTTCGTTAAGACAAACCAATATACATTTTTAAATCAATAAGTAATTGAGGAGTTTTACTACAAACTCCATACCCCTGATTAAAATAAATCTTCTTTCAAGGGCTGAAACCAAATCTCTTGATATGAGTGACTATAATATTGCTTACTGAAAGCTCTACGGCGTATAACATATTTTTTCATCAAATTGTATCACGGAATACAGTTTCCTTTGGGTTACAATGAATGAAATGTTGCAGTTGATATGAGGGAGGATATTATGAGAAAAACACCGGTATTGAAGTGCTCAGAACATTAACCTATATGAATAAGAACCCTCAATTTACTGTCATCCAAGGAGAGCTTCTTTAGAGCATAGGGTTGGAAATATCATAAAGCTAATTGACAGCTCCTCATGTGCCTTAAACAGGAAGCACTGGCACTCAAGAACAATAAAATCCTTGAACAGTCGATTTATTTGGCGGTGAATGTTGAAGGAGAATACCCAGAATCAGTACTCAAAGTAGATCATAAAACTGCGCTTGTGGAGATGGCATAAATATTTTTTATGGCCATAGAAGTTTCCACTTTGGGCATTACGAGAATCAAATTGCATACAACTTGTGCAACCCGGAAAAATGGTACGTCTATAAAGACATAAAAAATATGTCCATGAGTGCTTACCGCTTCCATATGACGACAGTGACATAAAGGTAAATTATAAAAGGTCTTTCAAATCCTCGAAAACTTCTGAAAACGCAAAAATAATAACAATTTGATGTAAACTTTCGCATTTAATAAAACTGCAGGTTTTGTGGTGACGCATTAGGAGGAAACGTTTTGAAATTCAGCCTCTAGCAGAAAGCTACTAATTTTGTTATGACACAGATATAATATTCTTTTAAACTTTTTTCAGGTAGGCTCAATTGATAACCTGACTGAATTCATGGCCTAAAAAATATGATTTCATTTATTTATCGCACTACATTCAGCCAAGACCCTTTATACATATTATTGATGCAAAGGCCACACGACTCTTTACCTCTGCATTCACGTCCCTTGAAATGCTTATATTTTTAAGAGACCTAAGTCAATTCAACCACGACTACCGCAAAAAATATTTATTTCACCATCATATGCGAGATTCAAGTTTCATCTATCGTTATTTCTGCGCAAACTCGCGGGCTTCTTTCATTGCATTCCATCAAAGCACTCTCTTTTCAGCCACTTGTTACCCGGGCATCAATTATACATGCTGATATGTCCCAGGCACTCCTCAACTTATTTCTCTTACTTTTATCATACTCATTTTTTAATACCCGTGTCAGTTCGTTGCACAAACAATTATCACCTACAAATGCTAAACCGGCAAGTATTACACTTTTTAAAATGTATATTTTCATTTCCCAAAACAAATATACCCTAAAATACGTACATCCAATTAATATTATTTCCTGCATGCGACCTCCCTTTAATTATAATTTCTCTCAAACTTTTGACCATGATTGCCGAGTTATGTTTAGCTACACCTCTGCAATATAAATTAACCAGTGGACTATCTTTTATGATTTATAAATCAACACTTAGACTTAGCGTGCATTTCACTTCGAAAGTACTGCCTCCTTTATTAGGGAGAAAGTATCTAGATGACCATCTTACGCACTCTGCAGTCAATAATTTTATAAAAAGTGTTGGGAAAATCGGATTTTCAGGCACCTCAACTGCTGAGATTATTCGCACAAACTAATTCAAAGTAATCATAAACCTAATCCTAAGATATGTGCAGCACCCATGCCCGAGGAGGATTTGAGCCCGTGACCTTCGAGGTGCCATTCCGGTTTGAAGTTCGGAGAGTGTTTCAAACCCTAGACTCAGTTTGTCGGTTGCGAAGTAAAACCGTGGACCCTTTCATGAGTAAGAGGGGAACGACGAAAAAATACCCTGGCCTACCCTAATATCCTATCTCGCCTATTAATAATTGCAAGAATGCAATAAGCTGTCGATCTTATTCTCAGTGTGAACATGAAAGACAATATTAAACATAACACTTCACATTCCTCAACTTTCCAAATACCGGAGAAAAGTTTTACTCCACTACAATCCGAGATACCTTTTAAAATCTGATAAATCTTGATTTAACAAGACTCATGATAATGCTAGCCCATGAATGTTGGAGCGAAATTAATTTCAAGAACATTGGAAAGATTAAAATCACCCATTTTTCCTGCTACGAAGTGTCCCCACGTCCAATTTTTCGTGTTAATTTTAATCCCGTGCAAGTTATAGTTAATGACACCCTATTATGCATGAATAAAAGCTCAACTTCGCAGAATAAATACCATATAACTATCTTCATTTACCATATTTTATGGGGCTACCCGTTTGCCCTTTCCGGGCATGATCCATATAAATGAGAGAATTTTTCCTAAGAGGTAGGCAACAATGTGTACAACATTTCCCGTCTATAGTGCTGACATGAAATGCCTTCATGTCAGTAACGTTACATATCATCACCTAAGCCTTATATGTACCAGGTAAATAATGACTTATGGGTCTGGATAGGGTTCCTTCGATGCATTTTCTCAAAAGAAGAATTTCTCTCTGCGCCAGTGAAAAGCACTCACTCCGGCCTACGCTCATTACCTGGCCTCAACGCAGCAGATAGAAAAAAAACCCCTTTTGTGCCTTAGAAGGAAATCCGTTGGAGATGACGCTAAGAGCCACAGCAAGAAAAAGAAGATCACCTGGCATGCCCAAGCTGTTCAAATATTTTTCTCAGAGCACATAGGTGAGCTGCCCCAGTATTGTACATCTCCGAGAGAGCCTGTTTTTGACCCAAAGGCTTCAAAGCTTACTTCCTAGGTGTCATAACCAACTCCTATTTTTTGTCAAATGCGCAACTGCATCCTTCTGTTTTACGCATAATTCTTATATTCAATCTAACCACACTCGTATTTTTCCATACATAAAAAAATGGTTAAATATTTTAAAGGGTGATGGAATTACTTCCGGAAGGTAGTTAGCAAAAGCTCTATTTCCAAGTATTTTTTTTATTATTAATGAAGGCTCACTTCCTGAGCGCATGCGCAGCCTTGCCAACCCCACCAGGTCAATATGTTATGAAATAGTAGGTTGACCCAATTTAGAGGGTTTCAGTCTCCTCTCTGGAAAGGGTATCCTATAAAAGATTTGTTTGAGCTGCTGTTTAAAGACATAAAAACACGGCCGCCCAATAACGCAGAATACTAGCATACTGCAGATGGATTACGAATTATTTCAGGAAAATTAGACGTAATAAAATATAACATCATTCTTAAAATTATTTTGGAAAAGAATTAACTCATGACACAATCTGATTTTGTGAAGAAAGTTGACATATTTTTCTCAGTAATTTTAGATAATGTTCCGAGGTCACGGGTACGTGGATAGCGCAGCAAAGTTTGAACTTCTCGCAATTTTGCTATGCTATGAAATTTCTGAGTAAAATTTGTGCTTTCCTGCAGGTCCAGCTTGATGGGATTCGATCTGAACCGAACGTGGAATCAGATATCTCAATGGGCGCACCCGACGCTCAACGCCGTTCACGAACTCATCATGGGTTTGGATAACGATTCCGTAAGTCTTACCCACATTATAAGTAAAACTTCCATGGCCGCTCAAAGGCACGTGGCAGAGGATGATGATGATGTGTAATAATCCTTAAATAAGCAGATGTAATATGTCATATTATTTTTGCCCTCAATTTGCACTATGGCATTAGTAATGAAAGAGGAAATATTATTTTGAGAGATCAACATTCTATAATTGCCATCAAGAATCATTAAAAATGAGACTGGTTTCGTACAACTCTCACCCGAATCCTCTCACCTGTAAGTATTTCCATGTTTACATAAGTCTTTTCTTTTATATCCTTCAGTACTTGCTTTATATAATTCATACCACGTCTTCATTACCCAGTTAATTTTCCCTCGATAGCTCCTTATATCAGACTACTATGTCCGGAGAAGTAATCTAACAGGTTATGCCGCAATCCATGTAAATTTTTTACAATGAAATGTGCAATATTCAAATTATATGATTTCAATGTGAACTATCTAATATTAAAATTAAATGACGGCAATAACTTTTACAAGAAATTAATTTGAATATGTACAATATGTTACTTATGTATACTTACCCCCCAAGCACAAAACTTCTTTTGAAATTAACAGATGTGATAGACATAGTAAAATTCAAATCGTTTCAAATTAAGTGCTTCCATACCTGGACAGATTTCATTTAAAATGATAAGGATAGTACATTTTGCCTTCGTAGCATAGCCATAGATGTAATTACATGAGTAGTTGGAGAATATAATGGCACCGGAATAATTGGTAGGTACCGGTTAAATTTCACTTTTCATTTGTCCACATTCACATTTCCATCCACGAATGTTTTCACGAAGACTTCGTGTAAAACAGTCTTCGAGAAGGACTTCGTCACTTAGACTTCGAAGTCTAAGTCAGCAGATAGGCTGTTCCGTTTTCGATTCAGAATTATTGTCAATTTTATAAGGTTTTTTTTCTTTTTCCTACTTTCCTAGGCACTTCTTTAATCACTCTTTCCATCCATTACATTTTCAATATCCTTCTGTAAGGAAGAAATAAACTGAAAACTTTACCATAACTCACGAACTTTTTATCGTCATGACCGGTTAAACCCATAAGGACATTAACAGGTACAGCATGACCTTACACCTTATGACTTATCCTAAGGGGTGAAACCAGTCGTTATGAAAAAGATTTAGTTTGAAATTATCAAGTTTTCAGTTTGCTTATTTCTATCATGAATAAGTTCAACAGAGTTACACAGAAAAAGTTCTATTATTCTGTAACGCCTATCATAATGACTTCCAGTCCAAGGTTCCTGCAGCCTTTATCGTTTGTGATTTGCTTCACTTTGAAGCAACCTCCAGCTATGGCTTCAAATCAAGTGATAAACTCCATGCTTGCATTCTTACTGCACCTAGGACACACTTTGACTGGAATACCCTACTCACCTTGGCTACTATTTATTTTTTGCTGCCATTGCTGGTTAATTTTCTTCCTAGTATCAAAATTCCACCATTTGTCCATGTTTTTCCTCCTAGTTACATACTATTTGCATTCATCACTGCTCTGCAATATCCCAAATTCTTTGTTTTGATGCTATTTACCTTGACGTGACACATGGCCTCGAAAAAAGTCAAGATATTTAACCACGTATGGCCAAGCTTTTTGTTGAAAATAGTCTCCTACTTTAGGAATAATGTGAGTTTCAAAGTAAAACCTCCATATGGAGCAGAGCGCTTATTTTGGAATGAAATTAGGAAAGGAAAAATGGCTAAGCAAGAAGACTATCTGGACGCAAGTTGGCTGTAGAGGAGATTTATATCAGATGTCCCGGTTTTCATTACCCACGAAGGCAAGCTAACTTCTCGCTGAACTCGTAAACCGCACTATGCAGTAGCGAGGTTACTCATAAAAGGTTGATAAGAAAGTGTGGGAGGTACCAAAAGTTTCCCGCTATACAAGCACAAGAAAAAAATGCATTCAACGTTGGAGCACGAGTTTAAAACCGCAAAATGAGAAAAAAATCCAAACACATGTCTTTCCATCCTCCCCCTGCAATTATATAAAGAACTTACTCCGTAAAATAGAGCTATTCGATATTTTTATCACCCATCCGGGAGTGACGATCGAGAGATGAGGTCATTTGCTGTCTGAATGGCTGAGATGCATGATGGGATTGAAGCTGAAATTTGACAGAGAACGGAGAAAAAGATGGAGTGAAACCCAGCATCAGCATTAGTCTTCCCTTAAGGAAATCAGCCACGGGGTGTTCGGTTCAACATTCTACGTGCTGGACGGAGCATTAAATTTGAAATGCTCACCAAGCAGCGCACAACTAAGAACCAGTATTTGGCTGAAAAAGCACTGCCACAGCCCGGACTCAAATGCCGAACGTTCAGTCTCCATTGTTAAACCATTTAAATTACACAATGGATAATATAATAGCAATAATATTTTTATTGTCCCCAACATATGAATCTAGTACATATTATCATTTTAATATACATAAATTAATGGAGATTTAGGCAGTTTCAAAGGCCACAGACCTGAGGGGAGGCTGCCTTTCTTCATTAAACACACATCTGTTCCAAATCTGCATAAAATTGCATAGCTTTTGAATAGAATCAAGTCAAATTCGGATATAAACACGGTACAATGCTACATAAATATATAGTTTTGATACAGAATATCAATAGAATCATTTTCAAACATTCATGCTTTTGGAATGCTTAAAGATTGCATTCTCATCCCACATGCTTTTAGTAAAATCAGGCATGGAATTGTATATTTTTGGTCCCGAATACAAAACATTCACTAGCTATAGAGGATAAATCGAATTTCACAGGGATTTAAAGTAAACCAAATGATATTGCACAAAATAGGCCAAATGTATAGGTATGGATGAATTTCCTAGTGAGGGGGGATATGTCAATTCTTTGGGGACTGTAACCAATAATTAGCTGACTGGAACTATATCTGGAATGGGGATGGCATTCTGAAAATCGCTGAAAGGATAAAACAGAAGTTTAGGACCCACTGATTTACTTTATTGCGACCCGAGTGAATGTTTTCGCGGCATCCTCCTCAAATTCTGGTAAGCACTTTTAACTGAATTCATCATGACACCACAGATATCATAAGTTGTCTTACCGTGACAGTTATTTAAGCTAACTACGTCAAAGTAAATAACTATGTATTACCGTCTCAAAATTTATTAAAAATCACAGATATAGTTTTGATATACTTGTCAGAATAATAATTATTCACCCATATCATGTAAGACATTACATTTTGTGGCAGTCTAAATTATATATGAAGAGAAATAGAGGTTAAGGGAATTAACGGGAAAGGAATTAATAAATTTTACAGATGTGCCTGAGACTTCTATCACAAGGAAAGGAAAGACCACGAAGGAAACAAAACCATAGTGCGCAAAAATAGCACAAGAAAGTAAAAATCATTTTAAAGAAGATAATTTAAGCCTTTACATCCGAATGAGTTGTTATGATAAATGCACTACAAAAGTTTATATCCATTGAGCCAATAATTTATGAGTGAAAGTGCTTAAAAATGAAATGCACTCTTTAAAAAAACTATGAAAAAAGAGGGTAAAAAAAATTTCATGTATGTCTAGAATATGAATGTTATTGTTATTAGTATTCCGAAAATACAAAGAAACAGATTTAAAATGCTGACAATGCCCTTTGTTAACCTTCTCTCGAACTTAGAAATGGAGAACCTATTAGTAGGCATATCCCATTTTTGTATCCCAAGATTCAACCATATGATTATTTTTTGAGGTATAATTATTTATCTGATAAGTTAACCAGTTCACCAAACACTTTAAACATAGTTTTTCACCAAATCAATTTCATCTTGCAAATTGATCGAAACACTTTCCCAGCGCCTTAGGTCTTTAAAAACATGGGATAGATACAATCATTCAACTGCACGTTCCATAAATGAATTGGCATCACTGGTCTGACCAAAGGTCTTCGGTTATTAATCAGTCAATGTCTTAGCAACTAAATTCTGAGGTCGGAAATTTAGAGCCACTTCAGTTCTACGAAATTGTCCCCTCAACGCCTCAAAATGTAACGGATGGTACTCAAAGAGTCATTTCAGTTGACATGTTATGGACATGGCCAGGCCTCCCCAGTAACCCCGCGTAGGAGAAACGGAAGTCATAAAGTTTCAAATAGCAGAGCAGTAAGAAAATGACACTTTGCTGCCATTGGAAGAGGTCAGGTCTCGAGCATCCGTCAAAGTCAGTTAACCACCACAGAATTGATTACCGAGTTGCAAAATTCGGAGGAGACGCTGCCAGACGAAGCAAAACATTAGGAGGATACGTTAATTGGTTGAATTAAATATGTTTGGAAAGAAAAAATTCATCGTCTAAGAATTATTTCTCCCCGATCCTTTTCTTCTTCCTCTTCATTATAAAGTTAATTTCTTCAATGGTCCATATCAAGGATAAGGGGTAATCTATATGCAGTAGTGCCTCACAACATCACTAGTATGTAACCAAAAGCTACAAATACAAATTTGTGGCAGCTCCAGCCATTATAATAAGTTTTTGATATAAATAATAATCTTGTGAATTGTCTGTGAAATATGGTACAAAATTATTTTGAAAGAATCATACATTCTGTGCTAGTGTGTTTTGCGCGTGGGAAAAACGAATTCCTCTATTTTGGTCCCACCGTGAATCTCTCTTAATTTGTCATTTCTTCCTGTCTTTTTGTGTGGAAGTAGAAGTGTGTCTGCAGTGCTAGACTGAAACTAGAGCGATTTGAGTTATTCAAGTAACATAATAATTGCGGAAAAGTGCTAGACTCAAGGAATTCCCTACCCTCAAGGAATTTCCCTTTCTTATAGCCAAATGGCCCTTTCGGTATCTTCAAAGGAATAAGTTGCAAAATGGGCGGTTTTCCTTTGGTTCTTATTACGTTTCCGAGTCAAATATATATTTTAGAGTCCCCAGATACACGAATAATGCTCCTTATGCGGCCCTGCCAGTTATGAATAAAATCTCATTTTACCTTTTTCACTCAAAATTATCCAACATTCCACTCTACGCAATCCCACAAATATTTCTAATATTTTTCCTTCAAAATAGATTTGTAGTTAATGCGATGCCCAGATATTTAGCTTACAGTGTTGCATCACTAAATTCACCCTAATCACTCTTGTGTCAAAGCACACAAGTCAGCGCTGACACCCATTCGGCATTTTAGCAAATATTCCACAGAGAAAATATCATTCGCCTTGATCGGGACTCTAACCGGGACCCTCTGATTTCCGTCCTGGTGCTCTATCAGTTGAGCTACCTTCCTCTTTCTCTGTGGAAGTTGTAGAGCTCCAAAGGAACAAGATTACCGTTCGTCAGTTCGTCAGTTATTACCGTTTCATCGCAAACGACTCGCTCAATCGACTCGGATGTCGGCGTGAGGACGAGGGGGCGTTCCTCTTCTAGCTGAAAGGCTGCGAGGCCTGGATGAAAGGAGGCCTGGTGATAAGGGTCCCTCGGGATACATTTTCTTTCGTGTGGAATCCTGGAACTCGGCTGACGGCATCCAAAACTGCTCTATTGTCTCAGACATCCCTTGCAAGTGAACCGAAGAGAATGACTAATTTCAAAATAGGACATGTCTAATACCAAAGGAACTACTACAAAGGTGATGAGAAAATAATATTCTGTACTGCCTACCCCAACCGCTACTTCGAAACTACTATAGGTGGCAAATGACTGTCTGTGCCTGTCACTGGCGTCCTATTAGTCGGTAATTAGTCATGGTTCGGATAACTGTCACATAATATACCACTATATATTATGTGACAGTTACACATAATATACCACTAGTTCCTCGGAAAATTAGGGATATGAATTATGGTAAATATATCCAGTACGTGTGCAGCAATGGATAACATTGGTACTGCATGTTGGTATAAGGACTTGAAGCTAACCCAACTTACAGCATGTTTTTGCATGTTTGCTTTGCTAGTTTTATCTTTTTTTAAATAGTGTAGTTTAGAACAGTATATAAATATAATCCTTTTAAATGCATGATATGCAGTGTATGTTTGGTCAGAATTCACCCCCTGCCACGCACCTTTATGGTGGCTTGCAGGGTATAATGTAGATGTAGATATATATGATGAAAATGAGTCGTATGCTGGTGATGTTTCACCCACTACCACACTCCTATGGTGACAATTTCAGGTTACAGCGTTGTAACTCGTGGAAGACAGAGTTGGGCAACTGACAGGAGGTCTGAGTTCAAATCCAGCAATTGTCTTTTGACGCGCGTATCTTAACCCAAACTGAGTGATTATTTGAGGCATTCGATCTGTAACCCCTCGGGTTTTAAAGGGAAAAGAACTACGACTGATACAGTATACACGAATGTGTGAATTTGACATATGGCCGTATAGCTTTACGAGCTCTCCAACCAGACCAAATGTGGGGCTCGAGAACTGTGATTGGATTAGTGTTGGTTTATGGAGCACCCCGGACCTACCTCATAGACACCAGAAAGATTGTAATAGTCGCTTGGTCCAGATGGTCACGTTCACCTTCATCAAATACCATCAATCTTGTCAAAAATTCTGGTTATGTTGGTATCGGCGACCCAGTGGTAGGGTTGGGTGAATTGTGCATTCGATGCATCACTAGCTGCTTCCTAACAAAGCCTTAAACCATAAAATAAGGAAATTCGGTGCCGTCCACAGATGACCCAGATTTTCGCTCCTCGGGGGAATTGTGGGATGCCAACGCTGAAGCATTGCGCCGATTTCCCGCGAGAGAAACTCCCTCCAGCCATCAATTCACTTGAATGCCCCTTTAAACTTAAAGTCTCACACAGTACCTAACGGACGTGGCCTAACAAAAATATAGCAGTAGATCAGATCGATACATTTTTCTACTGCTGATCGAAATGACTCGAAGTTACGCGTGCAATTCAATTTGCAACAGCGCAATTTTGCAATTTTCAAGTTCACCTACGCAAAATGAATGTTTTTTCGCCTAATTTTTGCAAAGCGTCTAGCACGCTATTTCATGAAAGCATATTTGTACTTCATTTCATGGTAGCATATTTGCACTTCATTTCATGGTAGCATATTTACACGATGCGAATGCACATTACCGGTTTCTACTTTCAAAATATTTGTTGCAACATAAAAATATCATAACTCTTGAAGATTTAATACTCCAAGGGAAATCTCAATTTGGCATTTAGCGGAATGTGGACTAACGTACAATTTTTCCTTACCTAGTGATATTAGGAAAATAAGTGTAGTGTTCGGACTATAATTGCCCAATAGCTAAAATAGTAACAAATACGATCAAAAGACGTGGACCACATTTTTTTCCAATAAAATTTTATCACTATTGCTTTCAACTAAAATTCATCAACGTAATGGATTGTGGCCTTTGATGGAAGCACCAAACATTTACAATAATTTGGAAGTGCATTTTCTAAATGTAGAGTTTTCTAATTCATGCCCCATAATCAGCTAATTATTTACTCTTTATAAGTTTCCGGAATGGTGTTATAATTTAAAAAATGTTGCAAGTAAGTTATCAAAGGAAACTACTTCGCAAGTGGAAAAGGACGCAATAGCAATCAGCAATAGCAATAGCATGTTAGATTCATCAATGAACCTAAATAACCTCTCAAGAGTTCTCTTCTCCATCTCTTCATATACCTTACAAAATTTATTGCCCAATTAAAGAGCAATGAAGCTGGTTTTTTTGATCCCAAAATAGCCAAGGATAAACGAGAAACGACCAAACTGCTTAATAGACAATAGCAGCTTAATGTGCGGAAAATTTCCACGGATCACCGGCAGTGAACAGCCTGCATCCTTAGCTAAGAGGTCAAAGATTGCCTCGGGAAAATTGAATTATTAACGACATAACCGAAAGGAATGTCGCAAATAAACAATATGTGACTACAACGCAAACACAATTTTTTTCTTTCAAACACATCACACGACATACTCCATTAGTAATTGAAACTCTTAAAATGTGAACTTTATCAATTAGCAATACTTAAAAGCCAACTTTATATCTGCTAGAACGTGCAGTTTATAAAGACACAAAGAACGAAATTCTACGACGTCCCAGTTTTGTAATGCTTACATTTTATAAAACTGATCACAACCTTTTTCATTAAATATACAAACATGAAATTTATAGCATGCATGGAGAACATATTTCTCTGGAATTTGATTGTACGAGTAATTGTATAAGTTGTTGTTAAGTTGCTAATCATAAACTTCGGCACTTTCATTGAACACAGTCAAAACCGCAACTTATTTATGTTATACCCGTTGTAAAAAATATTTAGCTACGCATTAAAAGTTTTAATTCACCAAAACCAACGCAGAATTAAATAATAAAAGCGGTACTGTGAATATTGTTTTGTAGGTGTTACTGTTAGTTTTTTGTTTGCATCCAAACCCGAGTGCACATAATTTATCCGACGTCAATAGTTACCAACTACCTCCTGACTCATGCCATTGCGGTGGCTCGTAGGGTTAAGTGTGGATGTACATTTGCAACAGGAGTTTTAAACGACATTGGAAAGAACACTGGGCTGGCATTTTTGTCGGGAGAATCCGAATTTCCAAGGCGAAAAAATTACAGAAACATGGGAGCCTTATTCCATCGCGTATTACGTTAATCATCGTTTCCGCTTCACCATTTGGTCTTATGTTAGCAATTGCAGCCAATGCGAGCTGGGCCGATTTCCATCCAGATTAATCTAACATGAGACATGCTCTTGCCACATTGAGAGTACTTCGCGTTGCAACCTGGAGCCCGACTGACTCCTTAAAATCAATGAATGCGAAGTCTCCCGGGCTATACGGACGAGACACATCGGAATGTGTTTACTCAAATAAAATCGTACACGTTAATGCTCAAGATGAGATGAGCTCATACGGTATTTATAAGAAAATGAACTAACACTTCCATACGAAATAAAGTAACAAATTGCAAGTCGAAGGTCATTTTTAGGCTTGGTCATTCAAATTACACCGGGTTTCGTTTCAGGAAAGACCTAAAATACTCGACGAAATAAAAGATATAGATAGTGGAAGCATATATAAATCCAATAGCTTTTGATCATCAAATTATGGCATCTCCCCGACACAAAAACAAAAGGCTGGATAAATGTACTTAGATTTGATAACTACAGAGTTCAATTCGAAGGTCGGTTAGTTACATGAGAGCTGAGGTCACCAAATGCTTTAAAATTTTTCTCAGTAACGTTAGGCACTTTTTCCTATACCGTCGGATGCATTTCAGGAATATTTGCAAAACGCCCAGCTTTGGGTGGGCTGACTATGCTCAAAGAGTCAGTGATGCTACCGAACGGAATACCACTGTATCGTACATTAAATATTCTCACTAATATTGGGATGATTATTATTTTCGGAGCAGAATATATCCAGGAAAGGTAATGCTGAAATTTTATATAAACAACGAAGCACATGAATAGTGAAGGGAAAACTCCGTGAATTCTAATTATAAAGTTTGGTAGCTAATCTCTGGCAGTTTTGCTGTGTTTTTTGTAAACACGTGGCGCTCTCCAAACAATCTCGAAGAACCCAGAGCGAATTAAATACAAGAGTGTCTCCAAGCATAGCATCCTTAAACACGGAATCTTTTCAATTACCAAAATATCATTTACATCACGGATTACGGAGCGAGTAATATCCCCTTCAGATTTTCCCTTCGGAAATACTCATAAAAACTTTTATACTTTCGTTGAAGGGAGGCGACACCTCAGTGATGATGAAACCGTCAAGGACCCAGCGTAATATTGCCGAGACTCGCAAAACTTTCGGGAAAATCCATCATGAGAGTTGATGGAAATAAAATAATAATACTCCGAATAGTGGAGGTGGCCTTATCATGAGATATTTTTACTCCCAAATGGCCTACGCATACGCATTGATTTGGAGGAATGTCAACCCTCCTGGGAAATACTTCACTATTTACAATGCAGTTTTTTTAATGAAAATGTAAGACATGATAACATACGATGGTGTGGCGTACAATTTATCTTTGCAGAGAAGGCCCCCTGCCGCACATGCACAGGATGACTACAAATTACAAAATTTGAGCTATAAAAGAAGCTCTTAGAATGCTAGCAGCATAGAAAGTAAAGTGGAAACAAGCAATAACTTATACCAGGTGTAGGCGGAGAGCGATTTAGGTAATACATTTGAGTTTCAAATACAGATCTCAGGTATAAGACGGATTCTGGCTGCTATTTGCATCATTTATTTCCATCTAAAGATCTATTTCCCTCAATGAAAAGGAAATTGCGTAATTCCACACAGAGAAAGATAATATAGACCATTTGCTTCCAATTTTCAAATTGGTCTTTTCCTTTATTCTTGGTATGAAAAAAGAGGAGTCTTTAATTCATCTCCTCATCATGTTGAACAATTATGCCACGGACTGGATGATAATATGGATCCATTCAGAGTCACATAATTTTCGTCAGCGGCATTATCAGCCTGGTCTGTGTTCAACACTCGACATTGTCATACCATAAGAATTGCAGGAGGGAATCTGCATCTATATCTACATAACATTTGCAAGCCACCATAAAGATGTGTGACAGAGGGTGAAGTCACACCAAACAGGCATTACATACATGCATAAAAATGATTGGTAATTTTACAGTGGTCTAAACTTCACAATATAAAAAAATAGCAAAGCATGCCATGCTAGTTGGGTTATCTTAAATGAGTATTGGCGTGTCGGTTAGTACGGTGAAAGAAGCGCTGCGAGGTGTAAGACCATTCCGCATCCCTTACCTCTTAGCCTTTGCCATACGCAGCCTTGATTGCATAAAGCGCTTCGGGTAAACATCAGCATAAGAATAGTAATCATATAAATTAGGCTGAGATAGATATTTCACCGAAATCTCCAATAAAGTCAAATTAAAAATGTAGCAGGCAAGTTTGTTTGCAAATATTCGTTATAAAGGTTATCCGATAAAATATAAGATAATCAAGCACATGTTGAACCCGAAGGTCGATATGGTTAGTGGAAATAGAGTTTTTCATGCAATCATTGAGTCCAGCGCCGCGTGAATTCACAAACCAGGTCAAAACGACCCGTGCTCTCCGTTCCGTTTCCCAAAAAGATCTGCAACCCAGGAAACCAATCTTTTTGTGTTTAATTGGCAGTTTCCATAAGAATACCCTCTAAATTTGAGCGTGGGACCTCCCGCCGATAGTCCAACGCTTTATCTACTTGAATAAATATTCCATTTGTCCTCTGCAATTTCACGATAGTGCAAATGAAATCCGGCTAAAAAATGCAGTCTGCTTGAAAATTTTCCAATTTACTCCCGTAGATAAGATTAGACTTTTATTAATAACAGAGAAATTTCCTTTGCTGTGATTGCCCACCTGTTTATCTAGTGAGATCTGATAACCAGAAAAAACACAACTGTTTCTTAGAAGCACGTTTTCAGAGGCATCCTACGGACGGACTGAGGCCACCGGAAGGAAGGCCCCCGCTCTACCTATTACGCCACCTGGTCCTTAATAGTAGCTCGATTAATAGTGGAGTAAAGCTCAACTATTATATTCTTTATGTGTACAAACAACACGGAAGAGATATAGGCATTCCAGGAGATTGTGCTTCATTGCATTTATATATGTTATCTTCGGATGACGGTGCGCGGAGTTTAGTGCTATTGTGTACGGAACATACTATTTTGACCAAGGAAGCTACGAGTGCTATACTCCCGTCTACTCTAACTTGAATCTCAACTACCAGTCTTGAAACAAGAACAGGTCAGGCCTGACCCGAGTACAAAGAGGTCACACCAAAAAATGGAGGATATTCGCTAATTCGTTAGATCGTGCGGTGCTCCCTTCACCTCCGTGTTGAAGTTATTTGTGCATAGGATCTAGTTTTTGCTTTCTGATCTGACATTGCTATTCTGCCTGCGGACAAAGGCAATGCCACAGTCATCATGAGAGCTGATGATTACCACCAAAACATCCTTGATATCCTCCGGGACACTGCATACAGGCTTCTACCGCGGGATCCAACCGAGAGCAGAGTGAGGAAAACCGTCGCCCTTATCAAACAAGCTGGACTCTCAGATGACGAAAGGAGGAACCTGGTGCCGCAAGCTGCTGTCCCCCCGAGACTGTACGGCTTGCCGAAAATACACAAGGAGGGAAATCCCCTGAGGCCCATTGTGAGTGCTATCAGCTCGCCCACGTACAAGCTGGCGAGGTATCTCACCGGCATCTTGTCGCCTTCCGTGGGGAAATGCAAACACCATATCAAGAATTCTGCAGAGTTCATCAAAATCCTACGCAACATCCGACTAGACCCTTCAGACATCCTAGTCAGCTTCGACGTGGTCTCCCTCTTCACACGTGTCCCACTGAAGGACACGCTCCACCTCCTGGAAGGCCACTTCGACCAAAAAATCATCAGTCTCTTCCAACACGTCCTGACGACTTCTTATTTCCAATATTCCGGGAAATTCTACGAACAGACGGAAGGCGTTGCTATGGGATCTCCTCTCTCACCAGCCATAGCTAACCTGTTTATGGAAAATTTTGAGGAAAGGGCCCTCGCCTCAGCATATCGGAAGCCGAAATATTTCTACCGCTATGTGGATGACACGTTCATCATATGGCCACATGGTGTCGAAGCCCTTCAAGAGTTCCTTGACCACATGAATAACCAGCATCCCAACATCAAGTTTACCATGGAGATGGAGAAAAACAACTGCTTGCCCTTTCTTGACATCCTAGTATACCGGAAGGAAGACGGATCGCTGGGTCACCGAGTATACCGGAAGCCGACTCATACGGATTTATATCTGAATGGAAAAAGCCACCACCATCCCTCCCAGCGGAGTGCAGTACTGTCTACACTCATCCACAGGGCGCTATCCGTGGCGGACGAGGATAGCCTTAATGAAGAAATCAACCACCTACGCAAGACATTCCGCCAAAATGGATACCAGGAGAGGGAAATAGAACTGGCCCTTAAAAGGACCTTGGACTCCCACCATCCGGAAAAAAGACAGGCCCCCAAAGAAGGACATTTGGCCCCGGAAAAGACCGACGAAGAGAGGGAAAAACCCTTAGCCAGAGCTTGTCTCCCGTATGTCTCAACCATTGCGGGGAAAATTTCACGTATTCTCAAAAAGAGAAATATTGAGACTATCCACAAACCTCCGGGGAAGCTCAGGAACCAACTCGTCCGGGTCAAAGACGGATTAGGCCTCAAAACTCCGGGAATCTATCAGATTCCCTGCGAGTGTGGGGAGGTCTACATCGGAGAAACCGGCCGCACCATTGAAACCCGCATCAAGGAGCACCGGAGGTGCATCAGATTGGGATATCCTGAGAAGTCCGCCGTCGCCGAGCATAGCCTCAACAAGGACCATCTCATTGCTTTCGACGACGCTAAATTACTTAGCAAATCCTATGGTTATTGGGACCGTCAAACCAAGGAGGCAATTGAAATCAGGTTAGAGGCGAAGAATTTTAACCGCGACACAGGATACGCCCTCAGTAACGTGTGGAAGCCGGTGATCCGGAAAATACGAGAAGAGAGAGAGAGGATTGGAAAGAGCCAATCAGGAGCGAGCTTGCGGAGCGAATCCCGTGTGACCTGAGAAGAGCCAATCAGGAGTGACCTGAGCCTAGGCGAAAAGTATATATACTGGCATTTTCTTGGACCTGACACTCAACGCCCTGAGGACGATGGCAGTGTTAGCCGTCGAAACGTCGGCCTTAGCCGTTTCCCTGACCCGGTGGAGAACCCGTGAAGACTTCACCATTATTTGTGCATGTAAGTCCATACCCTTGTATGTAACTGAAATCAATCCTTTTAACGATATTTATTCCAGCAATTCTTCCTCATACGAACGAACACATATGTAGTCAAAAATACCATGGAGGGCATTTATTTTGCAGATAACAAAGTGATAATTATACTTAACCCTAGAAGTGCACACTCAGGTCCAGTGGACCACAGGCATTTTATGCTTCGCAGTAACTTTCACAGAATGTGAAATGTAGGAAGCTATTTTTAATGTAAATTCCTTTTTACATCTTAGGAAAAGAGTCATGTGCTGCAGTTATTAACATGCTTGCTGCTTCACAAAAAGATATTGAATGTGGTCTGGGGTCTGCTGGACCCAAGTGCGTATTTAATGGTAAATCTTGAGAAATTGCGAAAAAATTGTATATCATTGTTTATCTCCTTTTTTACCGAAAATATGTGATAAAATATTATTAAAAAATTTTAATTATTTATAAAATGTATTCATATTTTTAATAGCTATAGGATATGTGGCATCACCAAAGGAATTTTTTGAATAATCCAATTTTCCTGCTATGTCATCAATTTAGGAATTTAGATGTGAAATACGAATAGAAAAAAAATTCAATTGCATAAAGTGCAGATCAGCAGTATTGAAGATTATTCTTGGCTTGACATCCTTTATAATGCCTTATACTTTGATGTTTTTCATCATTTTGTGATTTTTTTATATTGGATACTGCAAAGGCACAGCTGTGGACTGCATCACTTAGGGGCATGCACTTGTCACAAAGGGGCAATAAAATGATGCCTCGGAGGGCAAAAATGAGTTTAAATCTAGAGCCCGGGAATTTCCCAGGTGAGGATTGTTCTCAAAATTCATAACGGAAGCAGGAATCGGCATTTTTTTGTAAGTAGTGGTTTGCGACCCGAAGCCCATCTAAGGCAAAAACAGTAGAAAAAGATAGGGTGGTGCTGTATTAGACTTCGTCGTGTACACGAGATATTTGTCAAGTATTGCTGGCGTTAGATAAGGAGAAGCAGGATGGTGCGAGAGGCAATTTTCAGGCAGTGATGTAGATTCCGTACATGAGCAATTGGATACCGAGAGTGAGGTAGATGATGCGGATGCAGACAGAGAAAATGGAAGTAGTGAAAAACCTTTAGAAGATGAAATTCTACCAGCAGCAAAGCGACCAAGTGGCAGCCAGTCAAATAGAGGCAGAACGGCAGCCTATCTGCGCGGGAAAGACTGTTATTGCTGGCAGGAGGAAGAGCCCGGAAGACTAGGAACTATTTTCCTCTAAATGTTTTCCACGCTAAAGACTGTGGCGTACAAGCGAACTTTTATTGCTAGATACTTTTTTCGCTCCTTCAATAAATTGCGCGAACGGTCCATAAAGACTGTTCTCAAAGAGTGCTTTCGAATACCCCAAATGAAAATAGCGCCTATTTTTCTCCGGAACTTTCATTCAAATTTTGATATCTTTACCTAAAATTTATATGTATGTACATATGGTAAAATTACCGTGCAATCATTTTTTTCGTTGTGCCAGGATTTTTAATATTGCCCAAAGACACCGAATGCCAATAGATATCATTGATGCCATATTTTTTTTTTCTTTCTTTTGTTAGTTTCATGGAGAATGAGACAGCGAAATTTGGTTTTGGAACTGCCAGTACCAAAAGGTACAGCGCGTGATGTCAAAACTCCCCGGTAAGCTTGGCAGTTATTATTTGATAGCGCATTGAAAAATAAAACATTGATGCACGCAAATGAGGAGATACAATGGCCGCGTTCCGATATTTTGGTTCCACAATCGTATCATAGTGATGTAGATACTGAGGATATTGAGGAATATTTTGGATTATGTATTTTTATGGGGTGCAAAACACGTGAAACACTAATCTGTATGAACTGTGGTCAACTGAGTTTGGATCTACACTATACCAATGTACCACGAATCTACAACAATTCCTGTTTTCAAAACTGCGTTTTCATGATAAAATAACAAGATCACAGCAAAGAGTGATCGATAAATTGCAACCAATTCATAACATTTCGGAAGACTGTGAATATTTGTAAGAAATATTACACACCCCATGAGTACTGTAAGGTCGACGAACAACCCTACAAACTCTACAAATTGATGGGCCTGCAGTGCAGCAACGAGAAGTATTTTAAACGAAGGTTTGATGCAGCTCATGCCCGGGGAAAAGGGACAGAAAATTCATAAATGTATGCTCACCTTGCAGCACTCCCTTTTACTACGATCATAGAAGTACTGCCTGTACTGGAGTGAAAAACTAACTTATTTCCAATACAATGTGAGATTAATATTTATTTTTAAAAAAATATAAATATATAAGCATTTAAACTGGCATTAAAAGTGTGGATGAAATTTTCGAAAAAAATCGAGAAAAATTAAACTTGAAATTTTCACTTCTTTCAAAAGTTATAATAAATATATTTTTTGGAGAAAAACATATGTAAAAATATTTTGAGTACACTTTAGAATGTTAAATTTTAGTTGATAAAAGTATTTTTCGGTAATTTCAAAACGTGGGCAAGATAAAATAAATTTCGATTTAATGAAATTTTAAGGGATTTTTAAAGTCTTCAAATTGCAAAAGTATTATTTTATTTTGTTGTATATTTTTCAAACTAAAATATTTTAACTTATTTACTTTAAAAAGGCTCCATATTAATGATATTTGC
The DNA here is from genome assembly GCA_933228895.1 of Platycnemis pennipes. Taxonomy (NCBI): domain Eukaryota; kingdom Metazoa; phylum Arthropoda; class Insecta; order Odonata; family Platycnemididae; genus Platycnemis; species Platycnemis pennipes. Next base: position 50,152,952 of record OW121846.1, read on the forward strand.
CGTCCCCTTTAGCGTCATAAAGCAAATAGCTGAAATAAAAAAGATATTACTCATGGGGTCCGCTGGACCCCAGTGTGCACTTTATGATTCTCCCAGGAAGTGTGCATTTCTAGGGTTAAAAGAAAACATGACAAAACTAATAAAAAAATTTGGAGGAGTATAAGATGAACTTTATGATAAGCCATGGTCAAAGGTACAAATTTTAAAAAAACTAATAGTCTTTTTTTGTATTCCAGGACATCGAACTAGACTTTGTGCTTGATATCCATGCTCATTCGAACTTCCAAGGTGTTTTCATCTACGGAAACACGTATGACGACGTTTACAGGTAGGTTGTTGATTGTGCACATTTCTTTTTTAGCTTTTGATTAACCAAGATGAAGAATTTTGAATGTCACCATTTATTTCTCGCCAAGGTAGAAAACTGCGTTCTCGAGATATGTAGAAATAACAGACATTGCAGTTCATCATGTCAAACTTGGATGAACAAACAACATGATGCCCATTTTTAATACTTCTTTGGTGATAATACTGCTTTTATAAACAGAAACATATACATGTTATGAATTAATTGCAATCCATTTTACTATGACGCCTACCGCTGTCCATTAATGGGAACACTAGTAAGATGCATGGGAAGAGCATTACTACCACAATAAATTCCTAAAGAATGAATCATTATATAGAGATATAAAATTAGAGATACCAAGTTTTGACAGTAGAACTGATTTTTCGTGATTTTGGGGGCTAAACATGGCAAAGTTGCCTTTAAGAGGAACTCTTCTTGCTTTTCACATATTGGTTTCCAAATGTGGTCCCTAAAATTCTTGTCAATGGCGTATCTTCTCACTTGTGCGTTGACAATAATTGTGAAATGTCAAATTAGGCGAGACGTTTCAACTTATTACTGATTTAAATATGCGTGTGTTCCACTTACGTTGCTCTCATGTTATGGTTTAAAATTATGTTATAATTAATTAATATTTTCCTTTTAGGTATGAAAGACATATAGTGTTTCCGAAGATACTTGCTCACAACGCCGAGGACTACAATCCAGCGAATACAATGTACAACAGAGATTCCAGTAAAGCTGGGACAACAAGGAGGCAAGTAAACATTTTTTAAATCTTCCTTTCAAAGAGATTACACGAAATATAGCATGAAAAAGAGTTTATGCAACGATATTTTAGTAGCATCAAACAAATTCTTTATTCTTCAAAGAAGGAATCCTTTCCTTTATCTTCTGAAATGTTGTCGTGTCACAAACATTTTCGACGATGACGTCATTTCACTGAATATCTCTTCTACCATTTGCTACCAAGTTTAGTTTTATACTTTTGGATTTAAAGTGTGTATGGTATGTAGGTTTTTTTATACCGGAGATGACAACGTTCTTTACTACTCCACATTTTGTAATTACTTGCTCCTGCGAGTAATTTACAATAAAATTGAAACTAAAATCATATAGGCAGATTTTATTAGAGCAATTGGTTAGAGGTTTACTATATACATTTAGCAGCTTAAAATCTGAATGAAGTCACTTCCAACTCACATGTCTTTTTTACAGTTTCATTGAGCACATTTAAATTTACATACCTATTATAAGATATTCCAAATTATTTGTAGTTAATTTTGTTATTTTATTCACGAAGTAAGGCCATTGCTAACGAATAGTATTATTGGGATACAGGATACTGTGAGTTACAAGATGTGCATTGTTTTCTACACTTACTTCTACCATTCTGACCCTAAGCTTGATCCGCCAATTCAAAGATTCCGGAACATATTTTTACAGAAGTGCATAGTGCTTCTGAGTTTTTACAGAAGTGCATAGAGCTCAATGTTCAATCTGATATCAGTATGAATAAAAGTTTTTACTGGATTATCATTATTAAACTAAAACCAAAATAAATTGAATATTACTTTGATTTTAGTCCACAAATACGATGTATTCTACGGTGTAAATAGCAGAAACGAAAAGAAATGATACCTGAAAATCCCACTTTAGATTATTTCTAAGCACGACCTAGGTGCCGAAACCTATGTCACGCTTAGAAATTCATGAAGCTAATTGCATTTTTTTTCTTTATATAAATAGATACCGCAAAGTGAAACCCGGCACCATTTGATTCATTACGACATAGATCTAAAAACGAGAGGCCAGCAGATAGCCACATCAATAGAAACGTCGTGAAGCATGACTTTTCTTCAAAAAACATTTGATAAATTATGCAAAAATTGGCAAGATCGGGCGACCAAGACCTTCTTAGCTCAAAGATTGGAACCAAATATTTAAGGTTTAAATATTCAATAAGTTCTATGGCATAAATCATGTTTCAGAAATCTATAAAAATGCCTCCACGACCTAACTGTGACTAACTCCTAGACTGAGGTCAAAAATACTTTCGATTTGTTCCTTTTTCAAATTAAATCTTTCTGATTTCAGCTCAATCTAGCTTTGAATTTGTGTCCTCCCTCAGTGATTCCTCATGTTGGAGGACACGCAAGGAAGTATTATAAAAATACTCAACATGCCTCAAAACGAACATGATGTCCCTGCATGTGATTGCTCTACATCACATTCAAGATTGAATAGCAAACAAGTCGCCGAAACTATTTCGATATCGGCACTACGGGGATGCTGAAATTTACACAGCATTATTGCACACCCGGCAACATCAAACGCTTGTTCCCAAACTATTTCGTCAACCGTCTTGCGGTGAGGGAGTTCGTGAAATGCCAGGATTCTGGCAGGAGGGAGTCCCTAAATGATTTCAGCGAGACCTAATGTGGAAATTGGTTAAATCCCCTCCTGAAGCGTGCTTGAGATGTCACATGATTTCCAATCAAGGGACGCAGAGTCGGCCGTGAGAGGATTTGGCCCAGGCACATACGGAAGGTGTTCCGCAGGATAATCTGCTTCCCCTTGGGCAACATTCATCTTCGCCTTCTGTGAGGGGAACGGTAGGGCAGAAGGGTTCTAATCGGAGACTCTCGAAATGAGGTATCCTGGGAAGTTCAATGTCCATGATTTTCTTCCTCAGCTAGTTAAGTGGTGTCAATCCCCGGCGAGTGTAGGTTTCTACAAACCAAGGCACCTCTCTTTTTTTCACATTTGAAAGTTCCTTTTCTTACTGTTGTCCTTTTCACTGGGGCATATTTCTTCACATATGTAATCCCATACAAAACATATATATTTTCCATCTTTCTTCATTCTACTCCAGGATCCTACCCTTAATATTTTTTTAAATTTTTATATGTACGTAAGTTTCAGTAATATTAAGGTGGAACAAGGGAATATTTAGTCTCAATCTCACTCCAGATCAGGATTGGTTAAGTACGATGTCCTATTTAAAGCCTTTGATATCACGGTAGCATAAAAAGCCGAGCGTTGATCTACTCTCCAAAAGTCCAAGCGTTGAGTCTAGAAGCCTCAGATCAAATCGATTGTAAAACCCTAAGTTTAAAGTTCTGTATTGCGCTCCTAGTGGGCAGTGAGACTTTATGAGAAATCATAGGAATATCATCTATTATGTGAGCGTCACACGCCATTAGGCTAAGAAGTTGATCATCTCAACCATCAACAAGCAGACCAAAATTCGGTTGGATCAGTTTGGTTGAGAGGAATATTCTTATTACATACTCATACACAGAATTATTCTTACTGCATTAGTCCTCCATTATGGGTCGATTATTGTTCAATCTCTTAAAAATTTGATTACTTACTAATCCATCATACGATAACCCATTTAACATGTTTTTGAGAGGCTGTTTTGGAAAGGTCTGTAGGCAATATTTTAATGAAAAACAGTCCAGCAAGATAAACTTAACGTTTTCATAGTTGTTAAGATTATAATTCGGTTAACTCTTCACAGTGCCAAGATACCTACGATGATAATCCTCTTTCAGAAGGGTTAGTAGCGAGTACCCGCCATATATGAACAGCAGTATTATTTTAGGTGCTCCTATGGCATAAGAGTATATAGTTTTATTTATGATAAGAGCTCAATCCCATCTTCCACAGATATGTAATGGAGAGAGGTAAATAATAATCGTTGTTTCGCAAAAGTATCGTTGACAATCTAAGCTTGTCGAAGCCAACCATGGATTAACTCAATGGATGTTCTTCCACAAGCACAATATCTTTGTGAATATTTGCATCCAGGGCTCCTTTCAAACAACCCCACCTGAGCTTTGAAAATTGCAGAATGTATCCTCGTTCATTTCCAAATCAGTCGCACCAAATTGATCGGAGAAGCTGGCAACAGCTTTGCCATACGTATTCATTACCTGCGAAAAGAATAGATGATTTTATACTACCCCTCGCGTATTTCAGTGGAAATACTGCACATCAATATATCCGTCCCGGGTCTACATTTTCCTTCGCGTCCCTTCTGCCACATGTGACTGTCGCCGCACATGTCCCGCGGTGTGCACATATATCCACGACGAGCGCGCCCCGAAAGGAAATATATCGCGCGGGCAGCCTACCGTAAGAATCGAGCCGATTGAAAGCGACAGCGCGTACCCTTGAGGAACCCCTTCCCTTGCCACGGGCAAAGGATGCCTCGTCCTCACTCCTCCCTGCTGTTTTGCAGCGGCAATATCGCTTTGAACGGCCGCCGAAAGAAACAGTGGATTACGTTCCAGCTATCTGAGTCGGGATTGTGCCGGGGGTGGATGGTGGTGGATGGTGGGGGTGGATGGTATGGGAGGGGAAAGGGGGGAGGATGTGTGGGAAGGGGGTTTGGATGTGAGAGCGGCTGTTGGGACGGGATCGATGGCGGTGCCGGGGAGGAGGGTGGGGAGGGGGCGGAGGGGCCTCTGGGGTTTGAGGACCGCTCCGAAGAGAGTGCTGAAATGGGCGTGGGAGGGCGATAAGTCGATGGGAAGGGCGGGGGGGGACTCTGCCGACGGGGTTTAGCGTTAAAGAGGATGGAGGGCAAGTGCTCCACTTCACGCAGTCAACAATCGCTTTTATCATAGCCGCAACTAGGAGGCAGGAAGGAAACTTGCCTTGTCGTACGTCCACGGGGTTCTCCGAGAACTTCCCTGCATTTTACCGGCCTCGGTGAAGTCGAACGTTAGCTAAATCCTCAGCTAGCCGAGTCAACCAAATTGGCAGTAGTAGTATAATTAGATCTCATTGAGATATAGTCGGAGTGACGACCGATAGCTGAGATCGTACGTTTCATTAATGATAAGAGGGTAGTTGAAAAGAAGAAGGAAAGATCAGGATACTGAGGAATATTAGAGCCAATCCTGTCGTAGATACCAGCCTGCTTTCGGCAAGGATTCCACGGATTAACGTCCCATTGCATAGACAGAGTACGGCACTTGAAGTACCGTCCACTTCGGGGCTGTCATGCAACGAGAAAATCCCTACCTCGATCGGGATTGGAACCCAGGCCCCAGAGATAGGAAACCAGCTCTCTACCCATCATATGAACACGGTTCACATATTGCATTGTAATGTGTACTTTTATCGCAGCAAAGGCATTTTGCAATCATGTGCGTCCTGCTAACAAATTATGAACATGAGGTACTACTCTCTACACACTGCTCATAAATTGATCGTTTACCTATAAAAATCTGTCACAAATAGCACTTAAATTTAAGCACTCAGAAATAGTACTAGAATAGTACTCAGGCCACCACACTAACCCTATCCGAGTCAGAACTTATGGAGCTTTGAATGATGGCCTATCGTAGAGGTAAAAAACAGGTTTAAGGTTTCCTATAGACTTTGTCACACCCACAATCCTATGACAAACAAAATCAGGGTGGTAATGCGCCGGAATGAAAAGCCAAATTTTGTGGGTTCGAATCCTGCTTCGGGCATCGGTATGTACTTTGTTTCCTTATTAAGGATGATGAAGAACTCATGACAAAGAGGTACTTGGTGATTGCAGAGCGTATAATGCTTATCTAACCATAACTCAACACCCGTTTTAGCATTTGGAGGAATAACACATTTTGAAAGTGTCCCAACGGTAGTGGAAAAGCTTCGAGAAACTATTATTATTTCCTGGGCCTCTTATATAACTAAACTCTATATCCATCCCAGGGGCTGTACATCACCACAAGGCCGCGAAGAAAAAAAAGCTATTATAATTCAAGTCACGTATATTCCTCAAATACATGATACATTTAATTTCTCGATTCCTTTCAACGTATGAGGAATCCTGGATTATCGTTTCTGGGATGGTGAGCTGTTGAAACCTTTAACCCTGGTGCAAGAGTGATTCGCCGTGGTTATTTGAGAAAGGAGTGCTCCGTAAGCGTCAAATAACGAGATGGAAACGGAGCAGAAGAGGGGAAAGAGAGAGGTCGCCATCACTCAAAGGAGAGTATCAGGGAAGAAATATTCTCGGGAGCAAACAGTACCTACGAGGCAGTCGTGAGCTTTGAGAGGTTGTTTGACGACGTCGCGTGGGAGTAGACACCCGAATTATTGGAAATCCAAGTAACGGATAACGACAGAGTGATAGCAGCTCGAGGTAAGTTCTGGCTGATGTCACTCAAGGAAATCTTGCGTCTTCGCGACGACATTTTTTCTCTCTTTTGTTTTTTCTGCCCTCCTTCACGACGAGCAAACAGATGCACAGGAGTGGAAATTGAATCCCAGTTAGAGAGTTTTCGGTTTATTTTCCCCGAAGTGCATTCCTTTTTATTTTTTGCCAAGTTTATCCACTGGTACAGATTCCTTGGAGCACTTCCTCCGTTGATTGCGAAAAGTACTCTCTTTATATTATTCATAAGTTCTGACATTAAAATGTGCAAATGTCTCCTCGTGAGGTCTACAGCATTAAAATAAGCCCAATATGCAAACTCAAGGAACACTACATTTAATGTACACCCAAGATATTTAAACATCATGTTTGGAGTGTATTAAAACGCAAACTTTGTGTAGGTGCCCTTAGATATGCTACTGATACAAATATAATTTTTCCATATGCATGCAGTAATACGATGGGTTACTTCGCTGCATCCAGTCAAGTAGAATCCAAAACCTAATTACTGACGCAGTCCCATAAGTGCCGTCCTATAAATTCTCTAGTGCCATAATTAAATAAAACCTTAATTTTTGGTAGAAAATTAATTTTTTCAGGTAGGAAGCCTTTGAAATTGCATTTGACCACTGCAATAAACTGCAGAAAAATCAATGACACATAACATGTAAATTCATACATTTCGAAGGTAAACATAAAGCATCTAATTATGCTAATTTTATGGTCATATACGTTTACTCAAGAAAAGGCAGTTTGGAAATAATGTAAAAACTGAATAGTATAAAAATAATGAACTGAATTTATACTAATATGAATAGCATATAAGTTCAACGCTTATTTATTAAACTTAACTACCATTTATTCCAATATTATTAACAGGCATCTCAGTCGTAGAAAAGATGTTTAATCTCAGACATATTAATGCTTCAATTCAAAGTTTCTCGTGGGCCACAAATAAGTTTTACAAAACAATTCGTAAGAAAATATTATGTCCATGTTCTCCTTGTTGGAATGGTACATCATTAAGGGTTACTATGAAAGTGCTACTAATTAGGAATTTGTATCAAAAGTTTACTATTAATTCAGCAATTCATATAACTTCGACTTATACTTACATCTGTGACTACATCATTTAAAATTGTAACAAAAAGATCATTTGTCACCCCCGTATTAATTCTAATTAATGAAATCTAATAAACAATACCAAGGCAGTGACAAAAAGATTGTTTTCTGACCTCGAAAGAAACCCTTAATAGGGTCCTTGCGAGCGTTTTAATGATGACCTTATGAAAAAATAGAGAGGGGAAAAGAAAATTTCCGTAATTTATGAAGTTTCGTCAATTTTATTATGAGTCTTCGAAAAGCCTAATTCCCAAAAATAAAAGTCTGAATGCCTAAAAAAGTTTGAAAAGTCTTTCTCAGTTTTCGTATTTAATCTTCGTTTAACTTCACCGGAGGACACATTCAAAGATATCTCAAAAAGTCTCCATGGAAATATAGATAGGGAAAGACTTCTTTTGCACTCCTTACTAATGAGCTCAGAACGTGAGACTCTGGGATCCAGAAGATAAATATTCATCTTCTCAATTTTGGGTCGGTGTGTCTGAGCGCCATGAATGGCATATGTACGTGATACATACCATACCACGTACCAACGATATATATTTACCTCCAAAATTCGACTTAAGAGATAATATTTTTTTGCCGATACCTTCAGACATTCGGATATAGGAGAATAAACTATCATTATAAAACTGAACATTAAGGATTTGTGCCACCAACCACAGTGTCTAGGACACTGACACCTCTGAGCAGGGATGCTGTATAGGTTTTACAGTTCAGGAGAAAGTCAAGCATGACATTGCAATTTCTCTTCAGCATTTGAAAAATGCTAATCTTAATTCCGCTACTCTCAAGGTTGATGATTTCAGGCGTAACTTTATGAAATAATAACGTCATCATATAGCCTGGTGATGACGATAACCGTCGAAACCATGGTAATAGTAGTGTGAAATAAATAATTGTGGAATTAAAAATTTTATCCTATTATTCATAATGAATACCTACTCTCGAGGTGTTTTACCGCCCTTGGTGGTGACTATATAAGCGATGAGTGAGTCACGAAGCTCAAAGGGTCCAGCGTCGAAAGCCGTCTTTGTATGGATCTTTTTTATCAAAGAGTTGATAATTTAGGCGAGGAGGTAAAACGAATGTTTCCCTCGGTACTAGTGTTATTTAGATTTAGCGTTGTCATTTGCTGCATGTAGGATCTCATTGAAGCTTTACGTCATACAAATATCAAAAGTCTAACATGTCCAAGTAAATATATTGGCTACAAGTAACTTTTTAGCCTAGATACATATAGGTTTGAAGAATTTTGGTTTCTAAGTCTGTCGTCATATACATCTAATGCTTTAAAATGTATTTCATGCCGAGGAATGGAAGAAATATGAAAAAGAACGTCTCGGCAAAACCGTAATCTTTTTTTCTACAAGAGCAGAAAGGCACGAATATAAAATGATTTTCATGAATCTCTTCTTGATCTTTGACATGGAAAAGGCCTTCAATGTTGAGTACAACAAGATGTTCAAATCACTGAGATACCCATGAATACATGATAATGGTAGAATAATTTTGAAAGAACTCAACAAACAACAAGCTTTGCACAGCTCCTATAGTTTACAGAAGAGGTGGAATAAATGAATAAAAGCAAAATGGAAAAGGGAATCCCTGTATCAAAGAACTAATCAACACGTATACCTTGAAGAGGCATTCGAGGAAGTGGAGAGAAGGGAAATCATTGGAATAAAATAAACGGAGAAGAAAATTACAAGCTCCGCATTGCAAATGATATCGCCATCATAGCTAGAAATAGAGAGAAAATGGATATAACGGAGCTGGAGCAACAAGAATAAAAATCAAAGATCAGTAAAAAGATCCCAAATTGAGTGTAAGAAGAAGGTGGTAATATCTAACGAGGAAGGCTAAGAGATAAGAATATGGACCAAATAAAGAGGGATTAAGGAAAGAGGTCATAGGATGTAGCTGAGCCAGTAACAAACTGGAAATAATGGAGGGTGACATTTAACTGGGCTTTAGTAGGTAAAAAGTTAATGAACATGTCACGGAAATTTGGTAGTCATAAAATTCTTGCAAAGCACATGGGAAAATCAAGTCTCGAGGAGCATGAGGATTTTAGATTAAGAGGGAAATCTTTCTGATCGACTCTTCTTCCATGCTGTTACTAGTATTGCTAACAACTTCAAGTGCTTTACAGAATTACAGATATCCTTCTACTGCACTAGTTCGATAGACCGAAAGAATTAACAGTATATTCACAAAATTTATTTATTACTTTTATTCTCTCCCGAAGGAAATAAACTAAAAATTTTTCTAAATGGGCAATTATTTCCAATAATCCTCATCCTAAAAGTAATAGGTAAGGACATTCTGATGCTTCAGTCTCGATAAAATCCCTCTCAACAGCACAACTCTCTACCTCAGGAACATAAAACTCCATAAATATCCAGAGTACAAATAATATAGCAAAGAATATATAAAAATAATACCCCGCACGAATTCCAGCACATATTTCCATAGTACAACTTTAAATTTGGAAATTGTTTACTTTTTTGTTTCATCCAAATGATATTTTCACTGCCGAAATGGAGAAGACGCAAATAATGCAGTGAGATATGTATAAAAACAGTAAATCTAAAGGAAATGCTATTTTACCAGCAGGTTACAAGCATCCAACTAGAACGACACTAGACAAAGGTTACCAAGGAAAATAAAATTTATTGGTAAAATAAACCGGGGTGTACCCGACACCATATCATCAGGACGCATTAAAGCAGAAATATGACAAGACGAGAAATAAAACGTTATTGGTTATAAATATTTAAAGATTAGCTTCACACGCGTCTAAAACAAACACAGGGTAACACCATGCCCCAAACTATATTTTACATGCATTTTTTTCTGCTACTTCTTCCCCTTGTACTCCAATCTATGGCTGGAAAACCTACACTATGCCCCACAGGCCCTTGCTGCGGCTTAGAGGGAACATTTAACACGACGTAGTTATGCGGAATCTGAAGACCCAAGATATAGGTCATTTGCACCATTTAGGATAGGGCAGATGTGGGAATTATCGGGTAACGGAGGAAAGACATTTCCGGCTCTGGTGGACAGGTTTGTGCAGATACCTTGGCTTGGAAAACGAAATGTCAAAGGTGAGATCAAATTCCGTCCAGTACATGGAGGTATATATGGTGCGGAGAGCGAAATTGTCTTAGGGATTAAGATCTTAGGGCAAATTTGGCGATGTTACCTATAATGTGGTATAACGAATCAACCGTCGGAGTATCTTAATTCTATGACTAGTACGGAGAAGGAATGGTAGTGCGGAAACCAGGCGTCGGCTTTAGGTTGATCTTAACATTAAACCCGCAGCTGGGTTATTTCTGAACGATTTGGTATTTTTTTTCTTTTCCCGCTCGTATGCATTTGAAACTGTAAGACTGAATTTCCATGAATTTTCCTCTATTAGGTTACTTAATAGTCACAAGTCATGGAGGCGTTGTCTCGGAACCGAAATCGCTTTTTCTTCACGAAATCGTTGGATGCAAATGAAGAGTGCACTTCAGTGAAAAAACTTAACCATATCCATTCACTCATAAATGAAAAATAAAATACGCAAAAGATGACACCCACCGGATACGCTGAAACAATCTCTTCTACGTCATCCACCACTCTTCCTTGATTGTTTTAGTGGGAGCAGAGGAAGGGAATTAGTGTTGTCTGTCTACCCAGCTCCTGGCTCAGCCTGCAAATAATTCAAAATAACTGAAGAACGAAATAAAATGGAAGTGGGGCTGAAGCTCATATACTTTTTTCACGAATTACGATGCATTCTAATATGTAATGCCTTTTGAATTTTTTCTCACAAACCCCTCCATCGATAGAATCAACTAGGTATCTCTACTGTGATTGAGCATTGTGGCTACGTAACCCACTTTGTGATTGGACAAAGTAATGAGGTACAAGACTTTCGCACAACCACTCAACCGAAATGGTAAAAAACATCAGTTTTACGCCACTTATAACAGTTATAACTCGAGAGCAACGCTATGGATCGAAGAACGGAAAAACCTATGTCTTTTTATTTCATGAACTCTATCAGATTCAGCAGTAAAAAATATGGTAAACATATATGTGTTACACTTAGCAAGGGGCAAAAACCACGTTACACTTAGCAAGGGGCAAAACTCCCAGAAAAAAAATTATGTTTTCCAAAAATTGTGATTTGGTCAGTTTTGACCCACTTCTAGTCCTAATGTGTTTACACAGGCACATTTTGGTATTTTTTTCTTCTTTTCCTTTCTTTTTCGATGGGCATCTTAACTTACCTAGCAACTTACTTACTAACGGATTACTTAGTGACATGCTAATTCCTGATAGCTGCGTGGAAGGAGAGAAGATAGGGAGAGATTCTCATTCCCAGAACATAATTAGTCAAATCTGAACTCGCAAGCTAGTGGTACGCTGTTCGTTTGCTGTTTGATTGGTGTAATACGGTGTCAGAAATGCAGTACCGCAGATTAAATATAGCGTGTGTACGTTAACAGTGGCCGTATAAAGATATCTAACTTTGCAGAATGTTAGCACCCAAAACGAGATTTCTAGGAACGAATCTTACGACGAAACATATAATTCATCTCATGTGCAGTAGCAATAGTTCTTATACACATAATCGTCATCAAAATATGATACTAAAACTGTTTCAGTCGTAATAAGTTCCGGTAAAGCAAGCATGTACTTATTATATTTTTTCATATTTTACGTACCTCATTCGGTACTTGTCAAACTATTTTCGTTTACTTATTTAACACTGTGGTAAATGCAACTGTGCTTAGGATATCTCAATTGTGTGACTGTGTTACAACACATTATATTTCAAATATCTTAGTATTTCTGTGAGGCTTTGACAGCAAATGCAACGAGTCTCTCGGTACCAAGACCGGAGCTCACAGACTAATTCCATTGTTTCAAAAAGGCAAGAGGTACTTATACTGAACAATGTTGCTGAATAAAGGAGAAAACTCATTGGCAACCTATCAGAGGAGAGGAAATAAACGTTCTCGTCTCCAGCAGTATGCATCCTGACATGCAAATTAAGGGTGGTGGAATAAAGAAGCTTTGCCTAGCTCGCATATATTACAACTCGCTGGATTTGTCTAAAATAAATTCTTGGGTATTTTACAATGCTATATATGATAAAAAACTGAAACTAAGAGACTTTCCTTTATATATGGTGAAAGAGCTAGCTGTAAAGTACAAAATCATTACAAACACCCGCTGTACCAAATGAATTTTCAGAAAGACAAGAAAAGAGCACTAGTTTTCTGCCTAGGGCTAACTGCACAGAGGAGATAACTATTGCGAAGTGTAAATAATTTAAGAAAATAGTTTTTTTAATGAAATACACAACCAGATATCTTTGAATACGTGTGGCTTTCAACAATTGGGATATATATTATATTCTCATGTGGGCGATAAAAATGTTACACGAAACCTATACTTTTCATCTATATTTTCATACAAAAGGTGGTATATCTGTTTTCTTTCAATGAATACACTTGTATACATACAGGTGTATCACTTATCAATTGCTTTCTTAAGCCTTAAACTAATAATCGCAAAAGGGGAAGGTGGGTCAATATTGCCAAATCGCGGTTTTAGGGATATGGATATCACCATGGTTCTAGTGTTAACGGCATACGGTAATGAGACAGCGGTATACCGCCCCATCCAACGAACAGAAAGCTGAATGTTATCCGAACATAACACAAGTAGGGATGGGTAAGCCTATAGAAAATTCACAACTTCTGTGATTCCTGGCTGGTCACTCAGGATGAGAAGGCAGTACTCTAGCTAAGTCATCATCCTGATCCACGCGGATATTGGAATGTTTTTTACATGTATAAAGTATTTTCCCGTTGCATTTAGGATTAGATAATTTGGTAGCGGGTAGGAATTTTTCAGTGAACTGAATAAGGGACGAGAGAAATCCGGTATCGTCGTTAAACTTCTCTTAATAAACGGTGAAAAATGATCATGATTCTATGTCCTAACCGAGGAACGGAGTAGTATACTCAATGTGTGCACCAATTAGCACTACGTAAGGACCAGTAAAACATTTAAAAAGTATCTTCCACTAACGGGGAAACCCAGGCCCAACATTGGGATAGTAAATCACTTCTTCAGCCAGCGCACCAGCCGAAATCTCTATTAAGTTATTTGAACACACCGGATAATGTGGTGAGAGATCAGATTCAGAGATCAACAATGAACACATTTAGCAGGAAAAATCAGTCAAAATTCTGAATTCATTGGCGTAGGAAGGCCCGATCGAGAAACTAATGCGTTATTAGAAGGTATCCTGGACTTCTTTAACTTTCCAAAAGGTTTACCTACGAATAAAAATATTGAGCTTTCATTGAATGATCAGAATATTGGGCATCATTATCTGACAGTATGCACCAATGATTGAAACTGGTACCTCATTTTCTAATAACCTTCGGAATTGTATGGAGTTTTTACATTTTTGACGATTTTCTAAAGAGTGAGCCTGGCTCCTATTAATGGATTAATAAAACGGTATCCCGGAATTAAGCATTTGAAAAAGAATTGTTTCAAAAATCGATGCATTTTTTTCAACAACAGTAGGGCTCGTTTCCCAACGATGGCTCGTTTCTCATCGTTTTCTCAACCATGCATCAACAGTAGGGCTCCCTAAGCTCTATTCTTATCCTCCCTATCTTTACTGCCTTCTTTGCCCTTGATTCCGTCGGTGAATGCAAGACAGGCAGCCCATTCTCCAGTCTTCTATACGACAAGGGATCTACTCAGACTATGACGTTTATCCTACTATCATACTATCATTTAAGAGACTAAGAAAAGCTATGGCACAATGCGATATTCATACAGATACATGTGTTATTCTTCAAATACTGTGTAAACACAGCAATACCTTTAATCCTAGAGACCTAGAGGTTTGAAGAATTTCAGTTCCGTTTCCTGCTGTCAAATACATCTTACACTTGAAAACATATACAAACCCGAGGAATGGAAGAAATATCAAAGAGAACATATCGGAAAATCGATTTGTTTTCTACCAGAGCAGAAAAACCAGAAAATCTACACTCATCATAAGATGAATGGCTAACGAATGTATTTTCGTGAATATATCTCTGCTTGATGTTTGGCATGAAAAACGCCTTCGAAAATATTGAGTGGAAAAAGTCGTTCAAATCACTAGTATACCCTTGAATACATTATAATGGCAGATCAATTATGAAGCAACTCAAGAAATAAGAAGCCTTGCACAGCTCCCATTTTTTGCACATATAAAGTAGAATAAATGAAGCTGAAATAAAAAGGTAGACCTTGCATCACAGAGGTATTCAACGTGTATACACTGAAGAGGCATTCGAGGAAGTGGAGTGAAGGGAAATCATAAGTATAAAAGTAAACGACGAAGGAAATTATACGCGCCGCTTCGCAAATGATATCGCCATCTTAGCTGGAAATGAAGAGGAAATGGAAACGTTGGAGCTAGTACACCAAGAATAAAATATAAAGATCACAAAAAAGACTCCAAATTCGGAGTAAAATGGCCATAAGTGGCTGGAAAGATCCAACGAGGAAGACTAAGAGATAAGATTATGGACCAATTAAAAAAGGATTTAGGAAAGAAGTCATGGGATGTAGCTGAGTCAAACCCGAACCGGATATAATGGAGGGTGGCAGTTAACCAGTCTTTAGATCGCATAAAATTAATGAACAGTTCACAGAAACTTGGTATGCATAAAAGTCCTGAAGAGCACAAGCGAAAATCAAGTCTAAGAGAATGAAGATTTTAGATAAGGAAAGAAATGTTTCGTATTGAATCTTCTTCCATGTTGTGAGTAGCATTTCTAGCAACTTCAAGTGTTTTACAGAATTACAGATATTCCTCCACTGCACTCGTTCCATAGAACGAAAGATTTATCTGTTTATTCCCAAAAGTTGTTTATTAATTTTATTCTCACCCGTAAAACGTAATCTAGAAATATTTCTTGTTGATCAATTAATTCGAATAATCCTCATCCTAAAAAGAATAGGCAAATGCATTCTTGTGCTTCAGCCTCAAAAACTACCGCTCAACAAAACGAAAGATGCTTCTCTGTACCTCAGGAGTATAAAACTCAATAAGTACCCCGAGTACAAATAATAGAGCAAAGCATATCCCACTGGAATACCTACAGATAATTCCACAATATAACTCTACATTTGGATGGTGTTAATTTTTTGATTCATCCATCTAATTAAAGGATATTTTCATTGGCGAAATGAAGAAGACGCAAATAATGCAGTGAGATATGTATAAAAACAGTAAACCTAAATTAAATGCTACTTCATTAGCAGGTTAGAAGCATCCATAAACTAGAACGATACTAGACAAAGGTTACCATGGAAAATAAAATTTATTGGTAAAACAAACCGGGATGTACCCGACACTATATCATCAGGACGCATTAAAGCAGAAATATGACAAGACGAGAAATAAAACATTATTGGCTATAAATATTTAGAGATTAGCTTCATACGCGTCTAAAACAAACACAGGGTAACACCATGCCCCAAATTATATTTTACATACATTTTTTGTTGTTATCCCTTTCTTCCACTTGTACTCCATTCTATGGCAGGAAAAATTAACACTATGCCCCACAGGCCCTTACTGCGGCTCAAGGGAAACATTTAGTATGGCGTAGTTATGCCAAACAAGAAGACCCAAGATATAGGTCGTTTGCGCCATTTAGGATGGGGCTGATGTGGGAATTATGCGGTAATGAAGGAAAGACATCCCAGATACCTTGGCTTGGAAAACGGAATGTCAAAGGCGAGGTCGAATTCCGTCCAGTATATGGAATACTACATGGTGCGGAGAGCGATATTGTCTTAGGGATTAAGATCTTAGGTCAAATTTGGCGATATAACCTATTATGCGGTATAACGAATCAACCGTCGGAGTATCTTAGTTCTATGACTAGTACGGAGAAGGAATGGTAGTGCGGAAACCAGGCATCGTCATTATGTTGATCTTAACATTAAACCCGCAGCTAGATTATTTCTGAACCATTTGGTATTTTTTTCTTTTCCCGCTCCTATACATTTGAAACTGTAGCACTGAATTTCCATGAATTTTCCTCTATCAGGTGCGGAATCACGGATCTATTTTTCGCGTTATCGCAATATTTATCGTTAACGCTTACCCCTAGAGTACCGCAGGGTTAACAATAACCGTGTATAAAATTCGCTCCACTGATTGCTATAAGCGATTTGAAGTGCTGTGTGAAAAATGAAGAATGGAGATCACGTTCTCTCTGAAATAAGTTAAATCAAAAAATAACGATAACGCTAGCGCACGCGTTATGGAGATCCATGATCGAGGCCCAGGTTACTTAATAGTCACAGGTAGGAAGACCCAAGATATAGGTAATGTGCACCATTTAGGATAGGGCAGATATGGGAATTATCGGGTAATGAAGGAAAGACATCTCCGGCTTTGGTAGACAGGATGGCTCAGATACCCTGGATTGGCAAACAAAATGTCGAAGCCGGAGTCGAATGCCGTCCAGTGTATGTAGTACTACATTGTGCAGAGAGGGATATAGTCTTAGGGTTAAAATCTTTGGTCAAAATTTCTCTACCACATCTAGGACTCGAAGTTGGTATCTCAGGATGAAAAGCCAGTATGTCAGCTGAAACATCACCGTAATCAACGCGGATATTGGAAGGCTGTTCACAAATATAAAGCATTTTTCCACTGTATTTAGGATTAGGTAATTTTGTACCGCGTAGGAATTTTTCAGTGAACTGATAAAGTTACGAGACAAATCCGGTGTCGGCATTCACCTTCTCTTAATGACGGCGAAAACAGGTAATGATTCAACGTCCTATCCAACGGACGGATTAGTATACTCAAAATGTGCACCAATTAGCACTTATTAAGGATTAGTATAACATTTAAAGGTGTCTTACACTATCGGGGCAAAACTAGGCCCAGCCTAGGGATAATAAATCACTACTTCAGCCAGCGCACCAGGCGAACTCTCCATCAAGTTATCTGAGCACACGGTTAATGTGATGACAGATCAGATTCAGAGTTCAGCAATGAACACATTTAGCAGGAAAAATCAGCCAAAATTCTGAATTCATTGGCGTAGGAAGTCCAGATCGTGAAATTCATGCGTTATTAGAGGGTATCCTGAACTTATTTTACTTTCCCAATTGTTTACCTATAAAGCCAAATATTGACCTTTCACTTGATGATCAGAATATTGGACATTATTACCTAACAAAAGCACCATCGAATGAAACTGGTAACCAGTGCCCTTATAATCTACGGAATTGTGTGGGGTTTTTGCATTTTTGACGATGAGTTCCCAAAAATTGAGCCTGGCTCCTAATTTAGCAATAGTAATTTAGCAATCTTTTGAATTGTTTAGTTAGAATTTACTACATTTTAGTTGTCGTGCATTACACAATAAAACCTCCCGTAAATATGAAATTCTAGGGCCCAAAGTGACGAGGAGTTGGTTGATCGGAGGTGGGTTGCATACCTACGTTTCTTTCCCTGGGGCTTTCTTCTCGTATCCAAGAAGCAGGAGCAATCCAACGAAAATAGCTTGTGTTTTATACGGTATTTGCTAAGTGGCATCATAAATGAATGCAGTAGTGTCTTGTACTACTTACTGAATAATTGCATTGTATTTAACTCCCTATTATAGAAGAGGGATATAATTGGCCATCATTGGCCAGTGATGTTTTTACATGATGGTGCGTGGTGAACTGCCTGGCTCCGTGGTTTTTTCGGCGGGTGGAGTACAAATTGAATGGTACAGATTGTACGTGTTTTAGGTTAAATAACTCCACGCAGGGCGATTTATTTGAGAGCGTATACATTCACCGACTACTCACAAAACCACAACTTTTTATGTTAACGACACCAAGCAACAAAAAACATAAATAAACAATCAACAATAAAAAAACTCAACGTGTACAAAAAACTGTCAGTGGTGCCAACTCATACATATGTTAATTACCAACACAACAATAGCAAACTCCACAAGTATGATTAAACATAATTTACACAGATGAGCATCTTTAATCCGGCACAGTCGGGACCCAAGTTATGCCGGATTAGGGATTTTGCCGGACTATGGGTCATACATGGCATTCGGTCTATTTTTGACGTCCGGATGTTTTCATTGAAAGGAGTCAATTATTTATAATAAAATATATTCGTTTGCCATTTACTGAAAATTATTTTTTAAAAAGTCACTGAGAATAATCAGAAAGAAATGGTTTCTTAATTTGCAAAGTTATTACTAAAGTTATATCCAAGAATTAAACGACTGAAAAAAAACTGTTTCAAAAATCGATGTATTTAATGTGTTATTAGAAGGTATCTTAGACTTCTTATACTTTCCCAATTGTTTACCTATGAAGCCAAAAATTGTCCTTTTTTTCAGGATATAAACTGTAATTTTTAGAACTGTGATTTTTCAGTATTCTCTCCATTTATTCCTTACATTTAAACTTACCCCAAGTAGTTACTTTGCCAGTACTAACAGAGAAGACCAGAATTTTAGTCCATGCTGTGCAATCTCAGGAAGATCTTCATGCTTCGGTCGATTGATACATTACTATCTTACTATCATTGAAGTGACTGAGAAAGCTATGGCAATTTTCCCCATAGGTTTTAGATGCAGGAACTATCTAGGATAGCTATGCCATCCTTCAAATTCTGTGTAAACCCCTTGCAATACCATAAGCAGGTTTTCAGCTGTCTTCGGCACCAACTAACAAACCTTTCTCTCCCCGGGGATCGGGTTGGTGTGGTGGCTAGAGGTTGCTACTGACCTCCCATCCCGAGGGCCCGGGTTCGATTCCCAGCAGTGGCGGATTTTTCATTGGATAAACGGTCCCCACTTGAGTGCCTAGTGGAGGGCATTTCAAGTTCAGTACTCCGTCCGTCGGATGGGACGTTAAGCCGTGGTCCCCTTGGCGCCTTTCGTTAAGAGTAGGCTAATGCCGACGCCGGGTTTCTCTCCACCCTTCGTTCCCTGAAAACTCCTCCCATTACCTAATTATCCACCTATCCTATATGACACAAATTACCTTAGCTGTCGGTCGCCTCTCCTGAATAACACACAATCGCTCACTCACTCAGGTTTGTGTACAAAATACAGTCATCTTCGTGAGTTCAATCACACACACAAGCAGGGTTGACGAGGCTTTGTCCAACGCCAATGACCCGTCATACACGAAAGAAAAAATAATAAAAGTGGGGAATAGTAAATAACTAAAGTAAATACATAAAATTGATAATTAACTACCCTTTATACTTAACTAACTTTTAGAATTAACTACCTTTTATATTTTCGTCACCAACAGCAGTCTCCATTATAAGGCGCAGACTATTCCCCTTGGAAATGCCACCTCAATTAGACTTCGCCTGCCCTAAAAATGTTTTCATTGACAATATTCCTACGCGCTCCCTGTCCAAGGGATATACAAAATGTATTATTTTCTCCTAGTGGAGCGGAGATACGAGATTTTATCCCGGCGGACAATAATGCATTCATGCCCGTTACTCTATTCTCCTGGCACCAAAATCATTGCCACAGTTAACAGTTCGACTTGAAAACATTTTTTTGCACCCCGACTTCGCCCCACTGCTTTTAAAACACGTCGTGGGACGGGACCGTCGGAAATGCATCCAAGTGTTTCCTCAGAGGAGAAGGAGGGGATTTCATCCCATTCCCATTCCAGTTGATGTATACGCTCCCGAAATTACTTGCCCCTTATTTTCCAAGATTCTTCGTGGGAGCAACGAAAAGTTAGCGGGAGGAAGGGGGCTTTTCAATTCCCATTGTTTTGACAGGGTAATCTGGGATAGGGATCTCCCACACTCCCCGCACTTAATTCTCCGGCTCGGAGGACGTCTCATTTGAAAAAAAACTCGCTTCCACGGTCGGGTCCTTAATTCCCCGATGAGCAAGTCGCCCGATCGAAAGTTTCCCACCCCACGCCCCCATCGCATAGCCCTCTTCCTCCCTCCCCACACTCACTCACACAAAAGATCCTTCTTCTTTAATTCCACGTCCTTTCGATGGCATCGGAACCCCATGCACCGTCTCCACCTGGTACTGCCCCCGTCCCCCGAGGGCCTCTTTCCACATCGGCCCCACTACGTCCCCAGCGATACATATATATATTTACCGCGGCACTCCCGGAAGGCAGTGGCACACGCGTCTCCCGACTTCCGATCGCGACGGAAGGAGAGAGATCGGTTCCGTTCCCGAGGCCAGCACTTCCGCCAATGTGATTCCTCGGAGGGGATCATCCGCTTCGTGTTCCGCCTCGTCGGCCGCACGCGGGTCCGTGAGCAGTTGGTGAGAAAGTGAACTTTGGAATCCATTTCAGGTAGTGCCTGCGTGCTCCGAATGGTCATCGAAGTGTGATCCTCCCCTCGGGCATCTTTCCCGATACGTTAGAAAGCGGATTCTCGGTATGCCATATCAGCTCCGAATGCGCTCTTTATGCAAGGTTTCAAAACGACCGAGTGAACTTTTTCAGCACAGAATTGCATACGAATGGTAGATTTTCCAATTTTCTGCGGATATTGGTTTTACAGTAGTTCGTCGTTTTTAGCTATATTTTTAGTGGCCCTAAACGCGTGCCTTATAAAAGGTTTTTTTTTAAGAGACTGAATGGATTTCTTAAATAAATCATCGCGTACGAATGATATAATTTCCAAATAGTTCACGTTTACTGGAGTAGTTGTAGTGGTTCGAGTGAGGTGACCAAATAACTAAGGTCATTTAGGAGAGATGGGAGACACGGTATAAGTGAGAATTTTTCAGGGAACGGTGGGAAGGTTAGGAGAAACCTTGTGAGACATCAGTCTGCTGTTGGAGCCTTGGATTTACTTCCCTATGGATGGACGAAAATAAATACCACACAGCACTGAAGACGGGAATGGTACTGGTATTCTAGAACTAGTAGGAAAGGAATGAATGTTGATCAAAGGAACGAAGAGGAAAATAGTGGGTTATTGGAACGTTTAGAACGTGTAGAGGATGCTTTGATAGATGCAGTACAGGGGAGAATATCTGGTAAACAAAACAGAGGGAGAACAACACGCAGTTTGTGTGGAATGAGGAGAGGTAGGAAGTATGGGTTGCAGCAAAAGAATATATCGTTGAAGATAAACATATCCTACCATTTGAAAATTTTAGGATTATCTATTTTCATATATTCGTACATACCTTAAACGGTATATTGCCAATAATAATCATCGTAAATATTCTATCAACATAGGTATTTTGTGCATGGCTCCTGCCTACTGCTACTCTAAAGCATAGGATATTAATCATAATAAGAGTAGTATTCATCAACAAAAGATCATGAATAAGGGTTTGAAGTTTACCTGCACCCACTTAGACCCATCAACATCCAGATTATACCCTCAAAGCCACCACTTGGGTGTGTGGCAGGGAGTGACACCACCTAAAACACGAAGTATCGACGCATAATCAATCATGATGTTAGTGATTACTAATCTGAGGACATTTAGGCACTAAAAATGAAGAAACAGGCAGCCTTAATAGGCACTAAAATTTCAAAAAAGGCGCTTAAAATATTTTTTGCATTTCGGACGATTCTGTCGGTCCTGGAATCCCAAAAGACCAAGCCTGTAATCAGGCTTTCCAGGAGCCAGAAAAAGAGAACTTGACATACATATGCGACTTAGCTGGTGAAATACCCACCCAGGCGGGACTCGAACCCGTAATCCGAAGATTAGAAGGCGAAGACTACCCCGCCGCCACCGTGGCAGGCTAGAAATATAATGCGGATTATTGCCACAAAGAATCATTCAAAATTTAAAGCTTGGGCTGAAATATACGATTAATTTTCGGTAAAACTGATGGAGAGGAAAAAGAATAAAACTCCAAATAAAATTTGCTTATAAATTGAAGAAGTGTAGAATACAAAAGGTTTATTTATTTTAAGCTACATTACAATTTACAGCAAATTATGTCTCTACATGTTCTGTAAACTGATGCCGAGAGTCAGTCCGGATATTTCTATTGCATGAAAATGACCTCTCAACCTCACATGAGATGATAGGGCAATACTTAAATAATGCTAGCTGTCATCTATGGTCCTGGATTAACCGAAATCCCTGATAAAATATATGCAATTTTCTGGGCATCTTCCCAACCATTTCCAAAGGGTTGTTTTGCATAGCTTTCTTGAATTTTTGACTCAAGGCTTCTCCCCCACATCAGTAGGTATATTAATAAGTTCACTTCCCACCTTTAGAATTTTTTCCACAACTGCCATAAGGAGTAGTTTCCTCTCCTCCAGTGACTGCATTGTGGATAGTAATTCACCAAAATAGCTTATTGTAAATGCTTGGTCTTCGTCGACATCAGCATTTAACACTGCAGCTTTGGCTTTCACAATGGAATTTGCTTCTTCTTCATTCAGTTTCCGTACTATCTATGCATAAGAAACCCAACCAAAAAGTTCTGTACATTTGTGTTCATATAATATTGCCAAAACTGCACAACTAATATCTTAAGCCATTGGGAACTTCTGAACATCCTATCCTTTTGTGCATGTATTCAGTTTTACAAAAAATTGTAATAGTTGACCACCATATAACCCGCATCAATAATGTTTATAAGTACAATAAAAATCGTTTATAATGATCACGCATGTAACGAAATCCCGCCTATAACCAGGTAAGTTCATGGTCCCTTGGACATCCCTATGGTCACATATGCTAAATATACTGCATACACGAGTACGAATGATACGAAATCCCTGCTATAGCGAACTATTTTTTGGTCCCTTGGCCTATTATTGCCTCTTTTATAATAAATTTCTCGCCATCTCCGTAATGTAACCATTCGGCAAAATATTCGGCAAATCCTGCCCTTCAGGTGTTCGAAGCAAAGGAAAACTCTCCATCGTGAACTCCGAAGTCCTTGGTGAAATATTTTTAAAAATTTTAAAATACCCAAACTAGTTTCATCTTATTAGCTAAATGGTCGAAAATTAATGCCTAAACACTGCAAAAAACTAACTGAAAATATAATCAACCTGCGCTACAAAATTAAACTGTAACATATCTATGTAGTAGAGTGTTTCCATTACATTGTTCATTTAATTCAAACTTTAGCAAAATAAAAAGAGTTGATTGGCGTTTCGCAATGTTTGAGGCTGTATATGCAGCATTTTCAAGGCGATGAATCGTCCTGAACACTTCCTCACCCATGTTCATTTGACACACGCATTGGTGAAACGTTCCCCTCTGCTGGAGTCAGTCCCGGACCTTCCATATCCTGGATATTTGATATCAGCCATATCAATGGATATTTGATCAACAGCTTTGGATTCACCACTTATTTGCCGGCACCCAATTTCTTTCCTCATCCTCAATTGATCCAGCCATCCACTGGTAGTTGCAAACCCTTGAATATTCAAACGACTAATTATTTTCTCCGCTTCTTCTTGAAGGTGGTAACTGCTGAGAATGTTGTTAGCCCTAGCTAAATAAAACCATTTCGTAAGCACGCCCTCTAATTACTCATTCTTCGCTGTTTGTGTTCTTCTTTTTATGCTGACCTTAATTGCAGCTATTTCAATGGCACGTCTTTGTGCTAAATCAGTAGAGAGCGAAGAATGTGAGATGTCGTATTTCTTTGCTATTTCCTTTTTTGAAATGTTATGATTATTGTCCACGTGGTTAAAAATGTTTTTCTTCACATCGATAGATGGAGAGTTCCTCTAAGTTCTATTTTTTTTACTTCACTTACAGCCTGAATCTAAGACATTCTCGTGAACTTATCACAACACTTGTAAACAATCACCACACCCATGTCAATATCTAGGGATCCTAATTGAGTCCTAATGTTTTGCTGCGTAAATTTATAAAGGAAGATGTGCGAGCTCAGTGGTGATCTTACTCACAAAATATCAGCTTATTGACACAAACTAGTAAAAGAACAATGCATCACAATCTACATTTAAGTAATGCAAGCTGGGTTGCAAGGGTTTGCAGCTATCGATGAATGGCTGGATCGGTGTATACCCCACCACCCGCAAGTCGTAAGTTTAGATTATTTTAATGTGGGTAACTTCATATCCCTTGTTGTGAACATGAAGCTATAATTGCTTAATTATCGGTGATATCGTGTTTAGCTTAGCATTAATGTGATGCTCTACTTTGATAATTAACCAAAATTGCACCTGATAAATGTAGGATTTGTGACATCGAGATTCAACTCTGCAGCTTTGAATTCGAGAATGTAGTTTGCTTCTTCTTCTTCCAGATATTCTGTTGCCTATAGAAAACTTATTCCTGCAGCACGATGGCTTAATATTCTTATAGACAGAATTGACACGTCGCATAAAAGATGTGCGAAATCGGTTACAATAGTACAACCTTAATTTTGATAAAAAGACGCTCGAACTGATGTAATGGAGGTGCACAATACTCCTGTCACATACTACGTATTTCAATAATTTTATCTACGGAGTATAATGCAGTATTTCGCCATGTCCCCAATAATATCAACACTCGCTGTGAAGGCAGAGCAACTTCGGCCAGTATCTCTTTAAACTCGGCAATACTGAGTGGTGACTTCAAAAACTAGTGTTTGGCAATTGAAACCATCGCAGTTACGCATCACGTATAAATACCATAGTTGTTTTTCTACTCTTTACATAATAATACTTTGGATGATTTTTCTTTATGCATGTTAAATGATATTATTTCAACCTTGATAGATTAAAAAAGAAACTGAAATAACAGACTAGCTCCGCACTAAAGAGAAGTTTGGTGACGTTGAGAATAATATTGATTTTTTAGGCCCTTAAATAGGCGATAACAGCAGAAATAGGCATAAACAGGTAAAATAGGCATTTTAGGCAGTAACAAGTTGCCTTAAATTCTCCATAAATTATCCTAAATGAACTTATAATTTCATAAAATTGGTTTCCTGAGTAAAAGAAAAAATAGGAATTTAGGCAAAATCCTCAGCTAAGTGAATACATATCCAGTTATAATGTTAGAACAAGTAATTTCTTAGGGGAACATGGAGAAATCACATGCAATGCCGTCTTCTACCTGAGACTAATGTCAAGTACATATTGTGAGGTCAGAAAAAGCACAAATTTTATGAAAAAATCCCTGGATACGTGTCAAACATAAAATGAGTGCATGACAGACTGATTTCTGATGAGACACCAATGATCGTTTTATCATAGCATTTTTGTACTATGATTTCTTTTATTTTAATTTTTAACAAGCTGACAAAGAATATTTAAATCACTTAAAATCGTTGCACCTTCCTCGTATTTGTTGATAAATGGCTGACTGCTGGACAGAGTGATGGTACATTATTGTAAATGACATGACATAATGACATAGCGTGTTAGATATAATTATTTATGATTATCCACCCTTCTAATGTATTTATTATTAATACAATTCTTAGGCATGTGTTGTTATAGTGCAACAATTTATCCCGCAATTATTGTCTCCTCGATGCATGTTCTCTAGAAGTCAGCGTATGTACAGGCCAATGGCTTCCCAGGCTATCCAATTCTAATTTTTGTACAGTATTCATGTCCAAACAGTGTATGGAGGAATAAATTTCTTTCATTACTATTTCACTATCATATGTGATCATATGCGGACCCCCTATCTGCTATCAACCACTTCTGTAGGGCGCCTTGCACCTCCCTCCCAAAAAAATCATGTTTCCTCTCCGGAACCTCTCTTTAAATTTTCATATCTTCCGCCTGCCTGAGCATCATTCGGATTTCCCGTTGTCTCTTATGCCTCGCGAATATCTTCCCATCTATTGCCCTCTTCAATACTCCGTTACCTCTCAATATGTTCCCCATCCACTTCTGTCGCCCCTTTTGAATTTCTCCGGCCGAATTTCTCCACTCCTCCTCTCTCACCATATATATATATATGACCTGCTGGTTCGTATTATTCTCCAAGCAGCTCACCTTCTCCAGTCTCTTACACATTCACTTCCCATAGTCATCAAATTTCCGCTCGCCCTCTTGACACAACGACAATATCCTCTCGCGGAAAGGGGTAGCCGTGGTGAGGATCTTGGAAACAAAGGTTTTTAGATTCTGTGATTGCGATGGGGAATTTTTAGGTCGCAGCAATTCCCTTGGGTGGAGTAGCGGTATCTCCTCCTCACCAGGGAAGGAAGAGGTAGTTATTTTCCCGTCTCGCTGAGCGGAGTGTACCCTCCCCATAGTTAATTTTCCCGTACAATCGCACTGTGAGGAACATTGTGGTCGTAAATAGAGAATCCAACAACTATGTATAATTCCACTTAAATTTCAGTGGAAATATACATAGTTGTTTGATTCTTTATTTGACCATGAATATCCACATTGCGACGCCGCAAAGTATTGCGTGCAATTTGGCTGTAATTCGTGGATTTTTACCTGGGGATCGTGCTAGTGTGCTGGCTAGAAAATCGGTTGCCATTTCGAGGTCCCGGGACATTTAATTCCGGCAATAGCAACGATTTTTATCGCGACATCAGTCCCTACTTGAGTGCTGTTGTGAAAAGCCCTTCGAGTGCAGTACTCCGTACGCTGGATTGGACAATACCGTTGAAACCGTTGACCCTGCAGTGCCTTTCGTTAAGAGCTGGCTCTTATGGACGCCGGGTTTCCCTCCCATCCTCCTCAGTTTCCTAAAAAAGCATACTCCTACCTAATTACCAATACACTCAAATGGTGAAAAAGTGCTTAACTTCCGGTCGTCAACTCGAAGCAACTGTAACTCACTTGATGTCGGTATATCATCGACCAAATAGAGAGCGGCAATTAGTTCAGGATATTTCTGTCCACAGAAACGGTTTTACTGAACGAATGTTTTCTCCTTGCATTCATTACCAGGGGAATGAATTTGAAAGTCACGGATGACGGGAGGAATAATTAGGGAGATGCCTGAGAAAAGAGAATGGAATGACGTGCATGAAGAGTTATGCAAAAGAATTCACAGGGCATAAAATGACGAACCCGGGGGAGGAGCCATTAGAGCTAAGGAAGTTGAGTGGAGGGTGGAGACAGAAGTTTTGAACAAACTTCGGAAACAGGGGAAATGGGCGCGTTCGGAAAGAAAGTTCGAAAAGATTAGTCAGAGGGTACGGAAAGAAGAGAGCAGCTAGCGATAAGAGACAAGATAGGAAAGATGCTAATGAGGCCGATAGCGATTCAGGGAAGCTGGAGGGAGCTCGTGGAAGAAGCTTTATAGCAAAGAGATTAGGCCTATCACGTTAGGCACAAAAAGGGAATTTGATATCGATAAGGATAACATGGGTCCAAGAATGAGATAAATTTTGGTGGAATAGCCCAGCGAGAAATGAAGGTGAACAATGTTGTCGGAATGCATAATACCCTCGAAGGATAACTCAAGCTGAGCCTGGAAAAAAAGGAGAGGGGAAATTCCTCACCTCAGCCATAAAATATACGAGAAAGAGGCGGGTCCATTGGACATCTGCAACCCCGCTACGATTACCATAATGTAACAAATGCTATAATATGAGGAACACAAAACGTATTCCGCACATGAAAAAATGGTGCCTTTAAACGATTACATAAATACCAACTTAGTGCGTGCTTAAATAATATTTTAAGTGATGAATATTTAAAGATGGGGATCGGCTTGATGTTGCGGCTCTTGTATTCGCTTTCCATCCTGAGGTCCCACGAAAAAATCCCTGGAGATTTTATATATTTACATTGGTATACCGGCCCCTACTTTTGTGCCATACGAAGAGGACTTCACCACCACAAATAACATTTTGAGGCCATGAGAGAGATGAGAACGATTATCGCATTAATGGAATAAGGGCATTAAAAGAAATAGATAAATATTTTATCCACAAGATCCTTGTTTTCTATGTAGACTCACAAAAAGTAGTGAATTAGCCACCATTGATTTCTTGATTTAAATGCGTCATTGGCAATGGGTCACCACCCACCATATACCCTCGCGACGGTTAGCGAGATAATTGTACAGACGTCGATGAAGACGCTTTTGGTTAAATACAATTGAAAAAGATAATGAAATCCCGGCAGATATAATGATAGTATCTCGAGATAGATCTCTGATAAGAATACTTGAAATAAAACAACTAAGAAAGTGGACCGCAAAATGTAAATATTAGGCTTAGGTTGACACCAGGTTATCTACTATAACTATCACTTTTGATATGAGCATGATATAAATCGTTAAATAACCTAAATTATTAGTTAGAGCAGGACGAATGAATTCGAGATGAAAGCAGGCGGGGAGTCGGCTAAGTCAAATTTTCGGTTCAACGAGCCATAGAGACAAGATGTTGCTCTCATTAATGACCGCATTTAAGGCAAGAAGTGAATGTTTCGAAGCAGGATAAATTACTGGAAGACAAAGGTAACTAAAAAATATAAATTAGAAATTTTATGAAGAATATAAACGAGGGAGATAGAAAAGGTTGAAGTAGTATACATTAATTATCTCGGGATATTGCGTGAAAATGATTGTGCTACGAAGCACGAACGGCCAAACTGTGCAGACTTATCTGACACTTATTGCTGGTTAATTATTTTATAATGAAATGTATTCTTACAGAATTGCCTTGGCCTGTCACATTATTATTAAATATAATCAATTGTATTTGTAGCAGTTGATTTCTTGCTAGGCAACTAATATTAAAACAGAATACGTTGCTTTTCCACTCAGAATATTGTACTTCAACTAATTTAATTCATTGACATTAATGTATTACCTTGGTTTCGATGATAATCTCATCAGTTAATGATGATGTTTTATCGCCCTAACCAAGGTATTTTTTTATATTCAGTACGGAAAATCAAGGTTTTCTGCTTCATAATGAAGAACCAGTTTCATTAAATAACATTTGAAAACCACCAAACGCGTTTGCCAGACATTAGGCTTTTACTCATACTCATGCATTTACTGGTCATTGAATGGGTAAATGGATCCTATCTCTCATTACATTGAATACCATTTCCCATCTATATCTTTAAAATAAAGGCTGAAATTCAAATTTGAATCGAAAAATAAGAGGGTAGAGTGATGATATTAACAAAAATTAAGCCGAAAATTATTCGTAGGAGCAAGGAATATCAGTAAATAAAAAACCAATGAAATTTCCTATTCAAATAAATTTTAAGGTGAATAATATAAAACCAAAATTGGAACGCGTGGAGTTATTCACCAATGGAGCTGCAAATATTTTGGGGAAAAGTGAGCCCCGAAATATAAGGAAGAGAATCACGTACGAAGAAGAGCCGATTACCAACTGAAGAGAACTCATAATTTGAACCTAAAATACATACATGAAAAGAGAGTTCTGTGTAGATGCACGACAACGGGACATTTGTTATTTCAGACATTTTTCATTTCGGAAAGGTAATATAGGGTGGAGAAGTTAGAGATATCGATTTAAAGAAGAATGGGTAGCCGAATAACCAGCAAAGGACGAATAAATAAGGAAATATTAAGTAAAATTGCCGAAGAGAAGAGAGCATTCTTCCAAAAGAACAACCTACTTACAGCTGAAAATAAGCCAGAAAGTAAGGAAAAACTTCATCATAACTTATATCTTGAGCATGCTTCTTTATGGTGATGAGGTGTGGACCTTATCAGCAGCAGAAACTTCAAATGTAGTGAATTGATGGACCCGGTGACGAAGTCCTAAGAAAGGTGGGAGGAAAAAAGTTTAATAAAAACCTTAAAGAGAACACATCAGAATTTGCCGTATTTGAGACATGATGATTTGATGAACGCAATTGCCATAGGAAAAGTTGATGGGAAGAATGGAAAACGGAAGGCCTGAAATGAGATATATGGATAATGTGACGAAGGATATAAAAACGAAGTATTATTGAAGAATGATGTATGAAGAGAGAGCAAGAAGGATGGAGTGAAGAGCTAGGTCAAACCTAGATTGATGATCAATGATGATTATGACTAAGGAACTGAAACGCAGCAAAGATAAAATTGATGATTGGGCATTTTAGATAATGATAACAAATTAAGGTTTACTGAACTGAATATAAATAATATATAGAGAGAAAATGTTTAGAATAATGCAAAATGGTAAACAAATATCTGTGAAAACCTATGACTAATCAGTCTCACACAATCCAAATTCTCTTTAGCATGAGAAACTAAACAAAAGGTCAAATCCCGATCCCGGCGATCCCGACATTTCCGATATGGTCCGAGCACATTCGTTAGGCGAATATTGAAAGGCATTTTAACGTGGATTTTGGTAATAGAAAAAACGAATTCCCTACTGGATAACTAAAAAAAGGAATATAGGCGATAGTTTTAGGTTTAAGATTCTCCTTCTCCAAGCTATCGCATGTAGATGCAAGATATCGCATCCACTTCCCATTGCCTAACGACCTTTGGGTTACCACGTCGGCTCATTACTGATCTGATTTTCGTGAGTACACAAATAAATAACAACAAATTGGCTCAATGACTCAGCCAATGTACCTACCCGAGGGAATATTCTCATTTTTTAATCTACTAAGCCCAACGTGTTCATTCATCGGTCGCATGTAATGCAATGTTTGTTGACCTTGGCATCTTACAACAACATCACCGTTTGCCAGCACCCCAAGAACTCTCTCCAGTAACCACCTTCAAATTCATTACGTAGAATAAGAATGAGGAGGGAGGGAAGTAGAGTTACTTAACCTAAGATATAAAAGAGTATGAAATTAATCTTTTGTAGTCTTCTCTATGTATACTGAAAGGGATTAGCTCCCTGATTGCGAAGTCTATCTTTTTATTGAGACCCAAGAGAGACATGACATTTCAGTAAGTCGGTGGGAGGCAACTCTCTGCTCTATATCTTCAGGCGCTTGGTTAACATCCTAGCCCGATCTTGATTCCCTCGTTTCTCCATCGAATACATCATTCATAGTTGTCAATCGTAGATAAGTTTGACACTAGCCTTTCACGGGACTAACTTAGCGGATAACCTATTCATATTGGTATACTTTTTCTCTTTTATATTCTCCTCTACTTGCTCCATATATTTCATCGTCTCGCCTTCTTAGTATTGTTTTCGTCAGACTCCTTTTTCTCTCCCCAATCCTTTCATGCCTCTCTCTTTGTCACTTATCCCATTCATTTTATCTTTAAAAATTGTGTATAATACTATAAGTTAGGGTATTTCCTTTTACACCACTGTAATTATCCCTGCCTCAGAGCCCTAAAGGAGGATGCGCCATGTAGGTTCTTATGAAGTGTCTCCTTCCCTTCAATCTTGTATACCCATCAGTAAGCACAATATTCTTCGGCGTAAATACCTTCTTTGAATAGGCTGCTTCCGCTTTGTTCTTTCTGGAGAACAATACTCTTTTAACTCTGTATAATTCCCCTTTTCAATTTTCATTGAAGTACCAACTTTACATTCTAGCTCATAGTTTAGGAAAAAAGTTCTAACGGAATTTCTCCTAACGTAGGAAGACTGAACTGTGTACTCTCTTCAGAGGGTTCCTTAAGTTTTAGCAACTTGTAGTGTATCTCCCCATCTCCATCCATTCGCTTAACTTTGATTTGACTGTCTCCAAAGAGATCATTGCAATGCAAGGTGCATTGGCGACGGGAAAGAACCTCGGACCCGTGACGTAAAAGATTCAGTAACGTCTTTATACACCCTCATGCAGTAGAGTCGCGGAAACCTGGCCGACACTCAGTCGTCTTCTGCGCAGGAGGAACGAGTCCATTTCAGAAGATGGGGACGTTACGGCAACTCCCCCGAGTGCAGTTCGTGAGAGAGGGAGAGAGAGGGAGGGAGAGAGAGAGAGAGTGGGGGAAGGATGGAGGGAAAATGGGTAAAATAAAGGAGGGCTGGCTCCCACGAGAACAAAACACCATTTGGGTACCTTGTTTGGATACCACGCACTCCCCCTGCAAGCGGAAGAAAACAATGTTGGTCCAACTTGCTCAAAAATGCGATCCATCCTCGTGAACGCTAACTGAAAATACAAAATGCACCCTCAGAATTTTAAGCGTAAATGTGACACATTTCCGACTGTTGCAAGTGCTCTCCACTGAGCACAAACAACATTATTCTTAACGCGCTATATATCAAAAATGTATAGTTGGAATGGTTATTTAATGAACGCTAAATAGTTTGGCAAAATAAAATATTATAATCCAACATGTTTAACTAAAACGTAGCTTCTTCAGGTTAGGTACAAAAACTGCAAAAAGTGTAGCAAAACGTGTTGCAGTAAAATAGTTTATGTTGTGAAAAACACCCGACAGACAATTTCATAATGTCTCCTCCTCATTAATTCATTTCAAAAATTCTTTAATTGTTCAATATTTTGACGGTGTTTGAGAATCACCTCTGAAAAAAAATGCATAGAAGAACAGAATCTACAATTTTGGTAGGTTTTCAATTAACACTGGCGCTATAAAATTCCGTGCTGATAGAACATCAAGCTCAAGTTAAGTTCAAGAGGGCAAGGAAACATTAAGAATGAAAAAACCAGCTTCTTTATGTCATCCTGCCTTTGTATGCGTGATGCTTAAGTCCCTATTTACAACGACATTTCCTTCCTCTAATTCACTCTGTGTTTCATAAAAAATTACCATCACAGTATCCGATTCACATGTTTTCTTTCCCGAGGCAGGTACGTTGTCAACCTTCAACTTCCACAACCTTGCTAAATATTCATCCAGCCCAACAAGGCTTTCCCCACACACTTATTTTATCCCATTGTATTTTAAAATGAGATATCTTGCGGCCACTGACTTCCAGCGACTTGGCGCCTATATTTTGCTATTTTATTCCTGCTTGACAAGTTGTTATCCTCTACTGAGCAAGCAAGTGATCAAGAAACGTATTATATTAGCCCAGGTACGAAAACTTTCAGGCTCATATGATTTGGATTTCAGCTGCTTCCACTGCTTAGGTTATATTAAAACTTCCTAGCTATCTTACAACTGAGAAAAGACTGCATTCATGGCATGTAATTGTCCAGCCACACCCTGATTTTCAGGAGAGGATTATAGCGACCGAACAGATTCGACTGGGGATTTGATGTACCGCATTACGCAAAATGCTCACTGGTTTCAGCGGAATATTACATTTTCAGGCATTCAGTTTGATTTTTTGTGTTCATCACGTAGATATGACACCTCAGCTTCAAGCTAGGCTTAATATGGTTAATGAAAAATGGTCCGAGAAGAATTTTCTCCCTCAACCAGTTTGTAAAAAATCAGCACAGGTATTTATACCACTAAATTAAAACTGCATGGTGCATTTAGCGATGAACAATTTTAAATTATGGGGTGTGTATATTGTTGCATGTGAGCATTCGTTCAGCTACAGCTAAATTATACCCTGCAATCCACAGCAAGAATAGGAATCAAGAGTGTGAACTATCACCAGGTATGCATTAAAATTAAGAAGCCAAATCCTTCGTTAGTTACTATAGTATGGTTTTTTAATTGATCTAAAATTTATCTAATCAAGTGAGACTCTTCCCTATCAGAAAGTAATTTCATATTCAATACCGTAGGGTAAGACGTCGCCGTCTGGATCGGGCATTGCACATAAACAAAACTCCACACAACTTGTCAATTGTGCAAAATTAAATTAAATTTACATTCAGCATCATGCAAAAATAACAATAAAATATCAACAATGTTTATCCTAATTTTCCCCTATTAGCTAAGTTTCAATGCATTACTGCCCCTATTTGAGCGCGGAAAATATCTATTGTGAGCCTTTTCGTCTCACTATGTATCTATCTTGTTTTATCATCAGCATCCTTCCTGCCATACCGTGCTGGAATTTTTCATTTATTTTTGGCATTTACATTTGTGACCATTTTGGCGATATCGGCATCCTTTCCTGTGAGGTTTGTGTCCGTAGTATGTATTTATTAGTTTATTGGAGACAACATGGCCGAAAAATCACTGTCGTGGCACTTTGGAAATAAATGCGTGACCCAAAAGGTGTGCGAGAAGTGATCAGTGAGGGGGAATAGCTGAATAAAAGTAAAGGAGTTACCGGTAACAATTAGAGTTAGGTAAATTTTACTTGCAACAGTTACCTTTAAAAATACAGCTGTTACTTCAATGAACTCGTGGTTTTCTAAATATAATCGTCACTTCCTTCATTTGCAGTGGCGTAGGGTGTCAATCGTAGCCTCGGGTAAGCACTAGCATATCAGGGAAGGTATGCGTCCCGCACAACACTTGCGTAACCTCAATTAAAAACGATACCTATTACCGACAATGGCATCCTATTGGAATCATTGAATTGTAAATTAAAACTGGATAATTTCTCGGATACCTATTACCGACAATGGCATCCTATTGGAATCATTGAATTGTAAATTAAAACTGGATAATTTCTCGGATAATTTGGTTAATCACCTACGATGCACATAAAAATCACATTTCAGCACGTTCATCAAGTATCTAAAATAAAAATGTTTTCTCATCGAAAACTTTATTGCGTATAAAAACTATTGGCTTTCTAACTTTAACCATTCCGAAAGTATAGCATGTATGCGTAAAATACCTAGTGATATCTATGCCATGTGCAGGAAATGTGCAAATTCGCTGATTTTTAAGATACGGCTCACCTACCAGCACGATCTCGGAGTACGATAGATAAAGGACACCGCTCTGGGTTTGACCTTATGAGTAATTTGGTGTCATTTCCATAGCTTGCCTTTAGAAAAATATAATACCAAGAAATAAATTAATCGGTCAAATCGATCGTAATCAATATCTTGAAACATGATAGTAAGTTTAGAGAACGTTGAATGTTCACAAATTTATATTGGAATGGTATTTCAAGAAATATACGTTTTTACTTAAGGTTAAATGCAGGATGCAGAAAATCATAAAAATTTAATCTATAAGATAAATAATAAGCGGTGTTATAAAGTAGAATACATTGAGGGAAATTCCATTATACATTTAACGCAATGTATTCGATTGTCACTTCAGAGAGGTCACCCACTGATTTGCAAACAAATGCGAGAATTGAAATAGGCCAAAAAGCATTCACCAGTCTTGTCCTCCTTGCACTGAAAGCTCCAATGAGAAGACCTATCGATATGTATTATTGAAATTATTTTTTGCGGGTCCACCGACCACAGCGCTCCCATCCCCTTCCCCCTGGATCCGCCCCTGTTCAGGCCGTTCAATTCCCCAGACATGACTGCTGCCCCATCGTATGTCGGAGCAACGAGTTTTTCTTTCAGTCTATAAGAATTGATTATATGCTTTGCATGAGCAAATAACGCCTTGGCAGACCCATCGGTACTCAAATCAGTGAACGAAATTAATCGTTACTGCACTTCCGAGGCGTTATCGTGGAAGTTTCTTAGTGTTGTGGATGGCTAGGATTTATTACTGATATCTGAGGTCTCGTCTAGAAATAGCGCCCCAAAAATTGCGCTACCTGTTTCGTCTCTTATCTTATTTTCCAAAATTGTTCTAATAGGTATTATCAAGTCATTTTTAATGCGTTTTGTTCTTCCTCCGAAAGGGGTTGCATTCACGAGATGATGTCGTAAAGTTGGGTCATATTTACTGATACGATTTAAAATTGCAGTGTAAATGCCCTTATACGGGGAGTCTTCAACCTCCCCTCCTCTTAATGAAAGCTCATGAATGGCAAAAAGGCGCATTGTCAAATCTCAACATGATCACTCTGTTCTGGGCCACTGTTTCACTATCCCGCTCTACACTTGCGAGGAAATGGGAATGAAGACGTTCTTCAGTGCGGGTATTGCCGAAGTTGAGCAAACGAGGGAATGTGTCCCTATGACCTTTCATGTTTCACTATGGCGTTAGATATAATATTGAGTTTGTCATAAATAGGAGGCATAGCTAACAAAATAGTTTCACGAGATTAGAACTCCCAGTCAGCCAACGAGTTTTTATATACGGGAACACGCAAAAATGTCGAAATTTCTCACGATTTCTTTGTGTTTGAACTTTAAACTTGGTATTTACAGTATTCCGAAATCGTATTTATTCACTGATTTGTATGTATAACTTTAAATGTGTGTTATTTTCTTTTAAAACTGTGCGAAACCTTCGGGCATACTGCCTTTCCCAAAAAAAATGATTTAATCTCCTGTTGAATTGTTGAAATGAAGTAGTTTAGGAAGTTTGTGTATAAAAAAGCAAAGATATTTTATTAATATGAACATATTTACAGTTTACAATACTTCTTATTAGTTATTTATTTACACGATAAAAAACATACGTCTCCTGCCGATAACAATCTTCTTTTCCTCATCGTCTATTTACAACGTATCTCTATGAGGCCTTCCTTTTTCTTTGCGCTTTTACCAAAAGATTTTTTTAACTTAAATAATAAACAATGTGTTCTAACGTAATCTTAGTATGTTATGCCAGATGTCAGTAAAAAAATCATATTCATTGATACCTTACTCAACACTACAGGCTTTGTATTAGTCGAGAAAAATGGATTTTGACGACAGAAATAATTTACATGAAAATTCGTAAGCGCTTAGTGTCGTAGACTACCGCTCAGTTTATCCCATGGTATGGTACACGGTGCTGGCGGCGCTCGCGTCGCTCCCATCCTCCACCTCCCGGCCAAGTCGCAGGCATTAGTATTGAGTATTAAGTATAATGGTCACATAAGTAATAAATGTGACCATTGACTACAAAGATAACAGGTCTTATATCTTCCATATAGGATATCCATCCTTCAAATTTACTTTCCACGAACGGTATTCCGTTCGAGAAGGTTAAAAAGGACCTTTAATTTTAAAACTCCTAGTTTTATAGCCAAAATTTTATTTCGCGGCAAGCTGTTTAGTATTCAGCGTCCGTAGGCAGAGATGATACCTACTAAATGAGATAAAAACCTTTTTTACGCATACATTTTTAAACACTTTATTAGCAGCGATTTATAAAGTTACCCCCCCTTAAATTGTAAAAAAGGGTTTTATCGTGCCCAAGGCTGGTGGCGATAATGCTCTCACGGTTGATGATGCTAAACAAAATTACAGCATGTGCATATTACGAACAGAAAGTTTGGAGAGGAACTGAAAAGCCCAAGAATGAGGAAGTAACCCGTGTCCTCGAGGGCAACACAAATTTGAAAAAAATTAAAATTTTGAAAAAATGCTACAATTTCCTTATTCTGCCCTCCGTATCCAATGCGCAGCAATAGTCGTCTGATGAGGAAACATCGGGAAGCACCCATAGTACCCTTCAAATGACTTCCTTCAATTAAGCCGAATCTGGAGCATCGCTAATGAGAACAAGCCTGGCCGTGGATATGAATACCTATCATTTCCTTGTTTTTAAGAAGCATTCTACCCACATTAGCCTTATGAAAGCAGTCATTTATGAGGTAAATTCAAATGAACTTTGCTTCAAAACTGATACCAGCAAAGCTTGTCACATGTCCCCGAGATTTGTCCTGCTTTCATCATGTGATAAGAAGAGTGGAAGGTAATTGGCGCTAAATGTTGAACGCATGTAAAATGCTGGCTTTGAATTCGGTTTATTTTTCCGACGAGGATGAGAAAAACGAGGTGTAGTTAAAATGAAGCCCTCAGGGCAATAATGACCTTTTAATGCGTTATAATATTGCGCCTGAGATCTTTCCCTAAAGCTATTAGCTTGAATCATTCAACCCTGATTCTTGAAATCCTATGGCTCGATTATGGTCTCACATAGCGTCATAATCTCATAACGAACACTAATGGGCATGGGTAGCTTGGGGAAAATAAGTTGTGGAATTTTTTAAGATACTCCAGCTACTTAGGCTATACCGTACCGTATTGTAACTCAACCTTAAGCCTTATTTCTAAGACTAACTCAAATCCCATGCCGGAGGCATGATTAGAAGAAATGACCTTTTAACACTACAGCGCTTTACTTCAGAAGGAGATCTAAAGACAGCCTATGATGGAATCACCTTCCATGGTCTATTTTATAGTTTACTGTGGCCTTATGTAGTTTGTACGACAATATTGAAACTTACTAACTAGCAGTTACTATATTTGGATATCAAATTTCTACCACGACATTGTTTCCTGCCACTGGAGTATATTGCATTATTATCACTGGCCACCAGTCAATTTATTTGACACAGCTCTCCACCGCATTCTACCGTCAGCCAAACTCTTCTCACTAACAAATCTCCTCTTCATATCTTTGATTGCTTGTTCCGAACATCATACCTCCTTTATATAGACGCACTTTGTACTCTGCGGCTGTCTATTCTACGCTCCTAAAGATGTCTCCAATAAGATTGTTCTACTAGCTTTTATCATGAATTTTCAGACTTTAGTTAGGTAACTATTCAGGGGAGGCGACCGACAGCTGAGTTAATTTGCGCCATTTAGGATAGATGGGTGATTGGGTAATGGCAGGGGTTTTTAGGGAACAGAGGAAGGGTAGAGTGAGATTCGACGTCGGCATTAGCCTAGTCTTAACGACAGGTGCCAAGGCGACCACGGCTTAACGGCATGGTACATCTGACGGACGGAGTACTGCACCTGAAATGCCCTCCACTAGGCACTCAAGTGGGGACCGGTTTGCCAATGAAAAATCCACCACTGCCGGGAATCGAATACGGGCCCTCGGTATGGGAGGCCAGTACTCTAGCCACCACACCAACCGACTGACTATCTTGGGTATCAGTTATTTTGCAATATCTATTTTACTGTCCTCGTTCATCTATTACATCACATATAAAGCATTTCCAGTGCATTATTTTTTGCGCTTTTTATAGTTTACCTCAGTACCATAAGGAGTACACACCAAATGTACGTACCAATTAAATATTTTCCTGGCTTGCAAGATTACGTCACCAGCACTAAGTAGGCTGGTCATCTAAGTCTAAAACGACCCCTTTCACAGTAAAGTTCTGTTGAAAACCCCATTTTTTGTATATCCCTGATGAAGCTGCTTTCATATTGCGTAAAAGGGTCAGATCCGTAAACACACAGAGAGAGTAAATTTCGAATTTCCCACGTCGTTGAAAATGTGTGCGTTTCTTAGTTTTCCTAAGCACAGTCAATAATGAATTGACCAGTAAAAACTCTTATAGTATAAGTTCCCTTGAATCTGGGTATAATATTAATTAGACAATTTCCAGTTGCCCCCATAGGGGCATTCTTAATAGGACAACATCGCATAAATGGCCGCCTTAACAAGATCACGTGCCTTTTAATCGTCGCCAGTCTGAAACAGTGGCAGCACAGATTATCTTCCGTCTGGCCTCTAACCTTGAATATATGTAGTACGGAGGGCTAGAGATACAGCAACCTTCATTGTGGCAGCCCATGTGGTAAGTGGGGAGAGTAGGATGGGCAATATCAAGAAGGATCCAGACTGTTTTATTACTGAAACAAATTTATGACGGTCTATCAAGACCTATCTAGACGGTCGGACAGTAAGACGGTAATGTTTTCATCTAACTACATCAGTAAGAATAGTAATAGGAGTAGGATTAATCACAATACAATTCTGCGGATAATTGTGTATAAAAATAATCACTAATCATCATACAGGAGATAGCGTTGACGTAACTTTCGCCTGATTTAGGCGAAAGTTACGTCACCGCTATCTCATTCAATTCAAGTCGTGGCTACAGAACAGGTTTTCTGGGGGAAATTTACATGTTTAGGTTTTGGTCGTACATAAATTTTTACTAACCCAGCCAGTGATTCATTTATCTTGGAGTAAATACTCTACAACATAACTTCCTCATAGTTACATTTTTCTTCTTTTTGGTATCCTTAATCACATGTTTTAATATATCTGATACGAGGTCTACCATTGCCATTCCTCGGGTATACTTTTCCGCCGATGACATTCCGTGATCCAGTTGGTTAGGTGACTAGAGTCCCAGCCTCCCATCCCTAGGGTCTCGGTTCTTATCCCGGCAGTAGGACACCGGTTCTCACATGTAAGTCTATATGTCTCATAAGTACATAGTACTTCGAATTCAATACTCCGTCCGTTGGATAGGATGCTAAATTGTAGACCAATACCAAACGCCTGGTTTTTCCCCGCCCTTCCTTGGTTCCTTGACTAATTCACACCCATATCCAGTTATCCACTCATCAAAAATGATATAAATGACCTTAACTAACGATCGCTTTTTCCGAATAACTATTAACTCGAGGACTCTTTATTAAACCATATTTCTCATGTATCATATACATCAAGTCTCAACATATGGCTGATATGGTTTTCCCATCTTTTTCCTAAGTTGTAATCAGCTTCCTCTTTTCTTTTACCTACCCTTCTTAGTTCTTTGAATGTTACCCTCTGTCCATTTATTTAACATTCTTCCATAACGCCACATATCAAGTGATGCCAGTCTTGTGTTCTCCGCTACTCTTAATAGATGTGAATAGGAAACCAAATTTACTCGAAAAAATGTCATGCTACAGTTTGGCAGTCATGCTACAAATCAAGTATCTGTGCATTTGATGCTACATATGCTAATACACTTAATGATTTAAAATGACTATGGATATATAAATTCCGACGTTGGGGCTGACTTTAAAGACATCCAGGCACACGCGGGACGTTTTGAGGCAATTTTGACATGGCACGGAATATCTAACTCTAATCTACCCTTAGCTGCCGTAATGGCACCGCAAGAATTTCATTGTCCCCGGGGACAAAGCAAAAAATTCTCTCGTCTCAACGATGAGGATTAAGCACTTCAACTTTTGAATCTTTTTTTCGCCTTAATTTGATAACTCTTCGGTTAAACATAAAGATCCTTCGAGCGAGAATTAGATAACTCCGGTATCCATCCCGGAACTTCCTCCTTGCTTAGCTCGACGAGGATTGCGGAAATAATTGGCAGCGGAATATGGAGAAAAGGGCCTAAAATTCGTGGTTTCCACGGCCGCGGAGACTTCTCCAATTAGAGAGACAGGGCAGTCCTGTATCCCTATTTCTCCCCCTCCCACTCGCCACATCCAGAGAGATTCCCGCCGCGTCGTTTAGAAGCGATGCCACGTGTACTACCTCTCTACCCCGCCTCTGGGAACAGCCTCGCCCCCCCCCCCCCCTTCGCGGGAACAGCCTCCCTCCACCAACGAGTGGGAGGAGGGGTTTGTGTGTGGAGGGACCACGACCCTGCCGCCTCCCCACACCCCGCCCAGGCACCCCCCTCCCCCCCCCCCCCCCCCAACTCCCTCAAACCCACCCGCAGACGCCCACGCCGCCCGATATCCCTGGCAAAAGGGGATCTATTGACCCGTGAGGGAAGCGTCCCCAAGCAGTCTGAGGGGACCGCATAACGATTGCTCGTGTACCCTTGCGCACCATGCCTTCACATCATCCTCCATCTCTTTTGTCTTCCTCGAGACATGACCGACGTTTCTTTGATTCGAGGGGTGACAAGGGGAGAGTTTTATATGTTGAAATTGTCCACTCACGAGCGATATTCCGCTCGCCTGAGCTGAGGAGGACGCTTTTCCAAAACCACGTGCGTGGTGGAAAAAAAGGGCATGCGGCAATGATCGCTCCCTTAGTGCGGCGGGAGTAGTGTTGCTCGGCTCTTGGCGAGAGGGGAAAGACCGCACAGCCCGAATCAACGTCTTAAGCGAGTGATATCCGACGGCGATTGCAGTATTGTCATCTAAATCTACACTGTACCCTGCAAGACACACCAAGGGGGTGAGGGAAGGGGTCATTCCATGCCAGGCACGCATTATCGACCGGTAACAATCATATTTTTGGTGAATACACAGCTGATTTCAGTGTTAAGTTGTTAAGCAAGGGAACCCGACAACTTTACCTGTAATTAAGTACCTATCCCAGACTAACATCATGCCTGTCATATGCCATAATTCTATAGTCAAGCTTGCTGTATGCATGTTAATCTTTCTCTGGCCAAGTGGAGATGTCAGTCATGTACTCTCTTTGATTGAAGGCGTAGTAAAAATTTTGAAAGAATACTACAACAATTACTGCGCAAATCTTGCACAAATGTTTCTTTCTCATCTTAAAAATGAAAACGGATCCTAAAGCAGTAACAATCATACAGGGTACAGTTAAGAGTTTCGTGCAGACATGCTAAAAAGCCTAGAATCTTTATTGTCTTTTCAAATTATATTCAGTTATCTTCGATTCAATCTATTATATTCCCTAACTGAACTCGGAAAAAATGAATTTATGAATCTGCCAGTCCTGCTATACATTTCTGACTTCATCTTTGTGGCCAAAGTTGAAATGAAAAACTATGTAAATTTCACATAAGTAACTTTCACATAAAACTTTAAAATTAAACATAAGTAACAGGTCCTGATGATGTCGTTTACAGTTATGATGTGAAATTTACAAAGCTTTTTCCATTTCAACGTGAAGAAATTTCAAGAAGTCACGCCGCAAACCATTCATTTTTCTGTGACCCAAATTACCATATCTATACATCCTTATCATCTTATGAAATAATAACCTTATGGAACTGTAATTTTCTGCAGTGTTTTCAGGATGTATTTCTCTTAGAACTTGAAAGTGTTTCCTGCAATAATTCTTCTTAACTATCATTGACAGGCAGAGGTACGTTCGTGCAAAACTATTTTCCGGTGGGCATGACGTTTTCACAATGGCTCAATTAACAGTTCCTTGAGGGGAAGGCCTGAGGAGATGAGTTGTCCTAACACAACACAACAAGATCCAGCTGTCATAGTTCCCATCCTCCCACAATTCTCACGACTCCGTCACACCCATGTCTCAGCTCATACATCTATTACATTTTCACTATGATATGATTCACTCATGCACTTACCCGAGTAAAAACTGAAGCATGCCACATGCTGCGGTCCCATTGGAGTGGTATTACTCACGCGGATATGTCCCTGGTAATTTCCTTAAACG
Source organism: Platycnemis pennipes (assembly GCA_933228895.1). Classification (NCBI taxonomy): domain Eukaryota; kingdom Metazoa; phylum Arthropoda; class Insecta; order Odonata; family Platycnemididae; genus Platycnemis; species Platycnemis pennipes. The sequence goes on from OW121846.1 coordinate 50,196,536, forward strand.
CTCAAGTTTAATAGCACTTTTATCGCTTGTTATGGTCTTGTCAGATGGTGAAAACTTACACTGGACCTGACGATGGCTGAACAATAAACTTCGGGGTGTGTGACATTAGCCGTACATTTTCGATAAAATTATATAATGATGTTAAGATTCAGCATGGATTCTGGAAAGATACAGGGCACTCGAGATGTCCACAATACACAAAGAGTTAATGACACCACCACACAATGAGCACACGGGATCACGCACATAAAAATAGAGTAATAGTAACTGTCATGAATAGATTCATATATTCGTTCTTCCCTTTTGCCACACTTCATCTTAACACCACCAAAATTTGTCATTCCTTCGCAAAAAGGCCATTTCTTCACATGTTAAATAATTTCACACTCAACACCTTATCATAGTAATATTAATTAAATCAAAATTACCACGATTGTCAGAATAAGTAATGTAAACTTTTCTGCTTTTTTGCATAACTGCATGAAACGTTAAAAGTAAAATACATGCTAATCTTTATTAAAATCTCAGGGGATACTGTGCAAACAGTGTACTTTGTTCAGTCTGTCCTGCATAACATAAATAGTTAATTCTAATTGAGTGGCATTATGCTGTTAATAAATTGAACGTAGTGCATGCATGTTGAATATTCATTCCCTGCCACACACCCTTGAGATAGCTTTCAACTTACTCAGCAGATAAAGATGTAGTTAGATTTGCCATCCGGACAGATTAACCAAATTTTTATGTCACGAATGCCAAAAACTAAATATTTCCTTCTCTCATGAATGTAGGAAAATGAATCTTATTAGGTCTTTTTACAAATGAAGACTAATAAATGCTATGGCCAAGCGAATTTCAGGGAAAAGTCCCATATTATACAGAAAGCTATCGTCATCATCACTTTCTAAGGACCTTGTTTTAGCACACAGCCACGAATCTGCACTCCACATGGTTTATTAGTTCAGGAAGCTTAAACCAGCTTTGCTAACATATGTAACAGTATCACATCAGATGCAACATTTTAAAAACGAAACAAATATCCAAACTTATTTTTATTCCGTGCAAAAACTATTCCGCAAAATTAAGTGTCAATACTTTTTATCAGAGATTTACGCCAGAAATTCTAAAAGTAATCAAAATATAACACTGCTGCTTAGGCTGTATAGTTTAATATTTCAAGAATGTGTATCCCGTGTCTATATGGGCTACAAAAATTTCAAAATATGTCAACATTACTAAAAATGTTTGAATATTCTGATCTTATCATTGAAAATAATATACCGTCAATGCTAAAAAATTATTTTCTGATGATGCATAATAGGGACGCATCCTATCAATAACTTCTTCCGATTAAGCCTAATCTCAAGGCAACGTACATGAGAACCGGTCTGTCTATGGGTACAAAAGAACTATTATTTCATTGGTTTTAACGAGCGTTGTATTAGCATTAACTTTATCAAAGTAGTCATTTATGCGGGAACTTCAACTAAACTTATTCATAAGTTTTTCCCACAAAAGTTGCCACATATCTCTGAGATTTATCCTGCTCTCAACTTTAATATTGGAATGAGCGTTAACGAGCCCTTTTATAAAGAGCGAAAGTTAATTCGACTTAAATGTTTAATGAATCTAAAATGCTGGCTTTGGGTTTGGTATAGTTTGGTATAGTATAGGAAGAGAACAACGTGGAGTTGTTCAAACGAAGCGTCCACGGCATTGTTGTTAATTACTATGCCCGCTAATTAACGGGATGGATTCTGAGGAGTAAGGTTGCTTGTTTACGAACACTTCGATAGCGATACATAATCATCGTCAAAACTATGAAAAACATTTCCTCCTCTGTAGTCGATAAAATTATGTGGAACCGAGGATGAAAAGGAAAATCACTCCCATCTGGTTGCCGCGAAATCCATGTGACTCCCCAGAAGGGATCATGGGCATTGAAATCTCGAAGCAAAATAAAACGCCTTGACAACTGACGAGTAAGGGCTTCAACGTTGTTCCGAGACACCGGTGCACCCTCCGCTAGATAAACGCTACATTACGTTATCGGTTATTGGACTGGCAAAGGTTTCCCCTGGAGCCTGACTCGACGTATTCAGCACCACTCTATACCCTTTACGGTCGTGTCCCATTTCCCTGGGTTGGGTGCAGGTGGTTAACTTCCTTACGGAAACACTTTGTGGAAGCAAAGGCCTGGTCAATGGCTGAACAGCATTCTTACTTTCTCTTATATGCCAGATGGAGAATGTTTTCCTGCATCTAGGCTACCATAACCTTTTTTCCAAGGATTCCTTTCCGTAATATTTACCAGTCTTTTCCATGTTTTTACTTACCTTCTAACAATAACGGCTTGAATATAAGCATGAAAAGGAAAATAATTGTCTATTTTAATCATAAAATAGCAACGATTTTACAGGGAAATAAACTGGCCGATGAAGCGTTATAAATGAACAGGTTCCTCTCCGTTTTTGCTTAACGCAGATGAAATGATAGCTAGGCCATTTTTGTGCACATTACTGCCTCCAAAAGAGGAATTCCCGGAGAGATTGATACTAGGATTTGAAGAATCGACCACAATTTTCAGGCCAGAAGCGCTCCGGCGTCGCAGTCCAATAGCCGTGAGTTTGAATCTCACTAGCATTAGGATTGTTTGCTTGCTTCAGGATTTGGAGAATATTTTAGATGATGGGACAAAACCTTAGCTACTCAGGCATCTAAAATCAAAGACTACTGACATAAATCTTACATATTAAGTAGTATGTATGCATGTAAATATGTTAAAATGTTCTCCAAAAACTCGAGAGCCAAATGTACCACAGAGTTGAAACTTTAAGGTTTATTAGATGCCAACCTTGGATAGATAATAGACTAGTTTTCTTGTAACTAATGGTCCTCAGTTTGACTACAGTCGAATCAAAAGAGTTCCAATGAGAAATACATGCAAAGGGCTTTCTTACAGCTTGAAGTAATTTTTTCATTTGAAAATTTTAACTACAGATACCTATTGCACAAACATGAGACGCACACCAGCCGAAAGATAATTCAATAGATATTCTTATGATTATCGTCGAATTCTGATTTTGGACAAAATTACTGGTACTTAAGTAAAATATGACGATTTCTGGTGTTTTTTACAGTTTAAACGGCCCTATCCCCTTGACGGCTAAAGGGATTGTTGCATTATTAATAAGAATGTAGGCACGTTTATTGGCATATTCATTTGACTAAAACTCAAGATCCAAACGGGATACGGCATTAAAAGTTTAAAATTTAGCAAATGTCTTCCCTGCGCAGTTAAGAGGCTACTTTGTATGCAAATAATAGTGCTGGGTATGAACCTAGACGAGTCAAGGTGTTCTCATAAGATGTGCATGTCTTATTGTTTGAGGCAATTATTTCATTTGTAAATTTTAATCAAAAATATTAATCGCACAAACTTGAGACGCACAGTAGCCGAAATATAATTCAAGAATTATTTTTACTTTTATCGCCGAATACTGATTTTGATTAAAATTACCGGAATTTATGAAGAATTGTGCGGTAATTTCTGAAAATTTACTCTTTAAAAAGCCATTTCCCATGGCGACCTAAGGCAATGTTTACAAATAAGTTTAATATGGTTGGCAACTGAGACGTTCGTTTGTGTTTCTCTCCACACTTATTCCCTTGAATTATTTGTGATGCTTCATCACTACTACTCTCTATACCTTAATTAGATTCTTCGCTGATGGTATTAGTTTGTTCCAGTGAGTGTTTATTTATTTCATTTCTTCTTCTTGCTTCATCCCTGATTACATTAGGTTTCTTCGCTTGCCCGCTGAAATTTAGAAATTACATCTATTTTGAACATAATTTCAGCCATATAATGCCTCGGAGGTGTCAAGGGACGATCGGTAACAAAGATGCAAAGCGAATGATGCTTAAGACGCTCGGATGAAAAAAGGGCCACGTTAAGGGCAAATTCAACTTGGTCAGATAAATAGAAGATGTTAGGTGTGAAATTATCTCCAGTAAAATAACAACTGCTCTATTATTTCCTTCTTTTATCCCTCCCATTGAGAATTAACGGACATCTTCCGCTAGCAGTAAAGAATAATGAGTGCGGTGGTTCAAACAGCCTTTGATTTCCATACTCTCATTTTCCACACAGAAAATCCGGTGTTTCGCTCTCACGAAAGTCCCTCTGCTCCCCCTGCTACACACCCTCGAAGTGGCTTGCAGGGTATGTCGTGGATATATAGATACAAAGTGCATAGCATGGTCAATACTGCAACTTGCGTAAAATATATTGGAGCGTGATTCTGGTTTGATTTTGCTTTTGCACTGGCGGAAAAGCGAGGGAGACAACGCATGGAAGCAGGCAGTGATGTCAGCGCTGGTTACGATTTCAACACATAATCATTTCCTCAAAGAGAACCTCGCACTCGAAGCTTTCCACGTTTCCATCACTTTCTTAAGAATGATCTGGTGCTGTCCCGGCTCATCTGTTGAATGACATCCTCTCCACCCACTATAATATTGTCTCCACTGCTGCCGGCGTTTCTAAAACCATCGTCTTCAATGTGAACCATTTAGTCTGAATCATTCAGAAACCCTGAAGAAGGTGACCGAGTCGGTTTTTGAAACATCGGCAGCAATGGAGACAGCAATCCGTTGGAAGACCCTCGCGGAATTCGTTCAATATCACTTGTTTGCCATCGGGAGCATCTGAGTGTGACAACTCGTGCCAATTGCAGACTTCATAATCTGGGATGAACATAATATCCATTGGGAAAGCCTTTAATGAACAAAATATTTATAAAAATTATGCACAGGTGGTGATAACTTTATTCCTGATAACTTTAATGTATAATTTACACTACTAAATAATTGTTTGGTCTTAATCGCACAGTCGCTTAATATGCCATACAAATTATATATCATATTAACTTTTTCCATTGCACACCTTTTTCAATAATTTCATATCAATATAGATCGTAGAGAAAAATAGCTCCAAATTTTACCGTTGAATCCATCGTAGCATCAGCAAAGGAAATACTCGCTGTTCTTTTATGGGATGTCAATTACAGACGGCCAAAATAACCACTAAAGATTCAGGTACCCATTAAAGAGTCTTCTAACTTTCAAATAAAGAATTTAGGCACCCAATTATTGTATCCGGGCATGACTCATGGACCTTACTGAGCATAATACGTGCAAGATCTCATAATAATTTTTCCTTCACTCTACCGCTAAAATTTGTATTCAACCCAAAGGTTGTCCTGTTTTGAGGAAGGCATAGCTTAATAAATGCTGACTCCTTCAGCGTGTGAAATACTTACATCCGAGTAGGGAGGCTACTTCCTTTCCATAGCTGCCTGCGACATCCAGGAATGATGGTACCCAGAAAGTAGCTTAGCTTGGGTAAGGCTGGAAATGTCTAACAAATGTCTGATTTTAACACGGGATCTCCGATCAGAAAACTAAAATTTTACATACTGGGCTATCCCCACAAGCTTCCATAAAATATTCTAACACCGTGTCAAGAAATTACAGCTCACAAAACGAATGGGCTTGGGTGGACAATTATTGAAGGGATATTCTTGTATGGACCCGATCTCTAACCCAATGTTAAGTACTCCTCGTCATAGTACGAAGTTTCTTCTTGGTCAAGGTACATTTCGACGTGCCATAAATACTTCCTACTTCTCATGCAGTGTGGTAGCCCTAACTTTCATGTGATGTCCTTTCTCACCTCTGAATATTCGGCCTTTCATTATTTCATCCAAAATGGTCTGTTCTCGTCCATCCTTTTTCCTTTGGCTAACATTTGTTCCCGTCCTTCAAAACGACACCGCCCCCTATTACCCGTTCCATTCAGCACCTCCATCTTCTCCTTATTTCTTCTCAAAGAACGGTCCCTCCCCCACCACCTCCAACATTCCCTCGCCTGTCTTCCTTCCCACCCACCTTTCCTTCTCCATCTCTCTTCACACCCACATCTCAAAAGCCAACAGTCTATATTCAACCACCACGTCCACGTTTCGACGCCTTAGAATTCCACGCACCAGAGTGAGAGTAGAACTGTTCCACAGCATTTTCTCAACGCTCCCACTCCACGTCAGTTTGCTCAAACGAGTACACGCATCTTTCGCCAAGGAAAATTTTCTCCTTCTTTTTCGCCACGGGGAAAGGTGTTGAGCGCCTCCGATGAAGGGTACTCGGAACCTTTCCTTCCAGCATTCAATCAAGATAGCCAGATAATGTCCCTTGGGTCTTCCACTTAAAATTTGATCTGGTCTTGTGCCTTCAGGAAAACCTCACTTCTTTGATTTCCTTTGTGATCCCTCTTCATTTCAAGTCTTTTACTCTGCTCGTGTAACACCACCAGAATCATTTAGCAGTCCTTTGACGGCTAGATAGCGCTATATTTTTTACGTAATTTCAGGCCATATATTACAATAGACAATGATAACTTAAACCCACGTAATATTACAGCTTAGTCAGTATACATCGATAATGCTCTAACTTTAGAAATACTTATAATGATTTTTAAGAAGTTTTATTGATAAAGTAAATCTCACCTCTGCAAGCGAGAATCAGATTTTATTCAGCATGCTTACATATCCATTATTTGCTCTAAGGTAATTCTTCATGGTTCCTTCACTCATAAAAGTAATGTCTTCTGCATTTTTTCCAGGTACTTCTGTGACACGCTCAAGGACTCTGTCAACTGCTATACATTGGAAGTGTCTTTTTATGGTTATCAGCGGCCTAATTCTCCTGGAGTTATGCATTATACAGAAGAAAGCTGTATCCTTTACATGTTTCATTGCTTTAGTTAATTATAAAGTTATTTGTTAACTTTTAAGGCAACATATTTACCGCATAAGCCATAAATTGGACATTGACCGATAGAGGTAGCAAGGACAGTTAAGCGCCGGTTTGGATATGAAAATGTCACGGGTATTGAGTATTGAAAATGTGTTTGCCTTAAGATACACCTCAGTGTCACGTTAAATTAGGTGGCGCAATGGAATATGATTTGTTCAAGCATCTAATTACCTAATTACATTTTAAATAACTGAATAACTGATTCCCAGTGTATGATAGACTAAAACGGTGGCTCAATTATTCATATTAATTAAATCTTAGTTCATTGGTAAAAGGTTTTAAAGACTAAATTCTTTTAAAAAACTTAGTTGGAACCACCATTTCATAAAAAAATGGCACATTAAGTTCCTTTTGAAAACAAGGTAACTTTATCTGGGAAAATATGTCAGTCAATACCAACGCTTAAACTTCTAAAAATTACACATCAGTACAATACTATCCCAGACTGTATTTTTTATCATTCATTGTACTTTATTTATATTTCAACTAATCAGATGTGTACGTAATTACTATTTTAAGTGACCTTCCTGTGCTGTGGGTGCGCGTTAACCTTCAACCAGTTGTGAAGTACATACAAACGCATGGCAACCTCAGGTCTAGATGAGGGGAAGATGAGTGCAATGATTAGAAGATACATTTCAGCCATACCAAACCTTCTGTTGGCTCAAACTAACTGCGTTCTAAGTAACTTGTTGAGGTGTATGTATTTCATCCCCCATACCCTCTGTAGCTTGATCACCTTTCCGGAGCAACTCACCCCCGGTTGTCAATACCTACCTTTAATTTATGCCCTCTTAATCAAGCGCATGAGAATTCAGTATTGTTTTCGAGACTTGTGAAAACAATCCGTAAAGCATATCGGAGACAGTCCAATAGATTGACATTCCATTGGCTATCGGATTGTTGCTCGCTTGACGAACATTAATATCAACCCGAATTTCCAACATTCATCCAATTTCCCACCCAGCGTGGCAAAATGTGACCTTCTCAAATCCATTGGAGAAACCCCAATCAAAATTAAATTTTGTCCTACCTTATCGGCCGGCACAAGGATCAGGAAGGCATCTAAGAAAACATTCTCAGTGATAGAATACCCACGTTAATTTTCATATTGCGTTGATATTCAGGGAGACCCAAGTAGCAAGCGTCTATGAAAACGTGTTGAAAGCATCTCTGTAAATGCGCGGGTAATATTATTCAATCATACAGCTATGTAGTCCAGTGTGATGGAACCAGGACTGCTAGCATGCTCAATATCGGCCAAAGTATTGGCGCGTGTCGAGCGCTGCTTATCTTCCAGTTGGTTCCTGTGCCAACTTCTTCAGGCGATGTATTTGCCAATAAATTGGACCGTGTTATACGGGCTTTGTACTCCGGGTTGTTTGGCTTCCCTTCTTGGTGAGGATGATTCACACCGTTATGTCCACTTGATTGTGAGGACAGGAGAAGCTTCTGTTCGTCCACACAAAATATTGATAACATTTTCAAACGTTGACTGGAGATCCTTCGCTTAAAACTTGAGACTAGATTCATATACTGGAATTTGTTTTTGAGATTCTCTAACTGCTTAGGCGTATGACTTACCTCTTTTTTGAGACGGAAATAAAATCTGACGCCCTAGCCAGATTCAAAATCTCGCTTTTAGGTCTCAAGGTCAGCACCTAACCGACCTGACTATTGCGGGCATGCGACGAATTTGTGTTTATTTTATCAATAACTTATCACACCATAAGAATAAAGACTATATAGTTTCACTCTGATTCCATAATACATATTAGGAATCAAAGCTACCCACATCCTTGCCACTGGAGGAGAAAAATTACCTTGACAGGATATTATTCTGCTACATCTGCGTTAGCGGGTGGGAGCTTTACCCTGCTGCTATCGAGGTCAATATGTTTGACTTAGTTCCAGTGGGGAATTTATTGTCCCAAAGATGGTCAAAGAACGTTCAGAAAAGACTATTAAAGCGTTGAAAGATCATTCTGGAAGAACATTTAATGAACTGAATGGCACTCATAGTTAGAGCAAAGAAATCTCATTGGAATACTTCAAAGATTGTACAAAGAATACTCAACGTAGATGAATGGTACCTGATTTTTTTATTTAATGAATAACATATGAACCATGAAGGGATGTTTAAAATTTTTCTCGTGAAATAATTTTCATTTGAACTACTTTTGAACAAATATTAGTCTGAAATATTTTTATGACTTTAATGTGGGATCCTTTTAAATACAATGTGCATCAGAGATTTCACGTCTATATTTTTGACAGAATTCTCGTGACTAACTGAAAATGCTTCGTAAAGTAAGGATATTTCTAGCACCTAATTAATGAATTCGAGGTATAGGTACCTCTTTCATAAAGGGAATGCATAATTTTCATACATGAGAACAGTTGAAAATTCGATTCAGTTTATCGGTAAAATCTAAGTTTAACTAATTTCACAGTAAGATACCGCATGAAGGCATTGATTTTTTGGAATAATCTCACATTGTATGTTAGAATATTCCTTTAATGCAGAATAAATATTGTCGTTGGACAATTAAAATGTAGGTACGTGGTTTAAAGATGTTCTTTAAATGTTCAACCAGGGAAGATTTTTGACTTCGTTGACTGGAAATGAACGATCTATGAGTAGTCTCAAATAAATAGATCCCACATGAACATTCAATGAACGTTTTGTAGTTATATGCTCAGGATAGTTCAGTCGGGGAGGACTTTTGAATTAGTTCATGAATGTCTTCTGCATGGTCTTTCTCGACTGGAGTATTATCTTAGTTTCTTCCGCAAGGTGGATTTATTTTATGTATGCTCATGAATATGGAGGCTGCATTGTTGAGAGAGTAAGATAGTATGTATCGTACAATGAATACTGGGGAGGAATAAAGACAAATTAATGTTGGTATAAGATTTATCCACTCCCGAATTTCTCGCAACACAGTTTATCTTTGTGGGAACTTTCCCATCTTCCTGAACTAATAAGATAACTTTTAATCCGACACCTAAGGCTCGACATTTTCACATTCGTCTATGCAGTTGTCAAGTCGATGATTCCCGAGTTAATGTATTTATGCAAATGGACAAGTAAAGTTAGTTGCATGGACCGGTCCTGATGTTGAACTACTGTCTAAGTTTCGTAAAAATCTATGGTTTAGGCACTCTAGGAGAGAAAGGCATTTTATATAGTTTCGTGCTCTACTTTCGTGACGAGATTTCGCGTTTCGTAGCTAAAACAAAATTGTAAATTTCATACGGTTTTATTAAAACAAAGCCGGTTTCGTCAAATAGTTAACATCTTCGAGAAAAAATATACAGGATCCAGCAGAATCCAGACCCTTAAATACAAGTGAGAGAGGGGAGTGATGGGGTTAAGGACTGAGAAGGGGGCTGCTCCTACCTCCTATGATATGTTTTGAATGTGACTCATATTAATTTTGAAAAAAATTAATATGAGTCATCTAAATTGTATTTACAAAAAGAGGGTCAAACTCTATAGTAATATGAAGACGGATGGCAAAACGGCAGCTCAAATATCAGCTTACCTAAATAAGGTCTCCGCTAAGCAACAAAAGAAGATGAAACTCAACGCAGAAAACATCTTGTTCTGCTAACCAAAAAATAAATATATACTTCATGGCCATCAATAACTTTCATTAACATTGATTTAGAAGCATGACAGATGCTGAAAATTTTAAATTGTAAATTTCAGGTAAAATTTACAAAGATGGATATTTTTTTAAAAGTATCTCCGTCAGCATCCAATCCCTAGGGATAGAAGGGTGCGTACCCTGAAAGTCACCGCTACAGGGTTTGGGATCAGGTGACTCCGTACCCTGCACGGCACACCTGTACTCATAGACGCACCAGCATACTGATAGTAAATACATCACCGTTTATGTTACACTGCTTATCCAACTGAAATCATCTCCGAGTTATAGCCGCCGCACATGGTATTCACTTTCTAAATACAAACTACAACCATACGTGGCAGAAATTAAAGGTTATGCTATGTTATTTAGGTCATTTGCGCCAATTAGGATAGGTGGGTAATTGGCTAACGGTAGGAGTTTTCAGGGAATGGAAGGAAGGGTGGAGAGAAACCCTGCGTCGGCATTAGCCTGCTGTTAACGACAGGCGCCAAGGGGACGACGGCTTAACGTCCCATCCGACGGACGGAGTACTGAACCTGAAGTGCCCTTCACTAGGCACTCAAGTAGGGACAGGTTTGCCAATGAAAAATCCGCCACTGCCGGGAATCTAACCCGGACTCTTGGGATGGGAGGCCAGTACTCTAGCCACCATACCAACCCGATTCCCTAGAAATTAAAGGAATTTTATACAAATAAATGTGACTTAACGTCATCATCACTAGGCATCAATTAACTGATTGGGTTGACTGATCTCTACTTTCATTTCTTTCGATTCCATTTCTATCGATCGGCCTATCCATTTAATCCCCATCGTTATTTTGACTAGCCATGTTTAAAATGTTTTCACTTTTGAATTCTTTGCTGTAAATACCGGCCTTGCCTCACTGCCATAAAAGACACGCTACGGCAAGTTCTAATGCCGTTTTTATTTATTCCTACTCATTTGGTCACTAAGACTTTCTCTCCAGGACCCTAGCACTCAATGTTTCCTACTTTATTCATCAATTACTAGTCATTCTGTTTCCCACATATCAATACTTTCACTCATAGTTTTAGTTTACCGAGTTTAACATTTGTCATGGCCTCCGTTCTTCTCCTGCATTCTTTACCTATCTTTTCAAGTCTTTAAATTAAAATTAATTTACGAGCCTAAGGAAATGCATAAAATTAAAACACTAATGGAGTCATTATCAGCCCCAATGGTTTATCCGAGATTTCTTCATCGTGTTGTTCCTTAGTGCAGTTCCGCAGATTACCGCCTGGGCCGCAATGTGGCCCGCACCTACTTGGACTACTACAAGTTCGTGGGCGTGGTGCCCACCAGTTTGCCCATCTCCCTCTCGCACTCGGCGGACCGCCGGCCGCGACCCCGGCACCACCCACGCTCCGGCCGCAGCGCCCCCTCCCGCGCCCAGGCCGTGCTCAGCCTCCGGCAACTCACGCACTCGCACCGGAGCAGCTCCTCGGGCGCGGGCAGCAGCGACGAGGGAGCGGGGAGCGGCGGCGAGGGTGCGGGGAGCGGCGGGGACAGCTCTCCCCGCACCACGGCCGGCCGGCGCGGCATGGGCCAGCTCATGCTGCGCCTGCCGCCGCGGACCGCACCTCCGGGCCAGGCGGAGCGCCGCAGCGTGGTGCCGTGCCGGCAGATCGCCGCGCCGGAGCCCAAGGCCGTGCTGCGAGGGATCGCGGGGGTCAAGAGCTTGGCGGGTCGCAAGGTGGGCGGCGGCGGGGTCATGTGCCCTTGGCCGGGTGGGCAGGTGCCCCCGGCGCCGCGGCCCGCACCCGCCCCTGCACCCTCCCTCTCCATCATCGACTTCAACCAGTTGGCCCGCGGGGGGCTGGAGGTGGCGGCGGCCCGGGGCCGCGGGGCCCGGGAGCAGCCCAAGGGGGTGAGCTGCTCGCCACGAGAGAAGGGCGGAGCGGGCCGGACAGTGGCGCCCATGACGCCCCTGAGTCACTTCAAGAGCGAGAAGGAGAAACGGTGAAGGACACCGCTGAACCCCCCCTGACGAGGGCTTTCAACTGCGAATCCGCACTAATATAAGAGCAAATAAAGAAACCAGTCGCACAATCTTAACTATTTTATACTGGGGAACTTTTCTCATGATACGTCGAAGCTTGTAACGTCGGACAAATATTACGGGAGGGCACTCATTTCAATAAAGAAAACGCTACTTCTCAAACTTTCCTTTATTCTTCATCTCCCCACAATCTCAACCACCAATCAACAACCCAACAATCCCTCACTTCACTCCCCCAGCAACCCAGAAACCAGTCGCACAATCTTAACTATTTTATACTGGGAAACTTTTCTCCCGATTCTTCGAAGCTTGTAACGTCGGACAAATATTACGGGAGGGCACTCATTTCAATAAAGAAAACGCTACATCCCAGACTCTCCTTTATTCTTCATCTCCCCACAATCTCAACCACCAATCAACAACCCAACAATCCCTCACTTCACTCCCCCAGCAACCCAGAAACCAGTCGCACAATCTTAACTATTTTATACTGGGAAACTTTTCTCCCGATTCTTCGAAGCTTGTAACGTCGGACAAATATTACGGGAGGGCACTCATTTCAATAAAGAAAACGCTACATCCCAGACTCTCCTTTATTCTTCATCTCCCCACAATCTCAACCACCAATCAACAACCCAACAATCCCCCGCTTTACTCCCCCAGCAACCCACTAACAACTCCCAAACAAACAAAACAAATATCAGACGTTACAAGCTTCTATCAAAATAACATTTTTAAATGTGTTATGTAATATTAATCTCCATTACAAACTAAAACATTTTATGCTGGGAAACATCTCGATCCTGGTGATACCATATCATTATTTTGATTTAATTATTAATTTTATGTAAACTTCAATACTAATTCCAGTGTCAAAGATACATACTTTCTGGCATCTGCTAAGTACTGACTTGGCTATATATTTATTTAGTCAATCCAACGATTATAATCAGAATAATCCTCTCCTCACAAGAAATCTTTTTCTCACAACAGTGTGACATGTCAATGCAGCTCCACTAGTACTCAGTTCGTTCCAAGTATAGAGGTTACAACATGATTTAAAACCTGATTTCATATCTTAAAAAAAATACTTGTCCGTCTGCTCGTAGAATAAATAATTTAACCGCAATGATTCTGTCCTCTCTTGCCTACTTTTGCCGTCGCTAATGTGCTTAACATTCCCGAATAATAAGACTGAAAAGATTATACTTGCTGCAGAGTATTCCTTTGTCAACTGGAAATATTTACATTGCTAAGCATTTGCAGAAAATTCTGCATTACGCTACTATTTGCACTGTTTATATAATGTATTTGTGATGCGAGATTATTTAGGCATCATTTGGTTGGAGAGCTTTGAAATTAAATGATTCTTCATATTATGCTGAAGGTGTTTGCAAGAACGTCATTTAAAACCAAAAGCCAATAATAATGATTAATATATGTATGCAAATTCATGTGCCTGACAAATTTATTGGACTAACCTCTTTGAATTCACAATATATTTCATATTTGAAAAGTTAAATCAAATGTTATATCAATGACTGTTGAAATTATAGTGCCATGCATATTGTTAAAATAATAAAATAAATGCATTTTTAGATTAAAATTTGCTGATTTATAATCCTAATGCATAACCCTTGCTTACTTAAATAAAGTAGTATTAATGGCATTTTTTCAGGTATCAAACTCCCACAACCTTCCTCCCCTGGGAATATTTGAGCTGCATGGTGTCTTTCGTGAAAGAAGGTTATGACGGTGTTAGATCTCTATTTTCTAGCCACTGTTATTATCTATTCGTTCTTGCCTCTACATTCTAAACGATGCTCATTGCCACAATCTTCGTTTGATGGGGATGCAGATAGAAAATGACTGACTGGGAACTCTTAGGGAAAAAGAGTTTTTTCCTCATAAACCAACTCTTTAAAAGTCATCCATTCATTTTTTTCTTAGAGTTATACATTTCGGAGTGGATACGTGATGTACCTTGTGCCGTTTAGGATGTGCGTAATTGGGCAGAGGCAGGAATTTTTCGCGGAAAGTACGAAAGATGAAATTAATTCCGAGCTAGTATCCGTCGGATGGGGTGCTGGCTTTGAACTTCTTCCATATTTTTTCAGCCAACCACGTCTCCTCAACCTTTAAATGTTTTTGAAATAATCCACCAGAGAGATAATCATTTTCAAAGAAACTCCTAACTCGCCGACAAATATACTGCGACATCTATCCCCACCTACGTCACAGTTCCACTCCGCGTAAAATGAATCAAAGATTACGTATTTTTTCGCGGCCTTCCACGCATTTTCTACACATCCTATGTAAACTTCCTATCCCCTTAATCATTTTTCTATTCTGCTCGTGTCAATGAGCAATGTTTATCCTATCATGCTTTTGGCATTTCTTTGACCTTTGTGGTTAATACGGCGATTTTTCCACCTCTGTGATTTTTCCGTCTCATTACTTTATTCTTTCCACCACTCTTCCTTGACCCACTCGATTTCCTGGCCACTAAATACAGCTCACGTTATATCCATTCCTACCTTATTCCATTACTTCTGAAACTATTAATGCAAAATTGTGCGAAAGGAATTGCATTTCCTGCACATAAAATAGCATGTATATTGCGTAAAAATTCGCAACCTGTGTAACAATACTAAAACTAGTTGACGGAAGATATTTGACCTTCCGTTTTTTAATTATTCAGTATAATAAGTAAAATATTGACAGTCAAATAAATTTTACAATGATAATTAAATATATTTGTACAAGACTTGTGCAGTACTTGTCCGACAAGATATTAGTTTGGGGTTAGAGGCTGTACTGCATATGAAGTCATAGTGTTCCCTTTGTATATAATAATAATTTTTCTGCCTAAACGTATGACAAATACAGCAGTACTATACAATATATAAGAGACGTCATTAAGGACAGCAATACGTATTACAGTAGTAAAGCTTTATAATAATAGTATATGATAAACAACTGCAAAATATAATGTCCATGCATTAAGCCTCATAAAAGATAATGTACAAAGACAGGGATTTATCAACTATAAATTCGTCAACATAATTATATTTTTTTATTTTTTTGTTCAGCCTTAAATAATTATCAGTCTTATAGTTTAAATACCAAATAGCCTATTGTACGGTCTCATAAGGTCCTAATTTCATTACTTCGGTCCTTACTGACTTACAATATAAATAGTTATGCTCTTGTGAAATGTTAATGACAATCTGAATTAGTGCAACGCTTACATCTATTGACCTTTGCATGCAATAAATAAATAACATCAACACACGGAAGTGGAAGAATCTTTAATGAATGGAATATAGGTTTCGATTGTGAACTGTACAGTTGAAAGACCAAATTTGCCATTATATTTTCTGAACGTAATATCATATTCAAAAACTCGGAGTCCTGAAAGCATAATGCAGGAAAACCCTTTTGTGTCTTACACTGTAAAACACTAGTAAATTACTTTTTAACCTTCATTATCATCGTTCAACAATCCTAAGGTAGGTTTGACGAATATTTTCAATCTATTCTTCTATCAGCTAACCTCTTCTCTTTCACATAATTATTCTCTTTCACATCCTTAAATACTTGCCCTATGCATCTAACACGAGGCCTTTATTTATATTTGTTCCCATTCACTTTACCCTCGACAATTGTCTTCATCAGGCCATCATATCTCAAGATATGTCCGATGAAGTTGTCCCGTCTCCTTTTCAAAGTTTCCAGTAGACTTCTCTTTCCTGTCACACATATTAGGACTTCCTCTTTTGCCACTCGGTTGATCCATTTTATTTTCATCATTATTATGTAGCACCACATTTCAAATACTTCCAGCCACGGCTACTCTGCTGCTATTATCGTCCATCCCTCACTACTGCCATACAGGAACATGATCCAAATATACCTATGTTCTGATGAATTGTTTCCATATGTCCACGCTTGTATTTCCAGCTGTGAGCTGATTCTTCTTTTTATAGAAAACCCTCTTCACCTGGGCTATTCTGCTGGCTATTTTTTTAATATTTCGTTCGTCGCTGGTTATTTGGCTTCCCAGATATCAGTATTCCTTCACTTCCTCAATGATTTGCTTATTTCGTTTAAATATGGCCTTGGCCTCATGTCTCCTTCTGCATCTCTTTTCTTTATTTGTATTGATCTTCAGGAGATATCTGGCCATTGTCCTTACCATGTTGATTTTTTTAAACCGTAAAGGTGATAATGTAGCCATATGCAATACGATTGCTTAATCTTCGGCACTTCCGACATGGTGTTGACTCCGTGCCACATGCATTTATAGTGGTTCAAAGGGTGCAATGCAGGTGTCGATATCATTCAACTCACTAGTCATTTTAAATGTGCAAATCTAATTTTAACACATAAAACTACTTGCCAGACATCAAAATTTATCACTGCGTACCCCATATACTTATGGTAAAACCTCAAGCTTCCAAACAATAATAAAAATATAAAAACATAATTTTAACAGAATGTATTAAATAGCTCTATAAATTTATAAATAAACTGCCTTTTCTTTCATCCAGAATAATGCGAAAGAATCAACATTCTGCTCTAATGTAAACACTTTCAAACCGCGTTTGTGGAATCCTGGCGAGTGCTTTTCTCGATGGACTTGAATCGTGAACAAAAGGTACTTCTATAGATTCCCTAAAATGGGGTTTAACGTAACCTGGGTAGTCTAAAGTGATTCACGGTCCAGGACACCTCTTTCCTCTGTTAATTTTCAACCGATTCGAATCCGTTCATAGAATCAGTGATTATATATTGGAACAAGCGATCACGCAATATTCTGGCGTACGCAATGGAGGGGTGCAATATGCAGAGTAATTAAATGTTTAAACTTTTTTTTAAATTTGTCTTCCCACCTCAAATGGACACTTTAGTATCTCTCTGGATACACTGGATACACTCTCCACCAAGAAAGAAATCGTTTATACGTGTAGTGATCAACAAAGCTTGACCACATGTGCAATACTCTCAAAGAGATGTAGGAGAACAAACTAGAAGAAAATTGCGTACATTTTAAATTATGATGACCATTTAAGCTTCTGATACATTATTTTATGTTGCATCAAGGAGAGTATGAAAAAAATGCCAAAGCACTGCTTCCAGGCAAATCATCCAATTAACCATGTGTGTTTCCAGAACTGTACCACACTTACAGGAACTTTAGACTGGGAGGAAAAGTACAATGATGGAAATGGAAGGGTGAGCATGAGAGGTGGAGAAAAACCTGGCGTCGGAATTAGCCTGCTCTTAAAGAAAGGCACCAAGGTGACCACGGCTTAACATCCCAACCGACAGACGGAGTACTGAACTCAAATGCTCTCCACAAATTGCTCAAGTACGGGCCGATTTAACATTGAGTAATATATTACACTGCAGGGATTTGAAACCAGGCCCTCGGCATGATTCGCCAGTACTCTTAACTACTACACCAACCCGACCCTATGATTTCCCAAGAATGATAGTCAATGAATATGAACGACAATTCAAATGAATTTTGCTTTAAGAAGATACATAGGAATATAATATTTTTGATTCAGAATTGTTCAGTACTTTCATTTCTCGGCTTGCAATTTTTCAGTGCATTAATTTATTTCTCGTACTATTATGCAGTATATAGAATAATTTCCATTTTCACTATTTGAACTGTAGATAACCCATATGATTACTCACATCTATTGCATGTGGATTACGCTAAGGCAAAAACTCATTGCCACCAGTACTCTAGCTACCACACTAACTCAAATCCCTAAAGGCTTATAATTACTGCAATTGATAAAGAATATTTCATATACGTAGTTATTTACACTTAGAAAATGACAGAATATTAACCAATAGCTCTTCTGATTTGGCCAATCTACAAGGGAAATCGAGTTGCGATGCCTGGGGTGTTGATCTCTCATTCCGAGGATACACGTTTGAATTATGTCAACGGCAGAGAATTACCATTGGTGTAGCCATCCTTATTTGAGTGCTATGTGGAGGGCACTTTAAGTACAGTACTCCGTCCGTCGGATGGGACGTTAAACCGTGGACCCCTTGGCACCGTTAAATAAGAGCAGGTTAAATCCGACGCGGGATTTCTCTCCATCCTTCCTCCGTTCCTGAGAAAATTACTTCCTCTACCCAATTACCAACCTATATTAAATGGCGCGAATAATTTTTGTGCCTAAATGCAATTGCATACCGTAAGTAGGTAGTGGACAAAGAAAGTCCATAGCAAATCACTGGGTAATGTCCTTTCTTCTTAGAAGTACAATAATATCTCATTCACACATTTATCTTTAGTTGGATTATATTTCATTATGTATTTGTGCATATTTATTTATTTGTTTATTTTATTCGTGGGTAATTAGAGTGTATCATCACCAATCTTATCTCAAACGGCGTTGTTCCTTACTTATTCCCCATTTGAAACCATTTCCATTTCAATTTCAATATTTCTTCTGTGGCTTTATGCCGGTCTTTGTTGCTTATGTTTTCCATTAGAATCCAATCAAATACCTTCAATAGGTACATTCTTCTGCCATTTGCTTAAGATATCAATTAACTTTTAACATTTTTTCGTGAATGGTCCACATAATTCATTTTTTTCTGATGCTCTCATTTTTCAAATGACCCTGAAAAATTATGCCTCGGAATCCACTCTTTTCAATGCCGATTCTATTATAATTTTAGTTATAATTTGGGTTATTTTAGTTCACGAGAAAAACACGACGCTATTCAGCGTAAATATAAGCACAAATGCATTAGTTTAATCCAAGGGAGCAGATTTTCTTTAAAGGATTCCCTGAAGTTGTAACGAAGGGAACTTTCCAAAAGGGTAAGACTTTAAATTTGTGAAAATTAACCCCAAGTTTTGTTTCCAGGAAGCCTCACGTCTGGGGGCACGTCTTCACTCCCGAGAGCATTACGCCCAATCCGAATTATGTAAAAGCAATATCCAGGCTGCGAGTCTCACCCGAATATTAAACGCCTTCCAAGAGAGGAGTAATTCCGACACAAGCTTCCGTTGGAATTACTTTTTTTTTAACTCTGCCGCTGCCGACATTCCTGAGAGGAGGAGAGATGTGGATGCGGTCGGAAACGCACCAGAGGGAGTCAGAAAAAGAGTAGAACGTGCGTTCCTGAGTTCCGTCATTTTAAGCCAACTTGAACGGAACGTAAGGATATATGTGGGGGGAAGAGTGAAAAGGATATGTACAGGGGCTTAACATATTTGAGCACGACTCTCAAAGCGGAAGATTTTTTAGCTGTCGGTCTCTCAAAATTAATAACGCAACAAATTGAAAATTGTGATGTCACGCAGTTGGTATGCCTGTGATGTGGATATAGTTGGTAGTCCCTGAGGGATGGGTGTCCGTTTGGTGGGTGGCGTAATGCGGGAGGATGGATTATCTTCAATAGATCAGATCTTCCGTCATTTGACTAAGACGTCAATAAAATTTTAATTATTTTTCGTTAACGTCATATTTTTTTCTGATGTTATCATTTTGCACATGGTCCTGAAAGGTTATGCCATGGGAAAATATGTAAATGTAAGAGTTGAGAATAACCTTCGGTAAAATCGATTGTTTAACTCACCGGGATAAATAAGTAATAACAATACAGTGGTTACGAAGGAATAATTTAAATGCATACCTACCGTAAAGAGAAGCAGAATTCGAGGTACAGACAAATGAGTGAGGTGCTTGTATATTACGCAAGAAATGACAAAAAGTAGTTGGATATCAAAAAATAAGCTGGTAAAATAAGAAAATCTTTTTGCTAATTTACAGCTGATTTTCGATGATTCATAACATTTTTGATCTGAGGAATCCAATTTTAGTGCTTATAAGAACCCATCTTCACCGGCAGAGTCTCTAAAAACAGAAGGGCAAAGAGACGATTCAAGCGCTGTCCAATGAATATGTAAGTAGTGGTAAAATTGGAAAATCACCCCAAGGACTTTTACATCAATGAGAAGCATTAAAATGTTGTGCATTAATCTTCTGATTGACTTTACGTAAAAGCAGATTACTACATTTCTTAAACAATAAATAGCCGGCTAAGAACAGCAATTCATGCTTAGCAATGGGCAGTTTCAAGTAAGTAAAAGCATTGTTATCTGTAGATTTTCATATTTACGTAAAACATGGAACATTACGCTAACGTTAAAAGCATCACTTATGTCACTCAAAAATCAAAATGCATATCTGATTCAAAATCTTCCTCTGACAATGATTAAGCATTTGTATCCGTCTCCTGAATCAAAAGAAGTATTTGGCTTCACTTGGATTTTTCTTCTTTGCCTTCATAAGAACTTTAGAAGCCCAGGAAATATACTGGGACAGAAGAAAGGAGTGGCCCTCTCCTAGTAAAACAGCTCCTCTTTTGAAGTGTTGCTGCTAAAATCTTAACTTTTTCCTCATTTGTGGCTATCACTTGTGTTCTCAAAAGATGTAAATGGGCTTCCACTGGATGTAATTTCAAGCATGCCTGTAAGAAAATAATAGTAAATGAACAATTTAACTATTTAATTTGCAGTTATCAGTTTATTCACTACGAAACGGGTACTTGCCTACACCAGACGAGCTTGGAAGATATTTGAAAATAGTTTTTGTGAATTTTATTTCTTGTTCCAACCTTTTTTTTTGGCTTCTTCTGGAATCTATTGTTCATTCACCAACATCCTTTTCACTTGTGGAAATACTTATTGAAAAAGTATTTTTGCACGAAAACCGCGACCGAATTTTTCCAGCTTTTTTCCTCGTCCAAGTTAAAAGTTATTCTTTTACAAAAAGAGCAACATTGACTTTTTCATTTCCACTGACTCCCCCTTCTTTCCAAAATCAAAAATAGTTCTAGGTAGGTCACTTTTCGTTGAATTCATAGTCATGTTGAAATCTACACAATCCTCTGCAAAACCTTTCTACAACGAATGAGGGAGTTTACTCGGAATCGAAATCGCAATTTTGTGCACGAAATTGTTAGATAGAAACAAAAAAAAAGGATTTTAGTGAAAAAATTAATCTTCTAACCACAACAATTCACTCAAAAATCAAAAATTAAAATAAGCAAAAGGTGACGCCCACCGAAAAACTGCTGTGATAACATTGACGTCATTTTCTTCCCGTCCTTGACTACTCTTATGGGAAGGGAGTGGAGGGGGATTCTCGGAAGGTCCTCTCGCACAGATTCTGTCGCAATCGCTCGTATTGGCAGAGTCAGCTGTGTCCCCCCCTTTGCGATAAGGCGAAATAGCTTCGCGGGCTCAGTTGTGATTGGACGAAGTCAGAGGTTGCACCACATCCACTTTTCCGAAAGGGTTAAAAACATCAGTTTTTCGCCGCTTATAACTAGAGAAATATTTTACAGATCAAAAAACGGAAAAATACGGGTCTTTTTATTTTACAAACTCTATCATATTCGGCAACAAAAAACATAGTAAACAACCCCATTCCAAAGACAGACTAGTGTGCTCCCCTAATCCGAGAAATTAAGTATTTTGAACCAATAGCAAGGAAAAGGAAAACTTAGTTAATGACAGATTGCATGTTTCCATGTTGGTTTTCTCATACAGGAGCTAGTAGCCGATATGGACAAAAGGTACTAGAGGATAATAATCCCTGCAATTGTTTTGCCGTCTGGGTATGCCGCGACCTAGGTCTGACTGCTGCGGACTCACTAGGAAAGGATTAACTCAGAGTAGGTGGGAACATCCAGTAAAAGTGTTGAAATTAATACGTGGAAAATACAAAATTTACATAAAATGAATTTATTTTATTACTGTTCCCAAAGAAGAAGGAAAACAGAATGTACTCGCTCATGAGCCCTGTGGAGCACAGAAGACAAGGTCTGAAACTCAGTGTATTAATTAGAAAAAATTAACAATATTTAGCGGTAGTGGAAAAGATGGAAGTATATGGTCACGATTTCTTGCATCATTGTATAGTAGAAACTTCAGTTTCACTATCGAAGCTAATATCTCAGCGTGCTTAAACAGTGATAAGTATGTTTTGTCTCTGCTTTCTTTAAAATACAGACAAAAACAGTAGAATTTTAAATAATAGTTGGAATGTTAAATATTGGAAGGAGTATAGCTTAATACTATCCAATGCATATAAGTTAACATTGTATATTCTCAATATGAAATGTCCACATGTTTTATCCCCACACCAGTAGTTCCTACATTGAAATGTTTCGCTAAAAACGTAGATTTGAGGTTGCTTTTTTTTTCTCACTGTTTTAAAAATAATATGCGCATAACGAACACAAATTAATAAATGAAGCTGCTAATTTTTTGTATCTGGATATTCTAGAATAGTAGAAGGCACTTTTTATCAATAGAAAAAAGTCGAAAATGTGGGTTTCGGATAGCTTTTTTCATTTTCCGTCCAATGCAGTGGCCCCACGCATTTGTCCTTCTGGGGATCCGATCCTGAGGTGGAAAGTGTGGTTGAGTTTATGTTTCACTATGAAGAGTATTGTGTCCGCAATTGGCAGCCCCCGTGAATGCACCAGACATTGAAAATTCTGAAACGTTCCTCTTTCAGAATAATCAGTGCCAGCTGGGGTGATGATGCAAGTAACTCGGTCTAATGGGGGAGATACCTAATACTCATCAACAACTCAGTCGCTCTATTAGAACTCAGCGAGCACCTGATCGTTCATCCCTTCAATGCATTGAAATATATTTTATAAAGTGTATTAATTGTCAGCAGATTTAAGTCTCGTCATACTCATGCGTGTTTCGTATCACTTTTTTTAAATATACTGGAAAAGAATTTTTTGGAGGGGAAGGATCTCATGCTATGCAGTTGGTAAGCCCATATTGTAGACACAGATCATATACCTGAGGGATTGGTTTTTGTTTGATGGGAGAGGTTATGTGAGAGTGTGGACCTAGATAGCATGGAAGAAGTGATTGTAAGAATGATGAATAAAGGAGTCGAATTTCCAACATCAACACTACTTACGGAGTAGTTATTACCATTTAGATCACTAATTCAGGGTAGCGTAGTGGTTTGGACATTGGTCTGGCAACCTATTGGTTCATGATTGGACATCCGGTCGGAGAGACTTTTCCCCTTCCTGTAATTTTCAGCGCTTTCAGTCACCAATCATAATTGCAGTGTTTATAGTTTGAAGTAGGTTGCCTAACTCCTCTTGCGAAAGGTACGTTCTTTGAAACCCGATTTACCCTCACGAGTAATTTTCTTGATGAACCGTAATGGCAAATGAGAGCTAGTTTTTATAGATCACCGTTTCTAAACCCTTTTAGTGGACTACATCCCTTGAATTGAGGTCTCGCACACCTTTGCTAAAATACTAAACTTTTATTCACAATACAGAAGTAAAATTGGGGTCTCTGCACTATGAATAAATAAATGTAATCAACTTAATATTCACATTTTTCCTTTGGTATCAGGAATTCTGGGCAGCGTAGAGGTCTCCGCCTTCGTTTGAGGGTTCAATGGTCCGTGGTACCATTCCCTGTCTTTAAGACCTCCTTCATTCCACAATTTTCTACGAAGCATTAACTTAGACAAACAGTTACACAGCAGAAGAAGCACATCGCTGGCATCGATGAGCGCTTACCTACCAACTACGAGCTTCATTTCAATGCTTCAAAATTCTCCCAGTCAATTCGCTACGTAAGCACACTCAATGATTGGAACAAAACTCACGCGATAAGAACTGAAATACGATAATGGCCAAGATTGAACTTGAATTATCAAAATGAACACCCCTTGAATTATCAAAATGAGGTCTCGCACACCTTTGCTAAAATAATAAACTTTTATTCTCAATACAAAAGTAAAATTGGTGTCTCTGCTCTATGAATAAATAAATGCAATCAACTTAATATTCACGTTTTGCTTCAATATCAACATACTGCAGTAACCTTCAAGAAATACATCACAAATGGTTGTTTACTTGTTGACGGATGCAACTATATAATAAGCGGTATCATTTTATCGTTACATCTTGCACCCCTGGTTGAGAAACACTGCTAAAAATTCACTATATTTCCTTTGGTATCAGGAATTCTGGGCAGCGTAGAGGTCTCCGCCTTCGTTTGAGGGTTCAATGGTCCGTGGTACAATTCCCTGTCTTTAAGACCTCAATCCACAATTTTCTACGAAGCATTAACTTAGACAAACAGTTACACAGCAGAAGAAGTAAGAGTCGCTGGCATCGATGAGCGCTTACGTACCAACTACGAGCTCACTAATTTAACAGAAGGTTCCGGTTGTGTTAGCCAGGACGTTAATATACTGACCAGGTAACCTAAAAGTAGCTGGTTTGAATCCCTCCCAGGACATAAATGTTGTGCTTGTCCTAGAATTAAGATCTTGGAGCCAATTGTGTAACTAGGCTAACGTTCGATCGTTAGTGATCCGTTTACTCTCGATCGAGCTCACCGTCTTCGAACGAGGATGAAAAGTGCGATTGTATAAGCGCGATCGTCAGCAGCCAATAGAACGTTACAGTGTTGTCAGATTTACAGCATAATTCGCACTTGTTTCTCTTGTGCACACGCGCAAAGAGCTTTAATTTGAAATGTTTGAATTTGTTTTGAATCATTTTGAATAGAATTAATAATAAACATTACAATGTCTGCAAATTGAAGAAAACTTCCTCACGAGTATTGTACACTGGCCTCAATGCGTTCTCATTTGAAAAAGTAATTCATAATTACTTGTCATACCAAGGCTTTTGCGTGAAATAACAAAAATATATGCTTAAATTGCCCCTCATAATATTTCATTACCACTTAAATCGTGTTCTCTATGGCTGAGAGTGTGTAAAAAATGCTACATTATGTTGAAATTCCATAATGTCACTGCGGAAAGTCTTGCCATCTAATTTAACTAATTTTCGAATGTTCAATTTAGATATAATTTACCAAAACTACGCAGACGTATTGGCATATATATACAACTTCAGACATAAAGTGATTGGGTTATTCATTGATACACAATTAAATACAAACCTCAAGCTAGTCCCCAGCATTAAATCAATAATCACCCATTATTACACTTGAAACACTTTCACAGCCTTCCCCATCACATCGAAGATAAATACCTATGAAACTCACTTTTACAAGACCGTTTTCCGCCTGTCTTTCGTGGTATTTCTTGTAACATACATGATAACCTACCGTGAGATATATAAGGCAGAATTAAATAATTTCCACTAGTTCTCTAGGCACACACAGCGGCATACTAATAAAGGAACAATCCTATAGCTAATGACATCGAAGTGCGTGAATGAAAAGATAATCTTTTCAGGTGGAAAAACTTACTGAATAAAGCATAATGAGACAATATGCATTGCATAAGTAGACAAAAATCATTACCCTTTCACATAAACATCAAACAACACAATTTAAACGACTCTCAAGCAACACAATAATCCCTTACGAGGGCCAATCCTAATGCCAATTGCTAATTAGACATTAACTGCCTTAAACGTAGACAGAATAATTATTTCAACACAATCATATTGGACACCACAATGCAATTAAATAAAAAGATGACACTTGGGGTAAGAAAATTCACTGAATGAAGAATAATAAAGCACAACACTGTTTATCCTTTCACTGGGACGTAGACAACCACACTTACAAGACAAGAGCAATCCACCTAGTCACGAACTTGAATTCACATAGATTCCAAATACTAATATAAGACAATAGTTGAAACTACGAAATAATTTCCAACAGCAATTTTCTCTGACATTCGTAAAGATACCACACACACACACATGCAATCATCACAGTTCATTAAAATCACTGTTAATCGCTGAATTGCCACAATGTGCAGTCACAACACACGCTATATCTCTTCATTATGTAATATTCTCACCGAAAGTGGCATTGTTATTTCTTGCTCAAGTGAAACTAAAATCAATAATTGATTCAGCAATAACAAGCGTGCGAAGTTTCACAAATTTCAACGAAACATTCGAAGATAACTCTGACACGGTGTTGAATATAGGATAACTAATTACTATATTATGAGATCGGGAATCTACATTCCCACAACTGAGAAAGGTAAACATTTAATTGGGAGAATATCCGATACACAGACGTAAAATAACAAGGGACATTGATGTCATCCCTATTCATTGCTATAACATGGAAAACATTGACACACTCAACGTTGATATAATTATTCTCACTAATTATCTCTATCACATTATACACAGCTTTTTATGCAATTGAATGCTTTAAATTACATTCTTAACCCCTAATAGTTCAAACAAAGATCTTCACAACGATAATTTTTTAATCATACAAATCCAAATGATCAAATGTAAGTTGAGGCCCTTCTATGAAATTTTGCCGGACAAATTTATGTCTAAGTTAATAAGTGAACAGCATTTAAGTTATGATGAATATATGGTGCCGTGATTTGGCCGTCATGTATGTAAATAATTCATCCGAGGATCTGATTCGGCTATAAGATTTGGTGCATCAAACCTCCAGCAGGTTATCCAATGTCATATGATTTTTTTTCCAGGGAAAGTACCTATCCTAATCCTAAAACTTAGTATAAGAGTGATTTTGGTAAGGCTGCCCCACCCATGCTCAAGATTTTTGATAAGTTTCCTGAACAAATGAAAGTACTGCCATTTCAGCTATACTTTGACAATTTTTTACTGGATTTCCTCTCCTCACTCACCTCAAAGAGCGAGGATATGGAGGTACTGGAACGATTCGAGAAAACCAAATGCCTAGTGATGTCCCAATTACTCCGGTAAAAACTATGAAGAAGCTGAAAAGGGAGTCTCTTCATAAGATTACAAGCAGCGACAACATCTCAATACTATGCTGAGTTGACAACTCAAGTTTTTGCAATCACATCGACGCCGCATGGAAAAAATCCTACGGTTAATCTGAAACGGTAGGAAACTCTTAGGAGTCAAAATGCTTCTAAGAGTAGAGGAAGGAAGCCAGTTACTAACAGTTCGATCCAAGCCAAGTTGTAGACAGTGCGATTGGATGGTCCGTCCGTCGTTTAGTCCGTCCGTCGAGAGTGGAAAAAGATGAATGTGTGCGTTATGTGGATCCTCGATGTGCAAAGAATGTGATAAGTGCAACGTTGGATTGTGCATTGGGTTCTTTACTGATTTCACACAAAATAACACCACGATAAGAGCTATGTCATTCAGTAATTTAGAAGCTTTTTCAATGAATTTCCTATGCTATTTTAAAACTTGTATTTTACTTGTTTTTGTAATTTCATTGTTCCGTAGTGTTTTTTCAAATTCTGTGACTTCGTAACGCGCACCGAGTTTTATTGGGTATTTTCTTGGATTTCGAATTGTTCTTTTTGAATTAAAAATGAAAATATTTATTCATTTGTTTAAAAGCAAGTTAATAAATATTAATAAATCAATTATCACTTAAAATTATATTGTTTTTCAGTGTGTTTGTGTAAGATGAATAAACCTCAATATAATACATTAAAAGTGTTTCATTTGGAAATAAATTGACCTCACAACCGCCTAGCGTGACCATATGGTCACACCCCATAACTCGGCTATTTTGAATCCTGTTGAGGTAATACTTTGTGATATTTATACTTAGGTGCTCTAAGTAGTTATATGTAAAAATCAAGAAGATCGGACAAAAAAAATTTCCTCGGCGTCAAAGGGTTAAAATGCAAATAAAACAAACCTAACGATTGAAAATGGCCGTAACGTCAAGTACTTAGCAGCCGACGGGTTTCCTTCGATCGTGAGCCGAAAAACCTTCGAACATAAAGTTACACAATCGCGCCTCCAATTGTTTTCGTCGAATTACCCACAACACCACGGAAACTGGCTATTTTCGTTCGAACGTAAAGTTACACAATCGACCCCCTTAGGTTAGATGGTGCGGCATAACTTTAATCATTGAAGTAGGTACCTAAAAAACCTGGACCACTAGGCTAAGGCTATGGCGACGCCGGGTTTCTCTCTTTCCTTATTCCGCTCTGAAGAAAACCCTAGACACACGGAGGATCGGGTTGGCGTGGTGGCTAGAGTACTGGCCTCCCATCCCGAGGGCCCGGGTTCGATTCCCGGTGGCGGATTTTTCAGTGGAAAACGAGTCCCCACTTGAGTACTGAACTTGAAATGCTCCCCAACAGGGGATGGGGAGTACTGAACTTGAACTGCCTGGATCCCTTCCCCTGGTGGGGGGAATTTCAAGTTCAGTACTCCGTCCGTCGGATGGGACGTTAAGCCGTGGTCCCCTTGGCGCCTGTCGTTAAGAGTAGACTAATTTCGACGCCGGGTTTCTCTCCACCCTTCCTCCGTTCCCTGAAAACTCCTACCATTACCCAGTTACCCACCTATCCTAAAAAAATGGCGCAAATGATCTTAGCTGTCGGTCGCCTCCCCTGAATAACCAACCAACCTAGACACACTCAAATGCCCACCTATTGCAATTGGTTCGAACAACCTCGGCCGTTGGTTGACTCCACCCAATAATTACTTAAAAGACTAAGAAGACACTTCGATGATTAAGAGGCGCACAGACTTTACCTGACGGCTTCGAATGGGAGACTGGTGACAAGGTGTGCAACACCATTCATTTCGAGCGTCGTTTAAGGCTACGCTCAACAAAAAAGGAGATTTTCGCGATATCTGTTTCTTGGAAGCTATGAAGGAAGACCCATTCCATCTGAATCATTCAGTGCCCAGCAACCTCGAGCAAACCTGTAGTACAGAAACACAAAGGCGGATCACTCTACCCTATCCTCATTAGTAATGGTTCGAGATAAGTTTTTAGACTGAAAACGCCTCGTGAAAGCCCCAAAAAATTAGGTTATCACATAACGCATAAATGCAAATTCAGCACAAGGTGCCTCACTTCCCACAAATCTTATCTGTCCAAAAGGAGGGTTCATAGCGATGTTTCTCTTGCAGCATATCCCAAGCATTAGGTTGAATATCCCAACGAATCGACGAGGAACATTCGTAGAACTGATGGTATAATTCAGGTTCGATAGTGCCTGCGTCGATGGAGAATAGCGTCGCACTCAGACCGCTTCTTCAAGGTACACCGTTCTCGTATTCGCTAGGTTACGATGGCATTTCTCAACTCTGGCCCGATATGAGTGCTGAGGTAAGTTCTACAAAACATTTAAGATGGCTGCTTATGTGGTATTGGTTCTTACTAAATTTGACAGCAATGTGCCATGACAATATCCTGAATTGACCAAAATAGTAAGCATTTTTTAAAGGATGCTTTTCTCCTGAACCTCCAGTGTGCAGCATCTATGAGGCGAATGCACAGCAACCCTTTCGGAAACTACTATGAGCACATGAAATGGGACTAGTTTATCCATTATTACTGAAGGCGGTTCTTACCCACTAGTCACACAAGCTTACAGATTGTAAAAGCAATTAGACTACAATCGGTTCACTCTCTTTTTAAGTTCCCTCGCGGAAACCTCCACCAACTCATACGATTCAACGAGGGAAATTCACACGTCAAGGTAGGATATCTGGGACCTTCCCTGTGCCACTTGTAATTTATCAGACAGAAATGTGGGCCTGAAAACCAAATGGCTAGGGTTGAACAGGACATGTCCAATGGTATCTCTCAGATCCTGACACAGGACCATCGATCTGTACACATCGCTCTACCCTCTGGGATACCGCAAGTCTTCCCAGTTTTAAAATGAAATAAATTAACTTATCTCTCTTCACTGCGCAGGGAATGTATGACTCGGCCAAATATTGATCTGAATCAGTAAAAGAGATACTACGTTTCTCATCGATCTAATTAAGGTTTGGAAGAATATCGAAAGTTACCCATATATTGCAACAGGCAGAATGTGTATTCCGAAGACAAGTGAATTGGTTAAAGTTTATTGTGAACAGAATAGACGTAGAACGACCAGTTTATCTTGGACCAAGTGTTATGAAACTAATCGTCTACACGGACGCTACGCCGTGGTCCTTAGCCTTTGTTGTGCCATCGTACCACATTTTTAAGGCGTTCAGAATCCGAAGACAGTATGAGATTAACTTTATGGAAATGCTTGCAACTTTACTTACTTTACAATATGTTCTAGATAACATTCCTGTACATCCTAAAGAAACTATAGTAATTAGGACTGACAATGTGGAATATGCATGAAATTTGTTTCTCGAAGATTAATGTTGTACTTAATGCGATTTTTTCTCACCAATTTAAATATATAAGTCAAATTTTTCTACGCCCACCACAAAGATTATTAAATGGTATTAAAATGTTTCCGAAAATCAACGAAAGTCACGTGACCTGAAACGCCTTCTGACGTCACTGCACGGTATAGGCTCCATATTGCTACGGAGATACATTTATATTTAAAAGAAAACAAAGTGAATACATTTTTTGAGTTTTTTTGCCGTTTCTCGAAAGAAACGATGAATGAAAAAATACTTTAAAAAGCACATTCCGGCAATTTCCTTTGGTTGACTCCCTTATGGCGGCGTTCTTCTAAAAAAAACAGCGATTGCATAGACGTAGTAGAAATTCTTGGGCACTAAACAGGCATTATATAATTAATGGACGATTTGCTCGTTACCATCCATACTACGTAAATAAAAAATCGAAATACAATCGTTTATTGCATTAAACAAATGAGATAAATACATACGTTATCTCCAAGTATTCATTTAACAACTTACCTCCACGCATATACAGATGAACAACGCCCATAGTGATACCGTGCCGTGACGTCATGCGATAACGTCGTGTTTTTAAGCTGCCGAAAAAGTGCACTTTTCAAAGAGTAATATCTATGCAACGCAACTTAATTCTTCAGCAAAATTATCGCCAAGCGCATTTTGGCTAATAAACTTCACATTCAAAGAGTTATAAAAAATAGTGAATGTTCCCCATTCATGTGTTGAACATTCCTGTAATAAGGGGAGAGGACGTCTATTTGAATACCCAATTGTTAAGAGAATGTATACTGATGCAATAATAAAATTACAAGGTCGCAGAGTGACCTGGAACCACGTGCCCTCCGAGGCCAACCTCGCCGACGGGCCCTCTCGGGCGGTGCTCCCTGTCTAGAACCACCGCAGCCATCTTGGTTGGCGGCAGTAAAGAGCTCCTAAAAGTAGAAGGAGACATGCCGTAAGAGGAAAAATCCAGAATACCACTCTCACGGACGACTAAAGCGAGTGGAGAAGGAAGTAGGCGGTTGGAGAACTTGAATGTAGTCGATAAATGCCGTTAAAGGGCCTTATGCAGCATAAATTTCTTCCGAAAACAGTTCCCTTTTCTCACACACCATATATATCAACTTTAAACTGGAAATGCAACAATTTTTCTACGTTGCTATCGAATTCCCTGAGAGAATAAACTCTTATAGCCCAGCGGGTTGGCATAGCGCGGCTGGCGAGCCGGATTGGTCTCTTTGGTAACGTACTCGTGGCTCTTGAGTTAAAAATTGAAAATGGGGATATGATTTTCATAATTAAAATCAAAAACGATCGGTTATGTGCAGAATATGCAGACACTTTCTCAGGTAATACAAGCTCATTGGTCACACTGATGCAAACAGATTAGAGCTATTTTTCGCAAGATTTTTTTTCTTCATTTGAGGAAGAGAATTTATATTAGTAGTTATTCGGGGGAGGCAGCTCATTTGCGCCATTTAAGGATAGGTGAGAAATTAGTTAGACGAAGGAATTTTTCCAGGAACGAAAGAAGAATGGAGAGAGACCCAGCGTCGGCAATAGCCTAACCCCTAACGAAAGGTCCACAGTTTAACGTCACTCCGATACACGGAGCACTGAACTCTAAATGCACCCGCCCACACAGAACCTAAGTGCGTCCCGTTATACCAATGAACAATGTGACAGGATTCGAAACCGGGCCATCAGGATGGGAAGCCGGTACTCTAGCCACCACAGCAACCTAACCCACAAAGACGTATTAAATAATATTTCTCGTCATAATATTACTTCGAATTTCCCGCGTTCAAGTTAGTTGGGAGGCAACCGATAGCTAAGGTAATTTGCACCACTTAATGGTAATTGGTGGGTGGTAATGGTGGGTAATTGGACTATGGTAGGAACAATTCAGGCAATAGAAAAGGGTGTAGAGAAACCCGGCGTCGGCATTAGCCGGCTCATAGCGACAAACGCCAAGGGGACCACAATGGGGACGTTTACTCGGGACCGAAATCGCAATTTTGTACAAGAAATTGTTAGATGGAAACGAAAAAAGAAAATTTAGTGAAAAAATTAATCTTATAACCACTACCATTCACTCATAAATCAAAAATTAAAATAAGCAAAAGGTGACGCCCACCGATATAGCTGCTTTGATAACATTAACGTCATTTTCTTCACGTCCTTGACTGCTCTTATGGGAAGGGGAGGGAGTGGAAGGGGATTCTCGGAAGGCCTGCTCACACAGATCCTGTCGCAATCTCTCGTATTGGCAGAGTCAGCTGTGTCCCCCCCTTTGCGATAAGGCGAAGTAGCTTCGCGGGCTCAGTTGTGATTGGACGAAGTCAATATACGTCAGAGGTTGCACCACACCCACTTTTCCGAAAGAGTTAAAAACATCAGTTTTTTGCCGCTTGTAACTCGAGAACTAATTGACGGATCAAAAAACGGAAAAATACGAGTCTTTTTATTTTATAAACTCTACCATATTCGGCAATAAAAAAATATAGTAAACGACCCCATTTAGCTTCCCATATAGCGTCCCGGATGGACGGAACACAACCTAAAATGACACGGCCACTGAAAAATCCGCCACTAACGGGAATCGAACCCGGACCCTCGGGATGGGAGGCCAGGACTCTTGCCACCACAACAAACCGATCCCCGCCCGCGTTCAAAAAATGTATTTATGGATCTAGATAAATTTTTTACTGTAATCGACAGATTTGGCTTTTCCATCTCACAAGGAGAGATTGTGTGATGGGAGTCACGAAATGAGCTGAAATTTTTTTTAGTGAAACTAGAATAAAAATAAAGATACATTTGTCTCGGCTTTTTCCCCGGCATTCACATTTTCCGGGTTCGCGAGAAAAAAATGTAACGTTGGTTGCCTACATTTGACGTCCTCGGGTAATCGGACAATGGTTGAGTGGCTGACAACGGGAGATAGCGTTCTATCTTCGTCGTGGTATGATTTTTTTCTTTCGGTCATTGTATCTAAAACTTTATCATCATCAATTTCCTACCCTTACGTGTGAAAACTCTTTTTTTCTAACATTATCGTGTAAACTAGATTCACAAACGTACCTATGATTCCAAAATGCATTGTAAAGTTAATGTAATTTTTCTCGATTTTGATTATACAGAAAAATATTTTCCCTATCACTTTCTCTAACGCCGACTTTTATTACTTTCATGTTCATTTTATTGACATGTAAATTGACATAGACATTCTAACAATCCATCTCTTTTATGTGTCTACTGATAGCATGGGCTATATTCCTACGGTAAGACATAGTCCTATCGACGGCTGGCCTTCTCAAAAACTGCTAAAAGTACTTTACAACGGCAAGTGTGTTGCCAAATATTGTTCTTTAAGTAGCTACTGGAATAGTTTTCTGTATTCCTAGAGTAGTTTAGGGTTTCTATCGCCATGAGTAATTCTTAAACTTGTTAATGATAGTTTAAAACAGGTAGGTAGGTAGCAAAGGACGGCTGCCGAAAATAAACGAATATATTTCGTTTCAATCGGGTATTGAAACGTTAACATGTGGTCCCATTTTGTTCCATGCCATTATAACATTAAATACACTCGGTACTTTTGTTTAGACCAAGGAGAAACTTCATCTCGAGAACGAAACGATAGTTTTCGCAATGGGGGCGTTTACTCGGAACCGAAATAGCAATTTTGTACACGAAATCGTTAGATGGAAACGAAAAAAGAATTTTAGTGAAAAAAATTAATCTTCTAACCACAACCATTCACTCATAAATCAAAAATTAAAATAAGCAAAAGGTGACGCCCACCGAAAAAGCTGCTGTGATAACATTGACGTCATTTTCATCCCGTCCTTGACTGCTTTCAGGGGAGAGGAAGGGAGTGGAGGGGGGTTCTCGCAAGGTCTGCTCGCACAGATGCTGTCGCAACTGTCCTATTCGCAGCGTCAACTGTCTCTCCCCCATTGCGATAAGGCAAAGTAGCTTCGCGGGCTCAGTTGTGATTGGACGAAGTCGATATTCGTCAGAGGTTGCACCACGCCCACTTTTCCGAAAGGGTTAAAAACATTAGTTTTTCGCCGCTTATAACTCGGGAAATAATTGTCGGATCAAAAAACGGAAAAATACTGGTCATTTTATTTTACAAACTCTATCAGATTCGGCAATAAAAAATATGGTAAACGACCCCATTCTATTGTTCCTAATTAACTTTCAGCCCTAAAAGCTGGGTGGAGGGGAGTAAGTTTCATTAGTTTTAACCCATGGATAAGGATGCATTTGTGTTGTGGCTAGGGAAATGAGATCAAAACAATGAGTTACTGTATAGCTTCGCCTTCGTCTAATGAAACATGATGAATGCATGAAATGTATGGTACTCGTTTGAAGGCCCATTGTTGACGCTCATCAAACCACGAGTATCAAAAAATAGATATTATCTAGCCTATTAGTTAGGTTCCTTGGATTTTATCCTATTTATTTTTGCTTCTTAAACTCGCTCCTAAACAATGAAGCTATTAAAATGTTACTACTTTTTACTTCCGTTTCGTTTCCTTTGCTTTTCGTGGTTGCAACTGTGACAGATTTATTTTGAAGCCTGCGTTATCAGTTAAACTTAGGTTACTGAGCAATCCACAGAGGAAAAAAAGCGCAGAAGGGAGAAGCGAACGTATTGCAAAGTGCATTGGTAAATCTGAAGAGTTATTTAAAAGGAACTTAAATGGAGACAAAACCAATTGCTGGACCCTCCACGTGTAGCGGCTCGTCAGTTGCACATTTTGTAAGCAGCCTTACGTCGGTAGGTATTATGTCATTACGATAAGAGAGAATTAACTGATGCTGTTCGTTATTTTTAAGGTAAGTAAGTAATATTATATGAACCATAGATGTAGATGAAAGATTCGGGAGGAAATTGAATTCCAAAAGCCAATTGAAGGAAGAAGGAACAATCTCAGATATTTCGGTTAACCAAGTAGCCGAAATATCGGTATCGGAGATGATATCTTCTTCCTTTAATTTGGAATTTAATTTCCTCCCGAATCATTCACCTCAATTTTAACCTGTGAAAAAGTTTTATAATCAATTTAAACCTGAAAAGTATACTTATATTGTAACGGTTCGAGCCGTTACACCTTTTCCTTCCTCCACCCACACCACTCCTTCACCCCCCTTCCCCATCTCCTTTTTTTCCTTCCTCAGTTCGGATCGTTGGGGTGGGAGGAAATATGAGTGAGTGATTTTGGTATGTGTGTGTGTGAGAGAGAGGTACGGAAGAAATGGGTATGTCGACTGGATGAAATGGGACGTTGCATGAGTCACAGGGGATGGGATATGTTTCAAACTAAAGGGGGATTTTTGGAACCTTGTGCCATCATGAAGTGCTTCCTCTAAAAAATGTTATTATTTCCTTTGTTGCACCCGCAGTATTTTTGACTTCACTAAAATTATTAAAATCATTTATGACAAGATTCAATACATGATTTGCACAATGGAAGAATAATGCCATCGGGTATTTGTCATTAATTAATTTTTGGACTCCGCCATGATGACCAGCCATAGTAGAGTAGCCATCATACCCTAGGCCAACCAGCTTTTTGAAATCGACATTACTTCTCATCAAGAACTGAATTATTGTTTCTGATATTGATTTAGCGTTCAATTCTTTCAATGTTTCGTACCCAAGAAATTCTTCATGGACAATTGGTTTATTTTCTTCGATTAATTTCACATATCTTACTCCAATCATCAATTGGCAACTGCTCTTTCCCTCCAATGTCAACAGTCTCATCAGCTAACACGGAAAATGCTGTCGCACGGTTTACTTCCGCGATGATCTCTGATTTGACAATGTCGGCGCATGTTTGGATGAGTTCACTTTGGATCTGATGCGATATATACAGGCTGTTTTCACCCGCAGATTCCAAATGGTCTTTCAACAATTTATCGCCAGATTCGACTCTGAAATGTAGCAGATCTGCAAAAACAGAGCCTGCGTCTAATTTTCCTTGAAGAGGAATCTCATGCACCCCACAAAACCAAATTGCTGATATTATTGAGCGAAGTTTTACTCTGTTTTCTTCTACTTCCTTATGATATGCCGAATCTAAGACTTCATGTACACTCAGGTGCTGTCTTTCCATAATATT
This sequence comes from Platycnemis pennipes, assembly GCA_933228895.1. Classification (NCBI taxonomy): domain Eukaryota; kingdom Metazoa; phylum Arthropoda; class Insecta; order Odonata; family Platycnemididae; genus Platycnemis; species Platycnemis pennipes. The sequence goes on from OW121846.1 coordinate 50,233,418, forward strand.
CTGGAAATTATTGGAAGATGAGACAGCTTCAAGATGCCACAGGGATTTTGCGTGGGACTGAGCAGCTTCATTAAACTTGTTATATTTAAGGCAGGGAAATATTATGAATTGTCCTTGTACACTTCACCAGCCTTCCCTTGCCTTCACCAGCCTTCCACGACATGATGAAGTACGCATGGTATGCATCAAAATTGGTTTCTAGTCAGAATGTGCTTCAGAATGTACTAGAAGTTTGTTTTCCACAAGATCTCCGAAAACACAGTTGCAAATTTACGGGCACAAGCTTTATAAGATGTGCATGGTGCAGAAACATACTATGTTTTAAGTGTTTTTATGTTGCATATCATCCAAAATTGTGTCGTGCATTCATAACAGTACATAGCAATTCAAATTAATGTACCTCATATACACAAGCATGATCTTCAACCGAAAGATGTTCTATTGGATGTGAAATATTGACCTTTATTAAGTACAATTGTGAGAGTAAGGTGTATTATAGGAGGGACAGGATTAACACTAGGACGCCCGGACTTCTCGACATCATTCAACGCCCAAAAGGGGTCATTTTGACCCCCGGTAATTAATAAGTTAATTTTTAACAAGGCATTTATATTTTTACATTTTTAGTGTTTTTTCATTTAATAATGACCTAGTACTTCACATTTATCGATTTTATCAGCTCATTACAGCAATGTTTTTCTCAATATAACTATTTATTGAAATATCAATTTTGAGAGTTGGAATCATTTTCTCGTTTTTCTTCAATTTCATTTTTTCTTGCCTAAAATGTTGACACTCAGTAAACAACAAATGTCACTTACTTTATTTAAACGTATTTATTTGTTGTTTTTGCGATGTGCACTGTTTTATGATGAATGCTTTGTCCTGCCAAAATTAAAAATACCATCTGAAAAAATGTAAAAAAAATTGAGTAGCCTAATGAAAATAGTTTTCATCATCGTCAGTATTTCAATCCTATGATTGGTTTACTGCATTACGCCCTATTTAGTGTTAATTGCCTAACGCCCTGGTATATTTTCTCTTTCACGTCCTGCTTTATTTGCTCCAGATACTTGCCCCTTGGTCTTCCCTGTGGGACCTTCCCTTCAATCTTCCCCTCAATTATATTTCTAACTAATTCATTGTGCCTCAAGGTATGTCCATCTTCATCTGCTCTTCTGCACACCTCTTCATTCCTCACTATATCAGCCAAGTTAATCTTCAACATTCTCCTCGAGCACCATGTTTCGAAGGCTTCAATTCTTCGCTGGCCTGCTTTCCCGATTTTCCATGTCTCTGATCCATAGAGTACTACGCTCCATGCGATAAAGTGCTTCCTTGTTTGCAGCCGTAGGTTCTTTGAGCACAGTAGCTGTCTCTTCTTCATAAACGCCTCCTTATCTTGTGCTATTCTGCGCTTGATCTCCGTTGAGCTTCTTCCATCCCAAGTGATAGTGCTACCGAGGTACGTGAAGTACTTCACTTGTTCCAAAGTCACTCCTTCAACTGTGGTACTTGCCCCTGATTCTCTCTTCCGCACACTAGGGTTTTAGTTTCCTATTAGCATTGCTCTTATTATATTATTGAAGTACTTAGTCAGGGATGCTTGCAAGTTCCCTCGACTTTCTACTACAACTGCGATGTCATCAGCAAACAAGAGCATGTTTATTTCTTCGCCATTCACCTTGATACCCTTGATACCAATTTCCTCCGCGTCTCTTATTGCTTCTCCCAGGTATGTATATATTGAATAACACTGGGGAGAGGTTTGAATCATTCTCTGACTCCTTCATTTATTTTGGCTTCTATCTTCCTTCCGTCTTTTATTTGCATTGTGGTGACCTGGTTCTTGTAGAGCCAGTAGATTTTTCTTCTATCCTTGTAATCCATTCCAATGGCTTCCAGTATCTTGAATATTCTGTTCTAATCCACGTTGTCAAAGGCCTATTCCAAGTCCACGAATGCCTATACAGCAGCTTGTTTACGTGTATCATTTTCTCGGCCAGTATCCTTCAGCTCCCTAGCTCCTTGGTTTTTCCTGAATCCGAATTGATTTTCCGAAAGATTCCCTTCGATATTCCCTTCCATTCTTCTGCTAATAATCTTAGTAAGTATCCTCGATGTGTGTAACACCAGGCTAAAGGTTCTGTGTTCTTCGCATTTCCTGCTAATTTCACTCATCTGGAAATTCTCTGGTGGCCTTCCACTGTCATAGCTCTTCTCTAACTCTGATTATTCCAAGGAGGGTATCTTTTGCTTTGACCCCGAGTGCCTTGAATAGCGAATGAATATTATATCAAATAGTGAGCTTACTTTTAGATCCACCCTTCCTAGTGTATCTACTGAGTTTATCAAATGGGTACTTATCGTCACATTCTGAGGATTCTGTTTATTCTTCACAAGTTTCAAATGTCAGCTTGCCGTCGGATTTGTCAAATGAACACTCTCCACCATTGACTAATCTTATTGAATCTTATACAGCTCATCAAGAATGTCACCAGAACATTATGCTGGTCTTTGAGAAATTTTTGATCACAGCTATCTTCAAAATACCGATCACACCGCAAATTCGTCCCGCGAAGCCACGAACAATGGACAACAAATACACGAACTTCACTTGCTGTCACTGTGAAAACGAGTTCAAAGTTTGAGGCTTTACTTTGTGGAATCACTCGATTGGAAAAGAAAAATCACTTTTTACATTCCACAAAAAGGTTTTATTGTTTTCTACAATATATATCATTATCGATTTTGATAATGACATATATTGTCTAAACTATGGTAGACACCAATAAAACCTTTGTGTGGAATGTGCAAAGTGGTTTTTCTTTTCCAATATAAGAACGAGTTTTATTCTCCACTCGTCATCCGAAGAGAAATGATTAGATTTGGAGTCAAGTACATTGATAAATTCGTGCGAAACGGGTAAATAAAATTGCATTCTCCTCACACCACAGAGATTGACGATGTATGATGATATCAACAAAGTAATTCCTAAATATTCCACATGCAAGCAAAACGAAAAGTGAGGACGTGATGGGGAAAGGAAACAAAACTTTTTTCGAAAATGATACGAACTTGGAAGATAAGTAACCGAATGAAAAAGATAAGACGAGAGAGCAGTGAACACATATGCAGCAGAATGATACAAAAATGCAAATAAAAAAGGACCTTTAGCAGAGATAAAGCGCGCAAATGAACGCTTGGGTCAAAATGTCCCCACTTGGGCGTTCAAGGTAAAATATAATTTAACTTCTCAATGGATTATTTTAGGAAGGTGAAAATTTATGCAAGTGAACACCTATTAAAAATATTAAAAGTCACGAGAAGAAATTCTGTTCTCTTAAAAAATGAGATCAAAAAATAAATTTAAAAACACGAAGGGGTCAAAATGACCCCTCTGGGCGTTCTAGTGTTAAGGGAGTTTGCGTATAAAAGTATGGAAATGTATGGAAATGATTTTGTACGATAGTCAAGAAATCGCTACCGGTTTTCGGCAATCCTATCCGTCACGTAGCATGAACTTTGTCTTACCCTACTGAACAATAAAATGCACCCCCTTTCCATTCTATTCCTATCCTTTTACCTTTCCTCTTAGTCTGAAGCTCCTTTATGTGCGGGTACAAAATCAAAATCGCGTTCACTTTACAATGCATTTTTAAATTATAGGTGCATTTGTAAATCTAGTTTACACGATAATGTTAGAAAACAGAAAGTGTTCACACTTAAGAGTAGGAAATTGATGATGATAAAGTTTTAGATACAATGACCGAAAGAAAAACATCATACCACGACGAGGATAGAACGCTATCTCCCGTTGTCTACCACTCAGCCATTGTCGGATTACCCGAGGCCGTCGAATGTAGGCAACCAGCGATGCATTTTTCTTGTGGTTTTTTCCCCTCCCCCCCCCCCCTCACGAACCCAGGCCAATGGGGAAAAAAGCCGAAACACGAGTATCTTCATTTTTATTCTAGTTTCACTGAAAGAAAATTCAGCTCATTTCGTGACTCCCATTACACAACCTCTCTTTGTCAGTTTCCCGATCCCAATTCTATCCTATGAAGTGCCAAATTTTAGAGGTACCCCCACATCACGTTCATGAGCACTAATTTACTGTGCAAAATCCTCGATTACTATTCGTCAGCTCGGCTGGAGCCAAAGAGGAGCCATGGGCATTGAAGTCTCCTACTGGAACATATATGGCTGAGAGTTGAGCCATATCTCTCACTTCTCTAGACCTCACTCTGGCATTAAATGTGTAACCAGCCCCATGCTTACCATGATACTAGTTGCATGACTGAAAGGAAAAGTGACCTTTACCGTCTAAAGCACAATATTCGGAGTTGAGTGGTGTTCCCAGAAAAACTCCACTTCCTCGCACATCAACGAACTCTTCTTGAAAATGATCCATAAAAACAGCTCTGGGTAGAAGCTATGAGAAAGTGAAAGAAAGATACTTTTTCCTAGTTACAAGAACTGACCAAGCCCACATATTATGCTTAGAGATGGGCAAATTACCGTAATTTTCAATTGAGGTAAATTACCGTGGTAAATTACGGTAATTTTCCGATATTTTTAAGTTTTGAGCTTCAAATCCTTATCAGAGGACTCCAAATGAAATCAAATAGCATTGAGATACAAATGCCGACGCTTATATCAAACATATCACGACGTTTATCTATTATAACTTATTTAAAAAATTAAAACTAAGTTGGCAGCAACACGCAATTTGCCTCTCTTTTGTCACACTATGAGAAATTTTAGTTCCAAAAACATTCCTCGGCGCAGTGTGCATTTGTTATTTTACTCTGAATTAATTGGAATTAATCATGGACACAATGTAAACAAAATAGTTTAAGCTTCTTAATTTATAAAATTACCCATTCCAATGGTTTCTTCGTGAGGAAGAAATTTTCTGAAAAAAAACTTTTCTGAAAATTACCCTTTATTACGGTAATTTTCAGGGGTGTTGGTAATTTACGAAAAATACCACGGTAATTTACCAAGTTGCCCATCTCTAATTATGCTTGATTTGATCTGTAAACCAACATTAGATAATGCCGTACTGATATGTCCCATTTCATTACACGCGGTTACTCGTCACATTTTGATTTTCTTGGGAAATCATTGACCGTGGTCACAACACAGGGTATGGCAAAAAGTACATTACCTTTGACTAGATTAGGAACTTGAGCTGGATGACACTTTTGCTAGAAATATTGTCAGCATGTCCACCATTAATTTAAGCAGATTAACTAGTTGAGGGTGAGATACAACTTGTAGAGAGTAATTTGATGTTGGCTACATTCAAAGGCTTGGCATTTTAGTAGCTTTTTCTAAAACAAAAAAGGCCAGTGAAGGTTGTTTAGTGTATCTTATTTTCTCATCATAAACTTGTCTAACATACAATAACTTCCTGTTCACCTCACTCCCTTCATCTTCTTACAGCGTGATTCACTCTCATCGATACATTCTATCTCTTGCAGGACATCTTTTATTACGCTTAATTTTCACCGAAAATGCTTTTGCTCTCATTATTATAGTTTTTTTATTTTTCTCCATTCCTTTTTCTTTAGCTATTTTGACAGCTTCTTATTCAATCAAGCCATCACAAATAAATTCTTTCTCATCAACTTCAAGGAGTGCAAATTTATCCTCACTTCTAAATTCAACTTTCTTGAACACCACTACATATCTTCCATGAATTTCCTAATTCAGCAAAGGATTTTAGTGAACAACTAAATATGTTACGTTTGAAAATGAGTAATTAAACTGACTTTTGCATGATTTATTTGAAAAGATAATTGTCTATTGTATGCCCATGTTCATACGTACTGCTATTTACTTGTGTTAATTTCATTGTACAGTATGGTCTAGTGGAGTATATTGTAAAATAATGTATTAATCCACTTTCCAACCCTTTGTCACCAGATTTTAATCCACTTGCAAATGTATTTATTATTTATCACTACAATTAGATTTATTCCAACTCGCTCTCTCCCTCAAACCTTATAAAATCATTCACATACTTTATCAATACTTCTTTTTCAAATACAGATCCACTGTTCAGTCACTTCATCCAATCCAGCAGTAATGCTATGTATGGCATCTACTACATGATACCCTTTCTAAAATTACCTTAATATTTGTTGTTCAATTTTAGTTGCTGTTATGGCCATTCTGAAGATGTTTGGAAGATGGTATGCTTTATAATTTGCGATGGCCCCCTGATATATTGGCTAGTTAAGATGTGGTGTTAGGAGGCATCAAAACAACTGAAACATTTTGATTGAGGCAATTTAAATAATGTGTTTGGCCAGGAACATTTTCTGTAATCAATAATATTTTTAAGGATACCCTCTGTTGCACTGTGTCTTAACTTCAGGACTAACAGGGCATAAACCAGTCTTTCAAAAGGCCGTGCATCATCCACGATCTGGTATTTGACCGATAATACACCAGCAAACTTGACTAGCATTCTTAAAAGCCTGAAAATCATCACTAAGGTATGTAAGGAATGGTTGTGATAGATAGCCTTAAGCATTTCCTCCCACCAATAGTGACTCTTATTTTTGAATGATCTATAATCAGGCATACTTTTCTCCTATGCATCAATGTAGATATGATCTGGTATTTTATTTCCAAAAGGGAGCTATCAGTATTACATATTTTCTCAGGTAAAACAGTTTAACTTACTACATAATAACTTGTTCAACTACCCCCAAAACTTCTTAGTAGCTTCATCTGCACAGACAGCCTCCCCACGTCTGTACTTTCCCATTGTGAATATTTTTTAAATCTATTGAACCAGCCAAGGCTAACATCAAAATTTTGGTCACTATCCTCACCCTCTATTGTTTTTCGATAATCAAAGGGATGTACATGTCTCTTCCAGGATAGTTATAACTGTTAAAGGAATCCATTTTTCAACTTGAACCTTCAACCAAATAAGTCAGTTTCCATTTCTTGGATCGGTCCTTTTCTTTTTAGAACAATTATCATCACCTTTTAGTCCCATGCCTTTAACATCACTCATTATTCAATCACTTTATTTCATAGTGGTGATCAAACTTGACATCAATAAGTTATATTGCCGTGCTAAAGAAGTCAACATTTAGCTGGCTTGAAACTGTTGCCAAATGTGTTGTTTTTGCACTAAATCATTATTGACTTTTCTCAAGCAAACATTTTCACTCAGAATACACTGATTTATCAGAACAAAACAGTCGACAAAAAAGTAAATAACACAATAGAACAGCCAATGCTGACTAGGAACCACCAAGCAAATAGACTTTCAAATGAAAACTACAATATCAGCTGACTATTCAGGGTTAGGATGGAACAAAAGGCACAGTTGTTGGGCACTAACTTTGCAATGTTACTCCAAACTTTGTTCTAACTGGAGTGGCCCAAAGAGAGAATTCAATAAGTTTTTATGGTACAGTTTCAAATGACAACTTTCAATAAATTTTCAATTTCGATCATAATGGGTCCTATAATAACATACAGTTGTCCAGTTCTAATGTTCACCAATCAGTAGGTCAAAATGAGAATTTGAAAATATCATAAATCTAAATGACGTTGTTAAGCTACGACTTTTTCAAAAGATTTTGGTCATAACTTTGGTTGGTCACAAGTCGGGGAGTGCCTGTACTATCATTGGATGCTACTGGGTTGTGATGAGAAATATCCCAGCTCCTTTGGTTGTTAAACACAAATCCCTACCCATGAGAAAACAAGTTAGTTCAGTACTAGATGAAAATGCTGAGAAAAAATGACAAAGCACATTCCTCACCATTCCCTCTTTGTGCTCCTGTACTACATATATCTAGGGTAAATAACAGAAATTCAAACCTTAAAAGAACTTTTGGTGCAGGATATCCCATCTCTTCAACCCCCATTTAAGTCAATTCATAATAAACATTTGAGGAAAAAATTCATTAATTAGCATAATAAATAAAACCATGGAACCAAAAGTCTTAGAGCATAAGTTTTATTTCAAAACTTGTGTGAATTCTTCATAAACGAATAATACAACTTGAAACAAACAAATTTTAAAGCATTTAAAATCAAACAGTCTTTCTCATTGAGAGCACAGCCTTCACAGTAAAATTTTAACATTAAAGTCAAAAACAGGCACTTCAGCATTTCTTTACTGTGCATTTAACTATTTTAAATGATAAATTATTCTTTGGTAATTTATACTATATAACATAATTACAAGCCACAAATCAGGAATGTATTAATTTACACATTTTAAAAAAGGTATGTTATAAAAAGTATGACTAGCATTCTTGATATCACAAAATAATTTTTGCTATTTCAGAAAATATGAATGACGTTAAGAATATATTATGTAGTATCAATTAACTCTCTCACAGGTAAACTCTGAATACCCAGGTTTTACAGAGAACCCTTTTCTCTAGATAGAGGAAATGAATAACGGCGAGATATGGTGGACATTTTCCATTATGGACAAATGAAAGAACTTAGTAATGTGATCATCAGACCAGATGATGACACTATGTATCAAAACCTAGGACATCCCCATAAAACTTAATGTAGAGTCCACGAAGTTCTTTCATTTGTCCTTTCCTCTAACTTTGCTTAAATTCTTAATACACGTTGGGAGTGACTACATAAATTAGCTAACACATACTGAGAAGAATTTCATGGGTATGATATGAAGGGAAGAAACGAAATCAACAGAGATACAAGAGAAATAAATTTAGGAGGACAACTCAAAAATACGAGGCAACACTAGCACTATACAAACTGCAATCACTCAGAACAAATTTTAAATCAAATTACCATGTGAGGCCGATTAGAAATATTTATGACAAGTTCAAATATTCTTGTTAAGAATATAATGAAAAACATAGTTTATATGCATGTGACACAAATATAAAAATAATAAGCACGATTCAGGAAAATAATTACATCATCACGTAGCTATAAATTCCAAACTTTACTAACTGACCAGGTAAATGGTATCATCCAGTTTTTCAGTTGAAAGTGATAGCTCTGGAAAGCGAATTTTTAGAAGAGTGTATATGCATCATTATATCATTAAATGCACCGTGGTCAAACACAAATTTAGGAGTGATGGTAACTTAAGGAAATATAAGTCATGCAATATCTATGTATCCCCAATACCCCACTCCCAAAAATATTACTACTACCTGCCATCAAGTATGCACATCTAAATTTAGTGAATGCTGAAATTTCAAGTCCAAACATTCACCAGAAACTTGATTCTATTCCACCCATGAAATACTTGCAAGGGTCACGCCTTATCTTATGGGCTACATGGCAGTAGGGAATTTTTTTTCTCAATTTTGCCCCAATATAAAAAATGTTATCATTATTATCCCCTTAAGTTACAATAATCACTTAAAATGTTAACTATAAAGTCACAAATGAAATTATTTATTATTAAGTTTCAAATTCCCAAGTCTAAGTTTCAAAGAAGCTTTCCTGAGGGATAGCCAGGACTAGGACTAATTCTTTAAGGGACACAACTTTCCAGAATTAAAATTTTTGAACTATAGTTGAGTCCCCAGTTACAACATCTAACATCAATGGCAATTTATTGATGCAGCAATTGTTTCACACTATCAAATTTTCTGAAATAGCAAAAACTACATCAGGAATTCTCACATGGAATGATGACTAGATATTTCATGAATAAATTATAGGAATTCAGCTTATTACAATTCCAAATCTTAGTGAAATTCACTTACAAACGATGACAGTCTGAGGGTAAAGCACTAATGAGTACAATAATATGTATTTTCCCTGACATTTAATGAAGTGACAAATCAAATTACAAAATTTAAGCTTTTCACCAATGCTTAAAATTCAGGCTGAGAGAAAAACCTGATCAAATTTAACATGAGGCCAGCAAAAACATAAAAACATATTTTAACTGGAACTCTATACCTCAGTAATCCATATAAACAGAAGTGTGCGCTTATTCCAAAGCAAAGGAAATGAAACTATACAACGGTTAAAGCAATGTAAGGAGCCATCCACAAACATTTTTTGATCCTTCTTCCCATTTCTATGAGTAATATGTATCATGGACATAGTGTGAAGAATCTAAGTGTCGTCGTGTATTTTGTATAATATCCTTTGGCATTATACAATATATAGATGGCTTCTTAAGGGGAATTAAATAATTTGCATAAAAGGCTATAAATTTTTTTCCACAAATACTTTTAATAACAACACAAATCACCAGTTAACTTATTCTAGACATGGATTTTTATGTCTAAATGACTCACTTTAATTAAATAAAGAATTTGGCAGGTGAAATATTCTCATAATCAATTATTTTTTTTGTTATCCTTAATGACTAGCATTCACAATAATCTGTGCTTCATATACCACGCAGGTACAGCAATAGGTATACTGTGATTAAAACAAGGAATATTGCATATATCTTTTTATAATAATGTGCCCCGAGGCAACTGGTAATACGTCTCATACATCTTCCAACTCCCACTAATATCTGTTCTCTTTCTTCTTCTTCATCAAAAATACCATTACTGGTTATGTAGTCAGCACTGGAATTCATATCAAGAATGGTGAGATCAATGTTTACAAAATATCAGGCGACATCACATGGTCATCTGAAGCATTGAGACAGATGGCCACTTCCCATCAATCATTAACTTCCTACTTTCATGAAAATTGTTCAAGCCCTAAGCAAAAGTTTTTTTAATGCTTAACCCTTAGCGGTCCAACATTGAGGCTGGCTCGACAGGCCTAGCAGCACAATGAACAGGCACTAGCAGCAGGTCCAACGTCGAGTTAACCTCGACATCAGATGGCACTGTGATTATGCGCATTTTATGGAAGGTGCTGCTATCTTATGTCACTTTTGTGAACTTCTAGTAGCATGTGAAGCCATTTCACCTATTTTTCAAATAGTATTTCTTTTGGCTACTACATGAAATCCACAAAAAAATTGGACCGAAAAGGGTTAAAGCAATACTTGATTTGAAATAATTAAAACAAGATAAAAATCATGAACATGAACGATGGATGGTTTTCACAACTAAAGAAACAGAAGAAAAAATTAAAGAGGAATAATTTTCGAAACCTAAACAAATCAACTGAGAAAATACTGGTAAACATAAACTGAACAGTAATACCATCCTAGGACATAAAAACATGAAATACTAATGAAACTTGTTCATTTGTTCCACATTTCTGCCACAATGAACAACAGAAAATGTTGCAAGTCACCCATTTTGTCTGGGCATAATAATGTTATTTAAAATTAAATGAAATTTACACTCAAGCAGAGAAACCTATCAACTCTAGTTAATTGAATTAGAGATGGTTATGCAGAGCAAAAATTGCAAACAAAATGTTAATGAAAGTCACTAAATAAGTTATCATTAACCTTTTCGCTGCGCCACACACTCCGGAAACCTACTCGTCACATGTGGCGGAAAAGTGAAAGGGCTACAGTAGGAACGAAAAAGTACGTTCACAGCAGCCTACCGTGCGATCGTACTAGGTACGTTCACAGCAGCAAACGGAATAATGCAGTGCTTGTATAGATAAATAAGTTATTTTTAAATGGCAAGTAATCTATTTTGGAACTAAACCACGTGGTACTGGGTAAATAGGTGGAAGAGTTGAAGGCCCAGCAGAAGAAGGAGGCCTTGGAAGAGATGGAGTTGATCTGAAAGTAAAAAGGACACAAGTAATGGTAAGTTTAAATGCATGCATAACACAAAGTCATTTTCTACAAAATAGTACCACGAAGGTTAATGTCACTCCAGCATATTAAAGGTCCAATTTTGCATGCACAACTCATTTCTATCAATTATAATTCAGTCCCAACTACATTTAACCTCACCTGTTTCACTTCACTGAAATTTAATGCTACAAATTTGTCAGACAGCAAGTACCATACCCATTTAAGTCTAAGATGACCTTTTTAGACTAAATTTTCAATGAAAATACTATGGCTTGAGTTGGATCCGAATGTGAAGTGAACATGGAAGTGAGAAAATATGATACATACATAAAATACACCGTGCAATGAATATGTAATGCATGAAAGCGTAGTTATGACATATGTATAATAAAGATGATGCGTTCTCATGAAAATCATTAGAGGATTTCAAAAGTTATTGAAGCAAAAAATAAACAATAATATCTACATAAATATTTAATGTAGGAATGATAATTATTTCTACTGATAATGATTATATACAGCAACAGTATTTCAATCTAGCATGTAAAATATCCTTCAACTAAAAAAAACGAATGCTGAAATCATTTAGTGGTTTCACTTTCTGCACTTTTACATTTATCAATAGAGGGTGAATTTATGACTGATTTATGAATTACATATGTAACCTTCAAAGAATGACAAATCATGTTAACATGTTAAAATATGAGCATTACATATACATGGCATCAGTGCTAAGAGTAAGTTATAATATACAGTGGAATCCCGGTATAACGAGTGCTCATAATCCCTCGAAATTGAGCGCTCATTATATCCGAAGGTGTTGAAAAAAACCCACCTAATTCTCATAGTCGTTCGTATTTACAGTTTTTCTTTTGTTTCCGTGGTATTTGACGAAGGTAAACAGAAAAAAAGTCATTTCAGGAACAATCTGGTAGAATATCAACATATTTCATGAAAGAAACAAGACATTTTCAATTATATAAAACATTAATTCCCCTAGTTTCGGTGTTTTTCTTCCAGTTCTTCTATTTTTCGATCGCCGAAGAAAGCTGTAAAGACAGCGTAACTAGTCGGAATTAAAATATTAGGTATACTGTGGAAGTTTTTGGATAATTTTGCGAATATGTCATGACGATAATATCAGCTTTGTCGAGTTTTCGAATGTTAACCGGTACGTCCATCAATTGATTTTGAGTTTTTAAAATTGACGATATATCGTTGCTCGATAAGATATCGGGAAACGATAAATATCACGATAAAATACCATGATATTGCATCCCGATAAAATATCACGATATCGCGCCCTGTATACGTAAACTGTATTAGTAAAGGAAGGAGGCATACAATGCAAGTATTAGTAGTAGTTTAAGATTAAGGGTGCACTGACAGCAATAGTCATTTTGTACTCATAACAATATTATTTGTGTATCTTGTATTGAATTATTTTAACTTATTTGGATGGATTTAATGCTTTTATATCCATCATTAATCTTTAAATTTTAAATTAAATGCTTTAAAATGCATTTAATATTGACCTGCGATTCTTCTAGCTATGGTGTAGGAGCAGTGCTCATTCATCAAATTGATAATGTCGAAAGACCTGTCTCATTCAGTTCCACTACCTTAAGTAAGGCAGAGTAAAATTATTCACGATTGGAACGGGAAGGAATAGCAATTGTCTTTGCATTAAAAAAATTCCATAAATATCTGTATGGGTGAAAATTTTTGTTGGTCGCAGATCATAAACCTTTATGCAGTATTTTTTCACCAACCAAGGGTATACAGTGGAACATGGTTAGTACGTTCCACCTTAGCACGTTTTCCCCCTTTGTACAGCGATTTCACTCCATCCTGGTACCATCAGTACAAAATACAGGTAAATAATTTGGTCCGTACGTATTTAAAAATGGTGCTTTCCTGGTTAGTACGTTCAATTACCTGCTATAAAGCAAACCACAAGACCTTTTCTAGTATCTTTTAAGTTGTGTATGCCACCGAATTAACATGTAGGTTTAGTTTCACATGACCCTTGACCGTCTAATGTTCATCCATATGCATTTCTCAATTTTCGTAACGTGGTGAATAACAATATGTGGCTGTTCACCGAGTGTGTCTGAATATGGGTCGCAATTATTTCATGGTGATATTCTCAGCCTCATAATATCATGGTTTGCGGTTCTGAACAGAGGTGAGTATTTAGTAGCATGGGTTTCGGGTCACTATTTTAAGTCCCACCCTGACCGATATGAAAACAGTCGTTGGTCAAACAGTAACCATTATTACTGCAGTCAATGAGAAGCCCTGATTATCACCCACCCCGAGCTCCTCATGAGTTCGTGAGCGGACACTTGTTCGTATTGCACGTGTTATAATTGCAAGAGCAGTTTAATTCCATTTGACATGGAAAGAAAATGAGTGGTGAAGCAGATTAAAACTGCAGAAAAGATTGAAATTCTCGAAGAAGTGGACCAAAATCCACACATAAAGCGAGTCGAATTAGCGCGAAGATTAAACATTCTTGGCCCTGATTATCACCCACCCCGAGCTCCTCATGAGTTCGTGAGCAGACACTTGTTCGTATTGCACGTGTTATAATTGCAAGAGCAGTTTAATTCCATTTGACATGGAAAGAAAATGAGTGGTGAAGCAGATTACAACTGCAGAAAAGATTGAAATTCTCGAAGAAGTGGACCAAAATCCACACATAATGCGAGTCGAATTAGCGCGAAGATTAAACATTCTTGCATCCACTTTAAGCACGATTGTAAGTAATCGTGAAAAAATGCGACATCTTGGTGACAAAAAGAGAAAGCGCAGTTGTGATGGGAATTATCACAAAATTGCAAATCAATTGCGAATCATCGGCATTGTAAATATCATTGTCCCGATGATATTTACAAATCTGATGAGATTGGTTTATTTTTCAACTTATTACCACATCGAACGTACGCATTCAAAAGGAGAAAAATTCCATGGTGGAAAATTAAACAAAGAGAGACTGACCGTTCTGTTGTGCTTCAACGAGAGTGGAACTGAAGAGCTAATGCCACTAGTGATAGGGAAATCTAAACACCTGAGGTGTTTCAAGAACGTTCCAACCTTTCCCAGTCAATATACAGCTAACCCTTCAGCATGGATGACGACATCTATTTTTGAAACCTTTCTGCGTGGGATTGATGCCAAACTGGGAGGCGAAAATGGAAAAATTTCACTTTTTGTCGATCTATGTGCTGCTCGTCCCATCGAAACAAGTTACCTAAGGAACATTCGGGTCGAATTCTTTCCAGAGAACACAACTAGTCACCTTTAGCCCCTTGACCAAGGTGTCATCCGATGTTCCAAGCAAAACTAAAGAAGATTGCTTATACAAAAGAGGCTGGCAACCCTACAAACAGCTGAGTGGAAGATAGACGTTATGCATGCCATGCACTTCCTCAAATATGCATGGGATTCCGTAACCAAAGAAAACATCACCAGTTCCTTTAAAGCTGCTGGATTTACTCATATAGAGTCTGAAATAATGGATGATACAGCAAAGGAGGCACAACTGACTGCTTTCCCCCAGAAGAGTGGCGTCAGATTGCTAAGGGTGAATTTCAACGAGTATACTGCGAGTGCAATAATAATCTTACTCTTTGTCAGACCATTTTGATTGATGAAATTCACGAGCAGGAGTTGGTAGAATTGGACAAAAACGATGATACTGATCAAGAAATTGAGAGAGATCCAGTTCCCACTTTAGCCAAAACAGTCAAAGCTATGGAGTACGTACGCCGTTACTTACCAAGTGTTATGGGAGAAAACGATGCTTTGGAACTCCACGTGAAGCTCAATGCAAAAATACTTTATCTCGGCACAATAGGTAAATAAAAAGCAGACTACATTGGACAAATTTTTTATGTGAATTTAACACGTTCAACACTGAGGGACGACAATCGTCGTCCGCCGGGTGCTATCCACTGACTGCGGACGACGATCGTCGTCCGAGCTCGTAATCCGTTCTCAAGGCCATCGACGGGAGACGCCACCTCGTAGCTCTTCCTTTTTCGTTGTCAGTCATTCGATAGCCCTCGGAGCATGTGCAGTTGCCGCAGCCGGAGTTGCCCATGCCGAGAAGCGCTGTTACAACAATTTGTTTTTTACAAGGTAAGTTATGTTTTTGGGGCATGTATTAGCTCTATATTTTCAGTTTTTGTGAGTTTTTTCCCATTACATATAAAACGAATATTATGAAAAACAATATTCGTTTTGATCTCAAATACTTCGTACATACTTATGTAATTTTTTTAATTGATCGAATCACACCCCCCCCCCCTCCCTCCCCCCCTCCACCGCACCCCGAATTTCATTGAAAACTATAACATCTGGTTTATTTTTTTCAAAATGTTTTCTTATTTCAATATATTTTATTAAAAATCCTCTCACATGTATGTCACACTAACGGATTTATTATAATGATATAAAAATTAGTTATACGAGTATATGAATCGTCTTTTTTTTATTTTTTCCATTATCAAGCCTCATTTTTACAAATGCACTGTTGATATTTTTCGGTGTATTTTCGTTACTTAAATATAAAGTTAGTTTCAATAAAGCTTTCATACATATTTATTCCCGATTTTATAATTAGCTTCTGCATTGAAAATATAACAATCCTACACTATTTGCAAATATCCAGAATATACTTTGTTAAGAATTTCCAATTGATCAAATATCTGCTTTTTTTCTAGTTTTTCACATAGTTTCTTTCAAAGACTCATGGTATTTATCAACGTAAACGATATAAATATAATTGATGCTAACATTCATTTAGCAAATAAATTGCTGTTTTTTGTGGATTTTGGTTTTCTAATATTTTTTATCTCTTTTCTAATATTTTCTCTATTTTTTATAATGGAAGGACACCTGGACGCTGGACAGTCTCTTTTCATGGATATTTACTACATAAGTGTTTACTTGGCACACCACTTGCTTGAGCGAAGGACCTATTTTATCAGAACTCTTAGAGCTACCCGGAAGGGGAATCTACCTCACCTCATAGCGAAAAACTGAAACGGGGGAAGGTAGTGGACATATTCAGCACCGATGGAGTCTGCATTATGAAATGGAAGGATAATCGGGAGGTTGTGATAATCAGCTCCGAATTCACGGTAACTTCGTTGATGTCCATCGTCGGCGAGGAAGTTGGCGTCACTTCCAAACCGGAGGCCATTGCTCGATACAATGATTCAATGAGTGGCATTGATCACTTTGATCAAATGATGCCATATCACCCCATTGAGCATAAGATGAAGAGAATGGTATAAGAAGCTTGCTATCCACATTCTTCACCTCATTTTGGTTAGTAGTTATTTCCTCTACCGTAAAACCTTGTAGTATTATGTCTTCATTGTTGGGCCATACTTTTAGCTTCTTATGATTATGAAATTGATTATATCTATATCTATCTATATCTATCTATATCTATCTATATCTATATCTACGACATACCCTGCAAGCCACCTCGAGGGTGTGTGGCAGGGGGTGCATCCACACCAGGAACAATGACACAACAAACAAAAATGAACACCACGAAGCAAGCACTACACCTTTAAAAGTAATTGGGGAAAAAAGAAGAAAAACTACCAAATCCCAATCATATAATAGGTAGCCTGACAGAGGGATAGTAGGTAAAACAATGGTTGAAGTAGTCTAGAGTGCATGAAGCATGCTTTAATATTACTAATGTATGCATGCCAGGGAAATAGAGATAAATATAGTTAGTGAAAAACTTTCCACATAATCACTTTTTTTACTATGTAGACACTAACCATCTAGTTGTACGTGACTCTTACACCTAACTTGTTCCAAAGTAGTAGTATCATTGTAGCTGTAAGTTGCATGTAAGTAGTACATTTTGGGTTATTACATACATACTCGTAGGTTAGATTATTAAAAGATTATCAGAGAGACAAATAATAAGAGTAGAGTAAAACATTTTTCCACACAGAATGATGGAAAATTGCTGATCATATCGCGGTAACCTGTAAATTAGAGATTAAACTTAGGAATTAAAAATTAAGAATTAAGAGAGATAGAGAAAAAACCTGATTACAAAAAAGGCTTATCAATTTGTCATGCAGATGCTCTATCAAGATTACCTCTAATGGGAAGTACAGAGGTACAAGTACGTAGCTTCAATTTTTTGAAGGACTTTCCTTTAACTCATGTAGAAATTGGAGAAAAAAAAGCATGTAATATTGAAGCAGGTCATTAGGTATGTAAAGGGAGGATGGCCAAAAGGTGTCAATGTGGATGCTTTGAAACCATTTTGTAAACGCTGTAATGAATTGACATTTCAAGATAACTGTGTTCTGTTGGGGAATACAGTAGTAATTCCAGATGTTTTAAGGCCCCAAGTGTTAACAATATTGCATGAAGAACACCCTGGTATTGTACAAATGAAAATGTTGTCACGGTCATGGGTGTGGTGGCCTAGAATAGATAATGATCTAGAACGTATGGTGAACACTTGCCAGTTATGTCAACATTTAGATAAATGTCTTCTTGTGTATAGAAATACTCCTGTAACTACTAAAAAAAAAAGTCCCCCCGAAGTTATGCTGTCATACTCTCCTAGAACACCTGTGTCCACGTTGTCCCCAAGTTTGTCTGCTAATGTCTCTAAAAACATTGTAAACAAATCAAGAGTAGACAAACAGTTTCTCATTAATGACAAGGTATTGGTTAAAAATGTTCACAGAAGGGGCATATTAAGTGGATTTGTGGTAGAGTAATGGAAATAATAAGTTCAGTGACCTATCTGGTTAGATTAAATTCAGGGGGAATAAGATTTTGTCATGTAAACCAATTACGTAAGAGTTATATGTCCGAGGATAAACATCCTGAACGTAGATTCATAGAATATGAATCACCAGCATCTAATGTACTGAATAACAAAAACTCTGATAGTGTGAATATCCGGTCCCCATCTCCTAGTGTACAAGGTCCACCTCAGGGACTGAGGAGACCACCTGACCGATATTCACCTTAAAGGACATGTAGTATTCTGAATGTATGTTGTGCTTG
The DNA here is from genome assembly GCA_933228895.1 of Platycnemis pennipes. Lineage (NCBI taxonomy): Eukaryota > Metazoa > Arthropoda > Insecta > Odonata > Platycnemididae > Platycnemis > Platycnemis pennipes. The sequence continues at coordinate 50,252,205 of OW121846.1, forward strand.
TAAGGGGGAAGGAATAATATTATTTGTATCGATATCCTATCGATTTGTTATGCATCGATTCTGTCGATTTCTGGTCATGTAACGTGAGCTGGTCAAATGTTTTTGTAAAGTTGCATGGTCAGTATCATCAGAGTCCGTGGCCGAATAAATTCCATGTTCAATCCTGGAACCCAGTGTCTAATTTACGGACATAATACACGGGTGATTCTGCATGGATAAAATCTTTGCAACATAATTTCACGTCAAAATCTGCCATTGTAGTGGCAGAGGCGGTTCACCTGAGTCTGTGTATATGCTTAAGACCGGGTATGTCCAGAATTCACCGATCGCCAGCCTTAGTCCAGCATTGTGAATTGAAGTTAGTGGACGAAGGTACGATTTGCGGGCTGATGAGTAAACGAAGGAGCCGTAGTCTAATCATGACCTTACCAGTGTTCGATAGAGCATCATGAGAGACATTCAGTCTGCAACCCATTTACAGTTTGACAAAAACCTTAAAACATTTAACACTTTAAAACACCTGTCCCTTAAAACACTCACGTGCTCACGCCAGTTGAGTTGATAGTCTAAAATCATTCCCAGAAAGCATACGCTAGGAACGAATGATAATCTCACTTTTCCCATGCGCAGCATAGGAGGTTTGTGTGCATTGTGTAGCTGATAAAATTGAATGTGTTAAGTTTTTTCCTATGAAAAACAGAAACCATTTTCTTGGGACCACTTGAATAGTTTGTTTAAAGTGATCTGAACATGATGTCCAGCTGCAGCAAGTTGAGATGACTGGCAAAATATTTCAGGTCATCAACGAACTAGGTCCCCACAACTGGTGCCTTGATGCGTTGAACGATATTGTTTATTGCTATTGCAAACAAGGTTATGCTGAGCACTGAGCCTTGGGCAACTCCATTTTCTTGCACATAAGAATGGGAGAAGGATCTACCAATTCTTACATTGAAAACCTGGTCTTCTAAGAAATTTTTTACAAAGATGGGCTAATACCCTCTGAAACCCAGTCGTAAAACTTATTTAAAATTCTCCAATGCCAAACCCTATCATAAGCCTTCTCCAGGTTGAAGAAGACTGCGACGACATGATGGCACTGAAGGAAGCTTCCTGGATAGTTTTCTATTCTGACAAGGTGGTCTATAGTTGATCTACCTTGGCGAAAGCCACATAGGATATCGGTCAGAAGGTTTCGCTTCTTCAAACACCAAATAAGTTGATGGTTTACCATTTTCTCCATCCATTTACATAGGCACCTAGTGAGAGCGATTGGCCTGTAATTATTCGGGCCTGAATTGCCTTTCCCCTGTTTTGGTATTGGTACCACAACGGATTCTCACCAAGAGGGTGGAAAAACACATTCAACCCAGATCTGGTTGAAGGTCTTGAGAACCTCTACCACGCACACTATGGAAGATTTTGGAGGAACGCATTGTGCACATCATCCTTTCCTGGAGAACAGTCTTGGGAATCCTTAATAGCGGATGTTATTTCCCAAAGTGAGGAGTCATTATACCCTTCCAATCTGGTTTTATGTTTGTAGTTGAGGGGGGATGTCTCAAGATGCCATTTAAAGGAAATAAGGTCCCTGTTGATGGAGACGTCGCCGCAGGTCTTCGTGAGACCTCAAACCTTCGCTAGGCCCAAATGTCTCGCTTATTTCCTCAGCAGTATGTGTGACCCGCCCACTCACTTTCAAGCAGTGGAGACTGTTGTTGCTGTTTGGAACCCGATGCTTCTCACTCTTCGCCATACCTGTTTAAGCGGCATCCTGTGGTTTACGCGAGACAAAAACTTTATCCAGGATTGCCTTTTTGCTTCCTTGATGATCCATCGTACCTTTGCACCAAGCTGGGAGAAGGAAACCAGATTTGTCTCCGTTGGATATTTCTTAAAAATACGTAACACAAGCTTCTGCATTTTAATTGCCTCAGCACATTCGTCACTTCACCATGGTAGAAGTGGTCGGTGTATTTTACCGGAGGCTCGAGTAACACTTGCTTTTGCGGCTTGAATAGTCAAGCATTTGTTAGGGCGATCACATTACCAGTGGAACCGACCGTGTCACTATGGGTGAAATTAAATTCCTGTCTAAATAGCGTCCAGTTGGCATTCTCAATTTTCCACTTCTCTGGAGCTAGATAGGTGCCATTTTCACCAGAATTTTTCTTAATAAAAAGGGGAAAGTGATCGCTCCCGCAAAGATCGCTGTGCACAGCCAGTTTGATCTTGTTCAGAAGACTGCTCGAGCACAGGCAGAGATTAATGGTAGAAAATTCTCCATTAAAACTATTAAAACAGGTTTTCTCCCCATTGTTCAGTAAAAACAAATTAAAATCATTAATAAAACCAGATAAAATACGACCCCTACGGTTTTCCTGGGCCCTCGTGCCACCCCATTGGGGTTCATGGGCATTAAAATCACCTAATAAAATGAAAGGCCAAGGAAGCTGTTGGACAAGGGCATCTAGATTAAAATGGGTGACAAGTGCATGCTCAGGTAAATAAACATTGCACAAAGAGCACTCCGCACCCTCATGCTACTCCAGGCTGTAGCGCGGGCAGGTGGCCTTGCCCTCACACCCCATGGCGATGTGGCTGAAGCACTGGCACTGGAAGCAGTGCATGGGAGCCAGTATAAATGTCCGCACAGGTACCGATTCATAAACGATACACACCTTGTTAGGGAGTTGACCAAGCGCAAAAGTGAGAACCACGGACGATGTACTTCTCACTTCTCCGTCGCACTTCGTAGTAAGCCGACGAGCATCTATCACGCCTTGAGACACCATGTCACCCTTGATCTTGTCAACTTCTACGTACAACAGATCATAATGGGAAATTACTCCCACACAGGTGTTCAGGGTGTGGTGCACTTCAACTGTAACCAGGATATTGCATACTTTTTCCACTTAAGCAATTTTTCTGATTGAATATTATTGCTGCATTCCATCAGCAGTGTGCCACCACAGAGCTTCTTGGCCAATTTGAGATCTACATGGACGAGAGAAGACAAGGGTGAATGAGGAAAGGAGAAACCTTTTTAAGTGTTTCCCCTTCCTTCTGGCATCTCATCACTAGGTAGCGTTTACTACCATTGAACTCTAATTCTCCCCCGCCCTTATCAGGGCGGGATCTTTTGGGAGGTGGAAGATCGGTTTCCACCATACCATAAAGAAATTCGTCCCCCGAGCTCCCCACCCACCATGGAGCCACACATTCGGGATGCTGCACCGCAAACCGGTGCAGTTGCCAGGGCTACCTGAGGGAACATACACCCTAGAGGTAGTGGATTGTTTCGGGTTGGATCTTCGATGCACGGGCCCACCAAACCCGTACATCTCCGACCACCCTATGCAGACCCCCACCTCCCTGGCACTCGCCACCATTAAGCCATTGCCACGGAAGCCGAATGACCAGGAGTAGACAGCTCCCGGCCACCCGTTTACAGCGAATCCATGGCCAAAGAGGGGTATTGGCCCGTAGTCCAAACCAGGTATTCGACACCCGGCTGGGAGCCACGGACCTCACCCTCCAGGATCCCCTTCTCCTCCTTACAGAGAAGAGAACTACAGCAAAATAACAAATAGCTTAGGCGATCGCTCAAACAAAATGTCTAATTACAAATTTCTGATAACCAACATAAATATGCAATGAAAGATTTGTATACTTACATTGAACATTTTTACACCTCAATGGTTGTACTTGCAAGGGTTTCAAATTTCATGCTGAGGCAATTATTTCCAAGAATAGTGGAGAAAAAATAAATATTGGCAAAATAATTACTGTTACAATGATATGTTAATTTCATCATTTTCTTTTCAAGCATAGTCCAAAATGAGGGGCCGTTTCAGGTTCAGGGTCATCTTAGACTCAGGTAAATACAGCATTCACCCTTCTTCTGATTGACATTTTATACACTGTACATTACTCACATAACAAACAAGTAATGCAAATCAAGTGCCATATCACATCAGGACTGCCACTCACTAATGATGACCATTTTAGAGACTTGTGGGTAAAAAATAAGGAGCCAATAAGGATTAAATTTTAACAAATAAATGTTGAGATGCCCCAACCTCAACCTGTATTTTGTTTTATCGTTTAGCCTGGTTTACACAGACATTAAATATTACAGATGAAACAACAAATTATCTCTCCTCAAACATTAGGAGCAGCATCTCTGGAAAGGGAAAGAAAGTTGCCCACAAAGGAAAGTTCAACTAATCAAAAAAAAGCAGGAAAAAAATAAGCAGCTTCAAAAAATAAGCAGGAAAAGCAGATAAAATACCTACAGAAAAGAACTTGGCCCGAAAAGCCCGTAACCTGGAAATTAAAATTTGCACAAAAAAAGAAAAACATTCTTAGCATGCTGAAGAAAAATAGCCTTCTAGCCTTCCATCAATAGCTAATGAAACAAAACTCAGCCATTAAGCAAAAACTCCATTTATATTACACAAAACAGGGAAATTTCAGCTCAACTGCAATGCAAGTAAAGGGAGAAGTAAAAAAGGACTGAGTAATTAAAATAAGTGGACAGTGAAAAAAAACTGAACATCCCACAATATCCACTGGCTCAAAAATTGAAAACAAAGAAGAGACAGCTGGTCAAAATTAAATCTCTTCAAAAAGAAAATTTCCAAAAATATACACATCAATTAAACTTCCTGCAAGACAATGACAAAACTTTTTTTCTCATTGCAAGGTTTTTTTTTTATTTAAAAAAATGCAGAACGTGAGTCATATTGCTACATCATTATGCAACTGCTTCTAAAATTTGGAATTTGACTTCTTATGAGGAAATATTTACAGCCCAACATACACCATTATTAATTTGTCCAAATTTCACTTCTTTGTCAACAGCTTTCAATCTATCTACACAAAAAAATAACTACTATAATTGAGAGCATATAACACAAACCTTCATTTTGGCAAGGCATATCTATGAAGAAAAATTTTGTAAAACTTGAGTAGTTTTAAATGACCATACACTTCACGAGATCACGTTCTCTCGGAAATAAGTTAAATCAAAAAATAACAATAACGCTAGCGCACGCCTTATGAAGGTCCATGATCAAGGCCCTGGTACACACATTTCAATACTTGGTGACATAAGAAAACACATTACGCATGCATGATGTTTTGCTGAGGTGATGGAAGTAAATTGCCACCTCTTTTAATTTTCAAAAGGTAAATTTTGCCCCAGGAAAAACTAGGAAAATGTAGAGGATGATTTTTCTTCTTCACAATGTGTATAAAAAGGGGGCTTATATAACTATGTATCCTATAAGCTGGAAAATATGGTATCCTATAAGTATATCCTATACTCGTGTGCCTATTTCGTTATATTTTATGGTTTTCCCATTTGTTTCTAGAGAATGAATTCATTTTTAAGTGCTTCTTGGTCTTATTTTATATGGAAACTCCTGTGCCTAATTGAGGAGTTCAGCATTTACTTTTATTAGGTACGACAGTATGCAAGTGCATTTCCCATCTGTATGCATGCCTTTGTCTTTGGTGTAGTTTTTCATAAATATTATTGTGTCATCTCTATTTGTGTATTTATTCCAAGTGAGTTGAGCGTAAAGTAATTTCTTCTGTCATTACATCATTGTTCTGATCTCGCAAGTGATTTGTGAAAACCTTGGAACCTATTCCCAAGACTGCAATACTTAAATATGAGATGTCTCCATTAATATGTTACCCATCTCATGATTACATAATTCCTATGGACATTGACATTTTGCCTAAAGTGACTAAAATACTACATATCTCTAATCTTGGTAGGATTCTATGAAAACCAATTGGATAACAACTTGCTAACTCTTGTTATGAGGCTTGTGGAAGGGATATGATCTGTGATTAGTATTTGGATTGTTAGCTTAGTTGATCATATAACGTATGCTTTTATACTCTGTGTTTGGCAAAATTTCCTATTTCAATGTAGGATGATGGAATAATTCTATGCAAATTATGTATATTTATCCAAGACAAAAATCACCTCTCATGGTACTAGTGCAATTGGTAGGGACACCGAAAAATGGTAAATGAAAATCATCAAAAGCGGTGTTTAAAAATGACAAATACGGTAAATAAAATCGTTTTAAAAAGGTGAAAGCTGTGTTTATTATTGGGAAAAAGGAGTCTTAAAGGAAGGGATTTTTTTAATATTATTAATAAAGACTTCATACCAATGTGAACAAACAGTTGTTAAATGTGTCCATCACCATTGCGTAGCTTTCGTATCAATGAACAAAGAAATGAGCTTTTTTTAAATACAATGTTCTTACATGGATAGAATTAATTTAACCAAGCCTATGTGAACATAATGCAGATTACAACCATTACTACCAAACTTTATTTTATAAAGAATAGGCCTGGCGGCGAGCCCAGCGAGCCGTTTCGCCACACTTTTGTTTTTTGATATTAACTTCCACAAAGTTAAAATTTAATTATATATTTGTTTTTTTGACACAGATAAATATAAATTAAGAATAAATAAAAACATTTGGGCAAAACCAATATATTCCTGCTAAATAATAGAGCTTTTAAAATTTTAAAAACGTTTTGGTATTTGCCCTTAGAATTTCTCATGCTGTTCTCCGATGTCGCGATAGCGTTATTAACGTCCCTGAAATCGGCAAAACGTAACGGGGTGGTGTTTACAGAATAGGCCCCAAAAACTAAAACAATTGCAAATGAATGGTGATCGTACAGAAATGGTAATAAGCAAAAAAAATTAGTGATGGACGGATCCAGGTTTTTTGTCGGATCCGGAACCGGATCCTTGCCTGGGTTTCGGGTCTTTATTTTTTAATCCTAGATTTTTAATATAGGTATATATAAAAACAGCAACAATAGAATTACCAAAAACAGGTAAATTTATTGTAGAAATATCAACTTCCTATCATCTATGAGGATTATATTTACCTGGATCAAGATTTACGGATACAATAACTACCTATATCTTGTTACTTCTAATGTAAAGTTCACTTTCCTTATCACATACTCATCAAGCAATGCATTCTTGAAACCCGTACAACTATTCTTCAGAGTGCAGTTAAAAGAAACCTTATAAGTTCATTTTCATTAATGAAGGAATTATTTTCCAATTATTAATCAAATCCTTGAATGCTTTCAAATTATTTTTTTAGAAACACAAAAAAATTTTTAATGCAGCCAAGAGATCCCATTTATGGAATATCTGGGGATTCCATTTTTACGACGAAAAAATTATAATAGAATATCACTAAACTAACAATTTTGCATTGTCTTATTAACTATAACCTTTAAAATGAAATTTGAGCATTACGTACTCCTAAGGGGAGGTTGTGTAACTCTGATCTTGAAATGAGATTAACCTTTTTTCATGCTACTAGAAGCAAAATTTTAAAAAAAATGTTTAGGATTTTTTTCTCCATTTTGAGGACAAAGGACAAAAATTCCTAAATCTCCATCTTCTTTATTGAGTTTTGTTTAAGTTGAGGTTAGTTTTTTTCAAATAAAAGCGTTGTCATATCCACGTTCGTGATCGTAATCACATAATAGCCATTGTCCAAAATTACATATTTGGAAGCAGTGTGACGTTAAATCTTCACAGGTGTTCATGGGTCCATATACCTAATATTTCATACTTTTACTACCTTCTCCACTCTATTGGTATTTGTTTAATTCTGATTACTTTATTTGTATCTTCTATTATTTGTATTGGGGGTCGAATGATATTTTGAGATTAATTTCGGCGAGAAAAATAGACAATGTTTGATATTTTAGTTAAAACCTATAATTTTCTCCCTCTTCCAATTAATGTCACCATCTCTTCAAAATCGATAGATTTCTGTCTAAACATGATAGAAATTGGTATCGTAAAAAGGACCTGGGTCAATCACCCCGGTTTGCATGATGCATGAACACCCGGAATTGGCACCGGTTATTTCCCATATCCATTTACGCAAGTTAATAATTTTTTAACAATGAATTTTCGTTCGTGGATGAATGTGCGCAGGTATATAAATTTTGTATAGTTCTATGGATTAAAGTTTTTGATTTCTAAGGAAATATATTTGATCAAAAATTTACTATAGATAAGCTGTGACTAGGAACTTGGTAATTAATTATGTAATTAATAATCCTAAATAGGAAATAAAACAATGGAACAATAAAACGTATAAGTTTTACACTAGGGAAGGGTCGGTTCTAGGGATGTGTGAGTACTCGAAAATTCGAGTCGAGTCGAGTAGTTGGTACTCGACTCGAGTACTTCGAGTATTTTTACGAAAGTCGAGTCGAGTAGTTTTTGTCGACGGAGCCGCCAAGGCCAATAGGTTCAGAAATCTGCAGACAGGAAGCGCTATCATCAAAATCGAGTAAATCTCTGGTTACACGATAGATAACACGTACGAACATGTACTTACGTACGTTCATTTACATTTGCCTGAATGGTTTCATGTACGTTTACGTTAACGGATTCATGTACGTTGGCGTGAACGAATTGATGAATCGGTGGTTACACGATCCATGAAACCCTTACAGTATATAGTTCAACCTTAATAACTTAGTACCTTAGTACCTTAATAACTCTATGATGAAACCGCATATGTACCATATTCCTCCGAATATAGCCCCCCCTTTTTGGCCGAAATCTTCGCGGAAAAAGTCTGGGGGGGACTATATTCGAGCTCAAAGCACCTAATGTCCGTTGTAAAATTCCATCCCCTGAGTTTGAAGGTTTATATCACAAAAATGAGTTGTTAAATTTTAAAATAAAAAATATCGAACTAAATCTTGTTTATTTATACGTTTAATAATGTCAAAAATATATTTTTAGTTGGTTATATTACTTAATTTTTCAACTGAGACAGATAAAAACGCCGGATATTATTCAAGTTGCGGGAAGCAAGTTTGACGCCCACTTGAGGATACACATGAAAAGCCACTTCTCTTTTCTTCGCATAATATATGGAACATATATTTATCTTAGACTAAACAAAGTTTAAAATATGTAGATTACTCAGTTACTAATTGCGTTACGAATAATATTAAAAAATGCGCTATCTCAGCTTGCGGAAGTTGGAAATTTAGTTCATTTTGATGGTATTCTTCATGTTTGAAAACTAAGCACGAGTAAAATGACTTAACAAATTGGGAGAATTAGATATGCTTTCAACGTGTATATATTTATTTCGGAAAGCGAGCTCCACGCGACAGGACTTTTGCCGAGAGATAAGCTGCTCGAGGTTGTCAAGTTGTAAGCTACTGTAGGTACCGCGCGCACCAAACACCACGCGAGAAAATGTCTCTAGTATGCACAGGAAAAATATCCATGTCTATGCTTGAATAAACGTTTATAGGTTGCAGCATTGACCAAAATAAAATCAGCGATAAGATAGATAGCTTTTGTCCCCACATTTCTCGGCTTCTCAACGAAAGAAACAAATTGCTTTTAAATTATGTTCAACTCCGTCTCCAAAATCTTTGCGCAAGGAGGCATAGTGACGGTATGCTTCCAAAGAAACCGTCAGTTCTTAAACTGACACTGACTTGCAGTCTTAAAGGCGATACTTTTTTCAGCTATTGTCGAGTCCTCATGACTCATTCACAGCGATAGGCGATCTGCTTGCAGCAGAAGATTCCACGCGCGCGCTACCTTTCTCTTTCAGGCATGCTCTGGACAGTTAAGCGTGCTTTTATAGCCGAAAATAAATATATATCGATATGAAATAATCAACGAATTCTACTGAGATTTCATAAGTGGATTCATATTAATGACTCGAGAGCAAGAGAAAAGTCCAAACGGTGATTTCCGGAACGGAAAGCGTGCGGGACGGAAAATAACGCAGTCTGACAAATTCATCAATAGCAAAAATATTAATGAACGTAATAGTATGAAACTTCGTATAACTATTAACAAAACCCTTAGCTACAATATGTGAAAAGGAAAGTTTGATATCTCGATCTGTGTTGTTCTTACGATGCCCGAATTCGATGGATCCATCCGGTACCAAAAATAAAACGCTAAAAATCCGTTCTTAAACACGTACTTCAGTAAAAAAAATTGTAAAAATATTTTAATACTACCAGTAAACGTAGAAATAAACAAGCATTAATTTGATATACTTTAATTTAAAATCGCTTTAGCCATCTTGGAGATATTGGTCTTCAAACTCACGGGTGAAGGAAATTTTGTAACGGATGGTAGGCATCGTATTATAAGGGCATTACGGATGATATTGGTATCGTATAAAACTTACAAGTTTTACTATTCCATTTTTTTATTTCCTATTTAGGATTATTAATTACATCATTAATTGCCAAGTTCCTAGTCATATCTTAAGATAGATAATTATAAATATCTATAGATCTATAATAAATTTTTGTTCAAATATATTTCCTTAGAAATCGAAAACTTTAATCCACAGGACTCTATACAAAATTCATATACCTGCTCACATTCATCCGTGAATGAAAATTCATTGTTCAAACATTATTAACTTGCATTAATGGATATTGGAAATAACCCATGCTGATATTGGGTGTTCATGCATCGTGCAAATGGGGGTGATTGACACAGGTCATTTTTATCATTCTAAGTTCTATCATGTTTAGGCTGAAATCATCGATTTTGAAGAGATGGTGCCAATAATTGGAAGAGTAAGAAAAGTATATGTTAAAAAAATAACTATGTAATTAACGGCCAACCATAAATTTGAGGCGCGAGCTTATCAAATATTTACTGCACAAGCAAGGGATTTTGTATGAAATTCACTGCTCTGTTGGACTAACCCCGGCATACACGACATTGCTGAGAAAGCATTTAGCTCTGGCAAGAAACACATAGGAATGCGAGATACAAGGAATGCTCTTCTAATTAGGCTTATGTATTCCTTAAGAAAAATTATTTTGCTTCCTAGCTTACTTTCGTTATAAGTTAATACGGCATGCCACTCGTATAGGCCTCATATTATGCCTAAGTACACTCTAGGTACCATACTGCAAGCTAATTTACACATTTTTGAGTAATCCTAGGAATGAAGGTAATTTTCTTATTTCGAGAACTAGAGGAAAATTTACTTTATGTCTTTTGGCCTGCGCTACATGCCATATTTGACTGTTTATGACTATGCATTAGGTAGATAGACCTGCCATTTGATAGTCGGATTGCTGGCTAACTTTAATTGCAATGACTTAAGTAAGAACTGGGTCTCTTCACTCACGTACAATAATGTACAAACTCGACTCGATACTCGCGAGTACTTGACAACTCGACTCGAGGTCAAAAAGTGCTACTCGCACATCCCGAGTGGGTTCGGTTCTTCGGTTCTCGGTTCTACCAGTTCTTGAGCTTGGAACCGGAACAGAGGCAAAAAATAATCGGTACCGAAATAATTGGCGCGAAAACCAGTTTTAAACCTACTCACACTCCGAAAGTGGAGGCTTCACATTAAAACCTGGTGAAATAGTGTACATAGATGCTTCAAAGTCGTGAATTATTCTAATTCAGTCTCTGAAAATGATTATTCATTACTTTATTTACCATTAAGCAATGCAAAGTAAGTGGTAAATTAAGATCCGAAATGGGAATCGGAACCGAGAACCGAAGTTAAGAACCAAACATGAACCGGAACCGAAAAAAAGTGGAACCTGCCCATCCCTATTTTATACAATACCTATATCATCCGTAATGCCCTCAATAGGATCCCTAATATCAGTTACAAAATTTCAGTCCAAGTTTGAAGACCAATATCTCCAAGATGGCCAATGCGATTTTAAATTAATTTATACCAAATTAAAGCTTGTTTATTTCCACTTTTACTGATGGTATTAAAATATTTTCACAAATTTTATTTACTGAAGTACATGTTCACTGCGTCGTGACCCACCGGTGGGTCACGCAGATGCGTCTAGCACGGTGGCCATAAAATTCTGTGAATTGTCGTAACTTGCAAGGAGTATTGTGAGAGTAGGAATCAAGGACTTCTCAAGTGACTTCACCCAGAGGTTAGTCACTGTTCAAATAATAGACTACTATGTGACACTTAGTGTGACCCACCGGTGGGTCACGCCGCCCCTTCTGAAACTTTTTTCAGCGTGAGCGGTGTGGCCCACCGGTGGGTCACGAACAAATTTACATATTAGCGTATTTTATCCAAAATATGTTTATTTTATGCTTTCTTTTTGTTTTTTTTCATGTTTATGCGATTTTTATACATAAGGATGAACAATACTCGATATAGTAAAACATATCAACTTATTAAAAATAATGAAAATGTTTAGGAAAATTTTTTCTCCTCAACCTCTTGGCTGTCCGTCAGTTGCTCGTAAACTTAACAGTCCGAACTGCACTCGCCCGGCTGGGTGATTGACTCTCTCTCTTCCCTTCCCCCCCCCCCTCTATGGAAGGGAATTGGGAAAGGGTAACTGAGCGTTCTTGAGCCAATCCCTCAGTGGTGGATGAGTGACCGTGCCCTTTCCGGGTGAACGTCTTCCGAAATGCAGACACTACTTTTTTCTGAGTGAGACAAACCACTATGTACTCTTTCCAAAGGATACCCCTTCCCTTTTCTAATAGTGTGAGCAGGGCTGGGGAATCGGTACGCACGGATGGGCATCTACGTCTCACAGACGGGCGCGAACAAGGGCAGGCGCAATAAACAGAGATGGGTGGGAGTCTCCTGGGTTTTCCTAACATCAGCAAATCTTTACTACATGCATTGTATTGTTGCCCCTCTCTTCCCCCATCCCACGCCAGGGTCTAGAAGATAGCGTGCCCCACGTGGCCGGTGGAGGGGTGGGCTGGGGGCGAAGCTGGGAGTAGCCTCCCACAGCCTTCCTCTAATCTCAGGAAACAGCTCAGTGTTGCCGCTTCAACCACCATCCCTCGGCAGTGGCCAGAAGCTCGGAAGGACTGTGACCCACCGGTGGGTCACACCGCCCACGCAAAAGGCTGAGTGTGACCCACCAGTGGGTCACGCCACGCTGTGAGGGGTAGGGCTTTAAACAGCTCCGCAGTGAACGTGTTAAGATCGGATTTTTAGCAAGTTTTTTTTTGTGTACCAGATGCTTCCATCCAATTTGGGGCATCGTAAGAACAACACAGATCGAGATATCAAACGTTCCTTTTCACATGTTGTAGCTAAGGCCTTTGTTAATAGTCATACGAAGTTTCATACTATTACGTTCATCAGTATTTATGTTATTGATGAATTTGCCAGACTGCATTATTTTCCGTCCCACATGCTTTCCATTCTGAAAATCACAGTTTGGACCTTTATCTTGCTCTTGATTACATTAATATGAATCCACATATGAAATCACAATAGAATTCATTGGTTATTTGATATCGATATATATTTAGTTTTTGCTTTAAAAGCACGCTCAATTGCCCAGAGCATGCCAGGAAGAGAAAGGTAAGGCACGCATGGAATCTTCTGTTGCCAGCAGCTCGCCTATGGCTCTGAATGAGTCATAAGAACTCGACAATAGCGGAAAAAAGTATAGTCTTTAAGAATGCAAGTCAGAGCCAGTTTAAGAACTGATGGTATCTTTGGAAGCATACCATCACTATGCCTCCTCGCGCAAAGTTTTTGGAGACCGAGTTGAGTATAATTTAAAGTGCAATTTGTTTCTTTCGTCGAGAACCCAAGAAATGTCAAGACAAAAGCTATCTCACTATCGCTGATTTTATTTTGGTGAATACTGAAACAAATTATCTTTTATTCAAGCATAGGCAAGGATATTTTTCCTGTGCATACTAGAGAAATTTTCTCGTGTGGTGTTTGGTGCGCATACCTACTGTAGCTTACAACTTGGCAACCAGCTTATCTCACCTGGCTGAAAGTCCTGTTGCGTGGAGCAGTACCGCAAAGTACGAATTAACACATCGTATTTATCTTTAGTAGCATTATTTGTCAACTACAATTTAGAATACAATATTTGTTCTATCTCTACATTATTTAAAGTCCAATCAAGTCCACACACTGACGATTTATGGCCGGCCCTGGCGTACCTTGCACGCGCGCTCGCACTTTTTCATTGTTCTTTTGTTAATCCAAGTTCAAACGGAGACATAGGAGCGGAATGGGCAGAAGATGGACAAGTGATAAAGCATCTACTCAGTCACACGACAGCAGAGAGCGGTCGTATGGGGAAGGGGTGGAGTTCAGCCCGTCTGTCTTCGTCTGCCAGTGCAGGAGTAGTTGATTAACATGGTGAGAAACGAAGTTAACAAAAACATTAGTTCTCTTTCGGAAGAAGAAACAGTGCCTATATGCCAACTAGAGCTAAAGCACAGCAGGCTCTTAGAAAAATTAGCACCCTTTACCGGGCCAGTGATGCTTCCGCCGAAGACTTTAGCAAATTTAGTGAAGTGGAAGGGTCTCCGCTTTCGGCAACTGCCAGTATACTGAAGCAGACGATGCTTCAATGATTTTTCAGCCAGGGATAGAAATTAAAAGCACTGTGCTGTTAATGTGAAGGGTGCATATGCGTGATACTAAAGGTCCAACGCTTGTTTTGTTATGCGTTTTCTCATCGCGACAAAGTCGTCAGTTTTCTGTTGCCAAAGAATAATAAATTTCCTTATAATTTTACGATTCATATATCCTGGTTTCGATTATTTTTTCCCCTGAGCAGAAATAATGGGAATACTTGTTTTCTGGTACATTTGTTGATTTGTACATATTTTTTAATGTTTTCGTTAATACTGCCAGGACCGATTTTATGCGAATAATTAAAATCTATCCCGTTCAACATATTTTTATTTTACAATTCCTGAATTCATGGATACATACAATTTTGAGTGAATGCATCGATAATTCTTGGCACAAGTATTTCACGGAAGTTACCTCCGTTCCCTCTAGATCCTCCGAACGGCAGCACTAGTACGACACACGATGTGCAGCGCAACCTACAGAGGCATTTGCGTCAGTAAATAAATACTCGCTGCAACTACTTTTCGAGGGATAACTGAATGTGAATTTTAGGATCGGCTTGAAAGAGGTAATTATGCCACAAATATTTTCGACCGCCGAAAAATGTTGTGTTTCTGCGATTCATTACGGCAACTTTCCTAACCAATGGACGTACAAGTTAACAATCGAATACTTCAGCAAAGCGTAAACCAGGGTGGCTACTGAGACCCAAATTTTTAAATTCCCTGACTATTCCCTGACTTTTTCCTGACGGACTCACAAATTTCCCTGACCGATCGCCAAAAGGGCTCTACTATTATCAGACTATCTAAACTATTATCTGCTGAATTAAATTTCCGTCAAAACTCAGAAAATGTTAAAAGCTGAAATCAATAAATTAAAAGCTACAAGTATACCCTAATGAAAAAGTATATTAAACCTTCATAAGTTAAACCCTCATGCCAACTACAGTAGAAGCCCGGTATAGTGAGTACGGCTTATTGCGAGAATCACGTTCTAGCGAGTGATTGTCTTTGTACCGCCAAAAGGCCTATGTTTTACATGTAAAATAAAGCGGATATAGCGAGGCCAAAAAGTTCCTTCCACGGTATACGCTTGGTATTACGACAGATATCTCTCAAAAGCGATGCACCGCCTAGCAAAAATAAACTATTGTGTTTTGTATTATCTGCTAATTAAACTAAAAATACAAGATGTGTGCCATATCTACAACACCTAAAGCCAGTTATGTCCAAACATTAACGATTTACGGCCTTCAGTACGCTCTGCGCGCTCCCATTTTACGTTCTTCTTTTGTTAGGCCCAGTCATCAGTGGGAGTGGGCAGACGACGAGCAAGATGAGAGTAGGAGAGGGAGTTAGGTCTAGGCATGGGCGATATTGATAATTCAATATCGGGATACGATAATTTTAGCATATCATAAGGTGGCGATAACTATAACTCAGCGTGACGATAAATATCGTCTAATCGTACCCCGATATGTTATCGGGGCACGATAAGATGTCGGGGCACGATAAGATATCGTGGTGCGATAAATATCGCAAAATAGGTATCGCGATAACTATCACGATAAACATCACGATAAACATCACGATAAATATCGCGATAAAATATCATGATATCGTGACCATGATAAATATCGCGATAAAATATCATGATATCGCGCCCCGATAAAATATCACGATATCGCGCCCCGATAAAATATCACTATATATTATCACGATAAATATCGCGATAAAAGATTGTGATATTACGCTCGTTCAAACATAGCGTGTTCGCGCCCGATGAATTGTCGTGATGTTGCTCCAGTTAATCGTGTCGGAAAAAGACAGCCGTAAGTTGGCCTTCGCTTAAGCTTGAAAAATATCTACGACCCCCGAAACATGCCATATTTCAGTGAACCTTCAGGCCAATTTTCCCAACTGATGGACATACTGGTTAACATTCGAAAATTCGACAAAGCTGATATTATCGTCATGACATATTCGCAAAATTATCCAAAAACTTCCACAGTATACCTAATATTTTAATTCTGACTAGTAACGCTGTCTTAACAGCTTTCTTCGGCGATCGAAAAATAGAGGAACTGAAAGAAAAACATCGAAACTAGGGGAATTAATATTTGATATAATAGAAAATGTCCTGTTTCTTTCTTGAAATATGTTGATATTCTACCAGATTGTGCCTGAAATGACTTTTTTGCTGTTTACCTTCGTCAAATACCACGGAAACAAAAGAAAAACTGTAAATACGAACGACTATGAGAATTAGGTGGGTTTTTTTAACACCATCAGATATAACGAGCGCTCGATTTAGCGAGCGATTTCCGAGGGATTATGAGCACTCGTTATACCGGGATTCCACTGTATACGCCCTTTTCTTACACATTCCACGGCCGTATATCGTATTTCGGTGGCCATATATGTTTTCTTCGGTAAAATTACAATGATGATGTCTAATCCTTCAAGAAAAAAGTGGCGTGTCGCGGTATTTCTGGGAAAATGAGGATTACTGAAAAGTCATCGAAGAGAAAGTTAATGGCCAATTTATGGCAAGTTAATGGTGGACTCCGGTACAGGTATTACTAAGGTGCGCGAAAAATACAAACCAAAGGCAAGTTGTTGGACTGCATCAAACTCGGATGGCACGAGTGACATTCAGAAGCGAATAACAAATTGATTAACGTGGTTATAACCCCTAGATTGTGAGAGGGAACCAAAAATGTACAAATATTTGTATAAACAAACAAAACGTAATGGCGCCACTGCGAACGAGGCAATTAGCAACGGCAGCATCATATTCAGGAATATCATATTTGAGGTGTTTTTTGACATGACTAAATTGCTTCGAGAGGGAGCTAAGGGGACCATTCAATAACTACATCGAGCGTGAAAGGTGGGGACGGGAGGATGACTCTTCTTACTGTCTCATGAACGGGGCTATGGGAATCGAATATGATCTTATGCAAGATTTTGTTTACACGAGTGATCATACTTATATTACCTTTCTAATAATCATCGTATCATATTTTTATAACTGCAAGCACATATTTACTACAAGCTATTGTGCTCCACCTGCCTCCAGATCTGAGTCTCAGAAGTTAAAAATAACATGAGGTAAAATTTTCTGAACAACATAGCCTCGGATTCCTTGTGATGAGCGTAATTCATGTGATCATGAATTTTAACACTAATAGGCAAATATCGCATTACGGATGTACACAAGGGATACATTGTACGTCTGATTCAAATCTAAGTAACTAAGAAACACTAATAAGAAGATTCACAACTGAATGTTCCACAAATTGATGGGGCTTATTCCATGCACGTCGGCGACGGATATTAGTTTTAGTCGGTAAAATAAAGGGCGGGAAAGACTGGCCGATAAACATAATGGTAGAAAAATAACGAGAATTTCGATGTTTCTCCCTGACTGTCACGATAATTCCCTGACTTTTCCAGAAATGCAATATTCCCTGACAATTCCAGGTTTTCCCAGTTTTCCCTGACGATCGCCACCCTGGTAAACTATTGATTTGGAAGATTTAATTGGCAAAATACACGATAAATATGCAATTGTGCACGAAAACAGCCCTTCTACCTGTTTCTAATAGCATGGCAACGAAAGAAAAACGGAAAGTAAGAACAACTGTGCAAATTGAGAGGCTTAATACAACACCTTCGGATATAACGAGGCCATTGAGAGCACTCGTTATACCGAGATTCCACTGTATTAGCTACTTCACAAAGCTTTACATAAATAAGATTCTCCGCTGTTGTATAAGGGAGAATTCCTGATGCCTAAAAATCTTCAGCACAAGGAATTAGTGAGGAATTAGAGTGCAGCTCACAGCCAAAATCCATTTGTGCATTACATAATGAATGCAGCAAATATATTTCATCAGCCACTTATGCTATGTACATTTTTTAAAGTTTAAAGCAATGTTAGGAGTGTTATGCTGAACCAAACAATACCAATCTCATTAAATTATTGGAGCACCAAACATACCTGTGTCTAGGTCTCGGGTTAAAGCGAAGCTTCCTCCTTATCAGATGAGATGCATTGCAGTTAATCTCCAGAACAGATTCTTCATGTTCCAAAGCTTCCTGCAAGACTGCACGGACAGCTTGAGCTGCATCATCTATTTCATAATCGTGGGTTGTTCGTAGTGGCATTTCAAGTTCCAAGGCCAAAACATTGTCCGCCTGGAATGAAATATACAGACAGACATCAAGATCAGAAAAATTTTGCCTTAAGACAAATAATGAGTTCATCAAATGCAGAAAATACAAAAAAAGAGGATAAACAACAATGTATCAAGGTTTTTTTAATGCAAAAACAAACTTCACTTGAATTACAGCACCAACAAAATACACCCAGTTTTCTTTTTATTTCTCATAAATTACTTAAGACCACAGTATTTGAAAAATTTACATTGCATGCTGAGATATGCAGCCCATGTTTGGACAGGTTCATGAGGAAAAAAGACATTTTCGCCACAAAATTCATTTTTCCCCTTGAGCCAGTCACACAATTCGTCAAAAATACTAATCAGCAACCACTGAGCACTGGCAAAGTTGAAATCTTCTAGAATAATAGAGATACAGTAGAACCTCTATTTTACGAAGTTGAAGGGACCTAAAAATTTGAGCTTTGTAAATCAGAGGGTTTGTAAATTGGAGGTTATCTTCCACTAACTCCTCTGTCTCCGGAACTGATGTGTCACCAAAACCAACTGATCTTCAACAGTAGGAAATAGTTTTTGAGGTGACACTCCCATGCTCTGGCAACACCTCGCACA
This sequence comes from Platycnemis pennipes, assembly GCA_933228895.1. NCBI lineage: Eukaryota > Metazoa > Arthropoda > Insecta > Odonata > Platycnemididae > Platycnemis > Platycnemis pennipes. Next base: position 50,271,438 of record OW121846.1, read on the forward strand.
GCATGGAGCAATGTCCAAGGAGGCACATCATGCACATAAAAGGCTTGATCTGCGACAAATGTACGTCTACTAAAACTCTGCTGACAAGAATGCGAGTATACTTTCAATGCAATTAAACACTATGCTGTACTTAACTTTTGAAATTGTTATTTTAGGATTGAAATCAAACTAATTACTATAACAAATAATAGTCATCTGCTCATTCTGGGGAAAAACAACAGATATTACGTGAAATTCTCTGTGTGCAGTGTATCTACATCAAATTGAAAGGATTTAAAAATTACACCTCAATTGTATTGATTCACTGTATAACTTAGGCGTTATTCCTAAGGCAAGGAGACTCACTTTAGCAAAAGAGAATGAAACAGCCATGAATTAAAAAAAAACAGGTGACTATTTTTCTACAAATTTATAATGGTATGAACTTGGCTGCTGCAACTGAATTAAGTTCTTGTTGCTGTTCAGTTGGTAGATCTCTAAATAAGGGGAATAAGAGAATTAACTCATCCCACAGAGTATTTTAAGCATATGCAGTTATGTATTAATTAACGAAAGGGGTATATTTAGTGCTAGTCGATTTGTGTTTAAAGAAGCCATTTTAACATGGGAAAGCCAGGGATGCATTTTAACTAGGAAATTTCAAAACAAAGTTCCAACTGACCTAGTATATTTCAGTGAAAAGACCAGAAAATGCCTTTTTTGAAAATAGCATATCGTTTGAAATACATTTAATAATATTTCGTAGCTGATGAAAGTCAATCTTAGAAATTCACTCAGTTAATTTGATTTTCCCTCTTTTTTAAGATGCGTTCTACAGTGCTGACATCTAGCGGTGATTTACGAGAACTATTTACTCGCGGCTACGGAAATCGAATCAAATTTTTACCTAACGACGTAAAACACTTCTAATGAAAAATTAAATAATCATATTGCATCAAGATTTGAATATAAGTAGTTTATTATCGCAAAGTTAGTATTTTTTAATAAAACTAATCTCCACGACAGCTGCAGCAAAGAACTTCCTACGGGAATACTATTTTCAAGTGAAAGGCTGAACAAAGTTCTGAATTGGGGTTGCGGCGGCTACCTTAAAGCTAATTTTAAATAATTCCAGAGAAAATATGGATACTTTGTGACGACGAGTTAGGTATTCGCAATACACAAAATGATAGAAAAGGAATAGAAATTACCAAGCACTAATCCGATTATTTTATAAACTGGGGCATTGTTTTCGAGAAGTAGGCGTCGTGCCATGCGTCTTTGAACATTTTTTCCTTGGATCATATAATCAGGAATGAATTGCGATTTGGATGATCAGTCTCTGGGATTTTTGCTACAGTTTAAGCACTTCAAAAATCACTATGCTCACATTCGATTTTTCCACATTTTCCCATGATATGAAATACTTGCACTGACCTATCTGGCTTCAGCTGCTCCTGTCACGGTATACAGCGATCGTTATTCCATTGTACTGAGTTCAGTGCTACAAAATCATTTCAAAAACTTCGTAAAACAGAGGTCAATCATTCCTAGGGACTGGCCTCTCACTCTGTAAATCAGTAAAATCGAGGTTTCTTAAAATAGAGGTCATTTTACATGGTTTTCCTCTATACAAAGATCGGGACCGGCGGAATGGTTCGTAAATTGGTGTCATTTCGTAAATTAGAGGTTCGTAAAAAAGAGGTTCTACTGTATAGAATAATAAGAATAATAGAGTAACATAACAATGCTAGAATAGCTAGAATGAACGCCTAATTTGGGAGACCTATCAGATGCAGACCAACTCAACGCGACCATCCTGCATCTGAGCAGGGATGCAGCCGAGTACGCAAACGAAGCACCCGATTCTTTCATGAGCCACACACGAACATGAAGAGGGGTGCTCAAGAGGATGTCGAGGCCTTCGCTGACAGAGTACGGAAGGTGAAAAGCCAGACTTATGACTTGGCTGGGCCTGCAGAGCTTGCCGCCGCGACCCAATACAAGGCAAATCAGTAGGTCCTGGATGCTTTCCTGAACGGTCTGACCACAGAGGTGGGTCGGCAATGCCACCTCACCTTGCCACAAAATTTCGGCGATGCTGTCGAGACTGCCATCCAGATTGAGGAGGTGGAGAGGCGCCCCAAGAGAGAGGAGCCAACGAGCTGCTGCGTCTTCTGGGTACCGAGAAAGGGGAGGTGCTTCAACTGCGGCTAATTTGGGCACATGGTGGGGGTGTGCCACAGCAAGAGGCAGTGCTTCAACTGTGGAGGGGAGAACCACATCGCCCATGAGTGCAGACAGCGGCAACGGACAATGGGATTAAACGGTGCCGGGACTGACAACGCCACCAAATCCAGCCCCTGCTAGACGTCGTCCTTCCGAGGGTGGAGACCGGGGAAGGACCTGGTGATTTGGTGTCAGAGTTGATCATCGCAGGGAAGATGGCCAGGTTCCTGTGTGACACTGGCGCTCAGGTATCCCTTGTATGTAGTGATGTGTGCGGACGTTGGGGTGTTAGAAGGTCCCCCTACCGCGTTAAGGGTATTACCAGTGGAGTAATGAGAAGTTTGGGAGAGAAAAGAGTTGATTTTAGTGCTTATGGGGTTCACTATGGGTTCTTTATGCAGGTAGTGAATAGGTTAGGGGGTTACGATGGGATTCTAGGTTTAGATTTTTTGCAAAGATTTGGTTGCTCTATTGATGTTAAGCAAGGGATTCTTGTTATGGGATAACGAGATATGGAATCTGAGGGGGGGCCAAAGGGAGGGAATGGACACTGAAGTGCGAAGGGAGACACTACGAGATTAGAGTGACGCAGAAATTCTAGTCCGGCTGGCAAAGACAACGTTGCCGGGGCGGTGCGAAAAATTATTTTGCACTAGGATGCCTGACTCTTGTGTTCCGATGGGCGCTGATGCCCTTGTAGAGTCAAAACTTGAGGATTTGGAGGGCTGCATTGTAAAGAGACAAGAGGAGTTTACACTGTCCTGTAAAGTTCGTGGTGAAGGGTTAATTTATTTTATTTTTTGTTCTTTTGATTTCGCTGTCGCCTTTTACATATATTTCAGGTAACCTGTGAGGAGAGACCATTTAATCGGGAGATTAAATATTGTTTGGAGGGAGGGTGATGTAAGCGTGCGGAGTATTCCCCCCGTCACCACCCTCCTTCATGCTCCTGCCACCCCACCCTCTGCTCCCTCATCCCCCATCCGGCGACCCATATGAAGTGGCCATCGGAATGCAGAGGACAGAGAGCACCAAGTGGCATCCTGCCTCCGGCTTCCACTCTTCACCTAGCCGAAGAAAGTGGAGCGCTTGCTGGAGGAGACGCCGAGCATTGGAGGAGGGGTGAGAGAGGAAGGAGGGGCGAGAGAGGAAGGAGGGGCAAGAGAAAAAGGGGGGACGGGAGAGAGCAACGGATGGCGGCGCGTGGTAGTCAGTGGCCGGCGGGAGAAGCGTGATGCAGTGGGGCGGAGAGAATAAAATTTTCATGAGTGTCGCTGAGTTTTCTTTCAAGATCCCTGCCAAATCAACGCGGTGACCCAAGAGGGAGACCAGGGGTCTTACAGTAACAAAATAAATAACAGCAGTCTAGATAATGGGCAGAGGTTGTTCAAGGACCATAATGTCATTACACAGCATTGCATGAAATTTTTCCTGGCAATGTAGAAATGGCTGCCACGCAATTATTCATCTGATTTTTCAGGTCACAAGCACTTTTAAAGGTTAAATTTTCCAAAAAATTATTACTAATGCCGCTACAGCAGTTGTAATTGTTCCCAGGAGAGATAGAGGATGGATTGAAAAATTATTTTTATTAGGGGAGTTTATCAACACCCAAGGCCACTTATGCAATTAACTGCAGGTTTTTCAAGGAACAAGATAGGTGGAGAGTTACTCAGTACCAGAATTAGTCTGCTTGTAACAAAAGACACCCAGAGTTCACGATTTAATATCTATTCCAACAGATCAAGTACTGAACTTGGAAGAGTTCTCCATTTAGCAGTCACATTAATAAACCAGTACAAATATCAGTCACTCCCTCTATTCAAACCAAAGACCACAGGGTAGATTACCAGTACTCTAGCCACCAACTAATCTGAACCTCTATGTAATTACATCCAATTGTGGTGCATCATAAATGAAATGCGTGAATAGTAGTACATTCACCTCCCACATATGACAGTATCTCCCCAACATTTTCCACATGCAACTCCGCATATCATTTAGACCTTTAGTAATGTGGAAATCGTAGCTAATGCCATTACTTATCCTGGCTATTTTTTGTTTTACCTGTTACCAGCATTTCATAATGTGCACAGTTCACTTTTAATTAAAGCTTACGTGTGACAGCACATACCATACTCGCTGCCATGCGCCTGGAATTATGGCAGTTCAAATTCTCTGTGAACCCTACCTCGTCCTTTAGGGCGAGCAATCGCAGCTCAGCTGTCCGTGAAGGGGATGTCCGCACCAAAATCTTGTAGCACGGATGGGTTGAGTGAGGGTGGGTAATCCCGTTACAAAATTTGGGCGGGTTGTGTTGGTGGGGGTAAGGATTATGACGGCCGAGGAGTTTGGGTTTACGGTGTGTGTGTTTGTGGGGTGGGAGGGGGGTGGAGGAAGGGTCTGGTTGCAGAGAGGGAAGGTCCCAGTTGCGGGCGTATCTTTTATGAGGCCTGCAAACGGGCACCCATTCCGGGAGACCCTTACCTGCCCATGTTGGGCATCCTCACCCATGTTCACCTACACCCGTGTGGTCTAGATGCCCGACCGTGCCCCCTTTCACCCCAGGTGCCCGCATACTTGGCGGGTGCCCGGGTCCTAGGCGGGTGCCCGGGTCCTAGGCGGATGCCCAGGTTGCTCACCCAAACTGAGGGGAGGGGTGGTAAGAGTGAGCGAAAAATATTGTAAACAGCAAAGACTCTTGAGAAAGATATACGGCGGTGATGATCTTAGGGCGGTTGCCTGCCGACGGATGACCGCCTACACTCAGCAAGTTCTCCATTAGGTCACATTTGTAATACTTCGGAAAAGTCCGTCAAATGTCTTCGGGTTGAGCCTCTCTCTTTATCTCCTATCTATCTATCTTTATCTATATTACTGAGCTTGAAGGAGAGGGTAGGGTGGGTGGATGGTGTCATGGAATGTCTGTGAGGTTCTTTCTTCTTCTTCTGGGCAACCCTGGGGGTTGCATGGCGGTGGCTACAAGTAATAACCTGTGAATGGTTTTTTTTTCTGGAAATGGCCTAGTTCCGTAATTTTTTATAGCTATGATAGGGCGATAGAAGACAACTAAAGTGCGGTTGGGCCAGTTGCCATCGTAACAGCATAGATGTTTGAAGCAAATGTCTATTTTTAGCATCCCTACTAGATTCCCATCTCTACTGACTATTCTGAAAATAATATTCTCATTACAAAATGTTAAACTATTGTTTTCTATATGTTTTCAAAACTGGGATGAAATTTTGTCAAAATTACAATCACACACTTAAAAGCATTGACATAGTAGGTACTTATTTTACCATATTTTAAGACATGCATCTTTTAAGAATGCTTTCATGAACAACCACAAAAGATATAAAATGTTGCCACAGAGAACAAAAGTTGGAGAAAACAAAGATAACATTTTTTCATGACTTTTTTAAAATGTTCGAAATTACGAAATTATGAAGTGCCAATTTTCCAGCCCCGCTGACTTCGTATTATCGAGAGTTCACTGTATCACACTTCACAGAAATAAGAGTAGGTGCAACTGGCACCTACTCTTCGGTGCTCTCACCTACTCTACTACTGAATACAGAACAGATAAATGTAAAGGCATGAGAAACTCATAGTTTAATTTTGCATGACAATGTTATATTCTCATCATCATCATTATCGGTCAACAATCCTAGAATTGGTTTGATGCAGCCCTCCACTCGATTCTTCTATCGGCCAACCTCTTCATATTGACATAACTCCTATCTTTTACATCCTTCACAACTTGCTCCATATATCTCATACCAGGCCTACCTTTTCCATTCTTCCCGTTCACTTTTCCCTCAACGATTGTCTTTATCAGGCCATCGTGTCTTAAGATGTGGACTATCAAGTTGTCCTGTCTTCTGTTTAAGGTTTTCAGTAGACATCTCTTTTCTCCCACTCTTCTTAAGACTTCTTCATTTGTCACTTGATTGATCCATTTTATCTTCATCATTCTTCAGTAGCACCACATTTCAAATGCTTCCAGCCTGGACTTCTCTGCTGTTGTTATTGTACAAGCTTCGCTGCCATATAGTAGAATGCTTCAGATGCATGTTCTAATGAAATGTTTCCTCACGCCCATGCTTGTATTTGCAGCTGTAACCAGTATCTTTTTCTGGTAAAATGCCCTTTTCACCTGGGAAATTCTACTGGCAATTTCGCTTTTACTTTGTCCATCGCTGGCTACTCGGCTTCCCAGGTAAAAGAACTCTTCCACCTCCTCGATTTTTTGTTTTCCTAGTATAACATTGGTCCTGGCTTCCTTCCTCTTACTGCATACCAATACCTTAGTTTTCTTATTATTGATCTTCAGATGATATCTGGTCATTGTTCTTTCCATATTTTCTATGTCTTCTTAAAATTTCCTTCTGTTTCTGCCATGACTGCTATGTCATTGGTGAATCGTAGCATGCTGATTTTCTCACCGTTGATATTCACCCCCAGAGACTTTTCTTTGACTTCTTGGATGGCTTTTCTCAATGTAGACATTGAATGATATGGGAGACAGTGCACAAACTTGCTTCATTCCTTTCTTTATGCTTGCTTCAGTACTGCTGGGTCCTGATTTAATTATGGCCACCTGGTTTTTATACAAGCTGTGGATAACTCTCGGTCACTGTATGATACTCCAACTTTTTTCAGAATCTTTAGCATCATGTTCCAATCCACGTTGTCAATTGTCTTCTCCAAATCTACAAACGCAACAAATGTCAGTGGATTCTTCTCTATTCTCTTCTCTAAAAGTAGCCTGAGGGCCAAAATTGCTTCTCTTGTGCCCTTGTTTCTTCTGAACTCAAATTGGTCCCCATCCAGGAACTCCACAGCTTTTCGTTCTATTCTTCTATAGATGATTCTCATCAATTTCTTCAAGGCATGCGTCGTCAGGCTTATGGTCCTAAAATGGCCCACAGTTCTCAACCCTCTTCTTTTTGGCAACAGGGATGATGATGTTCTTCTCAAAGTCCGTAGGTATCTCTTCTGTAGAGTACATGTCGCATATGGTTTTGTAGAGCTGAGTAAATGTCTTTTCTCCAGCATTCTTAATTATTTCAGCAGGAATATCATCTATCCCCCAAGCCTTATTTATCCTCAGATCCCTTACAGCTGCATCAAATTCTGATCTGAAGATTGGGCTCCCAAATAATCCTTATCAACTTCATTTTCCTCTTCGATTACTTCTGCTCTTTCATTGTACAACTCTTCCAAGTATTCCTACCATCTCTTCACCTTAAACTCATGTTCAATTAAGAGATCTCCATTCTTTTCCTTGATGCTGTTACATCTTGCAAGCCCGTTCCTTGAAGTAATTTCTCACCATCCTGTAGGCAACTTCCACATTTCCATCTGCAAGGTTGCTTTGTACATCTTTGCGTAGATCCTTCATCCACATTTCCCTTACTTTTCTCACTTTACGGTTTATTTCATTCCTGATTCTTTTGTAGTGAAGTTGCCCTTCTTCAGTTTCCACATTTTTATATATTCTTCTCTCTTCAATCAATTCTAAGGCTTCTTCTGTAATCCATGGCTTTTTCTTGACAACTTTTCTTCTCCCCAAAGCTTTTTTGCGGCATCCTTTAGCCCAATTTTGATGCTCTCCCATATCTCTTCCACTGATTTCACAGTCAAATCCTCTTCTATTTTGTTTTCCATTGCCTTCTATCTGCACCCGGGTAACTTTTGCAGTTCTTTACCTGGTTTCTGAACCTCTACTTCACTAAAATGTAGTCATTTTGAAATCTTCGTCTGTCTCCAGGCATTTTCCAGGTATATCTTCTCCGTTGGTGGTTTTTAAACAATGTGTTTGTGCCAACCAACCACCAACTTGTGTTGTGTGCAGAATTCTGTAAGTCTTTCTCCTCTCTCATTTCGATTTCCCAAGCCATATTTTCATGTTATTCTTCCATCTTTACCTTCGCGAATAACAGCGTTCCAATCTCCTACAATAATTAAGTTTTCTTCTCCTTTTATGTGCTTTGTTACTTCCATATTATCCTCATAGACGTCTTCCACTTCTTCCTCTTCGTAGTCCGATGTAGGCATGAAAACTTGTACCACAATGGTATCTGTAGGCTTGGTCTCAACCTTCACCATTGTAATCCTCTCACTGAACTGCAGGAAGCTCCTCACGTGCAGTCCTGCACTCCTCCTGAGCATTATGCCTACTCCACCATTACCATTTTTTGATCCAGAGGGAATAATTCTATAACTTCCACTCCAGATGTCTCCTTCTTTGGGCCATCTCATTTCACTGATTCCTAATATGTCAAAGTCCATTCTTCGCATTTCCACCTTAAGGTTCTCCAATCTCCCACAGGTCTGAAGTGATCACACGTTCCATGTTCCTACACTAAAATGACAATCACACATGACCAATGTACTCTCTCAGGTAGTCCGCACCCGGAGATGCGAATGGGGGACTATTTTACCTCCGGAATATTTTACTAGAGAGGGTTCCATCACATCATGATAAAAAAGAAAGGAGTGGAGTAGCTGCGACTCCTCGGGATAATATTGTGGTGGTTTCCCCTTGCCTTCCACATCGCAGTACTATAGCCGTTTAAGTAAATTTTACCATGCCAGAAGTGAAATGAGCATCGCTCTACCAACCACTGTGGTCTCCACCTTCACTCATGTGAAGAAGAGCTGCTGCCCTCTCCTCCAGGTGCTAAGAAGCATAATTGTTGGCGGCCTCCCGTCGCCAAGTCACAGCATCTTTACAGGTTTCTGTATCATTTAAAGGCCTATCTTACTCAATGATAGACCAATACCAACTCCGAGTGCTGCCACTTTTTGTCCAAGACTGCTTATTCTACGAATTAACTCACTTATATCGCAGCTAACCTCTATTTAGATGTCGAACCACCATCCGCAACCCAGTGGATGCACTCGGTTGTGTTAAGCTCAGCTCCGAGGTTATATTCTATTCCAAAAATAATATATATGACTGCAACATATCAAACAATTAATGAAAAGTAATAAATTTTAAAACTTTAAGCTAGCAAAGATAATTTTAAAATAGATCGCAGGCTTTCCCAGCATACGCTGGAAGTGAAGGCTGTTCGGGTGCTCCACTGGGTCAAATCCTCCATCGGTGCCAACATTTCGAGGAACCTGAGGATGGGGAACGACTCGTTCCTCGAAACGTCGGCAGCGATGGAGGATTTGACCCGGTGGAGCACCCGAACAACCTTCACTTCCATAATTTTAAAATGTTTTAATATTATCTTGAGCCAAAGCAATAAGGTGGAATGGTAGGAGATGAAATGCAATTTTATACTCTATATCTCAATCATTCATTTCATCTTACTAGAAAAACAATTTTAACCATTTCAATTTTTTTTTAATTGGAAATAATTTTCATTTTTATAACATTTAAAAACATAACATTCTATTCATCAAAAGTACAAGTTTTAAATTCTGGGCCTTCAGAGGTATAATGGTCTTCACAGTTGTGGGCTTGAATGAGTTAATGTAATTCCCAAAGTAATAGCATGTAGGTATCCATAGTACCAATATGCTGTTAAATTATCACACAATATCCCTATTCAATATTCTGAAACTCAAAAGTTCTGTAACTCTGAGCTTTTATTAGCTTCTTCATGCAATTACTCACAAAAATTCAATGGTACAATAAAAACTGTCCCCATATTCCCACACAGAACATTTTCCCTCATTAATAGGATATTACAAATACCATATGGAAAAGAGAAAATGTTTCAAATACCTTATATCTTGGATTATCACTGCTGACAGCTAACGATCGAGCATGGTCAGACGTAGGTCTACGATCCAGTGGGGATGACTTGAGACGTGGCAAGTTAAGCCGCATCTTTTCCAGTGAGAGTATAAACCATGAGTCATCTTCATTGTTGTAACGTATTCGAGACAATAACTTATTTTTTTCTTCGACTGGTATAAAATTGTCGATAATAACATAGAGTAATTTAAGCTCCCTGAAAAACAAAGGAATGCAACAAATAACAAATGTAAAGCTGTCCTTTAAACCACAATTTAAAACTCAGCAACACACCATTGATAGGATTAACAGCTTGAATTTCAGCATCAATAAATTACTTTATTACATCAAGAGCTACAAGTTTACTGAATATACTGAATACTGAAAAAAATTTGCAGAAATGTTTACACAATGCATTTAGAGCAAGAATTCCTTTTTTTTCATACCAAGCTGTTAATTTAAATGAAAAATTATGTTTAAGCTTGCTTTCGCTTAAACTGTTCCCTGGTGCTTCAGCCATAATGACCTAAAGAGGTCCAATCTTTTAAACCTATTGACCCTTATGACCTTAATGACCTAAAGAAGTCCAAGCAGATTAAATTGAAACTGTAAAATAAGCCTCTAATTGCATTTAAATCACAATTGGTAGGGATAAAGTTTCTAGATTAACCCTCTTAGTGCTAACCTTCTTCCTGGGGTACTAGCGAAAGGGTAGCAGAGGGTAATTTAATAAAATATAGCACCTTAGGAAAAAAAATTATGAAACTATTGTTATAAATATTCAAATATTGTTACATATTATATTCATGTTATATTCAAATATTTTTTACATTAATTAAGTTTAATTATCTGTAATTACACAATTTTTTTACGTCGGCTGAAAAAATTTTATTCTTTTAGTGTCATAAAGTTTAACTTAAGTCCCACTCCTTTAATTTCCTATACTTTGAGAAGTTACCAGTCGACAGCTCTACTGCAATGAAGGTAAGTGGAAAAAACACACTTAAAATTCTCTTGAAATTAGTTTTGCTTTATTTTGTAACTACAGTAGAAGCCCGGTATAGTGAGTAGGCTTATTGCGAGAATCGCGTTATAGCGAGTGATTGTCTTTGTACCGCCAAAAGGCCATGTTTTACATGTAAAATAAAGTGGATATAGCGAGGCCAAAAAGTTCCTTCCACGGTATACGCTCGGTATTACGACAGATATCTCTCGAGGGCAATACACTGCCTAGCAAAAATAAACTATTGTGTTTTGTATTATCTGCGAATTAAACTAAAATACAAGATGTGTGCCATATCTACAACACCTAAAGCCAATTATGTCCAAACAATAGCGAATCATGGCCTTCAGTACGCTCTGTGCGCTCCCATTTTACGTTCTTCTTTTGTTAGGCCCAGTCATCAGTGGGAAGGAAGGGGTGGATGACGAGCAAGATGAGAGTAGGAGAGGGAGTCAGGTCTAGGCATGGGCAATATTGATAATCGGGTCACGATAAGATATCGGGGCATGATAAGATATCGGGGCACGATAAGATATCGGGGTACGATAAGATATCGGGGCACGATAAGATATCGGGGTACGATAAATATCGCTATAAATATCATGATAAACATCACGATAAAATAACATGATATCGCCTCCCGATAAAATATCACTATATCGCGCCCCGATAAAATATCACGATAAATATCGTAAATAAAGATCGTGATATTGCACTCGTTCAAATGTAGCATAATCGCGCCCGATGAATTATCGTGATATTGCGCCGGTTAATCGTGTCGGAAAAAGACAGTCGTTGAGTTGGCTACTTAGTACTCAAACTGGACCTGTGTTTTCAAAGAGTCTACAGTACAAGTCTTCTTACTAATTTATGATGAAAATCTGATAAAAATATTTAAGACAAATATTGCTTTTTTCTTTTAACTAATTGTAGCCTGACGCTGATTATCAGAAAAGTGAAAAGAACATTTTTTTTTATATTTAACATTTTTTATCTCAGAAAGCACACAAAAAGCCATGAGTTTTATTTTCAGAGATGGTGGGAAATATCTTTAGGATTATGAGAAAAAATAGTTTTACTTTATAAACACACTGTCTTTGGTAGATATTAAATTTTTTACACAACCATGTTTTGGGTAAGAAATTTTCTTTGATCTTAGGAAACTTAAGTGTATTGAGAATGTATGATACCTCTGAAAATACAACTCAATTTTGTTATGGAATTCTCATGGTTTATTTGATAAAACTGCAAATTTTTATAACAATTGAGTGATAAATAAGAAGCATAGAATTTTTTCCTCTGGAGGTACAAGTGCCCACGGAGTCCTCAGGAATGGAAAAACTGAAGTTTGACCTACACTTAAAGTGGTTGTAAAAATAAAACGAGTTGAGATAGAGAAGAAAAACTTTGGATTCTTTCCTATCTACATGAAGAGATAAATCATGCCAATTTTCATCAAAATCCGAGTTGGTGGGTGTCAAAACTTAATTTTTCTGGATGAATTGACATGGAATGACCTGACCCACTTTTATATGACGACCATATTTATACACCATTTTTTTTGGTCTGGTAAATAACCCCATATGACCCCATGTATTTCCAAACTCACCAATGAAACTTTTCATTTATACGACCAACTCAATTATGAACTGTTTTTCTCCAGTCCTTTGGTAGGAAAGCCCTCACTTATATGACTTTTCAGTGACAGACCTATGGAAAGACGTCAAATTTGAGTTTTTGTCAATGACTATTATAAGTCTCGTATTTTCATTTATGCACCATTTCAATACAGTGTAATCCCGGTATAACGAGTGCTCATAATCCCTCGGAAATCACTCGCTAAATCGAGCGCTCATTATATCTGATGGTGTTGTAAAAACCCACCTAATTCTCATAGTCGTTCGTATTTACAGTTTTTCTATGGTTTCCGTGGTATTTGACGAAGGTAAACAGCAAAAAAGTCATTTCAGGCACAATCTGGTAGAATATCAACATACTTCATGAAAGAAACAGGACATTTTCCATTATATAAAATATTAATTTCCCTAGTTCCGATGTTTTTCTTTCAGTTCCTCTATTTTTCGATCGCCGAAGAAAGCTGTAAAGACAGCGTTACTAGTCGGAATTAAAATATTAGGTATACTGTAGAAGTTTTTGGATAATTTTGCGAATATATCATGACGATAATATCAGCTTTGTCGAGTTTTCGAATGTTAACCAGTACGTCCATCAGTTGGGAAAATTGGCCTGAAGGTTCACTGAAATACGGCATGTTTCGGGAGTCGTAGATATTTTTCAAGCTTAAGCGAAGGACAACTTACGGCTGTCTTTTTCCGACGCGATTAAATGGAGCATTATCACGATAATTCATCGGGCGCGAACACGCTATGTTTGAACGAGCGCAATATCACGATCTTTTATCGTGATATTTATTGTGATAATATATAGTGATATTTTATCGGGGCGCGATATCATGATATTTTATCACGATATTTATCATGGTCACGATATCATGATATTTTATCGCGATATTTATCATGGTCACAATATTTATCGTGATGTTTATAATGATAGTTATTGCGATACCTATTTATAGCGATATTTATCACACCCCGATATCTTATCGTGCCACGATATCTTATCGTGCCACGATATCTTATCGAACCCCGATATCTTATTGTGCCCCGACATCTTATCGTGCCCCGACATCTTATCATGCCCCAATATCTTATCTTGCCCCGATAACATATCGGGGCACGATAAGACGATATTTATCGTCACGCTGAGTTATCGTAATCGCCACCTTATGATATGCTAAAATTATCGTATCCCGATATTGAATTATCAATATCGCCCATGCCTAGGCCTAACTCCCTCTCCTACTCTCATCTTGCTAGTCGTCTGCCCACTGCCACTGATGACTGGGCCTAACAAAAGAAGAACGTAAAATGGGAGCGCGCAGAGCGTACTGAAGGCCATGATTCGCTATTGTTTGGACATAATTGGCTTTAGGTGTTGTAGATATGGCACACATCTTGTATTTTAGTTTAATTAGCAGATAATACAAAACATAATAGTTTATATTTGCTAGGCGGTGCATCGCCCTTGAAAGATATCTGACGTAATACCGAGCGTATACCGTGGAAGGAACTTTTTGGCCTCGCTATATCCGCTTTATTTTACATGTAAAACATAGGCCTTTTGGCCGTACAAAGACAATCACTCGCTATAACGCGATTCTCGCAATAAGCCGTACTCAATATACCGGGCTTCTACTGTAATTTGTAAGAAATATGACTTTTTACCCCATTACCCTGGTATCGCGAGAAAAAAATATGTAGCTTGTCAAATGGGTAGCCTACATTCACCGGCATCATGCGCACAACGAGAGGTGAGTGCCGTTCGATCCTTATTGCAAATTTTTTCTTTCAGTCATTGCATCGAAAATTTTATCTTCAATTTCAAACCCTTACATCTGAATACTCACATTTTTATACGTATACATGTACTGTTTATATTATATTTATGAATGTATTCTTAAAAAGAAACTTAAAACTATTTTCAGTAAGATTTCTGTTCATACCTAGTGATATTCTATTTTAGAAGAAAAATAGTTGGTAAAGAAAAAACATTACCTATTATTCACAGCCAAGTTTTTAGTAATCAATACTCCTGCATTAGCTGGTGCTTGTATGTAGAAGATGAACTGACAACAAACACCATTATGAAATATGCCAAGCATTAATTGAAACTAGACCCTGCTGGTCAAGTGCCAGGAATGCTAACTATTAGACCAAGAAATTCAACTTTGGGTACAGATCTTAGCATGTTTAACACGTTCGCTGCGGCGTGACCCACCGGTGGGTCACGCTAATCCTTCTAGCGCCGCGGCCTTTTAATTCTTTGAATTGTCTCAACTTGCGAGGAGTATTGTGAGAGTAGGAATCGAGATCTTCTCGAGTGACTTCACCCAGAGGTTAGTCACAGTTCAAATCACAGACTGCTATGTGTCACTTAGTGTGACCCACCGGTGGGTCACGCCGCCCCTCCTGAAACTTTTTTCAGCGTGAGCGGTGTGACCCACCGGTGGGTCACGAACAAATTTACATATTAGCGTATTATATCCAAAATACGTTTATTTTTTGCTTTCTTTTTGTTCTTTCTTTCTGTTTTATACATAAGGATGAACAATACTCGATATAGTAAAACATCAACTTATTAAAAATAATGAAAATGTTTAGGACAATTTTTTCTCCTCAACCTCTTGGCTGTCCGTTAGTTGTTCGTAAACTAAACAGTCCGAACTGCACTCGCCCAGCTGTGTGAGAGATTGACTCTCTCTCTTCCCTTCACCCCCCCCCCTCTCTACGGAAGGGCAATTGGGAAAGAGCCGCGTAGCGTTCTTGAGCCAATCCCTCAATGGTGGATGAGTGACCGTGCCCTTGCCGGGTGAACGTCTTCCGAATTGCAGACACTACTTTTTTCTGAGTGAGACACACCACTATGTACTCTTTCCAAAGGATACCCCTTCCCTTTTCTCATAGTGTGAGCAGGGCTGGGGAATTGGTACGCACGGACGGGCGTCGGCGTCTCACAGACGGGCGCGAACAAGGGCAGGCGTAATAAACAGAGACGGGTGTGTGTCTCCTGGGTTTTCCGAACGTCAGCAAATCTTTACCACATGCATTGTGTTGTTGGCCCTCTCTTCCCCCATCCCACGCCAGGGTCTAGCTGATAGCGTGCCCCACGTGGCCGGGGGAGGGGTGGGTTGGGGGCGAAGCTGGGAGTAGCCTCCCCCAGCCTTCCTCTAATCTCAGGAAACAGCTGAGTATTGCCACTTCAACCACCATCCCTCGGCAGTGGCCAGAAGCTCGAAAGGACTGTGACCCACCAGTGGGTCACACCGCCCATTCAAAAGGCTGATTGTGACCCACCGGTGGGTCACGCCGCGCTGTGAGGAGTAGGGCTTTAAACAGCTCCGCAGTGAACGTGTTAAGGATTGCAAATGCACACTGATTCTATCTATGTGTCATGAAAATACATTTATTTGCATAGTTGCTTGTAATACAATAAATTATTAGGCTTCATTTGCCTGCATCCAAACATGCAACTCCAATCATGAAACAAAAAAGATTAATTGGTCATTTGAAAAGGGTCTCATGTTCCCTTACTATGAAACCTCTGTTATGAAACTTACTCACTTATGAAACTTTTTTTGGTTGTCCGCTGAAAGTTTCATAAGTGAGGTTCTACTGTATATGGTACAAAGATATGGGAAATATGTAGAAAGAAGACGAGAAATTTGATGTGACGTGATGTTCGGACCTGAAGATGGCGTCTAGAATGCCGACGAAACTGTTGTCCAGAGGGATGAACCAACGCGGAAGAAATCCGAAAACCCTCGAGTCATCTTGAAATATTATAATTCCCATCCATTTCCCATTTCTAAGTAAAATAAAATTTACGTTCTGGAGTAATAAAAGATTACATAAACAACACATGAGAATATTGAACTACCTCACCGGTCGTCCAGCGCAAGCAGTTATCAGCAGCAAAAATTTCTCAACAAAATAATTTGATTTATTTAATGCTGTTTACACGTGATATAACTAGTTTCAATAAGTTTTGCTTTGTAGTAACGTAGTAAAACTGTTGAATTAATGCAGTGCGATGGCCGGATGAATGATCCCGTTACCGTCCACCAATTCAGTTCAGTATGTTTAACATTTCATATTGTCTGGGTAAAAACTCATTTTCATCCTTCACAATATGAACTTCAGAACAGCTTAAATATACTCCCGCAGGTGTTCCTAAATTATAAATTGCATTTTATACATATTCATTTCATAGTCCGAATCTTTTACCTGCAAAAGTAGAACAAGCGTCTATCGCAATCGAAACTCGCGATCACTGAAAAGATCGCGTGTGATTATTTGTCTTTCCGTCACTAGTGGCGCTGTGTACTTCCCCACTACACTGCTAAGTTCCTATTCTTCCATAAAACAGAGCATATTACTGCTCTCTCTCTTGTTTTTGAAGTTTATATGCACGAAACAAGCTAAAACGGTGTTTTACATAGACTAGTATGTATGGCTAAATGTCATAGAAGGGAATTTTGTTTTTGTAATCTATCGCATTCTTACCTGCATCAAATGCAAACAGCGGGAAAACGGAAAAGGCATGGTGTAAATACAGGGTTCTACATACATTGGTGATATAGGAAATGGGATGGGACCGGATAAAAATATTGTAAATTGTGGGAAAATGTAAATTCCAATAAAGTAACTCCGAGGTTTTACTGTATTTATATTGGGCAGATACATCGGCCCATTGCAATAAGAGGGTTAAAGTTAGAAAGGACACGATCAAGGCAGCAACATAAACTTAGTGGATTATAAGAAAAATGAGATTAGGTATATCTATACTCACTTTAACATATTTTTTTGATTTGATTCCATTTCCCTTCGATCCTCGTTGGCTTCATCATATACATCCCGTATTTCCTGTTGTATAGACTCCAGTTTCGAAAACATTTTCCTCAATTTTTTTGTTTTAGACTCATTCTCTTGTTGTAAGGAAGAGAATGTATCCTTCAGATCAAGAGTGGTCTCTTCCTTCTCCTCTATCTTTTGCAACATTTCTACCTCTCGTCTCTGAAAAAAATTTATTTTTTTCAAATGGATGGCAGTGGAGAATAACTTTTCCTAGCATTTTGCATTTAATATTCTTTTCAAATGTAAATGGGGCTGAGAGAGAGACCTAAAATTTGTGGGGTGAGCGAAGAGAAAGCAGCTCGTCACATGACTTTCGCAGAGTGAATTAGGATGCAGTGGTCATCGCCAAGCCTCTCGAATATTCAGTCTCATTTTCAGACTTCTGCTTTGTTAACTTCATGACATTGTAGTGTTGCCAAACCTCTGCTGCCTTCATTTGACTAGTCCTTTCCCTTGCTCACCCAGGTTCCATATGTCCTAATCAACTCATTAACTCCTTAACCTCTTCCCTCCTATTCCTTTCTCATAACAAATTAATGTAGCAGACTGTCATTGAGTTGAACAATAATTCGATAAGGCTGATAGGATGACAATTTGGATGACTGCAATAGAGGAGACAGAAGTCACCTAAGCCACTCTATTCGACAGGGAATACAGCTGGGAATGCCTGGAATTTTTTTTTTAATATTAACCAATGAATATATATTTTTATTAGAGATTTGCAAATACTACCCACAAATACTCAAATATTGGAAAGTATCCGATATTCGAGATCTCGGGTAATTTTGCGAAAAGAATTCGAAAATTGAGTATTTGAATAATTATGCTAATTACACTATATTTGGCATGTTGATGAACTACATCATATCAATTCAAAACTGGAGAGAACATAGTGTTTTAACAATTTCTGCTCAGTTATTAAGGCTTATGAAAGTAACGCATTCAACAGTACATAACTGGAAGAAAAATTATTTGATTATATATTTGACATTTTAAAACCAGAATTAATTTATTAAAGTTAATACTTGTAGTTTTTTACTTCAACAGGCAACAAATGAATTTACAAAATAACATTTATCACATCAATTGCAATTCTAGTATTCGAGGTATTCGAAATTCGAGATATTAAAGTCATGATTTAATATTCGAATCCAAGAAATCTGCTATTCGACCCATCTCTAATTTTTATTGAAAAAAAATGGACAGCTGATTGGGAAACAGGAGTTTAATATTCAATGATAAACCCTTGCAAGTATACCTAAAGACTATCTGAACCCTAATGCAAAGTTTTTGCAAGAAAATAAACCCTCCGAGAAAAAAGATCATAAGTAACATCAAATACGAGGGTCATTCGGAAAGTAAGGTCCGAATAGCGGTAGCTAGTTGAACGGCGAGTGAACAGTGTAATGCGCATGCGCGCATACTACCGGCATGCCTTGTGCACGAAACGATGCCATTTGCAGCAGAATCGTGGTAGTGTGCTGTTTACTGTGCGGTTTTAAAATGTTTAAAACAATTGATCATTCCACTGACTGTGAAATACAGTCAGTGATTCGTTTTTTGACAGCAAGGAACGTTTCAGCAGAGGATATCCATCGACAGATAAGTGAAGTGTACGGCCCTAATGCGATGAGTGACAGCAAAATGCGGAAGTGGGTGAGAGCTTTCAAGCAGGGAAAGGAAAATGTCCATGATGAACCAAGATCTGGCCGTCCCTCGGTGATCACTGAAGATTTGGTCAATGTGGTTGAAGAAAAGATTCGTGAAGATCGGCGATTCACGATTTCAACATTAGCATTGGAATTTCCGAATGTGGGTAGGACGACATTGCACAAAATTGTCTCCGAAAATTTGCAATTTCACAAGTTGTGCTCACGTTGGGTTCCCAGGCTGCTTTCTGAGGAACACAAATTGAGAAGAATGAGTTGTGCTCTCGAATTTTTGGGCCGCTATCATGAGGAAGGCGATAAACTTTTAGAGAACATTGTCACAGGTGACGAGACATGGGTTTCTCACATAACCCCAGAATCAAAACGCCAATCAATGGAATGGCGTCACACAACGTCACCAGTTAAATTCAAGGCCAAACAAACAATCTCAACACGCAAGGTTATGGTGACTGTGTTTTGGGATAGACATGGAACATTGTTAGTCGAGTTAATGAAGCGAGGAACAACGATAAATGCAGCCGCTTATAGCAATACTCTGACTAAACTTCGACGTGCAATACAGAATAAGCGGCGTGGCCTATTGACATCTGGAGTTTTGTTGTTGCATGACAATGCCAGACCTCACTCTGCCATCCGAACCCAAAATCTCATCAGATCGTTTGGTTGGGAACAGATTGACCACCCGCCGTATAGCCCGGACTTGGCGCCGAGCGACTTTCACTTGTTTCGTTACCTAAAGGAGTTTCTTGGAGGTAAGCGCTTCAACACCGATGACAAGGTGAAAGAAACAGTGAAAGACTGGCTATCCTCACAGGCGGCAGACTTCAATGACATCGGCATTCAAAAGCTCGTTGAACTTCACGACAAATGTTTAAACCAAGATGGAAATTATGTTGAAAAATAGAGAAAGATGTCGGTAGTCAAATAAAACAAGTTTTTTTCAAAAACTCTGTTGTGGTTTATTTTTTATAAGAAAATGGACCTTACTTTCCGAATGACCTTCGTACATCAGAATCCTAAAAAAAAGTCATTCGGCTACGCGTAAATACAAAATATTCCCAATCTTACCTTCTGCTCGGCAATTTCTTGTCTCTGATGTTCCAAGGCTCGTTCTTGTTCATTGGTGTGGTCAATAATATTTTTGCCACCTCTTAGCAATTGACTTTCTAATGAATTAATTCTTGATAATAATGATTCTCTAAGGGTTCTTTCCTGTTTAAGCTGCTCGGACTTTTCTTCCAATTCAGCCAAAAGCTTGTCTCTCTCCTACAAAAAAAAGACACAGTGAGTTTATCAAAAACAAAACATTCATACTAAATTAGAATTCACCAATGACTGTGGAATTTTCCCAATATCCAACAAATTTCTGAAAGCCCAGAGAATTTATTTTTAATGCAAGAACTCTGAGGAGGAAAAAACCTAATTAACCAATGGGCCCCAGAGGCTGGATCCTAATATCATCCACGTTTGTCATAGAGCTCAACGCTTTAAACAACACAGATGAAATGCAGTGTTCAAATCCTGGTCGTGACAAATTTAAATTAGACTTGGGCCGATACCGATAGTGAGTATCGGGTATCAGATATTTTCCTGATACTGCGATACTTTCAAAGGTTCGTTTTTTTTCGGATACTTTTACTCGAAAGTAATCATTTGGTGAAAATCATCTAAAAACATATAATTTTGAAATCCCCCCCTTCTTCAACTGATTTACCAACGTGTCGCGTACTTGTTTACTTAGCTGCGATCTTCGTGACAAAAGTGAGACAAGTGCTTAGAATTGACTATGGAAAAGCCTGAGGCGATAAACTCAGCCTCCTCCGAAAAGTAAACAAAATCCACATAAGAAGAATGTTTGCTGGAATAGGGGCAAAATTAAACTTCTGCTGCCAACTCAAGTTCGTTCTGCTTAACGCACACGTTGTTCCACTTTTCCACCAACTTTCCAAACTCGATTTCAAAAAATATGAAATGCAAATAAAGTATTGTGCCATAGTCAAGTGTTATGACATCAATGAATTTGCATTAGAAAATTTAAAATGAAGACTAAGGTGCTCACGTGCCTCCAATGTTCCATACTTTCGGAGAAAACCCGGTTTCATAAATTGACTAGAAAAACTTAAATGAATATAAGTATTATTTGAAACTTATTGAACATCATAGCAAAAGTACGATTCATATTCTTTCAAAATTTCCTTTCATTTGTGCATTTCATACTGTTATGACAATCTCTAAAGTGACGCTGGCCTCTGCAACTCTAAGAAATGTGCCATTTTAAAACATGCCTCAAAGTAATTATTAAAAAAAGTTTGGTACCCGCATTTAACAAAAGGCTAATCTACATGCTGATATGCTCTCTTTGAATTCAGCTCCTTCGTTTCTTGGGATATCAAGCCTCAAAGTCGAGTCTATATACATAGTTTTGCATGAACAGTATGCACAAAACATTCTATTTTGTCAGTCATCATTAATTGTTGAGTGCACATCAACGCAAGATACTGTATGTATCTTATGGGAGGCGTAATAATTGAAAATGAAACTTTGTTACAATAAATTAACGCCAGCAATGAACTAACTTGATGGCATGCATATTGGTCACCTGGAAGTTATGCAACCTACACATACATCTTCAACATAACCCGAGAAGGCCTAACCTGTTCAGCAAGTTTTCCTCATTACCATGTTCAGGATTTCGGGTCCCAACAAAAACACGCTAACAAGAGTCTACTGTATTTGGGTGTAGCTACAGGTTTAGAGTTTCCTGTCGGCCCCGGTGGCGGCGTGGTTAAGTCCTCGCCTGCTAACCTGAGGGTCGCGGGTTCGAGTCCCGCCTGAGTGGGTTTTTTCACCACTCAGGACATGGCTGTGTGTGCTCGTCTGTTGTTACATTGTTAAATACCCCGATGTAAAGGCCACATGTGCTGTTTTCGGCGGTAGTGGGAAATAAATAAAAAAAATAAAAAATAAATAAAAAAATATTTTCAGAAACTCGTGCTATGGTCCAGATAGAAGAACCCTCTTTAACCCATTCAATGCGGATGACTGCCCTGGCCGTCATCCGCTCCCAGCCGCCGGCGCGGATGACAGCCAGGGCTGTCATGCCCTTGGGATCCTTTTGAATGGCTATAACGGAACTACGCGTGGCTGTTTTGGAGTGCTTTCTTTTCTCCACTCTGCAGTTGGGTTCTGGCCGTCCTGTCATGTGCTTCGTTTCTGGTTGCACTAAATTTTGGCTTTTCTGCAGTTTATCGCGTTTTTACGAATTTTTTGAGTTTTTGCGACTTTTTCGCTGTAGTTTCAGTGTGATATTTTCCAATGTACGTCGTTTTTTTGTGTGTTACATGTGACTACTGAACTACTACTGGCATTCGTGTTTTACCAATTGATCGTCAGTGTAGCATTTTATTCTTCATCAGTATTTTTGTGTTTAACGATGAGGTTAATGTCCTTATTCTTCGGGAGACGGAGAGGAATGCAGAGTGCATATTTTTGAAAAACCCATCTCCTAGAGGGGGGATAACGGACTGGAAGCCATTGGATAGGGAGGAGTTTAATGTTTGGTTGGGCCTGCTCTTCCACATGGGGACAATCACAACAAACCGGATGTCTGATTATTGAAAAACGTCGATATTTTTCAATTTTTTAAATATTCCGGGATTCGATGCCGAGGGATTGTTTTCTAGGGATATTGCAAGCACTGCACTTTGCTGAAAATTCTGATGAGAATGATCTTGCTCCCAGAGATCGTCATATAAAATAAGATACCATCTACATCTACATAATACCCTGCAAGCCACCATAAAGGTGTGTGGCAGGGGAGTAAACTATACTTCTAAACTGCTTCCAGGAGGCGATGGAGGAAGGGAATTGTGCATCGACGAGTCGATGCTACTATGGAGAGGCCGCTTGGTTTTTCGTCAATACCTTCAGGGTAAAAAACACAAGCATGGCATAAAAATATATATGCTTTGTGAACCTGCAAGGTTAGTCCACCGCTTGATTATTTACGCGGGCTCCGGAGATGATGAGTTGGGTGGACGAGGACATGGAGATCAAGTTGTGCATAAACGTTTAGAGAACATAAAGCATAATGGACACAGTGTTTATCTGAACAATTATTATAACAATTTACGTTTAACTAGGGATCTGCTTTCAAGTGAAATGTACTGCACAGGAACCCTGCGAGCGAGCGGGAAAGAAAATCTTAAAGGGGTTTTCGGCCGAAAATTGCCAAAGGGAGAGGTCATTACTCGCTGGAATAAGTATGGAATTTGCGTTGTTCGATGGAAAGACAAGACAGACGTTGCCATGATTTCCTTTAGAGTTTGGAAGCAACATTGTACCAACTTCACGACCAGGCAGAGGAAAACCAGAAGCTGCAGCTGCATAGAATAAGTTTATGGGGGGGGTGGATCATTGCGACCAGCTGTTGTCGTACTACACCTGTGAGCACAAATCGCTCAGGTGGTATACGAAGGTAGGAATCCACATATTTCAGATTATGCTGGTGAACAACTATATGCTTTATAACAAATAAAGCGGGAATAAAAAGAGCCCATATGCTTTTATGTTTGAGTTAACTGAGTCCTTACTTTCCAGTAGGACAAAGGCCTTGACTGCTTTTCCGCAACCAAAAAGGGGTTTCGCCCACTTTCCCACTATAACAGCTGTTGGGGAGAAAGGGAAAAATAGCAGAACAGATGCAGAGTATGTCACACTAAGGGAGTAAGGAAATCTGTGGTGTACATTTGTCCTGACTCTGAGGGTGAGCCGTGACTTTGCTTGCGCCCATGCTTTCAGGAATTCCTTACAAATATTTTAGTTTTCGTGAAAATCTATTCTCGTAGGATTTTTGTTTGCATAATTGTGGATTCCAATATAATAAATTTTATAAGTTATTAGGTTTAGATTCATTCTTTAGTCTGTAAATATTTTGTTTTAGTAATTATAAAATTTCATAATTCATGATTTTCAAGGTTTTCCGTAAAGACATTTTTCCTGTAGCAAATATTGTAATTAATTTATTATTGGTAACATCTCTTTTATCATTGCTGTTATAGACATTTTTCAAAATACAATTTTTTTTATTGTGTATCATTGCATTATTCAAAACTGCTATGTTTGTATGCATGCGTAAATGTATGTATACATACATTTGTGAGATCTTGCATTTGGAAGAATACTGTACTGCATCGAGCATTTTTGCATACTATGATAAATACAGTTTATCCAATGCACATCGGATTGATTTATTATTATTGTAAGTAATGCAATTTTTTTTCCAATGTTTAAAATCGCTAGTCAGTAAACGTAGCTCCCTGAGTTCGGTACAGTTCCGTATTTCTCAAGTGTATACGCGAGCTTAAAGTCAGAGAACTGGGTGTTCTAAATGGGTAAAAAAAAAGGAAGTGAACAATGAAATTAAGGAAAAGAGATAGAAGGAACAGGAATTTAGATGGTCAGGCGTTAGAAAAGGAACCACTAGAGGAGGGGAAAGAAAGTGGTGGCTAGGCAGGGGTTGGGGAAAAGGAAGCGACAAGTGAGACCCGAAGGGGAGAGAGGCAGGTGATAGGACAACAGAAAGGGTACAATAGACCGAGGCACTAAGCGGCTCATAAACATTTTTACCGAGAACGGGTTTTTCCAAGGAGACTAATGTAATATCTGTGGGTTTTTCATAGGGACAACGGCAGGATGTCTGCCATGACGAATTCTCCGGTATGCTACGAGCGGGCGACACCCAGCGGACGAGTGATAGCATGGGATTCCAAAATAATTTGGCGTGATTGCTAATTCTATTATGGTAAATCGGAGCCAGTGAGTATATACAGTTAGGCTGGCACGTATAACTCTAGTGATACTGCTGCTGTCTGAGCTACTATCAATATAATTTTATATTTGTTAGTGGCTTTCATGGAGGCAAAATCTTTGCAGTGCCTAGAGATATGGGGTTTTTTCTTGTACATTAGGGAAGGAAAATTTAAGGAGTACAAGGAGAAGGAAAATTTAAAACACTACCGAGTAAAATGCATTTAACCATTACGAATGGAAAACACATTTCATCTTCTTATCACTCAACTCAAAGCCGAAATATTTACAGCAAAATAATGCGATCAAGAGAAGTACAAATTATGCACATTCTTACAGAACAAAAATCAAAATTTAAAATATTAGCAGACAAATACCTGTGCGAAAACTTCTCTGCTTAGATAAACGCAACCCTTAACCTCTTACTGAACTTAAACAAGACAGTAATTTGAAGTTTTCCTCCAAAATTTTGCAAAAGAAACGAATCACCGCATCTGTAGTGCGGGTTGCATAAGTCAGGAAACTTCGCCAGGAGCTGATGACATTCCTGAATGTCATAAAAAAATTTTTTTTAAACAGATGAAAAAAGGCAAGTACACGCAATTTATATGTATGTTCTGCTTAAATTAGGCAAACTAAATAGAATGAGGCAAAAAAACATTCCGACACCGGCAAAGGTACCATCATATGATGCCCCATTGAAAGGGTTAACAGCTGAGCATGTTCAGCAGCCATGTCAATAATATGTCAATGAGTAATACATTCAAATATGAGCATGTTCAGCAGCTCTTATTTCTTAAAAACAATTTTCAGTATTTACAAATGCAAGAGGGCTTAGTGTATAAAATCCAATTCCAGTCATAATTGTAAGAGTAGCAAAATAAAAGAGTTGTCACAATGTCATTTCTCTCAATAATTAGGCGCACTTTTAAAACACTTTTGATTACTGAGTTGACTTCATGAGAAGGAAAGCACTTATTTAAATTTTTTAGATAAATAAGTAATGTATCGGAAAATAATACTATCGGTATCGGCCACTGGTACCAAGGTATCGGTTTGGTATTGGAAAAAGTGGTATCGGTACAAGTCTAAATTAAATATTTCTCTAAATCTTAAGACACATTTTTCCAAGACATGCATACAAGTTACACTAAGTCACGATGCTGAATATGTTGCCTTTTTTAAACCAAAGCACAAAGTCCCCAACTTAAATCTTTTGCCCAAAACAATGAAAGGGTGTATTAATGCATCAACAATTTCTAAGCTTGCACAACTCTGAGAAATAACCTTTTCTGGTGATACACTAACCGTGCCTGTCACTTAACTACATTTCAATGGTTGGGATTGTCTTTTTGGAATTCTGGGCCTTTGTGAGACAATACTTTGATTCATTAATGTGTACAGCGAAGACCAATTATTATCAGGATTTATCAGAAAAATGGCACCTCTAAATCATTACTAATTATATGTACTGTATTTGCAAGAATCCAACACTAAACCAATTTTAAGATGATCCCCCTTTTTTTGTAATTCCACAAGGGAAAGAAAGGACTTACGGTAATTGCTCGTTTTTGGCATTTAAATCATAAATACCATGGTAGGAAATGGTAGACTAAAAATTTTTGTCCACATTTGAATTCGTTGAAATTTCCCAATTTGAAAATTCTAACAAAAAAGACCCTCTGCATTTTTCCAGGAACAGCATTTTCAGAAAGAGCCTTCAGTAATGCTGGAAATTGGGTTGATAAAAAAATTAATCGATTAGATTCTGATAGAGTGAAAATGCTGTATTTTCTAAACAAACACTTTTAATGTTTTCACTGAATTTTCGATTTCATTTAAGAAAAATTAAGATGATTTATTTTTGAAATTGCCCATTCTTTATATTTGCCTTCCAACATTTCCTTAAATTTAGTAAATGGGGACTATATGACCATTATTCATTTATTATTTACTTTAAGAAATATAATTCAGCTTTGATTGAATTTAATTAGAGAATTCACGAGAAAGTAAGCGTTATTTAACAATTTACAGATGAAAGGAAGATTTGACTTTAATGAAATTGAGGATTTGGGATTAGGATTTGGGACAAGGATTCGATCAAATTTTAGATTCACCCATCACTATTTGTTAGTAATGTTGCTTGAATCCAATGCACAAGCATTGTTGCAGTTTATACCATTAATGTTAACTGCCAATGACGTTAAGGCTTTTAACAATTTACTTTAAGGAAATTGTAACCAGTCGTACAATTTTGTTAGTTGAGATAAAGTCAATAAAATATTAACAGAATTTTACTATGTGTGTACCTACACTGGTAAACATAGATAATGCAATACAATTGAAGTCCAGGATTTTGCTTTAGATTGTAAGATTTTTTAAGTCCCAACAGGAAGAAACATCTTTCAGTACTGCAAATACTGTACCTACATTATTTAATTAATCAAGGATTTATTTTACATTCTCAAAGCATCATTTTAGAACTCATATCTTTTCTAAGTCATGCACTACCCATCATTCTTCCATTTTCATACCCTAATGGCATTTGTATGATTCAATTAGCCCAACAAGTGCTATGGGAAATGTGAAACTTAACTGTCACAGTATGTTGAAATGAATTTACTTCAGAATCAAAAGTGCAGATGAATATTTGCCAAGGCCATTTATTAAAAATACTTGCCATATGAGGATTTACCTTTGTCGGGCTTAGCATGAAGTTAGTTTTTTGCCCAGGGGGCAATGAGTGACTTGCTTCTTGAAACACTTGCCACGTAAAAACCTAACCCCATGAAAATCCTGACCAGACTACATCCAGTTAATCCACCAGGAAATCCATCCTTCAACTTTCCATCTTATTTTGTGCATTGCTTCACTAATAGCAGTCTTAATCATCCACAATGGAAAGTGAAATATCTATGTAGTTCATACATGAATACTTGCAATGTACTGTGACGGTCGGAGTCCGTCACAGGGCTCCCACTCCTACCTTTTCCGCACTCACCACCCCAACCCCCCCCTCTCCCCGGCTCCTGCCCCCGGCCCACGTTAGCCAGGAATTTGGTTCCGCGCGAGTGGTTTGTTTTTTGGAGTGGCTTGCTTCCGCGAAGGTGTGAGTGTGTACCCTGGGAGGGGCTATTCGACCCCACTCCAGGATCACGGGAGTGTGTGTAAAAGTGGCCTGTCCCAAGTGATGTTGTGCACCCGTCCTCCCAATCACGTGACCCCCCATCCCACCCCCAGGATTCGGGGATATAAGAGCGGACGGAACGCCGCTCGGGAGCTTCGTTGCTCAGCGACCAGCTTTGTTGGTGAGAGACCGAAGGTTCGTTGGTCAGAGACCGGGGTTCAGAGGTCAGAGGGCAGAGAAACAGAGAAAAATTCTCTGCAGAGAGAGAGAGAAGACAGCTGGGCGAGTCTTCTGGAAAGACTTGGGGAACAGACGCGTGAGTGGAGGAGCACGGATCGAAGGCTGCAGAGGACTGGCGACGACGTGAGGTGGATTTGGTTGGCCACTCTTCACCACAATTCTGTCTCGAAAGTTTGGGACAGTGCGAGCATGCATTGCCGGTAGCTGCCATACGCCACGGATTCAGAGACGCCGGGAACGCAGGGTTCCGTCGGCATCGTGTGAAGGATCCACGGGCCAGGGCTGCTCGCCTGCGTAAATGCTGCCTGGCGAGACGAATGACCTTACCCTCGTCCTGCGCCTCATCCTCAATCATCAGCCTGCACCGGCCGTTGCGTAAGCCACTGTCGCCCCATCTTCGCCCATCGCTCTCCCTTTTTCCCCCCTTGTCCGCCCGTTTTGTTTCATGACCGGCGAGCCCAGCGTGAACTCATGGGCGTTGTGGGACTATTGAGGCAACGCTCATCCCCATAGCCATATCGTGTCCTATGTTATTGAATTGTGACAGTGGGCCACGGAGCCTTAATTCATTTCTACTGTCCGTACGGTGTCTAACGTTGTCTGTTAATTTCGTTTACTCGGTCAGTCAATTCGACCAAAGCTAATTGTAAAGGCTGCATTTTTGTTTTGTATCTTTAATCATTTTCACCTCATCATTTTCATCCCCATCCATTTCACCAAGGTATTCGCGTGTCATCCATTTCATTGTGATTCATCCATCATTAGTATTCCCATGTAATGCTTATGTCATGTATTCTGGAGGGAGTTCATGTTATTAATCGAAGCACTAAAATGTTTTGCTATATCAAAACCACGCGTGTTTCAGTGTGTTTATTCAGTGCCTAATTGGCCATACTCCCACCCCCTCACTCCCAGCCTAACCCCCTTCACGATCCCTTTTAAATCTTATCATTTGTGGGTCACCGTCACTCCCACATCGGTTGGGCACGTTGGGGTCCCCCTCGCCAGGGCCTTGCCCCCCCCATTTTCGGGAGACAGTTTGCCAACGTATGTGGACGTTTGTCCCGGCTCTGCGGCCGCGGCCACCGGCTGAGGGGCGGGACCGTCACAGTATGCATCCATGAATCAAGGTTTACCAGGAAATTCCAACTTGAACCCACTTCATACCGAACAACTTAACAGATTGACAGCAAAATAACATCTCATTTGTGACTTAAAAAATTGCATTTCATTAACCCTTTCGCTGCTGCACACACTCCGGAAACCTACTCATCACACAAGCGGCGGAAAAGTGAAAGCGCTACAGTGAGAATGAAAAAGTACGTTCACAGCAACCTACCGTGCGATTGTACTAGGTACGTTCACAGTAGTGAAAGGGTTAACCACAATGGGAGAGATAATTAAAAATAAAGAAGTACCTTCTTCCAACTACACTCCACACACAAACACACACACATTCGCAAACCATAATTCAAATTAGAGGGTAACACTGTGCTCAAGTAACCTGTTGGTTAGATACTTATTCAGGGGAGGCAAAACACAACAAAAGACATCTGCACCATTAGATAGGAGGGTAACTGGATAAGGTTAGTTTTTTTATGGAATGGAGGAAGGGTGGAGTGAAACCCAATTAGTGAAAACTAAGGAGTCCACGGTTTAACTTCCCATTCAGTGGATAGAGTGATGACATTTGCTCTCCACACAGCACCCAAGTATGGCCCAGAATACCATTGAAAGATACATGCTACTGCTGGGTTTTGAACCCGAGCCCTCAGGATGGATACCCAGTACCCTGTCCACCACACCAACCCGATCCCCAGTAATCATGTGATCTTAAATTCAGTACAAACATTTTTAATTACACCATTTGCCAACAAGTAACTGAACAGAATTCGTAATCCACAGTGGTTGGACAGGCAAGAGCTCTGTATTTAGATGTACAATAAATAGGGGCTTAGAAGGTGACTGAAACCAACATGCATGAAATCAAGTGTTAAATTTAAACAAAAAGAGAAAACTTACTGCTGCTATGAGCTGAGAGTCATTGGCAACCTTCTGCCTCTCGGCCTCCAGTAACTCCATCTCAGTTACAAGGAAATCATTCAGTATGTTGTCAGTACTGTTTTCTGTGGATTCCACAGGCTCTGCCTCACTCTTTTCTGGGGTGTGCTTTGGTTTTCTGGATCGCTTTTTACTCCCTGATGGAGGTGAGGGTTGACTTATACTGGTCACTAGAGTCTGTCGCCGGGCAACTTCTTCCTGCTTCTGAATCAAGAGAGACTGAAAGGAAATGGACGTGACAGAAATCAGCAAAAAATAATAATATGGTTTCCTCAAGAATAAAAAAATTATTAACTGCCATTCATGCCCCACCATGAATGTATTTATACACAATTACAGTAAAAACCCACTCTTTTCGGGGGTGTGCTTTGGTTTTTTTCGATCGCTTTTTACTCACTGATGGAGGTGAGGTATGCCTTGTACTGGTCTCTAGAGTTTTTCGCCGGGCACCTTTTTCCCGCTTCTGAATCGAAACTGACTGAAAGGAAATGGACGTAACAGAAATAAAACAAAAAATAATAATATAACAGCAAATAATAATAATAATAAGCAAAGAATACTGAAATTATTAACTGCCATTCATGCCCCACCATGAATGTATTCATACACAATTACAGCAAAAACCCACTCTTTTCTGGGGTGTGCTTTGGTTTTTTTCCATCGCTTTTTACTCACTGATGGAGGAGAGGTATGCCTTGTACTGGTCTCTAGAGTTTTTCGCCGGGCATCTTTTTCCCGCTTATGAATCGAAACTGACTGAAAGGAAATGGACGTAACAGAAATAAAACAAAAAATAATAATATAACAGCAAATAATAATAATAATAATAATAAGCAAAGAATACTGAAATTATTAACTGCCATTCATGCCCCACCATGAATGTATTCATACACAATTACAGCAAAAACCCACTCTTTTCTGGGGTGTGCTTTGGTTTTTTTCCATCGCTTTTTACTCACTGATGGAGGAGAGGTATGCCTTGTACTGGTCTCTAGAGTTTTTCGCCGGGCATCTTTTACCTGCTTATGAATCGCAACTGACTGAAAGGAAATGGACGTAACAGAAATAAAACAAAAAGTAATAATATAACAGAAAATAATAATAATAATAATAATAATAAGCAAAGAATACTGAAATTATTAACTGCAATTCATGCCCCACCATGAATGTATTCATACACAATTACAGTAAAAACCCACTCTTTTCGGGGGTTTGCTTTGGTTTTTTTCGATCCCTTTTTACTCACTGATGGAGATGTATATTCACTTACACTGGCCTTTAGAGCTAGTTGGACAAAAAGATCCACATTCTTCTTAATTGACTTTGTCTGAAAGGAAATGGTCGTAACAGAAATAAAACAAAAAATAATCATATAATAGCAAATAATAATAATAATAACAAGAAAGAATACTGAAATTATTAACTGCCATTCATGCCCCACCATGAATGTATTCATACACAATTACAGTAAAAACCCACTCTTTTCGGGGGTGTGCTTTGGTTTTTTTCGATCGCTTTTTACTCACTGTTCGAGGTGAGAGATCCCATGTACTGGTCTCTAGGGTTTTTCGCCGGGCACCTTTTTCCCGCTTCTGAATCGAAACAGACTGAAAGGAAATGGGCGTAACAGAAATAAAACAAAAAGTAATAACATAATAGCAAATAATAATAATAAGCAAAGAAAACTGAAATTATTAAGTGCCATTCATGCCCCACCATGAATGTATTCATATCCAATTACAGTAAAAACCCACTCTTTTCTGGGGTGTGCTTTGGTTTTTTTCCATCGCTTTTTACTCACTGATGGAGGAGAGGTATGCCTTGTACTGGTTTCTAGAGTTTTTCGCCGGGCACCTTTTTCCCGCTTCTGAATTGAAACTGACTGAAAGGAAATGGGCGTAACAGAAATAAAACAAAAAGTAATAACATAATAGCAAATAATAATAATAAGCAAAGAAAACTGAAATTATTAAGTGCCATTCATGCCCCACCATGAATGTATTCATATCCAATTACAGTAAAAACCCACTCTTTTCTGGGGTGTGCTTTGGTTTTTTTCGATCGCTTTTTACTCACTGATGGAGGAGAGGTATGCCTTGTACTGGTTTCTAGAGTTTTTCGCCGGGCACCTTTTTCCCGCTTCTGAATCGAAACAGACTGAAAGGAAATGGGCGTAACAGAAATAAAACAAAAAGTAATAACATAATAGCAAATAATAATAATAAGCAAAGAAAACTGAAATTATTAAGTGCCATTCATGCCCCACCATGAATGTATTCATATCCAATTACAGTAAAAACCCACTCTTTTCTGGGGTGTGCTTTGGTTTTTTTCGATCGCTTTTTACTCACTGATGGAGGAGAGGTATGCCTTGTACTGGTTTCTAGAGTTTTTCGCCGGGCACCTTTTTCCCGCTTCTGAATCGAAACAGACTGAAAGGAAATGGGCGTAACAGAAATAAAACAAAAAGTAATAACATAATAGCAAATAATAATAATAAGCAAAGAAAACTGAAATTATTAAGTGCCATTCATGCCCCACCATGAATGTATTCACATCCAATTACAGTAAAAACCCACTCTTTTCTGGGGTGTGCTTTGGTTTTTTTCGATCGCTTTTTACTCACTGATGGAGGAGAGGTATGCCTTGTACTGGTTTCTAGAGTTTTTCGCCGGGCACCTTTTTCCCGCTTCTGAATCGAAACAGACTGAAAGGAAATGGGCGTAACAGAAATAAAACAAAAAGTAATAACATAATAGCAAATAATAATAATAAGCAAAGAAAACTGAAATTATTAACTGCCATTCATGCCCCACCATGAATGTATTCATACACAATTACAGTAAAAAAACTCTTTTCTGGGGTGTGCTTTGGTTTTTTGGATCGCTTTTTACTCACTGATGGAGGTGAGGTTTGACATGTACTGGTCACTACAGTTTTTTGCAGGGTAACTTCTTCCTTCTTCTGACTCAAAGGTGACTGAAAGGAAATGGACGTAACAGAAATAAAACAAAAAGTAATAACACAATAGCAAATAATAATAATAAGCAAAGAAAACTGAAATTATTAAGTGCCATTCATGCCCCACCATGAATGTATTCATATCCAATTACAGTAAAAACCCACTCTTTTCTGGGATGTGCTTTGGTTTTTTTCGATCGCTTTTTACTCACTGATGGAGGAGAGGTATGCCTTGTACTGGTTTCTAGAGTTTTTCGCCGGGCACCTTTTTCCTGCTTCTGAATCGAAACAGACTGAAAGGAAATGGGCGTAACAGAAATAAAACAAAAAGTAATAACATAATAGCAAATAATAATAATAAGCAAAGAAAACTGAAATTATTAACTGCCATTCATGCCCCACCATGAATGTATTCATACACAATTACAGTAAAAAAACTCTTTTCTGGGGTGTGCTTTGGTTTTTTGGATCGCTTTTTACTCACTGATGGAGGTGAGGTTTGACATGTACTGGTCACTACAGTTTTTTGCAGGGTAACTTCTTCCTTCTTCTGACTCAAAGGTGACTGAAAGGAAATGGACGTAACAGAAATAAAACAAAAAATAATTATATAATAGCAAATAATAAAAATAATAATCAAAGAAAACTGAAATTCTGAACTGCCATTCAAGCTTCACCATGAATGTATTCATACACAGTTACAGTAAAAACCCACTCTTTTCTGGGGTGTGGTTTGGTTTTTTTGGATCGCTTTTTACTCACTGATGGAGGTGAGGTTTGACATGTACTGGTCACTACAGTTTTTTGCTGGGCAACTTCTTCCTCCTTCTGACTCAAAGGTGACTGAAAGAAAATGGAAGTAACATAAATGAAACAAACAATAATAATATAATAGCAAATAATAATAATAATAAAAATAATAATAAGCAAAGAATACTGAAATTATTAACTGCCATTCATGCTTCACCATGAATGTATTCATACACAATTACAGTAAACACATTCTTTTCTGGGGTGTGCTTTGGGTTTTTGGATCGCTTTTTACTCACTGATGGAGGTGAGGTTTGACATGTACTGGTCACTACAGTTTTTTGCTGGGCAACTTCTTCCTCCTTCTGACTCAAAAGTGACTGAAAGGCAATGGACGTAACAGAAATGAAACAAAAAATAATGATATAATAGCAAATAATAATAGGAAATAATAATAATAATAAGCAAAGAAAACTGAAATTCTGAACTGCCATTCATGACCCACCATGAATGTATTCATACACAGTTACAGTAAAAACCCACTCTTTTCTGGGGTGTGCTTTGTGTTTTTTGGATCGCTTTTTACTCACTGATGGAGGTGAGGTTTGACATGTACTGGTCACTACAGTTTTTTGCTGGGCAACTTCTTCCTCCTTCTGACTCAAAGGTGACTGAAAGGAAATGGACGTAACAGAAATAAAACAAAAAATAATAATATAATAGCAAATAATAATAATAATAAAAATAATAATAAGCAAAGAATACTGAAATTATTAACGGACATTCATGCCCCACCATGAATGTATTCATACACAATTACAGTAAAAACATTCTTTTCTGGGGTGTGCTTTGGTTTTTTGGATCGCTTTTTACTCACTGATGGAGGTGAGGTTTGACATGTACTGGTCACTACAGTTTTTTGCTGGGCAACTTCTTCCTCCTTCAGACTCAAAGGTGACTGAAAGGAAATGGACGTAACAGAAATAAAACAAAAAATAATAATATAATAGCAGATAATAATAATAAGCAAAGAATACTGAAATTATTAACTGCCATTCGTGCCCCACCATGAATGTATTCATATACAATTACAGTAATAACTTTCTGGGGTGTGCTTTGGTTTTTTGGATTACTTAATACTCACTGATGGAGGTGAGGTTTGACATGTACTGGTCACTACAGTTTTTTGCCGGGTAACTTCTTCCTGCTTCTTACTCAAAAGTGACTGAAAGGAAATGGACGTAACAGAAATAAAACAAAAAATAATAATATAATAGCAAATAATAATAATAAGCAAAGAATACTGAAATTATTAACTGCCATTCGTGCCCCACCATGAATGTATTCATACACAATTACAGTAAAAACCCACTCTTTTCTAGGGTGTGCTTTGGTTTTTTGGATCGCTTTTTACTCACTGATGGAGGTGAGGTTTGACTTACACTGGCCATTAGAGCATGTCGCCGGGCAATTTCTTCCTGCTTCTGACTCAAAAGTGACTGAAAGGAAATGGACGTAACAGAAATCAGCAAAAAATAATAATATAGTTTTTTAAAGCAAACAAAACAGAAATTATTAACTGCCATTCCTGCCCCACCATGAATGTATTCATACACAATTACAGTAAAACCTCGCTTTTACGTCCCCGCAATTTACGTTTTCCCACCATTAACGACTTTTTCTTCAAGTCGTAATAATTTCCATATGTCCACAATGTAACGTCTTCCCTTTATCTACGTGAGAAAAAAATTTTGAGTGATTTGCCATTTACGTTTTACGAGACCAAATTGCCGTGGTTGTCATCATGGTTGCACAACTGGGGATGGACTCAACGCTCCGTGAAAGACAACATAAAAACTCATGCAGTAAGTTACCACTATGAAAGAGAAATAAAATTTTCTCAGATGTACAGCCAGTTATGGTGACCTCGGTCATCTGTTCATTTGTTATGCTACGATAGATTACAGTACACGCACGTCCATTTTGTCGCGACTGTTGTCCAGGCTGCATAATTTGCGGATTGGCTAATGATATTGCACAGATGATGAAATTTTTCATTTATTTAAGAAATGTATGCTTTTCTTTTTTGGTTAGCTATTAATACTAGGGATGTGCGAGTACTTGAAAATTCGAGTCGAGTAGTTGCTACCAGGACCAAAGGAAAGGTCCGGTGATTTTCAGAACGGAATGCGTGCGGGGCAGAAAATAATGCAGTCTGACGAATTCATCAATAACAAAAATATTGATGAACATAAAAGTATGATACTTCGTATGATTATTAACAAAGCCCTTAGCTACAATATGTGAAAAGGAAAGTTTGATATCTCGATCTGTGATGTTCTTACGATGCCCCAATTTGATGGATCCATCCAGTACCCAAAAAAATTCGCTAAAAAACAGTTCTAAAACACGAACTTCAGCGGGGAAGGGGGGGGGGGGGGGGGGCCTCTGGTGCTTCAGCCCCCCCAAATTTTTTCCAAACAATTCTGTTGTTCTGATTTTAGCAGTGAACCTTACCAGTGAGAAGAGATAATTATGGGCACTGTAAAAGTATTTATGTGCCACGCACTGAAAATTAAGGGAATATTTGTAACATGTCGGCGCAGAATGGGCAAGGCTGCTTTGTTTCAAGTTACGCAAGACTTATCCCCCCCGAAGCAAATTTTTCTGGCTACGTACCTGACCATCAGTCAATGTAGAAATAAGCAAGCTTTAATTTGATATACTTAAATTTATAATCGCATTAGCCATTATGGAGATATTGGTCTTCAAACTAGCAAGTGACGGAAATTTTGTAACGGATGGTAGGCAAGGGATATAGGATGATATAGGTATTTTATAAAACTTATAAGTTTAACTATTCCATTTTTTTTATTTTCTATTTAGGATTATTAACACGTTCACTGCGGCATGACACACCGGTGGGTCACGCAGATGCGTCTAGCGCCACGGCCATAAAATTCTGTGAATTGTAGTAACTTGCGATGAGTATT
The DNA here is from genome assembly GCA_933228895.1 of Platycnemis pennipes. Taxonomy (NCBI): domain Eukaryota; kingdom Metazoa; phylum Arthropoda; class Insecta; order Odonata; family Platycnemididae; genus Platycnemis; species Platycnemis pennipes. The sequence continues at coordinate 50,308,509 of OW121846.1, forward strand.
ATGAGAGTAGGAATCGAGAACTTCTCAAGTGAATTCACCCAGAGGTTAGTCACTGTTCAAATAATAGACTACTATGTGACACTTAGTGTGACCCACCGGTGGGTCACGCCGCCCCTTCTGAAACTTTTTTCAGCGTAAGCGGTGTGGCCCACCGGTGGGTCACGAACAAATTTACATATTAGCGTATTTTATCCACAATACGTTTATTTTTTGCCTTCTTTTAGTTTTTCTTCATGTTTATGTGATTTTTATACATAAGGATGAACAATACTCGATATAGTAAAACATATCAACTTATTAAAAATAATGAAAATGTTTAGGAAAATTTTTTCTCCTCAACCTCTTGGCTGTCCGTCAGTTGCTCATAAACTAAACGGTCCGAACTGCACTCGCCCGGCTGTGTGAGAGATTGACTCTCTCTCTTCTCTTCCCCCCCTCTATGGAAGGGAATTGGGAAAGGGTAACTGAGCGTTCTTGAGCCAATCCCTCAGTGGTGGATGAGTGACCGTGCCCTTGCCAGGTGAACGTCTTCCGAAATGCAGACACTACTTTTTTCTGAGTGAGACAAACCACTATGTACTCTTTCCAAAGGATACCCCTTCCCTTTTCTAATAGTGTGAGCAGGGCTGGGGAATCGGTACGCACGGATGGGCGTCTACGTCTCACAGACGGGCGCGAACAAGGGCAGGCGCAATAAACAGAGACGGGTGGGAGTCTCCTGGGTTTTCCGCATGTCAGCAAATCTTTACCACATGCATTGTATTGTTCGCCCTCTCTTCCCCCATCCCACGCCAGGGTCTAGCCGATATGTTGGATTAAGTTTTTATTCAAATCAATAATACAACCATTCTCTTTCATGTTCAATATCGTTATGCCCCGAATCCTCGTTATCAACAAACTATTTCCCCCATGACAACCATGGAAAAACAAAACATTTATTTTAATTTGATCCGCGATTATTATTTAACAAATTTACTTTGCTTCAAATTCCTCCTTTCGCGTGACAAATTTTAAATAATTAAACTCAAGTTTGGAATGTGCTTCTTCATTAATGCTTCGCTGACGTCCTTGGTCAAAACATCAGTTTCCAAGTCTGCTGAACCCACGTGATGAAGAACCACCCCACCATTTTTGATTTCATCCTTGACAAAATGATACATTCTTCTGATGTGCTTGTTTTCTTTGTTGATCTTCTCATTGTTATTCCAATTCAATGCTGATTGACTGTCAGTTCGAACTTTTATTGGTCGTTCAACAACTTCAAATTGTCCCAGCTCTTCTAACAACTCTGTCAACCAGATGCCCTCACAAACTCCATCACATAATGCCACCAACTCCGATTCCATAGTTGATAAAGCTACCATCTTCTGCTTTCCGCTTCTCCAACTGATCAATGCGTCTCCAATCTTCACTGAATATCCGCCAAATGATTTCGAATCCAAAGTGGTACACCAACTGGCATCTGAACTAATCTCCAGTCTTCCAACTTCTCTGCCAATCTTCAAACGATACCCTTTGGTCCCCTTCAAATATCTCAAAACTCTCTTCAACGCCTCGTAATGAATCATCCTTGGATCTTTTGAGTACTGCGATAGTTTGCTGTAGGTGTATGCCAAGTCCGGCCTCGTCCCTCTCACCAAATATCCAATACATCCAAGTATTTCTTGGTACAAATCCTTGTTTGCTTTCTCCGAATCTTCGTAATCGTCAAGTTTGACTCCACTTGCTGCTGGTGTCTTCACTCCATTGCAATTCTCCATTCCGAATCTCCCAATAACTTCTTCGATGTAGCTTGATTGTTCCATGATAAATCCTTCTTTTTCTTCTTTGATTTTTATTCCTAGGAACTTCACTTCATCCTCCTTTGACACCTTAATCTTCAATTGCTTTTTCAGTTTTTCCACCAGTTGATCAATCTTCTTTTGACTGTCACCAACAATTATACAGTCATCCACGTAGCATCCAATTGCCAAAAATCCCTTCTTTGACTCTTCGACAAATACACATGGATCTGCTTTACATGGTTTCAATCCCAATTCCTTCAAAATTCCAGATAATTTCTTAAACCAACATCTTCCTGCTTCTGGAAGTCCATATAAACTCTTCTTTAGTCTAAATATCTTCCCTTCTTCAATGTTTACTCCTTTTGGTGGATTCATGTACACATGCCTGTCCAATTCTGCGTTCAAGTACGCTGCTTCGACGTCAATGAACTCCACTTTGTAATTTTTCTTCGCTGCAATTGCTAACAGTGTCTTCAATGACTCTTGCTTCATCACTGGACTGTAAGAGCTTTTGTAATCCACTCCCATTCGCTGTCGTGAACCATCAGCTACCAGTCTTGCCTTGTATACTTCTGCATCTTTGGTTCCCTTTTTCTTGAAAACCCATTTGCTTTGAATTAATTTTACCTCTTTTGGCTTGTTAACAATTTCCCAAGTTTGATAATTTTTCATATTTTTCAATTCCTTGTTCATTGCTTCAATCCATTTGATCTTGTCCTTGGACTCGATTGCTTCTTTGTAGTTCCTTGGATTGATTTCTTGCACCATATTGACAATGCAATCGGGCTCCTTCTTCTCTCTCGTTGGCCTTCTTACTCCTTGTTGTCTTAATTCATCTTCTATTCCTTTTAATTCTTCTTGGTGTCTCTGTTTCAGGACATCGTTCGTGTCACCTTTTTTTCTCCCTCTTCTTCTCTCTCCAGCTTGAACAATTACCAACGGATTTTTATGAGATGAATCATCATCACTGTCGAATTGTCCTTGAAAATCTTCAACAACGTCATGGATAATTCCTGAATTGTTTTCTTCCTCGTGTCGTTCGTCTCGATTCTCTTGCCTCTCAATTGGGATAAAAACGTAGTTAGTCTCGTCATAACCAACGTCTTCTTCCTTCTTCTGAAAACCCATTTTTTCTTCAATGAACTTTACGTCTCGACTCTCGTGAATCTTCCTGTCACTCAAGTCAAATACTCGGTAGGCTCTCCTGTTCTTCGAGTATCCCACGAACACAGCTTCCTTTGATCTCACGTCAAGCTTCTTTTTTTGAACATCTTCATTTCTGTAGAAGACCTTGCAGCCAAAAACTCTGAGATGTCTGACCGATGGTTTCTTGTTTTTCCAAATCTCAAGTGGAACTTGATCCCTCTTCTTCGTAGGTGAAAGATCATGCAAGTAGCTCGCAGTCCACACGGCTTCTGCCCAAAACATCAGTGTTAATCCAGCTGCAATGAGTAACGTTCGAGCCATTTCCACCAACGTTCGATTGGCTCTCTCAGCAATTCCGTTGCTCTGTGGAGAATAGATCGTCGTTCTCTCGTGCTTGATGCCTTTCTTCTTGAAATATTCTTGCAATGTGTCGTTGGTAAATTCCGTACCATTGTCTGAGCGAAAATTCTTGACCTTTTGTCCTGTCTCGTTCTCTTTTCTCTCAATAAACTCGATCAGTTTATCGGCAGTTTCACTTTTACTCTTCAAAAAATCGACGAAATATCTTCTGCTGTACTCGTCCACAATAGTCAGCATGTACCTACTCCCTCCAATTGATTCTTGTTGCATTGGACCACACAAATCCGCGTGCAGTCTTTCCAAGATCTGCTGTGCACCTTCGATTTCGACTTCTTTGAATGGTGCTCTCGTCAGTTTCCCTTGAATGCAATCCTCGCAGTTGTCGTCCTTGATCGACACATTTTCGAGTCCTCTGACAAGATTCTCTTTCGCCAATCTAGAAAGATAATTATTGTTAATGTGACCAAGCCTCTGGTGCCATAAATTACTATTTATTTCGCTTGTGCTAAAGCAAACTTCTTTCTTCAGCTCTCGTTCATCGCTGTCCGTGCTCATTCGAAACATAAAAGCATCTGCTTCAAAGATCCCCTGTGCAACTAATTCTCCTGTTTTCTTGTCATAAATTCCAAATCCATCTTCATCAATAACTATTTTCTTGCCCATCTTGACCAGACTTGGAACTGACATCAAGTTGCTGTTTAAATCTGGAACATAAAGTACGTCTTTTATAGTTAATGCTACCTCACCATCGTCAAGATAGCTGGTTCCTTCAATTTCTCCTCGAAATTCAGCGTGAATCTTTCTGCCTGCTTCAGCCGTCACGATCTCCACATTGTCTTTCCTCTTATTAATCAATAACTCCTCTTGATGAGTCATGTGAGATGTGCACGCCGAATCAAGCATCCAAGTGACTCCATTTTCTGCATTTATCTTGTGATGCTCCCTCACTTCAAATGCATGTTGATTCTTGCCTCCTTTGAAAATTCCCTTGAATTTGCTCTTATTCTTGTAAAAATCCTTTGAATTTTCTTTAGTCTCAATTGAATTCTCCTTGTCCTTGTGCCAGCAATCACGAGCAAAATGTCCAATTTTGCCACAACAGAAACATTTTTTCTTAGTCTGCACCTTCGCCTTAAAAGCCTTGACCTCTCCTTCATTGGTTGATTTCTTGTTTTTCTCCTCATATCGCAAAAGTGCTCCTCTCATGAATTCGAAATCCACCGTTGGATTGGAAGAAATCGCTGTTGCAACTTCACTGAAACTCTTTGGTAGACCCTCGATTACGTACATAATTAATTCATAATCTTCAATATTATTACCCATTTCCTTAAGTTGAGTCTCTAATGTTTGAGCTCTAGTTAAATAACCGTCAATGCTTTCTTTCTCTAATTTTTCTAATTTAGCCAATTCAATCATTAACTGAGTCTTTCTATGTTTCTCAACACCGTCATGACGTTTCTTTAACAAAAGCCACAACTCTTTTGCATTGGAAATACCTTGACATGCTAACACCTGCTCCGCCGAAAGTGTCATAATGATCAGCATGTTGACCTCGTCGTTCTTCTTTGACCAGGTTTCCCACTTCGCCACAGCCGCTGCATCAGCACCATTCTTCTCTGGTTCATCACCGAAAATGATATCTTGATACAATCCTTTCGCCTTAAGAACTGCAACCAATCTCATGCTCCAAAGTCCATAATTCTTGTTTGTTAGAGGCTCGATTCTTGAAACTCCAAAGTCTGACATTTTCCCTTGTCACTTTTCTTGACCTCCTGGAAATTTCACTCGTGTATCTTATAACCACGCTCTGCTACCAAATTGTTGGATTAAGTTTTTATTCAAATCAATAATACAACCATTCTCTTTCATGTTCAATATCGTTATGCCCCGAATCCTCGTTATCAACAAACTATTTCCCCCATGACAACCATGGAAAAACAAAACATTTATTTTAATTTGATCCGCGATTATTATTTAACAAATTTACTTTGCTTCACGATAGCGTGCCCCGCGTGGCCGGGGGAGGGGTGGGCTGGGGGCGAAGCTGGGAGTAGCCTCCCCCAGCCTTCCTCTAATCTCAGGAAACAGCTGAGTATTGCCACTTCAACCACCATCCCTCGGCAGTGGCCAGAAGCTCGGAAGGACTGTGACCCATCGGTGGGTCACACCGCCCATGCAAAAGGCTGAGTGTGACCAAGCAGTCGGTCACGCCGCGCTGTGAGGGGTAGGGCTTTAAACAGCTCCGCAGTGAACGTATTTATTACATCATTAATTGCCAAGTTCCTAGTCACATCTTATCTATAATAAATTTTTGTTCAAATATATTTCCTTAGAAATCAAAAACTTTAATCCACAGGACTCTATACAAAATTCATATACCTGCTCGCATTCATCGGCGAATGAAAATTCATTGTTCAAAGATTATTAACTTGTGTTAATGGATATTGGAAATAACCTGTGCTGATTACGGGTGTTCCTGCATCGTGGAAACAGAGGTGATTGACCCAGGTCCTTTTTGTGATTCTATGTTTTATCATGTTTAGGCAGAAATCTATCGATTTTGAAGAGATGGCGTCATTAATTGGAAAAGGAAGAAAAGAATATGCTAAAATAATGTGTATGTAATTAACAGCCAATCATACATTTGAGGCGTGAGCTTATCAAATATTTACCGCACAAACAAGGCATTTTGTATGAAATTCACTGTACTGCTGGACTAACCCTCAAGGTATACATGACATAACTGAGAAAGCATTTAGCTCTGAAAAGAAATAGATAGGAATGAGAAATACAAGGAATGCTCTTCCAATTCGGCTTATGTATTCCTTAAGAAAAAATATGTTGCTTCCTGGCTTACTTTCATTACAAGTTAATAGGGCATGTCACTCACATTATGCCTAAGTACACTCTAGGTACCATACTGCAAGCTAATTTACACATTTTTGAGTAATCCTAGGAATGAAGGTAATTTTCTTATTTTGAGTGTTACCAGAAAATTTCCATTAGGTCTTTTGGCCTGCACTACGTACCACCATATTAATTTTACTGTTTTTGCAATTATGCATTAGGTAGGTAGACCTGCCGATTTGATAGTCGGATTGCTGGCTAACTTTAATTGCGATGACTTAAGTAAAAACTGGGTCTCTTCACTCATGTACAGGAACTTCCAAAAAAAAGTTAACACTTCAAAGCCGAAATTTTTCTAACAAGGAGACATCGCGAGATTGATGTTCGGGATCCGAATGCCGATGTTATTTTCTGAAACTATAAAGGAAATGTAGAAAAAGTGTCACGGCTTTCTTCCCCATAGGCCCGGGTTCGAGAGATATAAGCAAGTAAAGATTTGGCGCAGAATCAGTATCTTTAAGTAAGGGTGCAACTCCAACAACCGGCGTAGCCGCGTGCGTTAAGGCGCACGGCTGATGGCTTTTGCCCCGGGCGACCTGGGTTCGAGTCCCGGTGAAGTCAATTTTTTTTTCTTTCTTACAATTTAAGGAATCAATGCTACAACCCATCCCCATTATGTTAAGTCAGTTTCGTTCGTATTTTTTCTATTTTCAACTCATTTTCTGGATTTTCAATGGACCGAGGACTTACGACGCGAATTAGGGGATTTTATTTTCCCATTACAGGCTCACATGCTGCCCGACGCATTAGGTTTGGATGGATTTCGAGGATCCGTGAATACTTCTATGAATAACAAGGGCTTCAATTGTTCGCTGCACCATTTTGTGCAGTGTCTACTGCACCATTTTCCCCCCCATCCTTTCTCAACTGCTTGCTCTTCTGCATCTTCCCTCATACACCTGTTAACTAATTCCTGATATTCTCTCCTATTTACAACTGTACAATTTTTTCACACTGCTCCTAATCTAGGCCCAACCATGTGTAATCTAGTTAATAAAACACCCAGTTTCCCCTTGCATTTAAAATAAGAGATTTAGGCATTATTACAGAGGTTTTGTTGGCACTATATTTCAATTTTTTAAACTTGACATTCAATGAAGACAAGAATTGGGCAGGCAAAATCAAGAAGCAAGGAGTTATTCTTTCAGGCATAACTTTAATATGCATAACCTCAACTTACACTTTCCCGCGATTTACACCTTTTTCTCTAGTTCCCCTCAAAGGTGCAAAAGAGGGGTTTTACTGTAATTTGACCAGTTAACAAGAAAATAAATTTGAATTTTAAGTTCATTTGTCAGCCTTGGTGCCTGCGTGGTTAAGTCCTCGCCTGCTAACCTTAGGGTCGTGGATTTGAGTCCCACCTGAGTGCGTTTTTTCACCACTCAGGACATGGCTGTGTGTGCTCGTCTGTTGTTACATGGTTAATACCCCGATGTAAAGGCCACATGTGCTGTTTTCGGTGGTAGTGGAATATATAAATAAAATATATATATATAAATAAATATATATATAAAAGGCAGGGAAATGGCAGGTCTGCAGCAATCTTTTCGAATGAAACGGAAAATGTCGCTCACGCTGAGATTGCAGACAATACTAAATAATGAGAGTACTCAAGGTATTATTAGTGCAATGAGTGCCACTGGCACAAAGTATACCGAATGTACAAGAAGAACCACTGACACCAGAAGCACACTGATACCCCAGTAATCACACAGTTGTACTTAACCCTTTGAGCACCAACAATTTTTTTAAGGGTATCTGCTGTTATGTTTAACGTTGATTCATGAGTCGTTTTGACAGGCCTCATAATAGATGATGATTAGGGACACCGAAAAATGGTAAATAAAAATCATCAAAAGCGGTGTTTAAAATGACAAATGCGATAAATAAAAACGTTTTAAAAAGGTGAAAGCTGTGTTTAATGTTGGGAAAAAGGAGTCTTAAAGGAAGGTTTTTTTTTAAATATTATTAATAAAGACTTCATACCAATGTGAACAAACAGTTAATAGTACATACATTTGAGATCCAATACAGAAGTTATGGCTACCCTACGCTACATAAAAAACACAGTAGGCAAAATTAAGCTAAAGGCAAATTAATGAGATAATGGTAATAACAATAACAGAGTGGAGTAGTGGACTGCAAGTAATGAAGTTCGATTCTTACGCTGTTTAAAATTTTTCTTTCAACCATTGAATAAAAAACTTTATCATCCTTCATTTCCAACCTTTGTGTGTGGATACTGACTTTTTTGTACTTCTATCGCTTCAACTAGATTTACAAATGCGTCACTCAAAAATACACTGTAAAGTTAACGTAATGATTCCACAATTTAATTGTGTAATATAAATTTTTTCCAATCATTTCCTTTCGCCTAATTTAATTATTTTTTTTACTTATAATTTGGCATGAAATTTCTGATAACTTACTTTTTTCAACAGCCTACTAGCATTACCCTAGGAATACAGCACGGCTGTATTCTTAGGTAGTGTTAAGGATCGAACTCACGACTGGCAGTACACTAGCCCTCATTTTTAACAACTACGCTCTCATAGGTTCACGGGAATCTGGTGAATGTAGGCGACCCGCATGACATTAGGCTTAATTTTTTTCTCGCACATCCGGAGAGTAAGATCAATACGAGTATTTTTTTATTTTATTTTCCTCGTTTGTGGTACGGAAAAAAATCTTCTTCTCATTTCGTGACCCGAGTTACTTAACCACTCCTTGTTGGTATCTACCATACGTGCATTCCATTCGCGGGGCGCATCGATCACGAGGCCGCGATATGTTAAAATCTCCGATCCGGATCTGAATTTTTACTGTCTCTGGATATGATTTCAGTAGCGAATGAAATGGAAGACCCGTGGTTCTTTGAATCCGACCCGACCATCCTTAATTTATGAGTGGTTCATTTGTAAATCTAATTTAAACAACAAAATCTAATAAAGTGAGTATTCAGATGAAATGGTTTGAAATTGAATATGATAACATTTTCGATGCAGTGACTGAAAGAAAAAATTAAACTGCGATTGGGATCGAACTTCGCACACTACACTAGCTCTCGTTCATGGCTCTCGTTGTATGCCTGAACCCGGTGAATGTAGGCTACCCGCGTGACATCCTACGTATTTTTTTCTTCGATACCGGGGTAAAGGGGGAAAAAGTTATATATCTTTATTTTGCTTCTAGTTGCACGGGATCGTTTTCATCTAATTACGTGACCTGAGTTACACATCCTCTTCTTGTCAATATCTACTGCACCTACATTCCATTCACAGGTCGCTTCGATTGCTAAGCCGTGAAAATTTATAATCTACGATCCGGATCCGATTTTACTCCGTGTCTTTGGATCCGAATCCGGAACCGAGAAAAATGAAAGATCAAAAAACGTTTCGCGAAAATTTCATGTCCCTAATGATGATACATCATTGTTGGCCCTTCTGGCACAAACAGCAAACAGCCATACATTGTTGTATTGCACTCAAAGGGGTAAAAGAGAGATGCTGACTCTTCAGAGCATGTGGCAGCACAGCAAGCAGAGAGCACTCCAATCTACTCTAAGGGTTATTAACTTTGGATCAATACAAAAACAAAGTAAAGTACCCCATGTTAACCACTGTGTTTCAATCTACTTAGGGCACATGCACTATGATCTTATCAATACTCTCTTCCCTTTCCTTCTCCTTCCCACTCTACTGTCATTAGCACCATGGTCAAGGTCATGGTGCTGAGTAGACAAAGTTGATGAGCACATATCATCAACAGGTGTACAGATGGGAAAGGCATTCTCAATGAGCATATTCGGGTTATGGATGAAAGTAACTTTCCTGAAGCATTCCTACTGCTAAATGTAATGGCATTATACGCCATTGAGATGTTAATACAGTTTTCCACAGAAAGAAGGGAAATGGTGTTGGCTAGGTGTCAAGGTATTTTGGTGCTCTACATATTGACAATTCCTCATTTTTAATGTATATGTTATTACAAAAGGCATAGATTTAAATATCCAAGAAGGACCACACACCATGCTACTACAATAACTAAAAATATGATAAGAATTCCACATGACTGCCACTACTGTTCAGTTAGCAAAACCGGAAATATTTACATACTTAGCTCATAGTAGTTATGATGAAATGAGCACAATGTAAATTAGAATGTAGTAATGAGTACTACTGAATTTTCAACTGTAATGCAAGCAAATGAAGCTAAACAGTTATCAGAAAATATGACCAACAGTACTGTATACATTTCTTAAGAACTGCATTGGCTCATTTAGACTTTCACTCACACAACATTTATAATTTTCCCTGCCAAAAACAACATCAATTCTTTATTTAAAGAATTTTTTGCAAGCCTAGCATTTGAGCTAGAAGTTTGAAATTTTAAACACTACACTATATTTGTGCATAATAACAAAATTAATTATGCATTATCATGATTAAATGAAATCAGAGCTTGTCAACAAGCAACTTACCCTCAGCCGACATATCTCTTCCTGAAATTCACGCAGGAGGGCATCTTTTGGGTCTTCATTTACTTGAGGAACATTTTTGATACTCTTAGCTCTGTTCGCATACCTAAGCGTCGTTAAGGTCTCCTCATGGTTACAACTGGCTGGTCCAATATTAGCTATCATGACTGTTATGGAGTTACCGCCAAGCGAATCTGGAAATAAAGCCATAACAGTTCAGCCACACAATGAATGAATACATCACATTAATAATAAAATCAGGTTTTACCATTCTTAATGAGGATTTCCATTCCCCAAAGCATATGATAAAAGAAAATATTTCTGAACAAAAATCAAAACCTTTAATTTCTGACTTAAAACTGAGTGCAAAAATTAAATAATTACTCAAAACTATTATTTTAAAAGATGATCAACACATGATAATTGCATGGATGACTACACCTCAGTGTTTTCATATTTAAATTCATCCTTTTAAATGGATATTTTGAACACTAATGAGAACCTAATTTACAAATGCAGAACAACAAGACTATTGCAAGCGGTACACTGTAACGAATTATCCCTCAGGGGGAGTTGGGCTATTGATCTCAGGGTGGGGCAGCGTCAAACGGGCAAATTAATGGGCGAACGACGGATCGGGGGGTTGAAAGTGCCGAGGGTCAGGAAGGCGATTCAGCATGGGTGTCTCGGGGTAAAGGTTCCCAAGGTACAGATTCAGGGAGGGAGGTGCAGGTTTAGGAAGGAAGATTCTGTGGAAATATTAGACCACGGTTACAATCTTCAAATCACAATTTTTATTATCTCCATGGGGGGTTGTGAACAAACAACTAATGGCGAATTCACGTTGGTGAGAACAGTTCTCAAGCATAAAATAATGGGTTAGTGGGGTTAATGAAACACAACGTGGCCGAACAACACAAATGAGAGAAAGCAATCCAAAAACAAACAAAGCAGCCGTTAACATAAGAAATTACCCTTTCAAAGAATGTGACATAACTATAGATCAATGACAGAATGATCTGACTTCTGAGGTAAGTATTTTCCTCGTAACTGAGTTTTGGCTTGAGTGCGGCCAGTTGACACACTGGGGGGGAAAGAGAGGGAGGGAAGAAGAGGTGGGCCAAAAAAGGGATGTGCACACAGTGTCAGGGAGGTGGGCGACACGTGGTTGTGCGGATTCGCTTGCGGGGACTTCCCGCCTTACGTTGCAATGATTGGAGACGTGATGCGTCGAAGGGCTGGGCGAGGATGATCCCAAACGTGGATGGCCAATGCTGGTCACGTCGTAGTCAAGCCAGGTTCTTCTCTTCCAGTCGGTAGGTCTGGAGTACTCAGGTCTCCTCCTTCCTTCGGTGGATCTGTTCCCTAGCCTTCCAGGTGGTTGGGGTGGGAATTTCCCTCATAATGCCCGTGTTGCTAGGCTACTTCACTCGCAATTTGCCGCAATATCGCCGCTTCCCAGATCCCACCTCGAATGCACCTTGGCTTCAGTGTAGCGGACCTTGCTCCTTGGCCTCGACCACTGTTTACAGACGTCCCGGTCACCACAGTCTCTCTCGATTGTCTCCTCAATTTCTTTTCTCACCTGCCTCTCTCAAAGCACTTTCATCAGTATCACCTCTCCAATCTTTTGACTGACAGTCGAAAACCGTCCACGGGGGTGAGCATCGCACGTGCACTTCAAAGAGCATTTCATTACAAACAAAACAAATCGCTACGCCAATGACTCTGTGCGTGAGAGACCGGGTCTGAGTAGTGCCAAAGAAAATCCGTGGCGACCTGTGACAGCCTCAGAAATTCGTGTGTTTTTGGCTCTTATTATGCTGCAAAGCATTGTGCGAAAGCTAGACATGGAATTTTATTGGTCGACACGACCAATACTCTCCTCCTCCTATTTCGGCAGCTTGATGTCTTACAGGAGATTTGTGAAAATCAGACAATATTTGCACTTCACAAATAATAATGATTTTGACCCTGAAAATCACCCTAGCGCAAAGCTAAATAAGATATGGCTGATACACCAGAGGATAGAAGAGAAATTCAAGGTGCTCTACACTCCACAGAGAGACGTCATCATTGATGAGAGCCTGCTGCTCTACAAGGGAAGACTAGGATGGAGGCAATTCATGCCCATGAAATGAGCTCGATTCGGAATAAAAATATTTGTGCTGTGCGAATCGAGAAGTGGGTATGTGTGGTCCACCATAATTTATACAGGAAAAGGATCTGTATCAGATAGAGAATTTTCTCATTTGCCTATGTCCTCGCAAGTGGAGATGACCCTGATGGATCCGTTGCTCGATAAGGGTTATTGCTTGACGATGGATAATTTTTACTACTCCCCTGAGTTGGTCGCATTGTTGATCTTATGTTCAGTGGATACATATGGAACACTTAGAAAGGGAAGGAGAGGAATACCTTTGGCCTTCAAAGAAAAAAAATTGAAGACCAGTGAAGTGGTTGCCTTTTCTAAAGGAAAACTGATGGTCCTTTGGTGGAAGGATAAGAAGGAAGTGACACTGCTGTCCACAGTACATAACTATTCAATGCAAAGTGTAGTGAAACGGGGAAGGGCTAAACTGAAGCCGAAGGTGGTGATCGATTACAACGACACAATAGGGGGAGTGGACATTTGGCCGATTACCTCATTCCCAAAAAGCGTGGAAAGAAATATTATAAAATAAATTTTTTTCACCTACGGGAACAATCAATATGGAACTCTTTTATGCTATACCAGAAGACTGGTGGATGGAAAAGCCATATTGAGTTCCGTATGGAGGTAATTGAAAAAATCATCGAGACTTACCACCCAAATATTGGCACTCCAAGGGTAGGTAGGCCACCTGCAATGCCTCACCCTCGTCGTCTCACTGAGAGGCATTTTCCTGAAGTTATCCCTCCCACTGAGAAAAAGACTAATCCCACTAAAGAGTGTTATTTGTGCTGCAAAAAGACAGATGGCAGGGGAAAAAAATTCGCAAAGAAACGAGATACCACTGCCTGCAATGTGAAGTGTCTCTTTGTGTTACACCTTGTTTTAGGATGCATTATATCACAGCAAATATTTAAAATTTAAAATGAAAAAAAATATTTTTTTTACATATTTGTGAATATCACAAATTAAATTGCCTTTTTCTCTCAAAATGAGGTGTTTCCATGTCTAATCGATGAATATAACATGAATTTTGAGTTATTTTGATAAAATCTAAATTTAGAAAACGAGTTGCATACAAAAATAATTACATATCTCATTTCAAATAATGCTAAATAATAATATCGTCATAAAAATGTGGTTTTTGTACATAATTTTGAAAAAAAAAATGCATCAGGGAAGCGGTTAAATGAGTAGAAAGATCTTTCTTCTTTTGACTACAGTACAGTCAAACCTCTTTTGAACGAACCTCTATACAAGACAAGCCCTCTGTACAAAGAAGAAAATTTCAGGTCCCGATTTTTCTCCCATATGTTACATGTATTCTCACCCTCTTTTGAACGAACCTCCTTTCAACGAAAATTTCTGTAGAACGAAACGATTTTTGGTCCCAATAATGACTTTCAACCTCTCTACTACAAAATTTAATAACTAAGACACTATTCATTTCGTACATACACGACTTGCGATCGCAAGGAAGGGCAGATGGGCGAAAGAGATGGCCTGATCGACTATGTATCCGAAGTGATCGATTAATCACAATCTATTCATCTATATTGTAACCGTTGCCGTTTGGCCGGTGACATAGTAGGAGTAGTATGGATACGCCTGAGGGAAGGAGAGCTTAATTTTATGTTTGACTTAGGGTATGTTTGTTCAAGTGGAACGTGTATGTGTGAATGGACGAAGAGTGTGATTCGTTCCCCCACCCCCACAACCCCAATTCCCCGTTTTCCGACCCCTCCTGTGTGCGTCCTTGACCGTTTCGAGAAGAAAGAAGAGAGTCCCCACCGTTCCGCCTCCCCCCCCCCTTATCAGCAGTAACAGAGAGCCAGAGGTCTGATAAGTAAAATTACCATACCCCCAAACCCCGAACTGTCCCCCCCCCCCCCCCCAAGTGAAGAAGATCTCAACTGAGAGTCCCCCATCGGTGTCGTCCCCGGACCCCAAATTATCCCTCCCCCCAGTGACGAAGAGCCGCCGCTTCGCGTCTTTCTCTCGTTCCGATTCCTCCCCTCCACTTTTCCCCGATGTGTGATTGCGTGTGTGTTCTTTTCGTAGGGTTGCAATTCTGGTGTTTCATTTTTTTAGTGTATCTGACTTTGATGGATTGTCGACAAGTTTAGGAAGGGAAGTCATTTTTTCGTTCACTGGTTTTCTTTTACATTTGTGTGACTATTAACTTTGTTAATTACTGTGGTTCAGTTGCCGCCAACACCGGTGAGAGTGGGCGATTTCATGTATTATTGCCTGTGTTTCGTTCTTGCTTTTTTTTGTGATTTCATTAAACATAAGTCCACAAAGATTCGTGTCAAATCTCTCCTTCTCTCAGCACCCCAGTCATCGGAGGATCTCCCCCCCACACCTTCTCTCAGCACTCCAGTCATCGGAGGATTCCCCCCACACTTTCTCCCCTCCCCAACCCCACCCTCCTTTCCATCCCTTTCCACCTCCCATCCAGGTGCCCGGGGTTACCCACACGTCCCCCAACTTTTTCCGCATTTCGGCCCGTGCACCTCGAAACCCCCCCACACCCCCTCACCCCCCACGTGACCGAGGTCACAATATTCATTGTTGAAAGCATGGAGGTAAAAAAGGGAGTCCACCATAATCTCATCCACTTTGCAAATTAATTTTAATAATGGCATTAACATCGGATTACTTATTTGCGTTATGTTGTTCCTTCATTGATGCTTCCGTTTTCTGTGAATGCAATGCAAATATGTATTTCAGTGATTACAACCACTAGGACAAGTCTGTGAGTCTCGAAGTAACTGTCAACGTGATAATACTTCGTAGTAATACATACAGATACACACACACAGAACACAAACTCACTTTCTGTATAGAATACGAGATCAACGCCAACATTCAAATGCAAATTCTCCATGTTAGGCTTTATCAAATTACAAAACTGCCAATAACTTATCGATAATTTAAGCTTCATATAGCACATTTGTCTTTTTTAATTTCCTCGCGTACGTCCTGCTGTACCCACAGGATCAAATGCAACTTTTAACGTCAGCAACCGTTACATTTCATCGGAATCCTAAGAGGAAATCGCGAGTCATTGCCGTAATACCTAAATTGAATTTGCTGTTTCCTTAAGATAAGATTTGCCATTATATTAAAGTTGAGGAGAAGAATTTGAGGAATGGAATATTAATTAGACTCGTACATCTATCTATTCCGTTAATTAATGATACATTTTCATCTTCTAAACCAATGCGATCCTCAAATTCTCGAATATATCGACTGCTGACAATCGATTACCGATGATCACAGTGTCAGAGCCTTTCAGCGGGATGTTATAGATGAAATTAGATGCGGAATTTCACGTTATGATGTAATTCCGAAAAGCCTTCAAAAGGAAAAGATTTCAAAGGATTACAATGTATTTCTATTAATTTTGGTTATCTAAACCGTACAATTTCAATGTGAATGTACTTCACAGAATGGCATCAAAGAGAAAGCAATTTACTCGGGAGCAAAAATTAGCCATTTTTAAAGATGTTGACGGTGGGATGAAGAAAGTAGATGTCGCCAAGAAGTACGAAATATCCCCATCATCGTTATCAACAATTTTGAAGAACAGGAAAGTTATTAAGCAAAGCACGATGTACAACGCTGTAAATTCATCGAGAAAAAGACTACGAGCGGCAGCTTACGAAAAGGTTGATGAAGCTACATTTAAATGGTTCTTAGAAATACGGAGTCATAAATTCCCATCACAGGCCTGCTCCTGTCAGAAAGATAAAGAATTTTCCATAATTTTTGGTGAAGAAGGCTTAACTACATCGCAAGGTTGGTTAGAAAAGTTTCGCGCCCACCACAACATATTATACAAGACGATAACGGGAGAAGAGTTATCTGCACCGGGGGATGCTGTTGTTCAGTGGAAGGGTGAGAAATTAAAAGAAATGATTGAATGTTACTCCGCGGAAAATATATTTTACGCTGACGAAACTGCTTTACTGTATCGGCTGCTACCAGAGAGGACAATGGACGTGAAAGCGGATACCTGCAAAGGGGGGAAGACAAAAGATCGCGTCACTCTCCTTCTATGTTGCAATGCGACTAGAACAGAGAAAATGAGACCTATGGTAATAGGAAAGGCAAGAAGCCCTCGTTTCTTTTAAATCGTGAGGAGTTTACCGGCAGATTATTGGTCGAATAAAAATGCCTGGATGACTGATCTTTTTCAACGGTGGGTTGAGGATATTGATGCCAAAATGCGAGTACAGAATAAGAAGATAGCCCTATTATTAAACAAAGCATTTATTCGGAACCGAAATCACAATTTTGTGCACGAAATTGTTAGATGGAAACGAAAAACGAATTTTAGTGAAAAAATTAATCTTCTAACCACAACCATTCACTCATAAATCAAAAATTGAAATAAGCAAAAGGTGACGCCCACCGAAAAAGCTGCTGTGACAACATTGACGTCATTTTCCTCCCGTCCTTGACTGCTTTTCATGGAAGGGAAGGGAGTGGAGGGGGGTTCTCGGAAGGTCTGCTTGCATAGATGCTGTCGCCACTGTCCTATTGGCAGAGTCTGCTGTGTCTCCCCCATTCCGATAAGGCAAATTAGCTTTGCGGGCTCAGTTGTTATTAGACAAAGTTGTTATTAGACAAAGTCGTTATACGTCAGAGGTTGCACCTCACCCGCTTTTCCGAAAGGATTAAAACATCAGTTTTTCGCCGCTTATAACTCGATAAATAATTGACGGATCAGAAAATGGAAAAATAAAGGCCTTTTTATTTTACAAACTCTATAAGATTCCTCAATAAAAAAAGGTAAATGACCCCATTGCTCCGCTCACAACTCCTGTGACATAGATCAACTAATGTAAAACTGTATTTTTTCCCTCCAAAATGCACTTCCCACTTGCAACCCTTAGACATGGGCATTATCTGCTCTTTTAAGTCCAACTATAGATCAAGAATGTTACAGCGAATTGTGATTAATGTTGAGAGAAAGATGGAGAAACCTTATTTTATAAATTTAAAACAGGGTATTAAGATGGTAGTTGGTGGAGTGTTACTCCAGAGACAATGAAAAACTGCAGGAGGAAGGCAGGTTTTAGCTTCCCTGAGGATGAAGATCCTGAGCCAGAGATTGTAGATGAAGATGATGGCATTGATGAAGCATGGGAACAATACATTGAAAAAGCTGGTGTACAGTCTGAAGTTACAATAAATGATTTTGTATCTTCAGAAGAGGATATTTCGGTATTCTCTAAAATGACCTGTGAGGATATTCTGCAGGAAGTTACAGAACATGATTCAGATGAAAGTGATGATGATGAAGGAAGTTCTGAGGTAGAAATGATGACTCTCACTGGGGCCATTTCATCCATCAAAGCACTGCAATTTTTTTCAGAGAGAGATGTACCAGGAGAGTACCGAGCTTCTCTAGACCAATTGAGGTCACATTTGTGTAAGATGGTCCTTGAGTGGAAAGTCAACTGTCAGAAAAAGCTATTTTTTTCAATAAATGATATTATTATTTGGTTTCAGAGTCCATTATACATATGAATTCCTGTTAATTCCAGGTGTATGGAATGCCTTGTTTATTATACATAAAAATGTGGGAAGGCTCAAAGCTCAGTTGCTCTCTGAACCCTCTTAATTTGAATATTTTGTTTTATATTCCACCAAAGTTTTGGTAATATTCTCCAGAATAATCTGTTTTATCCCTCTACATAACAAATGGGACTGAGTTTTGTAGAGGTCAGTTACTAACTGTTATACAAAAAGAGTTAATTATTTGCATTTTATGCAGGCACTGTAATTCCAAGAGCTTATAGGGAAGTCATTATGTTTTATTATCCCACATCAAAGTGATGGAAACAGCATACATAATTTGTTAAATTTGCTAAAAGTGTGACAAAATAAATGTTTTCTTCCAATCAATACAATCGTATCACTTTGAGTTAGAAACATAAAATCTCTTTTTCGTGTATCATTTAATGCTGAATTGAAATATTCTTTTATTATAACTTGGTAAAATAACATAATTTTCTTTACTGCTCTGAAGTAGAGCACAGCGATAATGTAGATAAGTTCCTAAGGAGCCATCACGCAATCGACCATTCATAAGGTTAATTTCATATAGTACAATTGGTCCACCTCTGTACAACATAGTTCTCCGTACAACAAAGTTTTTTCCTGGTCCCAAGTAGTTTGTTATACAGAGGTTTGACTGTATTACCTTTTAGTAAATAAAAAGTTCATAGTTTTTTTTTAATTTCCTAACGACAGTCTGTATTGAGGAAATTAAATTTGTTTACTATATTTCTTCTGTAAATCATCCTAAGTCATTAGGAGTAAATTCATGCAATGTTTATCAATATGGGTGATGAAGTAAATAATTCTTATTCCTCATAAAACATTAAACATAAATTTTAGGCTTAGTAATTTTTCTATGAATGAAATAATATGAATCAAGGCCCTGTGCAAAGTGAAACCCAAGACATCACTCTGCTAGTTTCAGTGACAGGGCAGAGAAACCTGATGCATTCCCCATCTTAAAACCATTTTCATAAATTAGAAGGACTGGGTTAGGCTTCAGAGTAAAGCTAGAGCCACCAATACACAGCCCGACACTAAAACGAAGACTTAAATAGACAAGACATCAGTTGACATCCTCCATATTTTTCAAAAGAAATATCAATAGACATCCACCACATTAAAATGTTAAGGATTCCATCCCTTCTTCAGATATACCTTTAGCAGCACCAAACCTCTGGGGTTTCAATGAAGTGGGAAGGCCCTACATTGAGACCAAAGCAGTTGCAAAGAGGAGAAGGGATTTAAAAAAAGAGGTTCAAAGTGTTGTAGAAACTAGGGGATATGCCAAGTAAAGGCATGCGCATGGGTGAAAAATACAATCAACCCCTACCTACCCTGGCCAAGAAAAGAGAAGCACAACATTGATGCTTAATGTAATAAGGGCAAAAACTCCCTGCTGAGCAATGATGGGCCTCTTTACTCCCGGAGCTTTTTTATCTCTTTCTGGCAAAGGTTTTCGTGGCATTCTGATGACACAGGTAGGCTTCCTGGAGTCTTCTGCGCTGTCATTGTTGATGGCGACGTTTCACTCACTATGCTGCAGGCTTCCTCAGGCCAGGCTGAACTTCAGCCTGGCGTATTGACAGCATAGCAGACACATTGAGACTTACCCCACTCCATTCAATTCCTTTAATCTCTTAAAAGGTATAGCAAGAAAAAAAACATAATTACCTTGGAGTATTCGGGTGAGTTTTGAATCTCGGTATGGCACATGTTGGCTTTTTCCTGTTGAAAGGGCATATATCACATTCCCCAAGGCAGAAAGTGACAAATTTATCTTCGCCGCTTCTTTCAATCTATCGCCCTGAAATGGTTCAATGTACTTTATTGACAACACTGTACAGCAGCTTTATTCCATACCAAGCCATCAAAACACATTTAACAATTAATAAATTAACAGCAGGCAATAAAGGCTAATAGATAATATTTTAAAAACTTAGGAACAACACTCATCAGTATCGAAATAAGGGTATAATTACACATTAAATTTCAACATTTCCCCAAAACATGCTCAAAATTATCACAAAAGCTCAATGTTCAGGTTGTTGACAGACTAAATATAAGAATATTAATAGAAAGATACTGCAATTTTCCACAAGTAAAAATTTGTTCTGAAAAAAATTTCAATATTTTTCTATCAATATGGAATGTTTTCACCACATCAGACCTGAATCTGGTTTGTTTATTATAAATATAAGGAGTTACAAAACCTTTAAATATGAAAACCTATAGGCACCAACTGCTATATTCTTACAAATTCCAACAAGAAAATCTGTTCCAAAACAGAGGGGTATCATTTATAGATATACTCTACTGACAATGGAATACTAGAAAATAATCAATGCCAGAGCATAGCAAAACCACACAGGCTTCGACACAAATTGCATTTATGCTCTATCTAGAAATGGGAAAAATAGAATATTTCTTGATTTTGAATATTTATCATTACTCGAATATTTCAATGCCTCCAATTTAAATTATCTCCAATAATAGAAATACAATTAGTACATTAAATGTTATTCTGCTAATCTATTTGTTGCCCGTTGAAGTAAAAAGCTATAACTTGATTTAATTTTCTAATCCTAGTTTTAAAATTTCGAGTATATACAGTGAACTCTCGTAAGTACGTTCCTTGATAGCACGTTTTCCTCGTTAGCACGTTCATTTCCTCAGGTCCGGGTCGCAGTGCATGTAAATGATCCTGGTTAGCACGTTTTGGTTACCTCTTTAGCACGTTCGTAGGAGGACCAAACCAAATTCGTTCCACCAAAATAGCCACCCTATAGGTCAACATGATGATGAATATCACTCAAGAGGTTTGATTCTCGCACTAAAAAAGATCATTATTGTTTACAATAAAATTTGTTAAAAACATTACGGTTAGAAATTGTTTATGAAGAAGTAAAAATGCAGCATTCACAAACATTTGAATTCGCCATTCAGCGTTTGGCACCCACAAGCAGACGATTTTATTGTGATGTTCGTTTGTTTTATAAATGTTCGCAGGTCAGCAAATCTGTGAAAACCAGAACCTACTTCAAGAAATTAACAGTGTGACAAGTGATTTAAGTGTGAAAAGTGATTAGAATTAGTGATGGAGAAGCGTGTGCTGAAAAGACAAATATCAACGATTGAAAAGCTCAAACTCCTCCAAGAAGTGGACAAAAATCCACACATGAAGCATGCTGAAATAGCAGCCAAAATGAAAATTCCACTGTCAACATTAAACTCTACAGTGAAAAATAGGAAAAACTTGAGAATACAATGCAAGAAGGCACGAGCAAGTACAGGAAAAGAGTGCGAGGTGACAAATTTTGTGAGTTGGAGGATGTCCTCCTTAAGTCCTCCTTAAACAAGTGCACTCATCCAATGTGCCATTAGATGATGTAATATTACGTGAAAAGAACTCGTACTTAGCCCATAAAATGGGCATTAGTGATTTTAAGGCTTCAAATGTATGGGTTGAGGGATTTAAAAAATGCCATGGCATAGTTTACAGGTTCGAGGTGAGGCAGCCAGCGTGGACACCAACATTCGAGAAACATGGAAAGATGTCACCCTCCCAAGCATCATTAAAAACTACAGCCAAATGACATCTTAATGCCGATGAGACCGGCTTATTTTTTTACTCTTCTGCCTGATAAAACTTTGGCATTTAGAGGAGATAAGTGTCATGGAGACAAAATGAGTAAGGAGAGGCTGACAGTCCTCCTATGCTGCAACGAAAGTGGATCGGAAAAATTGATTCCATTAGTAATCGGAAAATATAAATGCCCCAGATGCTTCAAACATGTTCGGACATTACCTTGCACGTATGAATGCAACTCTAATGCCTGGATTACCACAACAATTTTTGAAAAGTTCCTGCGAGCACTGGTTGTCAAGATGAGTGGACAAAATCGTAAAGTTTTGTTGCTCATTGATAACTGCACAGCACACCCAATAGACTGCATTTTTAAGAAATGTTAAAGTGGCGTTTTTTCCTCCTAATTGCACGAGTGTTTTTCAGCCCCTCGATCAAGGTATCATACGATGCATGAAGCATAAGTACAGGAAACTACTTGTCAATGAGAGATTGGCCAACCTTCAAGTGTCAGGTCAAAAAGTAAATATCCTAAAAGCGATGCATTTTGTGAAGTATGCCTGGGACTCAGTCAAACCCGAGAACATAAGAAATTGCTTTTGTGCGTCTGGATTTCTTCGCACAACAAATGAGGACCATACTGCGTCACTGACTGATGAGGCAGCGGATGAGCCCGTTGAAGGCTGGGATCAGCTGTTTGGAGAAGGGGAGGGGATGTCCTTCGATGAGTACGTCGCTTGTGATGATGGCATCAAGTTTGCAGATTGGTTGGTTGAATTTGTGAGACTTAAAAACTAAGGATCATTTATTGAGAGAATTATTAATTAAATTTATAATAACTACTCCAAAAATTAACTTTCATATTCTGAAGTCTTTCAAAATTTGATTGAATGAGATGGTGAATCTCATTGTCATGTATTTTAATCTGTAGATTGATGTCAATAGAAGAAGTCTGTGAGCAGGAACTTCGAAATGAAGAAGAAGAAGATGAGAATGACGAGGTATAGACCAAATCACCTCCAACATTTGCTAAAGCCGTCGAGGCGATGGCCACGGTGCAACAGTTCATTACAAGTCACGAAGTTGATGAAAGTGTTCGGAATGCTTTAGTAAAAATCGATTCAACTATAAAAGAATTGGGGCTCATTATTAAGAAACAAAGCACTTTACACAGATTCTTCTCGCCCTTATAAGTTATTATGTTTCATCTTTTAACGTACGTTTTTGTGTGCTAAATATATGTAGAGAACAAATAGGAAGTTTCACTTTTGTTTTGTTACAAGTGGTCAAGTAAAGCCATATACGCTCTGGAAAGTGGAATTTTTTTGGGGCCAGGTGCTCGTTTTGTTCATTTTTTGAGGAATTCTGACAATCCTCACAATATATTTTAATATGTATTATAAGCAATAACTTTTATAACCTTAATAAGTGAGCAAGAAAACTTAATACAGTGGAACCTGGATCTATTGTTCCCGCAAGGATCGTTTTCCAGCAACTATCATTTGCTATTCTTAGTCCCGTATGAAGCTCCATATAGATAACGTTATTTATTCCCGCATGCATTGTTCTCCGAAGTATCGTTTTCCTGCAACGATGGCTTGTATATCACGTTCCCGCCGCAACAATTCCCACATACTGCGTTTGAAAAAAATAAAATTTACATTGTTTTATTTGCACTGCCGTCTCTTAAGATTACAATGTTGGAGAGACGGCCACACAATCACATTGCACACTTTGTAGTCAACTCACAGTCACACAATCACGTTGCCTACTCCTCGACTCCGTGTCTGCAATAGTGTCATTCCCCAAGTTCATTTTGTTGTGAGTGGTTCTGTGTTACTGCCGCAGATTTGTTTTTTATAAGTTTCATTTAATTTTTCTTCTGATCATCGCTCATCCAAAGAAGAAAGTTAGAACTTTGCGAGATCATCTCAAAATAGTCGAAGAAGTAGAAAAGAATCTAGCAGAAGAAAATAGCAAAACACCTCGGTTTCTCGGCTAGCACTTTAAATACAATCTTTGCGAAAAAGGACGAGATCAGAGAGCAAATAGATAAATGTGGTAACGCTCCCAAGAACAGAAAAACTGCCAGGAAGTCGACATTCACAGAAATGGAAACAGTGCTCTTTGCTTGGTACCAACAGGCACGGGCGTCCAACATACCAGTAGATGAAGTTACACTGAGGGAAAAAGCAAAAATTA
Organism: Platycnemis pennipes; assembly: GCA_933228895.1. Taxonomy (NCBI): domain Eukaryota; kingdom Metazoa; phylum Arthropoda; class Insecta; order Odonata; family Platycnemididae; genus Platycnemis; species Platycnemis pennipes. Next base: position 50,332,697 of record OW121846.1, read on the forward strand.
TAGCCACCCAGCTGAACATTGATGATTTTAGTGGGTCCAATGGCTGGATAAGTCGTTTCAAAGATCGTCATGGACTTGTGTATAAGAAGCTGGCAGGAGAGAGTACTGCGGTAAGTGTAGAAAATACTGATGCATGGCTGGAAAGTCTACCGTCCCTTCTAGAGGGATACCAACCATGCGATGTGTACAATGCAGAAATGCTGTAAAGTCTACCATCCCTTCTAGAGGGATACCACCTACGCGATGTGTACAATGCAGATGAGACTGGATTGTTCTTCAATGTGCTTCCCGATAGAACCTTGGCATATAAAGGAGAATGTTGCCATGGTGGGAAACATTCTAAAGACAGGCTAACTGTTTTACTTTGTGTCAACAGTGATGGAAGTGACAAACAAGTGCTGTTGGTGATTGGGAAATCACCAAAGCCAAGTTGCTTCAGGAACGTCAAAAAATTGCCGGCGAAATACCACGCGAATCGTAAGGCGTGGATGACGACAGAGATTTTTACTTCGTTCCTCCATTCATTAGATGCTCAAATGGGTGGGCAGGGCAGAAAAATCATCTTTTTTGAGGGTAATTGTGTGGCGCATCCCAAAGATACAGCCTTTCCCAGAAATGTGAAAGTGGTACGGTTTCCAGCAAACTGTACTAGTACCCTCCAGCCTCTTGACTTAGGAGTTATTCATAGTTTAAAATCGCACTACAGAAAACGCTTAGTGCAAACCTCCATTTGCCTTATGGAGTCGGGAAAGGAAATGAAGAAAAAAATCAACGTACTCGAAGCACTGCACTACATAAGGGCAGCATGGAAACTAGTAAGCCCACAAACAATTCAGAATTGTTTCAGTAAAGCTGGATACAGATGTGAGTCAGGTGGTAATGACTAGAGCATGGAAAAAAAGTCTTTTGACTTTTTGTAAAAGTGGGACTTTTGTGGTTTTAAATGCAAATCTTCACCAATCTCATTAAATAAAACTGTTTTTAATGACTTTCTTAGAGACTTTTTGGGACTTTTTTGGCGTGTCGGGACTTTTCTGATTAAAAGAGACTTTTATGGGCCTTTTTATTTACAACACAGGCCTAAGTTAATATTTGCCTGTTGTGATCACATTTGTTTAACTGTGTGCTGGATGCATCTGTGTTTTTTATTCGGTACTACACGGAGCAGAGGTGTACTGTAAAATGTAAGCTCCTAACAATTGTTAATGCGAAATTTTAATAATAGCTCCGGAAACTGCAATGAATCCTTTCTATTGCTCCACCTTTCATGAAATAATCACACTCACTCAGTGCTTCAACCCGAAGGTTGGTTTGGATAGGTGAGTGTAGAGCTCTGCCTGTACTTATCCATTTGCATGTCAAATTCACATATTGTTCCTTTCCCTGGGCCACCTTGCACTTCGAGTTTTTTTTGCTGAGGGTGTCCAAAGACTTCACAAAGGGATAGATTGATCTGAAAGAATGCATTGATCTAATTATGAACCAGCTTATTTGAACCCGGGTGGTATGCTGACAAGCCGACAGCGCTACACTGTATGGTAGCACTCCGCTTTTGTTTAGGAGATTAGTGGAAAAATGATACAATTATATGAAAGATCTAGAATTTTCGACGAGGTGAACATGTCAAATTGTGTGCAGATGATCATTAAATGAGCCTACATTGTAGCGAGGCAAGCATGACGTAGATGAACCTGGACCCTCGGCTGCGATCAAGCAGAGAAGAAGATTTTAAAATTATCGCGAAAAACAAGAGAAAAAGGTCCTCAGCTTCCCCGAAAATAAGGGTACAATGGACAACAAATAAGTACTTTTTTCTCATTTTCGGTTTTCTTGAACAGAAAACTAAGTTTTGAACTATTAAATCATGTTTCAACTGCCTTATAACATTATTTATCCTATGTAAAAACTTGTTTTGTATTGTATATTATAACATTTTCCACTTTAAATTTGAAAAAACGCCCTGTTTCGAAGGTTTTACAATGGAGTGTACTTCCACCCTCTTTGTCATCTAATGCATTTTTAGTAAGAGGTAGGGTGCTGGGGACTTCCAGATATTGAAATAGAGGAACAATGAGATGGGAGGGTAAGTTTCGAAGAAAATGAACCATGGGGAGACGGGAGAGCGAATATAAACGACGTGAGTGGTTAAGCGGGGTTGCATAACTTGGAGCATACAGCCCCGCGATGCCGAGGTGCATGTTTCAGGGCGCGCTGGCACCCCTGTTCGTCCTACGTCAAAATGTTAAGAATACCTTTTTTGTTGCTTATATTGTCTACTTTCCGATTATCTGATTAGTTTTTCCCAAAATCAAAACTAAACGATTTAAAAACTAAAAAAGCTATTTTTGGAGTGTTATTTTTTAAATTTGGGGGGGTTGCAGGGGGAATTGTTGGTGGAAAGTTAGAAATTCGGATTCAGCGACCCAAAAAGCATAGGATAAATCAATTTCCAGAACTACCTCTAATTTTTCCAAGTAAAATCCCCTAATGCCTGGACTAGCATCTGTAGGCTCTTTTCTCCAACAATTCAGTTAAATTCAGCAACTTTCTCACAGAAATAACTCAGACTTTTGAGAGACTTTTTTCAAAAATATTGGTGACTTTTTAGGCGACTTGCTTGCAAAATTGAAGACTTTTTTTCCACGCTCTAGTAATGATGTAGGAGATGGAGATGATGATTTCGGCCAGAACTGGGAAGAACTATATAGAGCCCAGAAATGCGACTTCTTGAGCTATGTCTCAGTGGATCATCATGTGGTGACAAGTGGTAGTGATACGGTCGAAGAATTGTGTGAAGCATTGACATCTTCATGTAATGTAGAAGAAGATGAAAACGAACAGGTCCCAAGCTTTGTCGAGGCTTACGAAGCTTTGCACAAAGTTAAAGCATTTTTCTATGCACACAGTGGAAGCAAGGGGGATCAGGAAAACATTTTAGGTCTCGAAAAATCATATTTTTGAACTAAGACAAAAATCTGCCAAGAGGCAAAGGACCATGCATGACTTCTTTGATAAAGATAATTAAAAAAATATGTGATGTTTAAAGTGTATTCTTGCTAAAAGTAAAAAAAAATAAGGCCATCACTTTCGTGTGTTATTTATTCACGACGAGTGACATAGGGTGCTAGAAGTGTGGTACCAGTAAAATTCCAGCAATATAGGAGGGTGGGTGGAGCATCATAATCATCTGACCAAACGGAAGGACAACAGAAGAGTAATCAGATACTGACTTCGTGGAATATGGGGACCCAGATGTGAGGATAACCTGCCGATCGTATGTATGATCGAATTTCTTTTAATGCAATCCACATTATTATGCCACTCAGTATAAAAGTTTTCCAATATCTCGGAAACTATACTATGTAGTCCTGTGAGAGGCGGGCCATAAATTTGTGGGGGGGCAGGCGAAGTCATGCAACCGACCAAAGACAAGAGGAGGATGACTAAGCGTCACTGGAATTTAGTCTATTTCAGTCACCCATGCATCTCCACCGTGTCAATATTGTGAATCTGCTCACAGTATTTCCTAAATAATACAGGCTCATTCAGTGCTCTTTCCATTTCCTGTTTTCCCCATATTTACATACCCTTTTTCCCCTTATACCTATAGTACGTTTCTTTCACGTTTTGCCACCTGATTGTTCTTACTGTTTCTTCTCAAATTATTAATTACTTTACCTTAGGATAATATTTGCTCGACTCCATTTCCAGTTTTAGGGATAGAATTCAAAAATTTTCGAGTATTTCGTCATGGCTTAGGAATAATATCGATTTATTTTTTCTAAGAACTGGTGCTCATATACCTACATTAAATTTCCTATTATCCGTACATGATTTTTTACCCATCGCCAATATTTTCCATGATCTTTAGAAAACAATCTGATACAGGATTTTCATATTTCTAGTGGAGCTTATAGTGGAACTTGCGCCCTTTTCATGACATTCAAATTCGCCTCATAAAAAGTAATTCTCATATGTGCATACTCAAAAGGAACGTGTTACATTTACTTCCCCATCTGCTCTAATATTTCACCAGATGATGAGCAATGGAAGAAACTTCTAGACTGATTTCAATTGTTTTTTCAAATTATAACCAATCGTAAAAAATAAATCGTTACTAACGATAAGGGTACTGTATCGCATAAGTGCTTTTATTGCCGCGGAGTCACATGTGGTTGAATTCAAACCAAAGGAACTGGAGGTTTTCTTCGCGCGCTGTCCGACCCAAAAGATCCTGAGATCGCAGCTTGTACCCTAAACCTTGTAATTTCGTGATTAATCTACCGAAAACGGAGAGTAGATGTAGACAACAATGTATTAATTTCCACCCAGTTTCAGAGGGTCAACCACAGTCTTGATGTGTATCATTGCATGATGACACAAAAAAATGTAACAAGAAAGTCAAACGGGCTTCCAGTGTACGACATAAGGGCATTGATTACACCTTGATTGGTCAAGGGAGGTAGGAAGGAAGTAGGGGAGGGGAATTGGTGGAGGCGATGGCAACGGGACAAGCGAACACATAAGTCAGGTCGTAATGGAAATGGGAATACAGTCACTGCTAAAAGGATTCACGATCGGGTAAAGAGACCCCCCGGGCGAGTACTTGCAGTCTAAACTCACGCATTATTCGCGAAAATATATATATTGTTTGTTTTACGGGTCAATCCATATGAAGTGATCCAAGGTAGGTTGCTTGACCATTTTTAATATTTTTAATTTTTTAATATGTTTTTACTACATAAATGGGAAGTTCAAAACAGATTTTTTTAAAAATTTATCTTACACCGTTAACGTGTGGTGGCCATTTTTGTTTTGAATCACGTAGCGTTTTTTCCCTTTGAAGACGTTTGCGTTAAATTGATTATCTCTCGACTGCATCATGCTACAAGATTGGAACTGGCATCATTTTTTTCAGTTCTTTCTTCCCTACAATATTGCTGCATAGCCATAATTCCCTATGCAAATCTTATCAGTCTAAATGGTCTCCAAAGTAGGGGGTCGAAAATTGAAGAATTCCACTTTTTAGAAATTGAAAAAAACCATGAAGGAGAAATTTATCAGAGGTAATATTTTTTTTGTAGTAAGATATCATTGGGTACTCACATTTTATAGAGTATCAGCATTGGCAACTCATTGGTTAATTGTTTATGGATTTTTAAAATTTGGATTTTTTAAATTTTTTTAAAGTTTGAGGCTGCATATCTCAGATGGGACTGGATAAAAATCCACGACTTTTACACATTATGTAGTCCTTTATGATGGCAAAGTGGAGTAAATATTTCAACATTGATATTTGACTCTTAACCAAGTTATGAATTTTTGAAAATTCACTCTTACGCAAAACCTTTAGGTTATTATCACTTTTTTGTTTCTTTTCTCATTTTTATCTCTCTATTTACTGTACTGACATAAATTTTTTTTGCATAGATAAATACGTAGCTTTAAATAAAATTTGAGTGAACAATTTTTATTCAGAAATTAATGCTGTTCAAAGTACATCTTGAATCTGTAGAACGAGCAAATATTATATTTGTAGGTCATATAAAATGAGTGAGTAGCAGGAAACCCACCTAATAAGTTAATAACTGAATCTCACTGAAAGAATATACAAAACCAGATATTTACATAATGAAAGTAAGAGATGTAGGAGTTAGCATTCAAGGAAAATTTTGGAAATATTACATAAATATTGACAAGGCTTCAGTGGTCTGTATAATGGAAGCTGCAAACTAGTGGATTTCAGAAGGAATTGGTGAAGTACATCAACAACTTGAACAACATTCAACAATGTCAACAAGAATCATTTAATACATGTTTAAAACAAACAATAAGGTAGACCGTAAAAATTTCGTGGAGATTAACAAAACCAATGTGAGACACATGGCAATGAACATGTAGGGAGGGTATTCAACCACACACAATACCTAAGTGTTGATAACGAGTGACAGCAGAAGATGATCATTGTACAAAATAAGAATTGATTTTTAACATGTGTTTTTAATTACTAATACTTTAGTTGGCTGACCTACTGTTCTAAGAGCAAAAATAATATGAAACTTTAAAAAATAATTCATTCACCGGCAAAACCGAAAAAATTGTGCTGTGTTGAAAGTGTTAAATAACTTGTAATTTAATACTTCGAACTTCATTTTAATTAAATATTATCTGAAGAAAATTAAGCTATCACGAAGATATATTTGTAATGCTTGTCAAAAGTGGTTCTACTTATTTGGAAAGCTTGAAGTTTGATTTGTTACCATCCAATAATTATTTGAAATTCTTCATCATTGAAATGGGCAAAACAGGATTCACATGGAAACCCCAAGATACGCAGTTCATCAATGGCTGGGGATAATATTTGCATTGACAATTTTAGCAGGTAACTATTTTACAGCAGTACAGCAGATTATGATGTCAGAAATATTAAAATACCTCGATCCCCACGTGAACATAATACAGTGTGAGCACACTGGACTCCAATCTGTTCTCTTTGAAATTTACTGCAAAACTAAATTATTTACCATGAGAAAAATTCCTTCAAATGAAAAGAGACTTTCATTTGAATGGATTTCAAGGTTCATAATACCATATTTAACCGATTCTAAGACGACCGTTTTTGACTAATTTTCAGCTAAAGATACCTAGACCCGTCTTAGATTCGAGTACAACTTAGAACTGTGTGTTTACACGGCGCTATGCTATGAATGTACGAATGTGTGACTAATTGATTAATAGGCATCCATTCCATGCGAATCCACTGCAATAATTACTTAAATAAACAATACTTAACGTTAAATTATATTACAACGACGGGTATGATAATTTTTTTTAGTGTCAATGATTATCTATGGCCACAGCGATGTATTTCAAACGAGCACTACGGGCATACACAAAAAACAAATGAAGGCTGTAATTCACTTTCGGCAGTGCTTACACTTATCTGAAGTTTTGAATTCGTGATTGAAATCTACCTTACATATGTAGCACTTAAAAATGACAGATCATGTAGAAATACGTGGCGTGAGTGCAAAGGGAAAGTTAACCAAATATATTAGTCATGATTACGTCGCAATTTTTAAGCTACTTGTCGTACAACATGCCGATAAATCAAATAACTGTGACGCAAGTAGAAAGTTAGGAGTTCCCGAGGCAAATGCGCGAAGATGGACATCTGCAATACACAAAATTCAGGACGTCAAAGTCATTTAGAGGTCCCAAAGCAGGCCGATTCCCTTCAGTCGAAGAAGAAGTGGTGTAAGTAGTTCATACGAACTTTGCGGTAGAATGGTATGCCTGTTTCAACAGTAGGTATCACTCTTAAAGCTCACAAAGTTGTTAGAAGACTTAACTACCAGCACAAGAATTAAAAGCAAGCAGAGGTTGTGCACCAGATTCATGCGACGAAATAATTTTTCTTTACGGCGCAGGACTTCACTGTGCCAGAAATTGCCCAGAGACTACAGCGAAAAACTAATCGCTTACCAAAAATATGTCATTGGACTTTTTTAAAAAAAAATTATCTTTTGAGCCAAATCGGAAATGCAGACAAAACTCCAGTTTTTTCTAAACGCTGTCGAATTACACCGTGACCAAGAAAGGAGCCAAGTCCGTCCTTAAAAAACTACCAGTAACGAAAAAATGCGAGTGACTGTTATGTTGGGAGTATTAGCAGCTGCTATCTATTTAGTAACATCTAGATGGTATTAAAAAAGTGCCGTATGTGATTCTAAAATGGAAAACTATGCCCAAGAGACATGTGGTGTGAAATAGACATCCAGGGGCACTGCTGAAACAAAGAGCTATGCGTTTTAAGTCTGAATGGTTCTATTGCAAAAGTTATTCTGTGATATTTCATGCTATAAGGCAATTATGAAGAAGGAAAGTATCTGATTGTTTTGTTACTCAGAATTAAGCTGTAAGTTATATATTTGTCTATAAGAGCAGTATTTTTAATTTTCCAAGAGTTTGAATGCTTTGTAAATGCTTTTCCTTATTTTTCTCTTAAATTGGATGTTTTTAAGCCAAAACAGTTCTATTAGAAAAGTTATCCTGTGGTATGCTAAAAGGCAAAAATGTATAAGTATCTAAAATTCTGTTGCTCACGACAAAGTTTGTTTAAATTATGTGTTTTCTGGTAAAGTTATGTTTTCTGTTTGAATTTGAAAAGATATTGTATATGTTATATTTTCCATAATTAATGCATGTAAAGTAGAGGACTGATATATAAGACAAATAGGATAATTATAGGTGATTGGTCATTTTATTTTCAATTGGGAGTTCAAAATGAGGGGTCGTCTTATATTCAGGGTCATCTTAGAATCGGGTAAATATAGTACACTCTGGTAAATAGGATCACACTCATAGGCTACTGATTTCTCCTAGCTATTCAAATATACTTGTGTAAATTAAAATGAATACTTTAATACTGGGCACAAAAAAGAAAATTATACATAAAGCATAGCATTTTAAAAAAAAGCACTTCTCACACTTGTCCCGGCTTTGCTTTGTCTCTCACTTCCAGCCAAATCCACCAAATTTAGACGTCCAACTTTTATCCGTCCACTTGAGTCACTGCATTCTACAGTTATCATGAAAATTGAATGAGATCTGGAACTGTGCTCATTCATTCGAGTCTCGCTGAAAAATGAAAAGTAAATGAAATATTACTCATCAGGCATGAAAGTATCAAACAGTGTGGGAAAAATCCTCAAAACATTACTAACGAGGAAATACGTCATGTACTTGAAGAAAGAAACACACTAGACTGCAAATTGGCTGCATGTTTAAACATGTAGCCAATGTTTATTAGACTAATTATTTAGTCACATTTCGACAGCAATGCTTCATTTTTCCCACACGGGACTGATTTTAATCTGCCATTTCAACCACATCCTTTTCAACTGAAACCAGTGGCGTAGCCAGGTATTTCGTTCGGGGGGGGTCCAAAACCAGGGGGTTCCATGGGAAAATTTTTTAAAAACAGGGTACTAATTGCAAGTAGAGGGTTTTTAACTAATTTTAAAACTTTTCATAATCGAAAAAACTTCATTTTTCAATGCGGCTGGAGTGCGAACTAGGCAGTAGACAGTCCACAGTCAAAACTCGGCCAGCTATACAAACACTGCCATTACACTACCAGAACCGAGCCATAACGTATCGTTTGATAATTTATTATTTAAATAAAAGGACAAACCTTTTTTAACAACGGTATGATAATTTATTATTTGTAGACTTTCCCCTGCTCCATGCTTAATTGATTTTTTTTATATGTCTTAATATTTCGGGGGGGGGGTCCGGACCCCCCCCCTCGCTACGCCACTGACTGAAACCCTTATCTATGTGAGCTAAAGCCCGTTTCACATGGTACTTGATCCAGCACAAGGTTGTGTATACTAGTTAGTATACTCACTGAGCTACTGGATTTCATACTTGATGCGGTACTAGATTCCTAGTAGGACCCAGTAGCCCATTAGCCATTGACCAATCAAGTCACGTTACAGACGCTGTGCAAACTTCTCTTTTTTTAATTAGTATGGAATCATATAGAATAACATATTCATAGCAAGTACAAGGTCGATGATCGTGTGAAACTCCCCAGGACAGTTCCAATCATACTAGATTCCATCCTCAATATCAAGTAGCAGCTAGCACACTAGGTCTTGTGCTGGATCAAGTATCGTATGTAACGGGCTTGAGCAATGCTATCATGCCACCAGTGTCACTGTGTCATCGTGTCACCATATACTAAAATATGTAGTACATGAGTAAAAAAAAGGCTAATCCTCACATACATAATTTAGTTCTCGTTCCAACAACCTGTTTACAAGTGGAATTTGTCACAAGTCAAAATATGTTCTGCGAGGCATCCAGCACTGTAGTTAACTTATGGCTTATAGCACACTACCTCCAATACCATAAATGAGTAACTTATCTTTTGCATGAGAAATCAGCATTTTAGGCATGCCACAATGACTCTTGGTGCCATCAGCCAATATAATAGCGTCCACCAGTTGCGCTAAACGTGCTATAGGCCAATACACCAGCTCATGCACAGACCAATAATAAAATATTTACAACTAAATAATAAATAAAATTTGACAATACAGTAAGTCCTCGACTTACGTGGTTAATTTGATCCACAACTTTCCGTGGGAGTAGAAGTCGAAACACCACAACTTACCTATCCATTTTTTAACCATTAGCAGTGCCGCTTTTACTGCAATTGGTGGCAATCAGCGACGATTACAGAAAATGCCATCTTTTGAGAGGCCGTTAAGTTAACATAACATGACAAAACCTACAGTAACAAAAATCCAATCTTTCTTTCACTGGATATTTAAATCTAAAATAAGTATAATTACCCAAAACTTTTTTTTGCTTTAATGGGCAACAGACGCCATCTATGGAGTAGATAATTAACTACGCATTGACTCACATGGGAAGGTCACACTACGCTGAAAAAAGATGTTGCCTGATCACATCAGACTTTTTCACCATCAATATGATCAAATATCACCTATTTAACTATGTAATGTCTTAAACTAGAGTGTGCATTCTGAACTCTCTTGCGTGCTGGACAATGAGTCGTGGGTCGTCACCCAGTTGAATCTGGGGTGGCAACAGAAACCTGGAGAAAACGCAAGCATGTCACCGACCTAACTGAACAATCGCGTAACTCTGGATCTGTAACTCGGATCTGCATAAGTTGAGGATTTACTGTATCAATATTCAAATTTTTTTTGTCAAAGAATTGTCTATAAATTACCAGAAAGATACCTTTTATAACGACCATGATCGACTATTTGTTGAGTGAATGCATTCATGACTTCAATGATTTTTATCAATCAAAACGTACAATGATGTAGTGATGGAAAGTCCTATGTTTGATGGATAATAAGGAAACATTGGCCACAAAGGAAATTCTAACTACATTCCTAACTGGAATCTTATTGGTTTTCTTTACGAGATAGAAAATCAACCATTATGTCAACTTATTGTCGCCCATGTAGAAGTTTTGTGTTTCATTTTTTTTCATGGCATACAAACACAGAGGAAAGTGAGTAAGGTAAAATTTTCCTCACAGTAACATTCCCAACAGTGCATTCCGTGCAACACTCGACTTAATTCCATGAAAAGTACAGCTACTTACAAAAATTCTTACCACTTCCTGATGCAACCTGCTCAACAGGCTCTTTAAATCCTCGATGCGACAACACTGTCACCATTTTCGACTGCCGAACACTATCACGTCGGGTTGGCGATCTCAAAAGCAGGAGCACCCGAATGAAACATGACCTGGCAAAGCGAAGGCCCCATGATACAGGGGGATGGAAGCTGACAGGCAGTGAGTAAGGTATTCTTTCCCGAAACAACTTACGAATGCCTTTCACAATGCGGACCACCGACGTGCCTCTCCATCTCACTCGCTGACCATGCAAGCACAGGATTTAGGAACCCCAGTTTTCCAAATTACTAAGAGATTATATGACTCAACTGCTTTTCAAGGAACACTTGTGGACCATCCATTGCTGATTCGGCCTCATCGGACTGTCGTTCGTGGAAGTCGGGAAACCCCACGGACAAATATGTCAACGAAACCTACTCTCATAAATCTACAGTCATACAATACCATGCAAGCACCACGAGGGTATGTGGCCGAAGGTGTTGCTAAGGAGTGGAAGCTCACGGGCAAGGAGAGAGAGAGGATGGTTTTTTTATTCCTGAGATGTTCCGATTGCCTTACAGCAGAGAAAACTGATGTTTATGCTACTTGCCGTTATTGGAAATGCATGCTTAGTATTAAATACTATTTTATAGCAAAAATTGACTTAGTTTGAAGGCGATGAAGAGTCCTCGAAACAGTTTCAATGAAACAGGTTTCGACACATCAGCAATACTTTTCTATTCTACCTAAAAAATACTATTGTTTTTCAACTTTATTAAAACAAAAATTTTCAATAGAGAATAAAAAATATAATATATTTTTTATTCTATGAAAGGCATTGCCACAATCGAGAAATTTATATTCCTAGATCTGAATCATGCACATTTCCGTTAATGAGCTTTCATTGACACTGCGGAGAACATTTATCTTATTTCAGACACAACAGTAGAACATGAGCATAACAATTTTTTCTGGGCTGCAGCTCACTAATTCCTGAAAAGAAAGTAAATGTGTATCATTTTAACTTATTTTACATTTCTGCATTACGCAAGGAATATATTTTTCAGAATCACTCCGTTATGTTTATGAAATGAAAGATGATAAAAAATTTTTTAAATATAGAAATGCATTTTCTATAAAGTTTAGAATTTTATCTGAAAAAGAAATGATACTGTAATCATTTTTTATCAGATGCATTTTTCTCCACTCTTGTGGTCAAAAAATACAATTTTAATTGCGTTACAATTCTTAAATACCCTAATATTATAAAACATTGCTGTTAATTAAGAACGTAATTTAATCAACTAGTTTTCTATTAGTTTAAATTTATGGGTTAGAATGAGATGGTTCAGCGGTTATTTGTTGCTGGGAAAGCCGTGCAACACTGCCGCAACAAATACCCGCAGACTTGTCTCACTCTGGCCCATACAAATATAAACTGATATAAATTAGTTAATTAAATTACGTTCTTAACAATGATTTATTAGAAAATTAGAATACCTAAAGATTGCAACGCAATTAAAATAGTATTTTTTCGACCATCCAGAGCCGCGAGAAAAACTTTTCTGATAAAAATAATTTCAGTATCATTTCTTGGACAGATAAAATTCTGAAAGTAATAGAAAATGCATAAAACATTCTTGCTTGTATTGTTAAAATTTGGATCTAATAATTTGAAGAACTTTTAAGAAATACACTTTTAAACTCGGCATAATACTTGGACACGTAAAAAATAGTCACTCTTTCCATTCAAACTTTAATAAGAAATGCAAAAATATAATAAAGAAAATTAAAATGCACAGTTAACGTAGAATTAAATGACACAAAATACGATATGATTAAATTTTCAGTAGTTATTTTGGTTCCTCATAAATATCCTTCAAACTCGAGTGCACATATATTGGTCGACAGTAGGTGTTAACTGCAGCATTCCTCTGGCGTAACTAGCACACACCATCAATATGAATTATCGGCTTACTTTTCCTCCCAAAAACACACACTTCGCCATTAACTCCACACGCTCAACTGGGAACGAAAAAAACAAATGGCAAGGGAGGTTCTCGCTCAAATCAGAACTGCGCATTTTAAACGCATAGCAACATCATGTGCTCCACTTTTGTTTCAAGGCAAAGAAACCCTCCTCGCCTGTGAGCTTCCAGTCTCCAGTATCAAGTACAACGGGGCTTTGGTTTCACCAGCTCATATTTCGCTCGGGCGTGTCTCCTACAGAGATCGCCAGTCCGACGTAACTACGCTTGGCCAACACCCGGCAGTTGAACACAATGAGTGTTGTCTCATCGCTGATTTTAAAGGCCCGTTGGCCGGGTTGCGTAGTGAAGTGGTACGAATTTTTTTTAAGTATCTGTACCATAATTGGTACAAATTTATCCAATGAATGCAAAACTCAACTCAGACATAAAAAGCATCATTGTAAGAAGACTTGAGGCAGACAAGATGAATACACACTGTGGGAAGGAAGGTACAAAGAAAAATACACACACCGGAACACCAAGTGCACCAAGTTAATACTCAAGGGTTAACAGCAACAAAGCCAGAGTCAGCACATCATAATCTCAATGTACTCAAGAGCCAATCATAACACAATTACATTTAGTATCACTGATATAATAGGCCCAAGTCTCCAACTAGTTTGAAACATATATGCCACATGAATCAAAAACACAAGACACAACCTTAAAAAGATGCTTAACTTCCCAGTACTTACGAGGTAGTTCTATTTTTCTTTCCGGATTTGAATATTTTATCTATTTCTGCTACCCCTTTGCAGACAAAGGAGCTCACACCCAGGACACGAATACCACTGGCCGTCTCACGTATCGTCAATTTTTTTGTTTCAGTAGAGAGAAGGTCCCTGGAATCAAATTAAAACCACTATGAGAAACTATACAAAAAAAAAGATTTGGCATTCAAGGCTTTGCACTTCACAACAAAAACGTTCACTAACCTAATTTGTTCTTGATATATTTCAATATATGAAACACTAATGAGGTACTGCTGATTGGTTGAGCGAGCAATCTGGCTATACAGATGTTCAAATGTATTTGGTATTATACCCCTTTTTGCATAACTCTTCCTCATTCCTGAAAAATATTACGAGTGCAATGAGATTAAAAATAATGAAAGATGAGGTATAGGATTCAAAAAATATACTTTCCATCATCATCATAACTGAATAAAAGGCAGAATATAACACACAAATGACCATAGGAACACCAATGACAAAGCAAATAAATAACACATCAAGTAAGCAATATGCCATAGCATTTTTAAACAGGAAGAATATTAACATATACATGGTGGTCAGCTAAACCCAAGTATTAAATGGATGGGTAGAAAATGCAATGCAGCAACTGTAGTGCGTTAACTATCCTTGTGATGCATCTGACCTGTTGTCGGAAACAATTTCCCCAAAAGGCATGTTGAAGGTAGAAGAAGCACGTTCACGAACATTAAGGTAGATGACATCTCTTCAAATATTGCACAACTTTGATGTTAGGTGTGGATTTAAGCAACCAGGTGAGATGGGAAGACTTCAAAGATAATGCTAAAGTTTACTTATGTCTCCTTGTTACCACAAGCAGTGGACTGCAAAGTCTGACGACAAGTATGTGATAATGAAAGCACATGTCCTCAGCAAAAGAAGAACAAAGCTCTGAAAACATATACTGAGTATCATTAGTAGTTTAGGGTGCCCAGCAGTTTTAGTTTCTTATTTTCCCTGACTTTTCCCTGACCAAAATTTATGACTTTCCCTAACTTTCTAACCATTTCTGGGTGCATTTATTTGTATAAAACTGCATTTTCCACTGTCTTTTTGTGCAAAATGCAGTTCCCAGCATTTCAGGAGCACAAATTTACAGCAAAAAATATCAAAGAAATATCAAAAATAAATTTTTTTTTGCCTCAGATCAAAACTTCCAAACGAGAACAGGAAATCAATCATGGGGATCTGTAGGTTAGATTACAATAACAGACATACTGTTTTATTACTTTTTGGATCTTTGATAATTTCTCTGTTCAGCTTATCAAGTATTTCCGGTGTCTTTGCCTTTACTAGCTTTAACCGTTCTAATTCCTCCACCTTTCTTTTTCTTTCCTTCCTCTGGATCTGTAACTCATTCTTGCTATCCATTCCTACCTGAGCCTTAGCTTCGAAGGCAGATTTGTAAGACACTTGCACTGATCGTGCGTACCTCACCATGTCCTTAGTAATTACGATGGATTTGACATAACCATCATGATGGGATGTCATCCCAAACATGATGAAGCTCTATTAATGTATTTTCTAACATGTTCTCTACCATTATGTTTTTGTTCACTGAGAAGCCGCTCTCAAAAAAGGTGTTCACATCAGGCATTATAAGTATAATCTTAACACAATGCCAAATGTCTTTGTAGTCTTTTTTTTGCTCATGCCTGATTACAAAACGTGATCTAAACGGTCTTTTTCTCTGTCACACCCTCCTACTTTTTCTAAGCACCCTCAAGAAGATACGGATGATCTCCATCATGCCTGACTTCACTTTCAAGTTCTTTGAGAAACCTCCAATTTACTGAGAGGCCATCCATCGAAACTTAAACACCCTTTGGCACAAGTTCTGGTTCTTCTTTTTCCCAAAAGTTCTTACGAAGTTGACTTTCAAATCCTCAGCTGTTGTGTGGCCAAGAAATACTGAAGACCCAACCCGAACCTAGTGCTAACTTCAATGAAGTTAATATCCCAGAATTTCACAGCAATCTCTATTTGCCCTTTTCTTAAATAAGGGTCGAGACTTTCATCAAAGCAGGCAGTAAAATGATCTGCATCCACATTGAAGCACATGGGTTGAAGGACCCAGGAGACGTGACTTCTCCCCCTAGACTAGAGGAAGAGGCTGCTGTCTTAGATCATTCAAGTCTCAACATGTTGGCAGCAGTGATGCAACATGACTAGAGGCTCAGGGTTCGGGAAGCCAAATAAGAGTCAGCGTGCAGCATGCAGGCATGGGGGGAGTGGCGGCAGCACGGCTTGAGCTAACTCGGGCCATGCCACGCCGCACCACCTCATAGCCATCCCAGTGAAGCAGGTTGCCAGCTCAATAGGATATTTCACCGAAGCACGATATGGAAGCAACGTGGGAAAGGGGACACTGGCTGGCCACTCATATCTGTAACCGTGGTATCAGGGCAATAAGGGCCCATTTGCGTACGTGGAGCACCACAATATTGTGAAGCCAGATGCCCACACATATCAAGAAAGGTCAATTTCTTAATTTAGGGTGCCGCATTCCCTGTAAGGCGGGGTGTGCATTCGTATCTCTCCCCTAAACACTACCCCCAAAGATGCTAATTCTTCCAACCAACCTCTTACCCACCCAAAGATTTCAAGACATGGAGCTTGAACAGTTCTCTCGTTTAGCATCTTATTAGGGGTGTGGCGGCCTTATTAGGTACAGGCACTTCCAAACAAAAGTTAACACTTCAGAGCCGAAATTTTCTAAGTCTCGAGTTGACGGTGATTTGACAACGCTGCGTCACGGCTTCCCTCTGGCGGAGCATCCCGAAGTTCTAACCGAAAACAAACCCCCTTCCCTCCTCCCCCGTCCTAACCTTTCCCTGTTTAGCAGTAGGGATTACTGCACGGTCGGTCATGTTATGCCCTAAAGAAGGGGGCTATTGTGGGGACTCCATGGTTGTTTCTTCCGAATCGCGCTGTGAGACTGAAGTCCTGAACACATCTCTACGCTCGCCACCGTCGCGAAAAAAACTGGACTAATTTCCAAAATAGCTTTCTTTGAGATATAGACTTGAAACTTCACATAAATACTCAGAAAATATCGCTAATTAAGGAATAATGCATCATTTGACATGATTCTAATCTGTTAGCCAGATATAGGGGCTCAAACATAACCAAATTTCCAAATAAACACCTGCATCATTTGCCTATTAACACAATACTATGCCTTTAAATTGCCTGAGCTACAAATATTTTTTTAATTATCTAATTGCTATTCCATTACTTAGAAAAACTAGAGTATATCTAGTTCACATGGACCCTAGAAAGACTCCACTCTTTTCAAGGGCTGAAGGGTGTGAATAAGAAGTATGTTCCCGGAGCGTACGCAAAGAAAAATAACTCGATTCCGTGTAATCTTATCCCGTCGCACGGCTCAATATGCTCGCGATTTCATCAAATAAGAGTGATGGAGGTTACTGACAATGGGTACAGCTCAAAAACAACGAATTGGAAGCCTTAGGGTCAATGTCACTTCAGCAATGTGAGCGAGTCACGTCAATTCCAGCCCCCGATGCGTGGAGCCAAACCCCAAACGCGCGGTCGGAAAATCATATGTAGTTTTCGGTGTCGCAAACTTACTTTTAATTCCTCTTCACTTTCATGTATATGAGTATTCAGTGAATTCTCAGATATGAATTGACAAGTGCCTCCCTAAAACGTTATATTCTCTACTTTATGCAAAGTTTTGTTGGTTATTTAGGGGAGGTGACCGACAGCTGAGGTCATTTGCACCATATACGATAGGTGGGTAATTGGGTAATGGTAGGAGTTTTTTTTAGGGAACGGAGGAAGGGTGGAGAGAAACCCGACATCGGCATTAGCCTACTCTTAACGAAAGGCGCCAAGGGGACCACGGCTTAACGTCCCACCCGACGGAAGGAGTACTGTACTTGAAATGCCCTCCACTAGGCACTCAAGTGGGGACCGGTTTTCCACTGAAAAATTTGCCACTGCCGGGAATCGAACCCGGGCCCTCGGGATGGGAGCCCAGTACTCTAGCAAAGTTTTGTCTGAGAACAGTGTCTGCCATTATAAGTAATGGAATAGCAAATAAACGATTCAAAAAATATTTGCAGCTCAGGCAATTAAAAGCAAAGTATAGTGTTAATAGATTATGCTATTTTTATTTAATCAAATTCCTGCCACAACGTCATCATCAACTTGTAAGATATTCGGATGTTATTACAGGATTTTTTTAAAATTTCGTGATGTTGATTCGTTTTGTTGTGTCGCTCTAAAGGATGAGAATCATGGCAAGTGATGCATTATTCCTTAAGTAGCAAACTTTTCTAAGAATCTGTGTGAAAAGTTTCTCCCTAAAACGTTAGATATTCTCTACTTTATGTAAAAAGTTTTGTCTGAGAACAGTGTCCGTATATATCTCAAAAAGTATATATCTAAGTATATATCTCAAAAATGTTATTCTAGGTTTATGTCCAGCTTTTTTCGATTTCCGTCTTACGTGGGTCGGTCCTGTGTCCCGAGGTTGTCATTTTCTTCGACTCGACCTGCACGATGTCTGAAGTCCCGAATGTATCTCTATGCTCGCAACCATTGTCACAGAAAAAACCATCGTCACACAACGTTAAAAAGCGACGTTTTACTTTGAAGAGGAAATCACATATCATCATTGGTTGTTATCACCCTCCAATATGTATGTGTCCCTTAAATAATTAATTCCTTGGTTAATTGGTGTTGTTTCACGTTCGTGCCATTTCAGAGTGAGTTCATAGGCATATTTAATTCTCACATCGACGTGGTCAGAAGCTTTGAAAATATGGGATCCCAAATCTTAAGACTAGGAGTAGGCTGTTAATAACATTTTAACGTTTTCGCCGTATTGGCGCAGTAAAATGCTCAATTTTCAGGATGAAGTAAATAACGTCCCCAATTGTGGTGGCATTTCCACGAGTTATCCTTAACATTCATAGTTTAGGAGTCCTAATTTGAATAATAATAATTATGCCCATGAGATTATTGTTTGTATAATACCAATACAAATCTGTTATTGACCACGCAGCCGTTTCCCTAAAATCTGGTCTAATGTCTAATCTAACGCTTTGGAAGAAGGTGTTTAAAGAATTGGCTTTTTCTACACCGCTGGTGACTCTAATTCCTTTATCGTTTTTAAGTGTGTGCACTGTGGACCTATTTGCCCGAAGCTCTCTCACATATGACCAAAACACTTTAGGATTGCTATCTAAATATTCTCCTAACATCTTGCTCTTCAAATGTTATTACGCTTGCCAACATTATTTCCTTGCTAATGCTCTCGATTTTTTATAGTTTTGAACTAACTCATTTTTTTCCTCTACCGATAGACCCCGTCCTGAATTTTTCATCCTAGCATGGCATACCCTTTGTCACCTTAGTGATTTCCTAACCTCCGCATTATAAGACCTTGGCTCTGTATTATCACTAATGAATTTACTTCGTATGTATTCATTAACTGCTTCACGAGTGTCCTCAAGAAATACTCTCCACGAATCCTCTGAATCTAATCCTTTGCTTTGATCGCTAAATTATCAAACGATTACCTTAATTCCTCTTTCATACCGTCGTAATTAGCCTTGCAAAATAAGTATACCCTCTTCCTTGGTTTATAATGTCTTTCAACGCCTACAATAAATTTCGCATTTACTATTTTATTATCACTTAAGGTTACAGGTCCTAATACAGCTAATTGCGCATGCATGCGGCCACAACTAAATAATTATTCGTATGAGATTTTACTGATTGCAAGAGCTCCGTAAGCATGTGAAGACATTTCCATTGGTTAAACTGTAACTAATGTTATGCTATAATTGGTTATTCAATGCCTTTTTCCGTTCTTCAAAGGATGAGGACTGTGACAATATACGAATATTCCCGAATACCTATTGTTTATAGGACACCTGCAGGTGGTCGCAAAATACCCCCAACTCTCACCTTACCCTTATTCCCGACCGCAGCGTTGAGCCGAGTGTCCTCCTAACCCTGCCGAAGGATCGCCACCCACTTCCTACCGAAGGGGAGGGGCGGCGAGGAAGCATGGCTAGCTGGTAATTCCCTCTCAGAAAGGGTTTGCACACGTGACGCACGGGCACCCGGCCGCCATACGGTGATCTCCTCTCGAGGGCCCAATTGCTCGGATTGCGAAGTGGGTGGACGGCAGTTAGTAAATTTCCTTAAGAACCTATATCCCAACTGAGAATAGTAATTGCAAATTGTTAAGCTGTTCCTATATTTCCTTCTAATGGAAAGGTGCTCTATTATTCGACCATATTGCATGCTAAACAATACCGCCAAAAGCTTTGGATATATTTCTTTAATGGACAGAATTAATTCATTTTTGTTAATGAATTGTTACTTCCTTCACACCACATATGAAATTAATAAGAGACTATTGAACCTCAATGATGAAACCATGTTGATAAACGTGTTCACTCGTGGGCATTCAAATGTTTTGAAATATTCGCCCGGTAATGTGAGTAGAAACAAACTTAAAAGCACTCAGGTGGAAGAGTGGATGGACAGACGTCTGCGATGTTTTACCTGCTTCCGGAACACCCCTCAAGCCTGGGCACTGGGCTACAAGAGCATTAACTCAGGATGTTGACCCGAGGCATACCGTGTGCAAGGGGTCGTGAGTGCAATAAAATGTATGGAGTAAGGTTTTTGGGCAGTGGAAAATTAATCTTCGCGGAGACCTATCCTTTCCATCCCCATTGTCTCAGTACAGGGACACAACAGATTGGTCAGAGGGAACCCCCCTCATTTGGCATTCAGCTCTCCTTTGAGGAAAGGGGATAAGGTGGCAGGGAAAACGAAGACCAAGGCTCTGAAATCGTCGGTGCATCTTTTACCACGTGAATAAAAAGAAGGGGGCAAAGGTAATTCAAAAGAAAAACCAGTGTATTTCTGAATGTTACATGGGCCCTAGAAAGACTACACTCTTTTCAAGGGCGTGAATAAGAAGTATGTTCCCGGAGCGCACGCGAAGAAAAATTAAGTGATTCCGCGTAAACTTATCTGGTCGAACGATTCAATATTCTCATGATTTCATCAACATAGATCAGTGAAGTTTAGTGACAATGAGTGCCGCTGAAAATTGATGAATTGGAAGTCTTGGGTCCATGTCGCTTGAGTAAAGTAAGCGAGTCACGGCACTTCCAGCCCCAGCCGTGAGGAGCCATGCCCCGGACGTACGATCGGAAAATCATATGTATTTTTCGGTGTCGTAGACTTATTTTAATTTCTCTTCAATTTCATGTTTATGAGCCTTCAACGAGTGCTCTGATATAAGTCACTTCACAGGTCTCTACCAAAAACGCTAGATATTCTCTATATTATGTAAACATTTTATCTGAGAACAGCGTCTGGCATTTTTAACGGAATTGCACCAAAATGCTTCAAAAATATTTGAAGCTTTGGTAATTTAAAGGCAAAGTCTTGTGTAAATAGATCATGCTATTCTTAATTCAATCAAATTCCTCACATAACGCCATGATCAACTTAACTTGGAAGACATTCGGCGAAAAATTAGTTCAGATGTTTATTTGGAAATTTGGTCATGTTCGAGCTCCTGTATCTGACTAAAAGATGAAAAGCATGTCAAATGATGTATTATTCCTTAATTAGCAGTCTTTTTTGAGTATTTGGATGAAGTTTCAAGTTATATATCAAAGAAAGCTATTTTTGAATTTTGTCCAGCTTTTTCCGATTTCCATCCACTATGCGACGGTGGCGAGCGTAGAGATATGTTTAGGACTTCAAATGTCGTTCAGCGCGAGTCGGAAAAATGACCATAGGGTGCCCACCATAGCCCCCTTCTTTAGGATATGAGAAGACCGGCCGTTCAGTAATCCCTTTGTCCCATCTGTTAAAAGGGTAAAGGAGGGGGGAGGAGGGGAAGGGTTTGTTTTCAGTCAGAGCTTCTCGAGGCTCCGCCAGAGGGAAGCCGTGACGCAGCGTTGTCAAATCACCGTCAACTCGGGACTTAGAAAAATTTCGGCTCTGAAGTGTTAACTCTTTTTTGGAAGTGCCTGTACATATAATGGATGCATAGAAATTCACATTGGCCATAACAAGTGCACCCTGCAATGTGCAAATTTGTCAGCAATCATTATAGCACTTTTATATCATGTTTACTGGCTGCAATACAGGCTATTCCTTACAAAATTCTGGAAGTAGCATAAAGAAGTTACAGCAAAAAGCAATGCCAGGTACCTCATAAAAAGCTGAGTGGAGAATATTGACTTACCCTCCATTGTGTATGTTTTTCCTGTTCCAGTTTGGCCGTAAGCGAATATGGTTCCATTGAACCCTGATAATACTGAATCGGTGACAGGCCTGCATACTTCATCATACAGTGCTTCTTGCTTTGTGCTGAAAAAAATGCAAATTCAAAAATTTACATGAGGCAAATATTAATTTTTAAAAATATGACTATTACATTATTTAACAGATAATAGGGTATACAATAAGTTAACTTCTCAAAATTCACAAAATTAATAAAAATGGCAGAGCTGTGCCATTATATTACACTTTATAATTCATTTTCTTCTCTTGCACAACTATGGAAAAAGAACAAAATTTGTTATCAAGATAACATTAAGAAATATGCTTGCCCATAACACAAAGAAAAACCAATGATGTAAATGTCAGATGTAATTTTAGTTAACTTTCTAATCAAGAAAACTGAAGTTTCACCAAGAATGATAGGCCAAGCACTGCAATAATACATATGGATACAAAAACAAAAATCTGTGTTGGTGTAATAGCTTGAAACAAATATCCTGCTGGCCTTGCAATTTGTTTTCCAAGGAGATAAATGCCTGGAGTAAAACTGGATTTGAGGATTTCATCAATTTTTATAAGGCACAAAAAAGACCATCACCAATCCAAATTGTTTGCCCGAAACAGCAAGAGCAATTTGCAATAATACATATTTAACACAGCAAAACACAACGAGAATGTAAAAAAAAACAGAAGAGTAGTTAGTCACTTGATCAGAGTTGTGTATTGTTTAGGAAAGAAAGATCTTGCAGGTTTCGTTTTCAGCACAGTGCTCAATGAAGTGTCATTTCGACACTGACAAATCACAGGAGTATATATAAGCTTCACGTGGCACTGCACTACAGCGACTCGTTTTGTAAAACTTCCTATTTCTGCACATGGGTGACAGCACAAGTCCCCCCAATGCTTGTTCTAAGAAGAAGAGACTTCAGTGGATAAGAGCGTGTTAAAAGTCGAACAGCACATTCCAGTGGAAAAAAATTTAGTCGACTTCTATTGATTTCTTAAGTGAAAGGGTTAAATAATAAAGAAATTTGTTCAGGACCATTAAGTAGTAATCATTCGAGATAAAATGCAACTGCTGGATAATTGATATTTCAACTGAATATCAATTATACACAATATTGCACTATGTTACAAACAGGGGGAATATTGAGGCAAGATTTTAGTCTTTTAAAGATGTGAGTAACAACCAATCCGCTAGTTCCTTCAATTTTTGCCTCAAATTCTCAAAGCTATTAAGCCATGTAAAATGTTCATCACCCAGTCTGGATTTAAAAGTTTCTTTTCTGAATCAACTAAAATAACAGCAGCACTGGATGCAGAGCTACAGAAAACATTTCTGAAATTAGATCCAACAACATGGAATTACAATAGTAGGCTGATTGAGCAAATACATACAGAAATGAAAAACACAGTTTACTACATTCAATTGCAGAAAATTCTGATGCATCATGGGATTCAGAGACAGTGTGTATCACACCAGGCCCGTCATCAACTT
Organism: Platycnemis pennipes; assembly: GCA_933228895.1. Taxonomy (NCBI): domain Eukaryota; kingdom Metazoa; phylum Arthropoda; class Insecta; order Odonata; family Platycnemididae; genus Platycnemis; species Platycnemis pennipes. The sequence goes on from OW121846.1 coordinate 50,356,439, forward strand.
TAAAAGATTTTGATTTTCAATTTTTGCTTACTCTATTCTTATGTGTTTCCTCAGTCTGATTGGTTGTTTCAAATACTTTGCAAAAGAAAGATAGAAGGTAGGAAGGTTTACAAGAGAAAAAAATGTCTGTTTATCTGACAATCCTCAGAGAATACTTGATTAGTGTTTTGAGCAAGGTAAATTTAATTGCTCTTGACCAGAATGACTCTCCTTGGGACAAATATACTATTTTGCTTGATACTATTTCAGAGCAAAACAAGAAGGTGATCAGGTATCAAAATAGCTTATTTTAAAATCATGATTTCACCTATATGAACATTGCGCACTGACTTACAGTTATGAAAACATTCAAACTTGTTAACCTTTTAGACTCAAATCAGTTTAAAAAATTCCAAAACCAATTTCCAGAAGAGGATCTTTCAAGTTTCAAGCTATGGGAACTTCTTTGGTTTCCCACGTTTGAGACAAGAAATGTTCATCTTGTTTAAAGACTCAGAAATGCATAAGGACAGTATATACAGGGTGTGTCCTGAAAGTAGTAGGACTGTTTTTTCCCGCACCCGCGGATGGTCGGACGGGAGTTTTCTGGGTTGCAGGTGGTGGGGGGGACACTAATTAGCGCTGTGAACGTGCGCCAGTCGGCTCTGAGCTCTTGCGGAGTGTGCATCGTATTTCTTCCAGACCTCTGTCAAGTGACCTCGTCACGGTGCGTCATGGAACGTTTAGTGGAGCAGCGTTACGCAGTGAAATTCTGCGTTAAACTCGGGAAAAGCGGCAAGGAGACCCATGAACTCATCAAGGCAGCTTACGGTGTTAGTGCCATGAGCAGATCAACCGCATTTGAGTGGCACAAGCTTTTTCGAGAGGGGAGAGAAGACGTCGAAGACACCGAGCGCTCCGGACGCCCTTCGACCTCAAAAACGGACAACAATGTGGCGCGAGTGAAAAATTTATTGAACAGTGACCGTCGAATGAGTGTGAGAATGTTATCCAAAGAACTGGGAATGCCTAAAACTCAAGTGCACGAAATTGTGACTGAAAACCTGGCCATGAGAAAGGTTTGTGCGAAGTTGGTGCCGCGTGTGCTCACAGATGAGCAAAAAGAAAAGCGCGCGCGACTTTCACAAGAAAATCTCGACCTTGTGAATGAAAATCCACACTTCCCCGATCACAATCCTACAATCCCCGGACTTCTTTCTCTTCCCCAAGCTCAAGACCCATCTGAAAGGGCGTCACCACGGGTCGGTGGAAGCTCTCCAAAAGGCCGTGACGCGTGCTCTAAAGGACATCCCGAAGTCAGCCTTCCAGGAAGCGTATGCTGCGTGGAAAACTCGCTGGCAGCGTTGTGTCGATGCCCAAGGGGGCTACTTTGAAGATTTTTGAAGCGATGTACCTATATGAGAAATAAATTTTTTGTTCTCGACTCAGTCCTACTACTTTCAGGACGCACCCTGTATTGTGAATTAATAATGTCATTTTACAATAGCTTATTTAGTGGAAGCTTTTCCGGAAGAGCACAAACTTGTTCAAATGATAATCACCATCCCAGCATCTAGCTCATCTGCTGTGAGGTCCTTCTCAGTGTTGAAAGGAATAAAGACACACCTGTGAAACATCCAAGACTGGGAATGGATATCATGCCCAGCTCTTTTTAATATTATTTAGTTAAGTTATAGCTTGATGAGCTAAACCAGCTGTCATTATTCTTTGAATGCATGATTGGTATCTTTGAAAAAAAATCTAATAATAGAAGTTCCATACAAGAAATAAGTGGAAGGCCTTTAATACCTAAAGTAAGTTTTTTCATTCAATTCATATTTCATACAACTGCCATGGTTTCAGCTAAAATAAATATAGCATAGTAACACAGCAGTGCAGCAGTTTCTATTTACAGTCCACATGCCTAAAGGCAAGAGAAAAAAATTTTGGGTTGCATATTTTACAGGGTGAAGTTTCCCCTAGTTCAAAAAACACTGTTCACCTACAAAAAACACTATACATACAAATGTTTAGCCATAATTCTAAGAATCACCCATAATTCTTGCATAATTATTTCCATTAGCTCACATTAAAATAATCCCAGTGTGACAGAATATTCTGAGGATTATTTCTCCTACACAAGTACTTACTGTTCGTCATAAACAGCGTCGAAGGTAAACTGCATTTTACCTCCTTCCACTCGGGGGTTTTCAATAATTATAACTCCCCTTTTTGGAATAAGCTCTACCACACTGAAAAGGAAACACTGTTATCAACACCAGTACAAAGCAATGGAAACCATAGTTAAGGATAAAATGATATTTGATACAACGTAACACTATTTAAAATTCAAAATATATGATACATTAATTGTCACGTTGCAATGGAAAACGCCATTACACCTTGATTCTGAAATTATGTTATGTAACACTGAATGGTTCACCTGAAGATATAACCACTCCACAAACCATTAAACACTTTACTATAATAGAATGTAGGATAACCTGGTTAGTATATCTCGAGAAGTAATTCAAAATGAATAAACAAGTAAATATCCAGAGGTTTCGTTTGAAAATGCACCATTTGAGGAAGGTACACCGCAACAGAAAAAATACCCAACTTACCCCAGTTTTGTTTATTTTCTAGAATGATTACATCACTCAGCCATACAATAAACAGATAAGAGGTATACTTTTAAAACATTTCCTTCCTTCATAATGACACACTTCTAACTTTCCAATCGCAATTTTTCGGTTATTTTCTCAGTCCCACTGATTGATAAATTTTCTACAGGTTAGGATAGTTTTGGATGGAGTGTTCCTACTCTACTATGCATGTCATTCATATATTACTCCATCCCAATGCTATTTGTCTCTTGAAGTCAGCATATTTTTTACCCATCTCCAATTATGCACAGTATCTTTTCGTTTTCTTTCTTGTCCTCAATATTCTACCTTTGATAGCGACTTTAAGGCCCCGTTCTTATGAGCTTTCGTTAGTGCGCTGAAGAGATCAGTAGGGTTTGAACCACCGTGAAATTTAAATTTAATGGAACTGAGCATTACCCTTTCAGATGATATGATCCGTACTCAGAGGTGCTCGAGCAAGCATGAGGCTCAACCTGCTGGTAGCCAGAGACTGGGGGGGAACTTCGCGACATCCCATTGTATACAAGCCTTTCACACAAGGCTCAGGAGAAGTGCAGATAAGCAGGATTCTTCATCACCCTGACTTTGACTGGCATCCGTTCCTTGTGTCTTGTGCTCTCATGGCATCATTGTGAAAAATGAGCGTCAGATTAGAGGAAAACATCTCATTATTTGGCGCAGAAAGTTTCATTTTTGAAAATAAAGTGCGTCCTTGTCTCTGGGAAAGTGGATACAGTGAATACTGCAATCGGACAAAGAAGATAGCACGACCAAGACACAACAGGTTTCATGCTTAGGCAAAAGTCATCAAAACTTTCCAAAGATATTTGAAAGTAGTAGAAATATTTTCTTTCATCGTCTCGCAGTTGTACTGTAAGGAAATCCCCCAACATCAGTCTATCTCCAATAATGGGATGAACCCACCACTGCCTGGTTTTATTCTTTCATTTCTGTTTATAAACCAAAGCAATCGCAAGACGATCAGCTTCCTCTTCCAAATCTAGCATCCTGTGTGTTCGCAACAGACCAGAATGAAGGGACTGAGGAGCATCACCGGAGTAAGTGGTGTTTTGTTGAATTGGAGTCTGTTCACCTGGCTTATATGAGCTAGTGCATTTCCTTCCGGCTCTCTCAAGCTGCTCTGGTGAGCACACTCACAAGAGCTCCAGTGAAAGGTCTCCAAGTATTCCATCCCCCTCTAATTACCTACTTTATCCATCTACTCTGATTTCTTATTGCAAAACAATAATATAGTAAAACATGTCAAATTAAACATGTAGCCTAATGGAACAATTAATAAGAGGTTTGCAATGCACAGTTAACATTGATTCCAAACATAGCTTGTGTACCATATCATTTCCACAGGAACTAAAGACTGTTATTAATCTTCACAAAAGATTTTGTTGGGTTTGTGTTCCCATTTTCACCACTCACAGCACTGCCATAAACCCAAGCAGTCTTCAGCTGATTGTGGCAAGTACCGACGGGGCTGTTCAGAGGTAAGTCTCCACCCTCTTTCACTTCAGCCAGCCACCAATGAGGACCTTTCTCACTCAAGACGTTGAAAACGTATTCACTGTATTTTCAAGGGTAAATAAAAATTCCTAATCTTGAATCATGTCTTTTTTTCCACAGGCATGTAAGACCTACATTTGCGGCAGATTCCAACTATGCAATTTTCATTGGCGATATCTAAAATATGAATCGCACACTAAATCATTAACTAAATTGTTTCCCACTGTGCTAGGAAACTATTTAAAATAACAGCAGTAGCTTTTGGTGGGTACCTCACCTGCAATATGATATTCAACGTCACAGCATGTGGTATATTCTGGCATGAGCTTCCACACACTAAGGCTATTCCTAAAGACCCACCCCTGGTTTTTTTTTAGGAGTCTACAGAAAAGTCACTGAAAGAGCCTAAGAACTTAAAAATTCAGGCTTGCAGACACCCAAAACATGCCAAATTGCTGTATTTATCATTACTCCACCCATTATATTTTGAAAATAAGAATAAAAAATTATACTTTGTAATAGTCCACTAATAAGATTTTTTGTTACTACCTGGGATTCGTACATTTAGTGGCATCTTCTGGGGTTGATGATGTCACCTGAAGATGTCACAAAGTGTATGAAACTTGGGTCGTAATAATGAATCCTATAAGTGGACCATTACAGTGTAGTGTACAGAGCAAATACATTATACTCTCATTTTCACCATGGAGAGAATCCACATGGTCATGCCTGAAGTCACTACTAATTTTATTTTGCCAAGCAGCAAATATAAACCCATATGGCTCACTTCATATAGCAATCACATCTTTAGTATTAAGCATCACTGGTACAATCGTGGATTAGCACAGCTCTCCCCTTCACTTTTCTATCTGCTAACCTCTTTATATTTCTACAATTCTTCCCTTTTACATGCTCCTTTACTTGCCACATATGTATCTCACGAGGCATTCCTATGCAATTCTACCCATTCACTTTTTCTTCCACCATTGTCTTCATTGGAATATCGTGTCTCATGATATGGCCAATCAGTTAGTTCCATCTCCTTATTTAAGTGCCCATGTTTGTAGTATAATCAGCATGAAACAGGATGACACTTTTCGCTACATCTCATGCACCTGAGGTCCAAGCAAATAACAAATGCCTACCACTCATCACAACAACAAGATTGTTTCAAACATAACCCACAAAGTCTTTAACATTACATCGCACAACATTACTAAGGAAGGCTATTACGATGTGAATGAACACTAATATACAAGTTACTTTTTATTGCTTTCAGTTATTTTTACCAAGTTTTTCCTATACAAATGACTTACGCTCAATACTATGTAATGCGTCTGAAGGAAAAATAAGCATAATATAATAATGCTAAATATGATAATGCTAAACGGAAACTACAGCATAAAAAGTTAATAACGTTAAACACACGATTTCAAACAACACGCACTGTCATGTTGTTTAAGCTTCTAAATTGTTTCATTCCAATCGTCAAGGCCTTATCATACAATCGAAATATGTAAGTACTATCAGTAGCAAATAATACATTACTAAACACATACGGCATTCCCTACAGCATACTACTCATTAGTGATAAATATTTTTCGAGTAGTTGTATACACTCACCATGAGTATCCTCCTTCAATTTCGCCTTCACTCATTGGTCGACTTCTTACCACAACAGTGATTGTGACATTCTCCCGGGATTCTTTTGATCCTTGCGACTGAATCTAAGATAGAATCAAATCACAGTGAAAAATGGTTATTGATTGAGTCATGAGACAAGGCACTCAAATTCAATTCAAACACCCAGATCAAATGTGACTCTCAACACTGTTGTCAATAAAACGATCAACTACATAGACGGCGGCCCATTTCCATGATTATTAATCCTTATAACTGAAGCCAAACTACATTGGTAACTTAACGATTATATATCATAAGTCATCATACTTACCGCAGATTTCTTCCTGGGTCGATTCATTTTGTGTACTTAATCCAGCTCCGATATGCAGGCCTTAAGTCTTTGCTTGTTACATTAGTCGAGGTGTTACATATACCGTTATGTCTGTGCCACGCTTGGTGAATAATATGAACAATTATTTACGCAAACAGAGCGGATATCGTGATCTCATTTAAAAATCATCGTTTACATGAGCAGGTACAACGATCCAGAAGTCAATAGCGGCCATGCTCATGCAGATTTCAGTTGATAACATCTGAGAATCGTAATTGTGTGAATTTTACCGATTTTAGCTAAATATTTTTTCAACGAAACTATCTATATATGCCAGTTATTCGTAAATATTACAGAATTAAAATTTAAGGTAACAAAATATAAATCCTCATTTTTGAAAAGTTCAAAGTTACTGAAGTTACCAATGAGTCAACAAGACCGACTAAGGCGCGGGCAAATCAAATCTCCCGAGTCTGTTACCAAACTACAGGCTCAATGTGCACTCTCCTCTCCAAAGTTGCACGAATATTTTCAATGCTGGTAAACATATTTTGAACAGTAACTATAGTTTGTAATAAAATAGTAAGTTATATAGTTTATAATAAAATATATATAATTTATAGTAAAATATATTATCTGATATAAGTAAAAGACAATATGTTTTGAACAGTAACTATTATCTGATCAGTAAACACAAGTAAAAGACAAATAACGTCATAGGAGAAACATATTGAAATTTAGTAAATTCAAACGCCTTGATGAATTTCAGCTCATACGAATTAGTTTACGATCCTGTTCTATACTTCCAAGATGACGTCTTTTCTGCATTTAATGCTCCTGAATTTCACTCTCAGAAAAACTTCAAAGAAATGTGACATGTTTCGTTGCACATAAGGCACAGTAAATCATAATTTCAAACTGTAATCATTGGGTTATTCTGGGGAGGCAACCTACAGCCAAGGTCTTTACACCATTTAGGATAGGTGAGTAATGGGATATGGAGAGGAATTTTTCGAGAAATGGAGGAAAGGTTGAGTGCCCTGGTGACAAAAGACCGTGACAGACAGTGTGACCACAATGTGCTACACACTGTACAAGGCTATTAGTCACAGTGTACGCACACCGTGCTCCCTTAAAAGCGTGATGGACAGTGTGACCACAATGTGCAGCACACTGTACATGGGTATTAGTCACAGTGTCCTCACACTGTGTGCACGGTGTCCTCACACTGTGAACACACTGTACATCACAGTGTCTATCACACTTTCTGCATGCTTTCGAGACCCAATTTATGCTTTTGTCACGGTGTAAGCACACTGTAATCACACTCTTGTTACATATATAGCACACTGTGTTCACGCTTCTGTCACATTGTCTGTCACACTGTCTGTCACGGTTTATTTTCACCAGGGTAATCTGTTCATAGGTCTGCTTACATGTCCAGTACCTTTAAATGTGAAAAACTCAATTAATTGCAAATACTGAAGCAAAAGTATCTGAAAGTTATTGAATAAGGTTTCTATTACTGTAACCACAAGGTGCACAAAAGAGAACATCATAATGTGTAAAGGAATGTCACCGGGTTACCCTGGTGAAAATAAACCGTGACAGACAGTGTGACAACAATGTGTATCACACAGTGTGAGTCTATTAGTCACAGCGTATGTACACTGTGCGCACAGTGTGCTCCTATCAAAGCATGATGGACAGTGTGTCCACAATGTTCTGCACACTGTACAAGGCTATTAGTCACAGTGTCCTCACACTGTGTGCATGGTGTCCTCACAATGTGTGCACAGTGTCCTACACTGTGAACACAGTACACGAACACTGTGCGCACACTGTACCATCACAGTGTCTATCCCCAGTGAGAAATGGGTGGTGGCATCAACGTGGAACCCACTTTGATGCCACGTTGATTTGTGGATATATGGTGGTGGTGGATATTGAGTGGCTGAACCAACGTGGGATCCACGTTGACTTTAAGTGGATCCATGGTGATATTAATTAATATTTAACGGAATTTCTACTTTGTGGAAAATAACTCTCTGGTGACATTGCATCGTTAATCATCCTGAAACCACGCTAGTTATGTGAAAACGCATTGGAAATTGTATTTCTAAATTATGTTATTCATGGAACTGCAGGATTAGATTTATGTAAAATAGAATCAGCGATTTAAACATTTGCATAAAAGGCAGAATTTATTTGTATATCCAATACACTCCTGCTGGAAATTCACCATAAAATTATTCATTCATTTTATAATTCTATTTTACTAAGATTTTGAATATCCTTCTCAATAGAAAAATCAGAGTTTATATCGGCGTGCTTTGTCTGAAACTGTGGACTACGGCTGGACTCAACCTGTCTACTGATGATTCAACAATCATTCCCATTCAGTGGCCACAGTAGCATTTGAAAGATTTATAATTAATATTTCTAATATTTATTTATTAATTAATTAATCTCCCGTAGTTGTTGTAAGTTTTGTGCCCCTAGGTCTAGGGTTTGTTAGTTTTAGGGCAGTTCCTACTGCCGATTTAATTTATCCACCAAATTTCCACGTGGGTTCCACGTTGATCCCACGACCAAAATCACATGGTATCCACGTTATATTTCCACCTATTCTCCACTGTAATTTCCACGTGGGTTCCACGTTGATTCCACCACCCATTTCTCACTGGGATCATGCTTTCTGCATGCTTTTGAGTCCCAATTTACGCTTTTGTCACGGTGTAAGCACACTGTACTCACGCTCTTGTCACATTCTAAGAACACTGTGTTCACGCTTCTGTCACATTGTTTGTCACACTGTCTCTCACGGTTTATTTTCACTAGGGTGAAACCCAGCATTGGCATTAGTCTACTCTTCATGAAAGGCATGAAGGTCATGGTTTAATGTCCCATCAAACAGAGTAATGAGCCCGAAATGTTCTCCACATAACCAAGTGGAACAGGTACATCAATGAAAAATCTGTCTCTGCTGGGATTCAAACTTGGGCCTTTGGTATTTTAGGTCAGTCACTAGTGGTCCGACTCATCTCTTGTCAACTAATGTATCGTTTTGATGCTGATCAGCGGCCCTGATGAGATAGACCTCAAAACAGTGGTAAAAATAAACCCTCTCACCTTGATGGAGACTACAAAGTTCACATAATTATCATGTTTTACTTTAAAAAGGATTAAGTCCACTCAAAATTCTAGCAAAAAACAAGCACTATAACCACTTGGTCTGAATTCATAATGGTGTATTACATGTTACGTGTTGCAAAAATCTAGAGCTTTCTTAGTAAACATGCGGAACTGTAAGTTGAGATCAATCCAAATTTCAGTTCTTCCTGGCAGCATGCATAAATGACAATGGAAGATATGCATAAACATTGGGGAGTGAAATAAAATCTACTCGCCGGCTTACAGTTTTTTTTCATATGATGTGTTGAATCATCAATGCGTTATGAATCCAAAGACCACAAACTGGCTGTGGAAACTTTAGCGGCATCACCCGCTGAAAATTGCACTATAGCAAGAAGTTCCACAGAGAAAATATCATTCGCCATCTCCAGTAGCCTCGTTGATTTCCACGGAAGGTTGGTAGCTCAATAATAGCTTTTGTAATTTGGTAGCTCAACTGGTAGAGTACCTGGCCGGAAATCAGGGGGTCCGGGTTCGAGTCCCAGTCAAGGCAAATGATTTTTTCTCTGTGGAACTTCTTGCTATAATGCATTATGCACTCTTTTACCCAGATAACATGAGAAATCCCAATTAAAGCTGCAGTTTTCAAAAAAGGTAAATATATTGGCAGGTACCATTCCTTCAAAATTTTTCATCAATGCCATTAAAGCAGCCTTCACGGTGCTTGTCCTATAAGATAGGTTATTAAAAGTAGCTTTGCAACTTTACATTGGCATGGATCCTATTTTCTATTTTTGGTTAGAAATACATGTCTACTCCACACCTATTTCTGCTAGTTTACTCAATTGGTTGCAGATGACACCTATTCACTGGTGAAAATAAAGTGTGCTATAAAGCGTGAAAAAAATGTGCAGGAAGTGTAACAGTGTGTAACAAAAGTGTTACTTCGAATCTCTAAAGTGTGAAGGAGAGTGACATAAGTGTAAGAGAAGTGTGCCAAGAGTGGGATATAGCAAATATGTTAGAGGAGAGTGCAGAAAGTGTGCAAAGAAGTGTGTGCACATTTTTTGCACACACTTCTTCTTCTCACACTCTTTTTTCACAGGGGTGACCAACTGGCTATTCTGGATGCATCGGACAGGATGCAAAATTGTAAAAAAATTTCAACTGAAAGGTAATGACACTTGGTTATGGTTCTTAAGTGCAAAATATATTTTTTTTATTAATGCATTCATGCATGCATTGCAATTGCAAAATGTGCATGACCTTTTTATAACTTTTTTTGACCTGGTTGAAAACTACCCCCGTGGTTTTTAGTCTTGATGAATTGGGCAGGGTGCAAATATAACTCTTGTTCTCCCCATATTAAGGAAGGGAATACATCTCCAGTAGCCTCTTCCCTTCAAATGCCAGCCTCTCCTGCTCACGGTGCACCCTGCTTTTGTAGATGGTTCTGATGTCCGAGTGACTCCTGGGATAAGGAGTCTCTCCCCACCAAGTGCCAACAGCCTTTTCGGAGGGCAGAAGAGCAGGTGGGGGTCAGGGTCACCCTCTTGCCCTTGAGGGGGAGAAATACCTCCCAAAAGGCGGATGAATCTCAGGTGATCAACAGCATAGGATGTGGAATACAAGGGGAAACTACCACATTAATGGACTACATGACATCCCAAGTATCAGCAGTACAATGAAGCATGCTCTAGTAAAACGATCCGGAGGTAAAATGGTCCCCCAGTTGAATCTCCGGAAGGGGACTGCTCGAGCTGCCGCTTCTGTTACACAAAGAATAAGGAAAATCGACAAATAATATGTACGTGTTGCAACATGGAACATGCAATCGCTGCTCCAATGAGGCAAACTTGAGAATCTGAAGCAGGAAATGATTGATATGAATCTACTGGTACTTGGCGTTGCTGTAATGAAATGGCCTGATAAAGGTGATTTTTGAAGTGAGGACTATCGAGTGATTCACACAGGCACCATTGAGGATAGACCAGGGACGGGTGGTGCTGGAGTTGTATTTAGCAAAGACCTGGGAGGAGAGTAAGAGGCTATGTGCAGTACAGCAGAAGGGTGTATGTAGTCAATATAGAGATGAAACCAGTGGATACTGTGGTAATACAGGTGCACATGCCTACCTCTAATCAGGACGATGAAGAGGTGGAGAGAAACTATGATGATCTCAATAATTTAATAAGGGATGTGAAGGCTAATGACAACTTAATGGCCTTTGGGGATTGGAAATCAGTGATTGGCAAGGGAAGAGATAGATCTTCGGTGGGGCCTTTTGGGCTTAGTAAGAGGAATGAGAGGGGTGACCTATTGGTTGAATGTCGTACACATAATCAGCTGGTGGTGATGAATACTAGGTTTCAACATCATACACAAACAAGGTATACCTGGAAGGCTCCTGGATATCCAAGACAGTAACAGATAGAATAGTTACACATGTCCAGACATAGACAGTGACCATCATATGGTTATCAGCAAATGTAATTTAAGGTTTGAGAAACTTTTAAAGAACCTATGGACAGTGTATTTATGGCCTCTAAGGCCCCCGGCAGAATCTAGAATGAGGCCCCAAATGTTATAGTCTTGCAACCTGGCAGCTTGACATAGACTTTTCCTTGCTTATAAAGACAATACATGAGTGCATATCTATCACTATTAATACTCTCGCAGTAGGTGCCAGATTTCTTACTTACAATATTTACATTAATTTAAATAACTTCCTATATTTACATTAAAAATATGCCTCCTCGCCTCTCTCGAGAGGCCTCCATCACTTGCAAGGCCCCGGAGGCCACCGGGTATGGTATATGGTAAGTACGGCCCTGCCTATCGAAAAAGTGTGATACTGCAAGATTTAGGGTCAGAAAAGTGGTAAATGAGTTTAGAGAAAAGACCAATGAAGAATTTTGCATGATCATCAAAACAAAGGAGATTCGTGGGAGATTATAAGAAATGAGCTTGAAGATGCTGCTGGTGAAGTCATTGGAGGAACTGCTCAGAAAGCAAGGAAGGAGTGGGTCAATGAAATAATGAGGATGCTAGCTGAAAGGTGGGAACTAAAGAATTACCATACTGCAGTGGGGCAACAGAGATATAGAACTTTGAGGAACAGGATTAATAGAGAGGCAAGGGCAGCTAAAGAATGTTTTTTGCAAGAAAGGTGTATGGAGGTCAATAAACAGCTGGTGGATGGTAACTTTTAAGTGGCATACAGTAGAGTTAAGGAGTTTTTCAGAGAGAAAAGACAAGTATGTAGTTCCTTACAGGCTCGGGATGGGACATTACCACATGACCAAGAAAGAATAGCAGCAAGATGAAAGAAGTACCTAGGTGAATTGTGTGGAATTGTATGGAATTGGAAACAATACCATAGATGTAGGGCTAGAGCCCAAATGTGAAGTTGAAGCAGATCAAGCAGGCAATGTGATAATGAGGGATGAATTCAACCTTGCCTTGTCAAGACTAAAAGATAAGAATGCACCAGGAATTGCTAAAAATCCCTGCTGAGCTCATCAAAGCAGCAGGTAAAGGAATAAAAGATGCTCTGTTCAAAACAATTTGCTCCATGTATGACAGTGGTAACATGGATAACAGTGGATTTCAGGAAAAGAATTATTATACCTCTTCCAAAGAATACCTCAGCCAAGAAATGCAAGAAGTGCCAGACGCTAAGTCTGGTCACTCATGCATCGAAGATCCTTACATTTGGTAAGGTGAAGAGTGGAATGTAAGGTGGAGGATATGCTTTTGGAGGACCATTTGGGGATCAGAAGGGCCAGAGGTATTATCAACCTGCTGGTATTTCTCACCCATACTTCAAGGGCCATTATATCATCTAGGATGGTAAAATGAGGGTTAATATAAAAATTAAAAATGCCATCAGAATGTAAGAAAGAGGATAATTATGTATGGAAACAGAAGAGATACATCCAAGATAGAGAGAATATGGGTAAGGATATCATAATTAAACCAATAAACTGTCATACTGGCAGCTGTGTTTGGCTTTTCTCAGTGGAATTTCTCCATCATGAAGAACAAGTAGAATAAAACACCTCAATTTCACAATAGCAGAATTTCAACTGAGAAAAAATAAGGCCTCTAGAGATCCATTTGGGAGAAGGAAACCTTCCCACATAGCATGCAAGGTTGCAGCAAGTTTGCCATTATTGTCATGCTCGGTGCAAGTTGAACTCGAACTGCATGAAGTGTGCCAACTTTGCTGCAGGACTCTGGCAACTTGACAATATTGGTAGCAATAGTGCTAAGTACAAGGCAATATCTATAGGGTTCCTACTAAGGGAGAAGTAGAGTTACCCTCCCAGGCAGCAAAAGAAACTTGAGGCAAGCTTGCCTTAAACTTTCCATCACAGACTTGAACATTTACTACAAGTTTGTCCAGGCAAGCGACCAAACTTGAGGCAAGCTGTCTAGTTCCCTTCTACAAATTTTAGCAGAAGCTTTCCAAGCCAAGCTTGTAGACCACTTGCATACACACACTTTGCACATACTTGCTTGATAAGCTGGTGGACTGCTTGTATACACAAACTTGTCTAGTAAGTTCATGGAAAACTTAAAAAAAACCTGAATACCAGGAAAAAAATATTTTGTGCAACTAATGCAAGAGGCTAAATAGACTTTGCTAAATGGAGAGGTTGAGGAATGCAAGTTGAAGGAAGTGAATGAGCTGTCATGACATTGAAAAAAAAATTGTCCTATTTGGAAAAAAACCTTTTTTAACTTTCATTTACTATGAATAAACCTGTTGAATCCCTCTCAAAGTCACAATCACACACACTTCATATGCAATAATTATTAGCTCTGGACCTCTGTGCATAAATTGTTCACTAGTTTGAAAAAATACTTAGGCTCAACTTCTTTCAGTAATTAACAAATTACAAAAACTGTGTCAAAATGAGGTTTTGTTATGTCACTATAAAGTGTTATTGATTCCTATAGGAATATAATAATATATTATTCACAACCTTCCTGAATCAAACAGTTTGATAATTTCCATTCTTCTTAAGATTCATACAAGTCATATGAAACACATTGGAGACAGTGCCTGAGTCTGGGTCGTCTCAACTTCTATTCTCATATGGACGGCACCAGAGTCAACCTCGGATCCACCACATTATATGTTGGAAGTCCTGCCTGAGCTTCACTCGTCTGGTGTCCAAATGTGGATTTATTACTAGCTATCTTTAAAGAATTTTTCTCAATTTCAGAATTTTGTTATTATTCATCTCCAAAAAATAAATTTTTTTAAATCCCTAAAATTTGCCAGTCCACATGTCTTAATTCACATGAAACCTTGAAGTTTCCAGTGTGTCAAATTGTGAAATTTAATTACAATATATATAAACAATAAATTTAAACCGAAGATGAAAGAAAGTGACCTTCTAATTACATTTTTTGTGCATTTTCATCCAAGGCGACACCTGTGATTTTGTCAGCAGTCATCGTTGGGGGAGAGGTCGGAGAGGACTGAGATGATGCCAGAGCAAGGATGAGAACATGGGTGGGGAGATAGAGAAGGGGGTGAGGGTTCATGGGGTTAAGGAGAGTGGCATTTAAGCATAAGAAAAATTCCAGGATTGTATATTTTGGTTTAAAATATAATTTAATCTCACAAACTTTTGAGTTACAAGCACATCTTAATTACTGAACGATGGATGGAGAAGAAACTTTGATAATAATGGTGACATCAACTAGCATAGTTAGGGTAGGGGAGTGTCACTGGGCTGCTCCAACCTGTTGTCTCCTACCCCGGAAAAGAAAATATTAATTAATCACTTGTGGGGTGAGACTTCAAGGGGATAGATAGATGAAAATAGCTATATATTATATATGTTAATCTGATATGTAAGCTATATGTTCATGCAAAGTTTCAGCTGAATTGGTAAAGTAGTTTTTGCATGACGAAAGTCCCAATGTCCATAAGTCCATCCATTCATATGTTCAATTTTTCAATATAAGTACGATGTGCAGGTACTGATTGAGTCTCTAGTGGGCAGCACCCCCTAGTGAGCGAATGCCAGTCACTGTTTTAATTCCCCATCTCAACTTCCATTCATATGTAATTTATTTTCCTATCCACAGTTTCCTGGCGTATATTTTTCTCACACTTTACCGCAGTCATAGTTTGAAAATCATGGCCACAGCATAGCATCACCCACATTCATCCATTGATAAAATAAAAAAAATTAGCTTGGTTGTACATTTTTGCATGTAATTCAATTGTAAATCATACTGCATATCCGAAGTTATTCCACAGTATGACTATTTTAATATGAAAAAGTGAACAAACAAGAAAAATAGGTTTTTTGCTATGCCTCCTAAAAAAATACATTCTTATGAGGTTTGTTATGATGGAATCAAAATAGGGTCAGTTGCTCACAAACAGAAACATCTGTGGTCTCATCATGGCTATACTAGTCCCAAGCAGCATCATATAGCAGTTATATGTCGGCCCAATGTCGTTTTGACGTCATCAATGTCGTTTTAACATCGGCTGATGATGTTGATATAAAAATAAATAAATGATATCTTTCCCCGATTTAAAACTGATATAGTCGATCGTATCTTAAAGTGATAATTAATAGATATCGTTTTTTGATGCAAAAATGATGTCAGCTGAGCTGACTAATAAAGGGCATAAAAATGATCATATTTTTCTGGTCGCTGGATTTTATAATTTTGAGCATTCTCATTTTTTCTTCCGGCGTCAGAGAGAAGAAAGTCAAATATTCATGATTGGTTAGAACATCATAAACCATTTGGAGACCTACATATAAAATAAGTAATATGATTATTTAAGGATTCAATAAGAAAGAAGAACATGAGCCTGTGTTATCATCTTTCACTTCCACTCCATATCGCCTGAATCTTCAGAGTTAGTAAGGATTCGATGTTTGCTTACAAATTGCCGTTAAAGTGGAAGGCTTGGAATATCCTACATTTACCACCAAGCGCAGCTTTAGGGCTGAATGGGGTTCACCTTTGGTCGTGGCTTCTTTGACGCCCTTTCTCCATTGCGTTGCCATCTTTGATGGACCGCAAGGGCTCAAAATTTCGGTCCGTCCGTGGTTCGATTCCCAGTTCAGGTGAATGCTTTTGCATGGCAATTAATGTGAACCCCCATATTGGGTTATGACTCCAATAACTTCAACAGAAAATGAGTCTGAAATATTTTATTGTTATGATAACGCTTAAAGTTATGCATCTTCCATAATAGAAGTTGGGTCAGGATCCTGACTCGAGTAAAGTAAGTACGTCATAACTATGATAAATCCTTAAATAAAATCGCCTAGAACACAACAAGAACAGTTGGATCAGGGGTAAAGTTCAGGGTTCACACTGTGAACATTATAAGATCGAAACTACCTCTAGCCACTTTTTTTTCCAATGCAGTTTTATTGTACGACCGTTCCCTCATTATAAATATTTTAAACATGTTTATCCAGGATACATTTTAACTATCTAGCTTATAAAATCATCACAATATCATGTTAATGAAAAATCAGTAATATCAAACATACATCGGCCCAATGTCATTTATGTCACTGTAGAGTGGCGAAAGATGTCTTTTTGTCATCAAATTAATATGGGCTCAATATTGTCAGCAAATGTCATTTTTATAATGGCAAATGTTATCACTTCTGATCCATTTGCCAATATTGGTAGCCAATATCGGATTGACCAATGAGTGATATGTGGCGGTGTAAAAATGATATTGGGATATCATGATGCTGCTTGGGGTAATTACTATTATAGCTGATGAGACAATTTAAGAGATGAGATAATTTAAATTATTTGGCCTTTTTAATGTTGCTTGCTGTTTTGGTTGTGATTAAGTCCCCACAGCCCCCAATCATTTTGTGTCAACTTGCTTATGTAGGAAGCGTTTTTAGCACATGTTTTTATGTGTTTATGCAGTATCTCATCTCCAGCTTCGATTTGGAAATTCAATAATGCTCTGAAGTTGCCTTCTCCGCAGGAACTTCCTGATTCTAAATCATCATCATCCCTATGACTTCTTAATGGTATGTTTTGCATTCCACATAATATAATTGTTTTTATAATGGGTACAGGTTTTTTATGATTCTCTTTAATATTTTTCAAATCCTGGGATCTCATTTGGACAACAACATCCATTGATTTTCCCTCCTTTACCATAAAAATTTTTGAGATATTACCATGTTTGCCTGATGATATTTCATGCTCTCGTGGTGCCTGATTGTTTCAATGGCCATTTTATATGTTTTCAGTGATTCTGACACCAACTTTCCCAGCTTCACAGTATTTGTACCCACCTCACGCCGACCCAAGAGATTGCACATTGTTCACAATCTGCCACCAGCAATATTGCTCTATGCTAGCAATTCATGTCGTTTTAACCAGCTCATTTGAATAGACCGCTTTTCCTCCTCACTCACCAGTTGCAACTTAAGTATGTTGTAGGTTCCCAAGTATTTTTAAACCACTGGTACGTACTGGAGTCGCAAAGAAGGACAATGAGTTTCACTCGCCTACTTTCTGGTAAATCCTCTATTTTGAAAATTAGTGAATTTTAGGATAATTTAATTTTCCCATAATAAGTATGTACTGTGATTGAGGCTCCATAGTGCACTAAACAAAATGAACATAATTATAATGGGACCGTATTAAAAATGTTGTTTATTGTTTAAGCATTTGGAGGGGGGGGGGCACGTGCCCCCGTGCCCCCCCTAAATCCGCCTATGATCCCACCCCGAGCCTGTAGGGAACTACATACTTGTCTCTTCCCGTGGACAACCCATGGACTTCCCAATGTCCCTTTGTTTCCCCTCCCTGTCTGGTCAAAGGTTTTCTGGGAGGACGTCAACCGCTGCCTCGACCTCATCCCCTGGGGCATTCTATTGTCACTATCCCCTGAGGAAGCGGTCGACTACCTGTACAGTGTCCTTGAAAGTATCATAAAAGACTGGATACCTAAGGTAAAGAACAAAATGAGAAAATTCCCATCCTGGTTCAAGCCTGAGACTTTGCGCATGATTGGAAATAAGAACCGCACCTGGCACCTTTACAAGTCCTGTCCAAACGAGCACACCCTTCGCACTTTCAAAGATTTGCGTCACTACTCAAAATTTCTCATCCATCGTGATTTCATTGAGTTCACCCAGAGTGTCTCCTCTACCATCACCACTAATCCCAGAAAATTTTGGTCCTTTGTTAATCGTCATAGCTCTAAACCCAGAATCCCAGAAATTGTTTTGTATGCTAATGACAATGCTGTTGGAGAAAACAGGATGAGCCTCTTTCTCAAATTCTTCACTGAATGTATGATGACCCTCTCTACTCCATCCATCACCCAAGATCACTTTCTGTCACCCATTACTAATAACTGCCTTTCTGAAATCCAAACCGACCCTCTGGAAGTTCTTAATTACCTACGAAAAATTCCACTTCAATGCTCCGCAGGCCCTTATGGCCTGAATCCAATATTTATTCACAATTATGCTGAATCCCTGTCAATACCTTTAAGTTTACTCTTAAACCACTGTTTTTCCCTTGGTATCTTTCCGTCTTTATGGAAAACTGCTAATGTTATCCCTGTACATAAATCTAGCCCAAAAAACGTAGCATCAAACTATCAACCCATATCATTACTCCCAGTCCTCTCTTCTGTTTGTGAGAGAATAATTCTCAACTGACTTTAATACTTCTCATTCCCTCAACTTTCTGGAAATCAACATGGATTTTTTCCAGGCAGTTAGTGCATGACCAACTTAGCTGTTTTTCGGCATAATGCCATAAATTCTTTGAATAACAAAACACAGTTAGATTCCATTTTTCTAGACTTCTCTTTTGATTCCATTAATCATAGCCACCTCCTTCATTAACTTAGCAAACATTTCAAGATTTCTGGTAATTTTAAAAATCTTCTTTTAAGTTTCCTCAGCAACCAAACTCAAAGGGTCATGCTTTCTGGTTTTTCTTCTTCCTGGTCTCCACTGACATCTGGGGTCCCTCAAGGCAGTGTCCTTGGTCCGTACCTTTTAAATTTATATATTGATGATCTTGCCTCCCTACTGCCTCCTTCCCAAGCTCACACCCTACTTTACGCCAATGACTGCAAACTTTTCAAGAATATTTAAACCCCCTCTGATTGTTATGAACTACAAGATGCCCTACGGCAGACATCAAATTGGTGCAATGTATGGAAGCTTAAATTAAACCCAGACAAATGTAGCGTGATGTCCATTTCCCGAAAAAAAAGGTTACCCATCAATTTAATTACACTGATCTTAATCGCTTTCTAAATCCCTCTACATCTAAAGACCCAGGTATTCTTACAGACAATAAATTAAATTATTCCCAACACATACAAACCATTAAGTCTAAAGCAATGTCCCTCTTAGGCCTTCTCTATCGTTTCACTTAAGTTAATGACCCACAAGCCCTTCGAATCTTCTTTTCTTCTATTGTTCTTCCAATTCTTACCATTTCCTGCCCCATCTGGTCTATCTCTCCTCAAACATATCTCATCTCAGGACTGTGTCCGCAATTGCTTTGCTAAAATAGTTAAAAATAGATTATCGCATTTTCGTAACATGTCCACCAATACTATTCTCTCCTCCCTCTCCATCCCTAATCTTAGCACCCTTAGGCTCACAGCAGACTTAAAACTAATTTGTAATATTCTCAATCCCACCATCGACTGCCCCGATTTTCTCTCCTTTGTCAACTTCAAAGTTCCTTCCCGCCCCACCCGTTCTCATCCTTTACTCCATATGCCCATTCCCAGACTATCGATTACCAAGCGTTCTCTTTTCTTCCATCTCTCCTCTCTATTGAACTCCCTCCCACAACACATTGATCCCTTTGCACTCCCAATTAAATCATTCATAAGCCTTTCTATTTTGCATCTGTCACCAGAATAGCCTTTCCCTTCCATTTGTTTCCTGTTACTTTTATTTTATTTTTTTCTTGTAGATGTTATAAAAATTATGTACTGTTATTGGTCACTATAAAGTGGCATCATTGCTGTATGTGGTTTTCTTTCTTTAAAAAAAAAAAATAAATAAAGGTCCTTTTTGTAACACCCTGCCAGACCATATCAATAATTTTGAGGCACATGACAATGCTGTTGTGGTCCTTCCAAAATTCTTGAAGGGTGAGGTTTATGCTCTCTGTAACCTCAAAGTAGTGTTGAAAAATGTGTTTGGTAAAAAGTTTCTTGAAATTGGAGATCACCTGTTGGTTCATGGGCTGTAAAATAAGGGTGGTGTTGGGTGAAAGATAGAGAACCTTTTTAAAGTTGAACTCTTCTAGGATGTCATCCTCAAGGTTTAGCAGGTGACAAGTAATATTGTCAAGGACAAAAAGGGCTTGCAGGGGTAATTCATTGTCCTCGAGGTATTTCTTAATGGCAGAACCAAAGACCAAGTTGACCACTTCACAAAAAATTCCTGGTGACCCACACCTTTGGGTTTGCCCTCCACATAACCTGTAGCTTATCTTTTATAACCTTATGTGTCTTGAAGGCTCTGGGGTTTTCTGAGCGGCACACAAGTAGCGGCTTGACCTTGCAGTAGCCACTCGCATTTGCACACAGTGCAGGAGTCAACATATCCTTCCTGACAACTTCTTTTCTTCTGCCATTGTATAAGTTTTTCTTGGTATTTTCTTCGAGAAGAGTCCTGTCTCATCACAGTTGAGCACCTGTTGGAGAATGTATCCATTGGCTTCGATCAATTCAGCAAAATTTTTCACAAATTCCTCAGTCGCCATAAAATCAGATCTCACTGCCTCATCGTACCTGACAACGGAGTGAATACCAGTCCTTTTTTGAAAATTTTCGAACCACCCTCGACTGGCTTTGAACTGCTCCTGTGCTGAAGTACCTGGGTTCTGCTGTAGCAAATGTGACTAAATGACTTGTGCCTTCTCGCAAATTACACTCTCAGTCACAGAGTCTCCAGCGAGCTGCTTCTCTGTCAACCACAAAAGCAGCAGATTCTCTATCTTTTCATTGACAGAGTTGCATAGCTTTGCAATAATTTTAACACCCTTAGCAGGACTTAAAGCCTTTATCGAGTCCTTCTGCTTCAGAATTGTACATATCGTAGAAGTTGTGCGATCGCACTGAATTGCCAAGTCTATGTCTAACTGTTGTGTCTAACTGGCTGTAACGTCACTGAGGCTGGCTCATATCTCAAATTTTGACTCGTATCTCAGGCAAAAACTGGAGCCTAGTGACGGCTCGTATTTCAAAAAACTCGTACGTCAGGGCACTCGTATCTTGAGGTGCCACTGTATCTGTTTTCCATTTTTGATGGGGTATCTCTATACCCATTAGGCACGCATGCAATGGGTTAAGAATATAAACTGTAATTATAGAACTGTGATTCTGCAGTATTCTCTCAATTTATTCCTTACATTGAAATTTACCCCAAGTAGTTACTTTGCTAGCAATAACTGGGAAGACCAGAATTTTAGTCCATGCTGTGCGATCTCAGGAATATCTTCATGTTTTGGTCAACTGGTATTAGGTAATATTTTGTACTATAAGCACGCTTTCTAACTTGCTAATACCTATCAGGAGAGGCAACTATTCTCTGAAATTGACACCAAGTATCTCTTTTCCCTTCTCCATTTCAGTTAATCCCACCCATAACCACCACCCACCTATTCATATCAGCGGAAAGGAAAAATGATGTGAGCTTTGATAGCAATGCACAGAGGTTCAAGAAATGACTTTCTGATGAGCTTTAAAACAGTAGTAGGGGAATGAAAATAGTAAAGGATGAGTAGGGAAATTAATAGTATATGAATGGAGATGTATTCAAAAAGAAAAGATAAATTTTGGATGCAATTAGAAGTGTAAAACTGTGAATTAGTATGATTAAGATTGCGATCCCAGTGAGAACAGGTTCGTGGATCCACGTAGGATCCATGTGGATTCCACGTGAGTGTGTGTATATTTGGCGGAGTTGAAATTTTCCCAATTTCCACCTATTGTCCACTGTGGAAATTCTGTGTATATTATGTGGGAATAGAAATTCCTGTAACTGTGTAAACACATCTTGCTTTTATTTGAATATCCATTTCCAATAGTAGGCTTAGGGGTGAATATCACTCTTTGAATGCGTATTTTGGAATTCATTCTTGGTTTTCTTGGATATTTTTGTCACACAACATAAAAATAATGGATCCACATAAACTCCACGCAGGTCCCACATCATTTCCACATGCGTCCCACGAACCACCTCACTCAAGAGAAGTGAGGTATTAAATGATTACTATGTAAACATTTGCATATGCTTTTAAGTGTCCATAAACTGTTCCAGAATGCTAAAGTAGCATCTGACTTGTGAATTATGTGTGTGGATCATATGTGGAAATGTGTTGAGTAGAGGTGGATTCCACTTTGAATTGATGTGCGACCCATATGGAAATGATGTGGGATCCATATGGAAATGATGTGGGATCCACATGGAAATGATGTGGGACCCACGTGGAAATGATGTCGAACCCGCGTGGAGTTTATGTGGACCCATGGTGGAAATTAGTAGGTTAAAGAATTATGGTAGAATCCACGTGGATTTCATGTTGAATCCACTTGGAATTAATGAGGATCCCCCATGGAAATTTGGCAGCTTGGTGGAAATTTTGTGGATCTGGTGACCATATTCATGTGGACTCCACCTAAGATATTAACCCAATTTGCAGATACATATCCACATGGTACCTACGTGGAGTTGTTCTCACTGGGATGTGGTTATTACAGGTGGCGACCAACAACTACAGTCCTTCACACCCTTAAGGATATGCTGGTGGTTGAAAAGAGGAAGGAACATAAGTGTGTGGATTAAGAGAGAAACTCTGTGCCAGCATTATCTTTGTCTTATCAGAATCCTGACAAAAGTGCATGGAGTACTGAAGTGCTGAATTGGATGAAGTACCCTTCACAGTACCCTCAAGTAGGTATATCCCTTGATCTCCCATGAATCACCCATATATATATATCAAAAATATGCCACAGCCAGGATTTTTAACCCAGGCACTTGGAATGAGAAACCATGATTTCTATGGAAATCACACTGATCCAATCCTCGCAAGGAATTAAGAGATCTACTTAGAATGAGAGAGTGACTAGTAGTTTTAGTAGTTATTTGGGGTACACGGCTGACATTTAAGGTCATTTGGGCCATTCAGGAAAGGTGGGTAAAACTGTAAGGGTAGGTTTATTCAGGAACTGTATTGGACATCAGTCTACTCTTAATGGAAGGCACCATGGAGCCTATGGTTTAACGTCCCATCCAACGGATGGAGCACTGAAATTGAAGATCTCTAGAGCTGGCACTCAAGTGGAGGACCAGTATGCCGCTAAAAAATCTCCGCCACTACCGAGATGTGATCCCAGTCTCTCAAAATGGGAGGTCAGTACTCTGGCCACAACACCATGCCGATTCCCAGGGAGTGGGATCCGAGTAAATAACATAAGCTATAGCACTCGGTGAGATATCGAGGGATCTATAGGTCCGCGTTAGACTTCTGGTGCAGGTGGATAATTTTTTCCCTGTGATGATCTTACTGAGGTGTGCCTATTGATGAGTGAATGAGTTGAAGCTAACACAGCTAGAAAGTGATCCATCCAAAATCTTTCTGAATTTTACATGGTGAAAAATTAACCTAATTTCAATTAAAAAATTCAAAAATCACTATTTAGGTGGTATTCATTAAAAAAATCCTTTAGATTTGAATAGATCATTGAAAAATTGATCCCTGTGAGCATGGATCTGCATTGGAGACAAGGCCGTAGCCAGCAGGGTGAGAGGGAGGGGGGTTAGGGGGTTCAAACCCCCCCGAAATTTGGAGACAAATTAAATATATTGGAGAAGGTATATTTCATATTTTGACCAATTAATCGATGGGGACCGTCTCAAGCTCCAAACCATTGAACACCCTCCCAAAAAAGTTTTTTTTTGGGGCCTCATTCCATGCTCCAAACCAGTAACCTAAGGCCCTAGCCAGAAATATTTTTTGTGGGTATACCCAGTGACAATTATGACTGCATACAGTCATCATTGAACCCCCCCAGAAAAAATGTTCTGACTACGGCCTTGATTGGGATCGGGTTGGTGTGGAGGCTAAAGTACCCCCTATGAAAAAATGGTATAAAACCCTGTATAAAATGTATACAGAATTTTGTATAAAATTTATACAGGGTTTTATACAAAATTGAAACTTATAAAATTTATACATTTTTATAAAATGTATACAGAGGTAAACAATGAATACAATTGTATACCTTTTATACACCATTATACATTTTATAAAATTGTATATATTTCCTGTATATATTCATACAGTTTATACAATATATATACTTCATATATTTGTCTTTGCCCAGAAGAAACCCAGAAGTAATATTTGTTATAGCAAACTGCAGAATAGGTGGTGGTGTTATTATAAAAGTAATGATGTAAGTAATATGATTATTTACTTGTTGCAAACATGTAATTTATTGTACAGCCCATAGATTTGTACATGCCCTGACAACTATTTGCATTCACTACCTCCAGTGACAGTAGTCCATTTTTTAAAATGAAAACTAAATACACTAAATTTTTTGCATACATTATACAGTTAAACACTTTCTAAAAATGCAGGTCGGTGTATCTCATTTAGGCAACGGCCAATGGCCCCAATCAACTCCGTCTGCTTGAATGTCCAGCCTTTAATTGGAGCCTGAGTCTTAACATAGCCTAGAAAAGAGACCATGGTTTCAGTGCAAAGGAAATATCATTCTATACAAAATAATGAGGTTTAAATGCATACTTCAAACATATCTAGAAAGTTAAAAAATGTTTCATTGTTAATTAATGAAATTTACAGCATTTCTTCTACTGAATGTTACAATGATTTTCAGATAAGTGTATATTACTTATAAAAAGAATCTCCCAGACTTCTATTAAAAGGAATTAATTCACTTTAAATACTTGTTATTCTTCTTTTCAAAAGTATGTTCAGACATATCTATCTGAAAAATACTACTAGAGATATGGTATCTCTTGGAATAGGCTGGCAAAAATATTTCTACCCAGGGAGAACACCAAGGTCAAAAAGAGGTGTGAAGACGTCATTTTGACGGTCAAAAAATCCTCTCAATCCCAGGTCAATAATACCTATTTCCTTCCCTCCACCACGACCCAACCACGACCACTTCTGGTTGGTCAAAAAGAGGTCGCAAAGACGTCATTTTGACGGTCAAAAAATGGTGTAAAATACACCAAGAAGACATATTTTCTTCTCTCCACCAAGATCCAAGGAAAACCTCTGAGTTGGCCAAAAAGAGGTCATAAAAACGTGAGATGAATGAAGTCATTTTTTAATGAAATAAATTAAATAATCAATAGAAATCTAAACGAAGATTTATTGTCCGAGAAACAATGGAGAACAAAATTTAAAAAACTAAACAGGAAAATTTATTGTCACAGAAGTATGAAATACCATCCCTACTTGATATCATGGTTATTAATATCTTTCATTAATACAAATCTCTTCCTGTAGGGAGCATTTTTTAACCACACCTTCACTGTCTTTTCCACTACTTCAAGTCGGGAAGTAGGAATTCTTTTCAACACAGCAGCTGCACAATAAAATGTAACATAGAAAAAATGAGATCAAGTGCAACACAACAGCAATCAAAACAAGTCATTTAAGAAAAAAAACTAGTTCATATTAGCGATATAATCAGGCCAAAATTGTACAGAAGAACTCTTGGATAAAGGCAGGCCATCAATGGCAACATCAATTGATGATTACACTATCATGCTCATGCAGGTATTCCTCAGTCAAAATTGAGGCGAGATTCACTGCAATACCTTGGTACCATAGTTCACCATTACTATTCACTATGGTTGTAGTATGCCTGGGTGTTTTTAAGAGGGTCTTATAGCTTTTTGGAAGAGAAGGAAACAATATCTTTAACCTAAAGAGGAGTTCATTAACTTTCCTTTTTGAAACTCCCTGAGATCCCAAATCCTGCAGTGACTTGATCAAGTATGAAGATTTCTCCTGTTCATTTGCAAGGACAGGACCCATAACTTCCCCTTCTTCCTCACTTTGCTCTGACCATTCACTTTCCCCTGTATTCAGGCTTCCGAAAGAGCGCTCACTTTCCTGACTCGTCATTGACTCATCTTCACTTCCAAATTTTTCAGAAGTACCACCAAATTCTGTACAAAAGGAAGACAGTCCTTCACACTCATTGCTTGCGGTTGAAAAGGAATCATTGCAATCATTATCATCAATGTCCCGATTTTCAGCAATCCTCACTAAATTCTCCAAACACAATTTTTTTCTCACACACTTTTCTGCTCTATGCTTCCGGGTTTTGGAGCACACCTAAAAACGCATTCATAGAAAAGAACATTTTAAGACTGAAATCTGATATTTTATAACAACTATAAGGCCCGTGTTTGAATCCCGGCATTTGCAGAGTTTTTTCATTGCTATATCGGTCCCCACTTGAGTTTTGTGGAGAGCTCTTCTAGTTTAGTACTCCGTCCGCCGGATGGGACGTTGACTGAGCACCTTGGTGCCTTTCGCTAAGAGCAAGCTCATGCCGAAACCATATTTCCCTCCACCATTCATTCCTTTACAACGTTGTAGATTGTACAATGCCATCTTGTGTAGGCATTTTCCTGCAGTTGGTTTTTTTGTTGATGGATATTTCCTCCATTCCTCACGTTTTTCCCACACACGTGAATCTTTTTCACTACATTTTTCTTTTCTTTTATTATCATTGAAATTGACATCAAACTTGTAAAGCGTATTTATTTTTAATAGGTACTGGATATACTATAAGTATTATTTATTGCAATTATGACAGATATTTTATTTTTGTTTCATAACATGAATGTATATGTTTATTGTATATGCTATGAATGTATATGCTATTGTGAAATTTCAGCGGGTAACGCCGCTAAAGTTTTCACGGCTAGTGCGTGATCTTTGAATTTCGTTACAAGTAAGCACCAGTCTTTCAACGTCGGCCTCGTGGACGGTGGCGCCATGCGCACGACTTCGGCAGCTTTGTGACATGATATGTCTAGCAGTCAGTGAGCATCTTGTTCCTTTAGAACTCTATAATTTTCACAGTGATAAATGAAGCCATGGTAACTCAACTGGTAGGGCACCAGGCCAGGGAGGTCCGGTCAAGGCAAATGATTTTTTTTCTATGTGGAATATTTGCTATTGTATATGTTTACATGTTAGATTGATGATGGGTTAGGTGGAAGAGGGGACTCTACAGTCACAACCTCACCCGAATAAAGACACTTTATTATTATTATCATCCCTCACCAGTCCTAAATGACGCGCATGACCTTAGCTGTCGATCGGTTCTCCTGAATAGCACCATAATTAACTTCATCTGCTTTTGCATGAGTAACTCAATGTGCACCTACATAATACACATTAGCGTACCGACGGGGGGAGGGGGGAACCCCACCACCACAAAAAATTCCCGTAATTTACTATATTTTGTGCATTTTGCACTAGCATATTTCTGCTTACTGGGCCGAAAAACATTGTTGAATCGTACCTACTCACGAAAAGAGAATTTTAGTTTAATTATTGTTTTAGCGAATAGGTAATAATCTAAATATCATTTTATGTTAATGCGCATAAATATCAATGAAACCCCCAGAAGGAAATCCTACGTAGGTACGCCGCTGATAAAACAGAATGAGCCACCGCACGGGAGTATGGCAGGGGGTTAACCAAAACCAGGAGAGCATTAATGTCTCTTAATTAAGGACTCTTTCCTTTCAAGGTCAAGGCCTTTCGTTAGTGACCACATATTACGTTCCATTGCTAGAATACCATTAAAAAAAATTGAATCCACATAATCATCAGCTAATGAAAATCCATCACTCTGTATGAGTGACACTACACATATAGCTACAAATAATTAAAACTTCTAGGAAATCATGAAAAAAATGAAGTACTTTACATTTAATTTCATCTGGTTGCCCAAAAAAGTCAAAGATCTAAATTACCTCCCCAATTTATCGTTGTGGTAGCTGGCATTGAGTCTACTATCTTAGCTTATTGCATGTACCTGCGCGGAAATAATGAATTTTTGTACCTCTCGGTCTACTATCTCCTTACTTTAATCTTCATGGTCAAGCCTTCCATAACACGCTGGAGTTTAAACCTAATCTATTTTTAGCATCTTCAGAGAACGTGTCGGCTTTAAATTTCTGCAGGAGATTCAATATTAATTTCAACCTACGATTCAATAGAAATTTCTAACCTAATCCTTCCTATAAATTCTGCACACTACTCAGCCTATCCTATCACCTTTTAGCATATCTAATTGCCCCTAGCTGCCAGCTATCTAGTTATGCAATCAAATCTAATTCATTTAGATCCCTCCGTACTCGCTGCATATTCTAGTTTGGCCTAGCGAGTGAAAAGTAACCCCTGATGAAATTGCTTTAGTTTTCGTTATTTAGTCTTCTTGTCACTTTCTCTAGTAACCTTTTAATAAATACTCGCATATCTCTTGCGTGATTTCCGCGCGATAAATCTTTAACAGAGTTATCACATAGCTTAGTATTTCATAGATTCAACGCTAACGATTTTGGTTCTGCTGATCTTGTACGATGGATCTAGCGAATTATTATTTTTCCTGGATACTTCACGGACCTTCGTCCGGGTTTAGTTTTTCATCTCCACCGATATTTCGATAAACTCCTTGCTCATCATCTTCAGAGTAATGAATATCGTTCATCGAAACGTTTACGGAGATTGTGACTACATTTACATTTACAAGTCGTTAGTATATCTTTCCTTCATCCTTTTAATCACACTCTTATTAGTATTTAATTATTGGCGTGAAGGGTATCCCCCATAGGCAATGAAGATGATGATAGAATCATTGCTCGAAACGTGGATGGAGGTGGAGCGCCTTAAACGGATCGGACCATGAATAAGTGCTCTCAAACTATACGCTGGGAAAGCATTAGAACTTTCCTCCATCCTTTTAATACCTAATACACTAATTAGTCTTTAAGTATTGACATGAGAAAAGCGCAACATGAGACGGGTGAGGAAACCAAAGGAAGAGCGTATATCTGATCTCATAATTCGTACAAAAGTCTGATCTTCTTTTCCTCCCCTCCCGCGCCGTTCCAACCCGTTGTGAGAATGAGAATGCAGCTGCAGCCGTCGCATCGTGCGTACATCATTGGGCCGACCTAGGAAACAGGAAACCTGTGAGGGGATTCTAATTTCATCGTTTTTTCGGCACCTCAACGAGTTGACTTCGGCTTCATATCCTACGTGCCACGGAACGGCAACAGCCTCCAAAAATCATATCGGGTGACGGGAAGGACGAATGCCCACCCACATGCCCCTCATTCACCCTCCACCGCCCTCGAGAGCTCCTTCCCCGCCCGGAATTCTAAGACTTTAAACCATTCCGCTCCTCCCTCACCCTCCCGACTGATACCCACTCTCGAGGGATGTGTTCTTGCAACAAAAACGCTCGTAGCAGCACAAATTACTTTCGGTGAAGATTGGGTGAAGCCTACAGATTTAAGATGTCTTTCTTTCCTCGCACTAATTAGGGTCTGAATAGCCGTGATGATTTTCAATAATATTTACAGAAATGTATCAATAGGTAACCTAGAAGTTACGTCTATGCATAAAGGCTTTTAGCTAACCTACCTTACAGCACGCTCATACATGCTTCCTATGCTCTTAAAATATTTTTTTAAATTGTTTTAATAAAACTTTTAGGCAGGCCAACTAACAGCACGTTTGTGCATGCTTGGTCTGATCTTTCAATATTTTTATAAATTGTCATAGTTGGACTAAAATTTAGCAACTAATCCTCTTTAAAAATCATTTACTCTCGCCGGCATTTGAACCGGGGCCCTCTGGGTAGGTGGTCGGAAGTCTGTAACACCACATTTCGAATACTCCCATCCTTGACTTTTCCATGGTTATTATCGTCCATGCCTCACTACCATTAACAATCATTCTCCTGATATCTAATAAAGCATTTTTTCTTCTTCAGAGCCCAGAATTGGACCCTTCTTCATATTTCTCCACTCATGATTCTATCAATATCGTTCGAGGAAAAATGTTGATAACAAGAGTGCGATTGATATTTCCTCTGAATTATCAACAGAGTATATTTTGCAAAAGTTCATTCAATATCAATTCATCCAGAGATTCAATCAGGAACATTGAATAATTAACGTCATTGATGCATTCTCCGTTGCGGACCGAATCTTCGTAGATTAGATTTTGACCATATCCAAGTCGGATTCTATTAAATTGTAACATTTTTCCACCGTTACCATCGTTATTACTTTGTCATTTTCTATGGTATTATTATATTTTTATTTTACGAAGTGACAATATATATTCAAAAACTTCCGACCCAATATTTGTGAAGTTTTATAAGAAGTGGAAGTCCAGTGTGAAAAGCCTTAAAGGGGAAGCTATATTGTCAGAAAAATCTGAAGAGATAATGGTCTTAGGAAGACAGTCTTAAAAGGAAATATTTGTAGAGATAGTATTGGAGATCCAGGAAAGTTTTCATTACGAAGAAGTTATTGGCAGTGGCGTACCCACATGGGGGGTTTTAGAGATTAAACCCCCCCCCCCAAACATTAAAATTCCCGTAATTTACTAAATTTGGTATATTTTAAACTAGCGTTTTAAATTCTGCTTATTAGGCTGAAAAATATACTTGAATTGTCTTCACGAAAAGGGAATGTGGATTTAATTATTGTTTCAGTGAATAATAATCTAGAAATATTTTCATGATAATGCACATAAATATTAATGAAACCCCCCAGAAGGAAATCCTGCGTATACCACTGGTTATTGGTATTGTTATTTAGCTTATTTATCCCAGGTGAAAAAGGACGAATTCGTCCTCTCTGCCCCCCCCCCCCGACGTTAGATCCATAATGGGTGCTACCACCCCTTGGGGAGCGGCGTGGTAAGCTGTGAGGGGCGAATATGGCAAGCACACGGTAGTGGGTATTGTTATTTGTCATTGATGCATTCTCTACGTTCAACGTCTGTGGTGCATTAGATACCTAAAGCCTCCTGATTTTCGGGTTCGGGTCCCTGACAAACTTACTTATCATCCGTAAAAACGGGTTTATAAAAGAAACACTAAGTAACGAAAATAGACTTAAAGAAGGGACATGATAGATTGAAATAATCAGAAGATTAATAGTCATTGTTTTTAGCATCTTTTTAATTTGGTCATGAACTGTACGATTCTGATTGCAAGGTAATAGTCAGGGGGTTTTGATATAAGTTTGAGTATAAGTTGTGTGGAAGAACGGTAGAAGTATCTAGTGGACTTCTGCGTATTGTCTATTAAAATCCTTGCCATCTCCACTCCTCACTCTGTTGAACTCATATGCATGAATTATTCTTGTATATTAGAAAAACCGAATTTATATATTACCGAGATAATCTATGAATGTAACTAGATGTCTTCAAGTCACCTTGTGACGGAATGTGAAGTTTTTCCCGCGGTCGTTTTTAAGTCCAAGGCAGTATACTCAGACTGGAAGGGGAGGCGATGGAGACGAGATTGGAAAGGGCAGGGTGAAGAGAAATCCGGTGTCAACGTAAGCCAGTGCTAGACGAGGTGCATCAAGGGATCCACAGTTATGCGTCCTATCCGGCGGA
Source organism: Platycnemis pennipes (assembly GCA_933228895.1). NCBI lineage: Eukaryota > Metazoa > Arthropoda > Insecta > Odonata > Platycnemididae > Platycnemis > Platycnemis pennipes. The sequence continues at coordinate 50,388,401 of OW121846.1, forward strand.
TGTTGTGCTGTCCACCCGGAAATGGGAACCGGTATTCCAGAGAAAAGTCTGAAATACCAAAAAATTAATTACTTCTACCACCGTTGATGACAATAGTGCGATGAAAATTTCCAGGGAAAATCGGATATCCTTGATCGTTATTTGGGTTCGGTGGCATTTCACGTCTTTGATATATTCAACGCTGAAGGGTGACTTCCTTAAAGCTCACTTACGCCGTTACATAACCGTTCTACTAGTAGTTTTTTTAGTAGATGGACTGTATGGCCTAGATAACTAATTTATATATCTCCATCCCTAGTCATCAGTTTTTAGTTCGATTTGACGTGGTCAAGCGCTTGATACTCTAATCGGCTTATCTCAGTATTTTAATACAGTAAACCCTCACATAGCGTGAGGTTAGGTTCCTTGAAGTAGTCGTGTCTTCTAGAATCGCGCTATGTAAAACAAAGAGAAAACGGGAAATACCGAGATGCGTTCCGTAATCTCAGCACCTGACGTATGGCAATACCGAGCTTCATTACTTAGTTTTAGCATCTAACATGATTCAGCCCGAAAGTCTGTATTTTCTCAGTAACTATGCATTTTGTGAAATAATTTCGTAATTGTACTTCGTTTAGAAGAGATTTTTCGAGTTTCGTAAAAGGCGTCTAATGCGGGAAATAGTGCATCAGTAATATCAGATGTCTTTCAATTCATCATCATCGGTCAACAATCGATCGGCCAATCCTAGGATTGGTTTGACGCAGCCCTCCACTCGATTCTTCTATCGGCCAACCTCTTCATATTGGCGTAACTCCTCTCTTTTACATACTTCACAACTTGCTCCATATACCTCATGCGAGGCCTGCCTTTTCCATTCTTCCCGTTCACTTTTCCCTCGGCTATTTTCTTCATCAGGCCATCGTGTGTTAAGATGTCCCGTCTTCTTTTTATGGTTTTCAGTAGACATCTCTTTTCTCCCACTCTTCTTAAGACTTCTTCGTTTGTCACTCGGTTGATCCATTTTATCTTCATCATTCTTCGGTAAGTCTTTCAATTATTATTTATAATTTATCAATAAGTTCCGAAAAAAGCTAAAAAATAGGGTTTTTTTGACGGATTCAAAACTTATAAATTAAAGCTGCCGTTTGTCGTTCATGTTTTATCCAAGTTGAACAATATTAGAAACAATTGTTCCCTAAAGCCTCTCCATGAAGAATTTATTGATTTAAATCGTATTAGCATCATGAACCTATTCTAAGCTCATTTTAAAAGAAACACGTCCGGAAATTTTGAGTTCGGGAGACTGAATATTTAGTGTTGGCAAGTCCCGTCCTATGGGAAAACAATGGGTAATGTTAGCAAATGAAATAATCATTAATATATAAATAAGATTTTTGTAAAGTTTTATCCACTTTCTACAAATACTTTTGGCAGAATAGAGGTTTTATTGCAGAGCCGCTTTCCATGTGGTGACCGCCATCCATGCTTCCCGAATTGCGCAGGCCGAGCACTTTCGACGTGCTTATCTCCAGGGTTTTTTTGACGCAACATGTATCGCATTACTTACCTAAGATGTCATCACGGGAATAGAAGATATAACAGAAACCTCACTTGAAATCATGATTCATGGTAGGGGCGTACACGCCATTTCTTTCTGGGGAGGTTTAGCCTTCATTTATCGAGCTTGTCAACTCGGGTCGCCTTGATTTAAGTATCTTAGTTTTCTTTTGCTTAGGGTCTTACAATTTGCTAACGTTACTAATTGGAAGCAGTACCAAAAATGTTAATCAACGCTCGGCGTGGATTGCCAAACTTCTGTACACATAACACATTTTGTATATGTTTAAACCGAAAATACGCAGTGCATGATACAAGTAGAAAAAATGAACAATAAACCAACCAACGCAACATAGTGCAGTAAAAACAAGATCAATGTGAAAATGGAAAACCAAAGACTCAATTCTTCGTTCGGGAAGCACTTAAGAGCTACAAGTACCCTAGGACATAATGTTCAAAGATTTTAGGCTAGACCATGGTAAAAATAACAACTATTTGTCAGCCGAGTCCAACACAGCAAATAAGTGCCTATCCAGCCGTACAATCAGGTACCTACTCTCCTTTTCGTTAAAAATAATTTGTTAATATAATTTGTTGAAATAAGTCGCGGTATGACTTATGTGACTTAAAATATATTTACACAGAAGAATAAAAAGAAGATTAATGAAGTAAGGAAACTATATAATGCTTGAAAAAATACAGTTTAGAAATCGTTAGACATTGACGTCCGTTTATTTCTAACACTTTGAGGCGCATAGAACACGAAACACTACAGCTGGGTCAAAACCAACTTTAGAGTGGCTAAATGCTAAACTCTAAAGCAAAGTAAATGTAACTCTTTTTCAAATAATGGAAACCATACAAAACCAACAGACCTTATCCTTATTATTTTGAAAGCTAAGATTGGATTCTGGACTAAAGCTGGCTTCACAGACACAGTTTTAAAATCACGCCATCCACGTAGTACTCCCAGAGAGCCCAAATCTTTTCTACATTTCGAATAATTTTGCAGTATCCCATCGCAGCCAGTAGAGGCAGGTTATTCGTTTTCTTATGCCAGCAATGGAAACACACGGACAATTAGGGGCTAAATACGATTGTTCATTAGCACAACATCATTCAAATGAGAGCCAAATTCAACAACGGACGAACGGACAGCTGGAGCATGTGGAGGAATTTATGCGAAAGCGCACTACTCTCCTCGCTGGAACAGAAGGGAAGGATGGTTATTTTACTTGAATGTAGAAAACAAGGAAAATACATTTGAAATAGCTTATATATATTGCCAATTAAGGATTGCAATCCAGGGATCCCGAATCCCGGGGTCCCGGAATCCCGGATGAAATGAAAATCCCGAAGGCCTTGATAATGACTGTGTAGTTCGAAACCTGGGTCGGAAGTAATAAAACTCTGTGGAATTTTACCAATTGAAATCATTTCCATTATAGCATGAAATTTCTTTACAAAAAGACATTTACGAAATCACATCTGACGGTGCAAGTGTAATGGCAAAGGTTGGTAGGTTAATACCGGCAAATCATCAACTTGCTTTGCTCATGGTATCCACCATTCGTGTTTGTACAAATCTGAGAGTAAAGTAAATGTAATAAAGATTAACTTTGAAGTAGAAGGTGAAGTAGTTCAGGGATGAAGACTTTCCGTCGAGCGATGAAACAGACGGGAATGATCCATTTGAAATTGGAGGCGCGGTAAACAATAAGAATAAAACGTTAAGATTTTGATTTGAAAAATAAGGAAAATTGTTCTTCTCTTTAGAAAATCATCCTCAAAAATGACAGATACCTTCAAAAATATGCGACTGGAAAATTTGATGAGGAAAAAGCTCTTGCTATTGACGTAAAAACTCGATGGAACCCTTTAGTTGATATAATCTAACGTTTTCTATTGCTAAAGACTTGCGTAATGAAAGCCTCAATTCATCTTAACTCCGACACATCATTCAATGAGTGTGAATATGAACTTGCTTCTTCTATTTTTGCAACACTACATCTAGTGAAATTTACTATGGAGGCGCTTTGCCGAAGGTATGCCAATCTTTTGAAGTGTGAGGCTGCGTTGGAAATGTTGATGCGGAAACTAAATGATGTGAATACAGAGCTGGGGAATAATATTAAAAATACCTTGCAGAATAAAATATTGAAGAGACAAACTGATTAATCAGGGCTTTCGCGGTATCTTCACTTCGGTTCACGGGCAACGGGTCATGATTTGGGAATTTATTTTCTGTGCCAACGCTACCCAGCCTAAAAAATTGTCAAAGAAATCCTGCTTACATTTTGTAACTATAATTCCACTAAAACATTTGAATGAGCGAGAATGGAAGAAGAAAAAGTATCTTTAGCATAAAAATGTCGATATATTGATGACTTGCAAAATGAGAGAGAGTCAGCTGCTAAATGTTCGGAGAGTGGTTCACTATGTTCGGATGAGCGAAGGAAGGAACTTGATTCGGTCATTACCCAATGAATGATTCCTCCCAAACAATACCCTCCTCGCCGCAGTTCAAATGACCTGCATACGAGACCCCTGATCTGGCCACAGGTAATTTAAAACGAGGACTTCTTCATAAGAAATAAAGAACGGAAATGCAGTACGGGGTACGGGGGAATACAGTACTGCTCCTTGTAATTTTCCACCAAAATGGGTGAATTCTACAAATATTTTTGAAATTAAAGCCAAGCGCAGAAAAATGTTATAGGTAGTGTTTTTCCTAAATAGTAGCTGATAAAAATGTTACAAAAAACGACGACCGCTAAATAAATAATTAGAAGATCTAGTATCACTAATGAGACTGTGTTCTATTACAAAGTGTTATATGCAAATATTCCAAGAGATATAATGTCTAAGGACAAAATAAATATCTATCTATCTATATTACCCTATAGAGATAAAATCAGTTGAATAACATTCTAATACGTCAAGTCAAATGACTCTATAAAGAGAGATAAACCTATATACCCTGTATTTCGAGATTGGTCACATCCGATATGATGTCCTAAGTAAGCAATACTATAGGGTAAAATTTTGCAAACTACACCGTGGCGCATCATTGGCACATGCCTATATGAACTGTACATATTTTATGGTAGTATTTTTAAAAGGTAAACTCGATGAAGTAAATAAAATATGATTTAAATACGGCAAAAAATCAACCTCCCAACTATCAACTTTCCATGAAATAATGTGAGCTTCAAATTTGGCTTAATTGAAAATGTCCGAAGACTAGAATATCCAACTGCCAAATAAATTATGGAAAACGATATCCCCGAAACCGGTTTTTCGATTCGACTTCGAGCCGGTTTCGGAGATATCGTTTTCCATAATTAATTTGGCATTTGGATATTCTTGTCTTCGGACATTTTCTCTCAACTTTCCAGGTCAAAAGCACCCTGGGTATCAAATCACAGTGGATCAAATGCTACTGCCGCTTGTTTTACAATTTCATTTGCACCAAAAATACTAATAAATTTGCGATTTGCATTTCATTTCATTATATTGAATATATTTTATACTATATAATAGTGTAGAAAACATTGAGTATAATATTTTGAATTGGAGTTTCTTATAAGCTGCTTAACTCGATTTCTTAACTGTTTGTATTTTTCATGAGCAGTAGTAATATTTGTAAGTCTAGATATTCTTCGTAGACGGTCTCTTTTAGCCATTGGTTCTTTTATACCCATCCAAGTTTGTGGTCTATGTATAGGGCTTATTATTCTCCTAATCGGCGCATGAACGTTAAGAACGCGAAGAAAATGTTTTAAAATATTTCCAGTTTCTTGTTTACTGAGTGCTGAGAGAGGAAATCTGACCGATCAAGGGTACCAAAGTCATTCAAAAATCCTACTATATAGACATTTTTAAAGTCTCTAAATGAAAGTTCTAAAGTAGTTTCCAGAGGCAATCGAAACTGATAGTTTATGTGGATCAAGTAATGCTCCGACAAAAAAGGAACTGCGAATATTCGATCAGTTTCGCAGGTTCATAAATTATGATTAATTCGAATAATGCACTACTGCTACGTAAATTATTTGTGGTTTTGAAAGAAACCAGTATAGATTGCTACTATAGATTAGATCTCGTAAGTAATCACTATCATATGACTGCTTTATCATATCAGAGTTGAAATCACCGCAAATGATGACATTTTTATAAACAGGAACGAAACATAACAGGGCAGGCTCGAAAGTCTGCCTCAGATAACCTATTTTTGGAGGACGGTATACAACTGTGAATAGAAGTTTTCCATTTATACCGGAAATTTCGAAAAAGAGGAATTCAGGTTTACAAGAAGACCAATCAGAGACTTTTAAAACTTTGTACTTCACGCTGTCATGTGTAAAAATTCCAACACCACCTCCCCTTCTCCCAATTCCGTCATTACGGACAAACGAATAGGTAACCGTCCAAATACACACAACTTGAAGGCACACTCGGATTTAACTAAGTTTCAAAAACACCTATTACATGGTAATTGCATTGAATTAATTGATGACGAAACTCATCTATATGTGCTAACAGATTTTGAGCATTAACATGGCATACACTTATTATCAATAGCTCATCTTTGGGGTCAGGTTTGTTGTTTAAGGTTAAGGTATGTGTTTCTGGGTTTAAACAAGTACACAAGCCCTATTTGATCCTTTGGAGATCTTCCTCGGTATTTACCAGGACTCAGTCAGCGCCTTCCGTTTCTCTTACATACACTTTTCCGTTTCTGATCCAAAAGAATGTGACTTTTCCATCTTTTCTAAGGCCACGGGCGTAAAGGCGTAGAGTGACTTGTTAACATGAGTCAGTGATTCATTTACATAGCGAGGAGGGTTAGATAGATGTCTATCAGGCACAAAATTTCTTTTCCTTTTGGGCAGCAGAACGAATTCCTCAGCAATACGAGACCTAATAAAGTGCACTACAATTGCACGGCCAGGGCTATCGGCTGAGCGTCTGCCAATGCGGGATGCATAATCAACATCACTAACGTCAACTTTTATTCCTAATGACATTCCCGTAGCAATAACGAGGGAATAAATAATTTCACCCTCACAGGCAGGAATACCTCTAATCTCTACCACATTCAGCAATTGATCCTGCTCGAGATGGTTTAAGCGAACTTCAAAACCAGACAGTTTGCGAGTCAGAGCCTTACTTTCACTTAATAGTTCATCGAGCTTGTTATTCAGTTTTGTTAGGTTCGAATTAACAAGCTAAATGGCCTTTACGTGCTCACTCATTGACATCTTCCATGATGAGATGGTGTCCCTCAGTGATATTTGCTCGTCGTGGATGGAGTTGACGCGCTGTAGGAGGGTCTTCAACAGCTCCCTGGCAGTCTCTTCATCAGGATGGGTGGGAGAAGTGGATCCAATCCGAGAAGCAGAGCCGATGCACAGTGGTCCCAAATGGGAAAAAGTTAGCCAAAATTAATACCGTCGTTATATCAACATACTTACAAAATAAAATAGTTGAATCCCAAGGTTATTAACCCACTGAATCCGATTTTGAAGTTATTTTTTATGTATCTCTAAATGTTAACATTTTAATGAGACATAATCATTTAAACAATTTCCAAATATTCTACGGATGTAATTATCTGGGTACAAAGGACCCACAACTAGATCACACCACTCCAAAATATTTACGTAATAAAGAAATGCATAGTACTTCGATATCCATGTAATGCTTCAACCCTGTCGTTCACGGGATGCAAACCCACGACCTTCAGCTACCGGCTTGCACGTTAGCTATCCATTTAGAATAATTGAATACTCTAATTTAGGTTGAATAATATGATATAAGTGATATATAACTTCTGTAAAAATTGGAAATTAGATAAACTTGATGCTTTCATATAGGCATTTTCACTTTGGCATACCTAATCATTTTTATCTAATAAAAGTCTTATTCCGACATCACTATATCGGACTCATTGTCGCTGTGCGTATCAGCCAGGGCAAGAAGATTATTAACTTCAGTTGCTAAGTTTACTTCAGTTTTCTTCAACACGCCTGATACTGAAATAAATCGATCTGAGGCTAACAATGATGTCTGGAATAAATCTTCATTTGTTGCCAACCTAGATAATTTCCCCGTGTGATACTCCCAGCATCTTCTTATATCCTTATTATTTGCCTTTATGACTTCTTCTGAGAAGTGTCCAATTGCAATAAATGATTCCTTAGAAATGGCTGCTAAGTGGATCAGCATCTTATGCACAGTAGATGGCATGTAATACCGTGCGTAGAGTTGGACATTCATATCTATTTCTTGATTAGTTTTGCAGCCGTTTCAAGGCCTTTGCTGCGATTGTTAATTGAAGCAGGTAGGACTAACTCAGCTGACAATGAACTGACTCTGAGTTCTTCTTCTCTTTTCTCTTTCACTTGACTCCTCAAATAATTTTTTTTGCCGTCGCCATATTTTTAAACACTCTTGCTCTTGTTCCCACTTTTCGAGATACTCGGGGAAAAAATTTCTGCATGCAGCGCATCAGAATATTTTTGGCAGCAACATCTCCGTTTAGATTCAATTCAGCAATCAAATATTCCAGAACGTATTGTTTCTTTTAAGCTTAAGAATATATCTTTCGCTTCATAAATTTCTCGTTCAATTCAAGGTTTGTTATCTCTATGACATCCATTACAACTTAATACATAATATCTTAGGGCTGAAACGAGAACGTTGAACCAAATATAATAAAATGCTATACCAACCACAAAGGATATCAATCAATAAAAATAAAATCAATAAAAAGTACAAAACTAAGAATGATGAATTGAAATTGGAACAAGGAATGGGAATAAACTTATCTATTCTTTTCTGGCGTGTATTGATGGTTAGGTGTCAGGCAGGAGAAGTGTTTCTTTCCTCAGATCAGGACAAGCTTTCCTCTGCACGTAGCAGATCAGAACACACTTATATGCAAGGCACTGAGTATAGATGAGTCCTGGAACGCTTCCGAAGTGTCAGTGCTTAAAACTACGGCAAAGTTCGTGGGTGGTGATCGTTATCCTCGTTCCGTAGTATTCCAAGAAATCTTAACGCACGTTCAGAAAGAGTTCTGCTTTGGTGGCCGGAGTGCAATCCGTCCCATCCTCAATGAATAGCACGCGGCTGGGTTTTTTTGGTCTGAATGCAATAAAAGTGCAACCGAAAGCTGCCCTTTTCAGTCAAATATCTCTTTCAGGTGGCGAGGGAACAGCAAGGGTATTTTGAAACTTTTATTGCTCTGTGGAAGGCTTTATCCTATTTCCAGAAGCGAGTGGTGGACAGGGTAGTTCAGACGTAATAGAAATATTAAAATATAGGAATACAAAGCAACAATTAATTGCTGAGTAAACATCTGTAGCTTTTCGTTTGGATTATAATTCGTATCCTGGTATAAAGGTATATGCTAGCAGGTAAACCGACCCTCATTTAAAAACAGAGAAAAACCTCATTGATGAACCTTGAGTTTGCAGGACTATCCAATACTTGAGAAAAGAATATAATTTAGCAGAAAACAGTGCAAATTATGTATGAAGATGGAAAATCTGTAACATTCCACGAGAGTAACTATCGATAAAACCACTTGAGTCACTGAGCAGCAGCTCGGCCGCCACCGCTTCGGGCCGAAGATGCGGAGCGGTGAGTTATACCACTAAAATTAAAACCGTCTGGTGGCCAGATAAGCAAGTATAAGCAAGATTTTTTCTCTCCATCGTGTTTAATTGGCTTTCCTGCTCATTTCCATATGAAAATATCAGAGGAGCAAAGAGGAGTACAAAACGATAATGATGCATTTATAAAAAATTACTAAATAATAGATAAATATTTTTAAAAAATTTAAACGGTCAACCAAGTACTCAATTGGAACAAAATTACCGGATTTTTATTCCATAAGGTATCAAAATTCCGTGAAAAAGCTAGTAAAGGGCACTTTGCACTTAAGCCTTCTACAATCAAGGTGAACTTCACAAAACTTGACAGATTCAACGAAACGGGCGTTTAACCCTTGATTTACCCAACTTTCACGAGTGATACACATTAATGTGTGCAATAGAGAGACCCATTTAGTACCCTATTTGGTATGCCATATCTCTACGGTACGAAAACACCATTTAAAGTTTCCTTGCAAAAAGTCGAAAAAAAGACTTTTGGTCAGTTATTTTCGATTTCGAACCACTGTGCTATGCCTCTTACGGGAGTTACCTCCCTGCCATCCAACCGATGTTTCCAGAAAATTTGTTGCATATCCACTGCTTATAGGGAACCAGGAGGGTCTTAAAGTCCTCCTCTGTGAGGGAATTGCACGAAGGGCGCTGCATATCTTTGCATACGCTGCATGAAAGGCTAGAGCCACCTTTTTTTTAGGAGGCCACAGGTTAAACAGGCATTATGAAACACTACTGGGAGCGTGAACGAGAGAGACACGTTCACCTTGACTGCTTGGGAGAGACAGGGTAAGTAGGTTTGTTTCTCTTCATAGGATCATTGTACTTAGCGTATCGGAGCGTACCCAATGCTATTTTATTCCCGAAAGAGACAACTGGACATTTCCTTTTGTTGTTAGGTGAATTTCTTTCATCCATGATCGCTTTGTATATTTCAAAGTTATCTTGTGCAAACGATTTCCTCGTGAGCTACTCATGAAGTATTTTAAACAACATCTATTTGAACTTGCCAACAAGGACAGTCTAAGCTGGTACAAGAAAAAGTAATGGAATGGAAAAAAATGTGGTCTACTATATAATTCCGATTTCCTTCTTCTCGTGGGTGCAATTACTCAGAAATTAGGTATATAATTAATATAGTTATCAGCAAATGATACACCACAGTGCAGTTTGTAAAAGTTGATCCTAAAGTATTGCTTTCTTAGCACTTCTTATCCGAGTATGAATATGTTATTTAGGAGAGGCGACCGACAGCTGAGGTCATTTGCGCCATTTAGGACAGGTGGTTAATTGGGTGGGTATTGGTAGTAGTATTCAGGGAATGGAGGAAGGGTGGAGAGAAACCCGGAGTCGGCATTAGCCTACTATTAACGACAGGCTCCAAGGGGACCACGACTTAACGTCCCATCCGACGGACGGAGTACGGAGTACCTGAAATGTCCTCAGATAGGCACTCAAGTGGGGACCGGTTTACCACTGAAAAATCCGCCACTGCCTGGAATCGAACCCGGGCCTTCGGGATGGGAGGCCAGTACTCTAGCCACCTTACCAACCCGATCCCCACTTCTTATCCGATATGATCAACCACGAAGTATAGCAATGGCACTGAACGAAAGTATATCGTCTCACTATAGTGCAAGAGGAATGGGGGCGTTTACTCGGAACCGAAATCGCAATTTTGTGCACGAAATCGTTAGATGGAAACGAAAAAAGAATTATAGTGAAAAAATTAATCTTCTAACCACAACCATTCACTCATAAATCAAAAATTAAAATAAGCAAAAGGTGATGCCCACCGAAAATGCTGCTGTGATAACATTGACGTCATTTTCATCCCGTCCTTGACTGCTTTCAGGGGAGAGGAAGGGAGTGGAGGGGGATTCTCGGAAGGTCTGCTCGTACAGATGCTGTCGCAATCATTCCCATTGGCAGAGTCAGCTGTGTCCCCCCATTGCTATAAGGCAAAGTAGCTTCGCGGGCTCAGTTCTGATTCGACGAAGCCGATATACGTCAGAGGTTGCACCACGCCCACTTTTCCGAAAGGGTTAAAAACATCAGTTTTTCGCCGCTTATAACACGGAAATAATTGTCGGATCAAAAAACGGAAAAATGCGGAACATTTTATTTTACAAACTCTATCAGATTCGGCAATAAAAAAATATGGTGAACGACCCCATTGCAACTCTTCTACTGCCACTACAAGATGATGAAATGAATAAAAATAATCTTCGCATTATTTTTCGCCATTGTTATTGTTGAAGTGCGCGGTAGAGATGATTTTTATCTGAGATGTCAGAGAAATTTGCCCTTTGCAACCAGGTAATAATTTTTATTACGTAGGTATGTTCTATAGCGCATTTAACGTAATGTTTGGAATTTAAAATAAATGCAGTGTTTCGCCGGTACGAATCAAAATTTTTATGTGTGTCCTGTCTCTTGTAATAATTTCGGAACTTTGTTATTAACAGATTTAATCTGCTGTCGGAGCAATCATCACAAATCTTTTATTTTTTTGTTTCCACGGTAAATAACGGAACTGCATATTTGCGGATGCTTGTGAACATGGAAAGTTCGATGCCCGACTGTGACCGCGTTTTTTGCTTCTGTTTCAGTGTCATCTGAAAAGTTCCGTTATTCGTTACGAAGCACCGAGAGAATGCTTGTTTTTTATCAGTTGTATTTTATAGTTCCAATAGTTATTATTCTCGAGCTTGGCGGCACGGAATCTACAAGTGATAAGAACTAACTGTTGATATTGAAAAATACATGAGACCCGGCTGAAAGATGTTATCAATGGAAGAATGCTCAAATATTGCCCATTTCCTTATAAATTGATGTGATTATATGGACTATTTCGAGTGGTCATCCTCTGATTCTTGGCATATTTTAGTTATAGTCGCAGCAAACAGATGGCGCCACAATACAGAGATCTTCACACCTTGAATGAGACTGCCTAAAATGACAATTTTAGAGCAATCAGCACCGGGTTTACCTCTTTTACATTCCGAATTAAGTGCTTTCAGCACCGGTCTCCCTCCAAATAAATAGAAATGTTTGCCCTTTTCTGCGAGCGCGCAAGGCAAAAATTTCGCTCGCTTTTATTATTGAATTATTAAAATTATGAAAGGGCAAAAAATTCGCTCACTACCCTCGCGATTCACTTCCCTCATAAGGGTAGCACATAATATATATATAATGATGGAGGAGGGAAACCCGGCGACGAGTACATATTACAAGTCATTTGTAAAAAAACTTTAAGGATGATATATCAACTATCAAACTAATACGTTTTACCACCATCATGGGGTGGTACTCATAATTCACCCCTTCCCCTTCTGAATGACCCCGATATTGTCATAGGTCACCAATTTCACTTGATGGCGGCACGGGATTTTCAGGTATTTTTTCACATAAATATCTTCTCTACAATATGATTTGATCTTTCCCGGCGAATTATTTTCGTAAAATCTTCTCAGTTTTCCCACCGGGTTCTTCTCTACACTCTACCATTAACGAATATGGCATTTTAGCCCTGCGGAAACGACCCCTTCTCCCTCAAAATGACCCCCATATATATTCATAGGTCACCTATTCTACTTGATGGCGGCACGGGATTTTCAGGTATTTTTACGCGTAAATATCTTCTCTACACTCTACCATTCACTAATATATGTCACCGTCATCCTGCGGAAATGACCCCTTCCCCCTTAAAATGACCCCGATATTTCAGGGTACTTCACCTCAAATCACCCGCTCCAACATCGACGCACATAGTATATCTAGAGCATGGCGAAGTTTCATTGGCGCCGAGCTTGTGCTGCCACCTAGTGAACAGCCGCCGTACTTCACCATGGGTGGATTCCTACGCATACCTCCCACGGACATTTATATCACGTTCTTTTCGGTAAGTACGCTTTTAATATTTGTTTTTACAATTTCACCGATTTCTCCCCATGTGAACACCGGGATTCCCTCCTAAAAATCGCGATTATAGGGTTTTTTGGAGGCGGAGGGGAGAAAATATGTGCCACCAGGATCTAGAAAATTACCGTTCCAATATTATTTCTTAAAATACTGGGGAATCGAACTTTATTCATAGACATTTAATTGTAATGAATAAGGGGCATTTAAGGGGAAAACAGCCGAAACATATGCGAAATTACATGTTATAAATAGAAGGCAAATGGCAATATCATTTAAAGATTATAATGCAATAATATTTAAGAAAGTAAGGCCACAATCATTTCTGTCGTTCAGAATACCAAAAATATGTATCCACGGCATTCATTTGTTTTATAATACGATTTACACCCATTTCACATATTTTTTCGATGCTATATTACGTACAGGCCAAATATGTTACGGAGAAAAAAGCACCTCAAATCGTTTTTTCCTTTTTATTTGAAAAAAGTTTTAAATAAAAAAAAATATTCCAAGCATTCTGAGGTTAAATGCTTGGTCAACAATTGGTATCCAAAAGCCAAAGTCAAAATTGTCGAAACATGAACTTTGGCCTGATTTCACGCCACATCGAAAGCTGGCCATTCGGGCAATTGACATTCATGCATGTTACAACAAAACTGATCATGATTTTTTAAACAATGTATTTATTTACCCTATTCAGTAATCTATTCAAGGTAATTTCAAAGTAACCGATAAATGAATTGCGTATGTGGCATACTTAGTCATAGCTGGGAAAATAACGGAGCACGTGATATCGACCTTTTCCTAACCAGAAACATCGCAAATATAAATATAATCATACTCTTGTCTTTGTTGGCTTTTGTTAAAATAAGATCGTGGTCTTTGATGTTATGCTTGGTATTACTTAATGTATTACAGCTAAGATGACCCGTTTGATGGGAGGCGAAGTATTTTCTGGTAGTTCCTGAACACAAACATTTTTATTGCTTATTTGCTGTTGTTTTTGACAACAGAGAATAAGTGTCAGGTTCTAAAAGAGTTCCTACCCACAACTTTCGAAATAGGTCTCTGGACACATATTCCAATAAAGGCATTTTCGTAGAGTTTAAACAAAAAAATTACTTGCTGTGAAAGCAGTTTTGACAGAAAGTATTTTATTTTTAAAATATAAGCATTTGAATCGCCACGAGCTGGTCCCTCGCAAAAACGTAATTCGCATCGCTGCCATCTTGAATGACGTCAGGTCCTGCAACAGCGGTCGCGGTGCGTATATTTCTATGCGAAGTTTGAAGCGTTTAGGAGATCACTATTGAAATGTCTTTCATGAACGCACTTTATTTTAACATGCCAAAGCGTTGTTTTAAATATTGTCTTGTGCCAAAATATAATGACACCAACGGAAATGCCTCCCAACAAGTATTTTTTTTTAATTACCCGAAACAGGATAATATGGGTGAAGAAAGAAGTGCAAGCGAAATGAAACTTTGTCTATGCGATCAAACGTGTGCATTTTTGAACGTTCACTCTGTCTATATTCATTTTACCAATTCTGGAAGCTAAATTAAACTTAATTGTATCTTAATTGTGCAGAAACTAGGTCAAAACAAAGCGCCGCCAGTAGTACTATTGATGCGATTGACATATAGGCTCAATATTATTCGGTAAAGTTTTTTCATTGATAGAAAAACTGCTAGGAAATTTAATATATGCACAAATCAGTAATCAGAGTACGAGGGAAATGTGCTGGACATATGTCACGAAAAATCTTTTCCATATCAGGCAATATGCCATGTTTGAAAAAGTTCGCTAAGCAACTTTCAATTATGATTAAAAGACTGAACCCACTGAACCTATCGCTGCTTACTTTTCAAGATTAGATGTCCTAACTTTTATTAATTGCAAGCAGTAATTTTCACCGGTCAATTTCAATTTTCGAAGGTCAGCGTGAACGATTGATGCGTGAATGGCTACTTGTGCGCATAAAAACAATTTATTAAACCAAAGTAGTTGTAGACGGGAATATTTATTTCTTTGCATTACCTTCACGATTTAACACATTAGATTCACGTTTCAACATACCGCGTCTGCGTCTAGATCAGCTAATATGCCAAATACACCAATATTACACAACACAACATTAGAATCTAGGATCACGATCGCACTTGCTTCCTGCGCAACAGGTTAAATTTTCAAGTTCCTCGGTATATTCGGTAATCAAGGGTTTTTTAATCCCCCTTTGTCTCAATAGCCCAATATATATTTCCCCAAAAGGAAGTTCTTGGAAATCGTATTAAAACTCATAACTGTACCATAAGGTTATGCCACTACAAACAAAAGATTTTCACGTTGATTGTATTTTTTATTTAGGCCTTTAAGGCCTGGTTGCACGATACATTAACACGTACGGGTTAATGTACATTTGCGTGAATGGTTTCTGCTCAACTTGTACGTTAGTGCATGAACCAAATAGAACAGGTTCTATTTTCTGTTCACGCATTCATTCATTTGTACATTTTGGTGTGGTTACACGGTGCATTTTCGCGTTCATGCATTTACACATTAACTCGTACGGGTTAATGTATCGTGTAACCAGGCCTTAGTCCGAATCCTTGAAAACATCCCAAATGATACATTAATGATATAATGTGCCTGAAAATATAGAGATGTCGACACATATTGGAGCAGTAATTCAAAGTAAACAAATGGATAAAGTAGATGCCCATTATACATCTTATTTTTGTGGTCCTGAACTTGACGTACCTACACAATCCCTGCACGAAATGCTCACTAAAGTCTATGGCGAAGACAAGTAGGTATACCTACTTGTCTTCGCCATCCATCAAAATATGTGCTTCCACGACATATTAGTTTATGCTCGGGGCATACACGAGCACGAACAACATTTTATCGAGCTTACCCTGCCCATAGCCGATGGCATCATCGTCGTGTTCATCACGAACGACCCTAACACCAAAACATTCATCACCGCCATATTATGAATATTACAAAATTCAAATGTGAACATTCATTTTCAAACATTGACATGCTTTTACCTCGCCATCTTAACTCTTTGGATTTCCGTTTGAATCAGGTTTTCTATGAAGATTGAACGAAGTTACATTTAAACACGGTGTTAACACGTATGAAAACATTGCTAATGTTGAGATTTTCGGAAGATTTCTTGCCTCAGCTTTGACAAAGTCAGACTCCATACCTTCTAAAGAAATCATATATGTTCGCAGCCTTCCTTAACCACACCAAAGATATCTAAATCCGACAACAAATGTTGAAAACAACGTCCACAGGTACAGTACGTTCCGCCGTTTCCCTCTCCATTGCAGGAGCTGACGTCACTTTCAGCCGGCCAATCACAATACGTTTTAGAGTGGGCGTGTTTTCTGGGCATTTCTTTTGCTTACTTCTCGAAAAATACATTAAATAAATGCATAGTTTTCATCGCTAAGGTGTTTTAGTATAATTAACAATTTTTTAAGTAGCATTTCAAGGAGATTTAAAAAATTGTCCAGAGGTCTATTGGGCGAAGTCTTCTTAAGAGAAATTAATAATTTACCAACAGACCGTGAGAAATGGTGGCTAATCTGCATGAATCCACGTCCTCCCAGACTTTTCGGACTGCCAAAGCACACAAACCGAATATTCCATAATCACCCCATGGTAGCCCACTATGTCACCTGCTAGCCCGGGAACTGAAATCTCATTGCTTACCTTTTCCTCTATGAAATCCACCCGTACCATAATTAATTATTTGAATTAGCAGACAAAAAATGTTCAATATCCCTCCCACAATTTGAAAAGCTAGTTTTCTTGATGCTGAAAATGTCTTCGCATCAGTTCCTGTGAAAGGGGAAGTAACCATAGTAATTGAACATTCAAAGAGAATACTTGTAGTGAGTTCAGAAAAAACGATTTTGAGGAATTGTTAAATTTGCGGGCAAGTGAAATCTACTTTCTTCTTCAATGGAGAACTTTAATCCCAATCTCATGGGCTGACTATGGGATTACATCTCTCCAAATTTATCCGAGTTCTTCCAATTGGATAAAACATTTTTCAGTTCGAAACACCCCCTATTAGAAAAGGTTTTCTATTATATCCACTACCTAGATGACATTATCTACATTTGGACGAAATGCATAGACAATTAGAGCATTTTTCAACTTTACTCTACCCCCGCCATCCGCCAATTATATTTACATCTGAATTCGGAGGGAGGTCCTTGAATTTTTAGACCTCAACATAGGTATATATAGCCATAGGCCAATATTTTCTATTTTCCGTATTAACAAATTTACACTCAATCATTCCGAATAGCCCCATCCATCACCAAACCCAAAAACATGCAGCTTTCCACGCCATGATGTTTTGCCTCACCTCCATTCCTCTATCCAGTTCAGATTACTCCGTAGAACTCAATATCATTGGGGAAATAGCCACCCGAAATGAGTACAAAACCTACTTATTGGAGTTATTACTAAAGAAAAATTGAGAAGAAGATGCAATTGGGTTAATTACCTTCCTTGCTCCAGTTACAAATCACAAAAAAGTCGAAGAAGTCACCCTTTGACATGAAATTATCCCACAATATATGAAGGCATTCCAAAAAGATAACACGAAAGTGTGTTTCTGCAAACTCGGTGACGATTGGTAGACTGTTGTGTCAATTCCAAAGATAAGCGTCAACAAAATGATAGCAGAATATACTTACTGCCATGTGATGCATGGAACTACAAGTGCTTTTAAATTGAGTACACAGGAAGCAAAATAAGTGTGAGGTGTAAAAAACACGTCAATTCCTTCGTTAACATTGATAACAAGCCTCTATTTTAAAATCATTTATGCGAAATGTTACACACATCCAAATTTAACATGCATGAAAAAAACTGCGACATTACATCATCAACAATCAAACAACATCATGTACAAATGTACATAATTAGTCATCAATTCACGGATTGGTTTGACGCAGATCTCCACTGAGATCTTCCATCGGCTAATCTATTCATTTTTACGTATTTCTTCTCTTTCTTATCCTTCATTGCTTGTTTCATATATGTTATACGAGGCCTCCCTTTGCCGTTCTTCCGATCAACTTGTCCTTCAATGTTTGCCATCATCTGGCCTTCATGTCTCATTATGTGGCCGATTAAGTTGTACTGTCTTCTTCTTAGGGTATATTCAGTAGACTTCTCTTTTCTCCCACTCTTCTTAGGACTTCCTCGTTACTTACTCGATCGATCCATTTAATCTTCATCATTCTTCTGTAGCACCACATTTTGAATGCTTCCACCCTTTTCTTTTCCGCTGCTGCCATTGTCCATGCCTCACTGCTATAAAGAAACACGTTCAGATGTACGTTCTATTGAATTGTTTCCTTACTTCTATGCCTGTGTTTCCAACGCTTAGTAGATTCCTCTTTTGATAGTCTTTCTTGACTTTGATGAGGTTGATTCCTCTTAAAGTATGCTATTCTGATAACTATATATTTCTTGCTTCGTCCATCGCTGGTTAGTCGGCTTCCAAGCTAACAGAACTATTTAAACTCTTGACGTTTTATTTTCCTAGTTAAACGTTGGTTTTGGCCTCTTCTCATTTGCTACATACCGATATCTTAATCTTCTTCTTATAGATATTCCGCTGATATCTGTCCATTGTCCTTTCCATGGATATCAGCATCTTTTTCAGATACTTCTATGCCTCTGCTATGAGTGTTATTGCATCGGCGGTTCACAGCATGCTAATTTTTCTCCTTGTGGAAAACTAGGAAGATGCGTTTGAAATAGCTTGTAGATATTGCCAATTAAGGTTTGCATCCCGAATTCCGGATTCTGGGATCCCGGATGAAATGGAAATCCCGTAATCTCTGGATTTATATGTACGAATCCCGGAATTCTGAGATTGACGAAAACCTTTTCGCTGACTGGTAGAGCTAGCAAGTACGTTTTCTTGGACATGGAATGATCATGTCAGACGGGGAGGAGATACACAGGAAGATAAGGACCTTCGAGAAGCTTCGGAAGAAGAAGGGAAGACTCTTGTCGTCCCTGGCCTTTCTTCAACGCTGCCGGGACACGAACACCATACCTAACTGTGTCTGCATAAAACACCATCTCCAGACGTACGCTGCCAAGAAGATTTTGGAGAGCAGCTTCCGATCAGCCAATCAGAGAGCAGCACCCGGACAGCGAACGCTATATAAGCAAGGCAGAAATCACTTCCCGACACCCTCGACCTGAAGACGCTGACAGGACAGTCAGCGAAACTGTTGTCTACCAACCAACGGACGCGGACGATTACCCGGAAGAATGCAAAGAGAATATAACCCACGCCGCGGAAACCTTCGATCAAATATGAATATGTTGTTTTATCAAGAAATTGATATACATGCAAGTTATATTTTGAGAGAACAAATTCTTAATCAGAACTTTGTTGATAAACAGCAGTGAATACGTTTACTATTTATAGTGTGAAAATTAAAGTGGTGTAAGTCTTCATTCCAGAAAGTGGTTAATGGGGATCATCGTGCATCTTATCAAAGTGAGAGAGAAGGTTATTGGACCTGCCGAGTGCAATTGCTGTTCCTCTAGTGAATGTTTTCATTTTTTGATTTAGTGGTTGGTGCATTTATTTCTATGCAATGCTCATTAGCCTTAGCTTACAGAATGTATTAGTGCAATTGAAACAAATTGAACATAAGCATGAATTTGAAGAGGTAACATTTGCAAAAAAATGATCTACTTAAGAAAAAAATACCTAAAAAGTAATTGAAGAGGTAAATTTTAACCTAAAATTTACATTTTTATCTTAAAATTTAATAATTTACTTTTACAGAAAAGTAAATTTTAACTTTAAGCAGTTAATTTTTTCAGAGATCAAGTTTACTTCGTTAAATTTTTGCTAACTTTCCCAGCTACGGTAGGTACATACAGCCCTATGCCTTAGCCTAGATCATTTTGGTGTAGTCCATTAAAATATTGTACAAATCCGAGGATAAAGTAAATGCAATATAGAAAAAGTTTGAAGTAGAAGAAGAAGTAGTTCAGCGATGAAAACTTTCCGTCGAATAATGAAATAGGCGAGGAAGGAAAACTATTCTTCTCTTTAGAAAATCACCCTCAAAAAATGACAGATACCTTCAAAAATATGCGACTGGAAAATTTGGTGAGGAAAAAGCTCTTGCTATTGACGTAAAAACTCGATGGAACCCTTGAGTTGACACGATTGAACGTTTTCTGATGCTAAAGACTTGCGTAATGAAAGCCTTACTTGATATTAATTCCGACATTCAATGTGTGTGAATATGAAATTGCTTATTCTATTTTGGCAACACTGCATCTAGTGAAATTTACTGTGGAGGCGCTTTGCCGAAGGGATGCAAATCTTTTGAAGTGTGAGGCTGTGTTGGAATTTTTGATGCGCAAACTAAATGATGTGAACACAGAGTTTGGGAATAACATGAAAACAGCCTTAAAGAATCAATTATTGAAGAGACAAAGTATTAATGGTGTTGTATACCTCCGCAGAAAACGGCCTTGCAGAACCTTGCGAGATCGAAGATAACGAGTTAAATATAAGTTGTAGAGCATATCGGTTTTCACTGATCATTAGATTGAGGATTATTGTGTTCGGCCAAAGAAACAATATTTTCATTAGCAGTACTCATTAAAGTGCATCATGCACTGAAAATAGTAAAAATAGCCTGATTTCAGTCTTTTTTCCTTTGACATTGAAATCGTAATTGAAATATGTCTTCCATTCTCCGAGGGATTTATCCTTCTCTACTACTTTTTTATTAATTAAATAAGTTTGGCAATTTTCCACAAAAAAAGGCCTATATATAATATAACGCCTGAAACGTCTCTTTTTACTTCTCTACTACGGTGATATCAAATTCAAGATGTCAACTAATAAGAAACCTTAGTCACTTCCACAGGATTTTCATTAAACATACGACCGGTTTCGGCAGTTACGCCATCCTCAGGTAACAATGGTCATCTCAGTCTTAGTATATATAGTCATGGTGGAGGGAAGGGGGAAAGGTGGGGAGAGGGGGTAGGTAGGGTGACGAGCAGCAACGGAGATTGGTTATGGAAAGTTACGTCGTTGACGAGGCAGTTGGATTTCCTCGCCAGGCCGATCGCCCGCTGCTCACAGGGGTCCAATTTTCGCCCTTTTGCTGACTATTGGATGACCTCCGGGTGGAAGTCACTTTGGTGGCCCAATTCTAAAAGGTGCCGGGCTAATGCCGAAGAATCATCTTCGTTATGGAAGCACGTTCGGTGTTATTTAACTATAATTTTAAAGTTGCGTCCAGTTTGGCCGATATAAAATCTATTACAGTTTTTACATACAAGTTTGTATACTCCACTTCTTAAAATTGGATCGATAAAATCTTTAGAATTATTTAACAAACGGCCCAAGGTGTGAGTGTTGTAGAAACATGGTTTGAGAGTGTCTCGAGGGATAGCCTTTAATGCCGCATAAGATAAGGGGCCTATGAAAGGTATTTTAAACCATTTAGTTTTATTTTTATTTTCCGCGGGTGACAGGGAGGTGGAATGTGATGAAGCTAGGCATTTCAGCTTTTTATTTAAGATTCTGGTAATTAAATCATCTTCATACCCATTATTGTGGGCAATTTGTCGGATGATGTTGAGTTCTAAGTTAAAATTTGAAGATGATAGTGGGACATGTAGGAGCCGGTGGATCATTGAATGGAATGCGGCATGTTTATGGGAGTGGGGGTGGCACGAATCACTGGGTATGACCGCTTTTTAAACTTGTAAGCCTTCTAAAACTTGTAAATTGTAAATAAAAACTTTTTAATTCTGACAATAGGTTACTCAACAATGTTTTATACTGGTACCGCTACGTGGATGACATTTTATGTTTATGGACGGGCAGCAGACGACAGCTAGACGGTTTTTTATCTCTTTTAAATAGTATTCATCCTAAGATAAATTTAACAATGGAAATAGGTGGATCATCATTGAATTTTTTAGACTTGACCATTTTTATTCAAAATAACAGACATAATTTTTCCATCTACAGGAAACCCACTCACACAGATGCGGTCTGAGATGACCATTGTTACCTGAGGATGGCGTAACTGCCGAAACCGGTCGTATGTTTAATAAAAATCCTGTGGAAGTGACTAAGGTTTCCTATTAGTTGACATCATGACAACTTTCCACCACGTCAATGCTTCGAACTTCGATTTTATCAAATTCAAGACCTTAGGTGCAAACTAACGTTGCAATTTATTATTTTCCGAACCATGTTTTCAATATTTTACGCATGAAAAATGTTTCTCCTCGTGGCATAGTCCCACCCACTCCCAACGTCACCCTCCACCTCCTGGCTCTTAATCTCTCTCTCTCGAGCCATTCCAAGACCAAGGACCAACTCGGTCGTGGGCCTTTCACTCTCCCGTGCCACCTCCCCTCCCCCGTGCCCTTCTGTCTCTTCAAGGAAATCCAGGGCCGTTCTCAGCCGACTGAGCTCAGACCGAGCAAGGGACATTTTGTTCGGTCGCAGGCAGGCACGTAACCAGAAATTTGCTTCGGGGAGGGGGTCTGTCTAGTGTAGCCCGTTTAGCCTAACTTCGAATCAGCCTTGCCTGTCGGTGCCGACATGTACAAATCTCTTCCTTAATTTTCAGTCTTTGGTATTTTCTTACACAGTGCCCATTCCTATCTTTTTTCGCTGGTAAATCTCACTGTTCACCCTGTCATGAAGCAGTTAATTTGACTGGCCCCAGAAAAGAAGTTCAACGTATGCATACATATCAGATTGGAAAGAACAATTATTAACAACACACATGCGCCAAACTAGTGATCTCGTTTCAAGATGTTTATCTCTTGAATTATAAGCAGTTTAATCCGGATTATCATGCCCAGTTAAAATCAGAACGATAACTTTTCTTGGAAAAAGTTTCGGGGGGGTGGGTCTGAGGACCCCCCCCCTGTGGCTACGTGCCTGGTGGCTGGTGCCTAGTGGATTCGTTTCGTTTCTACATCGAGAGAATTCGACAGGAAGAGTGAAGATCCCATCGAAATTGTTTTGCAAGAGAAATTGACTGGAAGAGCGAAACCATCGAGTTTTATTTCGTGCCCTTTGAGATGGAAAGTGACAGATCTTCGAAGAGAAAGAAGAACCTCAAGAGATAAAAAGGAAAGAAAAGGAAACATATCTTTAACAGAAAAAAGGAAATTTTAAGAAAAAGTGTCAAGGAAAGGTAAGTATTTTTATATTATGCGTATATATTCTGTATTATTTGAGATTTGGGTATCCGAAGCAATAAATTTGCTTCTACATACCATTTAAAATATATATAGTGAAAATTAGCAAATTGCACCATCTAATTAGTGAAATCAAAACTACCGGAGATCCCAAATGCAACGTGGAAACAGGAATAGTCTTAAAGTAAGTACCAAACAACACTCCCACATTTTTATTTAATTTAAAACCTATATTGCATTAATTAATAATATTCAATTTGCATAATGCCCTACAAACCACCATAAATGTGAGTGGCAGGGGGTATATTAACACCAAACATGCACTATATATCATGCTTAAAAATTATTAATTAATATAATTTAGACGAAAGATAATAATGGAAAAGAAGATTTAAATAGCAATGCATAAACTTGCTGAAAGTTGGGTTACCTTAAATTCTTTATATCAACATGCAACCATCTATGCTATCCAATGATACCCTTGTTTATACGTAAATGCTATTGAATATATTTAGGTCTGTTCTTATCCCTAATTGTGTGAGGGTAGACATTTTAAATCTTTCAGTTCGCTAATCTATTTCTCTAACTTAATACTATGGTGTGGCCTAGAATGGTAAGTTAGACTCCGGATAATATTTTTAACGTTCTCAGTATGAATATTGTTTTGGAATCTTTTAAAAAATTGAGTCAAAATTTCAAGCTACGAATTATCTATCTTTCTAGGTCTTCCATGACCACTGAGAAGAGACAAACCTGGTGGTAGTCGCCGTCGTGGCCCTTACAGTCTCTCGTTCCCCTACGCATCGCCTAGGAAATTCGGGGCCCCAGGGACCTTATTCTCAAAAGTGAATTGAGGTAAAATAATTAAAATGGGAAGCTTGTGTTCAATAAATTGACTCTAAAACGCAGAATAATGGTCATCTGGTCCGACCGAGTAACCATTTACTGGAAATACGTGGTTAAATTTAATATTTCCTCTTTAATGCATTAGAATTGATCTGCAGTAACTGGATTACTCGTACAAACTATTGTACTATTTAGGATCGGAAAAAATTGCTTCCAACACATATTGGATAAAAGTATAGGGGGTTGACCACTTCAAGCATCAAACTTGTTTATATAAGTAATGCTAAATGGAAGCGTATTTTACGTTTACGTCCAAAATGGAAAAAAATTCCGAATCTTACGAATATAATCAACATTTTTGCAGAACTACAATTTATTTTTTATTGTATATTTTAAAAAAATATCGGAAAAATTTCGTACCTCTGAAATGTCATTAGGACACTGCGATTCAATAACTTTTGAAAGGCCAATTTACAAACGTTAATTCCTGCTTGCATTCTAGTGATACCACTGCAGAGCCAAAGGAAGGAGACAGCTTATGAGCCTTCTGGAAGAAGAATGTTTGATATAAGACACCTTTTCACTTCTCCGTTAGCTCTGGGAATACATGCACCATTTAGCTGCAGGTACTGCAGTATATGTGCGAAATGCAGAACTATGAAAACACAGGCCAAACATTATATTTGCTTCAAGAATTGGAACAAGTCCTCGACGGCAATGGAGGGCCGACATACTTGTCGAGGGATTTAAAACAAGTGTAGAGATGCACAATTTGAAATACCTCCGGCATTAGCCGGTAAGATTATAAGTAACGTAATATGAAGTGCTTGTCATGCATCTTATAAATGGTGTTGTGTAATTAGTTTTATCTTTCTTCACGCAAATACGATAAAATTTCCAATTCATTTGTAAGGGATGGCGACAGCAGTGTTACCAAGAAATTGGCCGAATTTCTCCCTTACGGCGTTGATCTCCGTCATTAAAATAGAATGCACCAATCAATTGCTGCGAAATTACTGTAACAGGTTGAGAGAAAATGCTAAGAAAGCAAACTCCACAGAAACAAGATAGACAGCATTAAGATGATGGACCGAAGGATGCTAAAATACACACATGGATTTAAATAATGAACCGCAAATGACACAGGATACGAAAAAGCTAAAATTGACCCATTAGAAAAAATAATAACAAATCAAAGTACGAAATACTACGAAAAGATAGAAAACAGTGAAAAAACAGCAATGGCATTTGCAGTCCTAAATAAAAACAATCCATTTTACCTTTTCAATAGACCGAACAATATTTTATTGAATAATTAAAGATCCTAGTCGGTTCCAGGATAAAAATGAAACAGCATAAGCTAACTTAATTAACTTATGTTAACTAACCATTAACTGAAAGGTCGCTCCACTGGGGTCAGACGCCTTCTCACCGCCGTCTCACAGAGGAACAGACGCTGAGAGTACGTGGACTACTTTTCGTCAGGCTCCTAACCTTCGACCTATGTAATGTGACCCTACCAGGGTCACATGGGTGACCCTAATAGGAGCTACATTCACTGCTTCCGCCAGGGCTGCTCTAGGGGTCACGAGAACACGCAAGCCCCAATTCCGCCAAGACATGGCGTAGTCCATGAGGAAGGTATGTACATAAGTGCATAAATTACATGAACTTATATTTCCTGAAACAAGCAGGAGTTAGTGGCCTCAATGCATGTACATGTTATTTTGAAAAATCGCTATATTCTAATTTCTATGTCAATCTAAAATAGCAATTCCAATCCCCCACTTCGCTGCAATCTATTGCAATATCTACTGCAATCAATATGTCCCCAACTGAGCGCGGCAGAGAACTGCAGCAAACTTTACAAATCCTGGGTAAGAATAATGGTTAAATATCTCGGTAGTAAAAATACAAAAGCAGGTTAGTAAAATCGTGTACACTTCCTCAACTAGCATAATCATATTCATCACTACATAATTTGGTAAGGTGGTAATATCACCTTACTCTCATCCTGTTTAACCGAGTTCAAATTTCGGCAATCAGGAATTTTCATTGTTATACCGGTCCGCTCTTGGGTGCTATGAGCAGAGCACTTCGAGTTCAATACTTAGTCCGTCGGTTGGGAATTTAAGCCGCAGACCACTTGGTACCTCTCCAAGTGAGTAGATTACGCCGACGTCGGGTTAGACGACACCCTTTGCTCAGTGGAGCGCCTCGGTGGAGCAGCTCAGTCTGCTCGGTGGAGCGCCGAGCAGACAACCTTCCCGAACGAGAGCAGAACGTGAGCTGAGAAAATATGAATTAAAACATATATTACTTTGTAGTAGCTAGCAATCTAGTCTCATTTGTACCTAACTTTTCACATGCCTTATAGTTGCATGCTTAATATTATCCCGGCTTGGTAGCACTGTTAGTTTTGGTTTCATGTACGTTGATATTGTATAAATGGAGTAGAGTATGGGGTAAATGTATTGCATGTTAGTAAGTGTCCTCACGCATCGACTATTCCAGGCTCGTGATGGTATACCCCTGCCAGACACCCTTACCGTGGCTGGCCAAGTATTTTGTTGATGTCCCTTGAAACTGGAGAAATTTATAAATTTTACATTAATTACCATGGATTTCACCCACATAGTTAAAATTGCTAAGCGAACATCTCCATAAAAGTTCAAAATATCACTTTTTATCCGACATTACCTCACCTCAGTACATTTGAGCGTTACTTTAAAATGTCACTTCTCTAAATCTATCTAATTCTACCGACTAGCCTGCAAGCCACCTCGATGGTGTGTGGGTCTGGATCACAATAAATACTGGCAATAAACGCTCGTCAACTTTGAAGCATATAAATCGAAATTCAGCTCAAAGACTCTTGATCGAGCAGTTGAGAGGAGGGTCATCGCGCGGCGTCCAATATTCGAAGAAGAGAATGAAGGTTCGTACGCGTCGATGGTTTCAGCGGAGGAAGTTAATTTGCAAAGATTCGGGTTTAATTCCGGTGTCTTGGAAACGGGGACTAGTCTCCCATGCCCTTGCAAGTGCGAGAGAGGAAGCTGGGAGGGAGAAACGAATAACCTCTTCATAGGCCACCTTGCATTGAACCAGATAAAAGATCAATGTTTACTAGGAAATTAAAGAACTGCCTTTCTGTGTAAGGCCTAAGTTCGATTTCTGGCTTGAGAGGAACTCTCAGGAGATTCTGTCATCCAATAGGATTTAATGGAGGGTATCCTAATTTCAGTTATCCTAATTCAATCCTAATTATCCGAACGGTAAATACTCTGAGTACGAAGTGGCCCAGGGAAAGGAACTCGCCTCCCTACCGTGAATGTGTGAAATTCACACGCCTGCTGCTTAGTCCGGGTTTAGCTCCACCCTCACCTATTAAATCAACCTTCGGGTTGAATCACTGAGTGAGTGATCCTAATTTCAGCTTTCAAAATGTGGCGCTACAGAAGAATGATGAAGATGAAATGGATCGATCGAGTAAGTAACGAGGAAGTTCTATGAAGAGTGGGAGAAAAGAGAAGTCTTCTGGATACCCTAAGAAGAAGACTCTTGATCGGCCACATCATGAGGCATGATGGCCTGATGAAGACAATCGTCGAGGGACAAGTAGAAGGGAAGAATCGCAAAGGAAGGCCTCGTGCATCATATATGGAAAAGTGATGAAGGATGTCAAAGGGAAGAATTACGTAAATATGAAGAGATTAACTGGTAGAATAACTCAGTGGAGAGTTTCGTAAAACCAATCTGAGGATTGATGGCTTTTGATGATGATGATCCTAATTTCATTATTTCTTCCGTCGGATGCGACGTAAAACAGCCACCGCTTTCGTAGCATTCATCTATGATTTTTTTACGTGTGCGCAAATTTTCTCAAATTCCTCACACTTTCCATCCATTTGACGCAGAATCTAACCTCTTCTTCAACGAATAAAAACCCTTATGATGAACGAAAACAACAGCAACTTACAAAATTATTGGCTTTTGGCGACACAGAGAAGACTTCACCGAATTAGAGACCAGTTGTGTCGCTAAAATTTATTGTGAACACACTACTTGTTTCTATTTTAAATGATGATCTATAAGCAATTGAAAATTGGTGGAATTAAATTTTTTTAAATGTCTAATAATGAATTTTAGGAAAAAATAGTTCTCCTCCTAGCACTTACAAAATAAGTAATAATGAATTAACATACGTGGAATCCATTAAATATCTTGGAATAAGAGTGACACATGATCTTTCCTGGGGTAAACACTTACGTGAAAAAATGGGGCAAGCTAATCGTAGACTGGGATTCATCAAAAGAGTATTGGGTAAATTTGAAGTTCATGTACGAGAAATCAGCCACTTTTCCCTTGTTAGACCTCATTTGGAATATGCTGCCAGTATGTAGGATCCCTACGAAATCGGTCTTAATAATGAACTAAAACGTGTGCAGCGAAGATCGGCCAGATTTGTAAAGGGCGAGTACGATAATTATATTAGCGTAACCGGTATATTAAATGAATTTAAATGGGAATCATAGTCAGATCGCAGGTTGAAATTTAGACTTAATCTCCTAAATAAATTCCAAGACCATATTTTCAGTGATGATGTTAAGAATATTTTGCCAACCCCAGCTTACTATGGTACATTGGACCATAATCACAAAGTTAGAGATATCGATTGCCGAACTAACAGATTCAAAATGTACTTTTTTCCCCGTATAATTAGGGGCATGAATAACGGTAAATATATCCAATACGAGTGTAGCAATGGATAGCATAGGTAGCTGAATGTTGGTATGAGGCCT
The DNA here is from genome assembly GCA_933228895.1 of Platycnemis pennipes. Classification (NCBI taxonomy): domain Eukaryota; kingdom Metazoa; phylum Arthropoda; class Insecta; order Odonata; family Platycnemididae; genus Platycnemis; species Platycnemis pennipes. Next base: position 50,417,442 of record OW121846.1, read on the forward strand.
TAAAGCTAACCCAACTAACAGCATGTTTTTGCATACTTACTTCGCTATTTGTATCTTTTTTAAATAGTGAAGTTTATCCTAGCATATTAATACTTATCTTTATTTATGCAAGATATGTAGTGCATGTTTGGTGAGAATTCACAACCTGCCATACACCTTAATTGTGGCTTGCAGGGTATTATGTACAACTAAATGTACTTTATTTTGTAATGCAAGGGAATGTGGCCACACTCCGGACTTTTTTGGGTACAGAGTATGGCCCCATGGGACCTATAGCTATGAAGTTGGGACCATATCTCTGTGGGCCTTGCGAGAAAGAAAATATATTTATATTTGCAAGTAACCTGGTGCCTATTAGCAGAGTATTAAGGTGGCTGGAGCGGTATTTGTTAGTCATTGCGTGTGGATCGTAATTATTTTTTAAGTACGCCGAAAAAATATTAGAACCACATGTCATTAAAGTACAACTAATCATACGAACCGTGCATGCCATTATGGTAACTACACAAGAAATGTGTAATTTCTTTTTGGCTTAATTAAAGTTAGTTTTTACTTGGCAAGACAAAACATTTCATGGCTACCATCAGTAGTTTTCGGTACGATATTCAAAATTAAGTCGAGAGTTATTTTTAAATATGCTTTTTTGTATCTTCGAGTCGGTGTGACTCCGTGATATTTGTCAGAAGTCATAATAATAACATATCATTTATTATATGAGAATAAGAAGAAAATCTGTGCGTGAGCTATAAAGAAATGCATCTCATGCATCATGAGGCACTGTGTTGATATAGAGTATAGTTGCCAAAAAATTAAATCGGTAAAGTGCTTTTCTTTACACTATTACCCATAGCTATCACTTAAAAGGACGCGAATAGGTATAAAGTTTCACGCAAATCTGCACATGTACAAAAATCACTCCAGCCACCTTAATAGTGATAGATATATTTTCACTCATTATATATGGTCTTCATATGCAAGTAAATGTCGATGTCAAGTTGCCAGGTTGCAAAACTATAACATTGGAGGTCTCATTCTATTTTCGCCGGGAGCCTCAGGGGTCATAAATACCTTCCCGGGATCGAGAATTTATTGGTCCTGAGAAAGAGCAATGAAAAAATAACACCTGTTTAAGAAAAGGCCGACGCAAAATATTTATAAATGATAATGAATGACATATTCCTGATAGAATATTCCGCTCATTACAAGAAATAGTATTTTTGTCTCGAGTATAATCGACAGCTGGTAAGTTGAGTATGAGTTGAGTATCTCTAGTATGAGTTGACTGCCTATGAGTTGAGTATCTCCATATAACGAAGCTTTTTTCTAAAGAACCACAATTCTAGGGCAATCTTTAAAATGTACCTAACATATTTCTCTCCCCAAAATGTTTAAATAAGATGCAAATACTCTAAAACTTTTCAAAGATGAACTCCCGCATGACGTAGAAGGAAGGCTGGGAATGCACCAGCATGGTAAAGCATTGGGGGATCGATTAACGAAGGGCATGGCTTTCGTCTTAGTATTGTAGTACTAAGACGGCGCAATACCATAGTAGATAAAGCTCCTAAACTACCGAATTCATCCTCATCATAGCCAGCCCACGTCCATTTACCCACCTCCCATTATTGTCCTAAACCTTCGATTCTTATGAACGCTTAACCTCTTGAATATACCCAGAGTAAGTCCGACAAGCTAAGGAGACAGTGAGTGGCAGTCGTCAATAGGTATGCACGAACTCCTTTTTACATAAAGAGTTTAAGTTATCATTTCCCCTCCTCAAGGTACCCCTACGGTAAACGCTATCTTTACCTCCTTGCCTCCATCTACTTTACAATCCAAATATATAAGTAGTATTACTTAATATTGTGTTCTATTGCACCTGTGAACGAAAAAAAGAGTTGAAACGAAACGTGAGCAGCGCGCGATACACATGTCATTGCCCCGCTCTTCCGAAGGTCACAAGTTCGAACGCCTGTCTAGGAATGCTTTTGTTTCGTTTCTTTTCGTTTTCTTTCGTTTTTGTTTGCCCTATTCGCGTGGTTAGATTGCCACAGGAGGGCGCTTTTTTAGGCTCTCCAAAATTTCGAAGAAGTTCTTCGGTTGGAGCAGTCGTTTGGAGATAGTGGAGTGACTCGATTGTAACCCATGTCTTGGTTAAGTGCGCCCCGAGGAGTGTTAAAGCGTGTGCCCCCGCCGGCCGGCCTTTCCACGTACAGGAGCCCTCACTGCATGCAGCTGAGACTTAAGTACTGTGCAGTTGAATTATCGGTACGTGAGAAGCATCTAATTATAGGTTATACAGGTATAAAACAGCATATAATAACTGTATAACCTGTTATACAGTTATTATATGCTATTTTATCTTACCTCTTCTAAGATCATTCGCATTTTTTATTGGGATATTTGTTTGAATTTTCCTTATGTAAGATTCGTACATTTTGCAACAGAAGTGACAAGTGTTTTATGAGTAAGTGCAATAGTTATTTATATTCGTGCTCTCGTGGCAGTCAAAGTTGGAGTAATTCTTTCCGCTATTGGGATATCTTTGGCCTCTTTCATTTCACTACTTCACTCGAGTCACTCTCCTCACCCCCTAACCTCCTCCTTTCGTATTCGCACACTCATATCTCCAGAAACTGGATTGGACGGCCGTATGCCTCTATCCACGGCGAAGTCACCAAGGACGACCCTCTCCCCTCCGCGTCGTAAGATGTAGGAGTCAAATGCTTGTGCTTTCTTCTTAGGCAAGATGCGCTTTATCGCCTTCGGTAGACAAGTTGGTTATTTAGGGGAGGCGACCGACAGCTGAGGTCATTTGCGCCATTTAGGTTAGGTGGGTAATTGGGTAATGGTAGGAGTTTTCAGGGAACGGAGGAAGAGTGGAGAGAAACCCGGCGTCGGCATTAGCCTACTCTTAACGAAAGGCGCCAAGGGGACCACGGCTTAACGTCCCATCCGACGGACGGAGTACTGAACTTGAAATGCCCCCCACTAGGCACTCAGGTGGGGACCGGTTTTCCACTGAAAAATCCGCCACTGCCGGGAATCGAACCCGGGCCCTCGGGATGGGAGGCCAGTACTCTAGCCATTCGGTAGACAAGCTGATTGTAAAAGAGTTGATCGATTGAGCCTCCCGCAACCGGATTTTCAGAAAAAAAAATAGAAAAATTACGATGTTATTTAGAGTAAGCGAAAAAAGACGATAATTTGAAGAAGAGTAGTTGAGAGATTATACGAAAACTATGCACACTCTGATACGGAATGTGATGACACCGCAGTCGGAATTCATGCAAATGAAATATCAGAAACCTTTAATGAAATAAAGAGACGACAGAGATTGCAGAAAGCAGAAGACAATCTGAACGCAGGAAACAACGCTAATTTGGCCGCCGCGTCTGCAGTTCCCTCACCTCATGCCTCAGTGAGACTACCTAAACTTGCATTGCCTCACTTTTCAAGTGATTTAAACAGCTGGATTTTTTTGAATTTATTCGACAAGAATATCTATAGCAAAGATAGTCTCTCTGATGCATAAATATTCCAGTATATTTTAGCCTCCCTACGAGGTGAACTCTCAGTTTGAAAATCTCAGCTAGAAATGAGCAACTAGATTGGGACTTCCTTTTCAAAAGATACCAAAATATACGGCGCTTAGTGTGTCATCATGTAAGCAACGTTGTAGATTTGCCTAGACCAGACCTATTGAGAATGACGTTTGTTAAGGTTGAAAGTGTTTGAGGCCAATATATGTACGTGAAAACATACAAAGTGCATAGTTTTCATTAAAATCATTTTGCAGTTCTACAAATTCAATTCTTCTACGGTTGCTCTTCGTTTCATAGTCACTTTTGAGGACATGGAACATGACCTGACGTAAAAGATGCTAATTACACTAGATGCATTAATTTTAGCAAACTAATGATGTCATCAAAGCTTCTAGGCAACAATATTTCCCATGAAATGAAATTAGATTAGGTTTTTAGGAAGAATACTTTTTCTAAACGTCAAACTAGGTGAGGCGCGGGTAAAGGTCATCGAAGGAATATGAATATTCTCCAATGTGTAATATATATTTTTATGTTTTGTTTATATAATTAAATTAGTGATCACTTTAACCATATGCATTTTATATCCAATTGTTTCATTGCCTTTTTGAATGAGAGATCACTTGGTCCTTCGGTTCATCATGTAATGTACTGTACCCCAAAGAATTTATGGTATTTTGGGCCTAATTATGCTAATAAGTGACTTCTTAACTATTTCATTATATTGAACTATGCCCTGGATTAAACAGATATTCTATGCCTATTTATCTCAGTATTTATCAGATTTTTGCCTTTGTCAATAAGATATTTGTTTGAATATGCCTTTTCTTAGATTTAAAAGTGATAACTATTTCACTTACTTATAAAACATTTATTTGTATATGTTCTGTTTTGGCGGTCTATATTGGCGTAATTCCTTCCGTGATTGGGATGTCTTTGGTCAACTTCTTTTGACTTTAACCCTAGTCGTTGCCCTCACCCCCTATCTGCCCTCCTTTTGGATTCACACACTCATACCTCCTGAAAATGGAACGGATTGCCGTTCTTCTCAATCCACGGCGAAGTCACGAAAGACGACCATTTTTGCGTCGTACGATCTAGGAATCAGCTGCTTGTGCATTCTTCTTGCGCACGATGCGCAATATCGCCTTCACTAGACAAGCTGGTAGTATTAAAAGCTGAGTTACCAACATAAAAGAATATGTTGATCGCATCACACTTCGATCAAAAAAATAAATGAAAGATTATACGAAAGCGATAACACACCTAGGCGCAACCCGTTTTCCAGATAAAAATATAGAAAATTTACGATGTTATTTTATTTACATCTACGTAATACTTTGCGAGCTAAAATGATGGTGTGTGTCAGGGGGTGAAGATCAACAAATATACTATTGACATGTGACTAGGATATTTAATGGAGACATACTAGATAATAGGGCCACATGCAGCTAGATGAATTGTATCTACATAATAAGAAAGGGATAATTGGTTGTTATTACATACATCATTCATTACAGACTAACAATATTTTATTAAAATAATCACTTGGTAAGATTCCACAAATTTTTTATTTTTCCCCGACCTAGGTTTCGATTGGTTTGACAATCATTATCAAGGTAAGCGCGGAGAGTCCGCGAGCTCAATATATATCCACAAGGTGATCACGTGATCCATAGGTTGGGGCATCAATGGGAAATGGGGGGGGGGGGAAGAGCAGTAACTAGTTGTGACTTGGCCGGATGAGGGGGGGGAAGAATTGAGGAGATGGGTCAAGTTCGGGAGGAGAGAAAAGGTAAGTTCAGGAAGGGAGAGTTGTAAGGGAACATATATTCATTCAACAAATGAGCATTATTTCTGGTAGCAGACGTTATCTCCAACTGTTCAAGGAAATCCAACTTGTGACCTTTGCACTGGGTGTGGAGCACTTTGGGGATGAAGTCACTGGTGTGGTCTTCTTCGATGAGGTGTTTGGCAAATTGGGAGCTGTAATCCCCTTTTCGTAAACAGCTATTGTGTTCTTTCACACGGGTGTGGATAGCTCGTCCGGTTTGACCAATGTAAGAGGCATCACAGTTATTACATTGAAGCATGTATACACCATTTCTGTCTGAAACGTCATACCGGCACTTTGAATTGAAAATTAGCTTATCTAAAGTATACGGGTTATAAAATGATATTCTGAGTTTGTCTTTTGGGATGTGATTAGCTATAAATTTGGAAACCTTGCCAAGAAATGGGATTTTGCACCAACGTTTTGTAGAAGTCTCAAGTTGGGAGGCAGATAAAGTGGTAATCAAACTGAGAGCTAATTTAGTTTTAACTCGTTGCACAATTTTGTTAATAATTTCGTGATTGTACCCATTGTTATAAGCAATGCTTTTTATCATGCGCAATTCCGCATTGTAATCATCAACTGACATAGGGATAGATAGTAATCTATTGATCATAGAATAGAAAGTGGATAGTTTATGGGTTTGGTGATGGCAAGAATCGTTGGGGAATCTTACCAAGTGATTATTTTAATAACTATGCGGTTCCACCAAGTGAAGCCTGAGGATTTCCTCTTTATTCGTAACAATATTTTACCTATCTATCCCTTTGCTAGGCTGCTATAGTGTAATCTTATGGAACGCGGGAAAATTGGCATTTAAATCTATCGGTACGGCCATCTATCTCTCTAATATTGTTAATACGTTCAAACCTACCATAATACGCAGGGGTTCTTAATATATTTCTAACGTCATCTGCGAACAAATCGGCTTCAAATTTACATATAAGGTTTAACCTATAATTTAACCTGCGTTCAAATTATTTAGAGGAAGCAGAACAAAAAGACGATAATTTTGAAAAAATAATTGAATGGTTATACGAAAGACTTGCATTGGTACGGAATCTGATTACACTACCGTCGGAATACACACCGATTAAACAAGAGAAACCTTTAATGAAATAAAGGGAACGAAAGAGATTGCTGAAAGCAGAAGAAAATTTAGACGCCGAAAGCAACGTTAAAAATGCAAACGCGTCAGTAGTTCCCTCCTCTAATATCTCAGTGAGACTACCTAAACTTGCATTGCCTCACTTTTCATGTGACTTAAAGATCTGGATTTTTTTTCGAAATTATTCGTCAAGAATATCAACAGCATGAGAGTCTCTCTGATGCAGAGAAATTCCAGTATATATTAGCCTCCATACGAGGTGAACTCCTAAACGTAGTGAAGGGTTTGCTTATCTCAGATAGAAGTTATCAAACAGCTTGAAACTTGCTTTCAAAAGATGCCAAAATATACGGTGCTTCGTATGCCATTATTAAAGCCACGTAGATTTGCCTAATATCTCTGGCTCTGTAAAAAGTGTACGCAAACTCTTTAATGTGTTTTCTGGAAACATTCAAGTTTTAAACACCTTGCGATATGACATAACTTCTGAGAGACTATTTTTGCTCACTCAATTAATTTGAAAGCTGAATCCGGAAACTAGAAGACCACGAGTTCGACAACGGCGGCGTGCGAGAAAAGGACGGGGGCGACGGACTCTGCGGCGGGGCGGAGCCTATGTCACATTGCCAGTTGAGCGTATTTCAAAAGAGAATAACTTCCAGCCCAAGCTGACGCATGTGATCATGAAGAGTTCGATGCCCGGCTTGCAGGAATAGACTGTGACCGCCTTTCTTGCTTCTGTTCCAGTATCATTAAACAGTTCCGTTATTATTTCCGAAGCACCGAGAGAATGCTTGTCATTCATCGGTTGTATTTTATAGTTCTAATATTAATTTTTAAAATCCTTTGGAACAGAAATTTATTCGAAGAAATTTAATTATAATGAATTAAGGTAACTAAAGGTGAATTACAGATGAAACAGATCCTAAATGATATTTTATAAATATAAAGCAAATGGCAATATCATGTAAGCATTATAATGCAATGGTGTGTAAGAAAGTTATTTCACAATAATTTATGTCGTTCAGAATGCCAAAATATATATCTATGCTTCCATTTGTTTTACATTACGATTTATGTCTATTTTATATAATTTTTTCTATGCAGTATTACGTACAGGCCAAGTATATTATGGAGGTAAAAGGACCTTAAAACTTGTTTTTTCCTTTTTACTCAAGATTTACTTCATGGTTAAGTCTTGATTTGCCAACAGACAATAAGAAATGTGGGCCAACCTACACGAATCTAACTCCCACTAGGCTTTTCGGACTCACAAAAGCACACAAACCGAATATTCCATATTTGACGTTTAGTAGGACACTATAGATATCTAATGACAAACTAGTTTCCTTGATGTTAAAAATCTCTTCGCATCAGTTCCTGTGAAAGAGGTAGTAACCATTGTGATTGATAAAAAATTCGCTACATTCTAATTTCTAAGTCAATATCTAAAAATTGTTATTCTTATTTCCCCACTTCGCTTTTTCAGTTTATCTACCTACCTGTGCGCGGTTTAGAACCGCAGCACACGTTTCCAATCCAGAGTAAAAAAATAGTGGTTAAACTATTAGGGTTTAAAAATACAAAAGGAAGTTTGTAAAGTCGTATTTAATTGTTTACTCAGGAAAAAATAAATTTGGGTGGACTGTGGCGTAGCCACGACAGCAATTTTTCAAAACAGTGGTTTGCAACCTGTGTGCACTAGTGGATCCGGGAAAACAGATAAGTGTGCCAAGAGATTATTTGGGGAAAATGCAAAATGTATATTCTGCATTTCTTCTGAATTGGTTACTTTCACGTCCGACATATGGTGAAAGAATTGGAAGAAGTATTACCAACCTACAGACTGATCACTGTAAAGCTTCGATTATCCTTGTTAATTAATGGAGAGGTGTGCCCAATCGGTTGCATAAAATATCTAAGAAGACTGCACCTAGATTGTAACCTCATTCTGAATGGATCCGTCAAAGTAAAAAGTTTAAAATAACAGTTTTGGAGTTTAGAGTCAGTCATGTGTGCTTTTTGATTGCTTTTATGGTATGGAAAAAACAAGATCGGCATTGATTGTAAAAATGACCTTTTAAAAAGAGAGTTCGGATTGTATTCTAGTAATTTAAAGAAATGTTTCATTTTTAATCTGGCTCTACTTGAATATTTAGTGGAGAAATTTTGGGTACAGTATTCCGACCATCGGATGGGATGTTAAGCCGCAGTTGGCGCTTGTCGTTAAGAGCAGCCTACGTCCGACACCGAGTTTCAATACACCCTTTTTTTCTTCCCTTCCAAGCCATCTCTCTATCTTCCTTCCAGGTCTGATGTGTATTAGGGTGGATAGAGACTATATGGAAGAAAATGAGTGAAAAAAGCTTCTCTGTAAGTCAAAGTAGCATTCTAAATTACGTACGGAACGTACGAAAAGATATATATTGTTGCTGTAAATTAATTATATAAATAATATATTGTTGTAAATTAATTACATAACTTTGCATCGAAACTTGAATGCAAGGTGACCAACGGTCCAAGACAAACATTGAAGTAGTCAGTTGTGGAACGCAAACCCAGACCACGTGATTGACTTCGGAAGAACCTGACACCTGACTCATCGCCAAGTGTGATGAAAAAGTCAAACTACGAATAATCAGGTAGTTTTCGTCGATATTGAGTGATATTCGTACATATCGAAATGATAACTAAATTTGCAATTTACCACATTTTAAAAACAAACTTCGTACAAAAAACGACTAAATAAATTCGACCCAGGTTTCGTTAACACTGTACCATCACCAGCGCTTCGTCAGACCTGATTATGTTGCAGTGTCAACGAAATCTGGGTCGAATTTATTTTGTCCTTTTTATACGAAGTTCGGTTTTTATCTGTGGTCAATAGCAATTTTGTTTTCATTTCGAAATCTCCGAACATCACCCAGCTGATCATCAGACTTGATGATGTTGCAGTGTAGACGAAACCCGGACGATTAAAGTATGCTTTTAATCTGTGGTAAGTTGCAAATTTTCTTTTCGTTTCGGCCAATATTCCGAGAGATCATCGATAACAGTAGGTACAAATGCATCTTAAATAGGGATGGTGACCTCAAAATCAGCCACATGTGGAACCCAGTGATCAATAAAACATTCCCAGCCAAATCTTCCCCCCCCCCCCATTACGCCTCTCCCATTTAAGGACCGACAATGATATCTACACAGGGTAACAAAGGCAGAGAGCAATCATTACCTTAAAGAAGTGACCAGAAGGGGTCTCGAAATCGTCGTCGAGCCGACACCAGACAAAACGGGGCATATATTTGAAAAATATTCTGCCGAACCATGAGCCGCGAATACTTCAGCAAAGTGGTACTGTTTCCGCCGACGATATTTTTTTATTTATAAATTTCATTGTAGTGATTTCTATATTTTAACATTGCACATGCTTAACACTTCCAACGTGTGTATTCTCATGAAAATATAAGTTTATGATTCATTTATTATGATTCATATCATAATAAATGAATCATTCATGAGATTCATTTATGAGATTCATTCAAAGCAAAAAAATGAATTTTTTGCTTTGAAATAAGGAACTGGAGAGAAAGGAGGGATAACGCGTGTGTATTCATCCTTCAAAAAGTGAATGTAGGTGCCATCTATTGGTGAAAATGTAGAACTACGTCACCATAAAGCAATGCATAGGATAGAAGGATCAGACGGGGAAATCACGGGATCCATAGAGAATTGATGGTTGCCTAACCATTGGAAATCGCAGGACACCCAGCTGGAGTGTTTATATTTTTCTGGGGTGGTAGTACAATGACTCATGCTTTCATGTTAGTTGGTATTGTATGTATGGGATAGCAATTTTCTGCATGTTGGTAAGTGTTCTCTCGCATAGATTCCATTCCAGACTGGTGATAGTTTATCTCTGCCAGACAACCTTACCGTGGCTAGAGGGTATTCTGTACATGTCTCTTTTTACCAGAGAAATGTACATATTTTGCATTACTCACCATAGACTCCACCCACATAATTAAAATTGCTATGCGAATATCTCGATAAAAGTTCCAAATATATCGAGTTTTTATTTATCATGGCATCACCTCAGTAAATAGGAGTGTTATATTTAAAGAAGTATCTATCTAATTCTACCAACTAGCCAGCAAGCAGCCTCGATGGCGTGTGAGTCTTGATCACTTTAAAAATTGGCAATAAACGCTCATCAACCTTGAAGCATATGCATTGGAATTCAGCTCAAAGACTCATGATCGAGCAGCTGAGCGGAAATTCATCGAGCAGGGTAAAATATTCGAAGAAGAGAATAAAGGTTCGCACACGACAATGGTTTCAGCGGCAGATGTTAAGTTTCAAAGACTCAGGTTTAATTCCAATCACTTCGACAGGGGGAATTGTATCCCATTACTTCACAAGTGCGAGAGAGGAAGCTTGGAGGTAGACATGAATAACCTCTTCATAGGCCACCTTGCACTGAGACAGATAAAAGAACAATGTTGATGTGGAAATTAAAGAACTGCCTTCACGTATGGAAGGCCTAAGTTCGTTTTCTGGCATGAGAGCAACTCTCAGGAGATTCAGTCATCCAATAGGATTAAATGGAGGATATCCTAATTTCAGTATTTCTTCCGTCGGATGTGAAGTTAAACAGCCGACCGCTTTCGTTGCATTCATGTGTAATTTGTTTCGATGCACTCAATATTTCTCAACATCCTCTCTCCTTCCATCCCTTTGATGCAGAATCTATACCATTCTACAAGGAATACAAACCCTTATGAAGAACGAAAACAACGAAACGTAAGAAATTAATGATTTTTGGTGATACAGAGACGTCATAACAAAATGTGTGACCAGATGTATGCCTAAAACTTATTTTGTGAACTCACTACTTGTTTCTACTTAATTTTAAAATTACCGCAGCATCTTTTTTCCCCAGAATTACATCAAAGATTAATAAAACATGGGATGGATCGCTGGGGGTAGGCATTCTCGACTTATATGTACCCCTCAGGTAGACGCACCTACTAACTTCCATCTAATTTTCAATCCAATTATGTATTTATTATTCCTCAATATTTTGTCCTCTTGCACCTGTGAATGCAAAACTCGTTTGAGACGAAACGCTAGCAGTGCGCGATACTCATACCAGTGTCCCTCTCTTTCGAAGGTCGCATGTTCAAATCCCCTCCAGGGAATGGCAGTTGTTTCATTTCTTTTCATTTTTTTTGTTTTTATTTTTCCTGTTCGCGCGGTTAATTCGTACAGGAGTACGCTCTTTTTTGTTGTGCAAGCTTTCGAAGATGCTCTTCGACTTCGACTGGAGCAGTCGTTTATGGATCGTGGCTTGACTCGGTTGTAACCCATGCTAAGTGCGCCCTGATGAGTGTTACAACGTGTTCCCGACACCGGCCGGCCTTTCCGCGCACAAGAGCCCGCACCGCATGCAGCTGAGAGTTGAGTATTGATTCGTTGAATTAAGGTTTTGGGAGAAGGGTGCAATTTTTATTTTTATCTTATGTTTATATAATTACATTAGTGATTACTTTATCCATATCCATTTAGCACTCTATTTCTTCATTGCGCTTTTGAATGAGCGATCACTTGGTCCTTTGGTTCACCTAGTTACGTCTTGTACCTGAAATAAGTATTGGTACTTAGGGCCGCATAGCTCTAATAAAGGACTTTTTAATTAATTCATTGTATTGAACTATGCCCCGGATCATGCAGTTATACTGTGCCATTTTATATTACCATTTCTCATAATATCGCCTTCGTCATTGAGATGTTTGTTAAATTTCCGTTTGTATGAGTTGTCTAATTAGCAATAGAAGTGATGTGTTTCATAAGTAAACGCGATAGTTATGTGTATTTGTGCTCTTGCGGCGGTCAAAGTAGGCGTAATTCTTTCCAAAATTGGATTGTCTATTTATAGTTCTTTAGACTTTTTTATGGCATTTGACTATCTTACCCGAGTCACTCTCCTCCCCCCTTATATATCCTTTTTTCCTATACGCTCACCTTATTCTCCAGAAACTGGAATGGAATGCCGGTCCCTTCTCTCCACGGTGAAGTCTCCAATGGCGATCTTCCTTACTCCACGTCGTACGATCTAGGAATCAGCTGCTTGTGCTTTATTCTTGCGCAAGATGCGCTTTATCGTCGTCGCTAGACAAGCTGATTGTATTAAAAGCACAATTATCAACATAAAGAAAATTGTAGCTCAATTGGCACTTATGTCTACCGCAACCCTTACCTCCGCGACACATAAAAAAATAGAGAAATCACTATCCTATTTAGAGTAAGCGGAATGGAAAGATGATAAAAGAAATAACTAATCGAATGATTATATGAAACCTATGCATTGATAGTAAATCTTATGACAATACGGTAGGAATATAAACCAATGAATTATCAAAAAATTTGATGAAATAAAGGGAAAGATAGAGAGAAAGCAGAAGAAAATCTGAACGCAGGAAGCAATGCAAATGATAACGCCGCGTCCTTAGTTTACTCATTTATTTTCTTTATGAGGCTTCTTAAGGGGATCGCGTTGTAGTGGCTGGAATACTGGCCTCCCATCCCGAAGGCCCGGGTTCGATTCCCACTTGAGTGCCTAGTGGAGGGCATGTCAAGTCCAGTACTCCGTCCGTCGTTTGGGACGTAAAACGGTAGTCTCCTTGGCGCATATCGTTAAGAGTAGGCTAATGCCGACGCTGGGATTCTCTCCACCCTTCCTCCGTTTCCTGGAAACTCCTACCATTACCCAATTATCCACCTGTCCTAGATTGCGCAAATTACCTCAGCTGTCTGTCACCTCCCCTATAATAACCAACCAACCAAGAATACCTAAGCTTGCATTGCCTCACATTTCAGGTGATATAAACTGGTGTGTTTATTTCTCAAATTTATTCGACAAGAATATCAATACAATGACGGTCTCTCTGATGCAGAGAAATTCCAGTATCATTTCCCCTTCCTACGAGGCGAACCTCTGAACATAATCGAGGGGTTGTGGGTCTCAGCTGGAATTTATAAAGAAGCATAAAACTTGCTTTCAAATGATGCCAAAATATACGGTGCTTCGTGCGTCATCATGTGAGCAACATTGTATATTTGCCTAATATCTCTATCTCTGTAAAAAGTTTACGCAATCTCTTTAATGTTTTTTCTGAAAACATTCAAGTTTTAATCGCCTTAGGATATGATATAAATTCTGAGAGTCTACTTCTGTTCACTCTTTTATTTTGAAAGCTGAATCCGGAAACTAGATGACCACGAGATCGATAACGGCAGCGTGCGAGAAAAGGACGGGGGTGACGCATAATGGGCCAGATCGCGAAAATAGGCCAAAAATCCTAAAAACTTTTTATTTCTGACAATAGTTTGAAGTGGCTTAATATGAAGATAAATATCCAGAGAACACTTATTACCGAGAATTTTTCATATGAACCTTTAATTTATTTGATAATTAAACCCGAAATATGGGGATAGAATACAATGGCGAATGGAGTGTCGGAACGTAACCTTTAGGCAGACACGTATGGCGGAATAATTAGACGACAATCAAAAATATTTAACTGTAGTAATATCTATGAATATTGCCAGAACTGTGCATGAAGTTATCACACATAAATATTCAATATATTTAGCGCAATACAACGATTATTATGGAGAGTAGAGTTTCAATAAATACGCTCATTGTATTTCAGCTACAAAAACATACTAGAAGCAGAGGTATCATCAACTTAATTTTGTGAGTCGTGATGTTGTTTATGAGGACACTAAAATCCATCTGGGGATACTTGCAGACCCACGAGATATTGTTTATTTTCTTCCGGACGTCTCAGCCCCAGGCGCGCCCGTCCCCCTGCGCGTTTGGGTTATGACCTAAAGAAGGTTTTAATTTTCAAAGCGCGTCTGGTCAGTGTTACTGGGAAATGGTTACAAAATCTAATTTTATAATTGCTTTGCTTCTCTGCTGCCTCATAATCAGTTACTTCTCAGCATTTTTGTGGCAGAGTTGGATGTAATCTTGCAATCTTGTGCTGTCAAGCCTAAAATTGCAATGATGTTAACCATTGAGAGTTTAAGACTTTTTTACTGTCCATGTTGAGCCTGAGTATAAACGGATCAGTAAGATTTCGGTTAGCATGAGCATTTGTAGAACACACATTAAATTTACCTAAGGAGGAAAACCATGACATTAAGATAATCATCACTGCATCCGTACGCTGTCATTGCGGCCATATGAGGAGGAAATGGGGAGAGTTCCATCGAAAAGAAAGTGTTGAAATGTTTTTAATGTATTATTGGTAGACATCATATCCTTCCAACTACCAGGTGTTGCTGCTAAGGCCTCTTCTACGTCATTGATTCATAAGGGTCACAGTGAAGCAGCTATTTGAAATTATCTTAAGAGAAGGCATGTTAGACGTGAGGAGATCGTATTTGTGTGATAGTAAAAATGAGACATGAAAGAGAAAAATGTGATCCTCTGGGTCAACGTGAGTGCACTTATCTAAATACATTACGAATTAAGGCGTAATTCTTTTCTTTTCCTTTTTACACACTCCCCTTTTCATGTCACTATTAGACCCAGACCTTATGCATAGATGGCCAAGAAAAAAATTGCATAAAGTAGTTACCATTCTAAACGGGGAAGAGTGAAATAATTAGAATTTCTTTTTTAGATGATGATCTTACTGTAGCCACTATTATGGATTTGGGGTCATGTAGCAATGAAGCCGCAGCAAAACTATTAACAGGGGTAACGAAAGCTTCACCAGGTCGTGCAAGTAAAATAATATCCCGTGATAAGAGCTAAAATAAGTTATTCGAGGCAATATACTGCTAAAGAAGCGTTGTTCTTAATTATTTACAGCAACTTCCTTAAAGACAAGACGTTTAAAAGCTCGTACATTGCCTTTACCCTTCTTACCATTTCATTTCTGGAGCAAAGTGATTCTACCGCTGACGCCTGATTCTCAACATTAGCCAGGAAAGTTTATTTGTTAACATTTCAATTGGACGCATGTATATGACTGTATAATTTAGTATTAAACAACAATCACTTTGATGTATTTTTGATTATTCATTTTTCAATCTATGAATTAATTTTAATTTTCTATTGTCTGTTATTTAATATTTTCAATAATTAGGTTGGATTGTCATTATGATTCAGTACAAAATAAAGGGATTGTCAGAGGAGAAGGTTGATGTGTATGAAATGAACTATTGATTTTAATATTGGGGAAATAAAAAGAAAAATTGCAAAGGGATATAAGAAACTCCATTTCAATCGCTTAGGCACAATAATTTGAGACTGTGTAATTCTTCCAATCAATATGAAATTTTTACGCATGCATGTGATAACGATGGTATGTTATATTTTATCTTTTTTATTTCCTCGGAATGCATATATATTAAACAAAACCGAATGAATAACATATAAATTGATTGTTGCGTAACGCTTTTTTAACTCACTGTATTACCAGTTACGGTAATAGGTACGGTGACAGTAATGTTACATTTTAAAAACCTTGGTCCAACACACAACGGAAAAACTACTACTTACTTGGGAGAAACATTAATTTCTTGTTTATAGACTTTCAAGATATTCTACTTAGTGTTAGTCATTTTGCTTTCAGTAATATGGAAGATTTGACTTTAGATTCGTAATAAGACCCCTAACCCTATATATCAAGTTTCATCAAAATTTAACAATTATTTCTATTTGTGGTAAATTTTTCTATTCCGGACCACTGTGAGACGGACAGAACGGCGGGGCGGAGCCTATGTCACATTACGAGTTGAATATATTTCAAAAGAGAATAACTTTCAGCCCAAGCTGACGCATGTGAACATGAAGAGTTCGATGTCCGGCTTGCAGGAATAGGATGTGACCGCCTTTCTTGCTTCTGTTTCAGTATCATTAAACAGTTCCGTTATTATTTCCGAAGCCCAAAGAGAAAGCTTGTTATTCCTCAGTTGTATTTTATAGTTCTAATAATAATTTTATAAATCATGGCCAAACGAAATTTATTGGAAGAAATATAATCATAATAATTAAGGTGACTAAAGGTGAAAAACGACTGAAACAAAGACTAAATTACATTTTATAAATATAATGCAAATGGCAATATCATTTAAGCATTATAATGCAATAGTATGTGGAATGTTATTTCACAATAATTTATGTCGTTTAGAGTATTCGAAATGCATATCCTTGGCTTCCATTTGTTATAAATTACGATTTCCGTCCATTTCACATATAATTTTCCATGCTATATTACGTAGGTACATGCCAAACGTATTATGGAGGTGAAAGGACCTAAAACTTGTCTGTTCCTTTTTACTCGAGATTAATTCGAGATTTGCTCGAGGGTTAAGTCTTCCTTAAGAGAAGTTAATAATTTGCCAACAGACAATAAGAAATGTGGGCCAACCTACACGAATCTAACTCCCACTAGGCTTTTCGGACTCACAAAAGCACACAAACCGAATATTCCATATTCGAAGTTTAGTAGGACACTATAGATATCTAATGACAAACTAGTTTCCTTGATGTTAAAAATCTCTTCGCATCAGTTCCTGTGAAAGAGGTAGTAACCATTGTGATTGATAAAAATTCGCTACATTCTAATTTCTAAGTCAGTATCTAAAATAGCAATTCTAATTTCCCCACTTCACTTTTTCAGTTTATCTCCCTACCTGTGCGCGGTTCAGAACAGCAGCACACTTTTCCAATCCAGAGTAAAAAAATAGTGGTTAAACTATTAGGGTTTAAAAATACAAAAGGAAGTTCGTAAAGTCGTATTTGATTGTTTACTCAGGAAAAAATAAATTTGGGTGGACTGTGGCGGAGCCACGACAGCAATTTTTCAAAACAGTGGTTTGCAACCTGTGTGCACTTGTGGATCCGGGAAAACAGATAAGTGTGCCACGAGATTATTATGGGAAAATGAAAAATGTATAACCGGCATTTCTTTTGAATATGTTGCTCTCACGTCCGACATATGCTGAAAGAATTGGAAGGACTATTGCCAACCTACGAACCAGTGGCGAAGCTGAAGGGTAGTCTGGGAGCCTGAGAATACCCAAAATGATTACAGTAAAACGTATACTATTTTTTCAGCTCTGTCATGAATTTTATGTTACCGAGAAAGCATAGGAAAAATAAATATAGCCTATATTGCTGCACATTGCGTTGCGTTGAAGTGGTTTGGATGTTTGGAGGCTTGGGAGTCTGGCTGCTGGTAGACTCCAAATGGCCGGATGGCGCATGCGCATACGCTTATTCGCCGCCGGATGCTTGCACCCTAAACTGCGTGATTCTTGCGCGCTGAGAGCCTAGACACTCGCGCATAGTTCTCGCGCCCTTCCGAGTCTCGGCGAATGATCAAGAGATGGCGAGACGGAGGGAAATTAAGAGTGAGTGATTCTGTATGAAACAGTTTCGCTGCATGTGAATTTTTTCTTCGTTTAGTGGTTGGAAAATAACCAGTCAACCTACAGCTAAAGGACTGAACAACAACAACCAGGATGGACTAGACATGTTTCACTAATTCAGAAGGCTCGCTTTTGAAATAATTGACACGTTCGTTGTCCACATGGAATCTCATTTTGAAGACTTCAATAACTTCTATTTTGCAGAATTACTAGATGAAGATCCTGCATAAAATACATCATTTCCCTCAGCGAAATTGAGTAGCCTAATAAAATTAACTCATTATTTAACAGTGAACAGCTAAAAAATGAACTCATTAATGTCTATTCCAACGAGAGTAAACACTTTCCGGCACATTTGTTACTTAAATATTTTTTGGACAATGACCCGGATAAAATAGGTAGGTATATCAAGAAACTGTGGGAATCATAAGACTAATTCAGACATTTCCTCTATCAACTGTATTGTCCGAAAGAAGTATGAGTACGATGAAGACAGAGGACACATTTTTAAGAAAATCCATGACGGACTCCATTCTAAGCAATTTAAGCACCCTGGAGGTTGAAACGGCTTTACTGAACAACCCCTAAAGCGACGAAAGTTTCAAGGAACGCGTCATCGACACCTTTGCCCAAAGGAAAACCCACCGACTCTATATGATCAACGGAAAACATTAAGGCAAATTACTTAGCCCCTCAAGTGCTGACCTCTGTGCATGGTTGGGGGCCGGAAAATTTATTTCAAATTAACAGTGGGGCGAGAGGTAAAAAAGTGAACAAGCATCTAGCGTTCTCTTCGTATGCAATGCGTGTTAAAAAAAACTAGATTTTAAAAACCCACCGGAACAGAGGGTTATAACCCATCTAAATAGCCCGGTACACAACGTGTTAAGTCGACTGATTTTTGTCAACTGGAGTATTTGATTCTCTGAAGCAGCGAATCAAGGTGCCGACGAGCAAGAATACCCACTTCGAATACCTTAGCTTCGCCACTGCTACGAACTGATCACTGTAAAGCTTCGATTATCCTTGTTAAATAATGGAGAGGTGTGAGAAATCGGATGAATAAAATAACTTAGAAGACTGCACCAAGGTTTAATCTCAGTCTGAATGGTTCCGTCACGGTAGGAAGTTTGAAATAATAGAAATGGAGTTTAGAGTCAATCATGTGTGCGTTTTGATTGCTTTTATGATATGAAAGAAAACAAGATCGGCATTATTTGAAAAATGGCCTTTTACAAAGAGAGCTCGGATTGTAATCCCGTAACTTAAAGGACCAAGTCCAAGACAAACATCGAAGTAGTCAGGGTCGGAACGCAAATTTACAGCACGTGATTGACTTCGGAAGAACCAGAATCATTGCCGTATTTGATGAAAAAGTCAAACTACGAATAATCCAATAGTTTTCGTCGATATTGGATGATATTCGAACATATCGAAATGAAAACAATATTGCTATTATTGCTATTAATATATAATTGCTATTTACCTGTGTCGAATTTATTCAGTCTTTTTTGTACGAAGTTCGTATTTAATCTGCGGTAAATTGAAAATTTTGTTTTCATTTCGACATGTTCGAACATCACCCAGCTGATCATCAGACTTGATGATGTTGCAGTGTAAAGGAAACAAGGGACGATAGAAGTAGTTCTCGTTTCGACCCCAATATTCCGTGAGGTCATCGATAGTAATAGGAACAAATATATCTTAAATAGGTAATGGTGACCTCAAAATCAGCCACATGAGGGATCCACTGGTCAATAAAACATTCCCAGCCAAATACAAATCAGCCCGTACTGACGCATGTGATCATGAAGATTTCGATGCCCGCCTGCAGGAGGAGGCTGTGATCGCGTTTCTTGCTTCTGTTCCAGTATCATTAAAAAGTTCCGTTATTATTTCCGAAGCACCGAGAGAATGTTTGTTATTCATCAGTTGTATTTTTTAGTTCCGATATTAATTTTTAAAATCATGGGTTGGTTATTTAGGGGAGGCGACCGACAGCTGAGGTCATTTGCGCCATATAAGATAGGTGGGTAATTGGGTAATGGTAGGAATTTTTAGGGAACGGAGGAAGGGTGGAGAGAAACCCGGCGTCGGCATTAGCCTACTCTTAACGAAAGGCGCCAAGGGGACCACGGCTTAACGTCCCATCCGACGGACGGAGTACTGTACTTGAAATGCCCTCCACTAGGCACTCAAGTGGGGACCGGTTTTCCACTGAAAAATCTGCCACTGCCGGGAATCGGACCTGGGCACTTGGGATGAGAGGCCAGTACTCTAGCCACCACACCAACCCGATCCCCCTAAAATCATGGGGAAACGAAATTTATTTAAAGAAATTAAATTTTAATTAATTAAAATAACTAAAGGTGAAATGAAGCTTAAACAAATATAAAGCAAATGGCAATATAATTTAAGCTTTACAATGCAATAATGTTTAAGACAGTTATTCCACAATAATATATGTCGTTCAGAGTATCCAAAATATATATCCAATGCTTCCATTTGGTTGACATTACGATTTACGCCCATTTCATATATTTTTTTCCATGATATATTACGTAGAGGCCAAACATATTATGGAGGTAAAAGGGCATAAAAACTTGTTTTT
Source organism: Platycnemis pennipes (assembly GCA_933228895.1). Lineage (NCBI taxonomy): Eukaryota > Metazoa > Arthropoda > Insecta > Odonata > Platycnemididae > Platycnemis > Platycnemis pennipes. Next base: position 50,437,991 of record OW121846.1, read on the forward strand.
CCTTTTTACTCGAAATTAATTCGCAATTTACTCGATGGTTAAGTCTTCCTTAAGAGAAGTTAATAATTTGCCAACAGACCGTGGGAAATGGGACCTAATCTACATGAATCCAACTCCCCCTAGGCTTTTCGGACTCACAAAAGCACACAAACCGAATATTCCATATTCGAAGTTTAGTAGGACACTATAGATATCTAATGACAAACTAGTTTCCTTGATGTTAAAAATCTCTTCGCATCAGTTCCTGCGAAAGAGGTAGTAACCATTGTGATTGATAAAAAATTCGCTACATTCTAATTTCTAAGTCAATATCTAAAATTGTTATTCTAAATTCCCCACTTCGTTTTTTCAGTTTATCTACCTACCTGTGCGCGGTTTAGAACAGCAGCACACGTTTCCAATCCGGAAAAAAATAGTGGTTAATCTTTTCGGGTTTAACAATACAAAAGGTAGTTCGTAAAGTCGTATTAAATTGTTTACTGAAGAAAAACATTAATTTGGGTGGACTGTGGCGGAGCCACGACCGCATATTTTAAAGGCAGTGGTTTGCAACCGGTGTGCACTTGTGGATCGGGGAAAACAGATAATTGTGCCACGAGATTATTATGGGAAAATAAAAATGTATAGCCCGCATTTCTTCTGAATTGGTTACTTTCACGTCCACCATAAGGTGAAAGAATTGGAAGAAGTATTACCAACCTACGGACTGATCACTGTAAATCTTCGATTATCATTGTTAATGAATGGAGACATATGCGCAATCGGATGTATAAAATAACTTAGTAGATTGCACCATCCAAATGTCCAATACAAACATTGAAGTAGTCAGTTACGGAACGCAACTCAGGGCACGTGATTGACTTATGAAGATCAAGAATCACCGCCAGTTAGACGAAAATTTCAAACTACGAATAATCAAGTAGTTTTCGACGATATTGAGTGATATTCGAGCATATCGACATGAAAACAAAATTTTCTATTTACCGCAGAATAAGAACGAACTACGTACAAAAAAGGACAAAATAAATTCAACACAGGTTTCGTTGACACTTCAAAATCGCTAGCTGATGATCAGGCCTGACGATGGTGCAGTGTCAACGAAACCTGGGTTGATTAAAGTGTTATTTTTATCTGTGGTAAATTGGAAATTTTGTTTTCGTTTCGACTCCAATATTCCGTTGGTTCATTGATAAAAGTAGGAACAAATGCATCTTGATTAGGTAATAGTGACCTCAAAATTAGCCACATGTGGGACCCAGTGGTCAATAAAACATTCCCAACCAAATCTCTCTCCCCCACAATTCCACCTCTCCCATTTAAGGCCGTCTTTGATATTTACACAGCGTAACAAAGGCAGTGAGCAATCATTAGCTTAAAGAAGTGGCCAGCAGGGGTCTCGAAATTCTCATCGAGCAGACACCAGAGAAAACGGGGCATGTAATGAGTTATTGAAAGAAATTGAAAAATTATAGTTCCTAATGTTAATAGTAGGCCAAAAACGACCTTTTACATATCAAAGGTGAACACTAATTACGGTGAAAATTCACCAATGCAAAGACTATGTGCTACTTATGACAAGTATTGTTACGAATTAGACCTATATGTCAGGAAAGACAACATTTTGAAAGAAGTAAAAAATTTGTTTGTGGAGTGCCTAAGGAAGTTAAGTTATTTTTATTTTGGCATTTTCAGTTATTATAATTTGTTTGTTATTTTTTTGTGACTGCGACCAGATTACTCTTTATATTCGTATTTATATCTTTTGATTGTTCACCCTATAATTATGTATATGTTGGGTGAACGTTAAACTCAATAAATAAATAAGTAAAAAAAGAAATGTATTTGATAAATCTGCATCGGAACGATGAGCCGCGAATACATCAGCAAATAGGTACTATTTCCGCCAACGATATTTTTACATTTATAAATTTGACTGTAGTGATTTCTAAATTTAAAATGCACATGTTTAAAAATTCCAATGCGTGCATACTCAGAAATTATAACGTTGTAATACATATATTAATGTATGTATAGCAATGACTAATGTGCTCAAGAAAATACAAATCTATAATTCGTAATTTAATGCATACCATGAAAAGACGAACAAACTAAAACATATATTATGTTGCAGTAGCTAGCAATCTATTCTCTATAATACCTGATTTTCACATGTATTACAGTTGCATGTCCCTCCAGCTGGGCATTTATTTTCGATATCTTGTTCAAAATAATGTATTTTTCCTTTGAAAAAGGAACTCGGAAGAAAAGGGGGATAACGCGTGTTAAGTCATCCTTTAAAAATTGAATGTTGGTGCCATCTATTGGTGAAAATGTAGAAATGCCTCATCATAAATCATTGCATAGGATAGACGAATCAGGAGGGGAAATCGCGGGATCCTTAGAGAATTAATAGTTGCCTAACCATTGGAAATCACAATATACCCAGCTGGAGTGTTTATATTTTTGTGACATGTAGTACAGTGACTATTGGTTTCGAGTTAGTTGGTATTGAATATATGGGGTAGCATTTTTTCGCATGTTGGAAAGTGTTCTCTAGCATCGATTATTCCAGATTGGATATAGTTAACCATGCCAGACATCCTTACCGTGGCTTGAGGAATTTCTGTAGATATCTCCTTTAACCAGAGTATATAAATCAGACCAGAGAGAACAGTATATAAGTACTAATCCATTTTTTTGCATGATATGTAGTGCATGTTTTATGAGAATTCACCCCCTGCCAATCACCTTTATGGTGGCTTGTAGGGTATTATGTAGATGTAGATGTATATATGTAGTATTCCTCAATATTTTGTTCTCCTACACCTGTGAATGCAAAACTCGTTTGAGACGAAACGCTAGCAGTGCGTGATACTCATACCAGTGCCCTTCTCTTTCGAAGGTCGCAAGTTCAAATCCCCTCCTGGGAATGGCGGTTGTTTCATTTCTTTTCGTTTTCTTTCGTTTTTATTTTTCCTGTTCCCGAGGTTAATTCACACAGGTATACTTTTTTTCGTTATGCAAGCTTTCGAAGATGCTCTTCGACTTCGACATGCTTGCAGTCATTTATGGATCGTGGTTTGACTCGGTGGTAACCCATGCTAAGTGCGCCCCGATGAGTGTTACAACGTGTTCCCGACACCGGCCGGCCTTTCCGCGCACAAGAGCCCTCACCGCATGCAGCTGAGAGTTGAGTATTGATTCGTTGAATGAACGTTATGTGAGAAGGGTGCTATTTGTATTTTTATCTTATATTTTAATAAAATTACATTAGTCATCACTTTCTCCATATCCATTTAGTACCCTATTTCTTCATGGCGCTCTTAGATGAGCGATCACTTGGTCCTAACGTTATGTGAGAAGGGTGCTATTTGTTTTTTTATCTTATATTTTTATAAAATTACATTAGTCATCACTTTCTCCATATCCATTTAGTACTCTATTTCTTCATTGCGCTTTTGAGTGAGCGATCAATTGGTCCTTCGGTTCACCTAGTTAAGTCTTGTACCCGAAAGAAGTATCGGTCCTTCGGGCCGCATAGTGCTAATGAAGGACATCTTTAATTAATTCATTTTATTGAACTATGCCCCGGATCATTCAGTTATACTGTGCTATTTTATCTTACTATTTCTCACATAATCGCCTTTGTCATTGAAATTTTGTTTAATTTTCGTTTGTATGATTTGTGCATTTTGCAATAGAAGTGATACGTTTCATAAGTGAACGCTATAGTTATATGTATTCTAGCTCTTTCGGTGGTCAAAGTAGGCGTACTTCTGTCCGCGATTAGTATGTCCTTTTATAGTTCTTTAGAATTTTTTATTGCATTTGACTATCTTACCCGAGTCACTCTCCTTTCCCCTTATATATCCTCTTTTCCTATACGCTCACCTTTATCTCCAGAAACCGGAATGGAATGCCGGTCTCTTCTCTCCACGGCAAAGTCTCCAATGACGACTTTCCTTACTCCACGTCGTACGATCTAGGAATCGGCTGCTTGTGCTTTATTCTTGCGCAAGATGCGCTTTATCGTCTTCCCTAGACAAGCTGATTGTATTAAAAGCAGAATTATCAACATAAAAAAACGGTTGCTCGAATCGCACTTATGCCTTCCGCAACCGGAAAATCCGCGACCCATATAAAAAATAGAAAAATTACTATGCCATTTAGAGAAAGCAGAAAAGAAAGATGATAAAAGAAATAACTAATCGAATGATTATACGTAACCTGTGCATTGATCGTAAATCTTATGACACTGCGGTAGGAATATATACCAATGAATTATCAAAAACCTTTGATGAAATGAAGGAAACGATAGCGAGCGCTGAAAATAGAAGAAAATCTGAACGCAGGAACCAACTCTAATGATAACGTTAGTCCTTAGTTCCATCATTTAATATCTTACTGAGACTGCTTAAGGGGATCGGGTTGGTGTAGTGGCTGGAATACTGGCCTCCCATCCCGAGGGCCCGGGTTTGATTCCCACTTGAATGCCTAGTGGGGGGCATTTCAAGTTCAGTACTCCGTCCGTTGGATAGGACGTAAAGCGGTGGTCTCCTTGGCGCCTTTCGTTAAGAGTACTCTGATACCGACGCCGGGTTTCTCTCCACCCTTCCCCCGTTCCCTGTACACTCCTACCATTGCCCACTTATCCACCTATCCTAAATTACGCAAATGACCTCAGCTGATGGTCGCCTCCCCTGAATAACCAACCAACCGATACTACCTAAGCTTGCATTGCCTCACTTTTCAGGTGATATAAACTGGTAGATTAATTTTTTTATTTATTTGACAAGAATATCAATACAATGAAAGTCTCTCTAATGCAGAGAAATTCCAGTATCATTTCCCCTTCTTACGAGGCGAACCTCTAAACGTAATCGAGGGGTTGCAAATCTCAGCTAGAAATTATCAAGAAGCATGAACCTTGCTTTCAAAGGATGCCAAAATATACGGTGCTTCCTGCGTCGTCATGTAAGCAACGTTTAGATTTGCCTAATATTTCTGGCTCTGTAAAAAGTTAATGCAATCTCTATAATGTTTTTTTCTGTAAACGTTCAAGTTGTAATCACCTTACGATATGATATGTATTCTGAGAGTCAACTTCTGTTCACTGTATTATTTTGAATGCTGAATCCGGAAACTAGAAGACCACGAGTTCGATAATGGCGGCTTGCGAGGATAGGACAGGGGCGACGCACAGTGGACCGGATCGCGTAAATAGGCCAAAAACAAAAAACTTTTTTCTTCTGACAATAGTTTGAAGTAACTTAATTTGCCAGACCCGCATGGCGGAATAATTTGACGCTATCCAAAAATATTTTAGATTTTAATAAAATCTTTGAATATTCAATTGACTGTGCATGAAGTTATCACACAGAAATATTCAATATATTTAGCGCAATACAACGATTAATATGGAGAAAACAGTTTTCAATAAATACTCTCATTCTTTTAGAGCTCCAAAAACCCTCTTAGAAGCAGAGGTATTATCAACTTTATTAGGTGAGTTATGATGTCGGTTAATTGGACACCAAAATTCATACGTGGATACTTGCGGACCCACGAGATATTGTTAATTTTCTTCAGGACATCCCAGCCGGCTGGCCCCTAGCACGCCCGGCCGCCTGGTGTTTGAGTTATGACCTAAAGAAGTTTTTAACTGTCTAAGCGCGTCTGCTCAGTGTTACTGGGAAATGGTTAAAAAATCTAATTTTATGATTACTTTCTCAGCTGCCGCAAAATCAGTTAATTCTCAGCATTTGTTTGGCAGAGTTGGGTGTAATTTTGAAATCTTGATTTGTAAAGCCTAAAATTGCAAAGATGTTTACCACTAAGCGTTTAGGACTAATTTACCATGCATGCTGAACCCGAGGATTAATGGATCCGTAAGTTTTCGTGTAGCTTTTTCATTTGTTGAACCTACATTTAATTAACCTAATAAGAATATGCCATGCCATAAAGATAATTATCATTGCCTCCGTACGCAGTCACTGTGGCTACATGAGGAGGAAATGGGAAGAGTTACATCGAAAAGAAGAAGTATTTTTAAGGTATTGTTGGTACATCATATTCTTTCAACGACCGGGTGCTGATGGTAAGGCCTCTTCTAAGTCATAGATTCATAAGGGTCACAGTGTAACAACTATATGAAATTATCTTAAGAGAAGACAATTTAGGCGTGAGCAGATCGTATTTGTGTGATGGTAAATATTGAGACACGAAGGAGAAAAATGTGATCCTCTGGGCCAAGGTAAGTGCACTTATTTAAGTTCATTACGAATGTGGAGGTGATTCTTTTCTTTTCACTTTTACACACTCTTCTTTTCATGTCATTATTAGACCCAAACCTTATGCATGGATAGCCAAGAAAAAAATTTGCAGAAAGTAGTTACCCTTCTATATCCGGGGAAGAGTTAAAAAAAATAGAACTTCTTTTGAAAACGATAATCTTACTGTAGCCACTATTATGGTTTTGAGGTCATGCAGCAATGAAGCCGCAGGAAAACTATTAACAGGATAACGAAAGCTTCACCAGGTCGTGTAAGTGAAATAATATCCCTTGAAAAGTGCTAAAACAAGCCATTCGAGGCAATATACAGCTGAAGAAGCTTCGTTCTTAATTATTTACATCAACTTGCTAAAAGACAATACGTCCTAGAAGTTCGTACATGAACTTTACCCTTCTTACCATTTCATTTCTGGAGCCTAGTGATTCGATCGCTGACGCCGGATTCTCAACATTAGCCAATAAAGTTTAAATTAAGAACATTTCAATTTGACGCATGACTATTAATGTTTAATTAAGTACTAACCAACAATCACTTTCATGTATTTTTATTTATTCATCTGTCAGTCTATGAATTAATTTTATTTTTCTGTTGTCTGTTATTTAGTATAATTTTAATACTTTGGTTGGATTGTCATACTGATTCAGTACAAAATAAACGGATTGTCAGAGGAGAAGGTTGATGTGCATAAATTGAACTATTGAATTTAATATTGGATTAATGAATTCCATTTCAATCGTTTAGGCACGATAATTTGAGACTGTAATTCTTCAAATCCATATGTAATTTTTACGCATGCATGTGATAAGCAAGCAACGCTAATGATAACGTTAGTCCTTAATTCTATCATTTAATTTCTTAGTGAGACAACTTAAGGGAATCTGGTTGGTTTAGTGGCTGGAGTACTGGCCTCCAATCCCGAGGGCCCGTGTTCGATTCTCACTTGAGTGCCTAGTGGAGGACATTTCAAGTCAAGTACTTCGTCCGTCGGATGGGACTTAAAGCGATGGTCTCCTTGGCGCCTTTCGTTAAGAGTATGCTAACGCAGACTCCGGGTTTCTCTCCACCCTTCCTCCGTTCCCTTCAAACTCCTACCATTATTCAATTATCCACCTATTCTAAATTGCGCATATGACCTCAGCTGTCGGTCGCCTCCCCTGAATAACCAACCAACCGATACTACCTAAGATTGCATTGCCTCACTTTTCAGGTGATTAAACGGTGGATTTATTTCCAAAATTTATTCGACAAGAATATCAATAGCAATGACAGTCTCTCTGATGCAGGGAAATTCCATTGTCATTTCCCCTTCTTACGTGGCGAACCTCTAAACGTAGTGAAGGGTTTGCAAGTCTCAGGTAGAATTTATCAAGCAGCTTGAAACTTGCTTTCAAAAGATGCCAAAATATATGGTGCTTCGTGTGTCATCATGTAAGCAACGTTGTATATTTTCCTAATATCCTTGTCTCTGTAAGAAGTATACGCAATCTCTATAATCTTTTTTTCTGTAAACATTCAAGTTTTAATCGCCTTACGATATGATATATCTTCTGAGAGTCTACTTCTGTCTACTCTATTATTCTGAGAGCTGAATCTGGAAACCAAAAGACAACGAGATCGATAACGGCGGCGTGCGAGGAAAGGACGGGGGCGACGCACAGTGGGCCGGATCGCGAAAATTGGCCAAAAACCCTGAAAAGGTTTTGAAGGTTTAAAAAAATGAACGTAACCTTTATATTTTTGATTATTATGGATATTGATATTAACGAAATTTTAGAAAGTAGAGATTTGAATAAATACGTTCATTCTTTTAGAGATACATAAAACCTACTAGAAGCGGAGGTATTATCAACTTGATGTAGTGAGTTGTGAATTTGTTTATGAGGACACCGAAATTCACCTGTGGATACTATCGGATCCGCGAGATATTGTTTATTTTCTTCCGGAGAACCCCAGCCGGCTGGCTCCTTACGCGTCCGTCCGCTAGGCGTTTGTGTTAAGACCTCTAGAAGGCTTCAATTTAATAAGGGCGTCTAGTCAGTGTTGGTGGGAAACGCTTACAAAATCTAATTTTATGATTGCTTTGCTTCTCTGCTGCCTCACAATCAATTACTTCTCAGCATTTGTGTGGCAGAGTTGGGTGTAATTTTGAAATCTTGTGCTGTCAAGCCTAAAGTGCAAAGATGTTTAACATTAAGCGTTTAGGACTTTTTACTATCCATATTAAACTCGAGTATTATTTGATCAGTAAGATTTCGGTTAGCATGCTCATCTGTTGAACATACATTAAATTTACGTAGGAAGGATAACCATGCCATAAATATACGCATCATTGCATCCGTACGCAGTAATTGTGGCCATATGAGGAGGAAATGTGAAGAGCTCCATCGAAAAGAAGTAGTTTTAAGTTATTGTTGGTACATCATATTCTTGCAACGACCGGGTGTTGATGGTAAGGCCTCTTCAAATTCTTAGATTCATAAGGGTCACAGTGTAACAACTATTTGAAATTATCTTAAATAAAGACATGTTAGACGTGAGGAGATCGTTTTGTGCGATAGTAAAAATTGAGACACGAAAGAGAAAAATGTGAACCCAATCCTCTTTTCATGTCACCATTAGACGCAGACCTTATGCATCGATGGCCAAGAAAATAATTTGCAGAAAGTAGTTACCGTTCTAAACGGGGTAGAATGAAAAATTTAGAACTTCTTTTGAAGTCGATGAACTTACTTTAGCCACTACTATGAATTTGAGGACTTGCGGCAATGAAACCGCAGCAAAACTAGTTAAAGGAGTAACGAAAGCTTCACATGGTCGTGTAAGTAAAATAATAATATCCCTTGAAAATAGCTAAAACAAGTCATTCGAGGCAATGTACATATGAAAAAGCTCATACATGACCTTTACCCTTCTTACTATTTCATTTTTGGAACAAAGTGGTTATTTCGCTGACGCTTAATTCTCAACATTAGCCCGGAAATTTTAAATTCTTAACATTTCAATTTGACGCATGTCTAAGACTGTATAATTTAGTACTAACCAACAATCACATGATGTATTTTTATTCATTCATTTGTCCATCTATGAATGAATTTTATCTTTCTATTGACTGTTATTTAGCATATTTTCAATATTTGTTATGGATTGTCATAATGATTTAGTTCAAAATAAGAGGATTGTAAAAGGAGAGGTTTGATGAGTTAAATTAAACGATGTAATTTAATATTGGAGAAACAAAAATAAAAAGTGCAAAGCGATATAAGAAATTCCATTTCAATAGCATTGGCACGATAATTTGTGACTGCGTAATTCTTCCATTAAATATGTAATTTTCACCCTTGCATGTGATAACGAAGTAATATTATGGTGACTTTGTTCTATTTTTTCACCAATAGATGGCACCAGCATTTAATTTTTAAAGGATGAATACACACGTGTTATACCTCTTTTCTTCCGAGTTCCTTTTTCAAAGGAAAAAATTCATTATTTTGAACAAGATATCGAAAATAAATTCCCAGCTGGAGGGGCATACATCTCTAATACATGTGAAAGGTCAGGTATTATAGAGGCAAGATAGCTAGCTACTACAAAGTAATATATGGTTTACATTATTAGTATTTTCAATGTATGCATTAAATTATGAATTATAGATTTGCATTTTCTTGGGCACATTAGTCATTGCTACACATATATTAATATATGTATTACAACGATCCATTTTAATGAGCATGCACGCGTTGGAAGTGTTAAACATGTGCATGTTAAAATATAAAAATCACTGCAACCCAATGTATAAATCAAAAATTATCGTAGGCGGATATAGTACATCTTTGCTGAAGTATTCATGACTCTTTGTTCGGCAGAAGATTTATCAAATACATTGCCCGTTTTGTTTGGTGTCGGCTCGACGACATTTCGAGACCCCTGCTGGTCACAATTCATTAAGGTAATGATTGCTCACTGCCTTTGTTACGCTGTGTAGATATCATTGACGGTCTTTAAATGGGAGAGGTGTAATGGGGCTAGAGTGATTTGCTGGGAATGTTTTCTTGATCACTGGGTCCCACATGTGGTTAATTTTGATGTCACCATTACGTATTTAAGATGTATTTGTCCCTACTATTATCGATGTCATAACGGAATATTGGGGTCAAATCGAAAACTATATTTGCAATTTACCACAGTTAAACTAATGCTTTATTCGACCCGTGCTTCCTTGACACTGCAACATCATGATGTCTGACGATCAGATGGGTGATGTTCAAACATATCGAAATGAAAATAAAATATACACTTTACTACAGATTAAATACTAACTTCGTACAAAAAAGAACTGAATAAATTCGACCCTGGTTTAGTTGACACTGCAACATCGTCAGGTCTGATGATCAGCGGGAGAAGTAACGGTGTCAACGAAACCTGGGCCTCTATCCACCCTCATACACTTCAGACCTGGAAGGAAGATATAAGGATGGCTTGGAAGGGAAAGTGGAAAGGGTGGATTCAAACCCGGTGTCGGGCTCTTAACGACAGGCGCCAACTGCGGCTTAACATCAAACTTTATAGTAGTCAGTCCATAGGTTGGTAATAGTGATTCCAATTCTTTCACCAAATGGTGGACGTGAAAGTACCCAAAATAGAATAAATGCAGGATATACATTTTTATTTTCCCATAATAATCTCGTGGCACACTTATCTGTTTTCCCGGATCCTGAAGTGCACACCGGTTGCAAACCACTGCCTTTAAAATATGCGATCGTGGCTCCGCCACAGTCCCCCCACATTTATTTTTTCTTGAGTAAACAATATAATACGATTTTACGAACTTTCTTTTGTATTTTTAAACCCGAATTTTATAACCACTATTTTTTTTACTCGGGATTGGAAAACTTTGCTGCGGTTTCAGTATTACACACAGTTAGAGAGATTAATTGAAAAAGCGAAGTGGAGAAATTAGAATTGTTATTTTAGATATTGACTTAGAATTTAGAATGTAGCGAATTTGTTATCAATCACTATGGTTACTACCTTTTTCACAGGAACTGATGCGAAGAAATTTTTAGCATCAAGGTTGGTTGGTTGGTTGGTTATTTAGGGGAGGCGACCGACAGCTGAGGTCATTTGCGCCATATAGGATAGGTGGGTAATTGGGTAATGGTAGGAGTTTTCAGGGAACGGAGGAAGGGTGGAGAGAAACCCGGCGTCGGCATTAGCCTACTGTTAACGAAAGGCGCCAAGGGGACCACGGCTTAACGTCCCATCCGACGGACGGAGTACTGTACTTGAAATGCCCTCCACTAGGCACTCAAGTGGGGACCGGTTTTCCACTGAAAAATCCACTACTGCCGGGAATCGAACCCGGGGCCTCGGGATGGGAGGCCAGTACTCTAGTCACCACACCAACCCGATCCCCTTAGCATCAAGGAATCTATTTTGTCATTAGAGATCTGTAGTGTGCTATTGCGGGGCGAATGTGGAATATTCGGTTTGCGTGCTTTTGATAGACCGAAAAGCATAGAGAGTGTTGGATACATGTAGATTAGGCCCCTTTTCTTACAGACTTACAGCAAATTATTAACTTCCATTAAGGATGACCTAACCCTCGAATAAATCGCGAATTAATTTCGAATACAAAGGAAAAAACAAGTTTCTTGGTCCTTTGACCTCCATAATGTGTTTGGCCGGAACGTAATATGGCATGGAAAAAAATATTTGAAATGGACGTAAATCGTAATGTAAAATAAATGGAAGCCATTGATATATATATTTTGGATACTCTGAACGAGACAAATTATTGTTGAATGACTTTCTTACACACTATTCCATTATAATGCTTACATGATATTGCTATTTGCCTTATCTTTGTTTTAGCTGTTTTTCACCTTTAATTACCTTAATTTATGAAAATTAAATTTCTTTAAATAAATTTCGTTTCCCCAGGGGTTTAAAATAAATGTTGGAACTATAAAATACAACTGATGATTAACAAGCATTCTCTCGGTGCTTCGGAAATAATAACGGAACTTTTTAATTATACTGGAACAGAAGCAAGAAACGCGGTCACAGCCTTTTCCTGCAGGTGGGTGTCGAACTCTTCATGATCACATGCGTCAGTTGGGGCTGGAAGTTATTCTCCTACGAAATACACTCAAGTCATGATGTGACATAGGCTCCGCCCCGCCGCTGTGTCAGTCTCAGAGTGGTCCGAAATAGTCAATTTTAGACAAAAATAGAAGTAAGAGATAAATTTTGATGAAACTTGGAATTTAGGGTTTTTTGGGGCTTTCATTACAAATCTGAAGTCAAATCTTCAATATTAGCGAAAATAAAATGACGGACACGAAGTAGAATAACCTTAAAGTCCTTAAACATGAAGTAAAGTTTCTTCCCAGTAAGTAGTATTTTCTCCATTACGTTTGGACCTATGTTTTTTTAATGTAACATTACTGTCACCGTACCTATTATTAACTACGCAGCAAATCCAAAAAGTGAAGAAATTATCAAGCTGTAAGAGCGTACAACGGGTATTGCAGTGAGTTAGAAAAGCGTTGCGCAACAATGAATTTGTAAATTTTTTCTTCGTTTTTGTTTCATTTGTATGCAATCAGAGGAAACAAAAAAGATAAAACATAATTTTACTTCGTTATCACATGAATGGGTGAAAATTACATATTGATTGGAAGAAATACAGTCTAGCATTATCGGGCCAAAGGGATTGAAAAGGAATTTCTTATGTCCCTTTTCACGTGTTATTTTTGTTTCTCCAATATCAAATTGAATAGCTCAATTTATGCAATTCAACCTTCTCCTCTGAAAATCCCCTTATTTTGTGTTGAATCAACATGACAATCCATCCAAAGTATTAAATTTATGCTAAATAACAAACAACAGAAAAATAAAATTAATTCATAGATTGACAAATGAAAAAATAAAAATACATGAAAGTGATCGTTGGTTAGTAATAAATTAAACAGTCATAGACAAGCGTCAAATAGAAATATTCACAATTTAAACTTTACTGGCTAATGTTGAGAATCAGGCGTCAGCGATAGAGTCACTTGGCTCCAGAAATGAAATGGTAAGAAGGGTAAAGGTCATGTACGAGCTTCTTAGACATATTGTCTTTTAGCAAGTTGCTGTAATTAATTAAGAACAAAGCTTCTTCAGCTTTATATATCCTCAAATTTCTTGTTTTAGCACTTTTCACGTGATACTATTTTACTCCCACGACCTGGTGAAGTTTTCATTACTCCTGTTAATAGTTTTGCGATGATTTTATTGCCGCATGTCCTCAAATTCATAGTAGTGGCTGAATTAAGTCATCGTCTTAAAAATAATTTCTAATTTTTTCACTCTTCCCCGTTTAGATCAGTAACTATGCTCTGCAAATTATTTTCTTGGCTATCCATGCATAAGGACTGAGTGTTATTGTGACAAGAAAAGAGAAGGGTGTAAATGTGAAAGGAAAAGAATCACCTCCAAATTTGTAAAGAACTTAAATAAGTGCACTTACCTTGACCCAGAGGATCACATTTTTCTCTTTCATGTCTCAATTTTTACTATCACACAAATACGATCTCCTCACGTCTAACATATCTTCTCTTAAGATAATTTCAATTAGTTGTTACACTGTGACTCTTATGACTCTATAACATAAAAGAGGCCTTATCATCAACACCTGGTAGTTGAAAGGACATGATGTACAGGAACAATACCTTAAGAACACTTCTTTTTTTCGATGGAACTCTTCACATTTCCTCCTCATGTGGCCACAATGACTGCGTACGGATAAAATTATAATTATCTTTATGGCATGGCATCTTCTTCTTAGGTAAATTAAATGACTGTTCAACAAATGAACATTCTAACCGAAATCTTACGGATCCATTAATCCTTGGGTTCAACATGCATACTAAAAAAAGTCCTAAACGCTAAATTGTAAACATCTTTGCAATTTTAGGCTTGACAGCACAAGATTTCAAAATTACACCCAACTCTGCCGAAAAAATGATGAGAAGTAACTGATTTTGAGGCAGTAGAGAAGCAAAGCAATCATAAAATTAGATTTTGTAACCATTTCCCAGTAACACTGACCAGACGCGCTTAGACAATGAAAACTTCTTTAGGTAATAACCCAAATGCCCGGCGCTATGGGCCACCCGGCATGGATCTCTGGAAGAAAAGAAACAATATCTCGTGGGTCCGTAAGTATCCTCATACGAATTTTGCTGTCCACATAACCGACATCACAACTCACCAAATTAAGTTGATAATACTTCTAGGAGGGTTTTTGGAGCTCTAAAAGAATGGGAGCATTTATTTAAAACTGTGCTCTCCATAAGAATCGCGAATTTGCGCTAAATATATTGAATATTTCTGTGTGGTATCTTCATGCACAGTTACTGCAGTATTCATGTGTATTATTTTAATTAAAATATTTTTTGATTATTGTGTAAATTTTCCGTTATACGCGTTTGTCTAAAGGTTACGTTCCGATACTTCATTCGTCATTATATTCTATCCCCATATTTCGGGTGTATTTATCAAATACATTAAAGGTTCATATTAAAAATTCTAGTTAAAAAGTATTCAATGGATATTTATTTTCAATTTCAGCAACTTCAAACTATTTGCAGAAGAATTCGTCCCCGTCCTTTTATCGCACGCTGCCGTTATCGAACTCGTGGTCTTCTAGTTTCCGGATTCAGCTTTCAAAGTATAAGAGTGAGCGAAAGTAGACTTATAGAAGTTATATCATATCGTATGGCGATCAAAACTGGAATGTTTACAGAAAAAAATCATTTAAGAGATTGCGTATATTTTTTACAGAGCCAAAGATACTAGGAAAATCTACAACGTTGCTTACATGATGACCCACAAAGCACCGTATATTTTGTCATCTTTTGAAAACAAATTTAAAGCTGCTTGATAATTTCTAGCTTAGTCTTTCAAACCCTCGAATACTTTTGGAGGTACGCCTCGTAGGAAGGGGAAATGAATCTGTAATTTCCCTGCATCAAGGAGACTGTCATTGTTATTGATATTATTGTCGAATAAATTCGAAAAATAAATCTACCAGTTTATATCACCTGAAACGTGAGGCAATTCAACCTTAGGTAGTCTCGGTTGGTTGGTTATTCAGGGGAGGCACCCGACAGCTGAGGTCATTTGCGCAATCTAGGATAGGTGGATAATTGGGTAATGGTAGGAGTGTACAGGGAACGGGGGAAGGGTGGAGAGAAACCCGGCGTCGGCATTAGCATACTCTAAACGAAAGGCGCCAAGGAGACCACCGCTTTACATCCCATCCGACGGACGGAGTACTGGACTTCCCTTCCCCGGAATGCCCTCCACTAGGCACTCAAGTGGGGATCGAACCCGAGCCCTAGGGATGGGAAGCCAGTACTCCAGCCACTACACCAACCCGAAACCCTCGTGTATTCTCATTAAGAAATTAAATGATGGAACTAAGGACGCGGCGTTGTCATTAGCGTTGCTTCTTGCGTTCAGATTTTCTTCTGCTTTCAGCACTTTATATCGTTCCCTTATTTCATCAAAGGTTTTTGATATTTCATTGGTATATATTTCTACCGCAGTGTCATAAGGTTTACTATCATTGCATATGTTTCGCATAAACATTCGAATAATTTTTTTTATTTATAATCTTTCTTTTCCGCTAACTCTAAATAGGATTATGTCCTTCATACAAGTCCTTCATTAGCACTATGTGGCCCTAAGGACCAATCCTTATTTCAGGTACCAGGCGTAACTAGGTGAACCAAAGGACGAAGTGGTCGCTCATTCAAAAGCGCAATGAAGAATCACAGTACAAAATGGATATGAATAAAGTGATCACTAATGTAATTTAATCTACGGACTCAGCGTGGCAGCGGAGGCTATGTCACATCACGAGTTGAGTGTATTCCGTAAGAGAATAACTTCCAGCTCGTAATGACGCATGTCATCATTATGAGTTTTATGCCCGGCTTGCAGAGTAGGCTGTGACCGCGTTTCTTGCTTCTGTTTCAGTATAATTAAACAGTTCCGTTATCATTTCCGAAGCCCAAAGAGAATGCTTGTTATTCATCGGTTGTATATCATAGTTCCAATATTAATTTTTAAAATCCTTTAAAAATTTTTAAAATCTTTTCTATTGTCTGTTATTTAATATTTCCAATATTTTGGATGGATTTTCATTACGATTCATTATAAAATAAAGGGATTGTCAGAGGAGAATTTTGATGTGTTTGAAATGAGATTTTGAATTTAATATTGAGGAAATAAAAATAAACAGTGCAAAGGGATATAAGAAATTCCATTTCAATCGCTTAGTCACGGTAATTTGAGACTGTAATTCTTCCAATCAATATGAAATTTTAACGCATGCGTGTGATAACGAAGGTATAATATGTTTTTACCTTTTTTATATCCTCTGTATGCATATATATTTTACAAAAACGAATGAAAAAAACATAATTGATTGTTACGCAACGCTTTTCTAACTCACTGTATTACCCCTTGTTCGCACTTACAGCTTGATAATTTCTTCACTTTTTGGATTTGCTGCGTAGTTGGTAATAGGTACGGCGAGAGTAATGTTATATTTTAAAAACCTAGGTCCAAACACAACGGAGATACTACTATTTACTTGGAAGAAACATTAATTTCTTGTTCAAGGACTTTCAAGATATTCTACTTAGTGTTTGCCATTTTGTTCTCGCTAATATTGAAGATTTGACTTTAGATTCGTAATAAGACCCCTAGCCTTAAATACCAAGTTTCATCAAAATTTTACAAGTATTTCTATTTTTGGTAATCTTTTCTATTCCGGACCACTGTGAGACGGACAAAACGGCGGGGCGGAGCCTATGTCACATTACGAGTTGAATGTATTTCAAAAGACAATAACTTCCAGCCCAAGCTGACGCATGTGAACATGAAGAGTTCGATGCCCGGCTTGCAGGAAGAGGCTGTGACCGCGTTTCTTGCTTCTGTTCCAGTATCATTAAACAGTTCCTTTATTATTTCCGAAGCCCAAAGAGAATGCTAGTTATTCATGATTTGTATTTTATAGTTCCAATATTAATTTTTAAATCCTGGCGAAACGAAATTTGTTCGAAGAAATCTAATTATAATGAATTAAGGTAACTAAAGGTGAAAAACAGCTGAAACAAATACTAAATTATATTTGATAAAAATAAAGCAAATGGCAATATCAATTAAGCATTATAATTCAATAGCGTGTAAGAAAGATAGTCCACAAAAATTTATGTCGTTTAGAGTATCTGAAATACATATCCATTGCTTCCGACTGCTAACCCTAAACACCAAGTTTCATCAAAATTTATCTATTATTTCAATTTTTTGTAAAAATTTCCTAATTCGGACCACTGTGAGACGGGCACAGCGGCAGGGAGGAGCCTATGTCACGTCACGACTTGAGTGTATTTCGTAAGCGAATAACTTCCAGCCCCAACTGACGCATGTGATCGTGTAGAGTTCGATGCCCACCTGCAGGAAAAGGCTGTGACCGCTTTCCCTGCTTCTGTTCCAGTATCATTAAAAAGTTCCGTTATTATTACCGAAGCACCAAGAGAATGCTTGTTAATCATCAGTTGTATTTTATAGTTCCAATATTTTTTTTAAACCCTGGGGAATCGAAATTTATTTAAAGAAATTTTATTTTAATAAATTAAGGTAATTAAAGGTGAAAAACAGCTAAAACAAATAAAAAGCAAATAGCAATATCATGTAAGCATCATAATGCAATAGTGTGTAAGAAAGTCATTCAATAATAATTTATCTCGTTCAGAGTGTCCAAAATATATATATATCCATGGCTTCCATTTATTTTATATTATGATTTACGTCCATTTCAAATATTTTTTCTATGGTATGTTACGTTCCGGCCAAACACATTTTGGAGTAAAAAGACCCAGAAACTTGTTTTTCCTTTTTACTCTAAATCAATTCGCGATTTTTTCGAGAGTTAGGTCATCCTTAAGGGAAGTTAATAATTTGCTGTAAGACTGCAAGAAATAGGGCCTAATCTCCATGAATCCAACTCCCCCTATCCTTTTCGGACTACCAAAAGCAAGCAAACCGAATATTCCATATTCACCCCGTAGTAGCACACCACAGATCTAATGACAAAATAGATTCCTTGATGCTAAAAATCTCTTCGCATCAGATACTGTGATAGAGGTAGTAATCATAGTGATTGATAAAAAATACACTACATTCTAATTTCTAAGTCAATATTTAAAATAACAATTTTAACTTCCCCACTTCGCCTTAATCAGTTAATCTCCCTAACTGTCCGCGATACAGAACAGCAGCACACGTTTCCAAACCCGAGTTAAAAATAGTGGTTATAAATTCAGGTTTAAATACAAAAGGAAGTTCCTAAAATCGTATTAAATTATTTACTCAAGAAAAAATAAATGTGGGGGGGACTTTGGCGGAACCACGACCGCATATTTTAAAGGCAGAGGTTTGCAACCGGTAAGCACTTCAGGATCCGGGATAACACAGTAGTGTGCCACGAGTTTATAATGGGAAAATGAAAAATGTGTGTCATGTATTACTTCTGAATTGGTTACTTTCACGTCCACCATATGTTGCAAGTATTGGTAGCATCTTTACCTACCTACGGACTGATCACTGTAAAGAATCGATTATCCTTGTTAATTAGGTAATTATTAATGGTGAGGTATGCGCCATCGGATGAATAAAATAACTTAGAAGACTGCACCAAGATTGTAACCTCATTCTGAATGGTTCCGGCAAAGTAGAAAGTTTGAAATAACAGCTCTGGAGTTTAGAGTCAGTCATGTGTGATTTTTAATTGCTTTTATGATATGAAAGAAAACGTGATCGGTATTGATTGGAAAAATGGGCTTTCACAAAGAGAGCTCGAATTGTAATCCCGTAACATAAAGTCCAAGACAAACATTTAAGTCATGAGTTGCGGAACGCAACCTCAGAGCATGTGATTGACATAGGAAGAACCGGAATTATCGCCAAGTGTGATGAAAAAGTCAAACTACGAATTATCCAGTAGTTTTCGTCGATATTGAGTGATATTCGAACATGTCGAAATGAAAAAAAATTTGCTATTTACCGAGGAATAAAAACGAAGTTGGTTCGAAACGACAAAATAATTTCAACACAAGTTTCGTTGGCACTGCAGCATCGCCAGGTGATCATCAGACCTGACGATGTTGCAGTGTCCACGAAACCTGGGTCAAATTTATTCAGTCCTTTTTATTACGAAGTTTCTATTTAATCTTTGGTTATTTGCAAATTTTGTGTTCATTTCGATGTATTCAAACAGCACCCAGCTGATCATCAGACTTGATGATGTTCCAGTGTCAAGGAAAGACGGGTCGATAGAAGTAAGCTTTTTATCCGTGGTAATTTGCAAATATAGTCTTCGCATATTTTGTTTTCGTTTCGACCCCTATATTCCGTGAGGTCATCGATAATAGTAGGAGCAAATGCATCTTAAATAGGTTAAGGTTACCTCAAAATCAGCCACATGTGGGACCCTGTGGTCAATAAAACATTCCCAGCAAAATCTTTCTCCCCCCCATTCCGCCTCTCCCATTTTAGGACCGTCAATGATATCTACACAGCATAACAAAAGCATTGAGCAATCATTAACTTAATGAATTGTGACCATCAGGGGTCTCGAAATCGTCGTCGAGCCGACACCAGACAAAACGGGCCATGTATTTGATAAATCTTCTGCCGAACCATGAGCCGCGAATACTTCAGCAAAGAGGTATTATTTCCGCCTACGATAATTTTTGATTTATAAATTTGATTGTAGTGATTTCTATATATAAAAAAGCACTTGTTTAACACTCTCAACGCGTGCATGCTCATGTAAATATAACGTTGTAATACATCTATCAATGTATGTACAGCAATGACTAATGTCCTTAAGAAAATACAAATCTATAATTCATACTTTAATGCATACATAGAAAAGACTAACAAAGTAAAACATACATTACTTTGTAGTAGCTAGCAATCTATCCTCTATATTACCTGATTTTTCACATGTATTACAGTTGCATGCCCCTCCGGCTGGGGAATTATTATCGATATCTTGTCCAAAATAATGTATTTTTTCCTGTGAAAAAGAAACTCGGAAGAAAAGAGGGATAACGCGTGTATAATCACCCTTTAAAAATTGACTGTTGGGGCCATCTATTGGTAAAAATGTAGAACTATGTCACCATAAAGCAATGCATAGGATAAAAGAATCAGACGGGGAAATTGCGGGATCCGAAGAGAATTGATGGTCGCCTAACCATTGGAAATCGCAGGATACCCAGCTGGAGTGTTTATATTTTTATGACATGTAGTACAGTGACTCTTGGTTTAGAGTTAGTTGGTATTGTATATGTGGGGGAGCATTTTTTCGCATGTTGGAAAGTGTTCTCTCGCAACGATTATTCCAGATTGGATATGGTTACCCCTGCCAGACATCCTTACCGTAGCTTGAGGGTATTCTGTAGATATCTCTTTTAACCAGAGTATATAAATCAGACCAGAGAGAACAGTATATAAATACTAATCCATTTTTATGCATGATGTGTAGTGCAGGATTTGTGAAAATTCACCCCCTGCCACACACCGTTATAGTGGCTTGCAGGGGGTTATTTAGATGTAGATGTATATATGTAGTATTTCTTAATATTTTGTCCCCTAGAACCTGTGAAGGAAAAACTCGAGACGAAACGCTAGCAGTGCGCGATACTCATACCAGTGTCCTTCTCTTTCGAAGGTCGCTGGTTCATATCCCCACCGGGGAATGGCAGTTGTTTCGTTTCTTTTCGTTTTTTTTCCTGATCGCGAGGTTAATTGCTACAGGAGTACAGTCTTTTTTTGGTTAAGCAAGTTTTCGAAGATGCTGTCGGACTGGAGCTGTCATTTGGGGATAGTGGAGGGGCCTGGTTGTAACCCATGCCTTCGTGAAGTATATCCCGAAATCTGGATCTAATCTAACAAGTTTCTCAATAAAGTAGATCACTTGGATTCCTGGATCCCTGAAGACGATGGGCGAGTCGCTCATCGAAATGTCGGAGGAAGATATGGAGAAATTTACCCGGTGTGAAACCCGAGAGATCTTCACACATATTATTCGCCGGGAAAACACCAAATCTTACATTGTGTTAAAGTGTGTCCCCGACTAGGGATTTTAAAATTGATTTCGATTTTAATCGAAAATCAATTATCACACTTCGATTTTTGATTTAATCAAATTCGACTTTTTGAAAAATCGATCAAAATCGATTATGGCCGATCGATTTTCAATTTTTATTTTGCTATAGAATTTGAATTTTGCCACCTCGCTTTGCTCCGAGCCGTGCAATTTCATTCTGCATCGCAGTTGGGGGAGGGGAGGCAAAGTGCTTCGGACACCGGCAGGTTGGAGTTGTAGGGCTGCGGATTTTTATTACAATTCTGGTCTTTCCGGCGGGTACTCGCGGTCGAAAGTAATACACTGTAGACCGCGAGACGAAGATTCGAAATGATAATATGCGTTGACATTGTGCCTTTTTCGTAAACGTTTTCTCAATAAATTGCTTCAGAGCACTCCCCTTCTTCAAAATAGATTCGTCCATTCCGAGAATGGTCTTCTGGGCATAGGCCATGTAGTTTCAATCGCACTGTACTGTAGGCTGCGTGGGTTGGCCAGTATGCGTAGATTTTGATCACCGTGCTACTTGTGTTGCGTCCGTGTCGTGACGATCGTAGAGCTGTTTGCCACCCGTTGCATCAGCCATGGGTCCTCCAAGTGCTGTTTCGCAGTTTATTAGCAAGCGAACAATTAATAATAAAATCTTCGCTAAGTGTTCAAAGTGTCAACTTAGTTTGACAATGTTTGAGGGCTTGAGTAAAGAAATTTTTTGAAAAGTACACAGATGCCGTAAACGAAAATTTGTGTCCATAGGCTTGTTCCCATCGTCGATTTCCGTCAGTTCAATCATTAATGCTCTCACCTCCCCCGTCAACTCCACGATTAAGACCGCCGAGCCGAGCAGATTCCTCAGGAGGATTTTCTCGTCCAGATAGTCGCGGTAACATTTTAGGACCTCTAGACAGATATTTCCGCAATGCCTCTGCATTTTCTGGTGAGCTCACTATTCAGAAGATTGGTAAGGTTTGATACTATATACTCCAAGCTCGGCTTGCTTTCACACAACGCACTAGCGTGGGGTGTTGAAACTAATGCTAATCAGGATCGGGTTGGTGGCGTGCCAATGGAACTGCGCCAGTTCGTAAACCGCCCTCCAGTCGACCGTAAGTCTAACACTTCAAGCATGGCAGTAAATTAATGGAGAATATTCCCACATATACAAAGTAGCCAGCAGGATTTTATCTATAGTTGCCTCTCCCGTGCCGTGTGAGCGACTATTTTCTCACGTTGGGTTAATTGCAACTCAGGTGCGAAATGGATTATCCGGAAATCATTTACATATGTTAGTTTTTTGAGTCCATCCCTGAGGAACACTGGTTCCACGGCTTTGGAAACAAGAAATAAATAAAATTCTGTTTTTCATTTAGTGGTATGCCCACTTCTCAATATACAATTCTTATTGCTGCTAATTTACATGCAATTTGCTTGTTATATTACCTATATGTATATAAGTATCTTGTATAGATTATTAATTTCCTGCATACCTTATTGATATCTTTAAAATAGTATACTGTATTAATAAATTTAACCGTATTCAATTCTTATCCCTAGTGCTTCCATTTACCCATATGTTGCATTTGGTTACAACAGCACATCCGTATTTCAGCCGACAATTACGTCACTATTTTAAAATATCGATTTCGATTACGATTTTTCGATTATTTTGGGAAAAAAATCGAATTTTTAGAAAATAATTTTAAAAGCCATAATCGAAAGTCGATTAATCGAAAATCGATTTTGGTTTGAAATTTCCAATCCCTTTTCCCGACACCGGCCGGCCTTTCCACGCACAAGAGCCCTCACCTCATGCAGCTGTAACTTGAGTATTGATTCGTTGAATTTACGTTATGTGAGAAGGGTGAAATTTGTATTTTTATGTTATGTTTATATTGTTACATTGGTGATCACTTTATCCATATCCATTTAGTACTATATTTCTTCATTGCGCTTTTGAATGAGCGATCACTTGGTCCTTTGGTTCACCTAGTTACGTCTTGTACCTTAAATAAGTATTGGTCCTTAGGGCCGCATACTTCTAATGAAGGACTTTTTATTGAATTCATTGTATTGAACTATGCCCCGGATCATCCAGTTATACTATGCCATTTTATGTTACTATTTCTCATAATATCGCAAGGGTGATGGCACATAAACTGGCACAGATAGAGATGGTAAATAGAGAATGGTAAATAGAGATATTTTTTAATTTTCCGTTTGTATGAGTTGTCTATATAGCAATAGAAGTGATTGTTTCATATGTAAAAGCGATAGTTATGTGTATTTGTTCTCTTGCGGAGATCAGCATAGGCGTAATTCTTTCCGCAAATGTATCACTAATTTGAGTAATTTGAGTCACTCTCCTCACACCTTGTCTTTCCTCTTTCCTATACGCTCATCCTTATCTTCAGAAACTGGAATGGACTGCAGGTCTATTCTCTCCACCGCGAAGTCTCTAAGGACGACCTTCCTTACTCTACGTCGTACGATCTAGGAATCGGCTGCTTGTGCTTTATTCTTGCGCAAGATGCGGTTTATCATCTTCGCTAGACAAGCTGATTGTATAAAAGCAGAATAATCAAAATTAAAAAGTTGTTGCTCGAATGGCACGTATGCCTCCCGCAACCTGTAAATCCGCGACCCAGATTAAAAAAATAGAAAAACTACTACGCTATTTAGAGTAGGCGGAATCGTTAGATGATAATAAAAATAACTAATCGACAGATTATACGAAACCTATGTATTGATAGTAACTCTTATGGCACTGCGCTAGGAATATATACCAATGAAATATCAAAAACCTTAGATGAAAAAAGGGAACGATAGAGAACGCTGAGAGCATAAGAAAATGTGAACGCAGGAAGCAACGCTAATGATAACAACGCGTCCTTAGTTCCCTCATTTAATATCTTAATAAGACTACTTAAGGGGATCGAGTTGGTGTAGTGGCTGGAGTACTGGCCTCCCATCCCGAGGGCCCGGGTTCGATTCCCACTTGAGTGCCTAGTGGAGGGCATTTCAAGTCCAGTACTCCGTCCGTCGGATGGGACTTAAAGCGGTGGTCTCTTTGGCGTCTTTCGTTAAGAGTAGGTTAATGCCGATACCGGGTTTCTCTCCACCCTTCTTCCGTTCCCTGCAAACTCCTACCATTACCCAATTATCCACCTATCCTAGATTGCGCAAATGACCTCAGCCGTCGGTCGCCTCCCCTGAATAGCCAACCAACCGAGACTACCTAAGGTTACATTGCCTCACGTTTCAGGTGATATAAACTGGTAGATTTATTTTTCGAATTTATTCGACAAGAATATCAATAGCAATGACAGTCTCTTTGATGCAGGGAAATTCCAGTATCATTTCTTGTTCCTACGAGGCGTACTTCTAAACGTAGTCGACGGTTTGAAAGTCTCAGCTAGAATTTATCAAGAAGCATGAAACTTGCTTTCAAAAATGCCAAAATATACGGTGCTTCGTGTGTCATCATGTAAGCAATGTTGTAGATTTGCCTAATATCTCTGACACTGTAAAAAGTATTCGCAATCTCTTTAATGTTTTTTTCTGTAAACATTTAAGTGTTAATCGCCTTACGATATGGATTAACTTCTAAAGTAAACTTTCGCTCACTCTGTTACTTTCCAATCTGAATCCGGAAACTAGAAGAACTCGAGTTCGATAACTGCTGTGTGCGAGAAAAGAACGGGGGCGATGCACAGTGAAAATATGCCTAAAACCCCAAAAACCTTTTTCTTCTGACAATAATTTGAAGTGGCTTAAATTGAATATAAATATACAGAGCATACTTTCTACCGAGAATTTTTCATATGAACCCTTAATTTATTTGATTAGTACACCCGAAATATGGGGATAGAAAATAATGGCGAATGTAGTGTCGGGACGTAACCTTTAAACAGACGCATATGGCGGAATATTTAGACGACAATCAAAAATACTTAAATTGTATTAATATCTATGAATATTGTCGGAACTGTGCATGTAGTTACCGCACAGAAAATTCTACGATTTCTACGAATTCTATGAAAAGCGCAATTCAACGATTATTTTGGAGAGCACTGTTTTCAATAAATACGCTCATCCTTTTAGAGCTACAAAAATCCTGCTAGAAGCAAAGGTATTATAAACTTAATTTGGTGAGTTGTGATGTTATTTATAAGGACACCGAAAATTCACTTGTCGATACTTGCGGACCCACGAGATATTGTTTATTTTCTTCCGGGGAGCCCCAGCCGGCTGGCCCTTAGCGCGCCCGGCCGCCAGTCGTTTGAATTATGACCTCAAGAAGGTTTCAATTTACTAAGAGCGTCTAGTCAGTGTTACTGGAAAATCTTACAAAATCTAATTTTATGCTTGCTTTGCTCCTCTGCTGCCTCACAATCTGTTACTTCTCAGCAGTTGTGTGGCAGAGTTTGGTGTAATTTTGAAATCTTTTGCTGTCAAGCCTAAAGTGCGTAGATGGTTACATTTAAGCGTTTAGGACTTTTTTACTGTCCATGATGAACCCGAGTATTAATGGATCCGTAAGATTTCGGTTACCATGCTCATTAGTTGAACATACATTTAATATACCTAAGAAGGAATACCATGCCATAAAGATAGTCATCATTGCATCCGTACGTAGTCATTGTGGCCATATGAGGAGGAAATGGGGAGAGTTCCATCTAAAAGAAGAAGTGTTTTTAAGGTATTTTTGGTACATCATATTCTTTCAACGACCGGGTGTTGATGGTAAGGCCTCTTCTAAGTCATAAATTCATAAGAGTCACAGTGAAACAACTATTTAAAATTATTTTAAGAGAAGACATGTTAGGTATGAGCATATCGTATCTGTGTGATAGTAAAAATTGAGACATGAAAGAGAAAAATGTGATCCTCTGGGTCAAGGTAAGTGCACTTATTTAAGTACATTACGAATAACGGCGCAATTCTTCTCTTTTCATTTTTACACTCTCCTCTTTTCTTGTCACAATTAGACCCAGACCTTATGCATGGATGGCCAAGAAAAAAATTTGCAGAAATTAGTTACCGTTCTAAACGGGGAAGAGTGAAAAAATTGGAACTTATTTTGAGAACGATGAACTTAATTTAGCCACCACTATGAATTTGAGGTCATGCGGCAATGAAGACGTAGCAAAACTATTATCAGGAGTAACGAAAGCTTCACCAGGTCGTGCATGTAAAATAATATCCCGTGAAAAGCACAAAAACAAGTTATTCGAGGATGTACAGCTAGAGTAGCTTTTTTCTTACTTATTTACAGCAACTTGCTAAAAGACAATACGTTTAAGAAGCTCATACATGACCTTTACCCTTCTTACTATTTCATTTCTGGACCTATGTGATCTTTCGCTGACGTCTGATTCTCAACATTAGCCTGTAAACTTTTAATTGTGAACATTTCAATTTGACGCATGTCTATGAATGTATTATTTAGCTATAACCAACAATCACTTTGTTATATTTTTATTAATTAATTTTTCAATCTAAGAATTAATTTTTTTTATGTTGTCTGTTATTTAGCCTAATTTCAATACTTTGGATGGATTGTCATCTTGATTCCGTATAAAATAAGGGGATTGTCAGATATGTGTAGGTTGATGTGCATAAACTGAGCTATTCAATTTGATATTGGAGAAACAAAACAAAAAAGTGAAATAGGACATATGAAATTCCATTTCAATCTCTTTGGTACGATAATTTGAGACTGTGTAATTCTTAGTAATTTTAACCAAATCCATATGCAATTTTTACCCATGCATGTGATAATGAAGTAATATTATGTTTTATCTTTTTTCTTTCCTCTGAATGCATACAAATTGAATAAAACCGAATGAAAAGATTACAAATTGATTGTTGCGTAACGGTTTTCTAACTCACTGCAATACCCGTTGTACGCACTAACAGCTTGATAATTTCTTCACTTTTTGAATTTGCTGCGTAGTTGGTAATATGTACGGTGAGAGTAATGTTACATTTTAAAAACCTTGGTCCAAACACAACGGAGAAACTACTACTTACTTGGAAGAAATATTAATTCATGCTTAAGGATTTTCAAGCTATTCTACTTAGTATCCGCATTTTCTTTTCACTATTATTGAAGATTTGACTTCAGATTCGTAATAAAAGGCCCCAATAAAACCCTAAATACCATGTTTCATAAAAATGTTTCTATTACCTCTATTTATGGTGAACATTTCCTATTCCGGACCACTGTGAGCGGGACACAGCGGTGGGGCGGAGCCTATGTCACATCACGAGTTAAGTGTATTTTGTGGGAGAATAAATTTCAGCCCGTACTGACGCATGTGATCGTGAAGAGTTCAGTGCCTGGCTTGCAGCAGGAGGCTGGGACCGCGTTTCTTGCTTCTGTTCCAGTATCATTAAACAGTTCCGTTATTATTTCCGAAGCCCAAAGAGAATGCTTGTTATTCATCAGTTGTATTTTTTAGTTCCGATATTAATTTTTAAAATCGTGGGGAAACGAAATTTATTCAATGAAATTCAATTTTTATTAATTAAGGTAACTAAAGGTGAAATACAGCTGAAACAAATATAACGAAAATAATATCATATGGCAATATCATTTAAGCATTACAATGCAATAATGTGTATGAAAGCTATTCCACAATAATTAACGTCGTTCAGAGTATCCAAAATATATACCTATGCATGGCTTCCATTTGATTTACATTACGATTTACGTCCATTTCATATATTCTTTTCCATGCTGTATTAAGTAGAGGCCAAACATAAAATGGAGATAAAAGAAACTAAAAACTTGTTTTTCCTTTTTACTCGAGATTAATTTGCGATTCACTCAAGGGTTAAGTCTTCCATAAGAGAAGTGAATAATTTGCCAACAGACCGTAAGAAATGGGGTCTAATCTACATGAATCCAAATCCCCTTGGCTTTTCGGACTACCAAAAGCACGTAAACCGAATATTCCATATTCGCCCCGTAGTAGGCCACTACAGATGTCTAATATCAAACTAGATTCCTTGATGCTAAAAATCTCTTCGCATCAGTTCCTGTTAAAGAGGTTGTAACCATAGTGATTGATAAAAAATTCGCTAAATTCTAATTTATAAGTCAATATCTAAAATAACTATTTGAATTTCCACAATTCGCTGTTATCAGATAGTTTCCGTAACTGTGCGCGGTACTTAACCGCAGCACATTTTTCCAATCATGAGAATAAAATAGTGGTTAAATATTTCGGGTTTAAAAATACAAATGGAAGTTCTTAAAATAGTATTAAATTGTTTACTCAAGACAAAATAAATGTGGGGGACTGTGGCGGAGCGATGAAAGCATATTTTAAGGGCCGTGTTTTGCAACCGGTGTGCATATTAGGATCCGGGAAAACAAATAAGTGTGGCACGAGATTATTATGGGAAAATGAAAAATGTATGGCCGGCATTTCTTCTGAATTCTTTACTTTCACGTCCGATATATGGTGAAAGAATTGGAAGTACTATTACCAACCTACAGACTGATCACTGTAAAGCTTCGATTATCCGTGCTAATTAATGGAGAGGTGTGCCCAATCCGATGAATAGAGTAACTTAGAAGACTGCACCATCAAACTGTCCATCACAACCATTAAAGTAGTCAGTTACGGAACGCAAACTCAGGGCACGTAATTGACTTCGGAAGAACCAGAATAAATGAAAATTTCAAGCTACAAATAATGAAAAAGTTTTCGTCGATATTGAGTGATATTCGAGCATATTGAAATAAAAATCAAAGTGTTGCTATTTACCGCAGAATAAGAACGAACTTCGTATAAAAAGGACAAAATAAATTCGACCCAAGTTTCGTTGACACTGCAACAGACCTAGCGATGATGCAGAATCAACGAAACCTGAGTCGATTAAAGCATTACTTTTATCTGTGGTAAATTGCAAATATAGTTTTCGATTTGACCCCAATATTCCGTTATGACATCGATAATAGTAGGGTCAAATACATCTTAAATACGTAATGGTGACATCAAAATCAACCACATGTGGGACCCAGTGGCCAATAAAACATTCCCGGCCAAATCTTTCTCCCCCCCTTTCCGTCTCTCCCATTTAAGAACCATCATTGATATATACACAGCGGAACAAAGGCAGTGAGCAATTATTACCTTAAAGAAGTGAACAGCATGGGTCTCGAAATCGTCGTAGAGACGAAACCAGACAAAACGGGGCATGTGTTTGATAAATCTTCTGCCGAGCCATGAGCCGCGAATACTTCAGCAAAGAGGTACTATTTCCGCCGACGATATTTTTTTATTTA
Source organism: Platycnemis pennipes (assembly GCA_933228895.1). Lineage (NCBI taxonomy): Eukaryota > Metazoa > Arthropoda > Insecta > Odonata > Platycnemididae > Platycnemis > Platycnemis pennipes. Next base: position 50,467,794 of record OW121846.1, read on the forward strand.
TAAATTTGATTGTAGTGATTTCTATATTATAACATGCAAATGTTTAACACTTTCAACGCGTGCATGCACATTAAAATATAACGTTGTATAACATATGTTAATGTATGTATAGCAATGACTGATGTCCTTAAGAAAATACAAATCTATAATTAATTATTTAATGCATACATATAAAAGACTAACAAAGTAAAACATATAGTACTTTGTAGTAGCTATCAATCCAGCCTCTATATTACCTAATTTTTCTCATGTATTACAGTTGCATGTCCCTCCAGCTAGGCATTTATTTTCGATATCTTGTTCAAAATAATGTATTTTTTCCTTTGAAAAAGAAACTCGGAAGAAACGAGGGATAACGCGTGTGTAATCATCCTTTAAAAATTGGCTGTCGGGGCCATCTATTGGTGAAAACATAGAACTACGTCACCATAAAGCAATGCATTGGATAAACGAATCAGACGGGGAAATGGCGGGATCCGAAGAGAATTGATGGTTGCCTAACCATTGGAAATCGCAGGATACCCAGCTGGAGTGTTTATATTTTTATGACATGTAGTACAGTGACTCTTGGTTTCGAGTTAGTTGGTATTGTATGTATGGGGGAGCATTTTTTCGCATGTTGGAAAGTGTTCTCTCGCAACGATTATTCCAGATTGGATATGGTTACCCCTGCCAGACATCCTTACCGTGGCTTGAGGGTATTCTGTAGATATCTCTTTTAACCAGAGTATATAAATCAGACCAGAGAGAACAGTATATAAATACTAATCCATTTTTATGCATGATGTGTAGTGCAGGATTTGTGAAAATTCACCCCCTGCCACACACCGTTATAGTGGCTTGTAGGGTATTATGTATATGTACATGTATATATGTAGTATTCCTCAATATTTTGTCCTCTTGCACCTGTGAATGCAAAACTCGTTTGAGACGAAACGCTAGCAGTGCGCGATACTCATACCAGTGTCCCTCTCTTTCGAAGGTCGCATGTGCAAATCCCCTTCTGGGAATGGCAGTTGTTTCATTTCTTTTCGTTTTCTTTCGTTTTTATTTTTCCTGTTCCCGAGGTTAATTCACACAGGTATACTTTTTTTCGTTATGCAAGCTTTCGAAGATGCTCTTTGACTTCGACTGGAGCAGTCATTTAGGGATCGTGGTTTGACTCGGTGGTAACCCATGCTAAGTGCGCCCCGATGAGTGTTACAACGTGTTCCCGACACCGGCCGGCCTTTCCGCGCACAAGAGCCCTCACCGCATGCAGCTGAGAGTTGAGTATTGATTCGTTGAATTAACGTTATGTGAGAAGGGTGCTATTTGTATTTTTATCTTATATTTTTATAAAATTACATTAGTCATCACTTTATCCATATCCATTTAGTACTCTTATTTCTTCGTTGCGCTTTTAAATAAGCGATCAATTGGTCCTTCGGTTCACTAGTTAAAACTTGTACCTGAAATAAGTATAGGTCCTTTGGGCCGCATAGTCATAATGAAAAACTTTTTTAATTACTTCCTTGTATTGAACTATGTCCCGGATCATACAGTTTTTCAATGCCATTTTATCTCACTATTTCTCATTTAATAGCCTTTGTCATTGAGATGTTTGTTAAATTTCCGTTTGTATGATTTTTGCATTGTGCAATAGAAGTGATGCGTTTAATAAGTAAACGCAATAGTTATATGTACTCGTGCTCTTTCGGTGGTCAAAGTAGGCGTCTTCTTTCTGCGATTGGATGGCTTTTTATAGTTCTTTAGAGTTTTTTATTGCATTTAACTCTCTTGCACGAGTCACCGTCCTCACACCTTATCTATTCTCTTTTCCTATACGCTCACCCCTATGTGCAGAAACTGGAATGGACTGCCGGTCTCTTCTCTCCACGGCGAAGTTTCCAAAGACGACTTTTCCTTATACCACGTCGTAGGATCTAGGAATCAGCTGCTTGTGCTTTCTTCTTGCGCAAGATACGCTTTATCGTCTTCGCTAGACAAAATGATTGTATTCTAAGCAGAATTATCAACATAAAATAATTGTTGCTATAATGGCACTTATGCCTCCCGCAACTTGTAAATCCGTGACCCATATAAAAAAAAATAGAAAACTTACTACGCTATTTAGAGTAAGCGGAAAGGAAAGATGGTAATAAAAATAACTAATCGAATGATTATACGAAACCTATGTATTGATAGTAAATCTTATGACACTACGGTAGGAATATATACCAATGAATTATCAAAAACATTGAATGAAATAAAGGAAACGGTAGAGAGCGCTGAAAGCAGAAGAAAATCTGAACACAGGAAGCAAAGCTAATGATAACGTTAGTCTATAGTTCCATCATTTAATTTCTTAATGAGACTTCTTAAGGGGATATGGTTGGTTTAGTGGCTGGAGTACGGCCTCTCATCCCGAGTGCCCGTGTTCGATTCCCACTGGAGTGCCTAGTGGAGGGCAATTCAAGTCCAGTACTCCTTCCGTCGGATGGGACTTAAAGCGATGGTCTCCTTGTCGCCTTTCGTTAAGAGTATGCTAATGCAGACCCCAGGTTTCTCTCCACCCTTCCTATGTTCCCTTGACACTCCTACCATTATGCAATTATCCACCTATCGTAAATTGCGCAAATGATTTCAGCTGTCGGTCGTAGGGATTGGTAATTTCAATCCAAAATTGATTTTCGATTAATCGACTTTCGATTATGGTTTTTAAAATCGATTTTCTAAAAATTCGATTTATTTCCCTTAATAATCGAAAAATCGTAATCGAAATCGATATTTTTAAATAGTAACGTAATTGTCCGCTGAAATACGGATGTGCTGTTGCAACCAAATGCAACATATGGGTTAATAGAAGCGCTAGGGATAAGAATTGAATACGGTTAAATTTATTAATACAATATACTCTTTTAAAGATACCAATAAGGTATGAAGGAAATTAATAATCCATACAAGATACTTATAGGTAGTATAACAAGCAAATTGCATGTAATTTAGCAGCAATAAGAATTGTATATTGAGAAGTGGGCGTACCACTAAATGAAAAACATAATTTTATTTATTTCTTGTTTGCAAAGCGGTGGAACCAGTGTTCCTCAGGGATGGACTCCAAAAACTAACATATGTAAATGATTTCCGGATAATCCATTTCGCACCTGAGTTGCAATTAACCCGACGTGAGAAAATAGTCGCTCACACGGCACGGAAGAGGCAACTATAGATGAAATCCTGCTGGCTACTTTGTATATGTGGGAATATTCTCCATTAATTTACTGCCATGCTTGTAGGGTTAGACCTGCGGTCGACTGGAGGACGGTTTATGAACTGGCGCAGTTCGATTGGCAGGCCACCAACCCGATCCTGATTAGCGTTAGCTTCAACACCCCACACTAGTGCGTTGTGTGAAAGCCAGCCGAGCTTGGAGTATATAGTATCAAACCTTACCAATCTTCCGAACGGTGAGCTCACCAGAAAATGCAGAGGCATTGCGGAAATATCTGTCTAGAGGTCCTAAAATGTTACGGCGACTATCTGGACGAGAGGATCCTCCTGAAGAACCTGCTCGGCTTGGCGGTCTTAATCGTGCCGTTGACGAGGGAGGTGAGAGCATTAATGATTGAACTGACGGAAATCGACGATGGGAACAAGCCTATGGACACAAATTTTCGTTTACGGCATCTGTTTACTTTTCAAAAAATTTTGAATTTGACAAGCAAGTCAATATTCTTTACTCAAGCCCTCAAATATTGTCTCCAATGACGACGTTCCTTACTCCACGTCGTACGATGTAGGAATCGGCTGTTTTATTAATGTCTCATTATTTATCTGCCTCTACTTGAATATGTAGTGGTGAACATTCGGGTAGAGTTTTCCCGCCGTGTGTTTGAGCCTCTGTGTCTAAGTAACGGGTAATACCTATGCACAATCACTTACCATTCCATAATCAGCAATTATTTTTGTGTAATGTGCCAAGTTTCAAGACGTTATCTCAAAAAAATCAGTTTTGGACTTTTGTCCGCCAAAGTGCGATTTCAGCCCGCTGTGCGACGATGAATTAACAATTGTTAATTAATTATTACTTATTTTGTAACTGCTAGGAGGAGAGCTATTCGTTTTTCAAAAATTCATTACAAGATAATTTTTAATGTTCAATAGTAACTGCTATGTATCACACCAAGTTTCAATTGCCTGTAGGTCAATATTTAAATGTTCTTTATCATTTGGGCATAGAATTTCCCTGTACAATACTGCGTCATCAGCAAATAGACGAAGCTTACTTTTTCCCACCTTATGGATATCATTTATGTACAAAAGGAATAGTAGTGGACCTATCACTACATTTTGGGACACCCGAATTGACTCTAATTGCCGGTGAGGTAACACCGTCCCAAACCACCCTTTGCACCCGATCATGCAGAAAATCATTAATCCATGGTATAATGTTACTGTCTAACCCATAAGATTTTAATTTAAAAATTAGTTTACTATGAGACACTTAGTCAAATGCTTTCTTGAAATCGAGATATATAGCATCCACTGGAATATTTTTTTCGCCAGAAACTAAAATATCGTGTGAAAAGAGAGAAAGTTGAGTTTCACAGGATCTGCTCTTTCGGAAGCCTTGCTGAACATTGGACAATAAATGTTGGCTATATAGGTGTCCCATGACTGAACTGACATTTGTATGTTCCAGGACCTAGCATGAAATGGATTTGAGGGATATAGGTCTGTAGTTAGATGGCTGCTCCCTATCGCCACTTTTAAAAATGGGTGTTACATCGGCTGCTTCCCAGTCCATCGGTACGACGTGTTCGGTCAGGGATTTATTAAATACTATTTCAAAGTAGGGGGAAATTTCGGAGCCTAACTCTCTATATGCGCGGGAGGGAATTTGATCAGGGCCAGGAGATTTGTTGGGGCTTATATCTTTAAGTAACTTTTCAATACCTAGTTACTAGAGGTCTAGTAACACGACAGTTGAATCCCCGGAAGGTGGGTTAAAAACGGTTTGGAAGAAGGAATTTTGCAAAATAACTTTGTCAAGAGTGTTTGTGGCATTTCAACCCTATCATTTTTAAGTGAATGAACGGCAGACTTATGGCCTTGCACTTCCCTTGCGTACGACCAACAGACTTGTGGATTTTCTTTCAATTGTTCCCAAGTGTTTTTCTTTTGAATTCTGCAAATGCATTACTAAGATCTGTCTTTGCAGTGGATTTTGAAATTTTATAATTTACAATAATTACATAACGCTCATCAGTGGGCATATATTTACTAATTCTTTTCATTTTAGCATGACATATTCGCTGCCGTCTCAGGGATTTTCTCACTTCGGCATTGTACCACCTAGGTTCAGTGTTTTCTTTTTTGAATTTCCTAGGGATATATCAATTGATCCCAGAGCGCATGATATTAATGAACGACTTCCATGAATCGTTGGTACATACGTTTATGGAAGACTTTTTGAAATCCGATAAGGAATCTCTTAAATAAATTTTAAAGTTAGCAAAGTCTGCTCTTTTAATAGTGTAAATCTTTCTTTTTTGTTTAAAATTTTTATCTAAAGATAGTGAGAATTTTGCAGTTATAACTAACTCTGTGGTCACTGATTCCATCAACCGTGTCAATCATTGTCACATGTTGTGGGATGTTGGTTGCCAGTAAATCAAGAGTGTTATCCCCTCTATTAGGTGCTGTAGCTAATTGTGTCAGGGAGTTATTGGAAAACACATCTAATAGAGTCTCACAGATGTCCTTGTCCCTTCCTCCAGCTTTGAAGCAGTATGTTCTCCAGTCTATTTATGGTGCATTGAAATCTCCACCTATTATTATATTACGCTGCCTGTTACGGGACGTTATGGAATTTATCTGCTTAGAAAAGGGTATCTGAAATTATCTGAAAAAGGGTAAAGGGAAGGAAAGGAATCCCAAATTTTGCCTTTTTATGGAGAACATACATGGTTCCCCGAGAACCGGCATTCTTTCTCAAGAGTTGAAAGACGTTCATAATTTGTAGGATGATTCCAAAAATTATCCAAATAAAAAAAAAATTACCGCAGTTACGAGTGCACTGATCCATTCTCTCGATCCAATATCCTCGCCAAATCTTCAGTAAGTATAGAATCTTTAGAAATCAGTGACAAGATGCAAAGCCTGAAAAATTAAATTCGAGGAGTTATTATCCACACAACATGAGCAATCCAACGGAGTCTCGGTATTTCCAGGTCCTGCTGCGCGGAACCGGGCCGCGACGCGTGATCGAAAAATCGAGTTTATTCTCGGCGTCGCAAACTTTTTTCAAATATTTTTACGGAATAACCTAGAAATATCTTCAATTCATACTCTGATGAAGTATCCCAGAGACAATTTTCCGAATAAGGATTATATTGTCTACTTTATGTAAAATGTTTTCTAAAAAAAGGGTTCGGCATTTTGTGACGTAATTGCACTCAAAAATAGGCAAAAATATCTGACACTTATGCATAGTATAGACAAAGTACCATGTTCACAATAGGTAATGTATCTTATTTCATAAAAATCCCTTAGATATTCCTATATCTGCTCAACTTTTAAGATTTTCGAATGAAATGAGAGCGGGCGGTTTTTTCGAAATTTGGTCGTGTTTCAGCCTCTGTATCTAAGTAACGGGTAAAACCTATGCAAAATGAATTATCATTCCATAATTAGCAATTCTTTTTGTGTGTATATCCCAAGTTTCAAGACGTTATCTCAAAAAAAGCATTTATGGACTTTTGTCTCACAAGTGCGATTTCAGCCCACTGTGCGTCGGATGGGATGTTAAGCCGCAGTTGGCGCCTCTCGTTAAGAGCAGCCTGCGTCCGAAACCGAGTTTCAAAACACCCTTTTTTCCTTCCCTTCCAAGCCATCCATATATCATAAATTCCAGGTCTGATGTGTATTAGGGTGGATAGAGACTATATGGAAGAAAATTAGTGAAAAAAGCTCCTCTGTAAGTCAAAGTAGCATTATAAATTCCATACGGAGCGTACGAAAGGAAATATATTGTTGCTGTACATTAATTATATAAATAATATATTGCTGTAAATTAATTATATAACTTTGCATCGAAACTTGAATGCAAGATAACCAACGGTCCAAGACAAACATTGAAGTAGTCAGTTGCGGAACGCAAACCTAGACCACGTGATTGACTTCGGAAGAACCTGACTCATCGCCAAGTGTGATGAAAAAGTCAAATTACGAATAATCAGGTAGTTTTCGTCGATATTGAGTGATATTCGTACATATCGAAATGAAAACAAAATTTGCTATTTACCGCAGAATAAAAACGAAGTTGGTTCAAAAAGGACAAAATAAATTCGACACATGTTTCGTTGATACTGCAACATCGCCAGCTGGTCATCAGACCTGACGCTGTTGCAGTGTCCACGAAACCTGGGTCGAACTTATTTGGGACTTTTTTGAACGAAGTTCTTATTTAATCTGTGGTTAATTGCAAATTTTGTTTTCATTTCGATATGTTCGAACATCACCCATCTGATCGTCAGACATCATGATGTTGCAGTGTCAAGGAAGCACGGGTCGATAGAGGTATGCTTTTTATCTGTGGTAAATTGCAAATATAGATTTCATTTCGACCCCAATATTCCGTTATGTCATCGATAATAGTAGGGACAAATACATCTTAAATACGCAATGGTGACGTCAAAATCAACCACGTGTGGGACCCAGTGTTCAACAAAACATTCCCAGAAAATCTTTCTACCCCCCATTACACCTCTCCCATTTAAGGACCGTCAATGATATCTACACAGCGTAACAAAGGCAGTGAGCAATCATTACCTTTATGAATTGTGACCAGCAGGGATCTCGAAATGTCGTCGAGCCGACACCAAACAAAACGGGGAATGTATTTGATAAATCTTCTGCCGAACCGCGAGCCGCGAATACTTCAGCAAAGAGGTACTATTTCCGCCTAAGATAATTTTTGATTTACAGATTTGATTGTAGTGATTTCTATATTTTAATATTCACATGTTTAACACTTCCAACGCGTGCATGCTCATTAAAATAGATCGTTGTAATTCATATATTATTTTATGGATAGCAATGTCTAATAAGCTCAAGGAATTACTAATCTATAATTCATAATTTAATGCATGCATAGAAAAGACTTACAAAGTGAAACATATGTTACTTTGTAGTAGCCAGCAATCTAGCCTCTATTATGCCTGATTTCTCACATGTATTGCAGTTTTATGCCCCTTCAGCTGGGCATTTATTTTCGATCTTGTTGAAAATAATGAATTTTTTCCTTTGAAAAAGGAACTCGGAAGAAAAGAGGGATAACGCGTGTGTAGTCATCCTTTAGAAATTGAATGTTGGGGCCATCTATTGGTGAAAATGTCCCCACCAAAAAAAAACCAGCTGGAGTGTTTATATTTTTGTGACATGTAGTACAGTGACTCTTGGTTTCGAGTTGGTTGGTATTGAATATATGGGGGAGCATTTTTTTCGCATGTTGGAAACTGTTCTCTCGCATCAATTATTCCAGATTGGATATGGTTACCCCTGCCAGACATCCTTACCGTGGCTTCAGGTTATTCTGTAGATATCTCTTTTAACCAGAGTATATAAATCAGACCAGAGAGAACAGTATATAAATATTAATACATTTTTGTACATGAGTAGTAATGCATTTTTTGGGAGAATTCACCCCCTGCCATACACCTTTATGGTGGCTTGTAGGGTATTATGTAGATGTAGATGTAGTTGTATATATGTAGTATTCCTCAACATTTTGTGCTCTTGCACCTGTGAATGCAAAACTCGTTTGAGACGAAACGCTAGCAGTGCGCGATACTCATACCAGTGTCCCTCTCTTTCGAAGGTCGCAAGTTCAAATCCCCTCCAGGGAATGGCAGTTGTTTCATTTCTTTTCGTTTTCTTTCGTTTTTATTTTTCCTGTTCGCGCGCTTAATTCGTACAGGAGATCGCTTTTTTTTGGTTGTGCAAGCTTTCGAAGATGCTCTTCGACTTCGACTGGAGCAGTCATTTGGGGATCGTGTTGTGACTCGGTTGTAACCCATGCTAAGTGCGCCCCGATGTGTGTTAAAACGTGTTCCCGACACCGGCCGGCCTTTCCGCGCACAAGAGCTACCACCACATGCAGCTGAGACTTGAGTATTGATTCATGTGAGTCATGTGAGAAGGGTCCAATTTGTATTTTTATGTTTTTTTTGTTTAATTACATTAGTGTTCACAGTATCCATATCCATTTAGTACTCTTATTTCTTCATTGCGCTTTTGAATAAGCGATCAATTGTGTCTTTGGTGCCACTAGTTAAGCCTTGTACCCTAAATAAGTATTTTCCATTAAGATTGCATAGTGCTAATGAAAGTCTTTTAATTATTTAATTGTTTGAACTTCGCACCAGATTATGCAATTATACTGTGCCATTTTGTCTTACTATTTCTCATATTATCGCCTTTGTCATTGAGATATTTGTTAAATTTCCGTTTGTATGATTTGTGCTATTGGCAATAGAAGTTGTATATTTCATAAGTAAACGCGATAGTTATATGTATTCGTGCTCTTGCGGCGGTCAAAGTAGGCGTAGTTGTTTCCACGATTACGTCTTGTACCTGAAATAAGTATTGTTCCTTAGGGCCGCATACTTCTAATGAAGGACTTTTTATTGAATTCATTGTATTGAACTATGCCCCGGATCATGCAGTTATACTGTGCCATTTTATGTTACTATTTATCATTATATCGCAAGGGCGATGGCACATAAACTGGCACACATAGAGATGGTAAATAGAGAATGGTAAATAGAGATATTTTTTAATTTTTCGTTTGTATGAGTTGTGCAATTAGCAATCGAAGTGATTTTTTCATATGTAAAAGCGATAGTTATGTGCATTTGTGCTCTTGCAGAGGTCAAAGTTGGCCTAATTCTTTCCGCAATTGTATTGTCTTTTTATAGTTCTTTACCCTTTTTATTGCATTTGACTATCTAACCCGAGTTACTCTCCTCACCCCTTGTCTATCTTTTTTCCAATACGCTCACCCTTATCTCCAGAAACTGCAATGGACTGCCGGTCTCTTCTCTTCACGGCGAAGTCTCCAATGACGACCTTCCTCCCTCCACGTCGTACGTTCTAGGAATCGGCTGCTTGTGCTTTATTCTTGCGCAAGATGCGCTTTATCGTCTTCGCTAGACAAGCTGATTGTATAAAAGCAGAATTATCAACATAAAAAAGTTGTTTCTCGAATGAAACTTATGCCTCCCGCAACCCGTAAATCCGCGTCCCAGATAAAAAAATAGAAAAATCACTATGCTATTTAGAGTAAGCGGAAAAGAAATGATAATAACAAATAACATAAATCGAATGATTATACGAAAGCTTTGCATTGATAGTGAAGCTTTTGACATGCGGTATGAATATATACCAATGAGTTATGAAAAACCTTTGATGAAATAAAGGGAACGATAGAGATCGCTGAAAGCAGAAGAAAATCTGAACGTAGGAAGCAACGATAATGTTAACGTCGCGTACTTAGTTCACTCATTTAATGTCTTAATGAGACTACTCAAGAGGATCGGGTAGGTGTTGTGGCTAGAGTACTGGCCTCCCATCCCGACGGCCCCGGTTCGATTTCTACTTGAGTGCCTAGTGGAGGGCATTTCAAGTCCAGTACTCCATCCGTCGGATGGGACGTAAAGCGGTGGTCTCCTTGGTGCCTTTCGTTAAGAGTGGGTTAATGCCGACACCGGGTTTCTGTCCACCCTTCCCCCTGTCCTGTAAACTCCTACCATTACTCAATTGTCGACCTTTCCTAAATTGCGCAAATGACTTCAGCTGTCGGTCACCTCTCCTATAATAACTAACCAACCAAGACTACCTAAGCTTGCATTGCCACACTTTTCAGGTGGTATAAACTGGTTGTTTTTTTTCGAAATTATTCGACAAGAATATCAATAGCAATGACAGTCTCTTTGATGCAGGGAAATTCCAGTATCATTTCCCCTTCCTTCGAGCAAACCTCTAAACTAAGTCAAGGGTTTGAAAGACTATGCTAGAAATTATTAAGCAGCTTTACCTAGGGATAGGAAATTTCAATCCAAAATCGATTTTCGATTAATCGACTTTCAATTATGGTTTTTAAAATCGATTTTCTAAAAATTCGATTTATTGCCCTAAATAATCGAAAAATCGTATACGATATCGATATTAAATTCAAAGCTCGCGAGCTAGCCGCAAAAACTTTAACGGAGTTAACCGCTGAGATGCACGATGGCAAGATATTCCACAGAGAAAAAATCATTCGGAAATCGATATTTTTAAATAGTAACGTAATTGTCCGTGGAAATACGGATGTGCTGTTGTAACCAAATGCAACATATGGGTTAATAGAAGCGCAAGGGATAAGAATTGAATACGGTTGAACTTATTAATACAAATATTATTTTAAAGATATCAATAAGGTATGCAGGAAATTAATAATCCATACAAGATACTTATATACATATAGGTAATATAACAAGCAAATTGCATGTAATTTAGCAGCAATAAGAATTGTACATTGAAAAGTGGGCATACCACAAAATGAAAAACAGAATTTTATTTATTTCTTGTTTGCAAAGCCGTGGAACCAGTTTTCCTCAGGGATGGAGCTCAAAAAACTAACATAAGTAAATGATTTCCGGATAATCCATTTCGCACCTGAGTTGCAATTAGCCCGACGTGAGAAAATAGTCGCTCACACGGCACGAAAGAGGAAACGATAGATAAAATCCTGCTGGCTACTTTGTATATGTGGGAATATTCTCCATTAATTTACTGCCATGCTTGTAGGGTTAGACTTGCGGTCGACTGGAGGGCGGTTTACGAACTGGCGCAGTTCCATTGGCACGCCACCAACCCGATCCTGATTAGCGTTAGCTTCAACACCCCACACTACTGCGTTGTGTGAAAGCAAGCCGATCTTGGAGTATATAATATCAAACGTTACCAATCTTCTGAACGGTGAGCTCAACAGGAAATGCAGAGGCATTGCGGAAATATCTGTCTAGAGGTCCTAAAATGTTACGGCGACTATCTGGACGAGAGGATCCTCCTGAAGAACCTGCTCGGCTTGGCGGTCTTAATCGTGCCGTTGACGAGGGAGGTGAGAGCATATAGATTGAAATGACGGAAATCGACGATGGGAACAAGCCTATGGACACAAATTTTCATTTACGGCATCTGTGTACTTTCCAAAAAAATTTGAATTTGACAAGCAAGACAATATTCTTTACTCAAGCCCTCAAATATTGTCGTATAGTTGTCCGTCCTGAAAATGTTAATAGTTAACAAACATCCGTATATTTTGACTATTTCTTTTTTTCGGGATTCATCCTGCATTTATTTAAATAGTATAACAATAATACGCTATCTCTCTTGCTAGCTTCATGAGGCTAATGAAAGAGGCTATAAAAATAAGGAAAAGACCATCGAACATCAACCGTGAAGACGGTTATACTTTGGGGAACAATTTAAAACGAATTTTTACAACAAACGAAAAACATTCAGGCAACAATGGGGTCCACTCCTATATATGGGACGAATAGTGAGGAAACGACAGACCAGATAACCTGACGAAGCTAGCAGGAGGGCTACCGAAATATTGTTATACTATTTAAATAAACGCGGAATGGATCCCAAAAAAAATAGTCAATAGTGCATCCGCGGAAGCCTACGAGTTAAACTTCCGTGCACTTTCCTCATCCAATCGTGGTGATGGCGGAGGTAAGGGAAATTCTGCTGTTGCTGCATCAGAATCACTAGCCAGGTCCATTTCGTCCTCAGACTTATTATCATATTCACTGTTTGCCGTTCTCTTTCTTTTTGGCGCACTAACATAAACCTCAATCTTGTGCACCTTCTTCAGATGACTGATCAAAGTACTAGTCGAGCCACAGTAAGTCAAACTCAGTTGACACTTTGAACACTTAGCGAAGATTTTATTATTAATTGTTCGCTTGCTAAAAAACTGCCAAACAGCACTTGGAGGAGTCATGGCTGATGCAAAGGGCGGCAAACAGCTCTCCGATCGGCACGACACGAACGCAACACAAGTAGCACGGTGATCAAAAACTACGCCAAACTCAGGCAGCCTACAGTACAGTGCGATTGAAACTTCATGGCCTATGCGCAGAAGACCATATTCGGAAACGGACGAATCTATTTTGAAGAATTCGAGTGCTCTGAAGCGATTTATTGAGAAAACGTTTACAAAAAAGGCACAATGTCAACGCATATTATCATTTCGAATCTTCGTCTCGCGGTGTACAGTGTATTACTTTCGACCGCGAGTAACCGCCGGAAAGACCAGAATTGCAATAAAAATCCGCAGCCCTACAGTTGGCAACACCAGCCTACCGGTGTCCGAAGCACTTTGCCTCCCCTCCAAGGTTCCTCCAACTGCAATGCAGAGTGAAATAGCACGGCGCGAAGCAAAGCGATGTGGCAATATTCAAAATCTATAGCAAGATAAAAATCGGAAATCGATCGGCTATAATCGATTTTGATCGATTTTTCAAAAAGTTGACTTTGATTAAATCGAAAATCGAAGTGTGATAATCGATTTTCGATTAAAATCAAAATCGATTTTACAATCCCTACTTTAACCCTTTCGCTGATGTGAACGTACCTACTGTCCATGCAAAAAGTCAACATGCTGGAGTTTGAAGTGTTCTATCTCAATAACCTATTCGTCGATTGCAATGAAATAAATTAAAAATGAAAGAAAATTTATTTCTAAGTTTTTGAAATACCATCGGCGATTCTTCTCCGTTTTAACACATTTTTTAATAGGTTTTATATGAAAAAAGCACGGTTTTAAGCTCCAATTTTATGGATAATTTTTCAAAACATTCTCAAGTTATAAACAAGAGACTTCAAAAGGAGAAAGATCAATCTTTTTTAAATGCAGAACTTAATTAAACAAAACAGAATTTATTCTGAAGCAGAACCTTGTAACTATTTATTAGTAGTAGTATTAGTAGTAGTACGATCGCACGGTAGGCTGCTGTGAACGTACTTTTTCGTTCTCACTGTAGTGGTTTCACACTTGCTTTCAAAAGATGATTAAAATAAACGGTGCTTCCTGCGTCGTCAAGTAAGCAACGTTGTAGATTTGCCTAATATCTCTGGCTGTGTAAAAAGTATATGCAATCTCTATAATATTTTTTTAGGTTAGGGGTCTTATTACGAATCTAAAGTCAAATCTTCAATATTATTGAAAGCAAAATGGCTAACACTAAGTAGAATATCTTGAAAGTCTTTAAACAAGAAATTAATGTTTCTTCCAAGTAAGTAGTAGTATCTCCGTTGTGTTTGGACCTAGGTTTTAAAAATGTAACATTACTCTCGCCGTACCTATTACCAACTACGCAGCAAATCCAAAAAGTGAAGAAATTATCAAGCTGTAAGTGCGAACAAGGGGTAATACAGTGAGTTATAAAAGCGTTGCGTAACAATCAATTATATTTTTTTCATTCGTTTTTGTTAAATATATATGCATACAGAGGAACAAAAAAGATAAAACATAATATACCTTCGTTATCACACGCATGCGTTAAAATTTCATAGTGATTGAAAGAATTACACAGACTCAAATTATCGTGACTAAGCGTTTGTAATGGAATTTCTTATATCCCTTTGCACTTTTTATTTTTATTTCCTCAATATTAAATTCAATAGTTCATTTCGAACACATCAAACTTCTCCTCTGACAATCCCTTTATTTTGTACTGAATCATTATGAAAATCCAACCAAAATATTGGAAATATAAAATAACAGACAATAGAAAAGATTTTAAAAATTTAAAAAAGCATTTTAAAAATTAATATTGGAACTATGATATACTACCGATGAATAACAAGCATTCTCTCGGTGCCTCGGAGATAATGACGGACCTGTTTAATGACACTGAAGCAGAAGCAAGAAACGCGGTCACAGCCTACTCTGCAAGCCGGGTATAAAACTCTTCATGATCACATGTGTCATTTCGAGCTGGAAGTTATTCTCTTACGAAATTCACTCAACTCGTGATGTGACATAGCCTCCGCCGCGACGCTGAGTCCGTCGATTATAATTACCTTAGTGATCACTTTATCCATATCCATTTGTGTACTGTATTTCTTCATTGCGCTTTTGAATGGGCGATCATTTGGTCCTTTGGTTCACCTAATTACGCCTGGTACTCGAAATAAGTATTGGTCCTTAGGGCCACATAGTGTAATGAAGGACTTGTATGAAGGACATAATCATATTTAGAGTTAGTGGAAGAGAAATATTATAAATAAAAAAAATATTCGAATGATTATACGAAACCTATGCAATGATAGTAAATCCTATGACACTGCGGTAGAAATATATACCAATTAAATATCAAAAATCTATGATGAAATAAGGGAACGATAGAAAGCGCTAAAAGCAGAAGAAAATCAACGCTAATGATAACGTTAGTCCTTATTTCCATCATTTAATTTCTTAATGAGAATACATGAGGGGATCGGGTTGGTGTAGTGGCTGGAGTACTGGCCTCCCATCCCGAGGGCTCGGGTTCGATCCCCACTTGAGTGCCTAGTGGAGGGCATTCCGGGGAAGGGAAGTCCAGTACTCCGTCCGTCGGATGGGATGTAAAGCGGTGGTCTTCTTGGCGCCTTTCGTTTAGAGCATACTAATGCCGACGCCGGGTTTCTCTCCACCATTCCTCCGTTTCCTGCAAACTCCTACCAATACCCAATTATCCACCTATCCTATATTGCGCAAATGACCTCAGCTGTCGGGTGCCTCCCCTGAATAACCAACCAACCGAGACTACCTAAGGTTGAATTGCCTCACGTTTCAGGTGATATAAACTGGTAGATTTATTTTTCGAATTTATTCGACAAGAATGTCAATAACAATGACAGTCTTCTTTATGCAGGTAAATTCCAGTATCATTTCCCCTTCCTACGAGGCGTACCTCCAAAAGTAATTGAGGGTTTGAAAGACTAAGCTCGAAATTATTAAGCAGCTTTAAATTTGTTTTCAAAAGATGACAAAATATACTGTGCTTTTTGGGTCATCATGTAAGATGCGTTGTAGATTTTCCTAATATCTATGGCTCTGTAAAAAGTACACGCAATCTCTTTAATGTTTTTTTCTGTAAGCATTCAAGTTTTAATCGCCTTACGATATGATATAACTTCTATAAGTCTACTTTCGATCACTCTTATACTTTGAAAGATGAATCCGGAAACCAGAAGAACACGAGTTCGATAACGGCGGCGTGCGAGAAAAGGACGGGGGCGAAGCACAGTGGAACGGATCGCGAAAACATGCCAAAAACCCTAAAAAACGTTTTTCTTTTGCAAATAGTTTGAAGTGGCTTAAATTGAAGATAAATATCCAGAGAATACTTTTTAACGAGAATTTATAATATGAATCTTCAATTTATTTGATAAATACACCCGAAATATGGGGATAGAATATAATGGCGAATGGAGTGTCGGAATGTAACCTTTAGGCAGACGCGTACGGCGGAAAAATTAGTCGACAATCAAACATGTTTCAATTGCAATAATATCCATTAATATTGACGGAACTGTGCATGAAGTTATCAAACAAAAAAATAAATGTGTTTAGCGCAATACTACGATTATTTTGGAGAGCACTGTTTTCAATAAATACGCTCATTCTTTTAGAGCTACAAAAAATCCCTGCTAGAAGCATAGGTATTATCAACCTAATTGAGTGAGTTGTAATGTTGTTTGTGAGGACACCGAAATTCACCTGTGGATACTTGCGGACCCACGAGATATTGTTTATTTTCTTCCGGGGAGCCCCAGCCGGCTGGCCCCTAGCGCGCCCAGCCGCCGGTCGTTTGAATTATGACCTCAAGAAGGTTTCACTTTACTAAGCGCGTCTAGTCAGTGTAGTAACGCTTACAAAGTCTAATTTTATGATTACTTTGCTTCTCTTCTGCCTCACAATCAGTTACTTCTCAGCATTTGTATGGCAGAGTTGGGTGTAATTTTGAAATCTTGTGCAGTCAAGACTAAAAGTTCAAAGATGGTTACCATTAAGCGTTTGTGATTTTTTTACTGTCCATGTTGAACCCGAAGATTAATGGATCCGTAAGATTTCGGTTAGCATACTCATTTGTTGAACATACATTAAATTAGCTAAGAAGGATAACCATGCCATAGAGATAATCATCATTGCATCCGTACGCAGTCATTGTGGCCACGTGAGGAGGAAATGGGAAGAGTTCCATCGAAAAAAAAGAAGTGTTCTTAAGCTATTGTTGGTACATCATATTCTTCCAACGACCGGATGTTGATGCTAAGGCCTCTTCTAAGTCATAGATTCATAAGGGTCACAGTAAAACAACTATTTGAAATTATCTTAAAAGAAGACATGTTAGACGTGAGGAGATCGTATTTGTGTGATAGTAAAAATTGAGACACGAAAGAGAAAAATGTGATATTCTGGTTAAATAGTGACATTATTTAAGTTCATTACGAATGTGGAAGTTATTATTTTCTTTTAACTTTTACGCACTCCTCTTTTCATGTCACTATTAGATCCAAACCTTATGCATGGATGGCCAAGAAAAATATTTGCAGAAAGTAGTTACCGTTCTAAACGGGGAAGAGTGAAAAAATTAACACTTCTTTTGAAGACGATGATCTTACTTTAGCCACTACTATGAATTTGAGGTCATGCGGCAATGAAGCCGCAGCAAAACTAATAACAGGAATAACGAAAGCTTCACCATGTCGTGCAAGTAAAATTATATCCCTTGAAAAGTGCAAAAATAAGTCATTCAAGGCAATGCACAGCTGAATAAGCTTCTTTCTTAATTATTTACAGCAACTTGCTAAAAGACAATAAGTCTAAGAAGCTTGTACATGATTATACCCTTCTTACCATGTCTTTTTTGGAGCCAAGTGATTCTTTCACTGTTGGCTGATTCTCAACATTAGCCGTTAAATGTTAAATTGTGAACATTTCAATTTGACGCATGTCTATGACTGTATAATTTAGCTATAACCAACAATGGGGGCGTTTATTCTGAACCGAAATCGCAATTTGTTGCACGAAATTGTTAGATGGAAACGAAAAAAGAATTTTAGTGAAAAAATTAATCTTCTAACCACAACCATTCACTCATAAATCAAAAACCAAATCAGCAAAAGGTGGCGCCCACCTAAAAAGCTGCTGTGTCAACATTGACGTCATTTTCCTCCCGTCCTTGACTACTCTTAAGGGGAGGGAAGGGAGTGGAGGGGAATTCTCGGAAGGTCTGCTCGCGCAGATGCTGTCGAAATCGCTCCCATTGGGAGAGCCAGCTGTATCCCCCCCCCCTTTGCCATAAGGCGCAGTAGCTTCGCGGCCTCGGTTGTGATTGGACGAAGTCGATATACGTCAGAGGTTGCACCACACCCACTTTTCATAAAGGGTTAAAAACGTCAGTTTTTCTCCGCTTATAACTCGCGAAATAATTGACGGATCTAAAAACGCAAAAATACAAGTCTTTTTATTTTACAAACTCTATCATATTCGGCAATAAAAAATGTGGTAAACGTCCCCATTACTTTGATGTATTTTTATTTATTACTTTGTCAATCTATGAAAAAATTTCATTTTTTAATTTTCTGTTATTTAGCATATTCTCAATATTTTGGATGGATTGTCATAATGATTCAGTACTAAATAAGAGGTGTGTCAGAAAAAAGTTTGATGTGTATAAATTTAAGTATTGAATTGGATATTGCTGAAATAAAAATAAAATGTGCAAAGGGCATAAAAAATACGATTTCAATCGCTTTGGCACGAAAATTTGAGATTGTGTAATTCTTCCAATCAATTGGTAATTTTTACGCATGCATGTGATAAGGTTTTTTATGTTTTATTTTTTTGTTTCCTCTGAATTAATACCGAATGAAAAAAATATAAATTGATTGTTGCGTAACCCTTTTCTAACTCACTGTAATACCCGTTGTTCCCACTAGCAGTTTGAAAATTTCTTCAATTTTTGGATTTGCTGCGTATTTAATAATAGGAACTGTGAGAATAATGTTACATTATTAATACCTAGGTCAAAACACAACGGAGAAAATACTACTTACTTGGAGGAAACATTAATTTCGTGTTTAAAGACTTTCAAGACATTCTACTCAGTGTCCGATTTTGTTTTCACTATTATTGAAGATTTCACTGCAGATTCGTAATAAGAGCCCCAAAAAACCCCTAAATACTAAGTTTCATCAAAATTGAACTATTACTTCTATTTTTGTTAAATATTTTCCTATTCCGGTCCACTGTGTGACGGACTCAACGGCTGGGCGGAGCCTATGTCACATCACGAGTTGAGTGTATTCCGTAAGAGAATACATTACAGCCCGTACTGACGCATGTGATCATGAAGAGTTCAATGCCTGGCTTGTAGCAGAAGGCTGTGACCGCGTTTCTTACTTCTGTTCCAGTATCATTAAACAGTTCCGTTATTATTTCCGAAGCACCGAGAGAATACTTGTTATTCATCAGTTGTATTTTATAGTTCGAATATTAGTTTTTAAAATCCTGGGGAAGCGAAATTTATTCGAAGAAATTTAATTGTAATTAACTAAGGTAAATAAGGAGAAAAACAGCTGAAACAATTACTAAATTATAATTTATAAATATAAAGCAAATGGCAATATCATTTAAGCATTATAATGCAATAGTGTGTAAGAAAGTTATTCCACAATAATTTATGTCGATCAGAATATCCAAAATATATATCCATGGCATACATTTGTTTTACAGTACGATTTACGTCTGTTTCATATATTTTTTTCTATGAAGTATTACGTACAGGCGAAATATATTATGGAGGTAAAAGGACCTTATGACTTGTTTTTTCCTTTTTACTCAAGATTTACTCGAGGGTTAAGTCTTCCTTAGGAAAAGTTAATAATGTGCCAACACACCGTAAGGAATGAGGACTTATCTACATGGATCCATTTCCTCCTAGGCTTTTTGGACTACCAACAGCACACAAAATGAATATTCCATATTCTCCCCGTAGTAGCACACTAATGATATCATATGACAGCCTAGTTTCCTTGATCTTAAAAATCTCTTCGCATCAGTTCCTGTGATAGTGGTAGTAACCATAGTGATTGATAAAAAATTCGCTACTTTCTAATTTCTAATATAATATCTAAAATAACAATTCTAATTTCCCCATTTCGTTTTTATCATTTAATCTCTCTAACTGTGCGCGGTACGGAACAGCAGCACGCTTTTCCAATCCCGAGTAAAAAAATAGTGGTTAAAAAATTCAAGTTTAAAATACAAAAGTAAGTTCGTAAAATTGTATTAAATTGTTTACTCAAGAAAAAATAAACTGTGGACTGGGGGACTGTGGCGGAGCCACGACCGCATATTTAGAGGGCAGTGGTTTGCAACCGGTGTGCACTTCAGGATCCGGGATAACAGATAAGTGTGCCACGAGACTATTATGGGAAAATGAAAAATGTATAGCCGGTATTTCTTCTGAATTGGTTACTTTCACGTCCGAGATGTGGTGAAAGTATTGGAAAAACTTTTACCAACCTACGGACAGATCACTCTAAAGCATCCATTTTAATTAAAATAGCTAAGAAGACTGCACCAAGATTGTAACCTAGAATCACTCATGTGTGGTTTTTGATTGCTTTTATGATATGAAAGAAAACATGATACTGGGGGGTGAGCTTGGTGCATTGATTAGAAAAATGTCCTGGGTGGATAGAGACTATATGGAAGAACATGAGTGAATCAAGCTCCTCTGTAAGTCAAAGGAGCATTCTAAATTCCTTATATAGACAACGGAAAGAAATAAATAGTTGTTGTGAATAATTATATAAAATATATTGTTGTATATTCGATTATATAACTTCAATAATTGAATGCACGATCACCAACTGTCCAAGACAAACATCGCATTATTCAGTTACGGAACGCAAACTCAGGGCACGTGATTGACTTCGGAAGGGCCAGAATCACCGCCAGTTTGATGAAAAATTCAAACTACGAATACTCAAGCAGTTTTCGTCGATAGTGAATGATAATCGAGTATATCGAAATGAAAACAAAATTTGCTATTTACCGCAGTATAAAAACGAACTTCGTACAAAAAAGGACAAAATAAATTCGACGCAGGTTTCGTTGACACTGCAACATCACCCAGCTGATCATCAGACTTGATGATGTTGCAGTGTCAAGGAAACACGGGTCGATTAAAGCATTACTTTTATCTGTGGTAAATTACAAATTTTGTTTTCGTTTCGACCCCAATATTCCGTTGGTTCATCGATAATATTAGGAAAATATATACCTTAAATAGGGATGGTGACCTCAAAATCAAACACATGTGGGACCCAGTGATCAATAAAACATTCCCAGCCAAATCTTTCTCCCCCCCCCCATTACACCTCTCCCATTTAAGGACCGTCAATGATATCTACACAGCGTAACAAAGGCAGTGAGCAATCATTACCTTTATGAATTGTGACCAGCAGGGGTCTCGAAATGTCGTCGAGCCTACACCAAACAAAACGGGGCATGTATTTGATAAATCTTCTGCCGAACCATGAGACGCGAATACTTCAGCAAAGAGGTACTATTTCCGCCTAAGTTAATTTTTGATTTATAGATTTGATGGTAGTGATTTCTATATTTTAATATTCACATGTTTTACACTTCCAAGGCATGCATGCACATGAAAATATAACGTTGTAATACATATATTAATATATGTATAGTAATGACTAATGTGCTCAAGAAAATACGTCTATAATTCATAATTTATTGCATACATAGAAAATACTAACTAACTAAACATATATTATATTGTTGTAGCTAGCAATCTAGCCTCAGTAATACCTGATTTATCACATGTCTTACTGTTGCATGCCCTTCCAGCTGGGTATTTTGTTTCGATAACCTAGTCAAAATAATGTATTTTTTTCCTTTGAAATAAGGAACTCGGAAGAAAAGAGGGGTAACGCGTGTGTAGTCATTGGGGCGGATCGGATAATTCGATTTTTCCCCGAGAAACTTCGCCCTCTGGAAAAAGCTGTCAAAGTGACTTAAAATGAGGCCAGAAAATTTTGGGACCTCTAGGTCAACCCTAGACCCTCGCGCCGGGGCCATTTATGGGAAGGGGGACTATAGATGGAAAAAGTCATGTTCTTATGGCGGTGCCCAAGGATTTTGCCGAGTTGAGACCCTTAAGGGCAAAAATTTAAAAAAAATAAGGGCGAGGGGATAACAATTACGGAAGAATTATTTGAAATTAATATAATACACCGTCATCATTAAGGGAGAAGAGAAAAACCCACTCTTTAGCCTAATTTTTCTATTCTTTTTCACCCTGGGGAAAGAATGAAAAAATGGTTAAAATAGTATCCAGAGCTCACCACGTGTAGGTACCTGCTCTATTAAGCTCTTCACCGCCCTCCCACACACTCATAAAATTGAGGAGCACATTTCCGTTATCAGATTAATTGCTATCTAAACAATATGAAAGCGGTCATTTTGTAGTATAAATCGGATTATCTTTCTGTAAGTATTCGTCTTTATAATTTATTGTCATTTAACACTAAAGGTCATTATAATGACCTTTAGTGTGTATAATCGAGGTATCGATTCATTTATTTTTGAAGTCAGGCAGATAAATGTAAAACTTACTCACCCTATTACAGCATGAACTGAGACTTGGTTTAGAAAGTCGGCATTTTGGCTCTGCTTTCTAGTCTTTTCAGTATTGCTAATTGTCTTTTGGTCGGATGCCAATGAAGCTTGAGTTGCCTCTTTCACAATCTTTCCACTGCTTGCGTGTGACAAGGAAAATTGAGTTCCAAAGTTGAGCATTGCTTAAGGTAATTCTCGAATTTCTTCAGTCTTGTCGATATGCGATAGAGAACGAGGGTCGTTCATCTCGTCACATTTGATCAGCAGCTTGTAGTCTTCTAAATCAAATTTAAAATCTGTTAACCCAGAAGTTCTTGTATTTTCGGTCACACGCGCATTCTTCGTACCTCTTAAGGTTTCTTCCACGTATCTCTTCGCAAATCCTCTCGCTGGTCAGCAATCGTTGGGAGGAGTAAATTTTCTGGGTGCCCGAAAAACCCGTTTATCTGAATAACAGGATCAATGACAAAGATCTTCGGGTATATATCTTAACTAATTTATTAGTTTCCATAAATTTACAGCACCGTCGTGTATACAATGATTTTGCTCACTGAAAACCAGACAGGTGCGTACACTTTTTGAATGAATGACACTAAATTTTATAAATTAGCGCTTGGGATTTTCAGTGGGCCTATAGCCTCAGGAGTCGGAAGGCCACGGTGAGCCAGCGAGAATGAACCACTTTTCCTGGAGTTTATCTGGCCAAATTTTCCGAGCTAAATCCTTTTGACACATCATTAGAAATTTCCAAAATATACTGCTGGTCAGTGCTCAGCAATGTCAAGTCTTCTTCTTGGCACAATTTAGTAGGAATTGGCTTTAACCGTATAATATCAAGAGTGTGGCAGTCTTGAAGGGCGGAGCCAACAGATCCTGCAAACCAGTTTTGACCTTTAGTTTTCCCGTCCAATGTTTCCACCAAATACCGCAGCGTTAATTCAATCAAGTGTAATTGGGAAATAGACCATTGTAAGGGACATCGGAGATTTGCATCCAGCAAACGGATGATGCTTCCTTTTTTACATGTTTTCACTTTGGTGCAGCAGCATTCAATCACTTTGAAATTTGAAAGTTCAAATTTTTCTTTCGCAAAAAAATCAAGAATTCCAGATTTGATATTTCTTGCAGATCCTCCTGTGGGGGAGACAAACCCGAAAAATTGGGAGCCTGGCACTTTAAATATTATGACTTGTTCCTCCCTAACCTTATATTGATAAGTCCTCTTGCCTATTTTCTCCAGTTCAATTGTTTCATCCCTTCTGCTGTCAAAATACAGCCCTTGAATTGCATTCTTTGATTTTTTTCTCTTTGCTTTTACTGAAGCTACCATCTTCCTTTTCTGTCTTTGTAAGTAATTCTGGTCCAATACCTTTCATGTGTCTTCATGAGTTATGAGCTTTGCGTCGGATACAGTTGCGCTGACGATCATTGCTGCTGCTCTGAGGGTCATGCCGTTTCTTGCACATACATCCGCCACAGTTGGCAACTGAAGACGCATATGCCCCGAAGAAGGTTGATTTTCACCCGTAATCGTATGAGGAACGTTGAGGTCCTAGGCGGTTGGTTCTTCGTCGGTTGTATTTTCTTAAGATGTTGAAGAAAAAAATTCTTCGAGTTCACTTTTTTCCTCTTCGAGTATAAATGATTTTTGACTCGACGCTCTCCGAAAAACACTCTTCTGAGATTTTTCTTTAATTGCCGAGGTTCTGAGGCATCTAATCCACCGCGTACCATCTTTCTTTTGTTCTTTGATCCCTCATAAATGCCGCTTCATTTGGTAGAACTTTATCCCCCTTCTTACATTTACACTTGTTGATTCTTTTGCACTTATACGCTCAACCTTCACATAGTTTCTGAGATTCACTCATAAATGTATTGATTTATTTGTCATTTTGACACCTTTCGTAGGCTTTCTAGCACTTTTTCCTAAGCCTTAGTACGTCGTATGGTATCGTAAAATCATTTAAATCACACCTCGTTCCGGAATGATTGGAATAAAGGCGCGTCTCCGAAGTTCGGACACTTTTTTCGCCACTTGTACTAAATAAACCGTAGTCTCCCTGCCAACGTTTTCATAACTTAATACATCGCGAACATTAAAAAAAATATTTTGTCACTTCTTTAAAAGTTGGTAACGTCGATTCGTTTTTGTCGACGAGACACCAAAAAAGGTTATAGTATAGAATATAGGAGTGTTATATTAATTTCAAATAATTCTTTCCTAATTGTTATCACTTGGCAATTGTTTAATTATCTAATATTAGTGAGACCGACGACGCAAGATGCAGCCATGATGAGTTTAGCTACGTTCGCGACGAGCGGGCAGGAGACACGCGAGTGGCAGGACGCGCGCGAGCGGTCTTCGGAGCGTAGCGCCGTGACGCTACGTGGGCGGTGCACAAGAACACTGTATAAAGGACGTTGATCTTGTTGCGCATTCGATCGTCTTTTGCTTAAATTACAGTCGCGGGTTAATAGGGTTCCTGAACTTGCCAACAGGTGGCACTAGTGCTAGTACGCGAGGCACATGTGTATGGCAATGTAGAATTGCTTTGCGTTAAGAGTGGATTGCGCTCATAATTAATTTCGGTGAGACTTCGTTTGCAAATGGGTAAACGGGGCTGTTCTGTGCGTGGTGCTTTAAAGAACAGCCTAATGTCGTAAAGAAGAACCGTATTCTTGGTTTAACGAAACTAAAGTTTGTTTAAGGCTAAGGTTAGTAAACTCGGTTGACGCTCGTTCCCCCGAACAAGCCTTAACGCTTGTTTCTTACTTTTAAACACCTAAATCGTGATATTTTTTGTATTCGAAATCATTGCTCAGTCTTAAGTATGCATTTTCTATTGCAGAGAGAGACTGCATTCAGTGTATTTCACTTATGCGTTCCATGCGTAGTCATTCCCCGTGCATTACATTTGTTTATCTGCGGAGAGAGAGAGGCTGCATTTGTTTTGTCATTCCTAGTGCATGACATTCATTGTTTATGTGGAAAGCGACAGAGAGAAATACTGCATTCATTTTAATATGAGCTGGTGCGTCCCATGTGTAGTCATTCCTAGTGTGTGACATCAAGGTTTACCTGCAGGGAGAGAGATACTGCATTCATTATAATTTTGCCTAGTGCGTCACATGCATAGTCATTCCCAGTGCATAAAATTCGTTGTTTATCAGCGGAGAGAGAAAGGAAAGGTTGCATGCAATGCATCATGATGACCTGTGAGTTCATCATTAATGAAATGTGAGTTACGAGTTTAGTCATTACCAGTGTATGACATTCATTGTTTATATGGGAAGCGACAGAGAGTGAGATACTGCATTCATTATAATATTTCCTTGTGCGTCACATGTGTAGTCGTTCCCAGTGCATAACATTATTTTTTATCTGCGGAGAGAGAAAGGCTGCATTCAGTGTATAAATAATGACTTGTGAGTTCCGAGTTTTGTCATCCCTAGTGTACGACATTCATTGCTTATGTGGAAAGCGAGAGAGAGGCACTGCATTCATTATAATATTGCCTTGTGCGCCCCTGTGTAGTCTTCCCAGTGTGTGACATTCTTTATATGTGGAGAGAGAAAGGCTACGTTCAATGTAATTTTGACTTGTGCCTCCCAAAATTTGTCATTTAAGAGTATGCCATTCATTGTTTGTCTGCAGAGTGAGAGTGAGAGACTATTTACGTGTGCGTTCCGAGTTTTCCCATTTTAAGATTATGACCATTATTTGAGAGAGACTATTCAGTATAATATTGGACCTATATCTCCGAGGTTAAGTGGTTATTTTAAGAGTGTGAAGTTCATTATCTGCAAGCGAAAGACTGTATATTGACTGATAAACTAGTTTAACATGCCCTATGGTGTCCATTATTTATTTTTAGGTTGTTTCTCATCGGCCGTAGTCTGTAGGTGAGAAATGTTTGGTAATAATAGTTAATTCCATGCCTTTTGTAACATCTAATTCCGTATTGACTTGAATGAAACAAAAATATGGGTCGAAAATAAATCATCTTCAATCCGATTTCCTTCATTCATCAATTTCTGTGTACTATCATATAATTATGTAGGGAATAGTGAATGTAAAGACGTCATCAGCTTTCTTCTCTAGCGGCAAGATTAGAAATTGTATGTTATTTGGCATCTAATGACCGTTTATGAAATAGCTTTTAAATGTTTCATGCAAGTCAATCATTGTAATTATTTTACTGTGTCATTCATAATCATAAATAAGGATTGCTAGAGAGGAATTCCGTACTTGATTCAGTCGTTCGCATCTTCGAATTCGTCTGACATCGGGTGTTACTGATTTCTATTTCCCGATGCCCTGGAAAGTTCTCTTGACGATGGCTCTTATCTAAAATATATACAATCATTATCTAATACTTAAAAGAATTACCTGCAGTATCACTCGTCATGGTTCCGTACAGGTGGGTGAAATAAATTGTGATAATTACGCTTAGTAAGGGCCATGAGCGTCTGATACGTGCCTCTACGTTGACTGCAGCGTCGCCCGTGGCCAAAGATGGAACTTCTATTTTTGGCGCGCCCAGTGACAACACTGTTAAAATTGGAAATCAACGTCCTTTATACAGTGTTGTTGGCGGTGCATAAGTACGCGCGGCCGCGCACTCAATATGGACAATTTGTGGCTTAGCAGCTGCAGATACGTCCAAATGGACTAAATTTTTGTCCTGAAGGGTGGCAACTCGTCAAAATCCTTGCGGAACCGCCATAAGAACATGAATTTTTCCATTTGTAGCCCCCCTTTCCATATATGGCCACGGCGCGAGGGTCTAAGGTTGACCTAGAGGCCCCAAATTTTTCTAGCCTCATTTTGAGTCACTTTGACAACTTTTTCTAGAGGGCCAAGTTTCTCCGCGAAAAATCGATTTTTCCTATCCGCCCTACTAGTCATCCTTTAAAAAGTGAATGTTAGTGCTATCTATTCGTAGAAATTGAGAACTACGTCACCATAAAGGAATGCTTAGGATAGAAGGATCAGACGGGTAAATCGCGACATCCACAGAGAATGAAAGGTTTCCTAACCATTGGAAATCGCAGATTACCCAGCTGGAGTGTTTATATTTTTAAGGCGTGGTAGTACAGTGACTCTTGGTTTCAAAATCAGACCAGAGAGAACAGTATATAAATACTAATCCATATTTATGCATGATGTGTAGTGCATTTTCTGTGAGAATTCACCCCCTGCCACACACCTTTATGGTGGCTTGCAGGGTATTATGTAGATGTAGATGAATATGTGTAGTATTCCTCAATATGTTGTCCCCTTGCACCTGTGAACGAAAAAGTTATTCGAGACGGAACGCTAGCAGTGCGCGATACTCATACCATTGTCTCGCTTTTCGAAGGTCGCAGGTTCAATTCCCCTGCTGGGAATGGCAGTTGTTTCATTTCTTTTCGTTTTTATTTTTCCAGTTCGCGCAGTTAATTTCTATGGGTGTACCCTTTTTTATGCGAGTATTCGAAGATGCTCTTCGACTGAGGCAGTCATTTGGGGATCGTGGTGAGACTCGGTTGTAACCCATGCCTTGGTGAAGTGCGCCCCGAAGAGTGTTGAAACGTGTTCCCGACACCGGCCGGCCTTTCTACGCACAAGAGCCCTCACCGCATGCAGCTAAGACTTGAGTATTGATTCGTTGAATTAACGTTAAGTGAGAAGGGTCCTATTTGTATTTTTATGTCATGTTTTATTTAATTACATTAGTGAATGCTTTATCCAAATTCATTCAGTACTCTAATGTTTCATTGCGCTTTTAAATGAGTGATCACTTGGACCTTCTTTTACCCTAGTTAAGTCTTGTACCTGAAATAAGTATTAGTCCTTTGGGCCGCATAGCTCTAATAAAGGACTTTTTAATTAATTCATTGTATTGAACTATGCCCCGGATCATGCAGTTATACTGTGCCATTTTATCGTGCTATTTATCATATAATCGCCTTTGTCTTTGAGATATTTGTTTCATTTCCGTTTGTATGATTTGTGAATTTTGCAATAGACATGATGCGATTCATAAGTAATCGCGATATGTATTCGTGCTCTTGCGGCGGTCAAAGTTGGTGTTATTCATTCCGCAACTGGGATGTCTTTACCCCCTTACAGTTTGTTGGTGGGTTGGTTATTTAGGGGAGGCGACTGACAGCTTAGGTCATTTAGGATAGGTGGATAATTTGGTTATTGTAGGAGTTTTCAGGGAACGGAGGAAGGGTGGAGAGAGACTCGGCGACGGCATTAGCCTCTTCTTAACGAAAGGCGCCAAAGAGACCACGTCTTAACATCCCGTCCGACTGAGGGAGTACTGAACATGAAATGCCTCCACTAGGCACTCAAGTGGGGACCGGTTTTCCAATGAAAAATCCGCCACTGCAGAGAACTGAACCCGGGCCCTCGAGATGTGTGGTCAGTACTCTAGCCACCACAGCAATCCGATCCCCCACTTACAGTTGACTATCTTACCCGAGTCACTCTCCTCACCCCTTATCTATCCTTCTTTCCTATACGTTATCCCCAGAAATTGGACTGGACGGCCGTACTCCTCACTCCACGGCGAAATCTCCAAAGACGACGTCCTTACTCTGCGTCGTTGGATCTAGGAATCAGCTGCTTGTGCTCTATTCTTGCGCAAGATGAGCTTTATCGTCTTCGCTAGACAAGCTGATTGTATTAAAAGCAGAATTATCAACATTAAAAAATTGTTGTTCGAATCGTACTTATGACTCGCGCAACCTGTATATCCGAGACCCCGATTAAAAAATAGGAACATTACTATGGTAATTAGAGTAAGCGGAACAGAAAGATGATAATTAAAAAAACAAATCGAATGATTATACAAAAACAATGCATTGATACGGAATCTGATGACAGTACGGTAGGAATATATACCAATGATATATCAAAAACCTTTAATGAAATATAGGGAACGATAGAGAGAGCTGAAAGCATAAGAAAATCTGAACGCAGGAAGGAACCATAATGATAACGCCGCGTCTGTAGTTCCCTCATTTAATGTCTCAGTAAGACTACCTAAGCTTGCATGGCCTCACTTTTCAGGTGATTAAACGGTGGATTTATTTCCAAAATTTATTCGACAAGACAGTCTCTGACAATTCTACAATGACAGTCTCTCTAACGCCGAGAAATTCCATTATCATTTCCCCTTCTTACGTGGCGAACCTGTAGAGGTAGTGAAGGGTTTGCAAGTCTCAGGTAGAATTTATCAAGCAGCTTGAAACTTGCTTTCAAAAGATGCCAAAATATACGGTGCTTCGTGTGTCATCATGTAAGCAGCGTTGTATATATGCCTAACATCCTTGGCTCTGTAAGAAGTATACGCAATCCCGTTAATGTTTTTTTTCTGAAAACATTCAAGTTTTAATCACCTTGTGATATGATATATCTTCCAGAAGTCTACTTTTGCTCACTCTATTACTTTGAAAGCTAAATCCGGAAACTAGAAGACTCCGAGTTCGATGACAGCAGCGTGCGAGAAAAGGACGGGGGCGACGGACAGTGGGCCGGATCGCGAAAACATGCCGACAACCCAAAACACTTTTTTTCTTTATTTCCATTTTATCGCACCTTTTCTAAGATCATTCGCATTTTTCATTGGGATATTTGTTTGAATTTTCCTTATGTAAGATTCGTACATTTTGCAACAGAAGTGACAAGTGTTTTATGAGCGAGTGCAATAGTTATTTATATTCGTGCTCTCGTGGCGGTCAAAGTTGGCGTAATTCTTTCCGCTATTGGGATATCTTTGGCCCCTTTCATTTTGCTACTTCACACGAGTCACTCTCCTCACCCCCTAACCTCCTCCTTTCGTATTCTCACACTCATATCTCCAGAAACTGGATTGGACGGCCGTATGCCTCTATCCACGGCGAAGTCACCAAGGACGACCTTCTCCCCTCCGCGTCGTAAGATGGAGGAGTCAGCTGCTTCTGCCTTCTTCTTAGGCAAGATGCGCTTTATCGCTTTCGGTGGACAAGCTGATTGTAAAAGAGTTGATCGATTAAGTCTCCCGCAATCCGATTTTCAGAAAAAATAGAAAAATTACGATGTTATTTAGAGTAAGCGAAACAAGACGATAAGTTGAAGAAGAGTAGTTGAAAGATTATACGAAAACTATGCACACTCAGATACGGAATGTGATGACACCGCAGTCGGAATTCATGCAAATGAAATATCAGAAACATTTAATGAAATAAAGAGATGATAGAGATTGCTGTAGGCAGAAGTAAATCTGAACGCAGGAAATAACGCTAATTTGGCGTCAGTCTTCAGTTCCCTCACCTCATGTCTCAGTGACTACCTAAACTTGCATTGCCTCACTTTTCAAGTGATTTAAACAGCTGGATATTTTTTGAATTTATTCGACAAGAATATCAATAGCAATGACAGTCTCTCTGATGCAGAGAAATTCCAGCATCATTTCCCCTTCCTACGAGGCGAACCTCGAAACGTAGTGAAGGGTTTTCAAGTCTCAGCTAGAAATTATTAAGCAGCTTGAAACTTGCTTTCAATAGATGCCAAAATATACGGTGCTTCGTGGGTCATCATGCAAGCAACATTGTAGATTTGCGTAATATCTCTGGCTCTGTAAAAAGTATACGCAATCTCTTTAATGTTTTTTTCTGAAAAAATTCAAGTTTTTATCACCTTGCGTTATGATATAACTTCTGAGAGTCTACTTTTGCCCACTCTATTAATTTGAAAGCTGAATTTTGAAACTAGAAGACCATGCGTTTGAAAACGGCAGCGTGCGATAAAAGAACGGGGGCGAAGGATTCTGTGCCGCGGCGGCGCCTATGTCACATTATGCGTTGAGCGTATTTCTTAATATTACGATCACCAGCCCGAACTGACGCATGTGATCATGAAGAGT
Organism: Platycnemis pennipes; assembly: GCA_933228895.1. Classification (NCBI taxonomy): domain Eukaryota; kingdom Metazoa; phylum Arthropoda; class Insecta; order Odonata; family Platycnemididae; genus Platycnemis; species Platycnemis pennipes. Next base: position 50,499,429 of record OW121846.1, read on the forward strand.
TCAATGCCCGAATTGCAGGAAGAGACTGTGAACGCGCTTTTTGCTTCCATTTCAGTATCAATTAATAGTTCCGTTATTTGTACCGAAGCACCGAGAGATTGATTGTGTTTCTCAGATGTATTTTTTAGTTCCAATATTTATTAAAATAAACTGAGGGACAAAGCGTTATTCTATGACATTAATTACAATGAATAAAATGAACTGAATGGGAAAAAACAGCTCAAACGCATGCGAAATTATATTTTATAAATATTATGCAAATAGCAATATCTTTTAGCATTATACTGTAACAGTGTTTAAGGAAGTAATTCCACTATTATTTTTGCCGTTCATTATATCCAAAATAAGTTATATGTGCATCCATTTGTATTAAATTACGATTTGCGTCCATTTTATATAATTATTTTCTAAGCTATTTTACATACAGGATAAAAATTTTATGGAGTTAAAAGCACCTTATATATTTATTACTTTTTTCTCGAGAAAAAATAAGCCTTCTTATTAATATTACAAGCATTCAATGCATAACAATAGGTGCCCAAAGTCAACGTCAACATCTTCAATACATGACCTTTGGCCTTATTTAACGTCTAATCAAAAGCTGGCCAATCGGGAAAATGAGATCCATGCATGTTATAGCTGAGCTATACAAGGTTATTTAAGGAATGTATTTATCGACCGGATTCAATAATCTTTTTGAGGTTATTTCAAAGTAATAGATGGAACTGCGTATGATTCACAGTAAGCCTTGAATTAAATAGCTGGGCAAATAGCGGAACACGTGATATCGACATTAACCTAACCGGAAAAATAGCAAATAAAAATATAACCATACTGTTGCCTATACCGACTTTTTTTAAGATCAGCTCGTGGTCTTTGATGTCATGCTTGATATCACTTGATGTTTTGAGCGCTATGATGACTCATTTGATGGAAGGCGAAGTTTTTGTTGGTAGTCTCTGCACACAAAAATTTTTATTGCCTCACTTTTTATTTTAGACGGGCACGATTCCATCGAAAAGTATAATAATTTTTTGAAAACAGGAATCAGTTTCAGGTTCTAAAAATATCTCCTACCCAAAACTTCCTAAACTAGCTGAGGTCTTAGTTGGGACGTAAGGAAAATATAAGGGAAGTTAATATATCGCCAACAGACCGTAGGAAATGACGGCTCATCTGCATGAATCCATGTCCCACTAGACTTTTCGGACTGCCAAAAGCACACAAAACGAATATTCCATATTCGCCCCGTAGTAGCACAATATACAACCGTATGTCACTTGGAATCCCGACTACCTCTACCTCTTGCTTTCCACTCCCTCTATGAAATCCAACCGCACATTAAAAAAATCTTTGAATTAGCGGACAAACTATGATTGATTTCCCTTCCACCAAATGACAAACTAGTTTCCTTGAAGTTAAAAATCTCTTCTCATCAGTCCCTGTAAAAGAGGCAGTAACCATAGTAATTGAGCGTGTGAAAGAGAATAATTGCATTCCGTACGGACAAAAAGATTTTGAGGAAATTTTAAATTGGTTGGTAAGTCAAAACTACTTCCTCTTCAATGGAGAACTTTATTCCCAAACCCATGGGCTGAATATCACTCTCTCCAAATTTAGCTGCCATTTTCCAATTGAAGAAAACGTTTTTCACTTCGATTCACACTATATAAGAAAAGGTTTTCTATTATTTCCGCTACGTAGATGACATCGTTTGCCTCTGTATAGAAAGCAGTAGACAATTGGAGCATTTTGTAACTTTACTACCCCCTTCGTCCGTCAGTACCATTTAATTCTGAGTTCGGAGGGAGGCCCTTGAAATTCTCTGACCTCAGCAAAGATGTAAATAGCCAAAAAGCACGTATTTTTCATTTCCTGTAATAGCAACTTTACAGACTCAATCATTCCAAATAGCTCCAACCACCACCACACCCAGAATATTATACATAATAAAAAGTATCCGTTACTCAAATTATGAGGTCATATACTTATAGGCATGCTTTTGAACATTAATTGCAAATATTATTTTTTTTATTAGAAAGTATTGCATGCCCATATACCTTTCACGGTCTTCGTCTTCTGCCAATGCGCAAATGCACAATGCCCAAAACTATAGGAAAAATCCTTTTTCATTCCAAAGATAAATTCAGCAAGTGTGACCAAAGCGGGGTATACAGACTGAAGTGCAACACTCCCAATTGTTCATCGCAATGCATGGGAAAAAGTGGCCGGGCAATCAACACCCGTGTGCATGAACGTAAGAGGTGATGGTTGACTGCAGACATAAGATCAAGTTTCGCCAAACATCTGATTGAGAACAATCATAAGAGTGACTTCCCCCCTGAAGTACTCCACACGGAGGAAAAAGGAGGGAAACTGGATTTCCTTGAACAATTGTAGATTAAGAAAGCATCAAATGACCGCCATGTAAACCTTTTAAATGAATTTGTTCCCCAGTTTCACTCACCGTTGACCGTAATAATTAAGTCTTCTGAACAGTTTTCCCTTACAATCCTCCTCCCCCCACCACCCTCCTATACCACCCCCCTCCAAACAGTTAACGTTTATAAGAGCTTGCTGCTTGCTGTTCCTTTACCCTGAAAATGTCTACGGAGTGAACGAAACCCGAGTCGGTGAGTTAAAATAGTGTGGAAATATACATAGTATTTTATTTTACTTTTACGTAAACATGCACTTCCACCAAGTTACGCCTGAAGCTGTACAGTTACATTACGGTTACGTATTCTTTCCAAATTTCCAGCTGTTCCATAGAATCAAGCTCACTTCTTCCGTTAGACAAATTTAGAATATTAAAATAAAAATCACTGCATTAAACAATTTTAAACAGACGCTTGGCGAACCACTAAGTCTTTGCATTGAACAAATGATGATTTAAAATTTAAATTTGACCTGAAGGAAAGTGGGAATTCTTCTCTTGCAATTATTTCCTAAAACATTTTCGGTTTTATACTCTAAATAGATTACCTTTTTTCATCTTCTTTATTCTGAATAAATTATGTGGGATGTCAATTTATTTTATTTTCTGACAATTATTTTCTCTAATATAAGCTCTGGATAGCAATTTACCTGATCTATATGCTTCACTATTCTCACTCCTTAACTAAAATCCTCTTTTAGCAGGGGCACATTAATAGCTCAATGAATAAAGGATTAGAAAACCTATTGTATGTTCGAAATGGAAGCATCTAACTGATTCCCGAATATAGTCACATGAGTAAGAACGGAGGCGAAGGTGACCGTGGAGAGAATTTCCGCCAGTGCATAAGGGGTCACCTTCATTTATGCCCTACGAGCCGAGGGTATGGGGCGCTGGAGGCGGCCTTTGTGTTCATACGGGTGATAAACTTTACCGGCGGGTAACGTTTTCTCTTGGAAGCCAAACGATTATTGCTTCATTAGCGGCCGAGTATTTTCTTCATTGCAATGATGATCAAAAGGTTCTGTGACAGGTTAATTAAAGTACGTTTTTAAGAATGCCCAGGAAAGAGGAAATTACTGGGAAATTGTGACTGCTGGTAGCATTAAATTTTCTCCACAAAGCTATTCAACTGTCTTTGTGATTTCGCGGCACTATCTGGGATGGGGTGACGATCCTTCGAAGAACAGCAAAGACTTATGTTTCATTGAGCTCCGCCATGTGACACCAATTGCGCCTTTAGACAGAATACAAAAAATGGCTATAAATAAGTACAGTCGAGATATTTATTCCATCATATATATAAGGATGAGTCAAAATCGATTGATGCAACTAAAACTTAGGGCGGAAGTAATGAGTATATTACCAAAGAACCTCACTCACCAAAAATCACTTTTACGGTCTTCGTCTTCTGCCAATGCGAGCATTAAGAAAGCTTCCTCTTCGTCCGATAACCTTTTCATAGTCTTAACACTAAACTTAACACTGTAAACACTTTGGTACTGATGACCTCCGTGATTATAATGACCTGCCTTGATTATTTCCCGCTTTCGCGGTCCGTGCCGGTGTGTGCAGACCTTTAGGGTGGCCACAAGAAATCTACGTTTTATTTTTTCCGGGGGACCCAACAAAAAAGTTGTGAAATGGCTAGAAAATGAGATTTTGAGTGAAAAAAAACTCCATTAAATGATTCTCATTTCCATCGTTTAACAGTAATTACTTGAGCCATATGTGGGACAAACACTGCGATTGTGTCCAAAAACGGAGGAAACAGAATGCTTGCAAACTTCAGATTGTAATCAGATTGTAATGGTGTCATGTATCGGACAAACTGGACGGAAGTTCTCCACACGTGTGAATGAACACAAGAGGACTGCAAAAACCCGTGATGAAAAATCCACCTTTGCCAAACATTTGATAGACATAACTGTGTCCGGCGAGACATAGTGGAATGATATCATGATAAACAACAAGATATGGCACTTATTCCCTGTACCTGATGATGGCTTAACCGCTGAAACGCGTTGTACCTCTAATAAAACCTGTGGAATAAGTGCCATATCTTGTTGTTTATTATTTGATAGACACAGGACATAGCGCAGATTTTAACTTTCATGTATTATATGTGTGTGACAAAAGTTTTCAACAAAATTTTTTAGAACGTTACGAAATTGTAAAACACTCCAAATCTCAGAATGTAAATATTTTAAATGACATGGCAGAGTTTAAATCATCACCCTTTGTAACATGTCCCCTACCACACCAGCCCCCAACCCCTCCGTACCCTCCCACTCTCCAATAACCTTCAACCTAAGGAAAGCGAATCCACCTCCAGGCCCCCTCCCCTCCATCTTCCTACCGCATGAACTCCTCGTTCAAGTCATCCACAAGTAATTCACCCCCCCCCCCTCCACAGCATGCCTCAATATGTTACCCCACCCCCCTACTGTTTTGTATTGAAGGCCATTCCTTCGGTACTTGTTGTTCAACATATGTTGCCTTGATTATGACGATCTAGCCGTCGAAACCGCGGTCGGTTCTTGCAATAAAAGGTTTGGAATATACGAAGTCATTTTTATTTCCATATTGCGACAACCTTTAAGTTGAATTCCTCCTCTCGAAGGAAGCATTGACTAAGTGGTGAATTCGGACACGGTGACAGTCTTTCTTGCGGAAGATTGTAGCTGTAAATCTGTTGTATCTCGTTCCCTCTCCTAAGCCCGAGTGGAGAATTCTGTTTGGAAACAGATTAGTAGAAGGGAATTAGCGACTGATTCAGAGAAGTGAGAAAGAGCAGAAAAATTTGGATAATTCCTATTTTACCTCACAAGGGTCCGATTTTCGGGTCTAGGATGTTGACGAAATGCGCCAGGCAAGTAGCCCTTCATTAATGATTCACTAATCACCCCTCTTATCGGGTTATAAATCCAATAACCGCAACAAAAAACGAGTTTGACATGTTTTATTGCGATTATAACGCTTTAAAATGAATTGGAATCTGATGTCCACAGATTTCTTTCCCCGCACCACACCCATATGGCATACAGAGTTGACAAATTGAGAGATACAAACTGTTGGACTAATATAAACAAGAAATAGTTTTTCCACCCCCAATACAGGAGGATAGCATATGTTATGTATTATAATTATGTTTATATATTATATTTTTATATTATATATTATAATTATATAGTGTAATTTTTTTTAAATACCACCATTCATAACGAACTGACAAAGCTTTTTCAGCAAAATTTCATCTTCGCGGCTGGTGACCTACCACCTCCCTCCACACACTCTTGTGGTGGATCACAGGGTATGAGGTAAATGCAGGTGATTTGGGTGACAGTCTACTCCGGGCCCGTTTCCATCCCCACGCCCCTTTTTTCGCGACCCGCTTGGGGTCACCGGAAACGGTATTCTCGCGTGTAGACGTGAGCAGATATCCCACCCCCCTAATCCAGGTCCGATACATTCCACCGAAAACAATGCAGACGACTCTCCGGCATTTCCGTCGTCACTTTTTTCCTCCCTACCGCAGCTCCCGCACCATCAGCTTTTCCCGCACATCTCCCGGTGCGGAGATGGCCGACGAAATTCCTTCCGCACGCGCCTCCACTTTCCCGCGCTCCGGAGCGCAAAAAGGTAGCTCCCACCCCCTTTCCTTTCCTATGGCTCCACGTGGGTGGGGGGAGGAGCGACCGCGGTTCCCACCTGTCCCCATTCGACGTCTCAGCCAATGCGACGTTTCTATTCCAGTCGGGAGGATGAGGAGAGAGAGAGAGAGGGAGGTCGGGGATGGAAAGATGAGCATCGCCACCTGCCCGCCCCCTCTCACCCTTCTCCCTCATCCCTTCCCTCGCCGACACCTCTTTCACACGGATGTCGACAGTCTCCGGGGCTCGTCTTCGGATGTTCGTGATGCGGCCCCTATCGTGGGAATCGAGGGTCGAGTCCCGCGTCAGTGAACGGGAGGGCACATTCCATTTCAAAAGTATGCGCATAAGATAAGATGGGCAGGTGAACATGTGTAGACACGATACGGACTAGGAATCATTCAAGTTTTTCTCTTCTTCATTAGTAGAATTAGACTTGCATTTTAGACTACTCCAACTCCTAAGGATATGCAGCACTATCTACCTAGAATAACTCTAAGACTACTCCTAAATGAAGGAGCACTAGGGCCCGACATGGGATTCGAACCCGGGAATTAGACTTGCATTTTAGGCTACTACTAAGGATATGCAGCACTATCTACTTAGAACAACTCTAAGTCTACTCCTAAATGAAGGAACACTGGGGCCCGACGTGGGATTCGAACCCGGGAACTATAATTTATCAGGACAGCCCGTCACCTACCTCACTACCTTGTTTGGTTTTTTAGTAAATAATAGAATTAGGTTAAAGGCACAGCACCTACTAAATTTTCATCCAACCTTAATTTAATTCAGCTGGCAGTAGTACTACCCTCGGGTTCCGAGGGCAAGAGTTTGAATCTCGGCGGTGGCAGATTATTTTCAGTGGTACATCGGCTCCTTCTTGAATGCTATCTGAAAAGCACCCCAAGTGCAGTACTCCGTCCGTATCGTGGGATGTTAAATCGTGGGCCCTTTGGAGCCCATTACTAGGAGAAGGCTAATTCCAACGCTGGGTTTCTCTTCACTCTTCCTTCGCTGTCTAAAAATTACATCCTCTACGTAAATACCCGCCTTTTTTCAATGTTGCAAATGACTTGAGTCGTCGGACACCAATCCAAATAACATCTTTTTCAACCTATTAAAAGTCATAAAACAAACCTAGAGGTAGTACAATCCTAACAAATAATTTATCGTGCCAGCCGGAAAAATGTTTGAATTACTTTAACAGGAATCTTTTCTCTCAATAATCTTGTTGTTATAAGGGGAGGTGACCGTTAACTACGGTCATCAGCAGCATCGAGGATAGGTGGATATTTGAAATGAGGAAGGAATTTAAGCGAGAGGCGTAAGGATTGAGAGAAACCAGGTGTCTCTTTCAGTCTGCTCTCCATGGAAGGCGCCTACGGGTCTAGGGTTTAGCATTTCATCCGACGGGCAGAGTAATGCAATCGAAGTGGGCCCCACCCAGCACTGAAGTGTGGACCCAGAAATCTTTGTCTCAAATCAATGCATTCAAAACCTGGATCCCAGAATCGGAAGCTAGTACTCCTACCACTATGAAAACTCAATCCCCATATGTTGCCTCTATTGGAAATGATATACTCATTTGAAAACAATCACCTGCTTAAAATTTTGCTTTTCCAAGATCGAATTTGCCGTTCATACTGGTTTGATGTTTACACATATTTTAGGTGTTTCTTTAACCTGAATACAATGTAAAATTAGGTATGAACATCGGCCAGAGAGAGACAGTAAATACACAATAATAAGAAATATGAAATCTATTCCTCAGGTATGGAGATACTACCGTTAAAATGCTATTAAATAGCTCAATACATTTATTTATAGCCAGGATTGTTCACTATTATTCACAAGATTTTAGAACTACCATTCTCAACGATGGCAAACTTGGATTCAAATACCTGCCCTCGCGATTCTTAAAATTATATAAGCAGCTGAAGCAAAACAAAAGTTCACTCCAATTTCATAGGTACTTCACTAATTGGCCAAATTTATTACGATGGATAGATTTTTCTTCTTTTCCTACTACGGAAGGGAGTGTAATAGGACTAATCCCTGAGCTACCGAAAGAAGGCATGGCCAGGTGTAACAATGATGATTGTGGAAGCATCAAAACAAAATTTGAAATGACGCTGAAGCACAAGAGATCTGCTGTCAGCAATGCGATCTCTTACTGACCTGAAGTAACTAAATACTCTAGATTTTGGTGCATAAATGACACCATATTTCAGAATGATGGCAAATTCGAACAGAAATCTGAATGACTTTATTGCCTTTAAGTGTGGCAGGAATCAGATCATTCTACTAGTGGTTCAGAGAAGGGTTTCTGCACAAATATGACTCTTTGTTGAAGATAATGAAATAATTATTCCAACAGCATAAACTGAAAGGGGTCAATTGCTAACTAGTGCAAATTCAGAATTGAGATTTTCTAATTGGCTCAATCACCTTTCTCCGTATCTACCATAATCTCTGGATTGAAATACTCGTATGAAGAAATAAGCTCTAATATTTTCCAGGAAGCCACCTAGCCACCTCTTACATCTGCAAGCCAATGTGATGTCGTGACCTTTTCTTTTCAATAAATTACTTATATTCTACGTTTTTAGACCCTCTTTATTAGAGATTGTACATCTCTGCTCCTCTCTCTCTCTCTCTCCAGCATCTCTCTCACAGTAACCCACTTCTCAAACTTGAACAATTAGCACAAATAATTTCATATAGAACAACAAAAAACACATCTAAAGAAACGAAATCATACCATCACCTCAACAAAAAACAACCAAGAAAGCAAATCCTAGAATACTAACCAAACAAATGCACCCTTCTATTTAGGGTTAGGCACGACGTTACGCCATATGTTGCCATGACTATGAGGAAATGTTTCATTGCAACCCACATGAATATGTGTAAAGCTTTTGCACATCGCTCGAATTTCAAAACATCCACCCTACAGCGCTGTTACTATTCGGTGAGGTGACCAACAAGTAAGGTCATTTGCACCTTTGAACATATATGGGTATGCCAAGAAAAGTAGGATTTTCAGTGAACGGAGGAAGAGAAGATAAATCCGGCGTCAGTAAAAGCTTTCTCTAAGCGAAAGACGCTAAGGGGTCCACATAGGCAACTTGAAAGTCTTTGCAAACATAATCCTAGTGGGGGTCGGTATACCAACAAAAATATTTTCCACTGAATTCGAACCCTGGATCGTCCGAGTAGAAAGCCAGTACTCTACCCTCCACGTTGGGACGCGTCAACCTGATCCACTGTCAACAGCTCTTTAGTAATGTAACTGCATCCCGAGGTAAAACTCACTTGAAAATTGAGATTTAATGCAAATAAAATTTTAATATTCGCTATAAAGTAGAATAAATGGTTTCAGGAGGTTGAGCACCATCGTCAGGTGTGTACGCACGGTAACCGGCCCAAAATTACACTCAGAATCAAGCAGTGGAGGGGTTTAATTGGTTGGAGGGTAATAGTTGTGGGAGTGAACTTGTAGTTAGGGAGCAAGAGGAGGAAGAGGGTATCTAGAAAGGAAGTGGGGAAAGGAGTTTATGGATGACCTATGAGAGGAAGAGGGAAGTGACAGGATACAAATATTCATGGATAACAGATAAATCACGTAAAATTAAAATAAAATACTATGTATTATCCACACTATTTTAATTCACCGACCCGGGTTTCGTCTACTCCGTAGACATTTTCAGGGCAGAGGAATAGCAAGCAGCAAGCTCTTATATACGTTAATTGTTTGGGGGGGTGGTATAGGAGGGTGGTGGGGGGGAGGAGGGTTTTAAAGGAAAACTGGTCAGAAGACTTAATTATTACGGTCAAGGACATTATTCGTTGGAGGGAGGGAAGGCTATGGACTACAACGGTGAGTGAAACTTGGGAACAAATTCATTGAAAAGGTTTACATTGCGGTCATTTGATGCTTTCTTAATCTCCAAATGTTCAAGGATATCTAGTTTCCCTCCCTTTTCCTCCGTGTGAGTACTTCAGGGGAGAAGTCACTCTCATGATTGTTCTCAATCAGATGTTTGGCGAAACTTGATCTTGTGTCTGCAGTCAACCAGCACCTCTTACGGTCATGCACACGGGTGTTGATTGCCCGGCTATTTTGTCCGATGCATTACGATGAACAATTGGGAGTGTTGCACTTCAGTCTGTATACCCCGCTTTGGTCACACTTGCTGAATTTATCTTTGGAATTAAAAAGGATTTTTCCCATAGTTTTAGGGTTATAAAATGACACACTAAATTTTTCTTTAGGGAAAGCATTTGCGACTTTGTAAGAAAGGTGGCCAACAAATTAAATTTTACACCACCGTTTACATAGATTGTCATGGTTTTTAAAACATAAGGGAGTAGTTAATAGCATGGCCTGTTTCTTCTTGGCACGATGTAACATTTTGTCAATTATTTGTATATCATAGCCATTGTTTTGAGCAATCTTTTTAATGGTGAAAAACTCGGACTAATATTTTGATTTAGGCAATGGTATGGATAAAAGACGATGAATCATACAATTAAATGAGGATAGTTTGTGAGTACGATGATGATGGCAGGAGTCACGAGGAATAACTGAATCTGTTAACGTAGGTTTCCTGAATATTGAAAAAATATGACGGCCTTCGCTAATTTCAATAGTCAGGTCTAGAATGTTAATCTTATTACAACCTACTTCAGCCGTAAATTTAATCAGTCGTGTAATTTATTTAAAAAGGCAATGAAAGATTCTGATTGACGAAGGGTGCCAGTCCATAGACATAGCACATCATCGGCACACCGGTATCAGTAAAAAAAATATTTTGTAAGAGGGGGTTGTTCGAATTAAAAAGTTTGTTTTCAAAGTCATTCATAAACACGTCAGCTAAAAGTGGGGACAACGGAGACCCCATGCTAAGGCCATGGGTTTGTTTATAAAAGCTGTTAATTGAATTGAATTTAAATTGAATAAAAAATAATTTTGGCTTATGCATAATTGAGATAAAATTTCTAATTCGAAGGTGATTCATGGATTAGTGCCGGAACTTTTAACTAAGCCTATGGTCAAGGCAACCGCCTCCTTAGCGGGGACTGAGGTGAACAGGTTTTTAACATTGAATGAGATAAGTTTTGAATATGTAGGGGGTTTATGGTTTATAAAGGCCGCTTTACACGATACAATTTTTGAACAATTTCTTGTACAAACGCTTGCATAAACTGAACGAAACTATATGTTTGTCTGAATGGAATTAGAACAGGTTCTATTTCCCGTTCAGTTATTCCGACAATCGCACAAGCGTTCGTACAATTTGCCACTTTACACGGTACAATTTCCTCATACAAGAGTTTGTACAAGAAATTCTACAGAAAATTGTATCATGTAAAGCGGCCTTAAGTGTATGTGACAGTTCAATGGAGTTTTTTACAGTCAACTTTGGTTGAAAATTGGAGTAGTTACGGAGCAGGGAATTTAATTTTAATGCCAATTTGTGGGCGGGAGCAGTGAAGTGAGAAACTATTGGTCTAATGGGCACACCTTCTTTATGAGTCTTGGGTAGACCATAAAGTCTGGGAGGTGATGTGTTCGTGTAGACCAGAAGCCACTTTCTTGACATGGTGGATGAGCACTCTTAGAGTGACTGTCTTAACTTTAACTGAAAAGAGAAAGTGGAGTGATTAGTTAATTTATCGAATTGGTTTTCTTATAGAAAAATTTCGACTTTTTCAATATAATCACTCTTGTTTACAATGACAATACTATTTCCTTTGTCTGATTTGGTCATGGTTAACTTGGCACCGTTGAGGGTATTCTTTATGTTATGGATGGTTTTGATAGACGAAACTTTCCGATATCGAAGACGTTGACCCGTTGTGAAGGCCGAAGAGATGTGTTCTGCGACTAGGTGTTTGCGGCCCGATGTCTCCTTGCGAAGAGCTAAGTCACAGTCACCCGCAAAGTTGATCAGAATATCACGTTGGAGAGGGACGGTGGGGGAAAATTGAAAACCTTTGTTGAAAAATTGCAAATTGGAAGGGGGGAACTGGTGATCTGATAAATAAACCACTCGAGGGTAAAAGAAAGCCAAAAAGAAACAGGCCATGCTATTAATTACTCCCTTATGTTTTAATAACCATGGTATCCATGTAAACGGTGATGTAAAATTTAATTTGTTGGCCACCTTTCTTACGAAGTCGCAAATGCTTTCCCTAAAGAAAAATTTAATGTGTCATTTTATAACCCTAAAACTATAGGGAAAATCCTTTTTAATTCCAAAGATAAATTCAGCAAGTGTGACCAAAGCGGGGTATACAGACTGAAGTGCAACACTCACAATTGTTCATCGCAATGCATCGGACAAAGTGGCCGGGCACTCAACAACCGTGTGCATGAACGTAAGAGGTGCTGGTTGACTGCAGACATAAGATCAAGTTTCGCCAAACATCTGATTGAGAACAATCATGAGAGTGACTTCACCCCTGAAGTACTCCACACGGAGGAAAAAGGAGGGAAACTGGATTTCCTTGAACAGTTGTAGATTAAGAAAGCATTAAATGACCGCAATGTAAACCTTTTCAATGAATTTGTTCCCCAGTTTCACTCACCGTTGTAGTCCTTAGCTTTCCCTCCCTCCAACGAATCCTGTCCTTGACCGTAATAATTAAGTCTTTAGAACACTTTTCCCTTAACACCCTCCCCCCCCACCACCCTCCTATACCATCCCCCTCCAATGAGTTAACGTATATAAGAGCTTGCTGCTGGCTATTCCTTTACCCTGAAAATGTCTACGGAGTAAACGAAACCCGGGTCGGTGAATTAAAATAGTGTGGAATATGCATAGTATTTTATTTTACTTTTACGTAAGCATGCAGTTCCACCAAGTTACGCCTGCAGCTGTGCAGTTACATTACGGTTACGTATTCTTTCCAAATTTCCAGCTGTTCCATAGAATCAAGCTCACTTCTTCCGTTAGACAAATTTAGAATATTAAAATAAAAATCACTGCATTAAACAATTTTAAACAGACGCTTGGCGAACCACTAAGTCTTTGTATTGAACAAATGATGATTTAAAATTTAAATTTGACCTGAAGGAAACTGGGAATTCTTCTTTTGCAATCATTTCCAAAAAAATTTTCGGTTTTATACTCTAAATAGATTACCTTTTTTCATCTGCTTTATTCTGAATAAATTAGGTGGGATGTCAATTTATTTTATTTTCTGACAGTTATTTTCTCTAATATAAGCTCTGGATAGCCATTTACCTGATCTATATGCTTCACTATTCTCACTCCTTTACTAAAATCCTCTTTTAGCTGGGGCACATTAATAGCTCAATGAATAAGGGGTTAGAAAACCTATTGTATGTTCGAAATGGAAGCATCTAACTGATTCCCGAATATAGTCACATGAGTAAGAACGGAGGCGAAGGTGACCGTGGAGAGAATTTCCGCCAGTGCATAAGGGGTCACCGTCATTTATGCCCTTCGAGCCGAGGGTATGGGGCGCTGGAGGCGGCCTTTGTGTTCATACGGGTGATAAACTTTACCGGCGGGTAACGTTTTCTCTCGGAAGCCAAACGATTATTGCTTCATTAGCGGCCGAGTATGTTCTTCATTGCAATGATGATCAAAAGGTTCTGTGACAGGTTAATTAAAGTACGTTTTTAAGAATGCCCAGGAAAGAGGAAATCACTGGGAAATTCTGACTGCTGGTAGCATTAAATTTTCTCCACAAAGCTATTCTACTGTTTTTGTGATTTCGCGCCACTATCTGGGATGGGGTGACGATCCTTCGAAGAACAGCAAAGACTTACGTTTCTTTGAGCTCCGCCATGTGACACCAATTGCGCCTTTAGACAGAATAGAAAAAATGGCTAGAAATAAGTACAGTCGAGATATTTATACCGTCATGAATATAAGGATGAGTCAAAAACGATTAATGCAACTAAAACTTATGGCGGAAGTAATGAGTATGTTACCAAAGAAACTCACTCACGAAAAATCACTGATCGATAAAAACTAACATAATTGCCGTAAAAACTTAGTTAGTTGTAAGTTCACTAAGAAACCAAGATTGGGAGCTTTGAAGATCGGATTGCTATGGTGGCAAGGTTTGTGACCTCCCATCTTGAAAACTCGGGTTCATACTCCGGCAGATTCAGATTTTGTAATGGAGTCATTGTCGTTACTTGAGTGCCGTAAGGAAATGTCAACTTTAGCGCTCCGTAGAATGGGACGTAAAACAATGGTCCTTCAGGTACCTTTTGTGCAAAGCAGGATATTTTTGATGCGGCATACCTCCCACTAGGGATTGGAAATTTCAATCAAAAATCGATTTTCGATTAATCGACTTTCGATTATAGTTTTTAAAATCGATTTTCTAAAAATTCGATTTATTGCCCTAAATAATCGAAAAATCGTAATCGAAATCGGTATTTTAAAATAGTGACGTAATTGTCGGCTGAAATACGGATGTGCTGTTGTAACCAAATGCAACATATGGGTTAATAGAAGCGCAAGGGATAAGAATTGAATACGGTTGAACTTATTAATACAAATATTATTTTAAAGATATCAATAAGGTATGCAGGAAATTAGTAATCCATACAAGATACTTATATACATATAGGTAATATAACAAACAAATTGCTTATAATTTAGCAGCAATAAGAATTGTATATTGAGAAGTGGGCATACCACTAAATGAAAAACAAAATTTTATTTATTTCTTGTTTGCAAAGCCGTGGAACCAGTGTTCCTCAGGGATGGACCTCAGAAAACTAACATATGTAAATGATTTCCGGATAATCCATTACGCACCTGAGTTACAATTAACCCGACGTGAGAAAATAGTCGCTCACACGGCACGGAAGAGACAACGATAGATAAAATCCTGCTAGCTACTTTGTATATGTGGGAATATTCTCCATTAATTTACTGCCATGCTTGTAGGGTTAGACTTGCGGTCGACTGGAGGGCGGTTTACGAACTGGCGCAGTTCGATCGGTACGCCACCAACCCGATCCTGATTAGCGTTAACTTCAACACCCCACACTAGTGCGTTGTGTGAAAGCAAGCCGAACTTGGAGTATATAGTATCAAACCTTACCAATTTTCTGAACAGTGAGCTCACCAGAAAATGCAGAGGCATTGCGGAAATATCTGTGTAGATGTCCTAAAATGTTACCGCGACTGTCTGGACGAGAAGGATCCTCCTGAAGAGCCTTCTCAGCTTGGCGGTCTTAATCAAAATTCAGAATAAAAAGGCGACTTCGATTTAATCGAAAATCAAAGTGTGATAATCGATTTTCGATAAAAATCGCAATCGATTTTACAATCCCTACCTCCCACTCTTCCCTCACTCCCAAAAATCCCACCTAAAACTAAACACTTTCCTATTTTAAGTGCTTAATTTTCATAAGCTGAAACAAGGGCCAGGGGCAAGCCACGTTGATACACCGGTTCCCGTCAGATTACCGAAGCTAAAGCAACGTTGGGCCCGAACGGGGGTCGGATGGGTAGCCCCCCTCCATACCTCTACCGTGGTGTTCTTTTCCCCTGTCTGTAAGTGTTGGTCAGGTTAAATGTGGTTTGGCACAATAAATCTCAAGAAGTCTAAGTGCCAGGGGGGCTCTAGTAGACCTCCGCCCAACCCTCCAATTTAGATTTTACATAAGCTGTCGGTCGCTTTTCCTAATAACATCAACAAAACATAAAGCTCCATTGATATCTTTGGTTGGTTGGTTGGTTGGTTATTTAGGGGAGGCAACCAATAGCTGAGGTCATTTGCAACATATAGGATAGGTGGATAATGGGGGCGTTTACTCGGAACCGAAATCGCAATTTTGTGCACTAAATCGTTAGATGGAAACGAAAAACGAATTTCAGTGAAAAATTAATCTTCTAACAACATCCATACACTCATAATTCAAAAATTTAAATAAGCAAAAGGTGACGCCCGCCGAAAATGCTACTGTGATAACATTGACGTCATTTTCCTCCCATCCTTGACTGCTTTTAGGAGAGGGGAAGGGAGTGGAGGGAGATTCTCGGAAGGCCTCCTCGCATAGATGCTGTCGCAATCGGCTCCCAATGGCCGAGTCAGCTGTGTCCCCCCCTTTGCGATAAGGTAAAGTAGCTTCGCTGGCTCAGTTGTGATAGGACGAAGTCGATATTCGTCAGAGGTTTCACCACACCCACTTTTCCGAAAGGGTTAAAAATATCAGTTTTTCGCCGCTTAAAACTCGGGAAATAATTGATGGATGAAAAAAACGGAAAAATACGGGTCCCTTTTTTTACAAACTCTATCAGATTCGGCAATAAAAAAATGAGGTAAACGATTGGGTAATGGTAGGAGTTTGCAGGGAACAGAGGAAGGGTGGAGAGAAACCCGGCGTCGGCATTAGCCTACTCTTAACGAAAGACGTCAGGGTGACCACGGCTTAACGTCCCATCCGACGGACGGAGTACTGAACTTGAAATGCCCTCCACTAATCACTCAAGTGGGGACCGGAAATATCCGCCGCTACTGCCGGGAATGGAACCCGGGCCCTCGGGATGGGAGGCCAGTACTCTAGCCACCACACCAACCCGATCCCGATCTTTTTGGTCGTAACTGTTGAGGTTATTGGGGGAACCAACCGACAGCATGAGTAATTGGTGCGACTAAGGTTATGAGAGAACGTGGGAGTAGGATGTAACTTTTCAAAGAATGGTAGGAGAATGGAGTGGTACATAGCTTCGGAATTGGTCTGTTCTTAGAAGAAAGGGGTCCAAGTTATATCCTCCCAACCGAAGAGCAGGGCATTGAACTAAAGAAAAACCCTCCCCACAGTGTTCAACTACGTACATAATTTATTCCATTTTAAACCTCTAACCAAGAACACTGTATAAAGGACGTTGATTTCCAATTTTAACAGTGTTGCCTCTGGGCGCGCCAAAAATAGAAGTTCCATCTTTGGCCAAGGGCGACGCCACAGTCAACGTAGAAGCACGTATCGGACGCTTATGGCCCTTACTACGCGTAATTATCACAATTTATTTCCTCCACCTGTACGGAACCAATACGAGTGATACTGCAAGTAATTATTTTAAGCATTAAATAATGATTGTATATACTTTAGGTAAGAGCCATCGTCAAGAGAACTTTCCAGGGCATCGGGAAATAGAAATCGGTAACACCCGATGTCAGACAAATTCGAAGATGTGAACGACGGAATCAAATACGGAATTCCTCTCTACCAATCCTGATTTATGATTATAAATGACACAGTAAAATAATCACAATGATTTATTTATATGAAACATTCAAAAGCTATTTCATTCCCGGTCATTAGATGCCAAATATCATACAATTTCTAATCACGCCGCTAGAGAAGAAAGCTGATGACGTCTTTACATTCACTATTCCCTACATAATTATAGGATAATACACAGAAATTGATGAATGAAGGAAATCGAATTGAAGATCATTTATTTTCGACCCATATTTTTGTTCCATTCAAGTCAATACGGAATCAGATGTTACAAAAGGCATGGAATTAACTATTATTACCAAACATTTCCCACCTACAGACTACGGCCGATAAGAAACAACCTAAAAATAAATAATGGACAAATTAGGGCAGGTAAAACTAGTTTATCTTTCAATATACAGACTTTCGCTTGCAGATAATGAACTTCACACCCTTAAAATAACCACTTAACTTGTGAGATATAGGTCCAATATTATACTGAATAGTCTCTCTCAAATAATGGTCATAATCTTAAAATGGGAAAACTCGGAACGCACACGTAAATAGTCTCTCACTCTCACTCTGCAGACAAACAATGAATGGCATACTCTTAAATGACAAATTTTGGGAGGCACAAGTCAAAATTACATTGAACGTAGCCTTTCTCTGTCCACAGATAAAGAATGTCACACACTGGGAAGACTACACAGGGGCGCAAAAGGCAATATTATAATGAATGCAGTGTCTCTCTCTCTCTTTCTCTCTCTCTCTCTCTCTCTCTCTCTCTCTCTCTCTCTCTCTCTCTCTCTCTCTCTCTCTCTCTCTCTCTCTCTCTCGCTTTCCACATTTACAATGAATGTCGTACACTAGGGATGACAAAACTCGGAACTCACAAGTCATTATTTATACACTGAATGCAGCCTTTCCCTCTCCGCAGATAAAAAATAATGTTTTTCACTGGGAACGACTACACATGTGACGCACAAGGTAATATTATAATGAATGCAGTATCTCACTCTCTGTCGCTTTCCACATAAACAATGAATGTCATGCACTAGGAAAGACTGAACTTGGAACTCACAGGTCATTAATGATGAACTCACAGGTCATCATGATGCACTGAATGCAGCCTTTCCTTTCTCTCTCCGCTGATAAACAACGAATTTTATGCACTGGGAATGACTATGCATGTGACGCACTAGGCAATATTATAATGAATGCAGTATCTCTCTCTGCCGCTTTCCACATAAACAATAAATGTGATGCACTAGGAATGACAAAACTCGGAACTCACAAATCATTATTACACTGAATGCAGCCTCTCTCTCTCCGCAGGTAAACAAATGTAATGCACAGGGAATGACTACGCATGGAACACACAAGTGAATTACACTGAATGCAGTCTCTCCCTGCAAATAGACAATGCATACTGAAGACTGAGCAATGATTTCGAATACAAAAAATATCACGATTTCGGTTTTGAAAAGTAAGAAGCAAGCGTTAACGCTTGTTCGTGGGAACGAGTGTCACCCGAATTTACTAACCTTAGCCTTAAACAAACTTTGGTTTCGTTAAACTAAGAATACGGTTCTTCTTTACTACATTAGGCTGTTCTTTAGAGCACCACGCACAAAACAGCCCCGTTTACCCATTTTCAAACGAAGTCTCAACGAAATTAATTATGAGCGCAATCCATTCTTAACGCAAAGCAATGCTACAATGCCATACACATGTGCCTCGCGTACTAGCACTGGTGCTACCTGTCGGCAAGTTCAGGAACCCTATTAAACCGCGACTGAAATTTAAGCAAAAGACGATCGAATGCGCAACATGATCAACGTCCTTTATATAGTGCTCTAGCCTCTAACATTACTTAAATTCAAAAGTAGCCCTATAAATGATTATTCACCATACGGTCCTTATTTATGAAAGAGGAAACACACCAAGGAGGTTACTGTTTTATGTGCAGCGTTAAATGCAATGCATGTAGTACTGAGGTTGAAGTATTTTTCTCAGAGAACTCAAGTAGGGACCATTACGCCACCGAAAACTCTCCGGGATTCGAGCAATGATCCTTGAAGCGGATGACCAGTTATCTACCACACCGACCCAACGCTATAGAGCTGTGTGCTAAACATTTGTATGTCACTTAACTGATTTGGGACTGTTCTTCCCATATCTCAACTTCACTCCGTATTCTGAATTAAATAATATATTATGGATATTAGCGATATTTTAATGCTCTTTAGAAAGTGAATAGCTAGTTCATATTAATTGGAAATGTGCCATGAAAGGCAATATATTCCAAAGAGCAAATATGTGTTTGAAATTACCTAAATTATAACGATATTATTATTGGAAAGTTTTGGAATTTTCCCCATACAAATAAAACCCTTTCCTGAATAGGGGGAAAGATCTTAACTTCTGGTCACTTCACCTTCAATAACTATCACTTGAAGCATTCAAGGATAAACCATTTTTCCGTAAGTTTAAAAGATTAATTGAAATTTCTCTAAAGATATTGATATAAAATTTTAAAATTTTCCGCCTGATACTTTGCCATTGGTATTGTTTCATCTTGATGCGAACAAATATGATAAAAGTATGTAAAAGAACATTGAATAATCACCTTCTGAGGGATTTCCCCACGGATCCATTGCAAAATACAGACGGCAATATGACTAGAAGATGGCAATACGACGTCGAAGACAATATTTCCGGTAAAAAAGTATTTGAAAATCCGTAGAAATAAGGAACACCAGCTACGACACGTCTTTTGGTAATCGTCAGATATTTACTCTGCATATATTTTTTTGCATAGTGCAATATCAGAACATAGTTTAAGCTATTTGTTCGAATAATAAAAATAGAAAGACAGATTATGAATGGGATGGTTGAGCTCTACGGTCTCTATTGAGTATGGCATTGAAAACTTTAACTTCCGCAATATTTTTTGCACCGTATGACGGAGAAATGGTAAGAACCCAAATGGAAAATATGAAATATAAAATTAAACTTTAATGACCTACCTGTGGTGGTTAACGGGAACGTTAATTCATCTCCCGCGACCAACCACTGGACTGATACCCTGGACCCAATAAAGGGGGAAACTTCCACACTTTCTACGATTTTTTACGGAAAAGTATTCCGCGCCAGTAGCAATCAAAGTACAATCACACTTAACAAGCTCTCAATCTATACACAAACGTCCAAGTTCGGGTGAAAACACACTCAACAGGGTAAAGAAAAAACAACGCAGAGAAAAGAAAATTAAAACTAGACCCGAATGGCCTACTTATGGTGGAAAGGTAATTCTGGAATTGGGAACTTTTCACACTTAATGCGATTGTTTACGGGAATCTTATTCCACGCCAGGGACAATCACAGAGCAAACACACCCCACGAGCACTCAATCTCTCCCACTCGGGCACAACGTCGGGCAAACTCACTCAACGAAGCGAAGTCCAAGAAAAACGACAACGATTAAGTTAAAAAAGAGAGGATGACAGCAAAGAAAAATGGGGAAGAGAACGAGGATGCTAGTCGGATACGGGTATTTCGGCTACAAGGTCAGCGAACTGAAGGTATGAAGCACTTTCAACAGTATTTTGTAAGTGAATCAGGAGGAAGACAACCGATGTTTAAATACGATTTAGGAATAGGGATGAAAGGAGAGGGGAAAGAGAACTAAATTTGATTGAGTGTGGGAGATATAGAGGTGGATAACAAATTGAAGGATTGCGAACTGGCCGCGAGAACCTTCACGGCGTTACACGCTAAAATTACACATTAGTAGAAGTTCCACAGAGAAAAAAATCTTTCACCTTCACCAGGACTCGAACCCGGATTCCCTGATTTCCGATAATAAATCCGATCCCAGTGAAGGTGAATGATTTTTCCCTGTGGAACTTATTGTACAATTTTAGCAGATAATGACGTTAAGGCGCGGCCAGTTCGTGGTACCTATCTCAATTCCCTATAAGGCAAGCATCTTGGCGCCATGCGCACGGACGCGACTGCTTTGTGGCATCGTATGTCTAGCAGTTCGAGAACATCTAGTTCCTTTAAGGCCTCTAATGAAATGACGCCCATGTAGCTTAATTGGTTAAAGCACCTGGCCGGGAATCGGAGGATCCGTGTTCGAGTCGAGGCGAATGATTTTTCTCTGTGGAAGTTCTGCTATAGAGGTGGATGTTACAAGGTCGTTGGCCCGGTGGCGGGAAGGGTGAGGGAGGGGAAATGAACGCTGGCGGGACCATTTACGTAAGGTTTCCAATTTTGGATTGAGTGTATAAGTCCCGTGGTTGGTCACTGGCGAGGAGTTAACTTTCCAGTAAACCACCGTAGGTAGGCCATCCGGGTTTAGTTTTATACCTCATATTTTTCATTTCGATTTTTGCCTTTCCTCCGTCGTGTGGTGCAAAAACTATTACGGCCATTGGAATCTTCATTGCCTTACACAAATAGTGTTAAATATGATGTTTAGGCGTTCTTAAAAAATAGTACGTCACTCTCGCATACAAATTTTCCAAACATGTGAGCAAAGTTACTTAAACTGCCAATAAATATATGGGAAGCATAGGTGAGGAGCTAGTTCGATTTCAGAGAGAATATTCGAGTCAGATGACCGAAGAAATTCAGAATATTCCGGAGGTATTATGAGGTATACGAGAATCGAGATGGGTTAAACTATATGTAATTTCACACGGAGATATATACCTTAAATCAAGACCTGTGATTCAACCGATACATGAGCACTAAGTGACGACTATGCATCAGTATTTAAGCAGGTGGTCATTAAAGTTGTTCACGGAAAGTTTTAATATACATTTATGTCGAATAAGAAGATGCAACCTATGTAAATTTTCACAGACTTTTATTTGTTGGTACAACGCGTTTCGACGCTAAGGCACCATCTTCAAGTACAAAGTTTTATGCATGACTCCCGCGTTCAGTATTTGTCCCTTGTTCAAATTTCTCTTAATCTCCAATTCTTAACGTAACCCCTCCCCCCGTCCTCTTCCTTCACCCTTAGCCAAAGTGTATATATATCCGGGAGTCATGCATAAAACTTTGTACTTGAAGATGACGCCTTAGCGTCGAAACGCGTTGTACCAACAAATAAATGTCTGTGAAAATTTACATAGGTTGCATCTTCTTATTCAACATGAATTTTCACCAAGTAAAACCCGAATCTATCAATTTCTACACTTATGTCTTTATAGAGAACAATGATATTTTGAAGAAAACACGTCATCATCCCCAGTGCAATTGAGTCACTTGACTACCTAGAGGATGATGCTTAAGTTGGAAATCAAAACATCTGCCAGTATGGGCAACCTGGCCGTGTAAAATCCGAAAACTTTCCTCTTCGAATTCACCTTACAGATAACACGCGTTCTTATTTTATCGGTATTTTCATATACTTGAATTTGGATTCGAAATCTGAATTTTATCCTGAATTTTATCCTGAATTTTATCCTGAATTGTATCTGCATATATTTCTTTTGTTCTAAGAGAGTTATTGAATAGAATAGCAGATACTCTGAGGAGGTTGCCGAAAGCTAAGATGATAGCACCATTAGGCACGTGAGTAATTAGGCAGATATAGGAATTTTTCAGGGAACGGAAGAAGGGTGGAGAGAAACTTTGCATCGGCATTGGCTCTACCCTCAAAAAAAGCTGCAAGCTTGGTTTAACATCCCATGTGACGGACGCAGTACTGAACTTGAAGTTCTCTGTCAGCACTCAAATAGGGACCGATATTCTACTGAAAAATCTTTGCCTCTGCCAGGATTCGTAGATGACCGATGAAATTCAAAGTGTGCCGGAGGTATTGTGAGGAATTTAAAAATGGAGTGAGAATTCGTAGATGACCGATGAAATTCGAAGTATTCCGGGGGCGTTATGAGGAATTTGAGAATCGAAAGAGGATGAATTGTATGTAACTTCACACGGAGGAATAGATTTTTAGTCAATTCCCTATGATTCAGCATTGATGCATCAGCACGCGGGATGAGAGGGTCTTTGCATTTTATTTGCATTGATTTTACAAGGAGACTCCTTTCCTTAGCTATTATCCCTTCAGATCTTCATTATTTAGCTTTCTATTAACGATAAAGTGTGAAAGGTGTGAACGATAAGGTTAAAAGGTGTTAGGATAGGTTGAGTAGCGTTTCAGAATTAATAAAAGAATTAGGGTGGGAATCATTATCAGAGCGTAGGTTACAGTACAGATTGAATCTATTAGAGAAATTTCAATCGGATAGCTTTACTAAAGATGTTAGGCACATATTAAAAAACCAGCGTATTATGCTAAATTCGACCAGATAAATAAGATTACAGAGATAGATTGTCGTACCGATAGATTCAAAATGGCATTTTCCCCCCGTACTATAAGAGAACAGAATAGGCAGCATAGCAAAGGGATAGGTAGGGGAAATATTTTAGAGTATTCTGTAGTGCATGATGCATGTATTAACCCCTTAGGTACTATAGATACTAACAATAAAGTTGCATGAGACAATATAGTTGCTAGGTTGCATGTTAGTAGTGCATGGCTTGGTGATCTTCACCCCCTGTCACACACCCTCGCAGTGGCTTGCAGGGTATCGTGTAGATGTAGATGGATATGTAGATAAGGTAATAATTTCATTAAGTTTTTCCTCAGACACGTTGATCTCTGATCTCGTAAATAAACGATAGAAACTTTGAATGTGATTTAATTATAAATCACATTCCCAAAAGCTTAAATCTCCTGGCCACTGCTGTGGTGGCTTCTCTAGCCACCACGCTAACCCGATCCCCGATTGAGAAGAGGGGAGAGGAAACAGCGGATTTTATGTCATCTCGAGTATTATTAAGGGTAAAATACGCACCAAAAACTTCGTTCGTAAGCGTGGGCATCCATTGGAGAGAAAGGAGGTAGTATGTAGCGGGGGCGGAGAGAAGATTGGCGACGCTGCTGCGTGCCGCCGTGAAGGCCCCGGCCCCGGGCAGATTTCTCTGGCTTCAAAGATGCGCTCGTCACATTGTGCAGAGGGTGTCCTTCCATGGTCTCGCGTGTAACTGGATCGATGGGCAGGTGATGGAAAGCTCAATCACGCAGCCTCAACATCGTAAGATCCGTCCAAAACATTGTATTATGACATCTTCCCCGGGAGGACCAAGAGGCACTCTAAGTGACCCGAGCGTAAGCGTACACCGAGAGAATGCGACGCTAAATTTATTTTGCGGAAAAAAAACATTAATGTAAAAAACGACGCGACTCTTCCTAGGGGGCTTCTCGTAAGGTACTGCCCCTCCACCAAAAAAATATTGCACGATATATCAGTTTGTATCGTGAATGTAAAAAAGTATATGTATATAAATTATGTCTCCGGTGTTAGTTAAAATTATGGCTTAATAACAAAAATTACATCGTTTTGAAGGGGAAGATGAATAATTAGATCCTTAGATACAGTGTTTATTGTAATACAATTTTGAAAGGCTCCATCTCCCGCAGTTTTTGGTAAAAAGATAAAGTATCAATTTTCAGTATCAAGAATCTGGACAGATTATGGAGCTAGGTTGGTGGAGTGTAACGAGGTTAGCGATACTGGAGCACTAAACATGACTGATGACAGCTCTCTACCGCTTAGCGTAAGTTTTGATGAAGTACCTCTATGATTATTTGCATTGATATTACCAGGAGACTCTTTCCTACGCTATTTTCCCTTCAGATCATCATCATTTAGCTTTATATTAACGATATGGTAATAATTTAGTTTAGTTTTCCGTCAGACACGCTGAACGTTGAAATAGTAAATTAACGATAGAAATTTCGAATGCGATTTAATTATAAATTATATTCCCACAAGCTTAAATCTCATGTCCACAATCCATCAGTGTCATGAGGTAACACAACTACAGGCAAACATGTGAGTCACTGCAAGACATATGGAAGGGGGTGCAAAGCCATCAGTAATGTCATTGAGGTTATGATGAATAAAACAAACGAGAAAAATGGGTGGAAATGGAAAAGAAATTAATTAGCTGTAAAGTGGAAACTTGTCGCCTCATTATGGTCTAAGATTATGCCTAATGAATTCTCGAATTTTCCGCACTGTCTGTTGATATCTCTTAATTCGTCCGTAATATATGCCGTGCTGATATAGCACGGAAGCAAAACATGCGTGCAGAGTCAGCTTTGCTCTCATTACACTTGAATTTATGAAGTAACCTGAATATTAATGTTAACCCATAATTTCCCAGGAGAGTCCTGCCAATAGCCGATTAACACATTGTGTAAGGTCATCAGACTTTTTAATTAGCAAACCGACTTTCCTATGCACCGTTTGATTTTGGCATTTATTATTAATTATTTCGGTCCCAAACACACGGTTTATGCATTACCTTAAAAATTCACCCCTCATTTACTTTTTCGCTGAATCACATTCCCGCCATATGTTAATTAAATCCGTTTATTCACCGCACATGTGCATTCTTTCTACACTTACATGCACTATGGACAAATTATTCATTGTCTGTTAATATTTATCTTGGTTACGGTAACTCAGTCGATATTGAAGGAATCCTGGATGAAGGCCCAGAGTTCAAATCCGGACGAGGCCTCTTTGAGCACATCCCAGTTAAGGGTACCGCCACATCTCTCTGGAAAACCGCAGGCATTAGAGCGTAAGGCACTGCCAAAATCCGACCCTGATGAACGATTTCACGCACCGTTAGGCTCAATTTGAACATTGCGAGCCCTACTCTCACCGACCAGACTAACCTGTGAGTTGAATTCTCGTGATTTTTTGGGGTTAACTACTTAAGAAGTATATTAAATTGCAACACAGCAGTATATATTGCGAGGTATTGGGCGCATCAGGTAGGAAGGTTCAATCCTTAAGGGTCTAAAAACAGAGACTGATCTAGGTTTAAACATAGAATATAAGTAGTCCGGATTTTTATTGTGAAAAAGAGCATTAAGAAAAGAGCCAAGTAGGTATTTCCTCCTAGAAGATATCCTAAGCCATGACAGGTTGCGTAGGTGGTGAGAGATATGTTCAAATTTGCGGAATTCAAGAATAAATCTCACACGGGAATTTAAAAGCCTCTGAAGCTTATTTCATATCTTCCTCGGCAAATCGCCCCTCCAATAGATACAAGCCGGCTGCGGTAAAAAGGTCGGTAATGTGCCAACCTGGAAACCCACAGGTCGTGGGTTTGAATCCCCCTCAGAGCACGGATGCTGCGTCCTACTTAGGATTAGAAACTTTATCCCTTGGAGCATCTAAAAACATCAAAACTGCTACGGATACCATCCATGTCTCTTCTTCGTGGATCCCGTCCTGGATGCAGCTGCGTTTTATTTTTGCCCCGGTCAAATCGCGGTGGGGTCACTTTCCATCCTCAACGGCGGGAGCCATCTCTTCCACGAGGAGATGGAAGCCCTGAAAGGGTACCACGGTAGTCCTCGGCGAGACGGATGGACGACAGATGGCACATACCCACGAGGGGCCTTGCGGCCCTCTCTGTGGAGGAGATTCACGTGGCGAACCCCTCGTCGATATGCAACCACACGAAAGGGTGGAGGGTCGCGTTTTCAACCCCTCCCGCCACCCATAAAGAACCCTCTCCCACTTCTCCGCTCACTCCAGTCCCTTGGGGTGGAGGGAAAAAAACCCTCGGGCGAATTGTTTTCAAGTGTGCTCGCGATATGCGCGTAATATTTTTTTTCTCAAGGGCCAATGATGAATTGGGAGACTTAGGGTGACGAAGATCGATCACGACCCGTGGACAATGGCGTCAGTCTTCTCGCCAGACACCGAAGCACGAAACAACGTGTCCATAAGTCCGATTTTGTGTTGCGTTTCCTCAGGAGATTCCGCCGATGGCAACCCCTGACTTCGTGCCTATGGCTATGGTTGGAATACTTTTAATTTGGTGGAGGCGGCCGACAACTAATGTCATTAGTAAAATCCGAATAATAGAAAAATTGAGTAGAACTTGTGCATCATGAAATAATAATGTGCTATTATCCATAAAAGAATATTTTGTGGAAATTGCATGTTATTATTTCATGGTGTCATTTGCACCAGAGAGGATAGGTGGGTAACTGGCTAAAGGTAGGAGATTTCAGGGAACGGAAGAAGGCTGGAGAGAAACCCGGCGTCGGATTCAGCCTGCTATTCACGAAAATGCTTCAAGGGGACCACAGCTTAACGTCCCATCCGACGGACGGAGTACGGGACTCGAAGTGCTCTCCACAAGGCACTTAAATAGGGACCGGTACACCAATGACAAGTTCGACAGTGCCGGGATTCGAACCCATGTCCTTGTGATGAGAGGCCAGTACTCTAGCCGCCACACCAACCCGATCCTCGTTACGGTTGGAGTTGGGTGATATTTTATCTATATTTAAATAACGACCTGCAAGCCACTGCAACAGTGTGTTGCAGGGGGCGAACCATTACTAGGCATGCATTATCAATCAGAGAGAATAATTTTACACTTATAACTGTGCAGAACTGTAAAAATTGCTACACCATGCGTACAAACTACTTACATGTAAATGAGAGGCACAATGTTACCACTCCAAGGAAAATAAAAACATATAGTTACTAGGCAAGTGAAATGTTAGCCATAAATGACCCTAAATTGTGGGTTTAAACAAAGCAATGCATTTGACATTTAGGACGTTTAGTTAACAAAGGTTAGGTATGTTAAGAAAACTTGGGATGGATTAAGAAAAACCCAGTGGAGCCTTTTGGAGTGCCTTTTTCTGAACGAAAGGTGCCGAAGTGTCCACGCTTTAATATCATACATGGCGGATGGAAAACTGTACTCAAGCTCTCCACATAGCACTCAAATAGGAACCAAAGGACCAATGAAAAATCTCGATCACTGATTTGAACCGGAGCCCTCTGGATTAGAAGCTATTCTCAAGCCACCACACCAACCCGATTACATTAATCCCAAAAATTTGGGCGAAGGATATTTAAAACGATATGCACATATTTTAAATTAAATAGCAAATGTTGTTTAATATATTTCAGTATATTAGCTTTAATGTCATCAATAATCATATTTCTTTCCATTCTCCTTAATCCAAATCTATAGCTGTTAATTTCATTCTTTGGGGAGTTTCCACCATTTTGGTGTACTTTTTACTATTTTATTAAACTTATCTTCATAATAATCAGCCCCAAACGAATTAACTCCTGCTCTAGAAAAACTTAAGGGGAATAATGCTTCGGTTCACAAAAATTTCGACCAACAAACGTGATTCCTGAACGAGTTTTCTTCTCTAGCCGAGGCATCACTATATTCAATAACAAATATGTGCGGTTATTGGTCCGCTGGAAGTATCAATACCTGTACCTTAAATTGGGGGTCAATTAATATTGGAGGTCAATGTTTCAAAAATTATATTTGAAACCAATATTTCATTACTTAGTGTTGAAATATTATATAGTACCAGCGTTTAGTAGCAGGACGATACAAGATAAATGTAGCAGCTGTATTTATGTATTTTGGTAATAAATGGATATGAATAAAACCCTCATTGGCCGCAGAGTAGATGAATATCCCAACGTTTCCTCCACAGAGAGTTTTGAGGGTGTATATTTTTTCACCCTGCTAAACAAAGATTCTAATAGAACTATTGTTGCTAAAATCACTGTGATTTATTTAATGCTGAGACTAATCTGCCAGATTCACTTCCAATTTTCAATATTTTTATGTTGGAACACTGATAGCCATTATACAGTATTATTGTATTTTTAATTATTATCCAGTACCAGATATTTTATGTCGAAGTATCAATATGTAAACATTGAAATTTCAATATTTAAAAATAGTGAAGAGAAAATAAAGTATTGAATACCGCCCAGCTCTATTAATGGTGGAAGAGGTAAATATGAGTGCGTTGACCCGCTCCTGTTAGTACCAAGTGGCTTATCTACGGTCAATATTTGTCCATAGCCATTGTTCAACCAGACGGTTAGTCCGGATGGTGAGGGTTCAGCTCATCAACGACGATTCATTAAAGTGTGTGAAATTCTTATGAGAGAAGGGAGGTAGCGTAAAGCATTTTAATTTACCGCATTGAGTTTTCCAGATACCTCTGGTTGCTATGGTACGATAGGGGACAGGCAATTAGGGTCATTTCTGTGATTAAGGATAGGTGAGTATTCAGGACTCGAGGTATCAAGTTGATCTACTGGCTAGAGTACTGGCTTCCCATCCCATGAGCCTGGGTTTCAATCCCGGCTAAGGCAGAGATTTTTCATCGATGTACCGATCGAAGATTGGATGCTGTGTGAAGGACATTCAAGTTCAGTACTCCTTCCGTCAGATGGGACGTTAAACTGCGGACTTCTTGGGGCCTTTCCATAATAGTATTCTAATGCCGACGCCGGGTTTCGCTCCACCCTTCCTTCCTCCATGGAAAAATTCTCTCCCACGTTCGACCTTTGCTAATGGCACAAAGGACCTTAGCTGTTGGTCTCCATTCCAAAAAAAATAACTAACATTCATGGGTAGAGAAAGGAATTCTGGGAGTTGAGGAAGGGTTAAGAGGGACCCGGATCGATATAAACCTACTCCTAAAAAATGCCAAGGGGTCAGCTGCTTTACGTCCCATTCCGCGGACGAAGCACCTACCCTTGGTGCTCAATCTCCCACGCCAAGAGCCCATGGCCCTGGATGGCGCTTGCACTGGGTCGAGCGCGATTTCTTTCTTGCAAGATGACGTAGTGCTCATTAATTTGATGTCAAGTCTGGTATATTTTGTTATTCATTTCAAGAAGGAAAGGATGGCCGTCGAGGTCTATTATTTTCACCAAAATCGATCCCTCTGGTCCACCTTTCGATTTCAGGATTGAAATTGATGTTCGGACTCGGATGACCCAATTCCTTGAAATAAGGGACACGTCAGTGGAAAGGGTGACTAGAAGGATCGTGTTACCCCATGGTCTTCCAGGTTGACGAGTTTGAATAAAGGGAAGGAAGGGAAGCGTGCTAGCAGAATGGGAAGAGGCAGCGACCCAGGATTGAGTGACACAAGATAGACGAGTCTGACACCGGAAAAAAAACTATTCGTAAACGTTTCTGCCAAATATGTCGTGTCTTAGCCTAATTTTACGAACGCCCCTTTTCATCGCATTCCTCACAACTATCACTCTATTCCATCCCTAGTCGTAAATCATAAGAGATTTCTTCATTGAAGATTTTGCACTCATGATGTGGCCAAAGAAATTTTGAATATTCATTTTCTTTGAAAACGTCGTCAGATGTCACGAAACGCCTGGTTGATACCGGATAAAAGTCGGCTTATAATTGAAAATTCTTTTGCGAAATCCTATATTTGGTTCCACGCAGTTCTCCTATTGATTCTTCTATCACCTAATCTAATCATCTTTACATAATACTTCTTGATGTTTTCCACATCACCAGAATGATGATGATATGGTGACTTCGATATCAAGGTAGTTCAGTCAAAATAAATTGTTACCTTGGATTTTTCCCTCAATCATTGTGGCACTCTTTAACCTAAGCAATGTCGACTACTCATGTTAGCGGTTAACTTGATGGTTGCGTTTGTGTAGTGGTTATGGTATTGGCCTTTCAACTAGATAGCGCGGGTTTGAAATCCGGCAGTGGAAGATGTTTTTTGTGGAAAACCGCCCCCTACTTCAGTGTATTGTGGAGAGGATTCGAGTACAGTACTCCGTCCGTCCGATGGGACGATAAGCCGTGGTTCCCTTGGCGCATTTCGTCAAACGCAGGGTGATGCCGACGCTGGGGTTCTGTCCACCCCTCCTCTTTTCCGTTCCATTCCCATCATTATACCTTTCCTCCCGGTCTGAAGCGCTTTTAAGTGTGGTAAAGACTTAAAAACGCATATTAGATGACATAGCTGTTAACTGAAGAAAATAATTGTAGTTATTTGGGGTAGGCGAATGATACCTAACGTCATTTGCACAATTTAGGATAGGTGGGTAATTGGTAGGAGTAAGGTTTTATTAGGGAACAGGAGAAGGGTTGAGAGAAATTCGGTGTCAGCATTAACCTGTTCTTGACGAAATGCGCCTAGGGACCATGATTTAACGTTCCATCCAACGGGCGGATAAGTGAACCTGAGTGCTCTTGTGAGTGAGTGCTGAGATAGAACACAGCACCAAAGTGAGGATAGCAATGCTAATCTAAAAATGCCTCTAGCGGGACTCAAACCCGGGTCTTCACTCTAGATACCACACCAACCTACAGTCCGTTGCAAAATTCCGTCACCCGAGAGGCTCAATGGATTTTAAAATGAAGTACATCAAATTAAATCTTGTTTAATTTGGCGTTTAGTGATGTTATACAAAAGTTTTCACCGTTCATAATTATTTTAGTGTGTGGTTAAAAGCAGAATGTTAGCGCATTTTTCCGAGTACCAGACGGATGCATCGAATCTACGGCTTCGTAATAACAACGCTGATCGCAATACCAAAACTTCCTTTTCATATACTGTCGCAAAGATCTTTCTTAAGAACCACACGAAGTTTCATATTATTTAGTGCATTAGTATTTTAAGTGTTGATGAAAAAGTCAGACTGCGTAATTCTCCGTTCGGCGCATCCCTGAAAATCGCCGTTTGGACCTTCTTCTTGCTCTCTAGCACATGACCACTTATCCACTAATAAAACCTTAAAGGAATTGCTTGGTTAATCAGTATCGATTAGCATTTACTTCGGTAAAAAAGCGTTGAGCTGCAAGGATCATGCCCGAAGAGAAAGGGAGAGGCGCGCGGTGTAGTAATCCCCGGGACATAAGGAAGAAGTAGTGCTTTTTTCAGGCAACAGAGGATGGATGAATAGAAACGCGAGGTTGACAGTTACTTGGCGACTATACAAGAGTCAAACTGCGTCATTTATTCACTTAACGTCCCATCCGACGGACGCAGGAATTCGAAGTGCTCCCTGAGAGTAAATATTTCTAGGTAGAATAGATGACAAAAACCTAACCCCAAATGTCGGCTCTTTCTGCGGTGGGTAGCCCTTTTTTATCTGGGTTCATATTTTTAATTTGGCTCGTTCGGTAGGTGAAAGAAAATGTTTTTTTCCCCATGCGAAGGCACTCAGGAAACGCGGGGTGATGCCGCTGTCACGTGCTGAGCTCTGCGGGGATGATTGCGGGGGATCGGCACAAGGCGGGCCGGATAATTACGTGCGAGCTGATTCTGCGGTCGAGCACCACACGCTGGCCATCTGACCGGGCGTCGTGCGCCGACGTTCAGGGGCAGGTGCCACGTCTCTCGCGCTCCAACACACGTGGCCTTCACGCCCCTCAGCCCGGCATAGGCCCGTCGCGACATACATACCCAATCCTTAGGGGGGAATCGGGTTTGTGAGATGGCTAGGGTACTGGCCTCCCATCCCGAGGGCTTGGGTTTGAATCCCGACACTGGAGGGTTATTTCATTGGGATACCGGTCTCGAGTGTTTTGTGGGGAGGATTCGAGTTCATTACTCCGTCCGTCGGATGGGACGCTAAGCTGGGGTCCCTTTAGGGCTTATCGTTAAGATCAGGCTGATATCGACTCCGGGTTTCTCTGCGCCCTTCCTCGGTTCCGCGAAAATCTACCTTTAGCCAGTTACCCACCTAGCTTCTACGGCGCAAATGATCTGTTGTCAGTCGCCTCCCTTATATAAGCAGAAATTCCCATACTTATTGGAGGGGGCAATGGGGGAGTTTACTCGGAACCGAAATCGCAATTTTCGGTAGGAAATCGTTAGATGAAAACAAAAAAAGAATTTTAGTGAAAAAATTAATCTTCTAACCACAACCATTCACTTATAAATCCAAAATTAAAATAAGCAAAAGGTGACGCCCACCGAAGAAGTTGCTCTGATAAAATTGACGTCATTTTCCTCCTGTCCTTGACTGCTTTTCTTGGAAGCGAAGGGAGTGGAGGGGGGTTCTCGGAAGGTCTGCTCACACAGATGCTGTCGCAACTGTCTTATTGGCAGAGTCAGCGGTGTCCCCCCATTGCGATAAGGCAAAGTAGCTTCGCGGGCTCAGTTCTGATTCGACGAAGCCGATATACGACAGAGGTTGCACCACGCCCATTATTCCGAAAGGGTTAAAAACATCAGTTTTTCGCCGCCTATAACTCGAGAAATAATTGACGGATCAAAAAACGGAAAATACGTGTCTTTTTATTTTACAAACTCTATCAGATTTGCAATAAAAAAATATGGTAAACGACACCATTTATGGCAAGATTATTTTAAAGCAATTAGTAGAGAAATAACTCTTTCTGGTGCTGAATATTATGCTTGAACGAGTCTCGTTGCTAATATGAAGATTTTTTCTACTTTATGAAAAAATAGGTAAAAAATAGAGCATTATTAAATGTTTAATAGAGCTAGTAAAATAAAAAACGAAATTAATTTTCGCTAGAAATCTACGGGAATGATGTGAGCATTCAGAAACTATGTGTAGTATATTTCAAACCTGCCGCGTGAACGGCGGTGAAATTCACATTAATTGCCATCTGAAAAAGTTCACCAGCCAGGTCCGTCGTTCGATTCCCGGTCCAGGTGAATTTTTTCACCGGGCACTCAATGTGAATTCAGAAACTATGCTTGAAAATCTGAATAGAAACACGTGGACGCAAAAACTAGATTTTTGCGGAAAGAAAACTTAGTAAATGAGTATTTATTTTGTGGAATTTTTCCATGGTAATAAAGAGATGGAAAATTGTGAATTCCACTGGTTAATCGTCGGTACTGCCGGTTTCAGCCGTTAAGCCATCATCAGGTACATACTAGAATATTTTTATAACAGTGCCCCTAATCCCTTCTCCAAAATTCACCCTCGCATTCCTTCCCCCCCTTCCCTGCCTACTCTTCAACTGCATATAAAGGCACTCGACGAAAAATATTCTATTATGTGCCTGATGATGGCCTAACGGCTGAAACCGGTAGTACTGACAATAAACCAGTGAAAATCACAATTTTCTATCTCTTTATTACTATCTTGCGAAAATGCCGAGTTTAAGTTTTTTACGATCTTTTTCTGAATTTTAACTGCTTCTACTAGTTCAACGGATGCATAAAAAGTGAAAATCGTTATTGGTTATTAAACTATAGATATTTTATTATCGGATTGTACCATCTTTGTATTCCAAAGAAAAGGACAACATTCAGGATTTTGACCGGCTTTTTTTATTTCCGCCCACTTTGCCTCGTCGGGAAAGGGGCCAACATCGCCAATCTAAAAATCCTCTCCGTTTTCCCCACAATTGCACATATCTCTTGCACTTATCGTAGATATTATCATTCGTATCTTGTAGATATTTTATTTTTCAATTGTAAATTTATATCATTTTCAAGTATTAATAACAATGTTTATCGTGCATATAATGTTTCATGTGTTGAGGAGGGGTTAAATGAAAGAAGAGATCCGCAAAAAAGACGTTCATCTGTCTATCTATCATCCGCTTAAAACTGACGCCGCCATAGTGGCGATAGCAGTTCGAATGAAACCTGCAGCTGAGGTCATCGGTACCTTTTGGTATCGATGGAAAATACGGTACAGGAAGTAATTTTAAGGGAACGAAAGAAGGATGGAGTGAAACTCGTCGGCATCAACATTAGGACACAATAAACATGTACATATTTGGAATGGCGTGTACATGAAGCGCGCTAAAGACAACAGCAAGTGAAGTAAAGGCATTGACCGCAACCATCGTGTACGTAATTAATAATAATAATATTGTTTATTATACAATATGATGAATAATAATATTACATAAAGGGAAGAAAATTGATTACACAGAATAGAGAATTTCACTAGTGAGATATGACAAAAACAAGCGATTATTATTCAGATATTTCAAAGAAAGGGATTTTACTTTTACAAGTTTGAAAAGCTTTCTATTGAATATGTTTAAGGACGGATAGTCTTTGATATTTTTGGGCTGCTTTTTCCATATATACCTAATGGATATTCCATACATTAGATACGCAAAAATCATTTCTACACATTTTGCGTACTCGGGACATTATTCACTTGGATTATTTCAGCATTTTAAGTGTCATAATCAGAACCCCCACTACAGTCTCACTTCTACTGCATAAGTCATAATATTTCCATTACGAAATAGAATGCAAGGTCTATTACGAATAAAAATACTTCTCACCGTCACACCGAGAAGCAATAACAACTCTGAAGGTAGCATCTGTTCACCAATCACTCTGTGCGAGAGGGGTTGAGCCAACTGCTACAATTCATTTGCAATGCCACATTTGGAACGTTTCCAGCCTTGACTTCAATGCGGCGTCATAATTACCACTTTTTCTGATGCAAAAAAGATACAAGTTCCTCCGTAGCCCATCTTTCCCTTCCAGCTCACGTGGCGTGCAGTTCCATTGTCTGGAAAAGCAGCAAGAAAAGACAAAATGCAATCGGGGATGATAGCAAGAAGGCATATTTCTAAAAAACGTAAAAGGTACAAAAAGACATTATATTTTATGACGGAACTGGTGAACTCAGGGTTCATTGCCATTTCATTAGCGTGCCCATAAAACAAACTGAGGGGCTCCTTGGCATAGAAAAATCAAGAAATAACCAAAATATTGCATCGCATATCAGTTTTAAATTTACATGAAGGCAGTCAATGTGTTGTGGTAGTACGAATTGGAATGAATCGTCGGATGGTGTGAAAGTCAATTGGTAGAGCATTTGGTTATTTACTTGAGGTCTTTGGTTTGAACCCTGGAAAGAACGTTGCACACGACCTGTTAAATCGAAGCTTTGTAACTTAAATGGCGCCAGTTCTTCCTGATAAACCGCAAACCGTACATGGAAAGACACTGCCCCTTACCGTGACACGTAATTTTCATGTACGAGAAATCAGCTACTTTTCCCTTGTTAGACCTCATTTGGAATATGCTGCCAGTATATAGGATCCCTAAGAAATCGGTTTAAATAATGAACTAGAAAGTATGCAGCGAAGATCGGCAAGATTTTTAAAGGGACGGTACGATAATTATATTAGCGTAACCAGTCTATTAAATGAATTAAAGTGGGAATCATTGTCTGATCGCAAGTTGAAATGTAGTTCTTCCCCTAAATAAATTCCAAGACCATATTTTCAGTGATGATGTTAAAAATATTTTGCGAACCCCAGCTTATTATAGTACACTGGACCATAATCACAAAATTAGAGAAATCGATTGCCGAACTGACACATTCAAAATGTCCTTTTTTCCTCGTACAATTAGGGGTATGAATAACGGTAAATATATCCAATACCAGTGTAGCAATGGATAGCATAGGTAGCTGCATGTTGGTACGAGGGCTTAAAGCTAACCCAACTAACAGCATGTTTTTGCATCCTTACTTTGATATATTTATCTTTTTTTAAATAGTGTAGTTCAGAACAGTATATAAATTCTAATCCTTTTTTTATGCATGATACGTAGTGCATGTTTGGTGAGAATTCACCCCCACCACACACCTTTATAGTGGCTTGCAGGGTATTATGTAGATGTAATTTTCACAAACCATACGCTTAGCTATGGGAAAAGGGTGACCTCTACCCTGAGCAACCAGAGCAGCCATCTAGTTTAGCACTGTGTTTAGTAAAAGGGTCTCCATGCCTGCTTTCCTGAAAGCTTTTCTCA
Organism: Platycnemis pennipes; assembly: GCA_933228895.1. Taxonomy (NCBI): domain Eukaryota; kingdom Metazoa; phylum Arthropoda; class Insecta; order Odonata; family Platycnemididae; genus Platycnemis; species Platycnemis pennipes. The sequence continues at coordinate 50,536,409 of OW121846.1, forward strand.
GTTTCTAAACTACTCTCTCCCGATATTCCGAAATTACACTCACCTTCACAATTATACCCGTGTCATTTTCTGCCATATATTTCGAAAACGTACCGTGGAAAGTTACGACTCAATCGCTACAAAGAGCTAGACGACCTTTTTCTCTAAAAGAACGAAAGAAGAGAGTTCCGTCGTTAATTACTGGAAGCATTTCTTCGTAATGAAACAAAAACTTAGTTTTTCTCAAGCAATATATTAAATACGACCGGTTTTAATGACACAGCGTTTTCTTCGGCTAAAATCTCGAAATTAAACTTCCTTTAATACCAGTCCACCTGTGCGAGGCGGAGGCAAGAGGAAGGAGACACATTAACTTGAAGTGGGTAGAGGGGTGGGTGGGTAATATATGAGCGAGTTCCCGATGGAGGGAGAAAGTTAATGGAAGTGGGAGAAGTTAAGGATGGGTGGGTGGGAATAGCAAAAAAATACGGACAATATTGTCCCAATCAGATGAACATCTTTACCCTTAACATTTAGTGAAACAGCTTCCGGCATCACTAAGTGGAATTCCATTATGTATTATGAAAACCGTAATATCCAACGGAAAATTCCATAGTTAAACTACCATGTTTCAACGAATTTCATGCTGATAGATATTTGTCGATTAAGACATCTGAAGATTTGGCTTTTCGATGAAACCTGGTCGTATAATAAATGTACCAATGGAAGTTACAAAGTTTTCCTTAATTACTTTTAAATTGGTGACTGAAGACGACGTTACACCGTTATAACCGGCGATAATAAACATGTCAATCGTGGAAGAACTAAACGTATGCATGTTAAAACATGTGCGCGTTAAACAAATGATTATATATTCTATTTTTTAGGTCAAAAAGTACAATATCTAGTATGATTCCCCTCTGTACCGTCACTGTTATCTATTGCTGTAGTTAATTGTGCGCGAAAAATGAATTCTTTAACCTCTCTATTTTACTATTTAATTTTATCTTCGTTATCTCACCTACCGTAATATGCTTGCCCTTTTAATGTACTCAAAAAATCTAAGTGGTGATGAGCTTAGTCCTAAGACGAGGAGAACAAAACTTACGTTGAAATCGAGATTAAAACTCGCTTTTTGGAGGGACGGACATAATACTAAGGTGCGCTGGCAGTTGCAGGGAGATCACTGCGGGTATATTGCGTGGGGGCGGGAGGGGGAAAGAGGGGGCGGGAGAGTCGGTCCTCGCCGGGAAGGGATGAAAACATGAGCCGGGAAGGGATTACCCTCCAGTCCTAGAAGCGAGAGCCCATGCCTGCGATTACCGCTGCACATTCCCCTATCATCCTCCTCACGAATTTTCGTCGCCAAATGCGAGAACCATTTATTTCTATCCACTATCACTTGGACTTAGCTGGGAATCACTATCCACTAACACGTGGGTTGCAGCCAAAGGGTTTGAGTAGACTCAGAGCTCCTCTTTCAGTGCCGTGTGGAGAGCACATAGAGTGCAGTACTCCGTCCGTCGGATTGGACGTTAATCCGTTGCCTCTTGGTGCCATTTTTTAAGAGTAGGAAAATACAGACATGCCGTCGACTACGCGTAAGCATTAACAGCTTGCAAAGAAAAAACACATGTAAAGTCAGGGCTTTAATTTCGGGCAGAACAAGGTTAGAGTTTCCAACTGGATTAAAATGGACCGGAAACTGGGTCAAGCAATAATAATCCGGACTTTGGACATAAATTTCTTCGGGCTAATGCCAGGTAACAAGAAAAGAAACTTTAGGTAAATATTACAGCTACGCAAATATTCCATTGGTATCGCATTGTTTTCTACATATTTTATGGCAGAGATGAAGATACACATTTTCTGCGTTTTTTATTGAAGAAAAATATAATATTTCGGGACAAATATAGCATTTATTCTTAAATTACATGGCTTAGGACGGCGACTGCCCACGTCTTCAGCCTACCCCCCCAAAGGTTCATAAGCTGCGATAAGGAGAAAAGAATACTTATAAAACAATCTAGCCTTTGTGTAACATATTTGAAGAAATATATTGCCAGTCGATAACTATTACATTACTTTAAAGGGATTGATAATTTTGCTATACGTGTCTCATGAATGCGTGTCTAACATGATCCCTTAAAGTAGTGGTGCTGTGCCTCTTCGTTGTTTGTGGGTAATAAATGCGCGGACTATGTTACAAGAATATAAGGGCTTAGTAAAACTCTACATAAAATTTTGAGGAACTTATGAAAACTTTGAGGGCGCTTGCTTGACAGCTTTATATAGCGCAATCGTTGGCCCAGTCTTTCGGTGACGGTATACCATCAAGTGGCGGAAGTACGGTCAATATATAACGTGAATATCTGTGAAGTAGTAATTATTTGGACATGAACGATGCAAAATTTTATCCAACGAATTAAAATGGGCTTTTGAACCATATTCTAAACGAAATAGTGGTCAAATTTGACCCATTTACAGAGCCCACATTTTGCATAGCGAAAGCATGGCTGTTGACCAAGTTAATAGGATATGGGCTACTAACTTTATGTAGTAAATTTAAGCTTCCACTTGATAAATCACGTAGCTCATGACTACTGCACTTAAATCACCACCGAAAGATGTAAGTGCAAGCAAAAATATTCATCTCAATCGTCAACAACCAATTTAATCGCGTTAGAAGTTCGCTGCCGCATTATCTGCACCATAGAGTAGGATAACATGAATAAAATGCGCGATTGCATTATCACATTAGAGCACGTTCAAATATACTCTCAGTCGTTCATACAGCGGCGGTTTCTTCTCGCCAGACGCCGCTTCACAGTGTGCAATATTTCTGGCACAATCGTTCCCACAGCAGCCTGCGCAGTGTCAATGACCGTTTGAAACGGCCTTATAAGATCTCCAATGCCCTTCCCGGGTTCACTCCAAGCATCCACGGTGCCGTGAAAAAATCCCAATTCTTTTCCTATCCTTAATGGGGAAAATTCTCGTCAGTCGATAGCCTCCCACAAATACTAGCCGTCGTCGTTAGCCTCACACAAATATAATTAACTTACTGGCCGTTCCATTTTATTTTTGATGGAGTACGATTATGTAGGGAAGGGGTAAGATATTCCAAACGAGCATTAGGTCCAACGTATGAAAACAATACCTAATCATAACATACATATCAATAACTTCTATTTCTTAGGCTAAATAAAAACGAAAATATTTACCGCAGATGAGGACAATCTTCGTGTTTTCTATCGTTTTGTGGCTTGACTATCTTGAACTTTTATCATCAAATCACAGCAAAGATTGCAGTCCTTTTGATGCATTTTCATTCATCTTAACTACCTATATCTTTGGTAGCAAAATATTATGTAACGCACAACACGGGGAGTTAATCTTTTGTACAAATTATGGTGTACGACATGTTCAGTACTCCGTCCGTCGGATGTGACGTTAACCCGTGGTTCCCTTGGGGCCTATCACTAAGAGCAGGTTAAGGCCGACGCTGGGTTTCTCCACTACACAGTTATCCTCCTTTCCTGAATGGTGCAAATCACCTCAGCTGTCGGTCGCATCCCCTGAACAACTAACTAGCTAAAATACAGTGAAGCAAATATACCAAAATACCACAAAAAAGAGCAATTTTCGTGTTTTCTATCATTTAGTGGCTTGAGTGTCCTAACCTTTTATCCACAAATCCACAGCAACGAGTGCTGCCCTTTTGATGCATTTTCTATTCCTCTTAACTACCTACATTTTTAGCCACGAAATTCTGCGAAACGTGGAGTTAAACTTTAGTGTCAGTAATATAGTGTAAGGATTCGGGTTGTTGTTGCTACCAGAGTTCCCATCCCGAGGGACCGGGTTAGATTCCCGGCTGTGACGGATTTTTTAAGGGCAAGTTAAACTTTTGTGTCGGTAAAATAGCGTAGAGAATCGGGTTGTTGTTGTTACCGGAGTTCCCATCCCGAGGGACCGAGTTTGATTCCTGACTGTGACGGATTTTTCAATGGCAAACCGGTCCCTACTTGAGTGATTAGTGTATGGTTTTTCAGGTTCAGTACTCTGTCCGTCAGATGGGACGTTAAGCCATGGACCCCTTGGCCCCTTTCTGTCAAGAGTAAGCTTATACGGACGCCGGGTTTCTCCACCCTTCCTCCATGATCGATAAAAGATTTTACAATTAATAAATTACCTGCCTGTCGTAAATGGCGAAAATGACCTCAGCTGTAGTTCGCCTCCCCTGAATAACTTAACTAACTAAAATGCAGTGACATAAATGTAGTCAGATGAATGGGCTTTCAATTTCTGAATGCTTTTCAAAAATTTTAACCGGCTTCAAATAGTTATCCACATGGGATAGTGGGCTACACAAATCGGCAGAGATATAGTACCTCCGTAAATAGAACGCTGGAGGTCTTAATTTTGAGTCTGAGAGAGGCTTTCATCTGCATCTGCAACTTATAGTGGAATCCACAACAATGGCGCGTGTCAGTGGGTGGTAGGTCATCAGCAGTATATTAGAAATTTAGTAGAAATAAAAGTTTTTAAAATAATGATGAAATCTAGTTTTATATACTTAAAAGATTCATACTTGTGTTGTAGTCGTGTATTAGGCATTGGAAAAACGAACCCTCTTACACCTCTCTCTGACAGTGTGTATTCCTTAGTTTGGCACTTTTGTCTGTCTTACTGATATAGGGGGGGAGAAATACTTCAGTAGTGCCAGATTCATATTCGTGTGGTTTCAAAGTTTCAAGTGACTTAAATTCTGTGAAAAACCTTCTAGTATCTACTGCTTCCCTACCAAGGCCTAGCCGAGTGATACATTTTGCACGTTCATAAGAGTTTGCTAAAAATATGTAGCTGTTTAACCAGTTAGTTTCGAATGAAATCTTGATTCTTTCATTTACAAATGCTTGATGAATTCTCCAGTTGCGAATTAATATCATTGCTTTACTTTTTCACTCGAACTCGTTCCCACAATTCGCTTCACAAATCCTAGTCTCTTCAGCGCTTTGCCACGAACATCTCAAATATGATTCCATAGTGAATGATTTGAAGTTAAGAGTGATGCTCATGTATTTAACTTCACTTGCCTTACTTATGTCTACTCCGCCAATATTATCATTTGGTCTTTGCCTTTGGATTTAACAAGTAAACCCACTATGCGTTATTTTCCATGAAAGAGATCTCTTTCGGAAGCCACAGGTGGCAAAGGGAAAGGAACTGCCCCCTATTCGCTAACACGTGAATTTTCCCGGTCACTTAGGGTGAACTGCATGGAGAGCTCTACTGCCAACAACCAGCCCCACCATTGGTTTGAGCTCTTTGGAAATGTAAAGTCAACTATAACATCTTGAATAAGATGTTTTTTAAGTCTTATATGCATATTAAGCCAAAGAATATGTCAAAAAATTCCTCGGGTGCCGCGAGTAATACCTTAATGGATTCCGCATTACCTTCTCGAAATGTATAAGTAATCTTAATACGCAGGTGTGTAATATTCTCATCTATTCATTTTAGTGATTCTTTATGGGTAATAATCAATTCATTGACTGGATTATCGTCAGTGAATATTTTTTACGGCAAATTACACGGGTTTGTGATATTTTAATCGGTTTAAGTTGCTGAGTATTTGTGGTTTCGTTATGGCACGATTTCATCAGTTTCGGTTCGAGATCATTCTTGCTCATCTTTTCAACAACACCTCTTGAGAAAAGTTATTATGGTCACCAATTGTTTTGGGAAAGAACAAATATTTGAAGGTGTCTTTTGGGTCAGAGTATTTTTCTTATCGTATCCCTGTAGTCCTCTCTTTATATATTATTTAAGGCTCTATTAATGAACTCAGTGTCGGAGGTGAACTCATATACACAGTAGTTATGTAAAATCTGTGGTCTGGCTATCAGCCTTCGTACTTGAAGGCTGTCCCATCCCAATGTCTAAAATCAACGAAGCTACACTTGCTCTTTATCATTATAATTGCTCACAAATCTAAATGATCTCAGATTTTTACATAATTCTTAAAATAATGCTATTCCCCACGGGTCCCAATTCCTGAAGGCATATTCCATTTTTGGCCAATGCAAACACGTTTCCTTAACTTTTACGTAGCACTTTCCCGCCATCCGTCTAAAAAATCCAAGTTTCTTTTTGTACTTGACGATGCCAATGGCCTCAGGCCTCTACATAGGACTACTACTTACCAAAAATCTTTCTGTGTTGCTGGGTCCAGGTTGCGGAATGGTATTCCCGTCGACATTAAGGAATCCAGTTCATTATTTGTTTAAAAAAAAGTTTTTTTTCGGAATCTATTGGACCAAGAAGGGTTTTAATTTAAAATGCATGCATAACTCTAAAGAAGGAGCTGTTTTATTTCTGTTAATAGTTATGTAATCACTTTGAAAATGGATGTGTTTCGAGCTCAAACGTTTGTGTATCTGTTGTATGTTCTTGGTGGAAGATGCCGTCCAAGGACAACATATTATTTCAATTCCATTCTAGCACTCAGATAAACATATTTTACCTTATCAATTATTGAAACAGATTCCGGCATTACTTTGTGGTATTTAATTATGCGTCATGAAAAACATTGTAATATCCAACGGCGAATTCCATAGTTAAACTACCATGTTTCAACGAATTTCATGCTGATAGATATTTGTCGATTATGACATCTGAGGTTTTGGCTATTCGATGAAACCCGGTCATATAATAAATGTACTTATGGAAGTAAAAAAGTTTTCCCTAATTCATTTTAAACTGGCACCTGAAGACGACATTGCACCGTTATAACCAGCGATAATAAACATGTCATGCGTGGAAGAACTAAACGTATGCTTGTTACGAAATGTACGCGCTAGTCAAACCCCTTTTTAAGTTATAGGTCAAAATCTACAATATCTACTATGATTCCACTCTGTACCTTCAGTGTAATCGATTGCTGTAGTTAATTGTTGGCGGAACAATGAATTCCTGAACCTCCACACCTTACTATCTAATTTTATCTCCGTTACCTCACCTGGCGTAATATGCTGGTCCTTTTAATATACTCGAAAAATCTAAGTGGTGATGAGCTTAATCATAGGACGAGAACAACACCTACGTCGAGATCGATATTAAACCTAGCTTCTTGGAAGGAGGGACATAATACGCAACTTCGCTGGTAGGTGCAGGGAGATCAACTGCGGTTATGGTCCGCGGAGCGGCAGGGGTTGAGTGGGGGCGGGAGGGTCGGTCCTCGCCGGGAAGGGATGAAGACATGAGCCGGGAAGCGATTACCCGCGAGGTTTAGCGAGCTCCTAGAAGTGAGAGCCCATTACTGCGATTACCGCTGCAAATTACCCCTATCATCCTCCCCTCGAATTTTCCTCGCCAAATGCGAGAACCATTTATTTCTATCCACTCTCACTTGGGCCTAGCTGGGAATCACTATCCACTAACACGTTGGTTGGAGGCCGAAGGGTTTGAGTGGACTCAGTGCTCCTCCTTGAGTGCTGTGCGGAGAGCACTTAGATTGCAGTGCTCCGTCCGTCGGATGGGACGTTAATCCGTTGTCCATTAGTGTCATTCGTTAATAGTAGGATAATACAAACGCGTCGTGACGCCAAGTTCCTCTCCACCCGTCCTTCTTGCCTTTCCATTCCCATCCTTATGGTCTGAAGTGCCATTAAGTGCATTAAGAGACGTAAAACCACTTGAAGAAAAGACTATTTATCATGCAACCATAGCCTGGGGATCATATGGGGGTAGTGGCTAGAGTTCTAGCCTCCCTCTATGAAGATCCCGGTAATAATTCTGGCTAAGACGTATTTTCCTTTTAAATTTTGAACCCTATTTAAAACTCGTATGGACAGATCGTTAAACGCTTAGATATCTGCTTATCAGAAAGAATATCTTCTAACACCTTATTGCGTTAATTTAATGCTGCCAAACACGGGTTTCTCTCCCTTCTTTCTCTGCTTTTAAAACAAATTTGTGACCAGTGAAAAAAATTTGCTCAATACAATGTTTGGTCTGATTGGTGAGAGTAGAGTCCACCAAATACTCAGCCCAATTGCATGCAAAGCTTGTATTTGGCTGGACATGTCCTAAGATCTCTCCTGCGATTCGAACCTATGACATCGGGTCAACAGTCCAAAATTCTGTTGGGGATCGGGTTAGAGTGGTGGCTAAATTAATAGATTCCCATCCCGAGGGCTTGGGTTCAAATTCGGACTATGGAGAATTTTTCTTTGGTATACCGGTCCCAACTTGAGTGCCATTTGGGGAGCACTTCGAGTTCAGTACTCCGTCCGTCAGATGGAAAGTTAAGCCTTGATCCCCATAGCTCTTCTCGTACAGATCAGGCTAATGAGGACGCCGGGTTTCTCTCTTCCTATCCTCCGTTCCCTGAAAACACCTACCTCAACCTAATTGAATTGTCGGTCGCCTCTTCCGAATAACTATAACCAACTACCGTTATTCTACCCACTTGGCCTCCGCATTCCTATGGACAATCACTCATTATTATTAATGGTTAATGATCTTGGCCGGTATCCAGCTCGATAAAAAATAAGGACTACAGATAACATTCAAGACAAAGGTCGATTTCTCTCAAGTACTAAGCCCAACGACGTGTGAAATTCACGTATCCGGGTAAGAGAAGCTAGTTCTTTTTATGCACCAATTATAGCTTCCCAGAAGATGTGGTATATAGGAAATCATACCATTGGTTAAACGTGACCAAAGGCATGAACCGGAATCGATCCCGGATCCTCCAGTCAGTAGGTCACACCCTTCCCCCTCTGAGGCTACCTCGCTGTCGACTACCTATAAGCATTAGCAGCTAGCAAAGAAAAATCACATGTAAAGTCAAGGCTTTATTTTTGGACAGTACATTTTTAGAGTTTTCAAGTGGATTAAAATGGACCGGAAACTGGGTCAAGCAATAATTTTCTGGACTTTGAACAGAAATTTCTTCGGGCCGATGCCAGGTAACAAGAAAAAAACTTTAGGTAAATATTACATCTACGCAAAGATTCCGTTGGTGTTACATTATTTTCTAAAGATTTTATGACAGAGATGAAGATACACATTTTCTACGTTTTTTTATTGAACCAAAATATAATATTTCGGGACATATATAGCATTTATTCTTAAATTACAGGGCCTATGACGGCGACTGCCCGCATCTTCAGCCTACTTCCCAAAGCTTCATAAGCTGCGATAAGGAGAAAAGAATACTTATAAAACAATCTAGCCTTTTTGTAACATATTTGAAGAAATATCTTGCCAGTCAATAACTATTACATTACTTTAAAGGGACTAATAATTTAGTTACACGGGTCTCATGAATGCATGTTAACATGTTCCATTAAAGTAAGGGCGTTGCGTCTCTTAGTTGCTTGCAGGTAATTCATGCTCGGACTATGTCACAAGGATGAAAAATACTTCGTTAAATTCCACATTAAATTTAATGTGATACAACTAGCTTTCACCTATTAAGGTATCATCAGGTACAATGCAATAACTGCGTTGTACCTGATGATGCCCTAATGGGTGAAACCTGGGTTGTACCTCATTAAATTTTATGTAAAATTTTACTAAGCCTTTTTATCCTTCTTTCATGGATAGGTTCCACAGAGTATCGCCTTGCACAGCGATAATTCATCACGGACTAGTATTTATGCATGCCGGTGAGATAGTAAGCGTATATTTAATTCTTATTGATTTAAAATGCATGCCTGGTGGTGGCTCACCCTCTGCCACACTCCCTTATGGTGGCTTGCAAGGTTTCATGTGGATTTAGATAGGTGAAATCTACACGGCATAGGTATCCTGTTGTGTATCAGAAACATTACCATCTGTAATTCATTGTAATGCACCATTTGAATTGTTATTGAGAATTCTTAATTGACTAAACAAGTAACTCTTTTTTTATGGTTTCGGGATTCACTTGCAGAATTTGTGATTGAACAAGATGTCCCGGTAGAGCTGCTCTATAACGTAGAGTGAAGATGAGAATGAGAACTTGGTCAATTTGTGAATTTTACTTGAAATTTTATATGGTAAGTTTCTGGTTTCGGCACTTGCATGCCATCGTAATGTCTGATGACGACAATTTCGCTGAGGATAACAAGTAACGATTGAAACCTGGGTCGCACAGTAAAATGCTTCTCATGAAATTTGCAAACTTACAATAATTATTTTTACTGAATAAATCCCTATTTTATCCCTGAGTAACTGTATTAAATAACTGTTTAATTCCTTATTGCACACCTGCTTTTCAGTTATCATAACTGAATGAAAAACTAACATGTTTCTTTGAAGTATTATTACATTTCATAGATGCATTTATGTACGTAGTGCATGCTTGGCGATGTACTGAATTAAATCCTTAATTTATTCCTAAGTAACTGTATTAAATAACTGTTTAATTCCTTGTTGCACACCTGCTTTTCAGTGATCATAACTGAATGAAAAACTAACATGTTTCTTTGAAGTATTATTACATTTCATAGCTGCATTTATGTACGTAGTGCATGTTTGGCGATGTACTGAATTAAATCCTTAATTTATTCCTAAGTAATTGTATTAAATAACTGTTTAATTCCTTGTTGCACACCTGCTTTTCAGTGATCATAACTGAATGAAAAACTAACATGTTTCTTTGAAGTATTATTACATTTCATAGCTGCATTTAACTACGCAGTGCATGGTTGGCGATTTTTCACCCCCTACCATGCACTCTTGAGATGGCTCGTCCGGTTTCCTCGCAGTTCTGGACCCTGGCCAAGGTCGCTAGAAACTCTCCGTGGAAGGCGTCCAAGATTTCGCGACGGAGCAGGCAAAAGAAGGAGAGAGGCTATCCGCCAGGAAAATTCGCGCGCTTCACATCTCGACCGTCAGTAATCAATAGTATCCCCTGAAAAATCGTGGCAGCAGTTGTTCAAGGGCTATTTTTTTCTCTCCTGACGAGAGTCGATAGACAGTCGAAAATTGGCCGTTGGGGGGAAAATGTGAGACAAGTCGGACGAGGAGGATGTGTGTGGAGCCGAGTTGTGGGCGAGGGATGGGGAGGGATTTGACGGCATCCTGACGCCCCCTAGAGGGAACCGTTGTCAGGGGCGGTGGGAGAGGGGGCCGACAGGTCCTTAGCTCACTCGTGAACGGGTGGGGCGGGGCGAGGTGAGATTCGAGACGGACAGGGGCGAGAGAACCACTCGGACCACGAGGCCTCGTGCAAGCGGCCACCCGGAGCCAAAGGTTATAAACGGCGAGGTGTGGAGAAAAAAGCGAGAGTGGGAAAATTGACGAAAAAAAAGCAAAGTAGAGCACTGTCAGGGGAAACAATGTGAAAACACGAAAACGAGCGCCTAAAACCTTCTTTCCTCGCTAAACCTCTGGCACTGTTGTTGCTCTTGTCATTGCTTTTAGGAGGAGCCGAATAATAACAGCACATTTGTGCCGTTAAGGATGGGTGAGTATTTCGAAACAGTAAGAAAGTATTAAAATTAAGCGTCTTAATTCAAGCAGAAAATTTCCGAGCGGAATACGAAGTCCTCTCTCATCTTATGTGCTAAGAACGAGATGAGCATCCATGTCCCGGAAAGTAAAAATCTTCCCCGAAAGGGACTTTGCATATTTGTGGTAACCTGGAGAAAAATAGGCATATTAATTGATGAGGTGAAAAAGGCGTTAACTTATGGGAGAACACTCATTACATGGGAGTGTGACCCTAAAAAAATGAACTGTGATAAGTCGAAAATGGAGTGTAGCCTTTTGTGATGCCGAAATGTGAATGTTATGTAATAATACATAATAATTACCCCACAATTATTTGTTGACAATTCAGCTTTACAATTTACATGGAGATTTAGGCAGCCTCAACGGTCACATGCCTTTAGGGAGTCTGGCTTCCATCATTAAAATGCAGTGTTGTTATTACACCAAAATATTTCAATATTTACTGGAATATATGTATGTCAATTACGTATTACATTTTTTTAGCCAATTGAGAAAATATACAGCCAAATATTAATTAATAATATATTTATTTACTATTACATTTACCTCTTTATCTACGAAATATCCTGCGACCCAAATCGAGGGCCTGTGGCAGGGGGTTAAGCCCACCAAACATGATCACCATTGACAAACAACTACGATACTACATGGAAACATGCTTGATAGTTGGATCACATGCAGCTAGATGGTTAGTCTCTAATGTTTAACAATTAATTAATAAGCCTAAATTAATGAAATAAACAAAAAGTTATTCACATCTACAATTTACTCTTTTAGGGGTGGTTGGTAACCAGCCGTTAAAATAAGAATAACCTGAAAAAACTTTTCTAATTAAGGAGAGACGATGAAAACTAGTTGGTGGCATTATAGTTGTGGATACAGAGAAGCATGGAAGATGTAAGGTTGTTTGAAAGGAGAGCCAGCGCAAAAGAGCTATGAATGGTAGGAGAGGAAATTAACTTGGAAAATAATGAGACGATAGATTAAGTGGCGATGATGTTTTCAACGACGTTATGGAGGGCGATTACCGGAATGTTGGAAAAGCGTAGAAGGAGGCTGCTATGATGGAGCAATAAGAACTCGAGACTCCGACACGGTAGTACCGGGATGGTTAGACGTTGCAGGAGAATGGATTGACATGATAGTTAATGGGTGAAAATGAAGCCTGCATGGTGGTAGTTGGGAACGAATAGGCCTTCTCCACCTCTTCCCTACAAAGAATTGTGTTTTATACGGCCTCTCATGCAGACTGCAAGTGTATGTCGAAATAGATAACTATGGAATCGTGACGCTAATTTCTTCCCAGCGGTATCAATAAAATAGCTCTCGGCACTATTCAAGGGAAGTATTAATGCATTTGAATCACCTGAAAGTTATTGTTTCACGAAAACTGATTCGAATTTAACCCATTTTAACAATATATTTGTGCTTTTTTGCACGTTTGCGCACTTTCATCTGTTTCTTTGGCGTATTATAAAATTCGTTCCATTATTCATCTCATTTCTCTAAGTTTTGCTGCGTGCAAAAACATCTTCGTCCGTGCGAGTGCCACGATTAGCAAGCACGTATTTCTGTACCTACAAATATGGCCGCTGGCTACTCAAATCAGCTGCAATTTATCCTCCAGTATATACATAATAAACTCCTTTAGTAATACAATGCTCCAACCATTGGGATGCGACCTCAGATGACTGTAGAATGACGATTGAATTCCTTTTTTTAATTACATTATGACCAAACTTTAAGCTCTGATAAATTTAGGCTGAAAGGAAATATTTGGTATTTTGATAAGTATTTAAAAGAGATGTAAAAGGGAATTCGTGCCCACTATTTCCTCTCCATTACCCTCTTCTCCAACCCTATCCCAAATCATACGAAAACTTTCGGGAGATTCCAATGCCTGGGACTCGACGTTGAAATCTCTTTTCCAACAGAAATATTTATATCGCTTGTCGCTCCATATCCTCTGCTTTCCTAACTAGTTAATTTTCTCAGTCTGCTATTGTTGAAATATTTGAGAGCAAGAGCATTGACATGCATGCGATATGAACTCTCCATCCACTCAAATACGACTATGTTGGTTATTGAGCGTGATTGAATTGTTCTCAGCCATATATAATACAGTATATTCTGTGAAAAAAATTCATACCAGATAGCAAACAGAGATTGTCCAGCAAAAATTTTTTATAAATCCAGGAGATGAAATGTACAATTGTGCTCATGATTTTTTCATTTATCCCAAAGCAAAATAATTGATTTTTTTAAAATATTTTTCATGCCAATGCAGTTAAAGTTTTATATTAAATATAGTTTTGGAGTTTGTCAATGAAAAATAACTACTTTGAATGATTTAACTCAACGCAAGATATTCATGGCAAAGATAGTTATGGAAAGAATGCATCCAATCGCATTGCATTGCGGTATATACTTATATCTTATTAATTTTTAACATAATCACACTAATAAGGATGTGTCACCCCATCGTACATCACTTAATCTTCTACACTTAATCCTACCTTTCTACCCTTAATACTCCATAATCGCCTTCTACCCTTAATATAGCATCCATAACCGAGGTGGGAACCGAACCCTCAACTTTGCACTGTCAAGCCTGCACTTTACCGACCAGACTATTCCGGCAGGTAGGTAAGCCCTTAGATGCTTTTAAAATGGCGAGATGAAACGGGAAATTTTCAACTGGTCCCAAAAAACTGGTCCACGGCACCGGATGATGGATAAGATACCATAAATTCGTCACCGTAACGCATGTTTGTGGCTGAAGATGTTTGTTTTAGCAGTCACGGAGGTGGTCCATCAGAGTAATGGCCAGTCCTTCGTGAAGGAGCGGCCAATGCGGCGTGGAGATCCTCCACCCCTGGTCCGCCGTTCGAAACCACTTCCCCCTCGCTAACCGGAGCCACTTCATCTCCTTTCATTAGGTAACCATGGTCCTTCGAAGGGGGGGCCACAGTGTACGGGCTCCAGCCATCCTCCTCCGCCCCTTTGCCATGTCGTGTTTCATCGTTCCTGGCAGCAGCTTCAACATCAGCTGCGGAGCACGTACCAAATTTAAGTCCCCGGAAATCTAAAACCTCGTATAATATCAGGTGTCGGGCGCTACACGCAAGCTCCGGGGGTTCAGGTATAAGCGATCATCGGCAATTACGAGACGTGGAGGGAAAGGGGAGACGGTCCGTCGGACCTCCGCTCCACGCCAACTCAAAGGGGGTGATAAAACTCCCTCGGACTGCCCCACCCATCCATTGAATGCGGCGGTGGACCTCATTCAACCACGGGGATCACGACCGACCGGCCGCTACTAGCATTCTGAATGAGGCGGCCAGGGCATTGGGGCAATTGGGTGTCCGTGACTCTTGAATGACGGCACTGCGGCCGGAAAAAGTAGCACCTGTTTGTGTCAAAGCGGCAGCGATGTCCTTTTTTGGGTGCGGGGGTGGGAATGAGAGGGACGAATCCTCGTCCAAACTTGTGGACCGTGCTCAAGAGGTTGGGGATTAGGGGAACCGGTACGGCAGGTGGAATTTGAGGAAGTCTGACCGCGGAAGGGAGGGCGGGAGGCTTATGGGATCGGCTTGGATGAGTAAATATTTTAATCTAGAGAGAGAGAGTCATTTGCGGTTCATTTTCCGTCAGGATGAAGAGTGCGTGAGGGGATCCAGAGGGCCGTCGCACTATGGACCGGGATCATGAAAACTAAGTTACGGCACCGAGCAGCCACTTCATTATAGAGACACTAGGACATGACTACCAGCTTAGGATATGTTGTTAAACCATCCCTTAGCTGCTTTCAAATGTTCGCGTGATCATGAAGAAATCCTTTCCGAGTGATTTTTAAGCATATACCGTATGCATCGTCTACTTATGGTCAATTTCCGGCACATTTGGATGGAATTTTAACATAATGGGGGATTAGGCATTCCGTTATCTCTCTGAGGATAACACGTCAAGAGTTATTTAAACATGTTAACTCAATAAGTAGAGGGAGTTTAAAAATTTTGAACCATGCTTAAAAATTATTTTCCAAAATCGTGGTTTCTTCCGTTCATTTTTTAGCAAAGCAATATTTTCATGGCTGGTGACATATTATTCCATGCCAAACTCCCATTTAGAGGATTGCACGGTGAAGTGTAGATAGATATAAAATATAATTGAGCGTTTTCTCAGTGGCCACATAAGTCATGGCATCCATGATAGACAAGTATAAAGACCGCCGCACTTGATCCAAAGGTCGCAGGTTTGGAAACCGCCTCGGTATATGATGCCACGTTTGTTTAAATAATATGGTAAGATGCGAGTTTATCAATTGGAGTGCCATAATATCACTATCAGCAACGCGGCATTACTCAAATATATCTTAGACGTGGAGAAAATTTATAATCACAGACAGGAGTTCATTTCTGAATAGGTTTTGACACCTCACGTAATAAATTGCCAGCATATGATGGGATGAACTTGAGTTAATGCATGAAAATATAGATATCTTTATCATACGATAAATGCATATTTCTGCCTTGTAGAAGGTTTATCAATTTTAGCTTGGCTGTTCCTTCTTTAAAAACTATCTAACTATCTAGCTATCTAAAAACCAAATAGTAATTTCGCACCAAATAATTTAAGGATGAATATTTGAATTTTTAATTGCTCCTAAGTGATATTTTTACCTCCAAGGGATGGAATTTTAGACGCTGAAAAAGCAGGCTTCTTGAGACTTTTCAAATTTCTATTTTCCCATAGGTAAATTGTTCTCTCTCATAGCTCGATGTTTTCCATTATCTTAATGTAATATCTATTTGAAATGTTCAGTCTTCACCCTTATATGAATACACATAAATTTAATAACTAATACGTAAGGTATATTATGTGCAGATCATTTTCCTATCAATGAAAAGTACGAAATCCTCTGACACGGGCCATATTTACGGACAATTACATCGAAAACGACTAAATAAATCGTTACGCCAATATATTGTTGAGAGGCGTCAACAATTCTTTCTGGAAAATATTCATTTTTTTTCCAATACCGTTCCTGCATGGGTCATTTGCTATGCCTCCCTCAACGCTGCTTCAAGCAGTTTGTCTCTTACAGATGAGTGCGAAATTGTTATTAAGTAAAATACCTTTGTAAAGCGCAAACTCTAGTTTAATATTAAATTTTTAACATTCGTATATTACCCAAACGACAATTTAGACACTCCGCATCATCGAAGCTGTTAAGCAGGCATGGCTGTTTAATCAGGAATGAATGTTTTTGCGGAATTGGATAGTTTATTTTCCCTTATTATGAAGGAATTATGCTAGCAGTCAACATCGTCATTTATTAAGGAGAGAGATAAATCTCATTATTATTATTTCAATTACTAAATGAGAGTGTGGGGCATACAAAGTTATTTGACTTATCTCCTCGGAAATTCAGTTCCATGAAGTAACTCTCGAATACGTAACGTTTTACATTGGGGTCAAGCAACTTCTTTCGAGAGAAAAATTGGGCAAGAATAATTCTGATTTAAAATATCTAGCTATTATTGATAAGTAATTATGTCAAAGGTAACTCCTAAATTAAGTTGTTAGCTATTAGACTAAGGTTAGTAGACTAATTTAGCTTAGAGACTAAGATTTAGGAAGAAAATTGTGGGAACGTGTTCAAGGAAGAAGTAAAAAAATGATATTAATTTGAAGAAATGTTTCTCGGGCATGGCACCGGTTAATAGGCTCCATTATTGCCAACGTTTCAAAGAGCGACTTGGTCTTCATCATCAGGGCTTCTGAGTGCCGGTTTTCATTATTGCAGTTATATATATAACTTTCGCCCGGGCCAGCTGTCTCCTGATTGGTCGAGACGTCGGTTTAAATTTAAGGGGCCCGATTGTTGGCCTCCTTGAATATTCGCCGCCGGGCCGCCCTTCCTCATCTCTCGGATGCAATTTATTACTGGCCTCCAGGTATTACCGAGGTTGAAACCAGTGTCTTTATTTATGTTATTATTTTTGAGACGGATCTCGATGGCCTCCTTGGTGAGTCTATCCCAATAGAAATATGATCGGCAAAGTAATTTTGCGTTATCCCATTGTATTGCGTGGTCTCTTTTTATGCTGTGCTCTCAACAATATATTGGCCTAACGATTTATTTAGCCGTTGTCGATGTAATTGTCCGTAAATATGACCTGTGTCAGAGGATTTCGTACTTTTTACTGATAGGAAAATGATCTGCACATAATATGAATAATAGTAATTCGCACCCAGAGTAATAATATATAATTTGGCAATCTATGAATCTGGCTAAAAAGCCGCACATATTTTAGCAAACTAATGAGCGTGCAAAATGTATCACTTGGCTATGGCATTGGTTGGGTAACAGTAGATACAAGAAGGTTTTTCACAGGATTTAAGTTATTTGAAAATTTCAAACCACACGAATTTGTATCTGGATGCTGACATATTTCTACCCCCCCATTACATCCCCAGGGCAGACAGAAGTTCCAAAATAATAGATACAAACTGATCGGAACGAGGTAGCATGCGATAATTCCTTTTCCCACGCCTAATAGACAACTACAACACAAGAAAAGTACAAATGTTTCAAACACATTGCACATGAGATTTCATCATTAATTTAAAAAACTATTCTTTCTACTAAATCAAATTTACTGCTGATAACCTACCACCCGCAGCCACGCGCCATTGTTGTAGATTCCACTGTAAGATGCAGAAGCAGATGAGAGCCTCTCCCAGACTCAAAATTAACACCTACAGCGTTCTTTTCACTGAATTACTACATCACCGCCGATGTGTGTAGCCATCTATCCCATGTGGACAACTATTTAAAGCCGGGTAAAATTTTCGAAAACCAGTCAGAAAGTAAGAGCCCATTCATCTAACTATATTAATGACACCGTATTTTAGTCAGTTGAGTTATTCAGGGGAGGCGACCGACAGCTGAGGTCATTTTCACCATTTATGTCAGGCGGGTAATTTAGTAATGATAAAATCTTTTATCGGTTATGGAGGAAGGTTGGAGAAACCCGGCGCCCGCATTAGCCTCCTTTTTACGAAAGGGGGCAAGGTGACCACGACTTAACGTCCCATCCGACGGACGGAGTACTGAATCTAAAATGCACTCCATTACGCACTCAAGGAAGAACCGGTTATCCAATGAAAAAAATCCACCGCTGCCGAGAAGCGAACACGGTCCCTCGGGATAGCATACCAGTACTCTGGTCACCACACCAACCCGATTCCCTACACTGTTTTACCGACACCAAAGTTTAGCTTCGCGTGTTATTCGTTTCGTAAAATTTCGTGGCTAGGTAACGATGTAGGTAATTAAGTGATGAAATATGCATCAAAAGAACTGCATTCGTTGCTGTGGATTTGTGGATAAAAGGTACTCAAGCCATTAAATGATACAAAACAGGAACATTTTTCTTCTCTGAGGTAAACATTTTCATTTTTAATGATATTGTTGCAATGAATAGGTATATTTCTCATGATGATCTTGATGTTCGTTTGGAATATCTTACCCCTTCCCAACATAATCGTACTACACCAAAATAAAAACTGAAGGGCTAGTAAGTTAATTATTCGTGTGAGGCTACCGACTGACGAGGATTTTCCCCATGAAGGATAGGGAAAGAATTGGGAGTCGTCTGGATTTTTTCACGGCACCGTGGATGCTTGGAGTGAACCCGGGAAGGGCATTGGATTGCTCATAAGACCGTTTCAAACGGTCATTGACACTGCGCAGGCTGCTGTGGGAACGATTGTGCCAGAAATATTGCACACTGTGAAGCGACGTCTGGCGAGAGGAAACCGCCGCTGTATGAACGACTGAGAGTATATTTGAACGTGCTCTACTGTGGTAAATGCAATCGCGCATTTTATTCAGGTTTTCCTACTCTATGGTGCAGATAATGCGGCAACGAACTTCTAACGCGATTATATTGGCTGTTGACGACTGATATGGATATTTTTGTTTGAATTTACATCTTTCGGTGATGAATTTAGTGCAGTAATTATGAGCTGGATGATTTATCACATGGAACCTTAAATTTCCTTCATAAAGAGACCCCTTGCTCGTTAACTAGACCCGCAGCGATGCTGGTTAATGGTTATTCAGGGGAGGCAACCAACAGCTGAGGTCATTTGCGCCATTTAGAATAGTTGGGTACTGGTAGGAGTTTTCAGGGAACGGGAGAAAGAGTGGAGAGAAACCCGGCGTCGGCATCAGCCTACTCTCACGAAAGGCGCCAAGGGGACCACAAAAAAGGAATCAGGAAGACCATCACCACCTCCTTCCCAAATTGTCCGGATGAGCCAGGATTATGTCTTCGTTCCTGCTTTATTGAATACCATAGGAAGACGCTTGAGAAATACTAAATAGGTAATTTTAAATGAAAATGCAAATGTTAGTCTTTTCCATATTTTTACTGTAATTTGCTCAATATTATATTTATTAATTTTTGCAACATTGAATTTTATCTTAAACTGAAATAACTTGTTCAAAATGAAAATTTTAATGCTTTATTTTCATAAAAGCAATGTATTTTTCATGAAGAGTAAGATTACAGCAAATTATGTGAATCTAAACATTAAAGAAAAATATTTATTCTTCCTCACCGCTTAATATGTTTACTTCCTTGTAAAGGCTTCCGTGGAGTATTTCTTTGGAGAGACCCGATCTTTCGGGTTCTCTAGCGCAAACTACCATTTATTCGGACAAAAAATGGAAGTTCGGTGAAGAGAACCCGACAGGTCGGATTTTTCTAGTATGTTTATTTATTTGTTTTGTGTTCGATGCACATAAAAGACAAGATTTTCATTAATTCCTACAGATAAAAGTTTATATTGTATTCAGTATTTGTTATTCTTAAATGTTAGCGAATGAAATTTAAAATGAAAGCATGGGTTTGTAGCAATTAGAATAATAATATTGTGGGTAGTGGTGTAGTGCTGGTTGCGTACGTATATTGTTTCGCCGTCACGCATGACATCTTAAGAAGTCATGAAAAAAAATTTAATAAAAATATTTCCCGTATGTTATCGACAGTCGTAGATATCAAGGCATTCTTTACATATCCAAATCTGTTGAAAACTAAAGAAAAAAATTCCGTCACCCGGAGCACCAAAGATTTTTTCGGCCGCATGGAATGTGAACGTCTCATCCGAAGGAAGGAGTACTGAACTTGAAATGCCCTCCACTAGGGACTCAAGTGGTAACCGGTTTTCCACAGTAAAATCCACCACTGCTGGGAATCGAACACTGGCCCTCGGGATGGGAGGCCAGTACTGTAGCCACCCGTAGACATACGTTCGCTGTGCAAATTGTAGGCTATGTATATGTTTCAAGCGTGTCCATTATCTCGTTTAGAGTATGATATAAAAAAACCTTTTAAAAATGATGAATGAATTTGGCATCGTTCATGTCCAATTAATTACTACTTAAAGATGCTGATTGTATGCGACGGTACTTCAGCTACTTGATGGTATGCTGTCACTGAAAACTGCACCGACGATTGCTGCAAATAAATCTGCAAAACTAGCGTTCTCGAATTTTACTACATCACGGACTTCCGCGGAAGATTGCTCAAACGGAAGTGACATCAACTTTCATAGCTTCATTTACCGTGTAAAACGGCATTTAAAGAAAGGTGGTAAGAGGTCCACGCTTGAACTTCCACCCGATGGACCGATTACTTCCACACATAGGCTACACAGATTTAATCTATTGTTTTCACTTGCACGTGAAATTTTCCGGAAATAATCACAGCCTTGATGTCCTATCTGCACAGAACTCAAGTAAGGAGGGCGATCGGAGTGTTGTGGTGACAAAAGAATTGGATTCCCATCCCTAGGGTCAGGATTCGAATCCTAACTTTGCCAGGGACCCATCGGCATACCAGTACTCACTAGGGTGTGCTGTGTGGTTTGTACTTGAAGTTCAGAACTCTATCTATCAGATGAAACGTTAAACCATGGACCTCTTGGAGCGCTTCGTCAAGTGTATTGTAGTATCGAAGATGTTCGCTACACACTGAAAACCCTTAACAATATTAATTTACCTGACTATTCTAAATAGTGAGAACGACCATAGGTATCGGTCGCCTCCCCTGTTTTCCGACAAATTCAACTTTTAAATTAGCGGGGAACTGATAGAAGTTGTAGCTAAAGTACTGACTCCCAATCCCGAAGGTCCGGGTTCGAGTTCCGGCCGATTTAGATTTTACCTTCATATACCAGTCCCCACTTGTGTGCTGTGTGGAGAGCACTTCGAGTTAAGCACACCGTCCGTCGGATGAGACGTTAAACGCTGAGTGTTAAGAGAGTTAAGTGGACTTGGATTTTAAGAGCGGGAAAAGACTTGAAAACTACATGAGAAATGAGAATCCTGCTCTTCGGCTGGAGCCGAAGTGGACCGAGGCTTGGGTCTAATTTGGTAGCACCAGACTTCCAGATCTCTTGCGCCCACCGCCCACGACGCTCGCCACTACCCTGCCCCCGTCCCCCCTCACCCATCAGCGCCGCCAGAGCCGGCCCACCAGCTCATCGCTTGCCAATAAAGCCGCCCTTGGCGACCGAACGGACGGTCGGACGCTCTCATCCCCTGCGGCGTCGGCTCCTCACGCGGCCACCATCGGCCGACGGACCACCCACCCCCTCCCCCGCCGCCACCACCCACAACTCGCCTCAATCCTTTCGACTCTCCCTTTCGTCTCTCCGCCGCTTCGGAAAGTCTGGTCGACCTCCCATTTCCACCACCCCCTCCCTCCTCCTCCCGCCATTTTCCCGTCAGACCCTCCCCCTCCTCCTGGCCACCCTCCTCCGGCGGGAGAGGAAGGTTTCACTAGGTGGCCGTGTCTGGACCAGCTCGCGTCTCCTGCGCGCCAATTCCTTTGGGGTGGGGGAGCTCCCTTGAGAGCGGTCTGTAAGGGGTGACTCATGCTCGGCGAGGGATGAAGACGATTCCCCGCACTCTCCGATAAGCCCTTCATGCCAATTGCATTCTTGTGCGCCGCAATAGTGCTTGAAAATCAAGAATTAAATTGAGAGTTAAGGTAGTTTAGAATTAAGAGTGAAATAAGAGTTAAGAGCACTCTCCGATAACCCCTTCATGCCGATTGCATTCCTGTGCGCCACAATAGTGCTTGCAAATCAAGAATTAAATTAAGAGTTAAGAGAGTTAAGAATTATGAGTTAATATAGTTAAGAATTAAGAGTTAAGACAGTTAAGAATTAAGAGTTAAGACAGTTAAGAATTAAGAGTTAAGAGAGTTAAGAGTAAAGAGTTAAATAAGAGTTAAGAGAACTCTTCGATAAGCCCTTCATGCCAATTGCATTCTTGTGCGCCACAATAGTGCTTGAAAGCCAAGAGTTAAATTAAGAAATGAGTTTGGAAGTTCTATGGCTGCACAGGGTGGGTCACGGTGACGAGTTTAAACACCTGTCGAAGCATTATTTAACTCTAATTTTTCTCCTGACTATATTGCGTTATTCATGGAGGGTGACCAACAGCTGAGGTCATTTGCGCCATTTTTATGACAGGAAAGTGGGTAATGGTTGGAGTTTTCAGGGAACGGAGGAAGGGTGGAGAGAAACCCAGCGACGGCATTAGCCTACTCTTTACGATAGGCGCCAAAGGGACCACGGCTTTACGTCCCACCAGACGGAGGGAGTACTGAATATGAAATGCCCTCCATTAGGCACTCAAGAAAGAACCGGTTTGCCAATAAAAATTTCACCGCTGTCGGGAGCCAAACTCGGGCCGGCGGGATGGGAGCCCTAGTACTTTAGTACCCCAGTACTTTAGCCCCCACTCCAACCCGATCCAATTCTCCAGACTAGGTGATGACACTAGGACATGATCCTGAAGATATAATGGGTGGACTTTATGTTGGGGAGCAGAACCATTTAGGATGTTTTGACCAATGTGTCCACCGGAGTAGAATAAGTAATTCTGGGGGAGTCGTAAGAGGAAGGGAAGTTCAAACGTTCCTTTCAGTCCCTAAATACTTTTAAGGTTATGCTTCTCTTTCACATCCTTGATCACTTATATATCTCGCAAGAGGCCTTCCTTTTCCATTCTTCCCGTTCACTTGTCCCTAGACGATTGTCTTCATCAGATCCTCATATCTTAAGGCAAGGCCAATTAATTCGCTCCGTCTTCTTTTCTAAATTTTCAGCAGTCTTCTCTTTTCTCCCACTCTTCTCAGCACTTATTGGTTTGTGTCTCAGTCGATTCATTTTCTCATCATCATCCTTTGCTAGCACCGCATTTCAAATGCCTCTTGCCCATATATTTTGTGGTAGCTTCAAAAGATAAACAGTATTAAAACGTAAATAAAAGATTATTATCTCCAAATCACACAAAATTTACTAAAACGTTTATTTACTATTTATTGCACATAAGGAAAATTTAGCTTTTTAGACACCCACTTGATTTACAGATGAAAAGAGTTCAATATAAAATTTCTGTTGTTCCCCTTCCATATTTCCTCATTCCGCACTTCCATGTTCCTCTTTATGGTTTAACCTCCAGCCCTGTGATAGTAGAAATATTAAAGGGATAGTGGTAAAATATGAAAAATGGCAACAGTTCTAGAACATGTGTGCTCACCCTTGGAAGAAATAAAAAATGGACAAGATATATCTTGAGTAAACGAAAATAATGAGTTTATTCACAACAACAGGGATAAAATGAAGTTTAATTAGAAAGTAGGAAAACAAAAATGGAGAGTGCGGAACAGTGGCTGTGGTTAATCGAAGGTCAAGTTAACCAACAGCTAAGTTCATAGGATAGGCTGGTAATTGCGAGCAGTTAGAAATGTTTCATGCAACGTAGGATGGCTGGAGTGAAATCCGCTATCGGCATTAGTTTACTCTAATCTAAAGGTTCTAATCCACGGTCTAACGTCCCATCTGACGGACGGAATGCTGAACTGGAAATGCTTTCCTCGTAGCACTTAGGTAGGGAGCGGTATATTAATGAAAAATCTCCCGGGATCCGAAGACGGGAAATGGAGATGAGAAACCAGCGCACTAGCCACCGTACCAACTCGATTATTGGAGCAGCTGGAACAATTAAGCGACGTAATTTGCTGTCTGGAAAAAAATTGATGAAGCACATACAATGCTCTTGTGGGAGAAACACCATGGCGAAAGAAGCGTTTACTCGACGGTGGGATTTAATTACAGAGCCGTTGAGTGGGGGCGATAAGAAAAGGCAGGCCAAAGGTCTGAAATGGAGAATGTCATTGTATGGCGACGGAGCGCGGGAAAGGGGAAAAAAATGGAGTCGTCTTTTGAGTTGCGGAGGATGGAGAGTATTGGAGATGGGAAACTGCTTGGAAGGAGCAAAAACTGGGAGTACTATAAATTGTAAGTGGAGTGAGGGAGCTTGTTGAAGAAATGAGGAGGAATGCGAGTGGATAGGAATGGTAAGAAGGAGATGTTCCGAAGGATATGAGAAGATAAAATTAAAGATGGAGATAGTAAAACAGAGTGGTAAAAAAAATTCATTTTTGACGCTCAAACTTCCAGACCGTAAAAAATTACAGCGAAGGTATATGAGGAAATAAAAAAAAGTAGTACCTAGTAGATTTTGAGTAGATTTTTTTGTAGAAATCAAAATGCAGTAGTAGGTATTTTTCATTGTGTACATGTGTTGATACTACTAACTCATGCATACTCTAGGGAATATATGCAAGTAATTGCATTTATTTCTAGAAATTACTAGGTACCTAATTATAAACTATTATATCACCATGTGCTTATAGACCAACAATTAAGTGTCATTTTCAACGTTTGAGGCTTGACTTTGTGGAACCACGAGATTGGAAAAGAAAATTCTCTTCGTACATTCCACGCACACGTTTTATTGGCTTCGACCATGGCTTCGAAAATTTATATGTCGAAACCATGGTCGTCATTACCTTGCTAATGACATGCAAATTGTTGAAACTATGGTCGAAGCCATTAAAACATGTCTGTGGAATGTACAAAGCGAATTTACTTTTCCAGTGTCATTTTTAACCAACATTTAACGTGTCTCATAACTGCATGCGTAATATTTTCCTTGGGGTGATAACATTGTGGTTCTCAGTTACATGCAAATAGTTTATGCACAAAGTGGTATTATTTGCATGCCTGCATGGTAGTAAACGTAATATTTTTCTCTTTGATTTATAACGTTTTTCTGGTGATGGTTCACCCCATGCCACACAAGCCTGCGATGGTTTTCAGGGTATTATAGAGATTTAATGGGAATAGAAAGGAGAATGGTATGTATTAAGGGTAGAGAAAGAAGAACGAACAGTGTGAATGGAATAATGAAGGAAGTATATGAAGTTAAAAAATGAGAATTAAGTGAAAGATAGCATGATCCTGCTTCACAGGAATGTTTAGAAGGAACGTAAGTACTAATAAATCATAATAAAAATGTTATAAATTGTTTCGGAAAACTTTGCGGAGGTACACCTGACAATTTGCGCTGACAACGTGCCTCTCCGTTTTTAATTATGCTGTCCAGGTCCTTGATGAAATCAGTTTAACTGCTCATTCAAATTATTTGAAATAAAACACTGGTCCTCTCCGTCACTCAATTAATTATCAATTTGGTATCTTCATAACAAGTCGTCAAACCTAGGATTGGTTTGATGATGCTTCCTGATCCATTCTCCTATCTGTTCACTCCTTCGTGCCAAAATCTGTCTTCACTTTTGCATCTAATTTGCTTGCGCCATGGATATCGATCGAGGTCTTCCCTCGCCACTCCTTCCATTCAGCTTCCCGTCAACGATTGCCTTCAGAAGGCCTTCGTGTCTCAAAAGGTATCCGATTACGCTGTCTCGTCTCTGTTTCAGGTGTATTTTTTCGCTTACCCTCGTTTGAAATTATTCACTTCCCACTCCTATCTAACCATTTGATCTTCTTC
Organism: Platycnemis pennipes; assembly: GCA_933228895.1. Classification (NCBI taxonomy): domain Eukaryota; kingdom Metazoa; phylum Arthropoda; class Insecta; order Odonata; family Platycnemididae; genus Platycnemis; species Platycnemis pennipes. The sequence continues at coordinate 50,562,843 of OW121846.1, forward strand.
TTTCTTCTCTAACACCAACATCATTTTAACCTATGTAGTAAAGTACTAGCTACACGATCAGTAGGAGCTTGCAGGTTTTTCACATTCTTTCTTCTCGCGAGTTGGTTTTCCTTCCAGTGTTTCGTTCTTAATGGTTGTAATAGTAATGATCCTCACGTTTTTCCCAAAGTTGTAAATGCTATCACAAACCACAAGTTCACTGATATTTACCATTGGTATATTTTGTGCATATTTTTTCTTTGTTTCTTTAATTTCTTCATAACTTTCATGTTTTACTACTTTATTTACTTTAAGTTTGCATGTTATGAAAACCATATGTTGAGAGTATCAATTTTACGCATACATCTACATCTGCTCGAAACCCTGCACCGCGAGGATGTGTGGCAGGGTGTGAATCTCACCAAACATGCGCTATGGACATGCAAACAAGCTACTGCATGGAAACATGCTACATAGTTGGGTCACATGCAGCTTCAAAGTTAGTTTCAGCTTGTTAAAAAAGGTGTGATTTTTATTACATGCATCATGCACTACAGACTACTCTACAATATTTCACCTTGGCTATGCTGCATAGTGTGTTCTCATAAAGTTCTCTTTTAATGAGTGGTTAGATGGTGGAAGGGACAGAATTGTCTCAATCTCAGCGCAATACAGACGTTTTAATATTACTATTATTTTTATTATTACCACATTCAAAATATACCCATTCTTACCTTTCAATCATCATTACATATTTTAATGGACTATCACAAAATTATCGCGTTCTTTTCGGGAAGTTCCGATTCGGTTTGGCTCGGAATATATATTCCTAGAACACTCCACGTTAGACATGGTGGTTGTGGCAGGTGAGATAGATATCTGGGCGTTGATGCAGTCTCACGAGCTCAGTGTTGCCCCAAACAGGTAACAACCACCATTCAACCTCCATTCTCACCCTTTTACGCCACCCCCTTTGATCTCATCCCCCGTCAGCCCTTTCGTTTCCTCCCCCACCATCCCAACCCTCTGAAAACTCCCTCCTTCCCACTGAAAAAAGAGGGCATTACCGTCGAAACGTCAGGTAAGTTTATTTCGTGATACCCCTTTAATTTCTTTATCCTGTGGAGGACTAGTTTTTATTTGCATTTTTCATCCGACCACTTCTCGGCGTATACTCGTCTGTCCCGACGATTGTGCGTGCGCTAATAAAGGCAATACAGGCGTATTTTTTTGGAGTAGGAGTGTACATATGTGGAAATATTGCAGCTAAAGTTTGTTGGCTGGTTTGAGAATATTCCCTTCCCAGTACTACACACCCATTTATATCTTCCTTTCAAGCCTAAGTATTCCACGTTCCTTATTTCTATCCATTCGTTAACTGTTTATGACCCTAAGATGGGTATGAACCCGTAGGCTCATGTAGACATGCAAGAAAAGCGTAAAATCTTTGTAATATATCCTAATTATCTCCCTGATAACTTCTGTTTAACGTATTATGGTCCATTATTAAGCACAGAATGAATGACAAGTTAAATTTTCCGGTCTTATAACATATCAAAGTGCATTTTTCCCGTACAATTAGGGATATGAATAGCTGTAAATATATTCAATCACTTAAATATCATCGCATAAATATCATTGATTTGAATGCATCGATGGATAGCATTGGAAGTTTCATGTTTACATAAGGGCTTTAAGCTAACCCACTAATAGCATAGTGAACGTGAAAGCTTCTAGCTCAACTTTGTGAAATTTCACTGTCACAGTGAAAAGTACAGCTTCGTAAAAATTTCAAAGAATTTTTGATGCTCACGACCGATTTGGTTGAAGAGTCGACACCGTCTGAGGATGTTGACTCTTCGACGAAACCGGTCGTGAACGTAAACGTTTCTGTGAAATTTTTGCAAAGTTGTACTTTTAATTGTAACAAAATTATATTGCATGATTGCTTTGCTGTATTCATCTCCTCTAAATTGTGAAGTTTAGACTAGTATACATAATACTAATATTACTAATCCTTTTTTATGCATTGCATAAAATGCATCTAACGCATTTTATGTAATGCATGTTTTGTGGGATTCCATTCCCTACTACACAACTGTATGGTGGCTTGCCGGGAATAATGCAGATGTCGATGTATATCATTCCAATGTAATATTTTTGATCTAACCTACGATTGGCAGGCTGAAGTTTTGAATATGCGTCTAACGACTTTATAAAGGTACCTGTCTTCAATTCCTGTTGGATATTTAGTCTTTCCTACAGCCCACGATGTGATCAATGAATGAGTTAAGGACTGGTCCGAGAGAAAACGTTCCCCTCTGCTCATTGGGGGACAACATGAGCAGCTGCCGACGCTTGGAGTCCGAGTCGTTCTCCCGTGCGTGGGAAGAGCAATTTGTGAATTTACCTGTGGCGATGGAGCATTGGTTTTTTTCCCTCCGCTCCCTCCGCCTGCCTCTCCCGTTTCATCTCTCCATCCCCGTCGCAGCCTCCACCCCCATTTCCCCCCTTCCCGGCCACCCTCTCCCACCCCCGCACCCGTCCCCGAACGACCCTCGTCACCACCCAACCCTTCACCCGAAGAAACACTATCCCATAACCCCCCCACCCCACTCCCTTCCCCAGTCTTCGTGCACGCCAAACGCCCGGACCCTCCGATAGGCTTACCGTGGACACGGCCCCAAAATTCGAGTTTGCATGCCCGCCGAGAGAATGCAATCACAGACGTAGGTCGTGGTCCAGGATCCCACGCCGCGTCGGTGTGAGAAGAGGATGGGGGAGAGGGAGGCGGCACCCACTACATCCCCCCTACCATGCGTCTGCTTCCTCCCCCTGTGGGGGTGGTGGCTGGGGGAAATGAAGGGGGGAGGGTTAAACGGCTCCACTCGTCCTCCGTCCGATCCCTCCAGACGGGAAAAATGCAGTCTTCCATATAGGACCACTTTCGTGCCGCTTAGACAGGCTAGAATTTACGCGTAGAGGTGGGCTTTGTGCGGGGGAAAATTCCCCATCCCTCGCGCCCGAACCTTCATCATCCGGGCCTTTCTTTCTCCGGTGTTCATGAAGCCCTCCAAACGGCAGCGAGATCTGGAGCGGTGGCGTTAATCTGGGCGAGCGGACGGATGGAAGGCCGTGGGCAAAGACGGGCGGACTCCGTCTCCCTGCGGTTCCCCATCAAAGGAGCGAATCGCGTGCGTTCCTTGCCTGACCCGTCCTACGGGGAATAAAGTAACGGACGTGAACCCATGTACTCTTATCCAACGGGAACATCTGCAAATCCTCTCTTCTCATTGCGTCTAATAGCAAACGTATTCCGATAGTGTGGCGATATCCTAACTTGATCGATCATTCTTCCTCTCTCCACTCGTATAAAAAGTAGTTGATTCATCCTTGGATTTGTATTTCATTCGGAATAGATTATATTGAATGAATAAATTAAATATATTTTAAAGCCGGTTTTCGAACTAATTCACACTTGGCGAAAAGTAGATCGGCTACCAAGAATGATTGAGTTAGTCTCAAATTTGTGAAACCTCTATGTAGATATATGGTAAAAAAAACAACACAACAGCATTGTAGGTCCCAAATCTTTCATTTCCACTGGTGAAACGCATTATGCCGGTTGCTAAATCTAGGATAGTCATACATTTCTTTGGTTCTCTTCTTTCCACTCAGATCTGCTAAAGCGTACTTACCTGGTATTAGCAAATTGGGATAAAGTTGATTTTCTCAGATTTAATCAGTGATTTCATGATCCTTCAACATTCATTTCCACTGGTGAAACGCTTTATTCCAGTGGCTAAATCTAGGATAGTCATACATTTCTTGTGTTCTCTTCTTTTCACTCCGATCTGCTAGGTTTTGAGAAATTGCGAGAACGTGAATCATCCACTAATTAAATTGATCCAGCAAATATTGTTGCAATAATTTGAGTGGGTGAAATAATAATCTCCCTTTGCGCCGTGATGCCGTTGAGATACTAAAGCGTACCAACCTGGTATTAGCAAATCGGGATAAAGTTGATTTTCTCAGATTTAATCAGTGATTTCATGATCCTTCAACTTTCATTTCCACTGGTGAAATGCATTATGCCGGTTGCTAAATCTAGGATAGTCATACATTTCTTGTGTTCTTTCCTTCCACTCCGATCTGCTAGGTTTTGAGAAATTGCGTGCGCGTGAATCATCCACTAATTAAATTGATCCAGTAAATATTGTTGCAATAATTTGAGTGGGTGAAATAATAATCTCCCTTTGCGCCGTGATGCCGTTGAGATACTAAAGCGTACCAACCTGGTATTAGCAAATCGGGATAAAGTTGATTTTCTCAGATTTAATCAGTGATTTCATGATCCTTCAACTTTCATTTCCACTGGTGAAACACATTCCGGTTGCTAAATCTAGGATAGACATACATTTTTTGTGTTCTCTTCTTTCCATTCAGATCTGATAGGTTTTGAGAAATTGCGTGCGCGTGAATCATCTACTGATTAAATTACTCCAGCAAATATAGAGGCAATAGTTTGAGTGGGTGAAATAATAATCTCCCTTTGCGCCGTGATGCCGTTGAGATACTAAAGCGTACATACCTGGTATTAGCAAATCGGGATAAAATTGATTTTCTCAGATTTAATCAGTGATTTCACGATCATTCATTGTTAATTGAAATAGAATATTGAGTTTTTTTGTTTCACAATCATATTTAATCGCCAGTTTCATTTATACGGAAAATTTGTGAAAGTTGTATTTAATGAAGAAAAACTCGGCGTCAGCCTGCCTTTAACGAAAAGCACCAAGATCCCATCCACTAGTCGGAATACTCAACCTTGGATGCTCTCCCCTTCCCACTAAAGAACAGATCGGAATAAAACTGAGCAATCTGGCCCATTCGGAATCCGAACACGAATCCTCGGGACGGAGAGCCATTAACGCCCCTCTATCCGTTCTCTGAAACTGCTAATTCCCGTTTTATTAGCTTTTTCTCTGATTGAATTCATGTAATGTTCTATTCGCTCGAAGATAAAACTTTGAAAAACTGGGAATATTGGTTAACGGGATCTCGCTTAGTAAAATGTCAATTACTTTCAGGGACGCTTCACTGGTTTTCTGTCCCGATTTTGAGTTCCAGCAGAGACAGCAATTTTTTATTGGAACACCGGTTCTCACTCCAGTGAACTGTGATTGGTACTTCGAGAACAATACTCCAACCGTCATATGGAACGTTAAATCGTGAGCCCTTGGCGCATTTCCTTAAGAGTACGCTAATTCCAACGTCAAGTTTCTCTTAATCTCCATTGTCTAAAAATTCCTATCCATATACAGATTCCCTGCTATCCTAAATGCCTCTAATGGTCTTAATTGTTCATCGACTACCCAAAATTACTAATTCTACTCAGGTGAACGCGACATTGGTCAAAGAATCTTGATGTAAGAGAACTCGACGATGTATTTTTCACACTTGTAATTGATTAAAACTCTACAATGACACGAGAGTGTCGAAACCGGTAGGGTTTTACTCAATAAAAGTGTCAAAAATACATCGTCAAGTTTTCTTCCACCTTTTCACAAAGTATCACCTGATTCTATTCAATTTATGAAGACTCCTGAACATCGAGTTGTTGATACCCAGTCTCATGACATAGGGAAGAGAAAAATTAGAGTTGGATTATGCTTCTCCAAGTGTTTAGACTCAGCACCGTGGCCTGAATGGCGTAGCTCGCTTCTGTGGCGGAGAGATAAAAACTGTACGGTTGGACATTACACTACCTGGCATGAATGAGGGCCATTATTAGTAGTCATCGGTCAAAAGATTGGCTTCACACAATGTCCTACTAGATATTCCACCCCTCGGATAACCTCTTTATATATGTGTAATTCTTCTCTTTAATTATTCACGCAATTTCTTCCACATACTAGGGCTTCCTTTGCCATTCATCTCATTTGATTTCCCCTCTGAGATTGTATTCTTCAGTTAATCATTTCAAATTTTTGATGATCAGCATTATTGAAATTCTTCTTTTGACACTCTCTCTATACATTTTATCTTATTCATTAATTATTTGAATAATTCATTTGGCAATACGTTCCGAATGATTTCACTCTAGACTTACACGCAGCTATTATCTTCCATCACTCACTTCAGTGAAGGAGCATCCTCATTGAATTCAATTATTTATTTTATTGAAGTGTTTCTTTACCTCCGAGCTTATTTGTACAGCTGCTTTTAGATTATGGATGCGTTTGTACATCTTCGTTCACAGCATTAATTATGAGTTCAATATTAAATGATTAATATGTACTGATAAAATATATTTGATTAGAGGCAGAAGAATTTTTTTTGTACAATAAACGAATTAGCATAAATGATCATTTTCCTATGCTCCACTGAAGAAAACTAAGAAAAAGGTATTCAACTCTGCTAAGGCCTGACCTGGAGTTCACGATGAGCGTCTGTAATTCTCATAATAAACATTTGATTTTGGTGCTTACTAGAGTACAGAGGGAAGCGATATATTTCGTAAAACTCCAATGAACGTCAGAAAGTCGCTTGGCTAGCGGAAACTTAGGATTCTATGCGGGTGCGCGCCCAATTGAATCGAAAACATAGATTCAAATATTACAAGTACTAGTATCAGTGCGTGATATATAGATTGGTAACGCTCAACCAAAAGATCGCGTGTTCAAGTCCCTCCTAGGTCTTGGATGCTGTGTTTGTTTCTAGAATTATGACTTAGGTTAAGTGGTGCTAAATAAGCTTAGCTGTTGGATCTCCTAGAAGCCTAAGCCTAGGCTAATACTGCTACGAACGATAGAATTGAATGTGTTGCATTGGTACCACGTAATTTCATCAGCAGAAGAATTAAAATTCCGGTGATCCACTGCCGAACCGAAATATTCAAAAATGCGTGTTTCCCACGAATGCTCGCGATCACGTTGCAAGGAAATTTTCTCGCCACTCACGCAATCTTGAATCTCTCATCTTTCCCATTTTTTTCGCGACTTCCGATTTTTCCTCTCGAGCATTTTGTCATGGGTGTTCACTTAATACCCCCTGCTACACACCATTGCGGTAGAGCTTGCAGGGTGAAATATGCGCTTAAACCTACCCGCGGGGTGAACATCCAAGTACCATGAAATATGTATGCTAATTAATTCCAAAACCAGGGAAAGTTAGCTACTTGATGCAATATTATTGAGTAGGTATGGTGGTTTTAATACTTGAATTCCCTGTTCGCGGTCCAGGATCGACTTCTGGCCGTACCTACCTGAATTTTCTATAAAATCCTATTTCCTACGTAAATGCTAGGAGGATTGGACACTTTAACTACAGTATTCCTCTATTAGTATACCAGTCCATACTTGAATGTTATGAGGAGAGCTCTTCGAGTGTGGTACTCCGTCCGTCGCATGGGACGTTAAGTCGCAGGCTCCTTTTAGCCTTTCTTTGAAAAATCCTAATGTTGATGCCGAGTTTCTCTCCCTCCTTCCTCCGTTGATTCGAAAATTTATACCATCCAACTTATACACATCCAATAAACCACATATTCAAAATGGCTACACATGATCTATTAGTTGAGCTTCACTTAAAGGTCGAAGTTCCGAAGTGAATGTGTGCTCTCCGATGATACCAAACACCGTACTGCACGAAAATCGCATTCACTAGTGGCGTGTCCTCGAAGGTGTGCAACTGTCTACAATTTTATGGCGTGCACGCCAGCCCTGGAGATTTTCCTGGCAAAAAGCCTGTCAAGCGTCACTGAGAGTAAATGTCAATTTACTACGCGAGACCCCGTTAGCCAATATTTCCAGTTTTTCAAAATTTAATTCTCGAGTGAAAGGAACGTGATATGAGTTCCATCAGAAAAAAAGATGTTAAAAAGGGAATTAGCAGTTTGAGATAATGGATAGAGAGGGCGGTTATGGCTCTCTATCCCGAGGATCCGTGTTCGCATTCCGAATGGATTTTTCAGTTTTATTCCGATCTCTTCTTCAGTGAGAAGTATTATATTTTTAACTAGCTGCACCCGACCACACGTTGCTGCGACTCATTCTGGTTAAATGGAAAAGAAGGAAAAGGAAAAGTTCACATTTCTAATATGTTTAATTTCACAATACTTTTGGGTATACAATATTTTTTGTGTTCCATTGTCTGCACATAGAGAGATCGACTGGCTTGCCAACTCTTGAACATGCAACTTATGATTGCCCTTGTGAGAAGCAATCAGCGTCTAGATCTAAACCGCACAATTCCAACGATTGACCCTGAGCTTTTTTGATGGTGATTACAAACGCCAATCGAATTGGGAATGCAATCTCTTTGATTGAAATGGCACATCTGTTGGAACCATAGGAATGCGAGGTATGAGGACACCTTCACCTTTGAAAGGTCTTGTTAAGATTGTGGCCTTTATAACGTTGCTCATAAATTTTTTTACTGCAAGCCGCGTGCCGGTGCAAGGCTTTGGCTGATTGATATTTCGCCACATGATAATTGGCCCGCCGCACAGTGGGGCCAAATCGCATTTTGCCGGACAAAAGTCCAAAACTGCTTTTTATGAGATAACGTCTTGAAATTTGGCACATATACACAAAAATGATTGCTGATTTTGGAATGGTAAGTAATTTTTCATAGGTATTACCTATTACTTAGATACAGAGGCTCAAACACGACCAAATTTCGAAAAAAGCGCCCGCTCTCATTTTTCTTCGAAAATCTTAAAAGTTGAGCAGATATAGGAGTAATGAAAGGATTTTTATGAGATAAAAAACATTACCAATTCTGAACAGGGTACTTTGCCTATACTATTCATATGTTTCAGACATTTTTGCCTATATTTGATTGCTATTACGTCACAAATGCCGAACCCTTTTTTTAGACAACATTTTACATAAAGTAGACAATATAATCCTTATTCGGAAAATGGTCTTCGCGATACTTCATCAGAGTATAAATTAAATATATTTTTTCAATTTTTCTTGAAGATTATTCAGTAAAAATATATGAAAAAAGTTTGCGACGCCGAGAATAAACTCGATTTTTCGATCGCGCGTCGCGGCCCGGCTCCGCGCTGGGGGACCTGGAAATACCGAGACTCCGTTGGATTGTTCATGTTGTGTGGATAATAAGTCCTCGAAAATAACTTTTTCAGGCTTTGCATGCTGTCACTGATTTCTAAAGATTCTAAACTGAAGATTTTTCGAGGATATTGGCTCATTTTCTATCAATTGATGTGAAAATATCTCAGCTGTTCGATCGCTTTGCAGCCGAACACGCATAAATTTAGTTAATTTCAATGTATTTACGTGTCACCATAATGTAGAGTAGGTATTTCAGGCAAAAATTTATTCCGCCCTCTGGTGTCGATCGAGGAATCACAGGTAATGTTTGCCTGAAATCTACTGCAAGCAATATTAATGCGTTCCAAAATGGTCTGATATTTCCACACAAATGTTGCAATGATCGATCAGCAGATCATTTCGGTGCAGCGGAAGATCGAAGCAGCAGCGGATCGATTCGGTGATGGCATTCCCAATTGATAGAGAACTTTTCTCAAGATATCAAAGCACAAATCTTTAATCATTATCAACGCTTCATTATAGATTTTGGGTGTGAATTCCATGTTCATATATGAAATATCCTCGCGTATTCGACGGAAAATATCTTCAGCCATGTGCGATTTCTATTTCCCTCATAACTCTGTTGAGATGAAGGAGAGCATGCGGTCAATACGACTGCAAACAATGCACGAATTTGATTTGGATGTGACGTGTTGCACGCGTAATAAATGCATACATCCCAGGGTCGGTCGTTCTCCAATAAATTCAGAACTCGACATGCACTGCGAAAAGTGGCATGTAATGCCGTTGGTAATTCTAAGTTGCTGGGAAGACGTTGGTTGGACCGGTCACATCTACCAACAACATACGAAGAAAGAAGCATTCACCTTGATTGTGATGCACGGTGTAAAGTCTGCCTATCGTATTTTCTTTGAATATGTCAGGTTACCCGTCGACTTGCTCTAATCGTTTGCGTCGTTCAATTGATTTTCTACTCGCATTTCATGTGTAATACGTAGGCACTTACGAATACGGCAATGTTTTCGCAAACACGTAATTTTCACATCACGTGAAGAAAACAGTTAACGTTTTATCTGGTGGATTCAATGCTGTTTATTGCACATTTGCAGCCTTGAAATCAACACGTTGTCCATTTCCTGGATTTACTGCTAAGTGAACACGATCTGGACTTCGTTCATCTATGGGAAGTGAATGAATTTGGCATACAGCCTGATTGCTGTTTATGCATCTTCCAGCCTCATAGTGCGCGATTTTATTAATATGTATGACCGTATTCCTATCAATACTATCTGGCTACATGCCAAAAACGCCATGTCGCGCCCTTATTCACTTTCTGATTGAATTAACGAAGGTACAGTATTCCATATTTATATGCATTTAATAATAATGGTGAATATGGAACAACCCACCGGTTGTCTGATTCGTAGGCACCGTTTCGCAAATGTATGGTTGCTAATTTAGCGCCATTTTCTGCAGATCTTCTTCTATTGCAAAACGTTAAAAAAAAAGAACACTAACTAGAAACAAAGAGAAAAAAATAAAAATGCTAACGAAATATTTAAATTGGCTCAAACAAGTCTGCCGAGAACGTAAAATTTAAAAAAAAGCATGTTTGTACCTTGGAGAGGTGTGAAATAGGTTTGGAAAAAAACAAGCGCGTATTCGAATGCAACATTGCGTCGACATTTCAAACCAATCGGTGAAGAACTTTCGGAGATTTCAGATTTGAACAAACGAATATTTATATTCTTATTTATATAGATGAGTTTTAATGACCACTATATTAATGCCTTGGAACTGATTGAATGTGACTAAATTTATTACCTATTTTCTATATCACCACACGGATACATAACTAATTGAAATGAGGCATGATAGAATAAATAAATTAAAATTCCAGGCTAATTGCGCCTCTGTGACCAGTGCGTGTTAAAATTAGGACGATCTAAATTAGTAGTAGTAGTTGTGGGAATTAACTTTAAATTGCCCCATGTACCCAAGTTCCATGGCAAATGAGGGGAACTTGTTAGTGCGGTGGTTAGAGTATTGCCATCCCAAATCAAGGGTCCCACTCGAATCCCGGCTCTATATAGGAATCTTCGGTGGTGTGCTGGTCCGTCATTGAGCGTAGTGTGGAGAGCACTTCCAAAGCAGTACTCCATCCGACAGATGGGATGTTAAACATGCAAACCTTAGCGCATTAACTTTCATATAGAGTATTCTAATACCGATCCAGAGTTTCACCCCATTTCTTCTTCACTTCTCGTCCTTTTTCCTCCGTTCAGTGAAATACTCTTACCTTTGCCCATTCAAGGATCTATCCTTAAAAGTACAAAATATATTAGCTCTCTGTCACCTGCATTGTGGTTAACAGCGGCCTTAACCACTGCTTCCAGGAAAAATAACTTACCATCACTTGCGAAACATTTTTAATAAAAAAAACTATGCCAAAAGGTTTGGTATTTTGCAAAGTTATCTTAAATAACTCATTTGTATACAAGGTTCAGTATAAGTGAAATTATTATTTACCATCATGAAGAGAGGATTGTATTAATGATGATATTCACCAGGGAACCTAGAAATATAGCATAAGGAATTGAGGTGGCCCGGCCATACAATTGGGTAGTGGAGTTTTGCAAACTCCAACCGTAGACCCTGGGTTTAAGTCCCGGTGACGTACCTCCGACGGCAAAATCTGAAATCCTCGCAGCAAAAAACCACGAGCGTAGGTATGTACATCGCGGGAGATTAGATATCACTGAGAAAATATGGTGGTTATGAACATGCCTACTTAATGTACTCTGAATGTTTTTTTTTCGGTCAGTGACCGACAATAAGGATGATTTGTGACAGTCCAGAGTTAAATAACATCACGCGAACTTGGGTCTCATGTAAGCTCGACCCTCTTTTAAGGACAAACGTTCCGTTGAATCGATCGGTGGGAGCGTGAAACTGGATTGACGCCGAGGTTTTTTTCAGTGATATCGGGTTATTTCTCATTCGTTATTCGGATCGGGATTACACCCAAGAAGTGGAATTTTCTTCTGTCCAAACCCCGAGGAGATCTTATTGACCGAAATTTATCCTTTCCGCTTCATCTCGTGATTGGATATTTTTTGCCTTGCCAAATGGCTCTCGGCTGCTAGTATCTAGAGGCTGATCACAATATGAATGCGGTCAGAGAGACCAGAAACTCTTTTTCCTTTGGAAGAGGAGGATGAGGCGACTTATAAAATACACGGCCATTAAATAAAAACGCCAGTGACTCTGTGATGATCCACAGTATTTAGCAGAAATATATATGAGAGGTTTTTTCACCAAAGATATCCTTGGGTGCAAAAAGTGGTGAAACCGGTTACACATTTCATTTAAATAATGTGGGCCTTTATAGATACACCAGCAAAGAGTAGTGTTCTCTCAAAATATCTAGAGACGCCGTGATTAGCTCATACCTAGCCGATAATGAAGACTTTTTAATGTTTTTTCGTCGAATATCCAGAAATATGGATGAAAAATGATCAGAATGAGGAAAATAACTGAACCAATTACAATATGTAGGAATTATCCGAAAAACATTTTCACTCACATAGGCCATTGAACTCAGAAAACTCCAGGGTATTCTAAGAATTCCTGAATTTGATTTCCCGATGATATTAATTTGCCATCTCATCTAACATGTCATTTTGCGAAGGTCCCCGGGGAGGAATTTCAAAACAATAAGCGTATATTTTACTACCTGGAATCAGCGCTGAAATTGGGTGTGATTATCAACATGAATCATGTAGCTCTTTAAATAAACTTTTCTGTAAAATTCTTTGGGATAATTTTAGCGGACACATGTTAAAATATATTTTGTACTTTAAACCACGAGGAATTTCGTTTCGGACTGATGATTCCTCAAGGATACAATGAGAATTACAGCTGCCACCACCGGAGAGTTCTGTGGGGTGATGAAAGGGAAACGCTGCTGGCAATTCCCAAATATGCTAATCCTTTTTTTATGCATGATATGTAGTGCATGTTTGGTGAGAATTCACCCCTGCCACACACCTTTATGGTGGCTTGCAGGGCATTATGTAGATGTAGATGAATTGTCGCTTTGTTGTAAAGCAAACTCACGAACAATTAATCCAAATCAGGGCAAAATAGATGGAGTGAGCTTATAGCAACGGAATGCCAATAGGGTCTTTTACATCAATCCCTATGCATTAATGCCCCGGACACCACGGGAATATATGCTTAGATTAGCGCTTTTCAGCCATACGCTGTACTAAATGCATATTACAGTCTGTGGCTGAAATGCTCGTGATGCGGAATGGCAAAAAAGAAGTAAGGCCTAATCTGTCAGAACCTTCAAAGGAAAATAATGCACTAGCAATTTAATACCATCTTCGTCCTTCAAAGAGATACAAATTAATTTAAAAGGGAGCGAATAAATTATGCCAGTCTATTTTATGTAACCATTAGGAGAGTATTTATTTCAAATAAAACAATTATTAATTTCATAAATTTAATTTAAATAAAATTTAAACAAATCTAAAAAAATAATTTGAAGAACTCATATTAGTTTTAGCTATGCAGAAACATTTCAATAAATACGCAAGATATAGTGAGAAAATTGTTTCATGTAAGCGCATTCTATGTCAACCAGGACGGAATCCTTTACGAGCTCAGGTAAGGGAAGGGGGATGGAAAAGTTTAGGGAATATTGCGCATTCACTTACAAATGCCTATCTATAAATACTAGCATATCACAGTCATTTTGGCACCTCTTCGGTCAAGACGCGGCACTATGGATTTGGAGACAATCCATTGGCAAGCACTGAACACTTCACGGACACATCCCAGTGTAGAGATAGAGACAGTCATAGTAGTCTAAGCCATCACTAGAGTAGAGTGTAGTAGTGTAGTAGGGATACGAATCACGACGGTGAGGGACTCGTCGGGATTCGTCTGGGTAACACTACACTTCCCGTGCCCAAAAAGGGCGGTGTTCACCACGCTCAGTTGATCAGCTCGCGCAGGGCACTTATGTAGCTCTGAGCCATTTGAAGGGTCTCGTACTTCGATAGCTGCCGGTCACTGCCGAGGGATGGTAGGACGGTCCTCAGCCTGTCAAACGCGTTGTTGAGGTTCTGCATCCTCCTCCGCTCCCTCGCGTTGGCCGCAAGTCTCCGGCGTTTCATCAGAACGGGGCTGACACCCTTGCAGGGCCGGCCAAAGGAAACCCGCTCCGTCCTCCTCCCACACCCGCAGTCGTCCTCGCAGGGAACACCTCCGCCCTCCATGTCCGAGATGTCAGTGGAGTCTCCCGCCGTCCAGCAGCTCTCCTGTTTCACCGATGGGCACGTTCCCAGGTCCGAGGTGGGTGACCTCAGCTCCTGGATGCTCTCCGGACTGGGGGTGTGGCACCCGTCGGAATGCTGCCCCAGACCCTTGGTCCTCTGGGCCACGGTGATGGTGGGGACGTATGTGGGCGCGGGGGCAGCCGGGAGTCCCGGAGGTAGGGTGAAATCTACCGTTGGGGATGGAACCCCTTCGACGTCACCTCCCTCGCCCGCGCACATGTAGATGCAGCGGAATATGTCGGCCATCGTGGGCTGGAAGGCAGTACGGTCCAAACCGGGTTCCTCACGTGGCCTTGCCGTTCAACTATCACTTCTGGTCCAACCCCTTTCTGTCGGAAGAGTAAAGGGCGTCCGGGACGGATGGACGGAGACCGACTGATCTCGGAAGCCGGGCACCCTTCCGCTTTTATTGCCGGTGGTCAGAGTAGGGGCGAGGATTTCGGGTTGATGGATGGGGGTCGTGTGGGATGAGGCATTGTCGGGCGTGTGCCGGGGGCCAATGAGCGGATGTCTGGGAGTCACGAGGTCACCTCCACGATTGGACGGGGAGAAGATGAATGGCGGGGTGGGGCAGGGTGGGGCGGGGAGGGGCAGGGTGGGGCGGGTGTGGCAGGGTGGGGCGGGGCGGGGCGGGGACCTGAGAGGGTTGCGAGGGATGAGTCGATACTATACAACAGCTGATACGCAACCGCCCAAGTGTCAATTATTCTTTTTGTAATACTTTGGGGGGAGGGGGGAACAGCCCATTTCTTCCTATGGCAGCCTAACCCCGCTCGTCACCCAATTAATTTGCCAATTTGGCAATATTTTTACTGAACCAAATCCACTTTTTTTTATCAATTTTTATGCGTCTATCTTCTCTATGCATTCTTATAAAGTCAACTTAAACAATGCCTTTGTTCGTCAAGGTGAAGGTTTTTTTTTCAAAACTACAGCAGTATACCAAATGATGTTTTATTTTATGAAAGTTGTCGTGATTTGTAAAACGAAACCAAATTCAATAATAAGAATAGGAATTTTATGCTATCATTTATCTTTTGTTTCATATCCGGAATTTGTAAGCCAACAAATAGCTATTCAATTGTCAAACACATAATAAAACTGAAAGTTGAAAAATCAATTTCATCGTGTATTTTTATTGAAAAATTAACGAACTGTGCGCAAATTCAAACCCGTAGCTATCAGTTGAACAAAAATTAGCATAAACTCTGTGGGTTGAGGACATTTTATGATTTACTAAGTTTAAATTTTGCGCCGCCAATCCTTATAAACCGAGCTTTGCATAAACACGTTATGGTGTTGGGCTTATCTATTTATATAGTAAAATACATGCGAGCAAATGTGTGAGCGAATAACATGGCAAACATATGCCTCGTAATGTATTCATTTTTCTAAATATGAGTACACACAAGTTCACGTATGTTATAATAGCAATGAAAAGCGTTGTGACTTCCACAATTTTATTAAACAAACTACCGGTTTCGGCTGTCAAGCTATCCTCAGGTACATTAAAATTATTATCAAGCAATGAGCAATCCGAGCATACGAGCAATCCATAAATACCCGGACTTTAAATAGGAAACTTAGAAGTTTTAACTACTCTCATTCAAGTTCCTTGCTCCCCGCTGAGCCAAAAAAGACAACTAATGGCCATTATATTATTAGCTGGCCAAACAATGGCCAGCTAATAATATAATGGCATTAGTATAGTTAGATATCTTCCCGTTTGGAGGATTGGACCGTATTCAAGTTGAGAGTGACATGAAATATGTATTTCTAATGATTCAGGTAATATTTGGGTCATTCCACCTCAATTCAACAAACGTTTGTCCCTTAGGGTCTCAGATTTTGATAAAAATTGGTGTATAGGAACAAAATCAACTCAAACTTAATACTCTCAAACAGTTTTGTGAAAAAATTTTTTTGGAGCGAATTATGAATGCTTCAATTTTTTCGCATTTTTAGCAAAATTCCGAGCCTTAAATCATATTATCACTTATATCTCCGCTTGTAATTGTCATACAGCAATGATTAATAGCTCTTTTTAAAGCTAAAAATTTATTAAATGCAAATAAATGAAGAAAAAAGTATTTTATTCTAAACCCTATTGTTGTTAATTACTAATGTTTAATAATATGTTAATAAACTTTTCTCAAATACTCCCTCTCAGAATCGACCGAAACTATTTTTTCGTAATCTAAACATACCCAGCTAACTATTTCAACAGTAAAATTTAGTGGCATTTCATAAATGCGTTTTTTATAAATATTTAAACATTTGAAATTTTCTTTCGCGCCGCCCGTCGGCTCCTCCATTTGTAATACATGCAGCATACACGCGATGCAAGCCTAAAAATTTTCTAATTGCTCAAGGTCGTGGTTATATGAGATAAAAATGTATTATAAACCATAAATCTTAACAACAATTGTTGTTATTTGTTCTGTTAAATGGATGTTTGCAGAGAAATTTGCCATTGAGCCCCACTTAAGTTTTCAGGTGGATTGACTTTTATTTGAGCTAAAAATCTGTGACAGTTAATATGAAAAAACTTTTTAAGAATCTTCAAGTATAATTTAATGTCGAAATGAAATGAAAATAAATTACAATAATGGAATTTTTGCATCATTTGTTCGAGTAGAAATATTTCTTCGTTTTTGCTATCTCACTCTTTTTATCTCTATAGACCAATTTACTTCAAACTCCGATTTTATTGTCCAAATATTTTTTATCCAGACAAAAATATTTCATTTTCAATTCGAGTCGAGAGCCTGCAGCTGTGGCTTTTCGTCCATTGAGACATTTTTCGTTCACGAAGCTCTCTCAAAAAAGAAATATTTAATGGCACCTACGGATTAGGACAATAGGGTAAAAACCTTTCCTCTTCCTTTCAGAACTCTATTTTTATGACCCCGTTGGTGGCCAATTCTTCCCATTCTGTGGTATGTGCCTTAAAGCTTGAAGGAAGACCATCTAGCTGCACATGTTTTTGTTGACATCCGCGTTTATTCACCGAAGAAGTCTCAGTTTGTTTTGGTCTGTCACCGCGTGTGCATCTCCTTATTCAAGAGCTGTCTGCCTTCTCTTTTTTCTCGTACATAGTTTTTTAAACTAATTGTCAAAATTTACTCCATCGGCGCAGTGAGAGGAGGAAAGTGTTCGCTAGACAGTGTCTTTAAATGTATCAAAGAGATCTGCAGCTCATCGAAGATAGAAGTGGTGTCAAAGTGGAAACCGCGAGCGTTAACAATGAAAAATCGTTTCTTGCTTTCTATTCAAAGCGTCAAAAACAGTGTTGTAATCCACTGAAACTGCATTGCATTATCTGTAGTGCTAATTTATATACAATTACTGCCAAATATTACAAATCGAAAATTTTCAGCACTAGAGCGATGTCTTTGGTCGAGGGCAGAAAATTGTGTCGTCAGTGGAGAGTGTTTCTGAATAAGGGAGTCGCGAAAGGTGACACACCAAGGTCTCCCATCAGTCATCAAGAAGACGTTCCTGAGCAGCTTGTGGCTACAGAAGCAGTTATGTCTCAAAAGGGGCCTTCTGGTTTGAAATTTTCGGAGGCTCATGTATCCCTACCTACAAACAACCCCAGCAATGACAGTGACTCACAATGAGAAAGGGATGGTGCACCTTATTCACCTCGTCAATCTGTGCTAGAAAAAAATCAACCTGAGTTTATCCAAAATCGGTACATCACCAGTAAATAGTGAAAAATTGAGAAGTAGAAAATACTGTGAAGAAAAAATTCATAAAATTACTTGTTTATCGAAGAGCAATCAGGAAAGTATGGGGAAAAGCAAAACCTTCCTTCGGCCAATAAGAGTTAGTAGTGCGTGAAATGCTAAGTCAACTCAAGGAAATATTTGCTGAAGCTAATTCCTACAGTGAAAAATTTTTAGTCCTGTTTACACTGCCTAAAAGCTGAATTGTTGCAAAAATTCATTATAAATTTGGATCAACTCAATATTTAGCTCGATAAGTGAAAGAAAAAAACAATTGTTGTTAAGATTTATGGTTTATAATATATTTTTATCTCATATAGCCACGACCTTGAGCAATTAGGAAATTTTTAGGCTTGCATCGCGTGTATGCTGCATGTATTACAAATGGAGGAGCCGACGGGCGGCGCGAAAGAAAATTTCAAATGTTTAAATATTTATAAAAAACGCATTTATGAAATTCAACTAAATTTTACTGTTGAAATAGTTAGCTGGGTATGTTCAGATTACGAAAAAATAGTTTCGGTCGATTCTGAGAGGGAGTATTTGAGAAAAGTTTATTAACAATTTATTAAACATTAGTAATTAACAACAATAGGGTTTAGAATAAAATACTTTTTTCTTCATTTATTTGCATTCAATAAAGCTTTATCTTTAAAAGGAGCTATTAATCATTGCTGTATGACAATTACAAGCGGAGATATAAGTGATAATATGATTAGAGGCTCGGAATTTTGCTAAAAATGCGAAAAAATTAAAACTTGCATAATTCGATCAAAACATTTTTTTTCACAAAACTGTTTGAGAATGTTCAGTTTGAGTTGATTTTGTTCCTATACAGCAATTTGTATCAACATCTGAGACCCTAAGTGACAAACGTTTGTTGAATTGAGGTGGAATGACCCATTTACATTTAACGGGACGCTATTTTTAACTAGTCTATATTCCTCCTATCTTATGTTTCCATCCTAACCAACAGTTCGTCTTCCTCCTTTTCTTTTTTCTACAAATATTCTTCCATCTTTCAGTTGGAGTACGAATTTATTTCATATTGGGATCCAACGAACAAAAAATTTCATGTGGGGACTGAATAAGAGCCAAAGGCCCCGTTTCCACTACTGACATTTCTACGACGGTAACTCTCTACCCGCGCAATGCTAGTAATGGAAACGCTCGAAAACGCCTACCATGGTAGATAGTCCTACTAGCATTGAGTTACCCTTGTTAGATCAGGGAATAGTGGTTACCGTCGCGTCTCTTTTGTAATTGGAACGCAAGTTAGTCAAAATCCTGGTAAGAATTATGGGAAAACAGTTGAATCACGGATAGCGGTGAAGGATCGCGGAGTGTGCATCTAGGAAAACGTAGTTGGTGTGGTGTCTTTGTTTGGCTTAATACTTGATTTTTGTCTATGCTCAATGATGCTCCAGAGTTGTTATTACCCATGGCTTACATAATTTAATTATATTTTCCCAGCAATGACCGAACAAAAGAATTGCAAAAACTTTGCTCACGAGGAGACGGACTTGCTCCTTAGGCGTACGCGATAATCCCGACGACATTTTATTATAACAATCAATATAGATTCTTGAATAAAACTTCAAGTGCTTACACACTTCAATGTGCTACCATCTTTGCGCATTTCTATAACGATCGTCGATTTTCTTTTGAACTGGAATACTGGTAACCGCTATGTGACGAAAGCAGTGATTACAAGGGTAACTTTGTAGCTAACTGGAACGCAGGTAGGTTATGAGGGCTGAAATAACCGTGGTAGAATGTCAGTAGTGGAAACGGGGCCAAAGGATGATCGTGTTCTGTCGCAAATTCCAAAGAACGCACTGAAAGTGTCACTTGGCTATTGGAAACCGAATTGGTTTCCAAACCATAGAGGCTACAACCTTGTTCACAAGATTATAATTACTAGAATAAATTCAAATCACAAAAGTTTGAATCTGGTACTGCAGACATTTTTCTAACCTTGCACTTTTTAAGCACGGCAGTTTATGCTAGATATTATGGCAGTTTATGCTAGTTACTCAGAAAATATATAATTGCAGTAGAAAAATAAAAAAATATAAGGAGAAAATAATGAAGGAAAGGAGACAATGATAAAAACATAAATAAAGTTTTACAATAAGAAAAATATTAGTGTAAGGTTTCAATAGAAAAAAAACAACATTTACAGGGCGAAAATAATGATATCAAAGGTTTGTGTAAAAGATATTGACAGTTGTAGGTAAAAATGTGAAGGTTTTGGCTCAATGTTATATAGGGAAGAATCTTTGTTGAGAAGTGACAAATGAAGAGCGGTTATCTGTCGGATCGTAGTGATACAAGTATATGCTTTCCCATGTAAAATTCACGAATACAATGCATATGAAGTGAAATTCCTTTTAAAAAACGGTATGTTTACTCTTCATTTATAATTCACCAAGTTGTGTCAGTAAAATGCCACCTTTACAGCTGGTTACCTACCAGTCTCTGCCACACGCCCTTGAGGCTGCTTGTGTTTCAAATGTAAGTGTTCATTACGCCTTTCAAAACAAAATCCCATCCATTACCTGTATAATTTACTTATTTCTTCCTTCATCTCTTACCTTCCTCAATCAACTTCCTCTTCTCTCTTAGTTTCCCAGCATTTCTCTGCCTGCCGCCAATCTTAGCTATTGTTCATTCTTTCTCGTTCACTGATGTATACATTTCCACGCTAAAATTCAGATTATATTCCAGTTTTTTCTTAATGCCGTAAGCATTGCTTCTTTAGTTATCTGCTAAATGTAGACCTCTTCATTGTGGGGATCATAATGGTGTAGTGGCTAGAATACCTGTCAGGCATTCCAATGGGCTCAGGTTTCAATCCGCGCTATGGAGGTATTTTCAGTGGTATTCGGGTCCCTATTGAGTGCTGTGTGGAGAGCTCTTCGTCTGTCGAGGAGGACGTTATATCGTGGGGCCCTCGGCATCTTTCTTTAAGACCGGGATTTTCGTATATATTGTACAGATAACAATTGTTGTCAACATTTATAGTTTAGACCATATTTTTATCTCATATAGCCACGACCTTGAGCAATTAGGAAATTTTTAGGCTTGCATAGCGTGTCTGCTGCATATATTCCAGATGGGGGAGCCGAGAGAAAATTGTAAATGTTTAAATATTTATAAAAAACGCATTTATGAATTTCCACTACATTATATTTTTGGATAGGTTCGCTGAATATGTTTACATTACGGAAAAACATTTCTCTGCCGATTCTGGGATGGAGTATTTAAGAAGGTTTACTAACCATTTGTAAACATTAGTAATTAACAACAATAGGGTATAGGAAAAAAAATTTTAATTGATATATTTAATAAAAATTTACCTTTAATAGGAGCTGTTAATCATCGCTATACGACAATTACCAGCGGAGATATAAGTGTTAATATGGTTAAAGGCTCGGATTTTTTCTAAAAATGCGAAAAAATTAAAATATGCATAATTCGCTCAAATTTGTTTTTCACCAAACGGTTCGAGGATATTCAGTTCGAGTTGATTTTGTACCCATACGCCAATTTTTGATTTAAACCTGAGACCCTGAGGAGCAAAGGTTTGTTGAATTGAGGTTGAATGGCCCATATATACTTATAACTATTTGAAATGAAATAAGATAATCAAATTAATTACACATCCAGGTTGATTGCACATCTGTGACCACTGGGTGTTAAAATTAGGACGACCTAAATTAATCAGTATAGTTGTGGGAATCAAAATTAAATTGCCCTAAATTTCCAAATTAAATTATAAATGAGGGGACATGTTAGTGCGGTGGTTAAAGTATTGGCATCCCAAATCAAGGGTAAGTCTATAATTCAGGTTCTAGGATGGAATCTTTGGTGGTGTGCTGGTCCGTCTTTGAATAAAGAGTGGAGAGCACTCCAAAATCTGTACTCCTTCCGACAGATGGGACGTTAAACATTCAACGCTTGGCGGATTACTGTCGTGTATGGTGCTGATACTGATGCAGAGTTTCAACCCATTTCTTCTTCATTTCTTGTCCTTGCCCCTCCGTTCAGTGATATACCCTTACCTTTGTCCAATCAACGATTTATTCTTAGAAGTACAATTGATCATAGATGTCTTATCACTTGAATTGTGCTTTATAGTAGACTTAACCACTGCTTCGAGGCAAAATACCTTATAATTACAAGTGAAACCTTTTGAACAAACATTATGCCAAAAGATTTTGTATTTAGCCACGATAACTTATATAACTCATTTTTATACAAATTTCCTTTTAATTTAATGGAAGTCAAATTATTATTTAGATCATGAATAAAGGATAGTAATAATAGCGATATTCATCAGTGCACCTAGAAATATGGTGCAATAAATTGAGGTGGAACGGCAATACAATGGTGTAGTGGAGTTTTTCAATCCTGAACCCAGAACGCTGGTTTTGAGTGCGGGTGACGTACCTTCGAATGCCAAAATATGAAATCCTTGCGGAGAAAAACAACGTGCGTACATACATACATTGCGGGAGATTACAATTGACTGAGAATGGAAGGGAGCAAAGAACTTTCCGCTTCATTCATTCTGATTACCTGTTATTTCCTTTAGGATCAGTGACCGACAATCAAAGTAACTTGCGGCGATCCCAAATTAGGGAAAATCGCTAAAATTTGCGTATCATCTGAGATCGACCCTCTTCGAAGGACAAATCTTCCGTTGAATTACTCAATGAGAGCGTGAAATTGGATTGACGCCAAGGATCGGTGTTACTACCAAGGATGGAATTTTTTTCTGTCCCAACCCCGATGAGATCTAACTGACTTGACATTGTCCTTCCCGCTATATACTTCAATTTGTGATTAGATATTTTGCGCCTCACCAAATGGCTCTCGGCAGCTAGTATCTAGAGGCTTATGAAAATATGAATGCGGGATGAGAGACCAGCACTATATTCCCCTTGGGAGGAGGAGGAAGAAGCCACTTATAAAATACACAGTAATTTTGGATTTTACCTCATTCACAAAATCACACTTTGGAATAGTTTCCCATCGCTCCTGTGGATGGACGAAAAGAAGGGGTAAAAGGAGATTCCGAAAATTCCAAGTGAGGCTCAAGCCTCAGCGGTTTAAATTCCCTCATCTAGAGCACATTGCGGTATTCGGGTCAAGGTTGATGCAAAGAAGTTGAATTTTCTTCTATCCAAACCCCAATCCCTTACTTTCTTCTATCCAAAATATCGAGAGACTCAGTGATCAACTCACACCTAGCCGATAAAGAAGATTTTTTTATGTTTTTGATGAACAGGCCAGAAAATTGTACGAGAAAAAAGTGATCATAATGAGGAAAATAAATGGACCAGTTTTAACTTGCAGGTATTACCCAAAAAAAAACACATAAACAATTGAACTCCATATTGATACTCTAAGAATTCCTGAATTTGATTTATCTACGAATTTAACTTGCCATCTCATCTAACATGTCATATTGCAAAGTTCGCCGTGGATGCATTCCAAAACAATAAGTTTATATTTTAGTAACCGAAATCAGATATGTTTTCCAGTAAGAATTTCAACATGTTATCATGTTCCTCTATAAAAATACTTTTCTGTAGAAAATTCTAGAGATAATTTTAGTGGGCACATACCAAAAAATTATTTTTGTCATTAAACCACGAGGAATTTCGTTTCCGCATGATGATTCCTCAAATATCCAATGAGAATTGAGTCATTCCATGTTAAATCGACAAATGGTCCGAGCTTAACCATCTCAGATTTCAACAAAAATTGGTGCATAGATACTGTCAACCTTCCTGAGCCATAAGCTGTTCCCTGTTTCCGCAGAAAAAATTTCGCCCCTGGATTATAGGCAGTCGTGCATAGCGTGACCGCTTGAAAAACGTCTTTTTATGCTGTTTTTCTACATGTTACAGCAAACTGGTTTTACGTGATGCACACATTCAAAAGGTGTCTATAGAAAGCTTATGAAGTGTTTCGATAATAAAGTGCTTTTAAATGGCCTTTTCGCAAGAAGAAGTGCATTTAAGTCGCTGTAAATATAACTTCCAAAACTCAATTTTTTCACAAGTTTACTCTAAAATTCACAAAGAAATAATGAAAAAACGGGCCTGTTTCTCTCGCATAAACACTTATACGTGTCTACTGTGTGAATATATTAACAAGTTTAAAATATGAGCATTGATCACTCAGAAAAAATCATTTGAATTTGAGACATTTCGAAAAAAATGTTTTTTTGAGGCCAAAAAAGTCTATGTGGGACAGGGAGTAAATATTATAAAAGCATTGCATTAAAAAGTACTAATGTTGTTCTTTTAGGAACTGAAAGAATTTTTCTGTGTTTTTTAGCGGTTACGGAGATATGGTTGGTGAAAAACAATGGTAAATTTCCACTGGCAATAGGCCTAAACAGACAGCACATGACCACTTGTTACAGCAATTAACCACTGTTCCACCGTGCCACCGAAGTGTTCTGTGGGTTAATGAAAGCGAGGCACTGGTAATTCACATTATTATCACGTTGATGTTAAATCAAACTCACTAACAATAAATCCAACTTAGGGCAAAATAGGATGGAGTGAGATTTTATCAACGGAATGCCTAAGGTTGTTTACTTCAATCCCTATGAATGACTGCTTAGGACACCACGAGAATAATATACTTAGATAAGCACTTCTTAGCAATGCGTTGAACTAAATGCACATTGCAGTCTTTGGCTGAAATCCTGGCGATGTGGAAGGGCAAACTATTAGGTAAGGCCTAATGATTCACAAACTTCAAAGGAAAATTATGCATTAGGAACATAAATCATCTCCGTCCGTCAAAGAGATACATACGAAATTGAAAAGGAGCAAATAAAGTATGCAAGTAAGTTTTGGTAACCATTAGGGAGGGATGTATTACAAAATGAAACAATTATTAATTGTATTAATTTATTATAATGAAATGTAAAAAGGAAAAAATATATTTTTATGTCAATACAAAGGCAAAAAAGCAAAAACAAATATTTTGATTAACAGTTTTAGCTATGCATATTGCGAAAAATTATCAAGATATATTTGGAAAGTTCTTTCTTGTAAGCACAAACTATGTCAGCCAGGAAGGAATCTTTTCCGAGGCCTGGTAAGGAAAGGGGGATGGAAAAGTTTAAGGGGTATTGAGAATTCACTTACAAATGCTATATATCAATATTACTAGCATATCAAATACATTTGGACACCTCTTCGGTTAAGACACGGAAGCACTATGGATATGGACACAAGCCATTGACACGCACTAAACACTTCACGGCAACATTCTATTGTATAGGAGCCAGTCGTAGTATTCAACCCCGTCACCAGAGTAGAGTTCAAATTTTATCACAAAAACAAAGCAATTACCGTTGCAAACTACCCTAGAAAGCCATAACATCATAACCTAGTTATTTTGAGAGTAGATAATAGAGGGTAAATATGTACTGAAACGGATAAGGACACGTCGGAATTCATCTGGGAAACACTTCACCTCCCGTGCCCAATAAGGGTGACTTTCACCACGTTCAGTTGATCCGCTTGCGTAGGGCGCAGATGTATCGTTCAGCGGTTTCAAGGGCCGCTAATTTCGTATATACTCGTCCATTACCAAGGGGCGGGAGGACAGCCTTAAGCCTGTCAAAGGCGCCGTTGAGATGCTGCGCCTTTCTCCGCGCATACGCGTTGTCCTCAAGCCTCTGACGCTCCCTCACCATGAGGCTGATGATATTGGAGGCACTGACACCGGATAACCCCGCCGAGGTTCCAGCGTCGCAACAGCCGTCCCTGCAGCGAACACCTCCGGCCTCCATTCCCGGGATGCTGGTGGAGTTTCCTGCCATCCAGCGACTCCCCAGGTTCACCGAAGTGCACGCTAACAGCTCCGAGGCGGGCGATATCTCTTCCTGGGGGATCCTCGGAATGGGGGTGTGGCACACGGTCCTCTGGGCATCGGTGATGATGGGGACGGATGCGGGCGCGGGGAGTGCGGGCAGTCCCCGCGGTAGAGTGAAATCCATCGCTGTGGAGGGAACGCCCTCGGCATTCACTCCCTTGCCCGCGTAGTTATAGAGGAAGCGAAATACGTCGGACATAGTGGTCTTTTTTTCTGCAACAGTACGGTAGGGTAGTCTACACCGGGTTCCTCTCGTGCCTTTGCCGTTCAACTATCTCTTCGTTCCAACTCCTGTCCGTCTGGAGAGTAAAGTGCCTCCGGTGTGAGCGGTTGCCGACTGATCTCCGGAGACGAGCACCCTTCCGCTTTTATTCCCGCTGGGTGGGGTAGGAGGTGAGAGGTGCGGGTAGATGACTCGGGGTCATATGGGAGTAGGCAATCCAACGCGCGTTCCGTAGGCCGAAGAACTGACACCTGGGAGTCACGAGGTTGCCTCCACGACAGGAAGGGGAAAGGGTGAACGGTAGGATGAGGCGTGAATTTTTGAACTTGAATGAGAGTAGTTAAAACTTCTAAGATTCCTATGTAAAGTCCGGGTAATTATGAATTGCTCGTATGCTCGGATTGCTCATTCAAGTTCCTTGCTCCCCGCTGAGCCAAAAAAGACAACCAAATGGTGTAAATTACCCTTTATTGGCCCCATGTCTTATAGTATAGCAAAAAGAATCCGGAGTAATTATTTTAAAGTATGTTTTTATAATAACAATACCATAGGCAACTTGTTAAACAATGCAAAAGACGTTTTAGACCCTAATTGTAAATCAGGTATACACTAGTTGAAATGTGAAAATTGCGAATGTCATTACATTGGCCAAACGGGACGAAACTTCAAATGCAGAGTGAAAGAACATAAGGCATGCTGGATGAACAAGGATACGTTCGTACAACGTATTTATGAATTTCCACTACATTATATTTTTGGATAGGTTCGGTGAATATGTTTACATTACGGAAAAACATGTCTCTGCCGATTCTGAGATGGAGATTTTGAGAAGGTTTACTAACCATTTTTTAAACATTAGTAACTAACAACAATAGGGTATAGGAAAAAAAATTTAATTGATATATTTAATAAAAATTTAGCTTTAATAGGAGCTGTTAATCATCGCTGTACGACAATTACCAACAGAGATATACGTGTTAATATGGTTAAAGTCTCGGATTTTTGCTAAAAATGCGAAAAAATTAAAATATGCATAATTCGCTCAAATTTGTTTTTCACCAAACGGTTCGAGGATATTCAGTTCGAGTTGATTTTGTACCCATACGCCAATTTTTGATTTAAACCTGAGACCCTGAGGAGCAAAGGTTGGTTGAATTGAGGTGGAATGGCCCATATATGTAACTAATTAAAATGAAATAAGATAATCAAATTATTTACAAATCCATGTTTATTGCACATCTGTGACCACTGGGTGTTAAAATTAAGGACGACCTAAATTAATCAGTAGTAGTTGTGGGAATCAAATTTAAATTGCCCTAAATTTCCAAATTAAATTATAAATGAGGGGACATGTTAGTGCGGTGGTTAAAGTATTGGCATCCCAAATCAAGGGTAAGTCTATAATTCAGGTTCTAGGATGAAATCTTTGGTGGTGTGCTGGTCCGTCTTTGAATAAAGAGTGGAGAGCACTCCAAAATCTGTACCCCTTCCGACAGATGGGAAGTTAAACATTCAAAGCTTGGCGGATTACTGTCGTGTATGGTGCTGATACTGATGCAGAGTTTCAACCCATTTCTTCTTCATTTCTTGTCCTTGCCCCTCCGTTCAGTGATATACCCTTACCTTTGTCCAATCAAAGATTTATTCTTAGAAGTACAATTGATCATAGATGTCTGTCACTTGCATTGAGCTTTATAGTAGAACTAACCACTGCTTCGAGGAAAAATACCTTATAATTACAAGTGAAACCTTTTGAACAAACATTATGCCAAAAGATTTTGTATTTAGCCACGATAACTTATATAACTAATTTTTATACAAATTTCCTTTTAATTTAATGGAAGTCAAATTATTATTTAGATCATGAATAAAGGATAGTAATAATAGCGATATTCATCAGTGCACCTAGAAATATGGTGCAATAAATTGAGGTGGAACGGCAATACAATTGGGTAGTGGAGTTTTTCAATCCTGAACCCGGAACCCTGGTTTTGAGTGCGGGTGACGTACCTTCGAATGCCAAAATATGAAATCCTTGCGGAGAAAAACAACGTGCGTACATACATACATTGCGGGAGATTACAATTGACTGAGAATGGAAGGGAGCAAAGAACTTTCCGCTTCATTCATTCTGATTACCTGTTATTTTCTTTAGGATCAGTGACCGACAATCAAAGTAACTTGCGGCGATCCCAAATTAGGGAAAATCGCTAAGATTTGCGTATCATCTGAGATCGACCCTCTTTGAAGGACAAATCTTCCGTTGAATCACTCAATGAGAGCGTGAAATTGGATTGACGCCAAGGATCGGTGTTACTACGAAGGATGGAATTTTTTTCTGTTCAACCCCGATGAGATCTAACTGACTTGACATTGTCCTTCCCGCTATATACTTCAATTTGTGATTAATTATTTTGCGCCTTACCAAATGGCTCTCTGCAGCTGGTATCTAGAGGCTGATGAAAATATGAATGCGGGCTGAGAGACCAGCACTACATTCCCCTTAGGAGGAGGCGGAAGAAGCCACTTATAAAATGCACAGTAATTTTGGATTTTACCTCATTCACAAAATCACACTTTGGAATAGTTTCCCATCGCTCCTGTGGATGGACGAAAAGAAGGGGTAAAAGGAGATTCCGAAAATTCCAAGTGAGGCTCAAGCCTCAGCGGTTTAAATTCCCTCATCTATAGCACATTGCGGTATTCGGGTCAAGGTTGATGCAAAGAAGTTGAATTTTCTTCTATCCAAACCCCAATCCCTTACTTTCTTCTATCCAAAATATCGAGAGACTCAGTGATCAACTCACACCTAGCCGATAAAGAAGATTTTTTTATGTTTTTGATGAACAGGCCAGAAAATTGTACGAGAAAAAAGTGATCATAATGAGGAAAATAAATGGACCAGTTTTAACTTGCAGCGATTACCCGAAAAAAAAACACATAAACAATTGAACTCCATATTGATACTCTAAGAATTCCTGAATTTGATTTATCTACGAATTTAACTTGCCATCTCATCTAACATATCATATTGCAAAGTTCCCCGTGGATGCATTCCAAAACAATAAGTTTATATATTAGTAACCGAAATCAGAGATGAATTCCGGTAAGAATTTCAACATGTTATCATGTTCCTCTATAAAAATACTTTTCTGTAGAAATCCTAGAGATAATTTTAGTGGGCACATACCAAAAAATTATTTTTGTCATTAAACCACGAGGAATTTCGTTTCCGCATAATGATACCTCAAATATCCAATGAGAATTACATTTGCTGCCACGGAAGTGTTCTGTGGGTTAATTAAAGCGAGACGCAGGTAATTCACATTTTTATCACGTTGATGTAAATGAAACTCACTAACAATAAATCCAACTTAGTGCAAAATAGGATGGAGTGAGATTTTAACAACGGAAACGCCTAAGGTTGTTTACTTCAATCCCTATGAATAACTGCTTAGGACACCCCGAGAATAATATACTTAGATAAGCGCTTCTTAGCAATGCGTTGAACTAAATGCACATTGCAGTCTTTGGCTGAAATCCTGGCGATGTGGAAGGGCAAACTATTAGGTAAGGCCTAATGATTCACAAACTTCAAAGGAAAATTATGCATTAGGAACATAAATCATCTCCGTCCGTCAAAGAGGACGAAATACGAAATTAAAAAGGAGCAAATAAAGTATGCAAGTAAGTTTTGGTAACCATTAGGGAGGGATGTATTTCAAAATGAAACAATTATTAATTGTATTAATTTATTATAAATAAATGTAAAAAGCAAAAAAATATTTTGATGACAATACAAAGGCAAAAAAGCAAAAAAAAATATTTTGAAGAACAGTTTTAGCTATGCATATTACAAAAAAATGATCAAGATATATTTGGAAAGTTCATTCTTGTAAGCACAAGCTGTGTCTGCGAGGAAGGAATCCTTTCTGAGGCCTGGTAAGGGAAGGGGGATGGAGAAGTTTAAGGGGTATTGAGAATTCACTTACAAATGCCTATATATCAATATTACTAGCATATCAAGTACATTTGGACACTTCTTCGGTCAAGACACGGAAGCACTATGGATTTTGAAACAAGCCGTTGACACGCACTAAACACTTCACAACATTCTATTATATAGGATACAGTTGTAGTATTACACTTCGTCACCAGAGTAGAGTTCAAATTTTATCACAAAAACAAAGCAAATTGCGTAGAAAACTACCCGAGAAAGGCATAACCCCATAACCTAGTTATTTTGAGAGTAGGTAGTAGAGGGTAAATATGTACTGCAACGGATAAGGACACGTCGGAATTCATCTGGGAAACACTTCACCTCCCGTGCACAATAAGGGTGACTTTCACCACATTTAGTTGATCCGCTTGCGTAGGGCGCAGATGTATCGTTCAGCGGTTTCAAGGGTCCCAAATTTTGTATATTTTCGTCCATTACCAAGGGGCGGTAGGACGGCCCTAAGCCTGTCAAAGGCGCCGTTGAGATGCTGCACCTTTCTCCGCGCATACGCGTTGTCCTCAAGCCTCTGACGCTCCCTCTCCATGAGGCTGATGATATTGGAGGCACTGCCACCGGATAACCCCGCCGAGGTTCCAGCGTCGCAACAGCCGTCCCTGCAGCGAACACCTCCGGCCTCCATTCCCGGGATGTTGGTGGAGTTTCCCGCCATCCAGCAACTCCCCTGGTTCACTGAAGTGCACGCTAACAGCTCCGAGGCGGGCGAATTCACTTCTTGGATGATCCTCGGAATGGGGGTGTGGCACACGGTCCTCTGGGCATCGGTGATGATGGGGACGGATGCGGGCGCGGGGAGTGCGGGCAGTCCCCGCGGTAGAGTGAAATCCATCGCTGTGGAGGGAACGCCCTCGGCATTCCCTCCCTTGCCCGCGTAGTTATAGAGGAAGCGAAATACGTCGGACATGGTGGTCTTTATTTCTGCGATAGTACGGTAGGGTAGTCTAGACCGGGTTCCTCTCGTGCCTTTGCCGTTCAACTATCTCTTCGTTCCAACTCCTGTCCGTCGGGAGAGTAAAGTGCCTCCGGTGTGAACGGTTGCCGACTGATCTCTGGAGACGAGCACCCTTCCGCTTTTATTCTCGCTGGGTTGGGTAGGAGGTGAGAGTTGCGGGAAGATGACTCGGGGTCATATGGATGTAGGCAGTCCCAGGCGCGTTCCGTAGGCCAATGAACTGACACCTGGGAGTCACGAGGTTGCCTCCACGACAGGAAGGGGAAAGGGTGAACGGTAGGATGAGGAGGGGATTTAGGAAGGGAGGCAAGTGCGACGGCGGCTTAAGTGTAATTAACATTTTTTTAATGCAAAGAGGGGAGGCTACTACATCTTTCCTCCCGTGGCGGCCAACCTCCCCTCGCTTCCCTAGTTACGCAGTTAGTTTACCAACCTAGTAGTCGTTTCTTTTTCGTCAATTTTTACGCGTCTATCATCCTACTTTATCCTTATAAAACTAAACTTCAACAATGCCTTTGCTCGTAAAGGTGAAGGTTTTTCATAACTTGACATCATAGTACATAATGGCATGCTTTCTTTAAGTTGTCGCAATTTGTATAATAAAATTACTTTTAATTATATGAATATGTATTTTATAGTATGAAATTTGCGTAGAGCAATTAATTTTCGGACTGTATCGTTCCTCTTGAGACAACAAAGAACATTAAATTACACGAAATTGGAATTTTAGTTACATTTTCGTATATGATTGAAAGTAATGCTAGCCACGCCAAGGATTTAATAGAACATTTTTATGCGTGATGACAAATTGACAGATAATATTCCAAGAGAACTGGATTAAGAGCGAGTAAATATGCTTTCTTGGTCAAAGTGTAAACATTAAAAAAAATTCCTTGAAGAAATGGTCAAATGGCTATGTTACTTATTGACTACAAATGATAACAATCAACTGGTTGTTTTACCATCCCCAGCTCGATTTCCTCCGGCACTGGTAATTCAGTCGCTCGAATTCAACAATGATCGGTGAGTCGATGGCGTGGTCAAGCGAAGCAAAAGCCATCCGAAAAACAATTGCAAAAAACTGAAGCACAAAATAACTTTAGTATTTTTATAGACCAAGCAAGGAATAGAAAATAACACATTGTATTGGCTATGGTATTAATTGCATCTTCAGTAAAAAATAAAATGTGAGCAAAAACCTAAACTCACCATGTGTTGAACCTATGCAAAGTATTGCAAAGATCCAATTTCCCATATCTCTCTCTTGCAGTAGACCTGAATGAAATTTAGTTCAACTGTTCTCGTTTTTGTCTTCCATCAGTTAAAGGTTACAAAGAAGAACGTTGTATAATGATTTCCTTGTCACTAGTACCGCTTCGGATGTGTGCGAACTTTTTGAAAATTGTTCACATTCACCCGCTGGTCTGATTCACCGCTCCACGCTATAGGTACTCGACTCGTCTGATATTGTTTCCTGGTAATGATGTAGTGACTTATAAATGAACGCACTTTCACAACAATAAGAAGTAAGAAGAGTGCATTCTCACTGCAGTCCACAAGCTACTAATTGCTGTATTTATTTTGATACGCTTCCGAGTGACAGAGGAAGGTAAATATGATATATTTTGCACCCTAATGAAAATTATCGAAACTCAAAGGATAAGCATTCTGATGTCATATGTTGCATATTTCAGCATGGCTTCTCGAGGAATTTCAGATAAAGAGACTGAATTACTTCTTTTCGAAGTTGAATGCAGCAACTCAACTTTGAGTGAAGATGACAAGAATGAACTTGGGTTTGAAAGTGCCTCAGAAAATTAAGAGGAAGATGCTGTGGAAGAAGAGGAAGAATACTGCGATGAATTAGATTGTAAATCTGAATCAGAAGACGAGAAAATAATTTTAGAAGATGAGGTGGAATTTTTCACATCAAAGTCAGGACTGAAATGGAACAAGAAACCGTATCACCTCGGTCGCAGAATGGTAAGGAGCATTGTCAATGCAAAACCCGGGTTGACTGATAGCAGTTCGGGAATTTTGAGTCTGAAGGATGCATTTCTATTGTTTCCGACACCAGAGATATTAGAAATTGTATGTGTTGAGACAAACAGAGAAGCTGGTATAATGTACGCAAAATTCAATAGCGGTCATCCTCACAGTGAAATGGAGCGGAAAAACGTGAACCAGACAGAGTTACTTGCTTTTTTTGTCATTCTCATTACTGCCGGGAAAGTTTATGGGCGTAAAAAAACACGTTAAGTGATTTGTGGACTCATTCCCGAGCTTTTCAATTTCCTTTTTTAGTGCTGTAATGTCAAGAGAAAGGGTGAAGGGCATTCTTTGACGATAAATCCACTCGAACACAAAGAATGTGACAAGTTGGAGGCTATAAGGGATGTGTTCGATAACTTCACGTCAGCTTGCTTGAAAAACTTTTCTCCAAATGTGCACATAACAATAGACGAACGGCTAGCAACATTTGGTGGTAAATGCCCCTTCCGTGTGTATATCAAATCCAAACCAGGACGTTATGGGATTAAAATTTGGGTGTGCGCCGATTCAAAAACTGCTTACACTTTGAATGCACAGGTCTACTTAGGGAAATGTGTTAATATTCGGAAGGTGAATCAAGGGCAGCGTGTAGATATGGACTTGGTGAAACCATACGTTGCAAGTGGAATAGGGGTCACAGTGGACAATTTTTTTACGTCATTGCCTCTTGCTGAATCTCT
Source organism: Platycnemis pennipes (assembly GCA_933228895.1). Taxonomy (NCBI): domain Eukaryota; kingdom Metazoa; phylum Arthropoda; class Insecta; order Odonata; family Platycnemididae; genus Platycnemis; species Platycnemis pennipes. The sequence continues at coordinate 50,596,817 of OW121846.1, forward strand.
TCTGCAACAGAATCTGACCCTACTGGGAGCAATAAGGTTGAATAAAGCAGATATACGTAAAGAGTTTCTTCCAAACAAAATCCGAGCTGAAATTTCCTCAATTTTTGGTTTTACCAAGGATATGACTTTGTCTGATACGTACCAAAACTACGTAAAAGTGCTATTTTCCTTAGCACTCAGCATCATGAAGCATCGGTTAGCGGACAGCAGAATAAGATGTATTGTATGTGATGAGATGAGATGCATGTGATCTGAATGATGTAATAATGGATTATAACAGCACAAAGGGTGCAGTAGACACTGGCGATAAAATGACAAGAGAGTACAGTTACGTAAGAGCAACTAAAAGGTGGCCACTTAGGCTATTTTTTGAAATAATCGACATGGCAGCATTGAATGCTTATATTATATGGACTCATATAACCAGAATGGAATGTCATGCAGGAGTAGACGGTAACTTTTCTTACAAGAGCTGAGTATGGCTCACGCAGAACCCCATATTGAGGAAAGGGCATCTAAAAGAATCGGTCTGCATTTAGAACTGTTGAAGCTATGAAATATTGCGGTATAACTTTTAAGGGCCCCAGGGATAAAAAGAATTAAGATGACAGCAAGTTATCCTCTCCTCTTAGGTGTGCTTTATGTACTAGAAAAGATGACAGGAAAACGAGATTTGCTTTTGTTACGTGCAAGGCACCAGTTTGCAATGTGCAGAGGAAAGATATAAAAATCGTTAAATGCAGTAATTGTTTAAAAGAGTAAATATTCATGTCTTATTAAAGATAACTTTCCATGCTCATATTTTTCATTTCAAATTTCTAAGACATTCCAGCTTTAAAAACATTGTTAAATTTTTTCAGAAGGGTTTATCAAAATCATTTTAGTATGCGACTGAATAAGAACAAAAATGTTTACTAACATGGACATATGTATCATATTTACAATGATAATACTAAAATATATGTTTACAACTACTAAATACTAATTCTGTCGTTATTATTTTTCCTCCCTAAAGCGTATTATTATAGAAAAACGCATTGGGGTAGTTGAAATACCCCCTTGGGCGAGAGATGGTGTGAAAAACCTTGGGCATGGGAGGGTTAAGTTATTTTGTGCTTCAGTTTTTTGCAATTGTTTTTCGGATGGCTTTTGTTTCGCTTGACCACGCCATCGACTCACCGATCATTGTTGAATTCGAGCGACAGAATTACCAGTGCCGGAGGAAATCGAGCTGGGTATGGTAAAACAACCTGTTGATTGTTATCATTTGTAGTCAATAAGTAACATAGCCATTTGACCATTTCTTCAAGGAATTTTTTTTTAATGTTTACACTTTGGCCAAGAAAGCATATTTACTCGCTCTAAATCCAGTTCTCTTGGAATATTATCTGTCAATTTGTCATCACGCATAAATATGTTCTATTAAATCTTTGGCGTGGCTAGCATTACTTTCAATCATTTACGAAAATGTAACTAAAATTCCAATTTCGTGTAATTTAATGTTCTTTGTTGTCTCAAGAGGAACGATACAATTATGAGTAAATGTAACTCCTATGAATAGAAAGGTACAAATTGCGAAGGTTTTCAAGGTAGGCAAGGATAAATTATAATTTAAACTACATATAGAAATTCGGTCTGGGTGAATTTAGGAATGGAAAAATAGCATTTTCTAAATAGAATTGTAGCAAACATCTTATAAGAGAAAAAAACGTCGAGTCATATTCAAGTACTCTACAGTGAGATATTTGACGGAAAAATATCGAGACAAATTAAAATTGATAACATTCCAACTCAGGCAGTAACGTGAATTTAAACATAGATAATGTACGCACATGTTTGAAAAATACACGTAAAAGAATAATTAAATCGGATTTCGTACAAATGTTGGCAAATGTGTAATATCAAGTAAAATATCATTGAGTTGAAATTGGCGCGTGATAAATTTAATTCTATAGGTGGCGAAATTGAAACAATCAAGGAGAAGGGAAACGATGTCAGATGGGAAAAGCAGGTTAGACATGGTATTCATTATTCAAAGGAGGGAGAATATTAATAGAAAGGAATGTAAAGAGACGGAATGAATTCTCTTCACAACGCTACAGTTTGTTTTACTGGAGCTGCTTTTCCCATTCTTACGACTCCTACTCTACTCTGCATCAGACTTCTCTGTAGAAATGATTGATATAAATAAGGAAAGTATAAAATGGTGAGCACTATGTTCGGCATCATTTGACAATATAAGGATATGAACTATAACTTATGAGAGAAACCCAGTGAATGAAAAAAAGAATGTGGGAGGTCAATTTGAGAGGATCTAGATTCTCCAGAGAGAGGGAGTAAAAGTATCTTTTAATATCAAGTTTGTATTATTCCCGTCATCAAAGAAAGAAGCAGTACCGTGTATATAATTTAAATTGGTAAATTTCCGGATTGAACTGGAAGAGAATTAACAAAGTTGGATGAAATACGTGGAAAAACTATGTGTTAGTTACAAAAAGCCTTTCCTCTTAAGGAATTTATGTGTGCGAAACTAAGTAAGCTATGCGGTATTTACCCATGACAAACTTGGATATACAAGAGGAAAAAGGAGTGGAAAAGGGTGCCTGAATTGCACTAGAGAAGTCATTGCTAGTAATGAAAGCTCGAAAAGTGATGGGGATTCAAAATATACCACCATGGATACTTAGCTTTCTCAGTGGCTTCCTCATATGTTCCTAATCCACAAAATGTATAAGTATAATGTCTTTACGAAGCATAAGACTCAATTATTAACATCCGAACTTCCCTCAATAATATTTTTCACTGATTTTCTCAGAAATGAAATGCATTTCAAACTGATCCTGTGTTTCAGAAATTTAATTAATTCACCCTTAATATCAGATTTGCGTTCTTTTCGAACTATCTGAATTCTGGTAGTGGCAAGGATTTTTTTATTATTACACTGGTCTGCATCCTTCGGCACATCTATTAACTTGAGGCTAGCGGTTTTGCTTCACCATTTCATATTCCTCCGAGTAATTCTTTAATTGCATAATTACACATGCATCCCTATCAGTATTAATTACGATAGCTGTCGGTTGTCTTCGTCCAATAATAATCCAATAGGATTCAGCCTCTTGATTTTTCAAAAGATCAGTCTAAACCTGGCAACTTGCGTGATCCGGCTGTCCTGCAATATTTGACAACATCTATATTCCATTTCCTTTTGTGATAATGATATAATCTATTTTTACGAACTTCTCCAGCCACATTTATACTTCAAACGAGATACAAATCAGTCAATGATCTTTCTTTATCCTAAATTTCCTGTACCTTGGAAATAGTTTGGGATATCAATATTTTCATTATTTTTCTCATTTCCATGCTTTCTCAGTATCGCAATGCAATATGTCTGTACCCAAGGTTTATTTTTCTTTGTAAACTTCGTGCTCTATATCTAAACGTCCGTATCATATACTTCCGCCCCATGTTCTTCTAAACTACTTTGACTCTGTTTTTGGCTCGTCCAAAAACTTATCTACATTTTAATGGAGAACACGAATGTTTTCCCTATCGTGCCCATAAATATTATCCTAAATACCACGGCGAATGCGCCTGTGTCTTCCTTTCTCTGTACTTTCCTATTTGATCAAATTGCACTCCTCACGCTAACGTCACTCTGTTCGATCATTCTAAGTAATAGCAGTGTAGCAAAATGCAGTCAAATGAACTTACGGCCTCTATTTTCGCAAATGACCTAGCGATATTTCGCCGTTTTGTGAAACCTTCTGCAGCTGAGAGGCATGGCCAAATGACTCTCCGCAACTTCTCGCATGTTTTAATTAAAATCTTGTTTTAATTTTATTTTCAAACCAGAATTTAATGAGATTTTGCCTATGGTTATTGAAGTCTATTTCAATTTCCAAAATCAACTAGAAAATATTATTTGATTCGAATTTGACAAAGAAAATTTACAAGCGAACGTCACCTGCAACGTCTTGTTTATTGGTACCATTTTCTTCGTCAGTGTCCATAAGCAATCCGACTTGGTTTTCCGAAGGCTTACTTCAACCTATCCATCCGTCCTTTATCTAACTATCCGAGTAAGTGTTTTCTATGTGTGTGATACCAGACTGAATGTTATGAGTTCTTTGCATTTCTCTGTCCTTGGTTTCTTCGGAATTGTGATCCTGTCCCTGTTTTTAAAAGTCCTCTGGTATTCTTCCATTGCCGTTACTATCTTTGATTATTCCAAAGAGCTTGCCTTTGCCTTGACTCCCATTACTTTGATGATTTCTACTTTTGTTTTAACCCCTCTTGGCCACTTTTTGTTTTTTTTTAGGTCTTTCACGGATCTATCGAATTCGCTTCTCAGAGTCTCGGGGCCCCTTTCGTCTTCTTCTGCCTTGATTTCTTGAGTGTTTTTGTCGCATTATAGAGCTCTTCGATTTCTTAATTCTATCTCTTTCCTATGTCTTCCTGCTTTATAAATATCTTTTTACACGATTCTATATGTTCAGAGATCTCGTTTTCCTTTTTCCTAATTGTTCCTTCGCTAGCTTTTCAGCCATTTCGGGTTTCCCTCTCGTTATGTTGTCATTTATTTCTTCGCAGCAGTTTTATATTTATTCTTCCTTAACGTTCTTACGCTTTAGTATTACTTATTTCGCAACTTTTTATAATGAGCTTTCTCAGTTTGACAACTTGGATAATTGTTATTTCTTCATTCCTACATGAGGTATTCTATTTGAGTCGTTTTATATAGCCTCTGGGTTTTCCTCATCTCACTCACGAGCTGCTCATATGCTTCTTATTAGATGATCATATTTATATCATCTCATCTTCTTCCCATGCTAGTCTCCTTCACTTCCAATTTTGCAACGATGATTGAAGTGAACCTTTCTCTTACTTCTCTTTCCTCCAGTGTCTTTATGTTCCGTCTTTGTGCCTTCGTCATCCTCTTCATCTTCTTGTATCGTAGGCGGTTGACCATAATCGCTATATTAAATTTGGTTAATTTCTCGCTCTGATAAGTATATGTTCAATCACGTATCTTCCTTTGCCCCAAGGTGTCTTTCTTAGCTATCATTCACCTGGGGTTGCTCGAATATTGTTTGCTGTTAGCATGTTTTTCTCTTTACAAAACTCTACAAACCTTTCTCCCGTTGGAATTCTTTTTCTAAAACTGACCTCACAAACGCTACCTCCTTCTCGGCCCTCTCCGACCACCGCATTCCAGGCTTCCATACGAGGGCCTCGTAGAAAATTTGGTGTCTCATTTAAAGTAACAATGGGATGATACCCGTAGGTCCATATTACTACTCACCAGATAACAACGCCAGTTCCTTAAGGGAACTAGAGTCAGAGACATATACACTGCTTTCTCGGAACAAGGATAGGGGTATAATAACGGGCTGAGATTTTATTCAACATTCAATAAGCTGGAAAATGTATCATTTTAGTTAAGAAAAAGGAACTCTGCAAATCACCGTTGAACATATTTACATCACATATCCTATACCAGTAGGTAACATCGCCGACCAGAGGAAAAAACATTTTAGAAAACGTTGGCGGATTCTTGAGACCTACTACTACACATAGTTTTTCCACATGTACTGTACATGTACTGTAAGAATCGGTATCATGGATGAAGTTCTTCCTCGAGAAAGACTTCAGAACTGAACGAGTCTCTTTGCAACACCTCAAAGGGGAGACTATAAGCTCTTCATTCGTATTAAGCCCATTTACCTTCCTGCAGTCGTAAGAACAAGAATATTAAAGATGAAGAAATATGTTAAGTTTTTCTAGTAAAAATGGTCAATTTTCAGCTATATCAACGAAAGAAATCGTTGATTTTCTGATGGATATCATCACAATATAGTGATTATTACGTATTTTTTTAAATTTTACTAAATCAAGGTATACGCTGAAATCCAATAGGAAGGACGAAAATCATAAATATGCACGAAATTAAAGTACTTTTGAAAATTCAATTAATGGCTTACTCCTATCCTGCGCATTATAGCTATCATTTCTTCTCAGTTCTTCCGTTTCTATTTTGAAACACTATATTCCATTTATTTCAATGCAAACACATAACTAATGTAGCAATTTAATCCCGACCTTCAAAAAACGGGGATAGTTTACCGAGTTTTCAGAACGGGGGGAACCAAGAAGGAAAGAAGGTTCAGAAGGCATCATACGCATGCAGTCTACGGGTGAACATGCAGCCAGAATGAAAGATTAGTTCTCGCCTCCCTGACAAAGCGATTCGTTCTCTTTGGCATCTTATAGAGTTCACATGCGAATTAATGCCCGAATTTAATCGGACGGCCTTGCGATGGGATCTCCCCTCTCACCACTATTAGCGGAAATATTTATGGACAATTTAGAATCCCAACTATTCAATTCAAGACATCCCATCTTAGCCAACGTACTCTACTGGTACCGTTATGTGGACGACATCATCTGCTGCTGGACAGGGAGTGAAAGACAATTAACCAGCTTTTTTAATTTTCTAAATGCCCAACACCCCCAGATAAGCTTCACCATGGAAATAGAATCCGAAAAACAGTTGAACTTTCTTGACCTCTCTATTTCTATCAAAGACAATAAACATGAATTTAGTGTTTACAGAAAACCTTGTTACAGTGATGTGATCATCCCAAGTGACTCATGCCACCCGACTGCCCAGAAACTTTCGGCTTTCCACTCAATGCTACATCGTCTTGTAAATTTACCCTTATCAATAATCAATTTCAACACTGAACTGGCCACCATAAAATCAATTGCAGTTTCTAATGGCTACAGCGTGAACACAGTAACAAAAATTTTAAATAAAAAATTAAAAACCAAAGCTATTTCACAGCTATGCTCTCTTTCGCCCGTATGTGATAAGCCTAGAAAATGGTGTCGATTATTGTTTGTGGGCGATCTGTCCAATAAGCTCGCTCGTAAATTTCCAAAAGATAAATTCAATGTTTCCATGTATAATCCTTTAACGCTGGGAAAAATTCTAAGCAGCAATAAAGACAAAATAGACCCCCTCCTTCAATCTGGCATTTATAAAATACATTGTGACTCTTGTAATAAATATTACGTCGGCCAGACAGGTAAAAACTTCAACATCAGGACTAAGGAACACAAAAGGTGCTGGAAAAACAATGATGAAACGTCACTTTTAGCCAAGCACCTGATAGAAACGTCTCATTCCTGCAGCTTTCAACCTGAAATTCTCCACCTTGAAAGTAAAGGCACAAGATTGGACGTTTTAGAATCCTTGGAAATCATACAATCAGATGTGGATGTTCTTTTAAATGAACAAGTGTTTGTTACCCATTCTCCTCTCCTCAAAATTCCCCTTCCCAAAAGAAACAGTCAAACTCCTATTCACCCTCCCCCCAACAGACTTCCCCCCCCCCCTGCCTTTGAGGGTTTTTTCCCATCCACTCACCCAGGCACTCCACCCTTGAGCCGGGCAGTACCCACCATATTCCTTCCTATTCATACCCCTTTCCTTATTACCCACAGGTGCACTCTTTCCCCCTCCTTTCCCTAGCGCCGCTTCCCCACGTTCTAATGACATGCCTATTCCCTACTTTCTTCCCCCCCTTACCCACATTTTTTCACCCCTTGCTGTTTCTTGGCCTTTCTCTCACGGGCTAGTCCGTCCCCCCTCCTCCCCCCCCCTTTCCTCCCTTGGTTTTTCCTGATTTTTCCCAGCCACTACCTCCTCCTTCCCCTCCTCCTCTGGTCTCCTCCCACTACCCCCCCCCCCTCCTCGGAAAAGACATATATATGCAATGTACTCTCTTATAACTTTGTCTTGTACCTGATGATGGCTCTGTGAGCCGAAACGCGTTGTACGCAATAAACCAATTTGTGGAAAAGTGCAATTGTTTCTCATACATTATGAAGAACTTCCACGATATCTCGCCTGAATCTGTTGAACTTCCCTGTACATTACCGTGTCATCTATTCTTACTCCTCACTACGGTACCCAAAGCGTTGCTGCATGTATTGCATAGAACTAGAGCTATGACGCTACCCCACGAATTAAAAAACCTAATATACATTAATGTAGCGGAAATGTACAAAAATTTTTTAATTTTTCCAAACATTCCCGTAAGATCTAAACCCAATGAATTTCAAGACATCTCTTTTCGACGAATCGATAAAAAGGGGAGAGGACACACATGAGGGCTTCATCTACACATACATGTACACGATACCCTGCAAGCCACCGTGAGGGTGTGTGGCAGGGGGTGAAGATCACAAAGCATGCACTATTGATATGCAAACAAGCAACTATAGGGTCTCATGCAACTAGATATTTAGTATCTATATAAGTAAAGGGATTAATACATGCATAATGCACCGATAATAAACAGATTCTTATTTTGGATGTGGTACCATTGATGCATTTTTAATGGAAAATGAATTCACATATTAAAGCGTGTATGAAAGAAGGTATCTACACATTGTGATAAATCTTCAACTGAATTCTGATAATCAATTTCAATGCTTGTGAGTCATACCTAGTGCGCATATTTAAGGTTTTCGTTGAGATAATGATAGCAGTAGCCGACTTAAGCTTAACAAAGTACTATCATGGGAAAAACAGCAGAAAACTGCGACCAAAGATAAAAAAATTGGATTTATAATGAGTGCACATGTAAAAGTAAAACGGAAGAGCTAAGATACTTTCATAAGCTGGGTAGCCAACTTGAAAAAGCAGGTTTGATTAGATCAAGTGAGCTAGATTAACCAAATAGCCTTCATAAACCCCCAATTGGAATTTGCAGGAATGCTGAAAGTCGCACTAATGAATTTCACACATGGATTTTCACACACATTATTGAGTTAGCTGATCGTAAGCGATCCGTGCTTCTGTACTGGATCCAAGTAGCATATTTTTTTTCGTTTTTATTGGTGTTTTTGTTATTACGCCTACACATTTTTGTGGCATATTTTTATTTTAGTTTACAGAAGTATGCAATCGAAGTGTACTGCTTGATTGATAATACCTGCTTGGTGAATGCTTGCTCCCTGCCACACACATTGCGGTGGTAAGCAGGGTATTACATACATTTAGAATTTTTATGAATATTAGACCTAAAAGCCGTGTTGATCCTGCAAATACATTTTTTGACTGCAGATTCGCTGATACCCTACTGATTCAGGGAGAGAAAATACATGCTTCCCTGTGTTTACAGTAGTCTTACGCCCAGGTCATAAATTTATAAAAGTCCTACTATAAAACTCATCTCTATATCGCTCAAAAAGAAAATGCTGCTCTTGTCGAGTTATCTACGAAATCAGTCTACAGTATGTCTCATTGTTCTATTTTCTGGGAAGAATCATTCTTCAACTTCTGAAAATTGAAATCAGTTCTCATCAGTTTTATGCCCTTTTTTTAAGGGATTAGCATTCGCAATAGAGTTATCACAAAAGCTAATCTGCCGAAGTGCGTTCAACATTTGAGACCACTTCATTTGGTCAGAGATAAGAAAATGTCTTGTTGCACCCTCCTCAAGTGACCCAGAGGGAGGGGACCGAGGAGATTCTCGGGCTAGATCGTATTACATCTAGAGTAGGAGGAGAGGGCCATTTCTTTCCAATTTTATATACCGTCATTTATTACGGGATTCTTAGAACTAAAAAAAACAATGCATATGAAAATCGTCGGAGTTATTGAGCAGCCTTAATTAATTCTGAAATGGTAACATCACACTATGGTACATTAATGTTTCGAAAATCCCGCAAGTTACACCGTATAATGGTAAGCTAAAAGCAGTTAGAGATGTAATTTCAGGGGTTGTCTGGCATCGTCGAGTGCCCTCGGCTGGAAACGAATTTGGGGTCCCTTATTTTATTGGTGAATGGCAAGGCCGTAGCTAGAAAAATGTTTGGGTTGGTATATTTGGGGGGTCTCTTGTTGCAAGAAAGGAAGCGCTATTAACCATCCTATTTGGACCCCATAAGAACTCGTAAACAAAATAGGTTTGTTTTATTGCGAGATAAACCAGATAAATAATATGGACATATTTGTTTACAAATATTCAACATGGGACTGAAAGAGGCAGCGCGAAAAACTAGTTTCCAAACACCGGCGCGTCTACTGTTCCCTCAATAAATGAAGTGAACTATTTACAATTACACAATATGGAGACTATTCAACTAATAAGTATCAAAAATCATTCGAGTGGGCGTAACTAGTGCTGCGTTGAGAGGGTGGAGACTATTCAAATAGCAAAACGATCTTGCAGTTGTGGCACATGCACCACGCCCTCTCTCTTGCTGCCGCTGGTCGAGTTTTTCCAAATTACTGAGCACTAATCCACTGTAACCACGATCGTATTAAGCATCCACAACAACTATTATTTTATTATGCGCCCGCACCACAATACTGGAACATCAGAATATTTTTTGCAGTGCAGCCCCCATAGCCTACTTGTAATTGCAGGCCTGGCTTAAAGTAGGAATTTTTTTCAAAACTGGACGTTATGTTAATAATGAAAACCTTGAAAACCTAATTCTTCACGTATATCCGGTAAAAAGGGCACAAATAAGTAGTTCTACAACTAGGTATGATAATTATATTGATTATATGAACTGTACTCACAGTATATTTTGGAATAAATTTCATTAAAAAAACATATTAGTATAAATATTTATCTCACACTACGAGCATGGTCTCGACGATTAACGTCATCATCATGATGTTTATTCTGTTAAACCTAAATGGTTACCAAAATAAATTCAAGACAGTATTTAGCTTTAAAAAAATATTTTTTGAATTATCATCCTGGATAAATATCTTGTGCACAATTAACAAAGAAATCTAACTTTTTCCCTAGCTCCTCACTAGTATGAGCTAATATATTAATGATAATGTATTCATCTGAATTGAAAAATAAATTTCGTTCCACATTAATTATAAGTAAATTGAACAGAAGATCTTGAGTCAGCGTTCATCTAAGTCTGTCGTCGACGATTTTTAATTTAGAAAATACTCTTTCACAAGTTACCTAAGTGCAAGGAAGGACAACAACGCTCTTATTGTGCTGTTTACAAGTTAATAAAAAGCTCAGATTGAAACAGTTCATATACTTGGGGATAGCACAAGCCAAACATTGTGGCATTTTCTATTTTGGGTGCAAGGAATTAACTCCTTTTCTTCCTATTATTCAAAGTTAACTTCACCATCTTCACTGTCTTTTCGAATTTTTCTTAGATTTCGCATGTCTTCATCTCGTGACTTGATATTTTTTCGTCTTGCCATATAGCCCTCGGCAGCTAGTACATGGAGGCCGATGAAAATGTGAATACGGTCTGAGAGACCAGCACCGCATTCTCTTTCGGAAGAGGAGGATGAGGCCATTTATAAAATACACAGTCGGGAAAGAAAAACGCCATTGACTGTGTGATGATCCACAGTATTTAACAAATATAAATACGACTGGTTTCTTCTCTAAACACATCCTTAGGTTCCATTAGTTGTGAAACCGGTCGCAAATTACCATAACAAAATGTTTAACTTTATAGACACACCATGATGTAGGGGTAATTTCTCTCTAGTATATAGTGCTACTACCACGGCAAGCCTGAAAACGTTAAACATATCGCGAGACAAAATGATTACCTCAAACGTGACCATTAGGGATGAGTTTTTTTTTATGTTTTTCTTGAGATAGTCAGGAAATGAAATAAAAATGACCAAAATGGTGAAAGTTATTGGACGAATTACAATACGTAGAAAATATCCGAAAAAAAGGATTACACAATGAGAAGATTGAACACAAAAAACTCCAGGATATTCTAAGCATTCCTGAATCTGTTTTCATGATTAATTTAATTTGCCATGCCATCTAGCATTTCAATTTGCGATGTCCCCGTGAAGGAATCCCAAAACAATTAGTATTTTTTTAGCATCCGAAAGCAGAAGTAAAATTGTGTGGTTTTAAAAATGCGTCTTGTGCCTCTTAAAATAACCTTTTCCGTTAAATTCCGCGAAACCATTGAGCAGACATGTTTAAATGGATTTTGTAATTACCATCGAGAAATTTATTTCTGAACGATGACACCTTAAGTATCCATTGAGTATTACAGCTGCTGCGACCGGAGAGTTCTGTGGGGTAATGAAAGCAAGAGGCTGGCAGTTCACAGATGGTCGCTTTGCTGTAAAGTAAACTCACTTACAATTAATCCAAATCATGGAAAAATAGAATGGAGAGAAATTTTACCAACGGAATGCCTAAAAGGTTGTTTCCCTTCAATCCCGATGCATGAATGCTTCGGACACCACGGGAAATACAAATATTGATTAGCAGTGTTAAGCCATTCGCTGTACTAAATACATTTTACAGTCCGTTGTTGAAAAGCTCGTGAAATGAAATGGAAAAAAAGAAATAAAGCCTAATCTTTCAAAACCCTTAAAGGAAATTAATGAATTAGGATCTGAAATCATCTCCGTCCTTCAAAGAGATACATACGAAGGTATAAAGGAGGAAATAAAAATGCCAGTATATTTTATGTATGCATTTGGAAAGAATTTATTTCAAATAAAGCAAATTTAACTGCATAAAATTAATGTAAATAAAATTAAAAAATCAAATTAACAAAATTTAATCTGAAGAATCCATATTACTTTAATCTATGTAGAAACATTTCAATAAGTATTTAAAGTTATGGTGAGAAAGCTGTTTCATGTAAGCAAATGTTATATCAACCAGGACGAAATCATTTACGAGCTAAGGAAAGGGAAGTGAAGGAATAGGTAAGGGAAAGGGAAAAGGGTAAAGGAAAAGGGAATTTCGCGCATTTAGGGACAATTACGCATTCACATAAAAATGCATATACATAAATACTAGCATACCACAGTCTTTTGGGAGCATTATCGTTTAGACAAGATGGCACTATGGATTTGGAAACAATCCGTTCACACGCACTTAACACTTCACGGCAACATTCATGTGCATTGAAGGAGAGAGTCATCGTATTCTAACCCATCACCAGAGTAGAGTTAAAATTTTATCACAAAATCAAAGCGAATTGCGGAGTGAAAGACCCGAGAAAGCCATTACCCCATAACCTCTTTTTTTTAGCGTAGAGAAGTACGAATCACAACGGATAAGGACACGTCGGAATTCATCAGGGAAACACTCTACCTGCCGTGCCCAACAAGGGCGATATTCACTAGGTTCACTTGAGCAGGTCGCGCAGGATGCAGATGTGTCTTTCGGCCATTTCTAGCGTCTCCAACTTGGTTAGCCTCCGTCGACGGCCGCGGGACGGTAGGACGGCCCTCAGCTTGTCAAACGCGTCGTTGATGTCCTGCATCTTTCTCCGCGCAAACACGTTGACCTCAAGTATCTGGGGCTCCTTCACCATGACGCTGAGGACCTTGCAGGAGCTGCCACATGAGTGCCCCGCCGTACTGCTACCGCCATCCCTGCAGTGAACACCTCCGGCCTCCATGCCCGAGATTTTGGTGGAGTTTCCCGCCGTCCAACGACTCTCCTGGTTCACCGAAGCGGACGTTATCAGCTCCTCCGAGGCGGATGATCTCGTCTCCTGGATGCTCCCCGGACCCGTGGTGTGGCACACCTGGGCCTCAGTGGTGCTGGGGACGTATGCGGGCGTGGGGAGTGCGGGCAGTCCCCGAGTTGGAGTGAAATCCACCGATGTGGTGGAAACGCCCTCGGATTTATAGATGCAGCGGAATGCGTCGGACATCGTGGGTTTTTTTCGTGTGTATGGCAGTGCGGCAGGGTAGTATAGACCGGGTTCCTCTTTGTGGCTTTGCCTTTCAACTATCCCTTCGTTCCAACCCCTTTCCGTCAGATGAATAAAGTGCCTCCGGTGTGAGCGGTGACTGACTGATCTCCGGAGACGAGCACCTTTCCGCTTTTATTCCCGTTGGGGGTGGTAAGAGGAAAGGGATGAGGGATGATAGCTGGGGGTCATGTGGGTGTAGGCATTTCCGGGCGCATGCCTGAGGCCAATGAACTGACGCCTGGGAGTCACGAGTTTCCTTTCACGTCGGGACGGAAAAACAATGAATGGTTTTAAAGTTGTCGTAATTTACAAAATATAATTAGTTTCAATTATATGAATATGTATTTTATGGTATTACCTTTCTTGTGGCTCATGTCCCTTATATAGGAAGTTAATTTTCGAACTGAAAATAATTAATGTATGGGAAAAATTAAACAAACTGGGCTCAAAGTCAAACCCGGGGCCATTATTTAAACAAAAATTAACATAAACTGTGCGGGTTGAGAAGATTAAATGATTTACCAAGTTAAACTATTGTAGAACTAGTATTCTTTTAACAATCGAACATTCCATAATCACATATCGGATTTGGGCGTATCTTCTTGATTTGTAAAATACCTAAGAAATTGTGATTAAATAACATGGCAGAGATTGGCCTCATAATATATACATTTTTCAATATGAGAAAAGACAAGTTCACCCGTGTTAGAAGTGATAAACTCGTCCATTCCCCGGATATAATACCCACTTGTGCAAGTTTCGGCCCGAAAAAATTTACTACGAAACCCCTAAGGCTACCTAATTATTCAATTTTTTAAATATATGGAAGAGGAGACATAGGTGTGAGAGCAGTGATTCCAACAGCAGAGATGAGTAAAGAACTGTTTTAAATCAATTTTAGAATCTATGATTAGTAATGATAATTCAAATTAATTAAGGTTTAAATTAAAATAATAAAAATCAGTTTGGTTGTTATTTAGGGAGGTGACCGACAGCTGGTCATTTGCGCCATTTCGGTTAGGTAGGAAATTTGGTAATGGAAGGAATATTCAGAAAACGGAGGAAGGATGGAGAGTAACCCGGCGTCGGCATTAGCCTACTCTTAAAAAAAGGCCCCAAGGTGACCACGGCTTAACGTCCCATCCAACGGACGGAGTACTGAACTTGAAATACCCTCCACTAGGCACTCAAGTGGGGATCGGTTTTCCACTGAAACATCCCCCACTGCCGGGAATCGAACCCGGGCCCTCGATATTGAAGGCCAGTACTCTAGCCACCACAGTAACCCGATCCCCATAAAAATCAGTAAAAAGTCACATTTCATAAGGTCGCTAGCGGTATTTTTCAAACTTTTTGTTAGCTCTCCGAGCGCTGTATGTATAGGTACTTCGGTTGCACACGGAGGGGAGTAAAAACAGGAGGGGAAGAGGGGAGGAGGGTTGTGGGGGAAGTTGAGGTCGCCGTGCTCGTGACGGGGAGGGGGGATTATGGTGAAAGAGATGTGGGGGTTGGTGATCTTTCGGGATGTTTGATAGATAAAAACATTTGTGAGCCTTTAAACCGGTCAAAGAATTTAAAATTGTTACATATGGTGAAAATATTTGTTTTGTAACTTAAAAAACTTCCGAAAAAATTTTCTTGCAGAAATTCTTTAAGTAATGTTTGGAGCAGAATTACTTCCAATTTGAGAAAAGGTTTTATGGGAACAACCACGCACTATTATTGGGATCTCCTCTTTCACCATTCCTTGCAGATATTGTCATGTATTCCAAAGGGAACACCCTTTTCAACCTAAACAACCCCCTCCTTAGTAATATTGGCTGCTGTATTAGGTACGTTTACGATATTTTATATAATTTGACCGAAAGTATGATACAGGTGAAGCCATTCTTAGATCTACTCAACTCCCTTCATCCATCATTTAAATGTACTATGGTGCTTGGAGGCAGTTTAATCAATTTCCTGGATTTTTCTATCTCCCTCATTGAAAGAAAAAATTAAATTTACGATAAACCGAAAAAAACAACTCTTCTCATTTCATTATCCTTGCCAACTACCAGCACTCCTTCCCATAAAAACTTTCCGCATTAAATTCTATGATCCATACACTAATTGCAATCATTCTAAGTATAACTGACTTCACCAAAGGAATAAGAATAATAATAATGATAGCAAAAAAGTAAGGGTACGAGGAGCGTCTGGTTCATAAACTATTATGGTTATTATTATTATATTTTTCGCTTTCTTGACCGAATATCCTCCGTAGAAGCCAAACACATTTCCAGGGAATGTTATACGTATGTTAACTCTCCCCCATCTCATCGAAAAACTCCTGTTTCTTTGCGAAGACAAAGTGCCCCCAGAAGGCACAACTGGAGTGTATATGGTAAAATGTTCGGACTGTGACAGACCAAACGTGGTCCAAATAGGAATATCTATTAAAACTAAAATTAATGGACATTGTAGAAGAGACTTTGGGTTTGTTATGACGGCCTTTGGCGCGGTCCAAGGTATGCGTACAGGAGACGCGCGCTTTTCGTCACCATTTTATCACATTTTAGCGTTTTATTCGTTATATGATATATTTAATTTAAATTATCAGGGATTGAATCCGCAATAAACTATATAAGTTAATTATGGAACTGCTTTATTTCTAGCACTTAAAGGAAAGTAATGAGTCATAGAATTATGTCTTTTGTTATGAGCCTATAACTTATTGCTTTACAGAGTGATTTTATAATAATCTATATATAATTTAATGGATTAAAAGTAGTGGAAATTCAATGAATGTTAATGCACAAGCAGTCTCACATTACGCATTTAGGTCAATCAACCAACGATAACATGAATAGAAACATCAGAATTTGTTTAGGCACTTAATTTCAGTTAGTTGCTTGCAAACCACGCTCAGCTTACAAAATGTTCCATACTGCATGAAGGAAGTCATCATTTATGTAATATGTGGGTGATTTCATCTCAAATCACCTGCTTTGAGTCACGTGACACCCACTTCCTAGGGAGGGGTGTAGACTGACCATCAGCAATTTTCTTAAAATTTTCATACCATATTGACATAGAAACTGGCTCAAACGATAAATTTAATTTGCCATCCCATCTGACATTTCATATTTTGATGGTCCCCGCGAAGAAATTCCAAAACAACTTTTTTTCGTATCCGAAATCAGAACTAAAATTGTGTGATTTTAAACATGCGTCAAGTTCCTTTTCAAATAACCTTTTCTATAAAATTCCGCGAAATAATTGAGCAGACATGTTTAAATGGATTTCGTTATTACCCTCGAGGAATTTATTTCTGAACGATGACACCTTAAGTATCCATTGAGTATTACAGCTGCTGCGACCGGAGAGTTCTGTGGGGTAATGAAAGCGAGTGGCTGGCAGTTCACAGAATGGTCGCTATGTTGTATTGTAAACTCACGAACAATAATTACTAATCATTGAAAAATAGGATGGAGTGAGATTTTACCAGCGGAACGCCTATAAGGTTGTTTACTCAATCCCTGTGCATGAACTATTCGGACACCATTGGAAATACATACATTATTTTAGCTGTTTTAAGCTATCCGCTGTAGTAAATGCATCTTACAATCTGTTGCTGAAATGATCGTGAAACAGGAATGAAAAAAAAATAAGTAAGGCCTAATCATTCAAAACGTATTAAATAAAATAATGCACCAGGATCTAAAATCATCTGCGTCCTTCAGAAAGATAAAAACGAAGGTAAAAAGCAGCAAATAAAAAATACCAACTTATTTTATGCAAGCATTTGGAAAGAATTTATTTCATATAAAGCAAATTTAAATGCATAACACTAATGTAAATAAAATTTAAGAAACTAAAATATAAATATAAGAATCCATATTAGTTTAAAGGTATGTAGAAACATCACAATAAGTACTCTAAAATACAGTGAAAATGTTGTTTCATGTAAGCACATGCTATGTCAACCAGGACGGAATCCTTTACAAGCTCAGGAAAGGGAAGAGAAGGAATAGGGTAAGGGAAAGGGAAAAAGGGGGAAGAAAAAGGGAATTTTTAGCATTTAGGGAAAATTGCGCATTCACACAAAAATGCATATACATAAATTCTCGGATATGGATTTGGAAACAATCCGTTGACACGAACTAAACACTTCACGGCAACATTAAAGTGTTTAGAAGAAGACAGCCATCGTATTCTAACTCATAACCACAGTAGAGTTTAAACTTTATCCAAAGACATAGCGAAGAGCGTAGCGAAGGACCCGAGAATGCCTTTACACCATAACCTCGTTATTTAGAGAGTAGAGAGATACGAATCGCAACGGATAAGGACACGTCGAAATTCATCTTGGAAACATCCTACCGACCGTACCTAACAAGGGGGGTATTCACTACGTTCACTTGAGCAGGTCGCGCAAGATGCAGATGTGTCTCTCGGCCATTTCGCCAAGCGTCTCCAACTTGGTTAGCCTCCGTCGACGGCCGCGGAACGGTAGGACGACCCTCAGCTTCTCATACGCGCCGTTGATTTCCTGCATCTTTTTCCGCGCAAACACGATGACCTCAAGCATCTGGCACTCCATCATCATGACGCTGAAGACTGCGCAGGAGCTGCCAATTGAGAGCCCCGCCGTCGTACTACCACAGCGTCTGCGAACACCTCCGGCCTCCAAGCCCGAAGTGTTGGTGGAGTTTAACGCAGTCCAGCGACTCCACCCGAAAACGCACTTTTCAACCTGAACACCCCCCTCCTCAGTAATATTGGCTGCTTTTTACGTACGTTTACGACAGTTAGTATATGTGGACCAAAGGTAAGAGAGAAGTGAAGCCGTTCTTAGATCTGCTTAACTCCCTTCATCACTCAATTAAATACACTATATTTTTGGAAGCAGTTCAATCAATTTCCTTGATTTTTCTCTCTCCCTCATTGAAAAATAAATAAATTTACGATAAACCGAAAAAAACACCTTTTCTCAAGTCATTATCATGGCCAACTACCAGCAATGCTTCCAGAAAAACTTTCCGCATTAAATTCTATGCTCTATACACTAATTGCAATCCTTGTAAGTATAACTGACTTCACCAAAGGAATACGAATCATAATAATGATAGCAAAAATACGGGTACGAGGAGTGTCTGTTCCATAAATTATTAAAGAAAAAAATTACATTTCAATACAATCTCAACACTAATCAGCTTAAGCTAAATGAACTATTTTCTGAACCATTTCTTGTACAAACTCTTGTATGAGGAAATTGTACCGTGTAAAGTGGGAAATTATAACAACGCTTGTGCGATTGTCTCAATGACTGAACGGGAAATAGAACCTGTTCTAATTCCATCCAGACAAACATACAATTTAGTTCAGTTTATACAAGCGTTTTTGCAAGAAATTGTACACAAAATTGTATCTTGTAATGCGACATTAATGGAGCTGAACAAAAATTACCATAAACCGGGCTAGTTTAATTTTGCTACAACAAGTGGTCATTTTACAATCGAACGCTGCATAATCACGTTTTGGGTTATTTCTTATCTTTTTCATTGTAAAATACGTAAGAAATTGTGAGCGATTAACATGGCGGAAATAGACCTCACAATATTTACATATTTTAATATATGAGGGAACACAAGTTCACTTCTGTTAGGAAGTGATACACTCGTACATTCCCCGGTTGAAAAACGCACCTGGGCAAGTTTTTCCCTAAAAACTTAGGTACACTGAAAATATTTACTACGAAACCACTAGGGCTACCTAATTGTTCTATTTTTTAAATAATTGGAAGAGGAGACATATGTATGAGAGCAGTGATTCCAACGGGAGAGATGAGTAAATATTTCTCAAACCAATTCTAGATTCTATGGTTAGTAATTACATTATAAAATTAATTAATATTTTAATTACAATATTACAAATCAGTAGAAATGTAAAATTTCAAAAGGTCGCTAGCGGTATTTATCAATACTTTTGTTAGCCTGCCGAGCGCGGCATATATGAGTTGTTCGGTTGCACGAGGAGGGGAGTAAAGGCAGGAGGGGAAGAGGGGAGGAGTGTTGTGGGGGAAGTTGAGGTCACCGTGGTCGTGACGGGGAGGGGGTATACGGTGAAAGAGATGTGGGCGTTGGTGATCTTTCGGGATGTTTGATGGTTAAAAACAAATGTGAGTTCTTAAACTCGGTTAAATCATTTAAAATTGTTACACAGGGTGTCAATGATTGTTTTTCAATTTAAAAATATTCCAAAAGACTTTTCTGGCAGAATTTCTTTCTTAATGATTGCAGCAGGACCACATCCAATTCCAGAAAAAAACTTTTATTGGCAAAGCCACGGACAATTAATGGGATCCCCTCTTCATCCCTTGCGGATATTTTCATAAATTCCAGAGAAAATACCGTTTTCAACCTTAACAACCCCGTCCTTAATAATATTGGCTGCTGTTTTAGGTACGTTACCATATTTTATGTATTGTGACCGAAAGTAAGGGAGAGGTGAAGCCGTTCCTAGATCTACTTAAATCTCTTCATCCATCAATTAAATTCAGTATGGAGTTTGGAGGCAGTTCAATTATTTTCCTTAATTTTTCTCTCTCCCTCATTGAAGAAAAAAACAAATTTACGATAAACCGAAAAAAACACCTGCTCTGATGTAATTATCCACGCCAACTGCCAGCACTCCTTCACCCAAAAACTTCTCCGCTTTAAATTCTATGCTCCATTCACTATTTTCAATCCCCCTAAGTATAACTGACTTCACCAAAGGTATAAGAATCATAATAAAAATAGAAAAAACTACGAGTACACGGATCGTCTGGTCCATAAAGTATTACGGAAAAATAACATTTTAATACAATCTAAACACCAATCGGCTTGATTTTCATCGAAAGTGATGAGCGGGAAAAGTTTTTCAAGCTACGCTTCCTTGACCGGATATCCTTCGGAGTAGCCAAACACATTCCCAGGGAATGTTATGCGTGTGTATACCTATTCTCCCCCATCTCATCGAAAATCTCCTGTACAACTGCAAAGACAAAGTGCCCCCAGAAGGTAAAACTTATGTGTAAATGGTAAAATGTTGGGACTGTGACGGATCTTACGTGCTCCAAATAGGAATATATTTTAAAACTATTATTAATGGACATTGGAGAAGAGATTTTAAGTTTGTTATAACGGACTTAACGCGCGGTCCAATGTATGAATACAGGAAAAGAGTGGTTTTCAGTCGCTATTTCATCACATTTTATTTATTTTATTTTTATATAATATATTTGATTTTAATTATCAGGGATTGAATACGCAATGCACTATGTACGTTAATTATGGAACTGCTTTATTTCCAGCACATAAAAGCAAGTAATGAGTCATTGCATTATGTGTTTTGATAATGATCCTTGAACCTATTGCTTTCCAGAGTGATTTTATAATAATCTATATCTAATTTATAGGATGAAAAGTCGTGGAAATTCAATGAATGATATTGCACAAGCAGTCTCACATTACGCATTTATGTCAAACAAAAAACGATTACATGCATTTAAACATTAGAATTTGGTTAGTCACTTAATTTCAGTTTGTTGCTGGTAAGCCACATACTAGTTTTATTTACATCAGATTGCATGTATTTCTCTACCTCTTTCCAGTTCAAACCTGAATATGTCAGAGCTAGGTCATTTGCAAACGCAGTTAGTTGACCTATAAAATCTATGTAAGACCTTTATTTGTATGATCGTGTTCAAGAACGACCAGCATCAATTGTACGCTATCATTAAAATTATGCCAAACATGCTTTCATGAATGACCGCAGTGAACGGACCAATCCTGATCTCTCTGCCTCGCATCGTAGCCATGAATAACCATCCAAAGTATAACTGAATGCACCGACGATGCCTAATAACTGTGTTGAGTGCCGTCTGACCACCAACGTTGGTCAGAATACGGTGATCTTCGGTAAATGTCGGGATATATATCATCTGTTTTGTACCACACTCAGCGAGACTGACTTGTAAATTTTGCTTTGATTGTCCCAAGTGATGCAAATAGTGTCTGACTTCAAAGAGATTGCCAGTGTTCTAACTTAAAATCCCGTTCTACAAACCTTGCTAACAACAGATCTTACAATCATGTAAAACTATGCCTTGTAAACTGTCTGTCCGTTACTCATCATATTGATGAATTTAATATTTTCATGGAGAGATATTTGACATAATATGCATGACTAAAACGTGGCTGAAGCGTACAATCTCCGATGACATGGTGTACATCGCCGATTACAACCTAGTACGTCATGACAGGATCGGGGAAAAAGGTGTGGGGGTGTCGGGGCTTTTATTTACCAGAAACGTAACTACTGAGTATTTACCAACTCCCCATCTGATTATTGTTCCAAGTCCGAACCTATTATTCTAGAATTCTTTGGGATGAATACTGCGAAACTTCTGCTTGCCATTGTCTATGCCTACCTAAAATTGGTTACATTAATCAATTTGTGAACTCACTCTTAGCTTGTTATCCTACATATAAAAATACAATAATCGTTGGTGACTTTAATGCTCATATGCTCTCCAGGAGTTCTTACAGCAATCAACTGAAAGACATCATATATCGTAATAACCTACATTTGGTTATCGACCAAGCCATTTACCACACTATTAACAGCCATACCTGCCTCGACCCTTGCATTGTGGATGATTTGGACAAAGCATCCTCCTTTTCACAAACTCCTGTTCCATTCCTATCTACCAATGACCAAATATCCATTTCCTACCAATTCGTATTCCCATCACCAAAACTTCCTCCGTTTACTTTTCGTGACTTAAAATAATTCAACGAAGAAAGATTCCTTGGTGACCTCTCCTCCGCTGACAGGATGAAAATGTATCAGGCCAAAGACATTGACTCCAAACCAAAAATGTTCAATAAAAACCTTGTGAATTGTTTTAACCTCCATGCTGTAGTGAGAACATGTCAGCCTATGCGCCCAACCACTCCCAGGATGATCAAGTAAATCTATGAGAAAATGAGGGAATCAAATCGTATACGCCGTGTGTTAATTCGCTCCAACAACCCAATTTTATACGCTCAATTCAAGAAGTTAAAGCTGGTTTCACATGGGTGCGGAATGCGTGCGAAAGGCTCGAAGGCGAGTAGCCAATCAACTTGCATTAATATGAGAACGAACCAGGGCAATTGAGATGAAAACGAAAATTCAAACAGTGCCAAGCCAATCACAAGAGAGGGTGCGGAGAAAAAGTTGGTGGAAGATGTTTGTGTAATTTTTTATTATTTTCCGCTTTCCGCATGCGGAATGTGGCGTATGCTCAACGCAGCTTGAAGTGATTGAAAAACAATGACACAGCGATACCCGACGCATCTCACGGGAAACTTCAAGGCGAACAAAATCCGAAGTCAGCCCACTTTCGAATGACTAGCCCACAATTTGGATAGCAATTGCACAGAACAACCCCAAGTTAATTAAATCAAGACATCTTAATTACGAGTGAAATTAATGCTTTCACATGATCAATTGCTCAGCTGATACTTATAGCATTTCATGCATGACCGAAAAATTTGAGTGCAAATAAAAACCCCTCAGCTCTTTTAAGCATTTGAAAAGTGATTCCAGAGGTTGTTGTAGTTTCTATTTTTGTCGCGTTGACTCAACTTACAAAATGTTCCATACTGCATGAAAGAAGTCATCATTTCATCTACATCTACATAATACCCCGCAAGCCACCATAAAGGTGTGTGGCAGGGGGTGAACTCTCACCAAACATGCACTACATATCATGCATAAAATTTGTAATTAAAAATTAAATATCAAAGCATACATGCAAAAACATGCCGTTAGTTGGGTTAGCTTTAAGTCCTTATACAAACATGCAGCTACCAATGTTATCTATTGCTACACTCGTACTGGATACATTTACCGTTATTCATATCCCTAATAGTACGAGGAAAAAAGGACATTTTGAATCTGTCAGTTTGGCAATCAATTTCTCTAGTTTTGTGATTATGGTCCAGTCTACCATAGTAAGTTGGGGTCCTCAAAATATTTTTAACATCATCACTGAAAATATGGTCTTGGTATTTATTTTGGAGATTAAGTCTAAATTTCAACCTGCGATCTGACAATGATTCCCAATTTAATTCATTTAATAGACTGGTTACGCTAATAAGGGTATCATACCGGCCCTTGACAAATCTTGCCGATCTTCGCTGCACACGT
The DNA here is from genome assembly GCA_933228895.1 of Platycnemis pennipes. Classification (NCBI taxonomy): domain Eukaryota; kingdom Metazoa; phylum Arthropoda; class Insecta; order Odonata; family Platycnemididae; genus Platycnemis; species Platycnemis pennipes. The sequence goes on from OW121846.1 coordinate 50,620,799, forward strand.
TCGAGTTCGTTATTTAGACCGATTTCGTAGGGATCCCATACACTGGCAGCATATTCCAAATGAGGTCTTACAAGGGAAAAGTAGCTGATTTCTCGTACATGATCGTCACATTTACCCATTTACGTAATATGTGGGTGATGTCATCTCAAAGCAACTGCTTTGAGACACGTGACACCCCCTTCCTAGAAAGGGGTGTGTAACGCGACCTTGAGCAATTTTCTTAAAATTTTCTTACCATATTGACATAGTGACTGCCTCAAACGTAGCCATTGAGGTTGACGTTTTTATGTTTTTTCGTGAACTAGACAGAAAATGGAATAAAAAATGACCAAAAGGGTAAAAGTATCTGGACGAATTTCAACATGTAGAGAATATCCGAAAAAAATCATTACACAATAAGGCAATTTAACACTGAAACTCCGGGATATTATTAGAATTCCTGAATCTGATTTCACGATAAATTTAATCTGCCATCCCATCTGACATTTAATATTTCGAAGGTCCCCGCGAAGAAATTCCAAAACCACTTTTTTTCGTATCCGAAATCAAACCAAAATTGTGTGATTTAAAACATTCGTCATGAGCCTCTTAAAATAACCTTTTCTATAAAATTCCGCGAAATAATTGAGCACACATGTTTAAATGGATTTCGTTAATACCCTCGAGGAATTTATTTCTGAACGATGACACCTTAAGTATCCATTGAGCATTACAGCTGCTGCGACCGGAGAGTTCTGTGGGGTAATGAAAGCGAGAGGCTAGCAGTTCACAGAATGGTCGTATTGTTGTATAGTAAACTCACGAACAATTAATCCAAATCATGGAAAAATAGGATGGAGTGAGATTTTACCAACGGAATGCCATTATTTTAGCTGTTTTAAGCTATTCGCTGCACTAAAAAGTAGCAAATAAAAAATGCCAGTTTATTTTATTAAGCATTTGGAATGAATTTATTTCAAATAAAGCAAATTTAACAGTATGAAATTAATGTAAATAACATTTTTAAAAAAACCAAGAACTAAATTGAAGTAAGCACATGCTATGTCAACCAGGACGGAATCCTTTACGAGCTCAGGAATGGGAAGTGAAGGAATAAGGGAAGGGAAAGGGAAAAGGGGGAAGGAAAAGGGAATTTTTTGCATTTAGAGAAAATTGCACATTCACATAAAAATGCATTTACATAACTACTAGTGTTTCAAATTCATTTTACACTTCTTAGGTCAATACACAGCAGCACTATGGATTTGGAAACAATCCGTTGACACGCACTTAACACTTCACGGAAACATTCTAGTGCATAGAAAGCGATAGTCATCATGTTCAAACCCATCACCAGAGTAGAGTACAAATTTTATCACAAAAACAAAGCGAATAGCGTAGCGAAAAACACGAGAAAGACATTACCTCATACACTCGTTATTTTAAGAGTTGCAAAATACTAATAACAACGAATAAGCACACGTCGGAATTCATCTGGGAAACACTCTACCTACGGTGCCCAGCAAGGGCGGTATTCACTACGTTCACTTTAGCATGTCGCGCAGGGTGCAGATGTATTTCTCGGCCATTTGCAGCGACTCCAACTTGCTTAGCCTCCGGCGACGGCCGCGGGGCGGTAGGACGGCCCTCAGCTTGTCAAACGCGTCGTTGATGTCCTGCATCTTTTTCTGCGCAGCCTCGCTGACCTCGGGCTTCTTGCGCTCCGTCACGAAGACGTTGTAGATCGCCCAGGAGTTTCCACATGTGTGCCCCGGCTTACTATTACCACAGATGTTCCTGCTGCGAGCACCTCCGGCCTCCATGCCCAATATGTTGGTGGAGTTCCCCGCCGTCCTGCGACTCCCCTCGTTCACCGAAGTGGACGTTATCTGCTCCGAGGCGGGTGATCTCGTCTCTTCGTTGCTCCCCGGACCTGTGGTGTGGCTCGCGGTCCCCTGGGCCTCAGTGGTGGTGGGGACGTATGCGGGCGTGGTGAGTGCGGGCAGTCCCAGAATTGGAGTGAAACCTCTGGTTGTTGAGGAAACGCCGTCGGCGAAACCTCCCATTTCTGAGGATCTAAAGATGCAGCGGAATCCGTCGGACATATTTGCACACATGTGCGGAAGTATCCGCGCGGCACGGTAGTCTAGACCGAGTTCCTCTCGTGGCGCTGCCGCTCTCTTAGCTCCTCCCCCTTTTCGTCGGGAGAGTAAAGTGCCTCCGGTGTGAGCGGTGTCCGACTGATCTCTGGAGGCGAGCACCCTTCTCCTTTATTCCCGTTGGGTATGGTAGGGGGAGAGGGTGGCGGGATGATAGCTGGTTGGTCATGTGGGTGTAGGCATTGCCGGGCGCATGCCTGAGGCCAATGAACTGGTGTCTGGCAGACTTGAGGTCGCTTTCGCGTCGGGACGGAGAATAGATGAACGGTTTGATGAGGCGGGGAAGGGATGTGAGTGAACCTTTAAGTGTCAATTAAGGTTTTTTTAATGCTAAGGGGGGTGGCAACACCCCCTGCCCCCCTATGGTGGCCAACCTCCCCTCGCCTCCCCCGTCCCACAATTAGTTTACCAACCTGGGAGTACTTTCGTTTTAGCAAGTATTCACATATTTACATCCATTTTCATGAGTCTATCATCCCTCTATATCCTTATAAAACTCAAATTTAACAATGCATTTGCTCGTCAAGGTGAAGGATTTGTATAACTTTAGGTATATCATACTACATAATGCTATACTTTATTAAAGTTTTCGTTATTTGTAAAATAAAATTAATTTTGATTATATGAATATGTATTTTATGTTATTAAATTTCTCGTGGCTCATGTCCGGCAGGTAGCATTTTAAATTTAAAACTGAAAATAATGATCCTTGCTGGAATATAGATTTAACCGCATATTTTTATGGGAAAATGAAGCAAACGGTGCGCAAAGTCAAACTCGGGGCCAATAGTTGAACAAAAATTGCCATAAACTGTGTGGGTTGAGGAAATTAAATGTCTTTTAACAAAAGAACATTGCACAATCACGTTTCGCCTTTGGACTTATCTTTTTGCATTGTATAATACATGTACAGAAATTGTGAGCGAATAACATGGCAGAGATAGACCTCATAATATTTACATTTTTTAGCATGAGGAAACACAAGTTCACATCAGTTAAGTAGCGATACATATATATAATAAAATAATAAACCGGATAAAAACCCACCGGGGCCAGTTTCGATCCGAAACCCCTAGGTGCACTAAAAACATTTACTACGAAACCACTACGGAAACCTAATTAATCAATTTTTTTAAAGCGTGGAAGAGAAGACTTAATTATGAAAGCAATGCTACCAACAGGAGAGATGAGTAAACTGTGTCAAACCAATTTTAGAATCAATGGATGAAATTAAAATACAATCATTTTCACCCTATGTAAAAATTTAAGGATTTGACCAAGTTTAAAGAATCACATATGTTTTTAACCATCAAACATCCCGAATGATCACCAACCCCCACTATGAATACCAACAATAGTAATGGTATTTTTAAATTAACTAATTTTTTAATTAAAATGTTAGAAATCAGGGGAAAAGTAACATTTTAAAAGGTTGCTAGAGATATTTCCAAAAACTTTGGTGGAACTATCGCCTTCTTCCCTTTGTTCTCCTGAGTTCAGCAGGATTGTGGCGACGAATGTTCAGATAGATTCGAAGTGCGTGCCTTTTAGCATGCTTACTATTGACGGGGTAAGCTTTCCGTTGTGAAGCCAGGTATGCTTATGGACGAATATGTGAAAAACAGATGCTATACGACTGAAGGTGTAATAACTGGACTTAATTGTGAAATACTCTCGATGGCTAATGGCATGGTCTTGAAGATTTTCTCGAAGGATTTAGCTAGGCGTCATTTGGTGGAGTTAACGACACTTGGACAAAATGAAAACCAATACTTGATACTATTTCACACTGATTTTTTAATAACCTATTGATTTAGATGCATTTAGCTTATTTTCAAGGTAGAAACATGGCATAGAAAGCTCTCCGAGCGCGGCATACATGGGTAATTCGGTTGCGTTCGGAGGGGAGTAAAGGCAGAAGGGGAGGAGGGGAGGCGGGTTGTGGGGGAAGCTGGGGTCACAGTGTTTGTGACGGGGAGGGGGGATTACGGTAAAAGAGATGTGGGGATTGGTGATCATTCGGGATGTTTGATGGTTAAAAACATATGTGATTCTTTAAACTCGGTCAAATCATTAAATTTTTACAGTGTGAAAATGATTGTTTTGTAATTTAAAAAAAACTTCCAAAAAATTTTCTTTGGTGAATTTATTTCAGAAATGCATGGAGCAAAACTACTTCCAATTTGAGAAAACCTTTTATGGGCACAACCACGGACTATTTATGGGATCCCCTCTTTCACCATTCCATGCGGATATTGTCATGGATTCCATAGAGAACACCTTTTTCAAACTGAACAACCCCCTCCTTATTAATATTGCTGTTGTTTTATGTGCGTTTACGATATTTTATGTATGTGGACCAAAGGTAAGAGAGGGGTGAAGCCGTTCTTAGATCTGCTTAACTCCCTTCATTACTCAATTAAATACACTATGGAGTTTGGAGGCAGTTCAATCAATTTCCTGAATTTTTCTCTCTCCCTCATTGAAAAATAAATATATTCACGATAAACCGAAAAAAACACCTTTTCACATGTCATTTTCCAGGCAAACTACCAGCACTCCTTTACCGAAAAACTTTCCACATTAAATTCTATTCTCCATACACTAATTTCAATCCTTATAAGTATAATTGACTTCAACAAAGAAATAAGAATCACAATAAAGATAGCCAAAAACTACGGGTACAAGGAGCGTCTGGTCCATAAATTATTGCGCAAAAATGACAATTTTATTACAATCAAAACACTAACCAGCTTAAGTGTGATCGAAAGTGATAAACGGAAATATTTTTTTTCAAGCTACCCCTTCTTGACCGGATATCCTTCGGAGTAGCCAAACACATCCCCAGGGAATGTTCAACATGTGTTTATTCTACCCCATCTCATCGAAAAACTCCTGTTCAACTGCAAAGACGAAGTGCCCTCAGAAGGCAAACCTGGAGTGTATAATGTCAAATGTTAGGACTGTGACGGACCTTACGTGGGCTAAATAGGGGGGCAAATAAAAGCCCCTCACTCCCTCAAGCACTTCAGTGATTCCAGAGGTTTTTGTAGTTTCTTTTTTTGTCATGTTGACTCAACTTACAAAATGTTCCATACTGCATGAAGGAAGTCATCATTTATGTAATGTATGGGTGATTTCATCTCAAAGCACCTGATTTGAGACACGTGACAACCCCCATCTTAGGAAGGGGGGTGTCACGTGACCATCAACAATTTTCCCAAAAAAACATACCAGTGTGAAAGCAGTATTCCTATGATGAATATTGATGCCTTTATCTGAGCAAAGAACCTGACCAAAATGAAGGTGTGAACATTTGAACACTACAGTTTCAAGGGTCTGCGTAGAAATGACAAATAACATAAATGCTAATAAAGATGAAACAGTTTTACTATTGGAGCAGCAATTTTTCTCTCTTTGAAAAGCAAATGTTTTTTGGCATCTGTTGACACTATTGTTTTTACAATTCAGTTTAATGATAACCAAACAGAACTCATTTTAACAATAAAATAGCAATAATGTAATTATTAATAAAAAATGCCCCTTTTATTTCGATAAAACTTTCTAAATAGCTCAAATAAATGTTGTACTAACTAACAAAAAATAGGTAGTATTGTTATATTTTTTTTGTTTTATGATATATCAAATTCAAATATATTTTCAACCCAATTAGTAAATTCACTAGTTCCCGTCCATCAGAATTCCAATAACATGATTTCCAAAATTTATTTTATTTTAATTAAAAGTGCATAGTGCATGCGTGAATCCTTGATGACATCCTGTAGCTGAATGCACGTTATATTTTGCATTCATCAATGGCTTCAAATGTATGAAAATGTCCACTACTACTGACGTTTTGGTCAGGTTCTCGGAGAAAGGCATCAATATTCATCAAGGGAATACGTACTGCTTTCACATGGGTAACTTTTACGAAAATTGCTGATGGTCAGCTTGGGCATGATTTTGCTAAATCTACCAAATCTGAGATGAAAGGGCCCATATATAACATTACTATCCATTAATAACATAATCAAGTGATCAAACGGAACTCCATTATATTCAAAATCCTGTTCTTTTGTTCTTTTGCCTTCTTGACGAATTAAGATTTCAATGAAAGGAATGACGTGATCCATCAAAGGATGATAAATATAAAATCTAAAGCTAGAGTCTGTAAGATACAGGATCAAATTAGTGGTCAGATGGAAAATACATTCAGAGAAAGTTAATCCAAGAGCGGAAGGTCAACAATCGCGATAGAAGAAGAGGTGTGTCGCAGCGTCGAAAGAAGAAGTAGTCCCCTTTGTTTCGTTCCGCGGTTCCCATCCCATTTCTTCCATTCTGCCTCTCTGTTGCGCGTTTCTGATTGTTTTCCCCAATTTCCGCCTTCCGCACCCATTCCGCAGCATGTTAACCCGGCTTTAAGAAACCAGATGAAACATTTGATCAACGATTCCAAACGCAAATACTTTGCCAACGATCTCTCTGGCATTGAAGATTACAAGCGAGTATGGAAGGAACTAAGAAATCTAGGTATTGCACGTCACCGACAAAACTCTCTTGCACGCAATATTACCGCCAATCAAATAAGTCTCTACTATTGCCCACACAGGCCTAAGCAGCTAAAGAAATAAATAAATCTTGGTAGTTTCGATTATTATATAAAAAAGTTTGTTGATGAATTCATGTACATATCTAAGAAGTCTAACATTGTTATTGTTGTTCCAAAACAATTGTCACCAAAGGTATGCAACAATATATCAATATTGTTCCGTAAACTCCTTCCCTTCTCCCTCTGTTCCATTCCAAGTCTGTTCAAAGGAAATTGAAATCCAAAAACCTACATTGTGTACCAAACAACCCTGAAGAAGCTGAAACAAAGAGGCGAAACGTTGGCACAAATTGGTGTTATCAAAAACAACCAAACAACTCCGTATGAACACATTTCTATTACTACATAAATTAAGTGGTCATTGGGGTCGTTTACCAAAATTTTTTCTTGCCGAATATGTTAGAGTTAGTAAAATAAAAAAACCCGTATCAAAAAACGGAAAAGTTTTTTGATCCGTCAATTACTTCTCGAAATATAGGTGTCGAAAAACTGATGTTTTTAACCCTTTCGGAAAAGTGGGTGTGGTGCAACCTCTGACGCTAATCGACTTCGTCCAATCACAACTGAGCCCGCGAAGCTTCTTCGCCTTATCGCAAAAGGGGGGGACACAGCTGACTCTGCCAATCGGAGCAGTTACGACAGCATGTTTGCGAGCAGACCTTCCGAGAACCCCCCTCCACTCCCTCCCCTTACCATAAGAGCAGTCAAGGACGAGAGGAAAATGACGTCAATGATATCAGAGTAGCTTTTTCGGTTGGCGTCACTTTTTGCTATTTTGATTTTTGATTTATGAATGAATGGTTGTGGTTAGAAGATTAATTTTTTCACTAAATTTCTTTTTTCGTTTCCATCTAAAAATTTCGTGTACAAAATTGCGATTTCGTTTCCGAGTAAACGCCTCCATTAGAATACTTCATTGTAAGAAAATTAACAACTCAGTACTTCCAATTTCTATTCCCGGCTGAAAAATAATTCAAGCATCGTCTGAGTCAGTCTAGAGGCAGGAACGAGCGGGCAGACGAAGGGGCGGGAATTTGCGGGCGGGTGGAGGGGAGGTAACTAGCGGTTGGAGGGGAGGGAACTAGGGGTTGGAGGGGAGGTAACTAGCGGGTGGAGGGGAGGTAACTAGCCGGTGGAGGGGTGGTAACTAGCGGGTGGAGGAGAGGGAACTAGCGAGTGGAGGGGAGGGACTAGTGGGCGGGCGGAGTGGCGGGAACGAGTGGGTCTAGGTGGAAGGGAGAAGACAGGCGGGCAGAGCTCCGCCCCTTGCCCACACCACAGCTTTCCACTGTCGTCTGATTGGCTACATGCTTTTCTGCTCGTCCATCTTCCGCCCATTCCGCTCCTATGCGAACTTGGATTAAGAAAAGAAAAACTGAAAAGAGAGAGTGTGCGCAAGGAACGCCAGCGTTGGCCGTAAATCATCAGTGCCTGGACTTGATTGAACTTAAAATAATGTAGAGATGGCACAAGTCTTCTATTCTAAAATGTACTTTACTAATAATGCCACTAAAGATAATTACCATACGTTAATTTGTACTTTGCATTGCATCACCCTCAAGAAATATCGCTCGTAATACCGAGCGTATACCTTGGCAGGAGCTTCTTGGCCTCGCTATATCCGTTTTGTTTTACATGTAAATCACGGATTGGATATTCAGGTGAGGCGACCGACAGCTGATGTCATTTGCGCCATTTAGGATAGGTGGGTAATTGGATAACGGTAGGAGTTATCAGGGAACGGAGGAAGGGTGGAGACAAACCCGGCGACGGAATTAGCCTACTCTTAACGAAAGGTGGCAAGAGGACCACGGCTTAACGTCCCATCCGACGGACGGAGTATTGAACTTATAATGCCCTCCACTAGGCACTCAAGTGGGGACCGGTTTTCCACTGAAACATCCGCCAATGCCGGCAATCGAACCCGGGCCCTCGGGATGGGAGGCCAGTACTCTAGCCACCACACCAACTCGATCCCCTGTCAATCGCGGGCCTTTTGATGGTACATAGCCAATCACTCATTATTGCATGATTCTCGCTATATGCCGTACTCACTATAACGGGCTTCTACTGTATGTGGCTCGAGTATGGATAAAACAGAGCGAAAGTGCCAGAAATGTGAAGCAGTTGAGACGAAGTAACCCGGAATGAAACAGACCTTTCATTTCTTCGTGTGTTCCTTTACACAGATTTGTAGTTTACCTACATATACTTCACGTAAACAATAAATTATTTTAATAAATATTCAATGATTATTTACTAACCACTTATGTGCTCCCTCCAGCGTTTCAGCACAATCTTCGAAAAATAGTGGGATGGAAAGAAAATGTTTTCAGATAATAATTTACTACATCGAGCCACTTTTAGAAATATTATTTTTATTTGTTAAAAACAATCGGTAAGAAATAACGAAGTTGCCACATTAACACTAGCAACCATAGAACATAAAATAATCTGCGTTCATCTGATGCGTTGAAATTACAATATGTTTATTTGATGGCCATATACATATTATGAAAGTGTTTACCCATTTTTAATTGGAAAATTTTCTGTTCTTTTTTTAAATATTTTCCCATTGAAATTCTCACAAATGTAAATAACATGATAAATTTTAGGCCCAAAATGGAAATGACAAATCTTTAAAAAAACGAGGCAGCTGGAAATGACTAACATTAAATTAGTAATTTTCCAAGCCAATGATGAGGTGAAGCGAAAAATAGACATTTCTTGTGTGTATAGAATACCACCATCCACCCTGGTATCCATTTTTAAAAAACGTAAGGAAACAGATGAAGCAGCACATTGACGGTTGAGATAAATAGATGACATTTTCCTCCTCTGGCCGCATGACATCACTTCCCTCAACACCTTCACTTCTTGGCTTGACGCCTCTTCCTCTGTTTATTCCACCTCTACCACTAACATTGATTTCCTCGATGTTAACATTTCTCTCTCTGGCAAGAAATTCAAAACCGCCGTCCAAATCAAACCCACCAGCAAACTCCAATATTTACATTACAACAGCTGCCATCCCTCCCATACTAAACTGCATATTCCCTTCTCACTCTGCACTCGCCGCCACCTCATTTGCAGTTACCCGGACGCCCTACAAGAATTCCTTTCGACCCTTCATAGGTTTCTTCTCCGCCGTGGCTACCCAGAATCCCTTTGAAAACAAATCCTTAAAACTCCCTATCAACCTAAACCTCCTCTTCCTAATCTACCTACTTGCCTGGCGTACATTCCCCCAAAATAATTAAGGAACACTTCCCCATCCTTTCCAAAAGTGACTCCGCTTACTTTTCAAATACCCCCCAATATTTCGGGAATTGACTTAACCTGCATTTTCTCGTTTAATTCGAACTGGCGCACAAATCGCTCGAATAATTCCAGGAAACAAACAACGCTTTCACCACCCGCGCCTTCGAAACGCATTCCCCAGCGAGTAGCCGCGGAAACTATTCCTCCCAGAGCGCTCAAGTCAGACTTCACTCTCCACTCCACATCTTTGCCGTGAGCGTTATCTCCTTCAATCCCGATCGGCTCACGATCTTCCGTACCCTTAACATGCTCGCGGACAAACTCGCGTAAACTTTTCCTGATTTCATCCAGCGTTCCAGCACTCTCGATCCCTAATTTCGAGCATAGCTCAATCGCATCGGCCTTAGCGATTTCATTAATCCACGTGGTCCCTGACGGAAGTTTTGCAGCCATGTTTTATACGCCGTTAGCTACCCTCCGCTTAACCACGCTCTTCTACCATTTATGAACTATTCTTCGGTCGGAGGTAGCAGTAACAACAACGGAGTTGAGAAACATAAGGTTTATTGTCAAAACACAAAGTAGCCATAAGACAATCAGGAGGGGGGTGCTAAAGGAGAGGGAATGACGGGGTAACAAGGAATCACACACAGGGTGGGGGGTCCGGTCACCCCCTCTGGTCCATTCACCTCTGCCGGACGCGGTCTCGGGCACGGGACGAAGAGCGAGAAGCGGCGTCGGGTCGTCCGTGCGCGGTGGAGGGCTATCCCAAACTCACCTGGGGCCTGGCACTTCCACGGCGCTGCCGCGGGCCAGCATAGACCCGATAATGGGGACGTATACTCGGAACCGAAATTGCAATTTTGTACACGAAATCTTTAGATGGAAACAAAAAAAGAATTTTAGTGAAAAAATTAATCTTCTAACCACAACCATTCACTCATAAACCCAAAATTAAAATAAGGAAAAGGCGACGCCCACGCAACAAAAAGTTGCTGTGATACAATTGACGTCATTTTCCTCCCGTCCTTGACTGCTTTCCGTGGAAGCGAAGGGAGTGGAGGGGGGTTTCTCGGAAGGTCTGCCCGCACAGATGCTGTCGCAACTGTCCTGTTGGCAGAGGCAGCTGTGTCCCCCCTATTGCAATAAGACAAAATAGCTTCGGGGGCTCAGTTGTGAATGGACGAAGTCTTTATACGTCGGACGTTGCACCACGCATACTTTTCGGAAAGAGTTAAAAACGTCAGTTTTTCGCGGCTTATAACTCGATAAATAATTGACGGAACAAAAAAACGCAAAAATACGAGTGTTTTTATTTTACAAACTCTATCAGATTCGGCAATAAAAAATCATGGTAAACGACCCCATTTGGGGTGATGCCTCTGCCCTAATGTCCGACCTCGCACAGGGGCAGAGAACTACGTCACCTGCCGGCTCCTGGTTCTCCAAGTGTCTTGAGATGTCCTTCACGGATGTCCTTCACTTCTCCCCCCCCCCCCACCTATTTCCCTATTTGTCGAAGGAAGGAGGGTTAGGTTGCGGGGGTTGGGGTACCTGACTTCCCGTGGCTTGAATAACAAACAGACAAAAAATTGGGTGTGCTTAGGACCACACGGGAGAAGTGTAAAATTCTTTGACCGATTTATATTCCCAAATGAGTCTAAGTAATAATTCAGCCATGCTTTAATCACTCTTTTGCTCACTACGCCGTTCAGAAAGCTAGACTTATGTATTTTGTTTCTTTATGTGAACGTATAAACAGTGATCATCAATAACATTTCGCGGTTATTTACTCACCATTGTATTAACCTCAACTGGAACATTAATTACTAGTTAATAAATCCCAAACTGACGTGGATATGTCGCAGTAGCCTTATTTACATGAAAGGAATTCGGGGTGATATTAATCTTTCAGTCACCAAATCCAATGGAAAATTTTTCAAACTATCTGTAAATGGGGGAATTTTAAACCATTATGTACTGATAGTAGTGGGATATTATTTTTGTGAATGCCTGTGATACAGGTTGCACATATCTGAAATTCCGATTTCTGAACAGGAAAAATTTCCTCATTAATATTACGCTTTTTGTACTGTAAATATTGGTAAATGATTTTAAATCATTTTGAAACCAAAGTCTATCACAAACATCGCAAGCATGTCCAAATTCATTATTATTAAATTGTTTTATTTAATTATTAATGAAATTGCTATTCAATATAAATAAATTGCTTTATTAACTCTTTATGCGCCGGCAAATGTGTTGAGAATGAGCTGTACATTAATTGCTAATGTGTTTGTACTTGTATTAGAGGGTTGTTTATATTATTTTCGTTTGACATGTCTTTCTCATTCCACCGTAGAACGAAATCATGCACAACATTATAAATATTTGAATTTGACTCGCCACGATCCTCTCATCCATCAATCAGCATAGCCGGAATATGAAGATCTGGAGATGGTCCACCACTTTCAGAATTAAGATAGGTAAAATCTTTGCGCGGTATAAATGGCACCTCTCTCGTAGAGGGACCTGCTATTAGCGAAAAATGAATTATACGATCTCTCTTGGGAATGAATGATAGTTTTTTGGAGGGGACGGCTATTTGGCATTCAGTCATTTCCATAGTTTGTAGTAAGTCATCGGTCCCTTGTCTCTCCCGGTAATTTTTGGAACGAATTTTATCTAGGTTCTTTCTATGGGTAGCATCTTCATTTCCTACACAATCTTTATTCTCGCCATCAGCTTTTTTCTTAGCACAATAATTTCTGGCATATTCCGTTTTTTTCCTCTTGCTTTCCGCTTCCTGTGCACTCTGATGGATACATTTTTTCTTTCTTGCAAGGTAATTTCTGGCATATTCAGCATTTTTTCTCTTCCGACTCATGTTAGTTTTTCCAATTCGGGATTAGCGTCAATTTTCCCTAATTAATTCCTTTTATCGCGATAATTTCCGTCATCTTCGGCTTTCTTACTCTTTCTTTCATCTCCCTGTCCTTCCGCTAATTTATTCAATCGTAAATACTCACCCATCTCTTCGGTTGTTTCATTACCGTTTTAATCTTCTTGCCGCTCTTTTCCACTTTCTGCATTTTCTAACATTGCGGATTGAACACAAGTTGCGTTGCCTTCATGACGTTTGTCCTTGTTTCCGTGCCTATAGAAGAATTCCAAATTAATAACATTTCTCGATATAACTGATCAGGGGCGTAGGTCAAATTTCCAAAATAAATTCTTATAAACATTCATTTTTATGAAAAACCATTTCTCCCGCACAAATTTATGGGAAAAAACTTTTGGACAAGATTAGAACAAAGTCTGAAAGTAATTGTCAAGAATTGTTCCCAAAAAAATTCTCAAAAAAAATCTCCGTTACTATAATACGATCGTTGGATCTTCGATACGTGGGACGACGACTCTAACCACTACGCCATTTTACTCTATTGAAGAGTGAGCGTTCTCATGAGTTTACATTCAGTATGCTAATCGGGGCCCCGGAAAGCATAATCTGACAGTATTTGACGCGAGTTTGCTCTTTTTCTCCCATGCCAAAAGTGCCCAACGGACCAAAAGAAGTTTACACTTCAAAAATAAACTAAGTGAACAAATCAACAAGCAAGACAAGTACCGTCTGGAAAACAGACCAAAGACTAGCTAGCAAAACAAAGCAGAGTAGACGGCGAAAACAGAAGCGGATTGTTGAACTGGCAAGGCAATAAGGAACCCCAAAAATGCCTTTAAAAAAGTGAGTAGAACCCAATTTAGCCTTCCCATACAAACACCACCGAACAATAATCCCCAAGACTGCTCCAGACACCTCTCGGTTCCGCTTCTCCCTCCCACGACCGCTCCTGAGACCGGATCGAGCGACGCAGTAAGTAAGGGGAAAAAAAGGAGGGGGATAAGGTTAGCGTTCATGGTATGGTTTCAGTCGGGAGACGGGGCATTTTCTTTTAGCTACTCCACTTTTTCTGTCTCGTAATTCAGCAGTGACGGGCGTAGTGAACCGGATTATCCGGTATGGTTGCGACCACTTGGAAGCCAATTTGGCCGACACCTTATTAGCTGTCGAACTTATGGTATGTAGTCTCTATACTACTAACTGGCCAGTTCGAAAACCGTCATTTCTTCAGAGCAAGTTATACCGGGTTTCCACCTTCTTATTTGCGCGATTCAAGCACCTCCGGGCCTCCGCCCACCTCTCCTTTAAATCTTTCGTCGCCGGGGAGATGTCCGAGTCGATATCATCTCATCGATATCCCACTGCAATCCTAACGGATGATTCAGCTCGCGTCCCATGAAGAGACTGGCCGGCGTACATCCGATACTTTGATGGTGAGCTGCGTTAAACGCGACTGACAACTCATTCAAACTCTCGTCCCACCGATTTAGCTTTTCGCGGTGAAATATTCTAAGGGCCGTCTTCAAATTCCTATTGAAGCGCTCGGCGTGCGAGGGCTGAGAGTAGTAAGGGGCAGAGTCCTCTGGATTGCAAATAATAAACTATATAGTCGAGTCGCCACATACACTTCCACAATGGGAATTGCGATGGCGGCCATCTTTACTCCTCACATCCCTATGCAATCTTACGGGGAGAAGGGCAATAATCTTCATTTCTGGCGGAGTGTGAGACATCTGAAGGATTTTGAGTGATCATGCGCTAAGGAGATATTGGTTATAACTTACAGGAGCATTACATTAGCAATTCTAACAATGACTATTATGAAAATGGCGGAATTAAAGAATGTATGTACATAATGTCCCATTGATCGTGTGTCATTTTTGACTTGTAATTTTAGACACTTTCTTTCATGTCACAAGGGTGAAATTTGGTACCTGGGTAGAAAAAGGTTATACATTTTGTTGAGTTTAAGATAAATTTTGACAGTATGACATTTTGGCCCAAGAAATAGGGTCCAACCTAAAATCCAAATGTTTCCTTATGGGATTTCTATGTTAAGTTATTCAGAATACAAAAAAGGCAGAATTATTTTGCAAAGCATTCAACTATTAGGTTTTTTGGCACGAAGAACACGATGGAAGAACTTTCGAGTTCGAAAATGCAACCGTGACCCCTGAAAGGGCACAGTCAAGGTCACAGGGAAACATGAATCACTGCCATAAACCTGTCGAATCCTAGGTTTAAAAAGGTACCAAGGTCAATGGTTAAGGTCTTCAGATCCCTATCATCATCACTTGACCTTCAAGAGTTACTCAGGGGTGAAAGGTCACTGGGGTGACAAAAAGTGAATCAAGGCTACAAATGTATCGAATCGTAGGTTTAATAAGGTCCCATGGTCGATGGTAAGGTCTTCAAATCCCTCTTGTAATTCCTTGACCTTCAAGGGTAACTCAGGGATCAAAGATCACTTGGGTGACTAATATCGAATCGTGGCTACAACGGTGACGAATCATATGTTTTGAAAGTGCCCAATACGAGTTAAAGTTCCTCATAGGAATTCTCTGAATTTGAACGGTTGGGCAGGGGCCAAAGAACACCAGGTGTAGCCAAGAAAGCATTTCCATGCTGGAAGACACATTCACACACGCCTTTATCGAGCGAATTAAATTGTGCCTGGAACGGAATGGAGGGCACGTAGAGTGAATAAAAAATTGATTTTTCGTTCTTACTGCTTCAATATTTTCATTTTAAATTTTGATATTGAGTAAATTTTTGAGATTTAAAATACTGTTTTTATAAAACATATAATGAAGTATTTTAATTGAAAAAATAAAGGAATTAACTTTAAATTACTATTTAATCGTTTTCATTTATTTATAAACTCGAAATCACCGACTACCGTATGACCCAAAGAGTGTAATGGATGACAGGTAGGATATGAATACCTTACCATTGGCTTTTGCAGCCTTAAAACTCTCAGATTAATCATGCTTGTTTTCCCGTCTTGCCATTTATAATATCTGAACATTGATCTCAGTGTAGCCCATGGAGGTCAGGAGACGACAAAGAAGACCAAGGGCCTTCCATCGTGTTCTTCGTGCCCAAAAAGCAAATAGTTTAAATTTTCGCAAAATAATTCCGCCTTTTTTATATTTCAAATATTTTAACATTGAAAGATGAATAGATGAAATTTTTATTTTAGGTTGGACCCTATTTATGGGTTCAAAAGGTAATATTTTTAAAATTTTGCTTATACTCAACCAAGCTTAGAGCCTTTTGCTACAGGTACCAAATTTCATTCATGAGGCATAAAAGAAAGTGTCTAAAATTACAAGTCAAAAATGACATGATCAATGGGACACTCTATATTTCGAAACCTATTGGTTGGCAATGAAACTCAAGCAAGTCATGAGATTCGTCATGAAACCTGCAAAAAAAGTAGCAAACGTGAACTAACAAGGTCAACTCGCATTAGGCTTGCATAGCCTCATGTAATCAGCAGAAATAACTATAATGGAAGGGACTTCCCCGGAGTCACCCGACAGAAATCTTGCATAAGGTTTCTGGGCCAATTTTTAAATTGTCTGCAAATGCTATTTTTAAAATTGTAAATGATACTAATACAACTTAGCGATGAAAACCATGCATTTATCAAATGTATTTTTCGGGAAATAAGGAAAAGAAATGCCCAAAGAATAGGCCCACTTCAAAACGTATTGTGATTGGCCGGCTGAAAATGGCATCGGGTGCTGCAATGATGAGGAAAACGCCGGCATATATAGTACCTGTGGACGTTGTTTTCAACCTTTGTTGTCGGTATTGCGGGCTTAAGAAAGGCTACGAACATTAATGATTTAGTTCGATGATTTGGAGCCTGAGTTTGTCAAAGCTGACACAAGAATTTGCCGAAAGTCGAACATTAGCTTTTTTCATACGCATCAACACCATGTTTAAAAGCAGCTAAATTAAGCTTCGTCCAAGCTTAGAAGAAAAAATATTTTAGCGGAAAGCCAAAGTCAGAATATGGCGAGGTAAAAGAATCTCAATGTTTGAAAATGATTTTTCACATTTGAAATTTGTAATATTTATAATATGGCAGTGATGAATGTTTTGGTGTTAGGGTCGTTCATGCAGAACACGACATTGGCTATGTGCAAGTTAAGCTAGATAAAGGTACATACATTTATGTTATGGCGATGCAGAATGTTTTGTGATATGAATGCATGTGTTAGGGTCGTATTGAAAGCAACGCTTTGGCATATTACGAAAAAGTATTTTGTATATGAAAGACGATTCAATTGAAATCTCCTGAACGCTTTAAACTTCGCGTAGAAATATGCGCACCGCGACCGCTGTGCAGGACCTGACATCATTCACGTTGGTTGCGATGCGAATTATGTTTTTGTGAGACAAAAACTCGTGGCGATTTCAGATGCTTATATTTTAAAAAATAAAATAACTTTTGCCAAAACTACTTCGGCAGCAAGTAATATTTTTATGTAAACCATTCGTTAATGTCTATATTGGAATGTGTATCCAGAGGCCTATTTTCCCCGTAGCTCTGCCGGGTGTGAGAAAGTATTCTCTCAGTAAAACGGCTTATAGATAAAGATCATGTACACAAATAGTACGGGGAATGCCACTGATGGTATTAATTAACCATGATTTGTGAGCACATACCTTTTTTATTTAAGGAGGAAATTTATTATAAGGTACACAGCTCACATAAAATGAGGAGGATGAGGCAACAGATCCGGCTAAATAACACTTAATACTTTGTCTTAACAGCAATACAGCCCATACATGAAGGAAATCAATTATTCTCAAACATTTGTAATCCAAGGCACAGAATATGGAGGGCACCCACATTAGATTCAGGTGGATAAAATTAGCAAGGCATTTTAATTCACAAGCTGAAAAGGCAATATTTGCGTGCAGTTACACACAAATTTCCTTACAAATATCACTTACACCCAAGACATAAGCACCAGATAAACATGTTATTATGATGCCATAATCATGTCGAAACCACGGCCTGGGACAATTTGGGACGAGACGAATAACTCGTCCCAAAGACGAAGAATTTGCTGGGACGGAACGGGACGAAAATTTTTGGACAGAGAGAAGTGATGAGACGAGACGAAATATTTTAGACGAAAAAAATTTCCTTGAGGCGAAGAAATTGTGCAGAATGGGAAGAGACGAAGAAAACGGTACGAAATATATCGTAGAACGAGAGAAAACGAAAATTTCTGCAGGAAGAAACATTTAACGAGAAAGAAGCAACAAAGATGTCCCTTTAAATTTTCTCACCTTTACTGAGAAAAAGAAAAAGAGAACCCGTTGGGTCATCTTTAGACAAAGAGCGGTGAAATCAACGACATGTGAAGAGATGAATTTACTCTCATGTATGGAAAAAGCTGGCATTCATTTCATTAGATCTATAATAATTCAAGACTTCATGATATGCATATCTTTATATCCCAAAATATTATTAAATATGAAGAGGACACGAAATCACTTAGCAAGGATTTATATGCAATTCAAGAGTGGTGCGACAAATGGCAGTTAGAACTCAACCTTAAAAAGTGTGTAGCTATCAATTTTTGGAGGAGGAATAATTCGATAGAGCGATCCTATAGAATTAATAACACGAAGATCGAAAACGTTGAAACCGTAAGATATTTAGGTATAACAATCACTAAAGATTTATCGTGGGGTAGACACATCCGGGAAATATGCGGCCGAGCGAAGAGAAAGCTAGAATTTATAAAAAGTGTACTTGGGAAATGTGATGAGAAGACAAAAGAGCGATGCTACTTTTCACTAGTTAGGCCCCACCTTGAGTATGCAACCAGTGTATGGGATCCTAATGAATTAGGTTTGATGAGAGAACTAGACAGTGTGCAGCGTAGAGCAGCTAGGTTCGTCAAAAGGTGTTACGATAGGTTGAGTAGTGTATCAGAATTAATACAAGAATTAGGGTGGGAATCATTATCAGAGCGTAGGTTAAAGTTCAGATTAAATCTATTAGAGAAATTTCAATCGGATAGCTTTACTGAAGATGTTAGGCACATATTAAAAACACCAGCGTATTATGCTAGATTCGACCAGATAAATAAGATTAGAGAGATAGATTGTCGTACAGATAGATTCAATGTCATTTTTCCCCCGTACTATAAGAGAACAGAATAAGCAGCATAGGAAAGGGATAGGTAGGGGAAATATTCTAGAGTATTATGTAGTGCATGATGTATGTCTTACCCCTTAAATACTGTAGACACTAACAATCAAGTTGCATGAGACAATATAGTTGCTAGTTTGCATGTTAGTAGTGCATGCCTGGTGATCTTCACCCCCTGCCACACACCCTCGCGGTGGCTTGCAGGGTATCGTATAGATGTAGATATAGATGTAAATAAAGTGTAGGTCAGGAAAAAGATTGATTGTTTGAATTCAATTACCATCACAATAAAACTTATTTCACTGATTGCGGAAATTAGATCGAGTGTTTCCACCGAAGTTCACGGGATAGAAGGAATAAAAAGAAAAGCGCTTAATCGAGTAAACCTCTATTATCAGTAGCTTGGGTGCTTCTAAAATGAAATACGTCCCTAACGTGGAACATAATTAACAGCTAAAGAAAGTGCTCCCACTACAAGAGCGCATTTAACTCAAATCTTATAAATATATACGTGTTGATTACTACGTACATTTGAGAAACAATGGTCTTGCTGTGTTATTATTGTAAAATTGAAAAAAGCAGTCCGAGTAAAAAAACATGTTTATGCCAAAATCAAGACCAGGAAAGTCTAATTCCAGAATGAAAAAATTTTTCCAGAATGGGAAAAATTGTGCTAGACGTAAAGGAGCAAACAAAACTGGAAACAGCAAAATTTTCGGGACCTGAGGAGGCGAATAAAATTTTGGGATGAGAACAGAAGAATATTTCTGGTCGTCAAAATTTTCGTGACGAGAGGAAAATCTCGGGACGAAGATTGTTCACTTCCGTTCAAAGCCCTGGTCTAAAAACTCCATTTTAATGAATGGATGTGACTATCGTCACGTAAGACGAGGGGTGATGAAAACCAAAATATATTTCATGACTCCATTGTCTTACTTATCCACACAACATTAGGATCATGTCGACAGCACCTGAGCAAGTCATAAGACTATCTAAAAATCGAACATGAGACCCTGCCAATTACAAAATAGTTATTAAATGTTATAGTAACGATGATAACTGTGTTAACTCATCTATATCATTTAACATCACGTATTTGATACCGCCACATTCTAAGCACTAGAAAAATAATCATTATTGTCACTGACCCCCCCCCCCCCCTTCCCACATGCCCCTTAGAGAATCAATGGCATAGCTGGAACCTTAAGATGCAAGCAAAGTCTGAACTTTTGGCAGCTGGAAGGTACAAAACGTCACGTTAGAAATATCAATGATAAAATTACGTAACCAGACATGCGAACTTAGCACTAACATTATCAGAACAAGGGCACGTTTCTTGTGTGTTCCTGGCACACTGATCATGCACATTGCACTACCACATTTGAGTGACTTGCATGGTTAACAACTGGGAGGAAATAACTATCATTGACCGTTACCAACATTAAAATATGATATTGTGAAAGTAAAAATGAAGACAATGTATTGAAATAACCTGTAAACTTACCTCACAAAGAGTAGAATACAACGTTGTCCCTATGGCACATTTGCAGCCATTTCGCTCTTCTCACGGCATGCCGAGAGAAAAAGAATCACACGAAGACTTTTACTGGATCTATTGGATCAATTGTGTGCACTACAACAACCCATTCCCGCTTTTTTTTGTAAATGAGAAATCAGGAAAAAAGTGTTACCCGTATCTTAGCGCCCATGCCACCACACAGACAGCGAGATATTGTAGGAGTGAAAATGGCGGACTGCGACGACTCAACTATTTAGTTATTATTTGGCAATCCAGAGGACTCTGGTAAGGGGAGGTCGTCACATGCTTTATACCTCCCAAGAAGCGCATATTCCTCATTTCTTTGGAAGTAAACACTGATGCGTTTTTAATAACAATGGTTTTGGGAAACCCAACAATAGAAAACACCCGATCGTTGAGAACCTTGACGGTACCTGCAGATTTGTAAAGGGACGGTATGATAACCTTATAAGCGTAACCAGTCTAACAAATGAATTAAATTGGGAATCATTGTCAGATCGCAGGTTGAAATTTAGACTTAATCTCTTAAATAAATTCCAAGACCATATTTTCAGTGATGATGTTAAAAATATTTTGCGACCCCAACTTACTATGGTAGACTGGACCATAATCACAAAATTAGAGAAATTGATTGCCGAACTGCCAGATTCAAAATATCCTTTTTTCCTCGTACTATTAGGGGTATGAATAACGGTAAATATATCCAGTACAAGTGTAGCAATGGATAACATTGGTAACTACATGTTGGTATAAGGACTTAAAGCTAACCCAACTAACAGCATGTTTTTTCATGTATACCTACTTTGCTATTTTTATCCTTTTTTAAATAGCGTAGTTTTGAACAGTACCTATATAAATGCTAATCCTTTTTTTATGCATGATATGTAGTGCATGTTTGGTGAGAGTTCACCCCCTGCCTCACACCTTTATGGTGGCTTGCAGGGTAATATGTAGATGGAGATTTACTTAAAGTGGTCATATTTCTCGTGGGTATCATGAAGACGAATTTACTGAATGCATCTATAATGACCAAAATGCACACATTGCCCGATCTTGTGCTTGTCATCGGACCCATTTAATCGATAAATACCTACCTACTGGTTGCCAGGGTTGGGTTGCTACTTTCGCTGAGTGTTGCCCTATCCGCGAATTTTGTGCGGGCTTGGCACGTTGACACTCCGGACAGGATTTAACGTACTGCAAAATTTCCTTTTGCATATTCGGCCAATACAAGATTCTACTAATTTTCTCTTTGGTTTTATGGTAACCTAGGTGGCCACCGACAGCGGAATTGTGAAAATATACCTTTACCGTCGCCCTTATCGCTACAGGGACAAATACGCGATTACGCCTTCCCGTGCGCCCACGAAATACCACTAAATTCCGCGATAGTTTTAAATTCTTAACTTTCTCGCCTCGCTCCAATCGTTCCTTTATAGCTCGGCATTCCGAATCAGTTTGCTGATGTTCCGTGATTGAGGTGAATACCCCGGGAACACAATCTAGTACTCCGACGCTGAGTTCTCGTTTTCCCTCAACGGTACCTTCGCCTTCATCAAACATGCGCGACAAGCAATCCGCGACTACGTTTTCGGTGCCCTTGACATGCAGCGTGTTAAATTTGTAAGGAGATAGGCGTAACATCCAACGCCCGATTTTACCATGCTGTTTGGGACTGCGTCGTAGCGAAGATAATGCTTCATTATCGGTGTATACATCGAATTCTCGCCCTTACAAATATTTTTCAAATTGCTCTACGGCGGATATAAGCGCGAGGCACTCCGCCTCGAAGGTGGTATACCGTTTTTCCGCCGCTGTAAGCGCCGGACTCGCAAATGCCACTGGGGCCAGGTGTCCTTCAACACTTTGCGATAGTACCACTGCTATCGCGTTTGCTGAGGCGTCCGTATGTAATGTAAAGAGCTCGTCAAAGAGGGTATCCTCAGTACTGAGGGGGAGGAAATCTTTTCTTTCAAGATGTCGAACGCGAGTTACTGAGCGCGCCCCCAGACGAAACGACAGTTTTTTTCTTTCTTGGTTCAACGGGCCAGCCACCTCGGAGAACGAGGGAATAAGGCGATAGTAAAAACTGCACATTTCTATAAAACGTTTCACCGCTTTTAAATTTGTCGGGACCGGAAAATCACGTATTGTCTTGGCCCTTCCCGGGTCGACCAGAATTCCTTGAGCTGTAACGACATGTCCCAGGTATTGCATTTCCCCAAGGGCGACCATAATCTTCTCCGGGTTCACCGTGATTTCGGCCCCTCCTAAGGAGGTTGGCTCGCGACTGCTTGAGTCAAGTTGTCTAAGGAATCTTGTTAATGTAAGTACGAATATATGCCTGCTAAGTGATCCTTACTTCACAAAGAAAATTACCTAAGCTATTGAAAGTCATAAGTATCACAAGAAATACGATGGAAAGTCGAAGGATTTATTTTTTATGATAACTTAAATCAGCTCGACGATGGATTGAATTCAGCATTTACGTTACAGAAATAAATTCATATACTCAATGAATTTATTAATGCATAACACCTGAATTTTACTATCAAACGTTATGTTATAATATTTTTCTGAAATATTCTTAATATCTCATTAGTAATGATATTATTCATGCGCCATACATTTTGGCTAGAGCAACCGCAGTGCCACATGAAGTCAACTATCGCATTTCGTCTGCTATAAGCGTATAAATTGGTGGATTTAGCGAATAATACGATGGGTTGATGCCTTTTTTTCGTGTCGTTTTATTTATTGTAAAATTACGCATAAAATATCAGTTTTTTGCAATAATGACATGTCACTATGGTATTTTCAAACGCTATGTTCCCATGTGAAGGCCATTCTCGCCGTTAATCGTATGTAATTTCAAATGCAATTTGTGCAAAAAGGAGTATGGGTTGGCATAATTATCTAGAACTTTATTAGATAGAGGAAATTTAGTTCTTTAAGTGCTGAAAATATAAAAAAATGACATGACCTTCACTTTTCTGATCAACCTCCTTAACCGCATCAGGACATCTTCGAGGTGTTTAAGGTGTCCTTCGAAACTTTCACTGTATACAAGTATGTCGTCAAGGTAGTTGAAAACATATTTGTATTTCATGTCAGAAAATATTTTATTTATCAGTCGAGACAGTATCTGTCCTCCAGTACAAATCCCGAACGGTACCCCTTTATATTCGCATAAACCAAACGGTGTTACAAATGCCGTGGCCTGTCTACTTTGAGCGGTTAATGGTGTTCGGTGATACGCAGCGTTCAAATCGCGAATAGTGAAGAACTTCGCTCTCCCGAAATAGAGGAACGAGTTTTCTACTGTCGGCAACGGGAAGGCATCAAATTTATTTTTTAAGTGTAAAATTCTTTTGGCCCGTAGGGCACTTTTGGTATGGGGGAAAATGAGCAAACTCGCGTTACGTACCGTCAGATTCTGCTTTCCGGGGCTCCGCTTAGCATACGGAATGTAAGCTCATGAAAACGCTCGCTCATCGACAGGGTAAGATGGCGTAGTGGTTAG
Organism: Platycnemis pennipes; assembly: GCA_933228895.1. Lineage (NCBI taxonomy): Eukaryota > Metazoa > Arthropoda > Insecta > Odonata > Platycnemididae > Platycnemis > Platycnemis pennipes. Next base: position 50,644,956 of record OW121846.1, read on the forward strand.
CGTCGTCGTCTCACGTGCCGAAGATCTGACGATCGCATCATAATGATTGCGCTTTTTTTAAAGAATTTTTTTGGGATCAATTCTTGACAATTTCTTTCAGATTTTGTTCTGATATGGTTAAAAAGTTTTTTCCCACATATTTGTGCTAGAAAAATGGTTTTTCATAAATGATGGGTGTTTATGAGAATTTTTTTCGGAAATTTTACCTACGCCCCTGATCTGCTATATCGAGAAATGTTATTAATTTGGAATTCTTTTGTAGGCACGGAAACACGGACAAACGTCATGAAGGCAACGCAACATGTGTTCAATCCGCAATGTTAGTAAATGCAGAAAGTGGAAGAGAGCGGCAAGAAGATCAAAACGGTAGTGAAACAACAGACGAAATGGGTGTGATTTTAGGATTGAATAATTTAGCGGAAGGACAGGGAGATGAAAGAAAGAGTAAGAAAGCCAAAGATGACGGAAATTATCGCGCTAAAATGTAAGAATTGGGGAGAATTGACGCTAATCCCCAATTGGAAAAAACTAACATGGATCGGAAGGGAAAAAATGCTGAATATGCCAGAAATTATTGTGCTAAGGAAAAAGCTGATGGCGAGAATAAAGATTGTGTAGGAAATGAAGATGCTACTCATAGAAAGAGCCTGGATAAAATTCGTTCTAAAAATTACCGGGAGAGACAAGGGACCGATGATTTACTACAAACTATGGAAATGACTGAATGCCAAATAGCCGTACCCTCCAAAAAACTATCATTCATTCCCAAGAGAGATCGTATCGTTCGCAAATAGCAGGTCCCTCTACGAGAGGGGTGCCATTTATACCGCGGAAAGACATTACCTATCCTAATTCTGAAAGTGGTGGACCATCTCCAGATCTTCATATTCCGGCTATGCTGATTGATGGATGAGAGGATCGTGGCGAGTCAAATTCAAATTTTGATAATGTTGTGCATGATTTCGTTCGACGTTGGAATGAGAAAGACATGTCAAACGAAAATAATATTAACGAACCTACAATACAGGCACAACCACAACATAAAAATAATGTACAGCTCATTCTCAACACATTTGTAGGAACATAAAAAGTTTGTATAGCAATTTATAAACAATGAATTTTGACATCCTTGCGATGTTTGTGATAGACTGGTATCAAAATGATTTAAAATCACTTACCAATATTGACAGTACAAAAGGCATAATATTAATCAGGAAATTTTTCCGGTTCAGAAATCGGAATTTCTGATATGTGCAACCTGTATCACAGGCATTCACAAAATAATATCCCACAACTATCAGTTCATAATGATTTCAAATATCCCCCATTTCCAGATAGTTTGAAAAATCCTCATTAGATTTGGTGCCTGAAAGATTAATATCACCCCGAATTCCTTCCATGCAAATAAGGCGACTGCGACATATCCACGGTCAGTTTTGGATTTATTTTAGAACAGTAATTAATGTTCCAGTTATGTTTAATACAATGGTGAGTAAATTACCGTGAAATGTCGATGGTTTTCACTGTAAAACGTTCACATAAAGAGAAAAACAATACATAAGTCTAGCTTTCTTCACGGCGTAGTGAACAAAAGAGTGATTAAAGCGTGGCTGAATTATTGTTCAGATTTATTTGGGAATATACATCGGTCGAAAAAGTTTACACTTCTCCCGTGTGGTCCGACGCACGCCCAATTTTTTGTTGAGCGCTTGATAATCCACTACTAGCCTGGACGTGTTGTCTCTCTTGGGTATAAGGACAGCAGGGCTAGCGTAGACAGTGTAGAGAGTTCGACTCTGTGATCACGCCATTGCGCATGAGATCGCCTATTTGTTCCCTCATCTCGGACATTTTCACTGGATTGCACTGGTAGGGCGGGGAACTGATGGTTGTAGAATCTAATAACGGCAATTCATATTCGAGTAACTTACTACACCCCAATGATTTTGTCACAACATCCGCGAACGACGACACAACCTCATTAATTGTTTTGAGCAGACGTAAGGTGATCCATTTTTATGCAACCCCTCGCTTGCCTCGGTTTCTCATCCATTAACACACTAGCTATTATATATGGCCGGCATTTAAAGGAAATATCTTTCTTGACGAAGTCCAATACCATTCCTATGCGATTCATGAAATCCACTCCTAATATAATAGGGACTGGGGTCTTAGGAAGCACTAGGAATTCGTGTTTACAGGACAAACCCTCAACTTTCACTTGAAGATCTACTCTTTTCGTGACAATAACGGGCTGTGAGCCTATTCCCCAGCAAATTTCTTTCGTGGTCCGTAACATATTGGGCGGGATTTTTAGGTTTTCTACGAACGCTTCTTCCACGCAACATCGATAGGACCCAGTATCTAAGAGGGCCGTAGCACATACTCCATTGACTGTTACCGTTATTTCGGGAAAAATACTGACCTTTTGGATCTGCGGCCTATTTATCCATGCAGTAACGTTATTGCGGCGGCCTTTCCGCTTTGACACGCCGCGGCCTACTCGTTTCCCTTCCATGCGCGCTGATAGACGAGAACTTGTGGGTGACCAGGGTTGCCGCGGAGATTGCGCTGTGGTGGTCCTCTTGATCCCCTTGCAAAATGATTTCGGAACTGGGTAGTTGGCTGTTGGGATTGGCCGGGCCAACCACCCCTCGAGGCATAACCGGGACTCCGGTACCCGAAATCCATTTCTAACATCTCTTCGGGTAATGGTGGATCCTTATACGACTCGGCTACTGCTCTTCTTTCGTCCTATTGACTGGATCAACTCTTCTAACGATTCGAGTTTGCTACCCACCTGAATCGCGTATTGCGGTTAAAGGTTCCCGCAAACGACCTCCAATAATTCATCGGGCGCAAGGGGCCTGTTGAGCCTAGAATTCATTGTTTCTAAAACAATTATATAATCTACGGTAGCTTCCTGCCTTCCTTGGGTCCGGTTATATAGGTCCCTTTCTAACCGAGTCTCGCAGTTTGGTACTCCGAATGTAACTCTCACTTCCCTACGTAACTGTTAGCTATCGGCGAACCGCTTGGACCAATACCAAATCAGCGCCCTACCCCCCCATATTTCGGGAATTAACTTAACCTGCATTTTCTCGTTTGAATCGAACTGGCGCACAAATCGCTCGAATAATGGGGGCGTTTACTCGGAACCGAAATCGCTATTTTGTACACAAAATCGTTAAATGGAAACGAAAAAAGAATTTTAGTGAAAAAATTAATCTTCTAACCACAACCATTCACTCATAAATCAAAAATGAAAATAAGCAAAAGGTGACGCCCACCGCAAATTCCACTGTGATGACATTGACGTCATTTTCCTCCCGTCCTTGGCTGCTTTCAGGGGCGGGGAAGGGAGTGGAGGGGGATTCTCGGAAGGTCTGCTCGCACAGATGCTGTCGCAGTCGTTCCGATTGGCCGAGTCAGCTGTTTCCCCCCTATTGCGATAAGGCAAAGTAGTTTCGCAGGCTCAGTTGTGATTGGACGAAGTCAATATACGTCAGAGGTTGCACCACACCCACTTTTCCGAAAGGGTTAAAAACATCAGTTTTTCGCCCCTTATAACTTGGGAAATAATTGACGGATCAAAAAACGGAAAAATACGGGTCTTTTTATTTTACAAACTCTATTAGATTGGGCAATAAAAAAATATGGTAAACGACCCCATTCCAGGAAACAAACAACGCTTTCACCACCCGCGCCTTCGAAACGCTTTCCCCAGCGAGTAGCCGCGGAAACAATTCCTTTCAGAGCACTCGAGTCAGACTTCACTCTCCACTCCACATCTTTGCCGCGAGCGTTCTCTCCTTCAATCCCGATCGGCTCACGATCTTCCGTACACTTAACATGCTCGCGGACAAACTCGAGTAAACGTTTCCTGATTTCATCCAGCGTGCCAGGACTCTCGATCCCTAATTTCGAACATAGTTTAATCGCATCAGCCTTAGCGATGTCATTAATCCACGCGGTCCCTGACGGAAGTTTTGCAGCCATGTTTTATACGCCGTTAGCTACCCTCCGATTAACCACGCTCTTCTACCATTTATGAACGGTTCAGCGATCGGAGGTAGTAGTAACAACAACGGCGTTGAGAAACAGAATGTTTATTGTCAATACACAAAGCAGCCATAAGATAATCAAGGGGGGTGGGGCTAAAGGAGAGGGAATGACGGGGTAACAAGGAATCACACACGGGGTGGGGGGTCCGGTCCCCTCCTCTGGTCCATTCACCTCTGCCGGACGCGGTCTCGGGCGCGGGACGAAGCGCGAGAAGCGGCGTCGGGGTCGTCCGTGCGCGGTGGTGGGCTATCCCAAACTCAGCACTCGCTCCTGGGCTCCGCGGCTATTTATTGGGCCGGACCCATTAAATTGCAGGTAGGGGCCTGGCACTTCCAAGGCGCTGCCGCGGGCAAGCAATGACCCGATAATTGGGGTGATGCCTCTGCCTTCACGCCCGACCTCGAAAAGAGGCAGGAAACTACGTCACCTGCCGGCTCCTGGTTCTTCGAGTGTCTCGAGATGTCCTTCACGGACAGTTTAACAGCACCACCACCTCCAAAATATTCCCAGTCTGCCCTTCTGTAACTTACAGACGCCCAGCCAACCTACTGTCCGAGCCAAAACCTTGTAGACCCGAGTTTAAACCTAAATAACTCCGAAACCATTCATTGGATTTTCACATAATTTACAGAGTAATTTAGATAACTTTATTGTCCACTCAATACATTGTAAGGATAATTTTAAATACAAATTTTGGACCTGTTTCTTACGTTAGAGTAATAAAAGGGCCCATTTTTTTAGCGCTACGGTTCCATGCGTCACTTTGACGTCGAATAACTTCCAAGCAAAGTGTTTGGCTTGAACAAAATTTTAATAAAAGGTGAATTATATCTTTATATTTTTGCGTCTGAGAAGTTTCAAGGTTTTAACTATAGTACTTATTGGTATGCTATTCCATTTACAACCGCACTTTTTCTCGGCAACTATGCATCATGGCGCCACGACACACAATCTTCCTCTTTAAATTTACAGAGCGAATCAGATATTATCATTTAGCTAAACTCAGCATATTATGTTATATCTAATTTTACGTTTCCTGAAAAAACGCGCGAGCCCAGAGCAGGATACTCCGCCGGCAACGATGCGCCTTTTCTGTGCTGCGTTTTTAGTTCTGCGTAATCAGTCGACAATAAAGTGATCTAAATTACTCTGTGAATAACGCGAAAATCCGATGGAAGGTTTCGAAGTTATTTATGTTTAAACTCTGGTCTACAAGATTTTGGCGCGGACAGTAGGCAGTATTTTCAAAAGCGCTAATCCTTTCCTCCAAGACTCACACACCAATGACACCACCCCCACTCCCTGTAATCGAGCGAGATGCAAAACATGCCCTATTTTCACTACACGACCCAAATCTCTCTCTCACAAATCATTTTTGTGTTTTCTATGTTTATCTTTCACACCTGTTAACACTGTTTATTGTCCACGATTGTGGCTTCTCTCAAGACTTGTTTTACATATATTTTATGTATATTTTGTTATACTAGTTATTTTTATATACATTTTTATATCGCAAGAAAGGCGCGCTATGCAGTCATAAAAAATACAAAATAAAACAGACAGATGACGAAATCATAAAAACACGAAAGTGAAACACAACAGTTTTGACGTTTCCGTGGGCATGCCGCCTTTTTCAGCAGAGGAACGTTCAAACTGTGTGTCTTCTTTTCGTTTTTCTGTGTTTTTGTCATCTGTCTGTTTTATTTATTGTTATATGTATCTGGCACTGCGAATTTCCTGTGAACATATATAAATGTTCACAGGAAATTGGCAGTGCGAGATACAAATAAAAATGAAGCTGGTCACAGGCGTGACCTGGCCACACAGCTAATTTTCGGGTTTTATATAATCATATGCCCTGACTGACTGACATACACTAATCAAAGCACAGCCCAAACTACTAGTGATAAAAACGTGAAATTTTCAGAAAATATCCCTATCGTGGTGTAGGGGCGCACTCAGAAAGGATTTTAGCGTAAACCCATTTTAAGGGTCGTGTTTACCCCTTTATTTTTAAATTTCACCCAATTAGAAAAGCATTGAATTCGGGGCTGATGTTTTTTCATTTGCTTTTTTAAATTAGTTAAAATCCAGATAATGGATGGAAATTTATACCACTACATGGAGAAAAGAATGTTAGAATTTAATTCTATCGTTCGATTTTCTTATACGATACATGTTTGACTGTGTGTCCGAACGAAACATGAACTGGCGTAACCAAAGCCCCGTCCTACTTGATAATGGCGACTGGAAGCTCACAAGGGAGGTGGGTTTTCTTACCACGAAACAAAAGCTGGGCATATGATGTTGCAATGCGTTTAAACTTCGCCCTTCCAATTTGAGCTAGCACCTGTCTTGCCATTTATTAATCTCGTTCCCAGTTGAGCGTGTGGTTTTAGCGGTGAAGTGTGTGATTTTGGGAGGAAAAGTAAGCTGATAATTCACATTGATGGTGCGTGCTAGTTACGGTAGAGGAATGGCGCCATTGACACCTACTGTCGACCAAAATATTATGTGCACTCGATGTTTTAAGGATGTTTACGAAGTAACCAAAATAACCACAGAAAATTTAATCATATCATATTTTTGTCGCTTAATTCTACGTTAATTTCTGTGCACTTCAATTATATTTATTAATTTTTTTTATTTCTTATTAAAGTTTTGTGACTGTTTTTACGTGCTCCACTATTACACCGAGTTTAAAAGCTTATTCCTCAAAAACCTTTCAAATTATTTTATCCAAATTTTAACGAAAGATATAAAGAAGAATGTTTTATGCGTTTCTTTTAACTTTCAGAATTTGTCCAAGAAATGATACTGTAATCATTTTTATCAGAAACGTTTTTTCGGATCTGGATGGTCCAAAAATGCTATTTTAATTACGTTGCAATTCTTAGATATCCCAATGTTATATAACATCGTTGTTAAGAACGTGATTTAATCAACTAATTTTATATTAGTTTATATTTGTATGGGTCAGAGTAAGACGGGTCTGCGGCTATTCGTTGCGTTAACGTCGCACATCGTTCCCAGCAATAAATAACCACTGACCCATACCATTCTAACCCATAAAATAAGACTAATATAAAATTAGTTAATTATTTACGTTCTTAATAACGTCGCATTATAACCTTAGGATATCGAAGGATTGCAACGTAATGAAAATTGCATTTTTTCGACTACCCCGAGCCGAGAAAAAAGTTTGTGGTAAAAATGATTAGAGTATAATTTCTTGGACAGATAAAATTCTAAACTTTACAGAAAACGCTTAAAACATTCTTTTTTATATTGCATTAAAATTTGGGTTAAATAATCTGAAGGGTTTTGAGAAATAAATTTTGAAATTTCTTCACGTAGAGTCAAAAAATTGATATGATTAAATTTTTTGTAGCTATTTTGGTAAATTCATAAACAACCTTCAAAATCGAATGCACATAATATTTTCGTAGAATGCAGGTGGAAAAACCGAGTGGCAGGAATGTTAATGGCACATATGCCAGTTCGGGAGATTTCACGGTAATCGAATATATCCCACATGACAAATATTAATTTGAAGAAATGTGGAAAAGAAAGGAATCCCATTAGGATTCCGGGAAGGTGGGTAAAAGTCATCACTCAGGAGGGCACACGCATAGTGGACCCCGTATGGGCAAATACTTTTCCGACTGCCGAATAGACTACTGGGGACTACTGTTCGTGTCCGGACATGCCCACAGACAGTCGGAGGGTGCAATGCGCAAGTCTTGAGGTAAGGCGTGCAGGTGTGAAGGAATTTCTTACAAATGCTCACAAAGTTGCGCGTCTGGACTTCTTTCATTTATTATTTTTTCATATTTTATGTTTTCATTTCTTATCATCTTTCATTTCGTGATAGTTACGGAATGGCTCCGAAAAATATCTTTTTTTGCGTAATGCAACAATGTAAAATAAGTTAAAATGATATGCATTTACTTTCTTTTCGGGAATTGGTGAGTTGTAGCCCAGAAAAAACTCCACGGTTCTACTATCGTGTCTGAAAAAGATAGATGTTCTCTGCAGTGTCAATGAAACCTCGTTAAGGAAAATGTGTATGATTCAGATATAGGGGTATTAAGTTTTAAATGTGTGGCACTGCTCCTCATAGATAAAAAAATATGTTATGTCTGCATTGATTCGGGTTTTCTTCCGAGTCAGTTGGCTTTTAGACCACTCTACTAGCTAATCACTAAGGTCTACTAGCTAACCACTAAGGTCTACTAGCCAACTGACGCGGAGGAAAACCAGAAACAATGCAAATATCAAGCCACCACCTTTGGAAACCGAAGGTAACCTTCGCTCTAACAAAAATATATTGTTTTTTCTTCTCGATTGAAAAATATCGCTGATGTTTTGAAATCTGTTTTATTGAAATCAAGGACTCTCTTCCACCTTCAAAATAAGTCAATTTCAGTTAAAAATAGTATTTAATACTAAGGCATACTTTTGCAATAGAGGTATGTAGCGTTAATTTAGTGAAACAATGTCAGTTTTCAATGCTGGAAGGTAATCGAAACTTATCTCAAGAATAAAAAAACCATCCTCTCTCTTTCCTCGCACGTAAGCTTCGACTCCTCAGCAAAACCTCCTGACACACACCCTCGCGGTGGCTTGCATGGTATTTTAAGACTGTGAATATATGAGACTTAGTTTCGCCGGCACATTTGTCCACGGGATTTCCCAACTTCCGCGAACGACGAGGCCGAATGAGGCCGAATCAGCAACGGATGGTCCACGAGTGTTCCTCGAAAAGCGGCTAATTCGTAAAATATCTTAGCAACTTGGAAAATTGGGGTTCACTAATTTCTGTGCTTGCATGGTCAGCGAGCGAGATGGAAAGGCACGGCCGTGGTCCGCATTGCGAAAGGAATTCGTCAGTTGTTTCAGGAAAGAAACCCCTCCTCGCCACCGGTGAACTTCCAGCCCCCTTATATCACGGGGACTTCGCATTGCCAGCTCATGTTGCATTCGGGTTCTCCTGCTACTGAGATTCTCATCCCGGCACGATAGCGCTCGCCAGTCGAATACGGCGGCAGTGTTGTCACATGGAGGATTTAAAGAGCCTCTTGAGCGGGCTATGTCGGGAAGTGGTACGAATTTTTTGCAAGTAGCTGTACAATTTTGCAAAAACTGTCGTTTTAGGGGTAAACACGCTAAGTTTTGACCCTATGGACACCAATTTCTCAATTTTTGCGTATCTCGCGGCCCGTGCGGCTTGGCGCCAAGGACGGCGCCACGCGGTGCGGCGCTCAGGGCGCCTGTTTCCGCCCGTCTCCCAGCCTCTTTCGGATCTTATGGAATACTGTGATGGCCCACGAAAGGCTCCGTGATGTCCATCCATCTGTCTATTTATTTTTACTACGTGGAAGTTCGCGATTTGGGCAAACTATTTGTAAATGTTTTTTTTAAGAGTTTATTTGTGTAAATTAATAAAAAAAATTCAAACGAGTGGATTATTAGTCTTGTGTGAATGCGTGAACTAAAAAAAAGTGTATTTGTGAATATAAGTGAAAAATACGAGTAATAGTTTGAGTGAGTGCCTTTAACTACGTTTCAAAAATCCCGGTTTAAAAGACCATCGAATAAGTGACAGGAACAGAACATCGTAATAGCAGACGACACACAGTGGGGCATTCTGGGTGGAGAAAAAGGGGCATATAACGTTCGCCAGACACTCTCGAACACACTCTTGGACGGATTGCCTGGAGAGACATTGCTGGTTGAACGCTGCAGGTGTGAGCATTGGGCCAGAGCCAAGTAAGGTGGCCATCATCCGAGAAAGGAGTCGGAGGCACGGAACTGTCGAGAAACGAAGAGAGAGGCGGAGAAAGCCGAGGCGCATGGGAAACGTCGTCCGAGGTTCGGAGTTTCTTCAAAGGGCTACGAGGTGCTGAGGGTCATCACGAGCCGCTCATTATAATCGCCGCCGCCACCCTGCATCAGCTTCCAGGATCTCCGAAAGATGAGACTTCACCCGGGCTAAATTCGTAAGAATTCCTGTCGCCACGTGCTATTCCTCCCGCCCCATTGCTCCCCCCTCTCGACCAACGGCGATCCCCGACTCAAGGCTAGCCTGCTTTTATGGTTGACTTCATTCATTTGGCATCTCTGGACTACTATCGGCGCAAAAAAGGTAGAACGCTGCATTTTAAGCATTTGTATGAATTTCTGCCAAAGCCCCATAGAGTCGTGCAATGTATCGTTCTACTCCTTGTTTATTTGACTATAACATTAAATCATTAGAAAGTGTTTAAACGTAAACGCTCAGCTTCTACGGTCGAAAGAGTGAAGAAGAACACGTGAAAAACCTAGGAGAACGGCGAAACGGTCTTCTTCTTCATCTCGTCAGGGGCAAAATATTTGATTGGTGCACTTCATTGTTTTTTTATAGAGAGAACGACATCTCCGCATAACAAATGTTTTTTTTAATTAAATTTTACCATTTATTTGATTTTTTAAATGGCCTAAGGTTAGATTTCAATTTCCGAGGTGTAGAAAAAAACATGAATACCGAGGTTACGTATGCTATATGGAAAAAATATTTCAAAACTTTTCATGTAAGGAAATGTTGATATTGTTCCTCTTACTTAAAATAAATCACAAAGACGAAAATCGCTCCGCGGCAATGCACACTACCATTTTACAATGTTGGCAATAGTGAACTCCTGGTCGCGCGCGGCTCAGATCTCTGGTAATGCGTCCGTCGAGTGCTATGTAAGAAAAGCACGCACATAAACTATCTAAACACTCAAAACATGTAGTTAACATTTCATTTCTAATCAATTATCCATTGAAATTGTCTTCATAAGTACCTAACAAATACATGACGAAACGAAAGAAAATAACAATGAATTAATATGAAAACATCTACACTCTATGGGGCTTTGGCAGAATTTCATACAAATGCTTAAAGTGCAGCGTTCTACCTTTTTTGCGCCGATAGTAGTCTCCATGATCACAAGCCACTGTATTTTAAGATCGCCAGCTATGCTTCATACTTAGTGGACTTTAGATAAAGTAAAGTCATTGGAAAAAAGGGTATTTTTTTATTATTTGAAGGTGACGCCGTGTGGAAAAAGGGTATTTTTTTGTGTATTTGAGACATGACGCCGTGTCCAAGAAGTTTATTTTGTATTGAAGTAGACGCTGTGTGCCACTAAAGGGTATGTTTTTTCTCTCGTATTTCTTTGCGTATTGAAGGTGACGCCATTTGAGATAGGTGAATTGTATGTCGAAGGTGACGCCATGTGGGAAAAGTGCTTTCAAGTCATTAAATGTTATTACAGAAAAGACGCTAGTAAGTATAATTTTGTTGCCTAAATCGCCAATCTTCTTTCCCCCGGTCGCATTGCTTAGAATTGTAACGCGGTATTCGCGGAACCCGGGGAACTCTACCTGTGCCCTTGTGTCCACATTTTCACAAACCAAAAGTCTGATAGTGGAGGGGCATCACCCGCTTTTCGACTGCACGGTCTTCACAAGCCGTGACACCCGAAAAGCAATCTGTTTGTATGGCGGAACTCCGACTCATTCACCCTTGTTAAATCCCGTGGGGAAAACTGAGGTCATAACCGAAAGGGATGGGTGTGTGTCGGGACCACTATAATACCGAATGAAGTTTTCACACAAACCACTATTTAAAAATAATAATCTTTATTGCCCTTTTAAACATGGTTCTGAATTACATAATCTCTTGCAGAAAAACATAGTTGACAGGAGTTTTAGGTGAATCCTATGGCATTTGCCTATTGTTGGTGACACCTTCAAGACAGTTGCAATAACATAACTAAATTATCACTACAGATGCGACAGTATCAAAGTTAATACAAAAAAAATTCAACAATCAGAGTTGAACCATCTAAAGAACATTTAATGTGATTGGTCGATTTATAAACATACGGTTTCCCAAAAGGTTGTTACAACGATTTCTAGAAATTTTCAATCACCCAATTGCTTGCAGTCAACAGCCAAAGTTCAACCTGCTTCAGAAAAGATTTTACATTCTTTTTAGATATGAGTGGTTGAGGCAAACAATTAAACAGTTTGTGTCCCATTGAGATAAAACACCTTTTGTACACTATTAGGTTTGGCTTTTGCAAAACATGTACCAGATTGGGATGTAAGTCATAGGCATAAGGTTTTTCCAAATTCTTTGGGGTATTCCCATTACGGAGGAAAACGACCGTAAGATCTTATAAACAAAACATTGCATCACGGGTAATATCCGCAGCTTGACAAATAAAGGCAAAATGGTGAAAGGTAGCCTTCTTTGGCCATGATTCTGATACTTGTTTTTTGGGAGTTTCTACCCTTTTAAATGAGTTTTTGTAAGCACCACCCCAGCTTTGAGACCATAGTTTAGCTTTGAATTGACGAGGGCATAATATATGTTGTACATGACACTCAAGGAAAAATTATTTCTTAAGAAAAAACTGAATTTCACAATTTTTTAAACTATTTGTAACTTTTTTTATGTGTTTCTCCCATTTTAAATGTTCATCAATTATCACCCCCAAGTATTTATATTCTTATGCAAGTTCCAGTGTAAAACAGTCACTGCAACCTAAATAAGAACACATTTCAGATAGGTAGGCTATATTTAAGTCAATCAGAAAACGATTGCAAACATTTAAATATAAGAATTTTATTTTATGACTTAATTTTAGTTTGTTGCTTGCAAAACAATTACTAGTTTTATTTACATCATATTGCATGTATTTTTCTACCTCCTCCCAGTTCAATCCTGAATTCGTCAGAGCCTGATCATCTGCAAACGCAGTTAATTGACCAATAATATCTATTTAAGACCTATATTTGTATTGTTGATTTGAAGAATGACTAGCACCAATTGCACTAGCATTAAAATTACGCTAAACATTTTCAATATCAATACACATTTAGTGCTGCAGAGCTACCATCCCAATGCTGGCATTTGCGGGCATCTGCATTACATCTGCCTGTGATGAAGCTGAAATTATAATACATGATTGCCACTGTTGCGTAAATTTGTGTTTTAGGCTCCTTAAGTGGTAGTTTTGCATTAACAAGTCGTGCAAAGTACAAAAATAAATATGCACATAAAAACCACGTTATATTTATTTTAATGAGTTTCCGGAGCAATACGTTTTGATACCATTATTCATTGCTAATTGTTGGCATTAAATTTTCATGAATATATCTCTACTCTCTCGATGTTATACCTAAAACAATAATTAACACTATTTATTTTTGCGTGCGCCAACAATGGGGGCGTTTACTCGGAACCGAAATCGCAATTTTGTACACGAAATCGTTGGATGGAAACGAAAAAAGAATTTTAGTGAAAAAATTATTCTTTTAACCACAACCATTCTCTCATAAATGAAAAATTAAAATAAGCAAAAAGTGACGCCCACCGAAAAAGCTGCTGTGATAACATTGACGTCATTTTTCTCCCGTTCTTGACTGCTATCCAGGGAGGGGAAGGGAGTGGAGGGGGATTCTCGGAAGGTCTGCTAGCACATGTGCTGTCGCAATCGCTCACATTGGCCGAGTCAGCTGTGTCCCCCCCATTGCGATAAGGCAAAGTAGCTTCGCGGGCTCAGTTATGATTCGACGAAGTTGATATACGTCAGAGGTTGAACCACGCCCACTTTTCCGAAAGGGTTAAAAAAACATCAGTTTTCGCCGCTTATAACTCGATAAATAATTGACGGATCAAAAAACGGATAAATAAGGGTCTTTTTATTTTGCAAACTCTATCTGATTCCTCAATAAAAAATATGGTAAACGACCCCATTTTCTTTTCTCTGTTAGGGACTGTTATTCCCAGTCAAGGAGCACATTTACAAGGAGCTTGATGATTAAACCTAAAGAAACCTTACTACTATTGCACTCTTAATGAATAAATAAACATTAATAGTATATTAAAATTTAGATGGTGAATGGGCTCAATACGAGTGAAGTGCCTATAGTCTCCCCTTTGAGGTGTTGCAAAGAGACCCGTTCAGTTCTGAAGTTTTTCTCGAGGAAGAACTTCATCCATGATACCGATTCTTACACCGAGAGTCACAAGCGCATAACTGTCCTGTCTCCGTCATAAACATCGTCTTTATTCTCAATCAAAATATTAAAATTTTCATTTTTTCAACTTAAATATCAAACTTAACTAAAAAATTAAATCCCAAGACTTAAAAATGTTGGAAAGACTATTTTCGTAATAGGATTTTATAAATTGAGAAATGGCAAATGTACAAATACATTTGGTTGTTTATAATTTTATTTATTGATAAGACCATTTTCATTCTTTTTCGCATGTTTTGCTCCACAAAAAATACATTGAGATGTGAAAATGTATTTCCACGGGACTAAATGTAGGCGGTTTTTTCCGTATAGAAACCGAAATTTATCAATCCAAAGCGGATGTCAGTGGACTAACGTGAGTTTGAGTCCACCAATTAAGGAATAGGTTCACAGGTTGGGATATCGAAATGAGTATTTTATGCTACACTGCAATGGAGAACTCAGCGTGTTTTCACCTTCCTTATTGTGGTTAATTCAATAACCGTTCCGAGTCATATGAGTTGCTTGAAATCTGTTCACACGTTTTTAGCAGCAAATAGTTCATTGGTATAAGTTTTTTTATTTTTGTTCTCTATTTTTAATTTAATCTTTACTTTATAATTACATTGGTTTAAATTTGATTTTACGATACAGTTGAATACAGTTTAAATTGACAAAAGAAAAATAAATGAATATTATAGATTTACACTAAAAACATTTACACTTAAAAATATTTACAAATAAAGTCCTGCTAAACCTATGGCTTGTCAGCAGGTGCTCTTATTTATACCCATTTTAATCAAATAAATTTTTATACATACAACTAAGTAGAAAAGACATTAAAAACTCATGATGATATAGCTAAAACATTTAACCGTTAGGAAACGTCTCTTTAATAAAATATAAAAGAAAAAAGATTTAAAAACTTAAATGTACATAAAAATGATGTACATAAAACACTAAAAACATAATTTTACACAAGAACAATTTTTTATAACATTCACATTAAGTCATAATATTTTAGAACTATTGGTTCATTTTGTAAAATCAAATTCACAACATTGTAATTAATTAATTTAATAAAATACCATACTGCCTCAAATTGATTTTTGTTTATACAACAACCATTTTTTTACTTCTTTCTTTAATAAGGACATTTTTTCAGTCTCTAATATTGGCTTTGGTAATTTATTAAAAATCTTTGGTACAATATACATTAATGATCTTTTACCATGGTTGTTATAATATTTTGGTACGGAATATTTTTCAATGTAGCGGAGTCCAGTATCATGATCAACACTTCTTTGTGTTTTAAACTTATTTTGAAAAAAAATTTCACATATTATTACGTACTGAAATAGTTCTGTTATTGGTAATAAATCTAGCTTAATGTATATGTTTGACTCTTTAGACTCAGTTACATCCAGACAGGCTACTATTTTATTTTGAATTTTTATTACTTCATACAAAAAACTTCGGTACGTTGTGCCCCATATTGTTAGTCCGTATCTCATAATTTGATGTATTATGTTGTAAGTTTTTCTCCCTACGTTGAAATTCAACGGGTACCTTCCGCTATTCTAAATACATAAAATGAAATGCCCGGACTGACTAATTCATTCACTCACCAACGCACTATCCAAACTGGTGGTGATACAAACGTGAACTTTTGAAATAAATTTTCTTTGTGGCGAGGGGCGAATTAAGAAGGGATATTTGCGTAAATCAACTGAAAAGGTTGTTTTTACCCTTTATTGTAAACTTTTACTCTCACAGGAAAAACATTGAATTGAGCGTAGATGTCTTTTTATTTCCTCTTTTAAATTTAATTTTTATTTTTAATTCAATAATAAATTTTAAATTAGCGCTGGAATAACTTACTGTACTATTACTGGCTTTGCTTTTATTTTGCATTTATCTGCATTAGCCGCGCCAGAGGTGAATTTTTTTTGCTAATACATAATTAGCAAACTACACGCACAGGTATGGTTACAAATATACATAAATAGTTACTCTGGAATGGGGAACTCGTTGTTTTCACCTTCTGTGTTGTGGTCAATTTAATAATATTTCCCACTGTAATGAGTTGCTTGATATCTGGTCGTACGGTTTAAAGATCAAATAGTTTATTGGCTTTTTTAGTGTACTGTGTTGAAATATTTTCACCCCCTTCCCCATAAGTAAAGTAAAGAAACTTTAACTGTCGGATTAAGAGATAAAAGAATATTTTTACCATGAGAAATACACGAATACCATGCAGACCAAGTTAAATTATTTAAAAAACATTATGATCACTCTTAATTTTTAATTCATCAAGTATTGTCAGTAAAATGTTACCTTTAGAGCTGGTTGCCTACCAGTCCCTGCCACACGCCATTGAGGCTGCTTGTGGTTTAAGTGTAAGTGTAGATCACGACTTTCAAAAGATTATTCCACCCAGTACCTTTACCATTAACTTAATTAGTCGTCTTCAACCGTGATAAATCATCTCCCGCTTCTGTCTACAATTCCCAGCACTTCTTCACCTGGAGCCAATATTTGCTTTTCTTCATTCTTTCTCCTTTACTGATGCATACATTACCACGATAAAATTCAGATTATGTTCCAGTATTTTCTTAATGCCCTAAGCATTAGGTCTTTAGTAATCTGCTAAATGTATACCGCTTCGTTATGGGGATCATAATGGCGTAGTGAATAGAGCACCGGTGAGGCATTCCATTGTGCTCATGTTTCAATCCGGGATATGGAGGTTTTTTCAGTGGTATCTTACCTGAGTGCTCTAAGGAGAGCTCTTCATGTTCGTTTCTTCGTCTGTAGGAAAAGACGTTAAATCGTAAGCCCCACGACAGGACAGGGAGAGGATGAACACTTGGATGAGGCGGGAAGCGATGATAGTGCAACCACCCAAGAGTCAATTATGATTTTTTTTAATGGTTAGGGGGTAGGGTACAACACCTGTCTCCCTATGGCGGCTAAACCTTCTCTCGCTTCCTTCGTCTCGAAATCTATTTACTAACCTTGCAGTTTATTTTATTTTAGAAAGTATTCACTCTTTCCCATCCATGTTCATGCGTCTACCTTCCCTTTATATCCTGACGTAACTCCGTGAAAGTAACTGGACGAATTACAATATCCAGGAAATATCCGAAACAAAGGCATTACACAATGAGGCAATTGAACTCAGAAAACTCCAGGATATTCTAAGAATTCCGGAATTTGATTTCACGATTAATTTAATTCGCCATCCCATCTAAAATTTCACATTGCAAACGTCCCCGCAAAGGAATTCCAAAACAATTAGTATTTTTTTAGCATCCGAAATCAGAACTGAAATTGAATGTGATTTTTAACATGCGTCATGTGCCTATTTAAATAAGCTTTCCTGAAAAATTCCTCCAAATAATTTAGTAGACACATGTTTAAATGGATATTGTAATTACCCTTGACGAATTTATGTCGGAACGATGATTCCTCAGGTACAAATGAACATCAAAGCTGCTGCCACCGGAGAGTTCTGTGGGGTAATGAAAGCGAGAGGCTGGCAATTCACAGAATTGTCGTTTTGTTGTAAATTAAACTCACGAACAATTATTCTAAATCAGAGAAAAATAGGATGGAGTGAGATTTTACCAACGGAATGCCTATAAGGTTGTTTACTTCAATCCCTATGCATGAACTATTGGGACACCATTGGAAATACATACAATATTTTAGCAGTTTTAAGCCATTCGCTGTAGTAAATGCATCTTGCAATCTGTTGCTGAAATGCTCGTGATGTGGAATGGCAACAAAGAAGTATTACCTAATCTTTCAAAACCTGTAAAAAAATTGACCTTCAGAAAGATATTTAGGAAGGTAAAAAGTAGCAAATAAAAAATGCCAGTTTATTTTATGTAAGCACTTGGAAAGATTTTATTTCAAATAAAGCAATTTTTAACTGTATAAAATTAATGTAAATAAAATTTTAAAAAACTAACAACTAAGTTGAAGCACCCATATTATTTTAAATATATGCAGAAATATTGCAATAAGTACTTTAAAATATAGTGAGAAAATTGTTTCTCGCAAGCATACGCTATGTCACCAGGACGGAATCCTTTACGAGCTCAGGAAAGGGAAGTGAAGGAAAAGGTAAGGGAAAGGGAAAAGGGGGAAGAAAAAGGGAATTTTACGCATTTAGGGAAAATTGCACACTCACATAAAAATTCATATAATTAAATACTAGCATATCAAAGTCATTTTGATACTTCTTCGGTCAAGACAAGGCGGCACTATGGATTTGAAAACACTCCGTTGACACGCACTTGACACTTTACGGCAACATTCTATTGTATAGAAGGAACAGTCATCGTAATTTAACCCATCACCAGAGTAGAGTTCAAATTTTATCACAAAAACAAAGCGAAAAGCGTAGCGAAGCACCCGAGAAAGCCATAACCCCATAACCTCGTTATGTTGTCAGCAGATAAAAACGAATCACAACGGATATGGACACGTCGGAATTCGCCTGGGAAACACTTCACCTCCCGTGCCCAAAAAGGGCGGTATTCACCACTTTCACTTGTACAGGTCGCGCAGGGCACAGATGTACCTATAGGATATTTCGAGCGTCTCAAACTTTGTTAGTTTTCTATCAATTCCTTGGGTCGGTAGGACGGTTCTCAGCTTGTCAAACGCGCTGTTGACTTTCCGCACATATCTCCGCGTATATTCGTTGCCCTCAAACCTCTGGCGCGCCATCAAGATGCTGTATGTCCTGCGGGCAGGGTCACTGGACAACCCTGTCGTCCCCCTACCGTCGTCCTCGCGGCCAACATCTCCGCCCTCCATGACCGAGATGACGGGGGAGGCTCCCACCGTGCAGTGGCTCCCCTGTGACACCGTAGGGCACGTTGCCATCTCCAAGGTGGGTGCATTCAGCTCCAGGATGTTCCCCGGACTGGGGGCGTGGCACTCGTCCGAAAGCTGGACCATACCGTTGGTCCCCTCGCCCGCAGTTGTGGTGGGGACGTATGTGGCCACGGGGGCAGCCGGGAGTCCCGGAGGAATGGCGAAGTCCACTGCTGTGGAGGGAATATCCTCGACATCACCGCCCCCGCACTTGTAGTTGCTGCGGAATATATCCTCCATCGTGTATTGCTTTCGGCGGTTATCGCAGTGCGCTGGGTAGTCCAGACCGGGTAGTCCTCACGTGGCGTGGCCTTTTAACTTTCACTTCTTGTCCAATCCCTTTCTGTTGGGAGAGTAAAGTGCCTTCGGTGTGGTCGGAGAACAAACTGATCTCCGGAGACGAGCACCCTTCCCCTTTTATTGCTGGTGTGTAGGGTAGGGGCGAGAGCTACGGGTTGATGGCTGGGGGTTATGTGGGTGTAGGCATTGCCGGGCGCGTGCCGGTAGCCAATGAACGGGTGCCTGGGAGTCGTGGAGTATCTTGCAAGAAGGGATGGGGGAGTATGAGGCAGGGATCTGGGAACGAATGAGAGTGCAACCCTGCCAAATGCAATTATGATTTTTTTAAATGCTAAGGGGGGAGGCTACACCTCCTACCCCCCTATGGCTGCCAACCCCCCACCCCCCATCGCTTCCCTCGTCTCGCAATTATGTTTCCAGCTTGGAAGAATTTTTATTTTAGCAAGCATTCTCTTTTTTCCATCCATTTTAATGCGTCTCTCTTCTCGATGTATCATTATGAAACTCAACATTAACAATACCTTTGCTCGTCAAGGTAAAGAGTTTTTAACCCCTACCATCACACTTAATAATGGTATACTTCATTAAAGTTGTCGTGATTTGTAAAATAAAACTAATTTTAATCATAAAAATATGTATTTTATGGTATTAACTTTCTTGTGGCTCATTTACGGCAATTTAGTTTTCAAATAGGAAATAATACTGCTTGCTGAAATATGTATTTAACCGGTTATTTCTATGGGAAAAAATAACAAACTGTGCGCGACGTTCATCCCGCGGCTATTAGGTGAACAAAAAGTAGCATAAACGGTGCGGGTTGAGGAAATTAAACGATTTACCGTGTTTAATTTTTGTACAACTAGTGGTCTTTTAACAATCGAGAGTTGCATAATCACGTATGGGGTTTGGGCTTACCTTTTTATATTGTAAAATACATGAACTTTTACTTTACGTGGGACAAATAGGAAAGTCTTTTAAAACTAGAAATAATGAACATTGGAGAAGAGATTTTTGAAGCAAGGAGAAAAAAACCACTTTGTAAGATTCCTCAAGTTTACTCAGACGCCGACCTAGGTTTCGATTTTAGTATCATTTCGTTGCAGAATTATCTTCAAGATCATTGTAGTAAAATCATCTTCAAGATCATTTTGAGGATGATTGTACTACGGTCGAAACCTAGGTCGGTGTCTGAATAAACTTTTGGAATCTTACAAAGTGTTTTTTTTTCTCCTTGTTACCATCATATGGTTCCACCAAGTAAATCCTGAGGACTTACTTTTTAAAAGTGATTATAGGTTGGTTATGACGGACTTTACGTGTGGTTCAAGGTATGCGTTCAGGAGACGAGTGCTTTTAAGTCACGATTTCATCATATTTTTTCTATTTTATTGTTACATGATACATTTAATTTGAAGTGTGGATAAATTTTGTTAATGTGTATATCCCCCTTTAAATGCTGATATACAGTCACTCTCAAGTATTCAGGCAAACGTTCAATATTAAGGCAGCATTCCATGTCAAATCGACCAGGCGATTGCCATTAGGGTCACAGATTTTGACCACATTTGGCATGACGGCTCCAATTGATAAGATAATGAAAAATCTAAATTCGTTTAGCAAAAAACGTAACTTTCCGAAATATTGCAACGTTGCAAATTTCGAATTTTGCTAAAGTTACTACACATATTTCGGTATATCTCAGAGACTATTTGCGCTACAAACATGCTTAAGAGCTTATTTTAAATTCTTTGAATTGAGAAAATGTAATAAGGGATTATATTGTGAAATATAAACAATTTAATAAAGTTTTTAACAATTTTAACATTTCAAATTGATTTTTGACGATGCATCAATGCCTTCGATTTTGCTGATATTTTTATATGTTGTAGACACAACCCTCTTCTATAAATAAAAAGTGTGTGCCGCAGGTAATATTTCATTTAAGAAGGAAAAATATTTTTGAGTGAAGGTGTCACGCCCTCCAGTCACCGCGGCCCCCGCCTACCGGCCGATGTTATGGTACTGTGGTGTCTTCAATTCTCAGTAACTTTCTCATTCAGCTTTTTCTCACCAATTTTTAACCGTATACCAACTCTTTGCCCGAGCATATCGCTATTTGTTTCGCCCATGTGTGACCACAGCCTTAGAAGATATGAAGAGCGGAACCTGGGAGGCTAGCGTATGCGAAGAGAAACAAAAATATCCGTTTAGATGATATGGGTAGCACTCTGCCTTCCCCGTTGTTTTCTCTTAGAGTAGAAATGCGAATGGCAGATGGTGGGTGCCGGAATAGTGCACCCGTTTCTATGAAAAAAGAACTGAGAAAGAGGTTTCGGAGAACATGCTAATGGAGTATGTGAGGAGAGTAGTACTGGAAGCCGAGGACGGGTCATGGTGTGTCAATTGTTCTCTGAGAACCCGTACCTTTTTAAACTATCAAATTGTTCACCTTAACTCATGTTTTAAACATATTCCCAGCATGATTTCACACATGCGAATGAAGTAAGTCTCCAGAATCAGTGAAAAAATTAATTATGTTACGTGAGGCAATGGAATTAGTTTCACATTTAATGTTTTGATGAGTTGGAAATATTATTTTTATCTCTCCTTATTAAGTAAAATAAAAATTATTCACATCTTTAAACACCATTCGCATTCTAAAGCCTTAAATTTCTTATTTTACAAAATTCTAATTTTGCAACGTTGCATATTTCTGAAACAGTTACATTCTTTGCAAAACGAATTTATATTTTTCATTTTCTTATCAAATGAAGCCGTCATGCCAAATTTGGTCAAAATCGGTGACCCTAAGGGTCATTTTTGCCAATTTTTTGCTGGAATTGACGTGGAATGACCCATGTTTTTCCATGTTAAATACACAAATACAACGCACACCATGAATAATTATTTCAAAAACATTATGATCTCCCTTCATTATTAATTCACTTATTTGCAGTAAAATGTCACCTCTACAGATGTTTACCTACCAGTCTTTACCACACGCCCTTGAGGCCGCTTGCAGTATAAATGTAAGTGTAGATCACGTCCTGCAAAACACAATTCCCACTCCAGTACCAGTACAATTAACTTAATTAGTCTTCTCTTACCTTTCTCAATCATCTTCCTCTTTCTACCATTCCCAACATTTCTTCGCCTGCCGCCAATCTTTGCGATTGTTCATTCTTCCTCCTCAACTGATGAATATATTTCCACACTAAAAATCAGATTACATTCCAGTTTTTTCTTAACACCTAAGCCTTTAGTTCTCTTGTTCACCTAGACACCTTCATTATGAGGATCATGACGGTGTTGTGACTAGAGTACCGGTCAGGCATTCCAATAGGCTCAGGATTCAATCCGGGCTATGGTAGTTTTTTCAGTGGTATCCGGGTTCCTACTTGAGTGCTGTGTAGAGAGCTCTTTATGTTCAGTTCTGCGTCCGTCGGATAGGACGTTAAAACGTGGGCCTCCTGGTGCCTTACATTTATAACGGGATTTTCTTTACCCTTCTTCCGTTCCCTAAAATATTCCTGCACCTACCCGTTCACCCAACTTCACCTATCGTAAATATCACAAATAAAATCTTTGCGGTCTCTCGACTCCCCCGAATAACTACTACTAATCTGTTCTATTGAAGAACTCTTAGGAGCATAAAAATACAGGGCAAAAATACAATTCAAATTTCAACTCCAAATTCGTGTTTATGGAAGCACCATTCTTCGAGATGAAGTAATAAACGGTATCTCTTGAATTTTATCGAACAACTTAGAACAATCTCTTCAATGTCAAGATTCCGGTTCAGTAAGCATTGTGTATCCCAATATCCCATCTGCCTTGAGAAGAGTGCTCCAGAATGACATCGACTCGAGAAGCTTTGTGATATCGAGGCGATATTTTCGACGTTTCCAAAATTCTGTTGGGGATCGGGTTAGTGTGGTGGCTAAAGTAATGGACTCCCATCCCGAGGACTTGGGTTCAAATTCGGACAATAGAGAATTTTCGTTTCCATCACACATTTTTCCCCGATTCCTATTCCTTGATTACCCATTGATATTTATTTAATTTTTATCAAAGAATGTGCTTTGAGGCTCAAGCAAAAACATACAGGTTCAAGAGCAAAAAAATTAGTTTTTTTAAAAGCAAATATTTTTATCCACGCGAAACTGCCCAGAAATATGAGCAGACAAGATACAAGGGTAAGCTTAGAGGCTTGCTCGAGTAAATATGGTATGTTTATCTATTCCTTACACATTCATTCCATCGCTACAGAGAGCATTTACACATGTTTCAAGCGTTGTCACATTGGCATAAAAAATTCCATATTTTTAAACTTTCACATTTTCCTTGGTTGGTTATTCAGGGGAGGCGACCGACAACTGAAGTAATTTTGGCCATTTAGGATAGGTGGGTAACTGGTTGGAGTTTTCAGGGAACGGCGGAAGGGTGGAGAGAAACCCGCGGTGGCATTGGCCTAATTAACGAAAGGCGCCTAAAGACCACGGCTTAACGTCCCATCCCACGATCGGATTACTGAACTTGAAATGCACTCCACTAGGCACTCAAGTTGGGACCGGTATACAAATGAAAAATTCTCTATTGTCCTAATTTGAACCCAAGCCCACGGGATGGGAGTCCATTACTTTAGCCACCACACTAACCCGATCCCCAACAGAATTTTGGCGTTTTTATCTGCGAGTGGATTCGATTAAAGGGCCCATTCCGTGCATCGTGTGCATATTCCTTTCCACTAACTTGCCGGATTCTCATGAGAGAGAAGTCGGTCCCTAAAACTAAACCAAACGGGCCACGGTGGCATCTCCGATACGCCAGTGGCCTCGAAACCATTTCTCCTCGTGCGCAAAAGATTACGCGACGAGCGACTCCGTAGAGTATTGAAATGTTTAAAGAGACGTGCGACTAAAAAGACGTCAAGTGCTACCTGACCACGTACAGCGTGTGCTTGAGCTCATTTCATCAAATTCAAAAGGTGCGTCTCGGCGTCCTCGATCAGCGTGTGAACAATTTTCTCATCGTCAATAGTGGGGACGATGATTTTCAGATTGTTCGACCATTGAAAAAGGTCTGAAAATCAAATAATGTGCCAATTTCAAATGTAACTGTTGACGAGAATACTGTCCCGAGCGGCCTTTTACAGTTCAATTGTTTCTATCAGATGGGGGCGTTTACTCGGAACCGAAATCGCTATTTTGCACACGAAATCGTTAAGTGGAAATGACAAATGAATGTTTCTACCGTAGAAAGAGCAGCGAAGACCTATGACATCACCCTGATGTCTGAATTAAAAGATATAATAGTTCTTTTTGGAAATAAGTGGAATGTATTCGTTTAACATAGAAGATCAATAACTTATTTACAGTAACCAACACTAGTAGTACTGTTGCCAGGTTGGCCTGTAGGTGAATAAATTAAGTTTCCTAAACAAGACACATACGAAATTAGTATTTATTAACAACAACTGAAGAGTGAAATTAAACCGGCGTAATCAATGAATATTAGTGAAAAAATTAATCTTCTAACCAGAGCCATTCTTCATAAATAAAAAATTAAAATAAGCAGAAGGGGACCATTTTCTTCGATTTCTTCAATTTTGGAGAAGTTTACTTTAGCAGAGGACAAATTTTAGACGATACATTTAGCAAAAAAAACGTTATTATATATAAATATAAACCTATGTGTAGCATTGGACCATTACTTATTTTCATTTTTTCGAAATCGAAGGTGTTCGGATGTGGAGAGTGCTCGTTGGCATGTGTAAAAATCGATTTTTTTTTCGTGGTCCGTGATTGAAGTATAAGGGGCCTAAATGCTAAAATAAAAAAAATTCTTGAATTGCGGCCCTGAAGTAAGCACATCATTTTGAAGTGTCAATGACAAAAATGTTGTCCGTTTTCACGTATCTAGCCGCGTTTAGGCGCCACGGGGCCCGCGCCGACCAGGGGGCCCGGGATCTCGTGCGACCCACGCCTCCCGCACTGGGCCACTGCTCCGCCCCCTTCCCCCTCCCCCTTCTCCTTTTCCGTTCTCCTCCCCCTGAGTTTCAATTGGATATATTGGCAAAAACTATAAGCCTCAATTTTACTCGTATTCCTGCAGAACATCAAATTCAAAACCAGGATTTTGGTCAATATAAAATACCTAATAGCAATACTCCCGGAGCTCCGGAGGTCTGAAATGTTTTTGAGGAGAGAGACCACTAATTCCAGCGGCGCATGAAATTCATAGGGCAAGGGAAAGGTTGGTTGCTACTCCTGACCCACCTGTTACTTCTCTGGAAGATTATATAGAAAAATAAAAACGTGTATTAAACCTTTTTATGTGTACACTTCAATGTGAGGAAAACGTCCTCTCATCAGTGAATGTACAACAGTCAATGTACATGACTCTTTCCTTGCAGAATATAACTTATTGAGTAAAAATTGTTATCTTTTCATGCTAAGAAATTGGTCAATAGTACGAAGAATTTAGGCATACAGGGTCAATTGGTGTATAGCAGAGTATCATCTTTAAAAACGTGAAGTTCATCATTATCCATATAAGAACCTTTGTGGAAACCGCATTGCATCCATATCTGAAAGTTATTTTCTGGTTCAATCCGGCGTATAATCGTTATATCCTTGCAGTTTTACATTCAAACCCAATATTTCGCATGGATAGAAAGTAAACCTGTATTGTTTGATTTTTTTTCATCAACCAAATGTTGGATCACCTTCAAGAATGAAAGTAATCCACACTCCTAAAAAATTTTAAGGCGAAGTTAGAAGCATTAACATTGCACAAACGTCTATAATTTTCCGAGGTATAGAATAAGCCTGCCTAAGGTCACTTGTTAGACTGTGGTCTTTTCGCTGCTTTTCCAACCGGCATCTTTGCGGGAAATTGGATTTAGAAGCATCGAACGTGGAATTGCAGGGCGAGCAATCCCAACGGCCGTTTATTGCTTCATTTCATCTCTTTTTTGGCGTTTCTCCTTCGGCACTGATTGAGCCAACGTTTGGATCTTGCCGCAGAGCCTTCCAGGGTGATATATTGGACATAGCGCTATTTAAAAATCTTCCATTTGGCGTCGTTCCGGCGGTAGAGTAAAGTCTCAATTATCCGTGAGCGTGTTATTCGGGCTGCGGATTATCCGAGCACCGGCGATGTATTTATTTTATCGGCAATGGTCTCAAAGGTGAGTAAATTTCTGTTATTTTCCTCCAGCCGTGACTTTTATTACGGCCCTACCAACTGGTCCGATGTTTTGCGCCCGACATCGTTCCGCGACCCGCGGCTTGCGAGATTTTAATTGCGGCCGGAACGACTGTGCCGGTTTCTTTTTTGTCATAAATGCTCTTACATACAGCGACGTTCATTTCACTCGGAGATTGTGCTATTTTCTCAGAGATTTTATTTATTTTGGCGGCGAACCGCAGAGAAATGGATCCGGAGTGAACGAATCCGCGAATTATCCGTGTTTCTCCATTATCTGTACAACCTTTACCAGTCATTAGCGCGGAAAATCTGGAGTTTTTTGCCTTCACGTTCTTTCTTCGGACCTTTTGCCAATTAAACTCATACTTCTGCTTTCTACAAAGGCTCTTCTTCCTTCCAACGTTTTGGTCACAGATTGGAAAATTTTTCCCAGCCGCTCTGGAATTAAAATTGTAACCAATGCCACTTTTAATTGGTCCAACGCCTGTACAAATATTTATGACGGTCGTGCACGAATGCTCGCACATTGCTCGCTATCTGCTCTGCAAACGGCTACCAAATGGTTTCTCACGCTGCCGGCCGGGCATCGTAAATCTCTGCGTCTCATTTCGGAGCAGATCAAATGCCGAAATGCCGCCCGTCGTCTTTGGCAGCGGACGCTAAAAGACGAAGACAAGGCGCGTTATAGTCGTCTCTGCAATGCTGTTAAGAAAGAGGTCCGGTGTTTCTCTCAAACTCAGCGGGAGGACCACATCGCGAATTTGCAATTTGATGATCTTTCCTTCTGGAAGACATCATTGAAACGAACCAATAAAAATCGGCTTCCACCGCTTCGCGTTGACGGTGATGTCATTTTCGATCCGCGTCGGAAGGCCGAAATCCAAGCTGATCACCTGCAGTCAGTAATGGCTGCAGATCTTAATCCTTCTCCAATGGATATAAATGTTAACGCTTTCTTTTTCACTTTTCCTTCTGAACCTTTGGACCCAAATCCTTTGACTTCTGCATTCGTAATTTCCTCCCTTCAAACTTCATTGCCGGTGCATTAAGTGCCCGGCATTGACCCCACACCAAACATGTCACTATAATTTGCCTCCCATGTTCCTAAATTTCTTATTCTCCTTGCCGACCTCATTAATCACACCTTTCATCTATCTCGTTTCCTATCATCATGGAAAGCCGGCAAGGTTATCCTTATTCCTAAGCAAGGGAAAGATCCGTCGGACCCTGGTAATTTCCGTCCGATTACCCTATTATACCCAATGTCTCGAAAATCTTTCAATGTCTCCTTCTGAACCGTTTGCAATGGGGATCGGGTTGGTGTGGTGGCTAGAGTACTGGCCTCCCGAGGGCCCGGGTTCGATTCCTGGCAGTGGCAGATTTATCAGTGGAAAAACGACCCCTACTTGAGTGCCTAGTGGAGGGCATTTCAAGTTCAGTACTCCGTCCGTCAGATAGGATGTTAAGCCGCGGTCCTCTTGGCGCCTTTCGTTAAGAGTAGGCTAATGCCGACGTCAGGTTTCTCTCCACCCTTCCTCCATTCCCTGAAAACTCCTACCATTACCCAATCATTCACCTATCCTAAATGGCGCAAATGACCTCAGCTGTCGGTCGCCTCACCTAAATAACAAATAAACAAAACCGTTTGCAGTATCATGTCATTTCTCACAATATCCTCCGCTCTGAACAGCCCTGATTTCGTACTAAGTAAGGATTGCAATCCCGGAGAAATTTTTCAATCCCGGGATTACAGGATTGTGTTTTCCTCAATCCCGAGATCCATGGGTTAAACTAAAATATCACATGCACATATGAGAAATTACACACATTTAAGAAACATTGAATAAAATGAAAGTTAAAACTATTATTTAACAACGCCAAAGAAACTTTAGAAACAGGCGCGTGTTTCTTCACTGGTGATGATTCTGAAGCATTGAAACCCGGGTCGTGCGTTTGTTTTACTTTGTCTGTGTTTTTTTTATCTTCGGTATTAAAATTGGAAAATCTCACACAGTTACCAAAGAATATGCTTAATTAAAGCATAATACAATACATTTTTGCTTGGGAGATAAATTAAAATAAGGCATCATTAGCAATAGCGATTGTTCTTAAATTGAAAGAAATTGTATAATTAGGTTATCCTACATGAAAAGTGACTTACAATTTTTTTTAAACATGCCCTTATAAAAACAAAGATTTTCTATTGTCTTGCCTTCATTCTTGACCTATATTTATTACAAAGCATACCCGCTGATGAAAAAGCCCTTTCTGGCTCAATGCCAGTGGGAGTAATAGCTGGTATGTGCTCGTAAATAATTTGTAGATTTTCTTCTCTCCGTCCACTTTCACTGATATTCTCTTGATCTTGAACGCTTGATGATTTTAGGTCATTTGAACTGTATCTAGGAAGATATTGTTTAGACCAAGGTTTATTAAGAACTTTTACAATACCACAGATTTCAAGGAAACACGACCCGGGTTTCAGCGAATGATCGCCATCATCTTAATAAACCTTGGTGTAATGGAATACCACAGAGTTACTTCACAACGTATTTTATTGATATTGTTTAGGAGGAATCAAAGATTGGATAAAGACCGAACCAAGTTTCTTCTTTAGATCATCCGAACACAGTGAACCACTCTCTGAACATTTGGCAGCTGACTCTCTCTCACTATGCAAGCCATCAATGCATCAACTTTTTGATGCTAAAGAAGCTCGTTCTTCTTCAATGCTCTTTGCCTCAAATGTTTTAGTGGTATTATAGTAATGAAAGCTAGGCAAGTTATCTTTGACAAATTTTTTACGTTCGCCACATATACATCTACATAATATCCCAGGACTTAAACCCAACGTGACGTCCACGTAAGCGGCGGCTGATCTTGGCAGGATACACGTAAATTTCCGTAATTTTTTCCTTAGATAAAAAGATCTCCACGGGCAGGATGAGAGGGTCTTGCGGGCCGCATCTGGCCCGCGGGACGTAGTTTGGAGACCTCTGCTCTAAAATACTTTTGCCACTACCACCCATCAAAATTGGCTTGATGAATAAATCCGCTACAGCCTTATGCACGGACAGTAAATGCATTCAATATCTTAGTGTTTAGTTTCCATCGATCATGTCTGGAAAAAGACCCACAAATTAGAAAATTAACGACGGGTAGCATATTCAAGAAAACCATGAGTGAGTGCAAATTGTGTGAATTAAGTTCACTCAGAAATGTGGTTCAAAGTTTTTTAGGGAGCATGAACGTAGCAAATCGCTCCATTTCATTTGAGAGAATGTTGGAATCCTATTAACTGTATTGTTGCAACATGAACGTCAAAGTTCACTTTCTTCATGGCCACATAAATTAATTTCCTGGTATTCTTGGTATTTTAACGGAAAAACAGGATGAGTTCTTCCAACGGGATGTTAAAATGATCGAAAACAGATACGATGGAATGTGGATGGTGCATCCATACCTATATTGTTGGACAATGCGGAGTGTTTATGGATGCTGAAAGGAGACCACGGACGAACATCAATGTCAATCCATGCAGAGGAGTGTCAGGGGGAGTGCAGTAGTAAATTTTGGTAGTCTGCTTTTAAATATGTATTTACCATATTTACTCGAGTAAGCCACCCAACTTTTCTCTTCAAATTCCTATCGTTTGCATCACACATTTTTCCCCAATTCCTATTCCTTGATTTTTTACCCATTGCTATTTCTTTAAATTTTATCAGAGAATGTGCTTTGAGGCTCAAGCAAAAAGCTCATGGTGCAAGAGCAAAAAATTTAGTTTTTTTTAAAAGAAAATATTTTTATCCACGCGAAACTGCCCAGAAATATGGTCAGACGGGATACAAACAGGGCCGGCCCGAGAGGATTTTTCCACACAAGCGGGATAGCGTTTGGCGCCCCAAGCAGCTTTTTTGACTCCCCTCGCAAATAATTGTTTTTGTTGTTTTTTTACGATATAAATAGGACTTCCAAGCCTTAAAATAATAAACTCTTATTCACACATTATGGACATGGATAATTTCTTCATTTAAATAAAATATTTCGAAGACATTCCACTGTAATTTTATTTAATTATTCAATGGGCTACTGCCCTTTTTAAATTTTTTACAGAATAGAAGCAAACGCACAAGGAACTACTTTAATCATTTGAATACATTCAAAATATTGAAAAGAGATGTTTTAATTCTAATTAATAAAGTTATAGGCAAGTAGAGAGTAATGATAGTGAGTTAAAAGATTAAATTACTTTTTAATAAATTATAAATGAAACAAAGTAATACAATAGCTTATACATTTGTTGACATTTTTATCGTGTATATACTAATTATTGTTCCTATGAGTAAAAAAATTATACTGAAATTTTCTATCCTTTAAATTCGCAAAATCTTTAAAAATAGAATGTGTCAATTAACTTCAAAGTGTCACTTTTAATGGCTAATGTTGACAGCCCAGTCAATCGCCCTTGAGAAAGTGCTGATCTAAGGCATGTCTTTATCAACTTCAATTTTTAAATACTTGCCAGTAGCTACAGATAAAGGTACGGTCAAGAGGATTCGCAAAATTACAAAAGTATTGGGAAAAATGTCAACAAAATTAGTTTTTGTAATATAAGATAATAAGCTTGGTGGAGAAGATTCAGCAGGAAGAATGGGCGCTAACAACAAAAGTTCGTCGCATAGTTCTTTCCCAACGATTTAATATTCATCACCATCACTTAGGACATCCTGAAGCATCCATTGTCAAAACAAGAGTATTGGATCCATCAACATTATCATTTGGTTCGGCACGTTCTGACATCCCAATCAAGTCACTGACACGTAAGCTGACACGCTTTGGCGCCCCTCTCAGCTTAGCGCCCCAAGCGATCGCTTGTGTCGCTTGGGCCAAAAACCGGCCCTGGATACAAGGGTAAGCTAGAGGGCTTGCACGAGTAAATACGGTATGTTTATCTATATCTTACACATTCATTCCATCGCTACAGAGAGCATTTACACATGTTTCAAGCGTTGTCACATAGCATTGGCATAAAAAATTACATATTTTTAATCTTTCACATTTTCCTTGGTTGTTATTCAGGGGAGGCGACCGACAACTGAAGTAATTTGCGCCATTTAGGATAGGTGGGTAACTAGGTAATGGTAGGAGTTTTCAGGGAACGGAGGAAGGGTGGAGAGAAACCTGGCGTCGGCATTAGCCTACTTAACGAAAGGCGCCTAAAGGACAACGGCTTAACGTCCCATCCCACGGACGGAGTACTGAACTTGAAATGCCCTCCACTAGGCACTCAAGTGGGGACCGGTTTTCCACTGAAACATACGCCACTGCCGGGAATCGAACATGGGCCCTCGGGATGGGAGGTCAGTACTCTAGTCACCACACCAACCCGATCCCCTCACATTTTTCGGGATGTGGAGTAAAACCAGACGTGATACAGAATTTTGAATGTTATATTTGGAATCTGAGGAAAACATCCATTCCAATACTCTTCTTCATATAAAAACAACAAAACCGTGTATATTAGACTTTTCAAACTAAGGTTTCAAAGATTTAACGTCCCAGCGGACAGCCCTGGTGAAAATAAACCGTGACAGACAGTGTGACAACAATATGTTGCACACTGTGTCATTGTAAAAGTCAAGGTGTATGCACACTGTGAGCACAGTGTGCTCCCTTTAAAGCGTGATGGACAGTGTGACCACAATGTGCTGCACACTGTACAAGGGTATAAGTCACAGTGTACGCACACTGTGCTCCCTCAAAAGCATGAGGGACAGTGAGACCACAATGTGCTGCACACTGTACGTGGGTATTAGTCACAGTGTACGCACACTGTGCTCCCTTAAAAGCGTGATGTACAGTGTGACTACAATGTGCTAACTAAAAGGAGAACTACTGTGGTATTTTTTGTCACTTTCTATCCTTTCTTGTGTTTAGTATGATGTTTTTGCATAGAATTGAAATACCCTAATTATAAATCAATGGAAGTGTAGTGAATATAATCATTAAATACTCTGTTAAAAATTCCCCATTGCATGACCTTATAGGGAATTGGCATTGGGAAAACAAAAGCTCTATGGTGAATTTCATTTCCCTTAAGGGAATTTCATGTCCCTATAAGGAATTTCATTTCCCTATAGGTGTCACAATAGGGAATGCCATTCCCTGTAAGGAATTCCATGTCCATATAGGGATTTTCTATAGGGAATTTTTAACAGGGATATATGAATTATAATCATAAGAAATAAATTTTAAACTAATATTTTCATTATCTTATGACAAAAATTTGCTGCCTACATTATGCAATGGTCAAAGTTTTGATGACATAAAAATACATGCAAAAAAGAGAGTATCATGGAAGTTTTGTTTGATTTGATATACTAATGGTGCCGAGGTTACAGTGTACCTCATACCGCTCTTGGTGTATTGGGCTCTTTGGTAACATAGAGTACAACCAAATAGCCATTAAACTGGCTCATATTTAATATTTTACACCGATCAACTGAGTCCACGCAGCAACACAATGGTATAGCCTTGCTGTTAATTTGGTTTCCATGCAAAAACCAATTAATACCTTCTGTAGAAAGTTTATTAGCCTCTTCAACAAATGGTTGTAGGAATATGTTCATATTGGGATCCTTTTTTTCAACATAAATACCCACCAAAAGCATGTATTTTGATGTAAGCTTAGGGGGAAGTTCATTGATGGTCACATATATAGGCCACATTGATTGTTTTGATGATTTTCCCAATGGAATTGCATCTGTGTTGAATGTGTAGGACATGTTATACTTTTCCCAGAGTAACAATCCTAAGACAAAATATTTTCGGTATGCATCTCCATCATATATGACCTCCAATGCTGTACCATTACATTTTTTCCGTTCGAATCTCCAAGTAAGCGCTCCAACAAATCCTTCATCTCCCAGTAGACCCTTGACTTGTTCTGCCAACCCTAGTGACATAAAAAATGTTGTCCTCTCAGTTGGGGCAGTGTGGCCGCAAACACATTCTGTTACACTCTTTTCTTTAATATCTTGTTTCCTTCCAAGGTATTGCTCACAAGATGGGCAATAAATGTGATATGTGTTTATTCCCTTTCCTGCATCCATATATTTAAAGAAGAAGTATTTGCTTGATTGTAAAATTTCATTTCCCTTCCGAAGAGCATAATAACTATGCATAAAATATCTATCATAGCGGAACAACTTAGAGAATGGGGAAATCCGAGAGCAAAGGTCATGAGAAGAGCCTCTCCCTCAGTAGTTTGTGTACAACCACAAAGTGCAGCATTTAGTATTGGTGTTTGCACGTTGTTTACATTTTCTGCAATCGGTGTATCATCACTAACACGGGTATTTCCCCGTCCAGTTGAATGATATCATCTACGTATCCACTATTACCCGTATCACTAGAAAAGTCTTCAATCTGGAAGGAAACGATAGCATTATTGATTTTTCCTAAATCATAGTAGGAGGAAATAAGTGGCACTTATTAACATGTGGAATGTATGTTTCCATTGAAATAATATTAATCATTGAACACGACAGTTGTTACTTTCTACTTGTAGAGGAACAAAGAAATTGGATATGAAATGGTGGAAATACCATTATCATAAAAGTATTTAAGCAATATGCTAATGTGCATGATAGCTCGTACCAAATTTAGGTTTATTTTCACTCCTCGTCGATCAAAGAGATGTCAGTGAAATTATTGGTAAAAACTGGTTTCTCATGTCACACATCTGTATAATTTAGATTTTTCTGAAGTTATGCCAAGAAATAACAATTTCTAAACTTTTTAAAATAGTCCACTCTGGATAATGATAGTGGCATATTTTAATTCATTTTTTGATGACTCATCTCTTTTTAGGAAAAATTACTTGATTTTCTCGTAAACTATCAGCCTAGGTTAGAATAAATGCCAAATCGTCTCAGCTGTATGAGCACCCGGGGGGGAGGGGGTAATCAGTATTCAATGGCCCATATGTATGAACTATTACACTTAGCAGGTCTGGTCCTATGCATTTTTCACATGCAAGCGGACTATGCTTTCGAAGGACCCCCAGAAATGCTCCGAGGAGGTTGGTTGGTTGTTTTCTCAACGAGAAAAATTTGACAATTGCCAATATTTTATCGATTGTTCATTATTGTTCAATTGTTCATTTATGAAGGCCCAATTGATAGAAATTTAGGAATCTTTTTGTCTTTTAATATTCTTAGGCGTATAAGATACGAGTTAGTTTTTGTTGAGATGGTAAAAAGCTGCTGGCGCAGCGAGTTTAAACATACAAAGTGTTGTAATATAAGTGATTAATGCGCCGTCACTGCCACCTCGCCAAGGATGTTTTGTCGAATAGTATTACCTACATCTCAGAGAGAAGACAAAATTTTCAATAAACCACATAAAAACTTTATTCCGACCCGGGTTTCGTTGGCACTACAACATCGTCAGGTGAAAAATAACATCAATAGTGCGCTTATATGTGTAATATGCGGGGATGTGAGGAGTGGGGAAGTGGTAGGCGGGAGAAGGGGGGGCGAGCAGTGGAAAGCCTATTGGAGGAGGAAAGACACGTGAATGGGAGGGCAAGAGTGCCGGGGGTAGAGTATGAGGAGAAGCTGAGGGATGGGGGGTCATAAACACATCAACTGGCGGAAACACAGAATTTTGAAAAGTTTCATAGTGGAAAGGGTTTTCGCACTTCGGATCCTGAAAGCATTGTCACGGTTTCAACTAAGGTGCCACGTGGTGCGACTTGTTGTCACAGGGGAAACAAAGGGTCGAGGTCCCGGGGCTGGAAGGGACCTCATCACTGACTATAGTCGATCTCTTGCTGCATATGGTCTCCGTGTGGGCGGATTTCGGAGTGGGCGCCGGTCATCTAAGTCCTCGAAGACGGTGGAGGGTGGCTGGTGGAGGCCGATTTGGTCTCGAAGCGTGAAGCGTAGTATACAAAACAGGGGGGGAGTAGTGGCGTAGGGGGTCACTGTAGGAAACTGATGGAGAGAAGAGGAGAACTGGTGTTGAACACATGATCGTTGAGGAGGGAAATCTTCTTCTTCTGTCGTTCTATTATTTCAATTTGTTGTAGGGCGTCTAACTTCCTTCCTTTGGTTTGAATATGAAGCACTTTCGCCTCGTAATCACAATTGTGGTTCTTTTTTTAATAAGTGTTTCGCCACCATGGAGTAGGAGTTGCCTTGGATCGTGCATTGTCTGCGTTCCTTTGATCTTGTTTTGAAATCTCTACCCGTCTGGCCGATGTAGCTGGCACCGCATTCACAAGTGATCTCATAGACTCCGATCTTTCTAGGCTTATGTTGTATTTGTTCCTTCAGAGAATTTTCTTCAGGGCGGTGGGGTTGAAGTATGATATCCTGTATCGGTCTTTGGGAATATGGTTAGCTATTCTGAGTGAAAGTTGATTTTGGAATGGAATTTTTCCCCGCCTGCGACCATTTGGCTGATCTGTAAAGAGGGAGGTGCTTGAATAAATTGCTTGTTTACGTAGTTTCTTCGTGAGCAAGGAATCGATAATGAAGTGTGATATCCTGTATCGGTCTTTGGGAATATGGTTAGCTCTTCTGAGTGAAAGTTGATTTAGGAATGGAATTTTTCCCCACCTACGTCCATTTGGCTGATCTGTCGAGAGGGAGGTGCTTGAATAAATTGCTTGTTTACGTAGTTTCTTCGTGAGCATGGAATCGATAATCTTCTCACTACATCCATTATTGACTGCGATTGTCTTTATAGTTATCAGTTCACGGTGGTAGTGGTGGTTGGTCATTGGGATATTTGTCAGTCTGTGGAGCATGGAATGGAAGGCAGCTAATTTGTGGGACATGGGGTGGCAAGAGTCTGACGGGATCACTTGGTTGGTGTAGGTGGGTTTTCTGTAAATAGAAAATGAATGTTTTTGGTCGCTGATATCAATGGATAAATCTAAAACGTTGAGTGTGCTGCCGACCGCTGATTCATTAGTGAAGTTAATAGCCTTATGCATTGAATTTAGAAACTTGAGGAGGATATCTAACTGTCTTTCTGTCGTGATATCGAGCCTGACCAACAACTTAGAATTTCGTCCACGTATCTACACCAATATAGCACATGATTGATATTGTGGTTCTCGGAACTAAATATTTTGGCTTCTAGATTATCCATGAAAATTTCTGATATTAGGGGGAACAGTGGAGATCCCATTGACAATCCGGACTTTTGTTGATAGAAATTATCATTGAAAAGGAAATAATTTTGGTTCACACACAGTTCCATTAATTTATACAATTCTTCTCCCATTTGCGGTTGAGTATTCTGTGTTTCCGCCAATATTTCTATTCAAAATTCTGTGTTTCCGCCAGTTGAAGTGTTTATGATACCCCAATTCCCTCAGCTTCGCCTCATACTCTACCCCCGGCACTCTTGCCCTCCCATTCACGTGTCTTTCCCCTGCCCTCCAAAAGGCTTTACACCGTTCGCCCCCCTTCTCCCGCCTACCACTTCCCCACTCCTCACATCCCCGCATATTACATATATAAGCGCACTATTGATGATATTTGTCACCTGACGATGTTGCAGTGCCAACGAAACCCGGGTCGGAATAAAGTTTTTATGTGGTAAATTGCAAATTCTGTCTTCTTTCTGATATGTTCGAATACCACGCAATATCGCCAGAATCTACGGATTTCATTACCTACATCATTTGATGGTAATAATAATAATAATTTCTGTAATGATCACAGGTGCCCCCAATTACGATCATTGTAATATATATGGACAACACATTTAAAAACACCCATGCCCTGGAAGGTTGAGTTTTACCCAGGCGGGACTCGAGCCCGCGACCTTCGGAATGGCAGGCGAGGACTTACCCCGCCGCCACCGAGGCCGGCATCGACGTGGTATCGACGTTGGACTAAATAAAATTATACCAAGTTCTCATAGCCATTATACCATGTTACTTTTGCGAAGAATCGTGATATATAATTCATTGAGAGTCATTCGATTTTGCCTTGATAAATACAGCTTATTTATATATTATGAAAATTATAGT
The DNA here is from genome assembly GCA_933228895.1 of Platycnemis pennipes. Taxonomy (NCBI): domain Eukaryota; kingdom Metazoa; phylum Arthropoda; class Insecta; order Odonata; family Platycnemididae; genus Platycnemis; species Platycnemis pennipes. Next base: position 50,682,532 of record OW121846.1, read on the forward strand.
TTTTAAGGACTTTCAAAAACTATCATCATCTTATTTCAATGACAACTAAATTATTTTTTTCCGAATTTCATATAATTCCCTGGAATAAGCTTTATTCTTCACCACAGCAGTAGGTATTGTGGTCGACTGCCATCGTTTTTATTGCTGAATCTAATAGATTTTGCAAAATAAAAGGCCTTATATTTTCCGTTTTTCGATCAGTCAATCAGTTCGCGACTTATAAGCGACGAAAAAGTTGTGTTCCATGGCCGTTTCACACGGTACTTGACCCAGCACAAGACCTAGTTTGCTGGCCGCTATTTGATTTTGAGGACTGAATCCAGCATGATTGGAACTGTCCTGGGAGGTTTCACAAGATCGTTGACCTTTTGCTTGCCAGTAAGCGGTTATTCCATGTGATTACATTATTTTTAAAAAATGAAGTTCGAACAGCGTCTGTGACGTGACTTCCATTGGACGATGTAATGGGTCTTACTGGAAATGTACCGCATCAAGTACGAAATCCAGCAGCTCAGCGAGTGTACTAGCGAGCAAGCTTGCTAGCCAGCATACTAGTTCTATTCAAACATTACCAGAAAACTAGCATACTTGCTACTATTCTCTACCTTGTGTTGGATCTATTACCGTTTGAAAAGGGCTTAACTCTTAAGGGAGTCTGACATTGTTGAAGGCAAGACCACTTATATAACCTTTTGCAATATGAAACTTTTACATGTGCAGCAATAAGCATAATATTTAGATTCCGTTATTTTCACTCACTGCGAAACTTCGATACTTATAAAAATAACTTTGTGAATTAACAAACCATTTCTTTCTGAGTATTCAGAGTGACTCTCTTTAAAATAATGTTCAGCAAATGGCAAACGAATATATTTCGTTATAAGTCATTGTATCATTTCAGTGAAAACATTCCAGACGTCAAAAATAGACCAGCTGCAATGCCGGACCCGTAGTCCGGCAAAATCCCTAATCCGGCATCACTTCGGTCCCAACTGTGCCGGATTAAAGATGCTCAGCTGTATGTGCAAAATAGCAACTTCGGTACCGAGTCTAGGCCACAATGACATTGTAATTGAAATTGCATAATTTAAACTCACATCTGTTCAAAATTAATCCATAACCATATAGTTATTTCCTAAATTACCGTTGATAGGTGATCTTCGGTTTCATCATAGCTTTCAAACAGCAAAGAAACTGTATTATTACCTCCTTAGCTAAGATCGCAGGAGAAGGTAACATTTCGTTATCAGACGACACATTGGACTGAAAAATAAAAGAAAAAATACATCATTCTACTTATTGCATCTAAATTAAGCAGAAATTTTTTTATGCAATGCTATGCTATAAATCCAGGATTTTATTTTCAATAATTTTTATTTTTATTACAGTAGAAATGAGACTGACATTAAACCGCAGCGTAAATACTTTGAAATACTTACCTCAATAGCATGACGTTTGCCATTTGCCATCCAACGATAACGTGTAGATTTCGGAATTTCTTCTCCGTTGAACAGCCACCGTTTGTATTTCGGAGCCATCGGTATCCAATGTCAAAAATGTGTAAATGCACTAATTATCGCAAACTGATATTTATTATTTGCAAATACCAATATCACTTCAACAAAATGATCTCCAGGCGTTGTAATCAAGATTCACGATACGGATGCTTAAGGCGAATGGTGAGTGGCCTATGGTGTGAATCTCCCCTGCCAAGATGGAACCACAGTCGATGACTGTCAGCGCTCCATGACACTAACTAAGTGACCTGACGATTCCCAAATATGGCCTTGGTCTCCCCTCGGACACCGGCTGCACCCTCCCCTACATCGCCCATACCCTTGCCCCACTCCTAACATTGCAACATCGCAGCAGTTTTACAATGTCTCGCTCGGACTGCGTCTAGCCAGAATATCTCGCCTCGGCTGCCTCTGGCGTGAACCGGCAACCCACCCACCCTTTTTCTTTTCTGTGGGAGGGAACTGGGAAGCCGTCGCAAGCATTGGTCATTATTCTTTATTCATCGTTTTCTGCAATATATTTTTCACTATTTGTATCGGAAGAAGACTGCATGATGACTGGCGAAAAGATAGTCCTAAAAATAGAGCAATGCGGCGAAAGCCTCGAATCCCAAGGATGTTCATCAGAAGCCACTGGGTAGCCTCGAAAACAATCCACATCGCTCTTACTAAATGAAAAATATTCTACAGCACCTGGTAAGGTAGGAAATAAGACGAGTTCAAGAGGTCGGCAGGAGAGAAATTAGGAATTTTCTTTCCAGCAGCGCATCACACATCACCATTGCTATGATAACATTTATCATAGTTTTTTAACAGACTAAAGGTAGGATTTCACAAAGCATCTCCATTCACTGTCAACCCCCTCATCTCGGCGTATTTTTTTTGCATCCGCACCACTTTCCAACACCCCTCATCTGACATGCTTCACAACCCTCTTCTCCTTTTTCCAAGCATTCCACCCTCAAGAGCTATCTTCAACATCCTCTCGTCACCTATTACCTACTCGCCCCAGTGACATGCTTTGTCTTATCCTGATTTCCAAATATCTTCCCTCCCCCAATGTCCACTGAATCCGCTTTAATTTTCTTTTCGCTCCATCCTACGAAGATGACGGCACGAAAGATGTCTGAATCACTTTTCAGGTGGCGAGCCTGAATGGTATGTTATAACATACTAATGTGTGCTAAATACTTGCTTCTATCTTCTATACTGAAGTGTCATACGTTAAGTTACTTCAGGACGGATTTCAAAAAGGAGTCCGTGTTCTGTTCCCTCTGTAAAAGAGCGCAGCTTATTCTAGGCAAAATTGGAATAAAATACTAATCAACAGAGTAAAAAAGGCTTCAGGTGGGCATTCCTTGATATCAAATCGGCTGTAACAGAACTCGAGTGACATGCAGAATAGTAAAACGGGTAGTAGAGAGTAGAGTGATAGGAGCAAAGTTCTCACGCGGATCATATTCCGGCCAGAATAATTGGACCCGATGGAATATTACGCCCTGCATTCGATGCTTGCAGAAACCCCTTGACCTGCTTAGAAGGGGCTGCGGGGCATATGTTCTGCTCGTAGCAAAATTCAATAAAAAACTTTCACAACTAATTACTGTCAGGAGTAAAACCTGGATGTTTTCACATAAAAGCTTGGCCAGTAACAGCAGCAGAATAGAGAACATTGGAAGCGATGGAAATGAGTGGTGTTGTAGAAGATTAATGAAGATCAAACGTACAGACTGAAATACGAATAAAGAAGTTGTACGAAGAGTTGGGGAAAGACGTTTTCTGTAGATGATTTGCATTAGGAGATAATCTCATCGGACATACTATAATAATAATAATAATAATAAAAGGTCTTTATTGGGGCGAGATTGAGACAAAACTGTCCCTTCTGCCATCTAACCCCTCGTCAAAATAAATATATAAAAGAAATAGTGGTCAATACTTAAAACAATTACAATCTGAGGTCAAAAAAAAAAATGATCTATCCTTGGCCTTCCGTGGTAATTCTATCCGTCTACTATTCCTTCAATGATTGTCATCAGGAGGCTGTTATGCCTCCTACTATGAGGCATAACAGCCTCCTGATGACAATCATTGAAGGAATAGTAGACGGATAGAATTACCACGGAAGGCCAAGGATAGATCATCGTGAGCAAATAAATGGATACGCTAAGGTAAGAAAGATGAGGGAGTAAAGAGGTTCGTTGAGAAGAGTGCAGATTGTAGAGCTACAGCATAGGTACCAATTTTCGGATTGATGGCTGCTAATGACTTAGGAGTAATTCGGTGCATTAACATGAATTTCCTATTCTTGAGCCAACATTGCCGGTTGTATCATGTAATTGAAAGTTTAAACATTTTATAGATGGCAATAATAAATGTACTTTAACACTATTCAAACTTTTATTTCCGGTTCTCTTATTTCCATAGATCGGAAAAGTCGGGGGTCAATTATTTCGGGAAGCAAAGCTTTATTATACAATTAAAGAAATTTGTTCTCCATGCGATTCTTCCAGAATTCACCATTCCGGAAGATTATTTGGATTTTGCAGTCCATAGGAGCTTCCACACCATAAAATTACAAAAGGAATATCGGGAAACATGTAATTGTCCCTGAATTTCGTAGTAATAATTATGGTTTAAAACCATTGGTTTTCTTGAGTTTAAGATCCTCATCCAAGCAAAAACACTTTATTTCCTCAGCTGCCTGTTTTAATGTCATATGTTCCGATGATATTGGACATTTTACTTCAATGATGCTGCATCAATTGTTTTTCCATCAGGCGAGGCTGCTAGGAAACAGTGTCCGGGATCAACAAAAAGGCCACATGGAAACTCTGCTACCCGTTAACTCCTCATATTTCTTAATCGCATAAATTCATTTAGGCTACCGTATCTCATTGTATCATTTTCAGATGACTGGGCATAAAACTTTTCTTTTCTTTGTCTTTTCACAAGTGATTTTCCCTTCTCCTACAAATAACACCAAAATTTGATTACGTCAATCTATTCTGTCTTTCATCAAACCATTGCTCACATTCGGTTTGGACCCGCGTCTCTCTCTCTAGAGCTTCTATTGACCCCTCAACCGTCAATTTCTTTATCAGCTCTTCGATTTCTACATCCATTTCCTATTGGTCCATGTCCAATTTCTGACAGAACTCTCCATAATCCTTAGTTTCTTTTGCCTCATAAATTTCCCTAACTTTCCTCTTAGGCTTTTTTGCAAGACACCTCCTAGTTGACTGTTAGCGTTTAGGCCTTCGCTCGCCAAGTCTGTGTATACTTTTGAAAGGGCTTCTTCCACATATCATTTTCTACGCAGAATAATTCCACCCTGGTCCCAGCTGAAAATCAAGCCCCTGCACCCTGCACACGATGAGCATACAAACTACTTTTTCCGCGGTTCACTTGCTTGCCTCCCATAAACTTAGCCACTAACGACAAAATTCTCCGCCAGATTACTAGTGTCAATCATGGCTAGCATAATTGATTTCCATACCTAGGGTTTTAATAATTCGTTGACTCTTTCCAGGGCACCCATCTCCTTGTCGTTGAAAATGTTTTCCCTCCCCTCCTGATCATTGCAGTTATATACTTTGCAATTCGAGTGCTGTTGAATACGCGAAGCGGCCCGTTTTTTAGATCCTCAACTTAAAAAAACCCTATATATATAGTGAGTTGCAGCCATATTTTTCTTTTACTTTCTTTTGTTAGAAATAGTTTCAATTCAGGGTGTTCATCCAGAATTTTGAAGATGGATTTTGTATAACATGTAACCTCGTGACTAGAACAATCACTTTTCTTAACCAGTTTCCCACATGGAACGGATTCACGCACCTTTTCAAAAGCACTCGAATCACCACTGCCTACGAGGAAATGGTATTGAAAGAAAAGTAATTGCATCTCCTCGCTCTATCGAAATGCCTGAACAGACATGTCAGCTTCCATGCCACGTGATGATCCACTTATGGTGACCAACAACTATATTTGAAGAAAATAAGGGAGATTTCCATATTCTTGACCAAAAATAAGGGAGATTTAGAACACGGCAAAATTTCATAACAAAAAAGAAAAAAACTATGCACTTCTTGTAAACAAAATTAAAAAGAACTTTATTTTATACTTTGAGAAGGCCTAAATATATTTTGCCGCAGATTTTGCTTCATAAAATAGTTTGCCATCACTTTTTTTTAGTGTTATTAGATTTAAAATTCAATTTACATTTTGTTATGATTACCGGGGGTTTTACTAATTATATAATTAGTAATTACAAAAAAAAACAAAAATAATGCAGGAATATAGGACGTGGCGATTCCAGGCTGAAGATAACTCTCTCAGAAAGTACCACGGTTTACTCATCGGATTTAATTGGAACAAACATTGCGTCTCTTGCAATGTAAAATAATATCGCTAACAATTAAATGACTTTTAGAAAAGTGACGGCTACATTTTCGCATTCGTATGTTAAGATGAAACTGATGAAACCACTGTCTAAACATACTGTGGTGAAACAGTCAAATCAGCCATGGACAACAATTATACTTAAATCTTAAATGTTTAATCTGTTCCGGTGAGGCTAGGTCATTAGCAGAAACACGTATTTTTCTGAGAATCGGTTTGATGAAAACAAAAAAACGTACAAAATCTGAAGAATTGGTTCATTGTAGTCGTCCTCAACCAAATAATTACTTCGCTTGCCATTTCCTGAGACTCCCGGCAGACCTTTTCTTTCGTTTTGCAGATGAGAATAGACCACGTCTTTCTTACTTCGAGGATGGCCCTTTCTGGCAGTTTACATGATAATCTTTTTTTCAGAGATAATTTAAATCGAAGAAATTGATTGTAAATTATTTCTTGACTCACTGAATGTAGAAAAATTTCTTGAAAGATTTACGCAAATATTAGGCAATTGGAAATAGCTCTCGATACGAAAAGTCGAGACGGACTGAGAGCAACGAAGAGGGACGCATAACCTTGCGACACCCTGCGCGCTGTCCTCTTCTCAGCAAAAACACAAGGTTGCAAGATTTGTCTTTCGTTCGTCCCTCCCCTTAAACGCCTCCAGCAGCCCTCATCCCTCCAGCGGCATCTCTCCCTCCCCTCCCTCATCGCTCCTCGGGTGCTTCGTAATGGTTCCCTGATTTCGCCGCAAGTGACGCTCCTAGCAGCGCGTTTTTAGCGACTTCTAATTATTCTAATTACTAGTTATTACCTTCTCGTAATATTATTTAGAAAATTGGAATTGATTAGTGAAGAAACTCGAAAACTTCGTAGTTTTTCGATTTTTATAAATAACAACGCATTCTGCCATTTTGGTAATTTTTTATCATGTTTTTTAATTTTTTGCAAAATGTAAAAAGCAAAAAAGAATTTCATTGGCCAAAAAAAGTTGATGGTGAAAGATTCCTGTCGATAACTTTATTTGCCTAGCTGCGAGAAGAAAAACCGTTTCAGGGGCAGTCACCATTGGCCTTAAGCCAAACAATGACGTCACCGAGTATCATTATACCAATGTTGCCATAGTTACCGGAGTAGCTACAGTCAATATAAATGGAGGCTAATAGAGAGAATTGGTGGGCCGCTGTTATATATAATGATGGAAAACGCGAAAATGTTCCAATTAAAAACATTGAAAATTTTTCACCAAAAACCTTAAAGAGTACTACGTTCATCGGGAGGTCAAGGTGAGATCCATTGCGTGGAAGACGGAGGGGGGACGGATAAACATAGGTTTTGTGCAACGAATCGGGGGTAAGTAATTTTATATTACCTTTTAAATTTGTGGTAATTTTGCATGCGAATTAGTTAGGATATCCGGTGCAGAAATGAATGATTACTCGTTTACAGAATTTCTAAAAGAATTGGAGGAATCATTAAATTCCAAGCGCCCTCAAAGGCTCAGGAAGAGACACGACTTGACCGATGACGCAGTAAGTACCTCGGAGGGAGATAGGGAAGAATCCTCTGGACCAAGTGCAATCGTGAGTAACATATCTGGAAATTCTCTTTGAAGCATTAAGAGCTATTGCATGTAAATTATTTCCATTAGTCGATAAACCTTAAGAGCTGCGATTGACAAATGGGAATTTTATTAAAGGATGGGAAAGTTTTTGACTGGAAGATGTTATCTTCCGGGTATTTCACCTCTGCGATGGTCCCTTTTTTTGGGAAAACAGGTTCGACTGCGTTGCATTCGGCTTATTCGAATAAATAATTCGTGGAGTAAAGCCTGGAAACCCTCATTAATCCATTACAGTAATCTACCAGGAATGATATTTCATGAATGAAGTCATAGAAAATCAAAGATATTTTAACTCGTGCAGGTTTTCAACCATTTCTTCTCAAAAATTCCGTGACACCCGCATAATGATTTGCATTATTGTTATACGTCCGTCATTGTACGTTAATGATTGCAATTATTACTATTTAACTACTGAAGGAATGTCTTAATTCTCGGCAAATGAAACAGGTATAGATAAATGTGTTGCTGTAGCCTTTAATTTCTCCATCAAACACCTTGTTATCAAAATAGATTTAACCATGGCATTCATATTCATCATAGAAAAAGAAAAGGGAGCAAGGAGGACATGAATGGACTGAATTTTTACTGCAACAAGGTGTTTCCTTAACCGGGACAACTTCGAAAAATGGGGAAAATTTAAAGAAGCATGTCGAAGAGGAGAACGTCAGTATGAACAATGAACAGACTCTCCTGAAGGAAGTGCGGCTTCTAGAAAAAGTGCTGGACGAAGAAAGAGCACGAAGAGTCGCCGCAGAAGAGAAATTAAGAGCATCTAATTTAGAAAATTTAACGAGCAGGGTTGAGGCTCTGGAAAATAAATTATACGATTCATAAGGTGAGCCAATACTTCGTTTAAATATAGCCGTTAATCCTATAGGAAGGTGTTGCACCGTTGGATTTAAAAGCTTCCCTTTTCACGAGTAGCTCTAGAATTTGTTTCCACTTCCCGTGAGGAGCTGGATGTCCTCCACTTAGGCAAGGTATGTAGAGTATACTCTACAGACATTGCCACTTAGGTACTATCCGAGACTCCAGAAAAGAGAGATGCCAACTATCGGCGAAATGCGAAAGATTTGGACCGAGGTCGTAGAGTTCCCGATGGAAATGGAGTTAATGACGACTGAGCAATTACGTTGGTAGTATTGAGGTGGTTTTCGATTTAGAGTAGATTTGTGGTAATGAAGTTCGTTTTTTACTTAGGTTTCAGCTATTTTCTTTATATTTATTACATTTTAAGTATTATTAGGCGCTAAATTTAGTTTTGGAGGATAGTTTTCTTAACATTTAAGGGCCCCTTCTTAGAGAGTAGTTCCAGTTTTAACCTTTTCTTTCTTTGTTCCCATTTCAATATTACTGATTTTATTCTATAGACATTAGTTCATTTTCTATTTGAATAGTGATTTAATTCATAAGGCATTAGTTTTTTTACTCCGTAAGGTGCAGGAATTCATCGCAATCTCATGGTTTATTTATGGTTTAACTTTCGTGCATTTCAGTTAGGTTTAGATTGCTCCTTGTTATAAATTACCTTAAATTGTTTTTTAAATTTCTTTTAATCATAAGTATTATTTAACTTTCGTGCATTTCGGTTAGGTTTAGATTGCTTCTTGTTATAAATTCCCTTAAATTTGTTTTTTAAATTTCTTTTAATCATAAGTATTCGCGAGACTTGCATCATCGTAATTTGTTAATTCAGGCATTCGATTACATTTCTTTTACTTATTTACTTATTCCCCCGATACCACATGCTGTGAAGTCGGTCGGGGGAGAGAGGAGGTGGGATGGGAATCCGAGGGGGTGTGTGAATTAGAAGAGGCGATCGCTAGACGACCTTGGGCGCCAATGGGGACGGCCTGCGATTCCGGGAAAGTGTTAAGGGGAAAAAAGGAAGCACAGTCAGCTCGTTGCGGGCAAAACACACGAGAAATATTTTCTTTGTACAGGTTCGGTGTAGAATTTCCTTCGAACGCGACAACGTCTTTGTCGACAAGATGTTGTGAGTGAGAACCGCAGTCTGATTTTCCTAACTTATGCAATGACGAAGGAAAGAATTGCAAGAAGAAAGAGCACGAAGAGTCGCCGCAGAAGAGAAATTAAGAGCATCTGATTTAGAAAATTTAACGAGCAGGGTTGAGGCGCTGGAAAAGAAATTAAACGATTTAGAAGGTGAGCCAGTACTTCGTTTAAAAATATCCATAAATTCATTCTAAAATATGTCCATTTTATCAAATATTCCCCGGATGCAAATAGCATCTTATAGCAAATGACAATTTATTGTTCAATTAACCAATCATTAACGTGGGATCAGGCAAAATAACCCAAAAGAAAATCCTAAAACTAACCTATAGACTAAATGATACCTCATGTTGCTCAATAGGCGACTTATCAAACTAGTAACACATTCCCCCAAAATTGAAGATTTTACATTGCCAAGGGGACAAAGGGCAGCTTCTTAGTCTGTACTTTCTTTTTCTTTCGGTCACACGCTCTCGTATACGCGATCACTTCACTTTAAACACAAAGAACATCAACAAATGGAACATATACCTGCTGAAACCTTTTTCATTCATCCCATTCATCCAAAGAAATAAAACGATGAAAAAAGAAAATGCTGAATTTAAATGACACGAATGAGGCCTCCTTTCGAGAATTGGATAGTTTCTGTGGGTGTTTAGTGTGGCATGGGGTGAGGCTGAGCACAGTACTTAACAAGAGCATATGGGCATGCAGCTTCAAGACTAGTTGCTTTGAGACGTGGATCAGTTGGAGGCCAATGTGGGGTGCGGATCCTACTATGTGGATGAGTGGCAATTTCTCTCTCTTTTATTTTCTGCTTTCTATCGCTCCACTCCTCCGTCCACCTCCGGATGCCTGCTCAAACCTTCCTATTAGAGCAGCTAGGTTCGTTAAAATGTGTTACGATGGTTGAGTAGCGTTTCAGAATTAATAAAAGAATTAGGGTGGGAATCTTTATCAGAGCGGAGGTTAAAGTACAGATTAAATCTATTAGAGAAATTTCTATCGGATAGCTTTACTGAAGATGTTAGGCACATATTAAAAAACCGTGTATTATACTAGATTCGACCAGGTAAATAAGATTAGAGAGATAGATTGTCGTACCGATAGATTCAAAATGGCATTTTTTCCCGTACTATAAGATAACAGAATAAGCAGCATAGCAAAGGGATAGGTAGGGGAAATACTTTAGAGTAGTCTGTAGTGTATGATGCATGTATTAACCCCTAAATACTATAGATACTAACAATCTAGTAGCATGAGATTCTATAGTTGCTTGTTTGCATGTTAGTAGTGCATGCTTGGTGATCTTCACCCCCTGCTACACACCCTCGCTGTGGCTTACAGGATGTCGTGTAGATGTAGATGTAGATGTCTTCTCCTCCGTCTCTGGTACTTCCGTCTCCTCTAGCACCTCTTCTTTTCACCAAGCTCCCGAAATTAAATTTCTAGCCACCCTACGTTCTGCCACAATGGGATCGTTTACCATAATTTTTTTGCCGAATCTGAAGGAGTTTATAAAATGTAAAGACCCGTATTTTTACGTTTTTTGATCCGTTTATTATTCTCACGTTATAAGCTGCGAAAAACTGATGTTTTTAACCCTTTCGGAAAAGTGGGCGTGGTGCAACCTCTGACTTATACGTATTGGACGACTTCGTTCAATAACAAGCGAGCCCGCGAAGCTACTTCGCCAAAACAACAGGTCAGTGCTGTATCATTTCGTTGCTTCACTTCACTCACGGCCGTCACTGAGGAGGGGGGGGGGGGGGAAGTTGAAACGAAAATAAAAGAAAACCCACGTACACTCTATATGACTCAAGCATTGTACAATAGGGAGACACAGCTGACTCCGCTATTAGCGGATCAGTTGCGACAGCATCTGTGCGAGCAGACCTTCCAAGAACCCCCCTCCACTCCCTACCCTTCCTCGAAAAGCATTCAAGGACGGGAGGAAAATTATGTCAATGTTATCACAGCAGCTTTTTCAGTGGGCGTCCCCTTTTGCTTATTTTAATTTTTAAATTATGAGTGAATGGTTGTGGTTAGAAGATGAATTTTTTAATTAAAATTCATTTTTCGTTTCCATCTAACGATTTCGTGAACAAAAATGCGATTTCGGTTCCGAGTAAACGCCCTCATTCCGGCCTAAACTCCAGAGTGGAATACCCCCGTTCTGAGCCGGAGCGATCCCCTTGCAAAGGGAACCCCTCGGGGAAAGAAAGGGGGGGATAAACTCACTCCTAAGGCCGTTATCGCGGCCTCGGCGGTCAAAATCCACAGATTTTTATGGTTTGGGAAAATGGGGGGATGGTGTCTCGGGAAGGTCAGTGCTGTATCATTTCGTCGCTTCACTTCACTCACGGCCGTCACTGAGGAGGGGGGGGGGAGTTGAAACGAAAATAAAAGAAAACCCACATTCACTCTACATGACTCAAGCATTGTACATACATACAAAGAGATGGAAATAGAATTCACATTTCGGGTCACCTGAGCTGACGTTCCCCGTCCGCCTGAGCCTCTCTCATCACATGGAAACGGGACCGGTTACAGTGATAGACTAAAGATAATATAACTAAACTATGACGATATGACCAAAGATAGACTTCGCCCCTTTCAACATCGGAATACCATCATGGCATATATCCATGGCCAATTAATTACTAATGCGATAGCCATTTCACAATAATTGACTATTGGTAGTAGAATTCTTGGACGTTATATTTTTAGTTGTCTTAAATTAATTCTAATTTTCTTAGGTTTCATCGTCTAAAAACACGAAGCATATCGAGGTTGACTTGACGATGTAAGTTCATTTATGTTGGCTTAAGTAGTAAGAGGAAAAAACAGTTAAACTCAGAAATTGCTATAGCCATCAGACATTTTAAAAATCCTTATTTTTTAATTCTTATCTACGAAAATAATTCTTAAAATTTTCTGAGTTTCCGTGATAACTGAACTCTCACAGTATTAAGGCTTTAGTTCCATTTAAAATATGTCTGTGCTCAATGAACCTTAAGGCATGTACCTCTGAAACTTTATATTAAGAGAATGCAACAGACAATTTTGTTCCACAGTGTAAACAATCAGCATACCGCGGAAAAATGCCGAGAGTAGGGATGGCAGTACGTGGAAGGTTCGAGAATTGCCACTCCAAAGCCGGGAAAGGGTTCGAAGACCCGTGGATTGGGGTCCGTAATGACCTCTTTATTGCCTGTTTGGTCACAGAACCGTGATAAAACGTATTTTGTTATCTAACGTAATACCATTTATGCCACACTGCACGGCATATTTTTTGTACATTCAAACTGATCGGTTACATATTTTGATAAGTATTTATATTATCACTCGTAGTGAAAGGGTAATTAGTAGATGATGTTTCAATATTTTTCTTAATTTGCCTAAATGCAGTTTTAAAATTTTTGTCATAATTGTCAATTAATAATAATTTCCTCAGGTGGAAAATGCTTGCTATTGGCGTCTCTAGATGAACCAAGTTCAGATGTCATGGAAATGGAAGGGGAAAAGGTAAGCTATTTAAGTAAATTTCAATGGCCTTGAGGTAAATAATTGTTCTCTAATATCTAAGACCACGTTTCTGTTATGTTAGTAGATATCAATAGGAATATTTCGTAAGAAAGGATATTTATTTTACCTACCAGTGCTAGCTAATATATAAAGACATCAAACTGGTTGATATACGCAACCATAAATTAGACTAATAATGCATCTATTTTTTAATGCAGGTGAAACTGGGTTCTAGCATCTATTGTCATGTTTCATCATTTAATGCTATGAAGAATGCTAGGAGTGCATCCGATTGATGCAGGGCAATTCTGTTTGGTGTATATGGTAGAGAAGCAATACACTACCGGGTGAAGCCACGCAAAACCAGTTCCCACCGAAAGGCTTTCCCAATGTCTTTTATGGATATGGCAAGAGGTGAGCAGTTCATTTCGTATTTTACATTGCTTGAAACTTTTGTTCTCCGTATTAAATATCTACTTATCAAGAGAGGGCAAACTTTATAAATGGCTCAATGATAAATAATGAAAAGTTAATAGAGGGAAACAGAAAAAGTGTTGTCAAGCGGGAATTGCATCGTAATTTTAACTTGTAATGGGCCGGTTAAGCCGGTTTTTAAGAGTGGAGCTGAGAAAAGAATTCGAGTCCATGAAGAAAGGTGAAATCCAACGTGACATCCCATTATTATTAAAGTTTATTGAAATAAAAAACCTTTGACTCAACGTTCCATAGCAAGTTCATTGTTGAACTAAAATTGTTTGGGTTGCATCATAATTAACGTTATGGGTCAAAGAGGTCTTGCATGAACGCGCAAAATTGGTTGTGTTGGATGGAACTATACGTGAATAAATTAATTCACATCGGGTGTTACGTAGGGAAGTGTTATAATAATAATAATAATAATTTCTATAATGATCACAGGTGACCCCAATTACGATCATTTTAATACATATATGGACAACAAATGTAAAAACACCCATGCCCTGGACAGTTGACTTTTACCCAGGCGGGACTCGAACCCGCGACCTTCGGAATGGCAGGCAAGGACTTAACCGCCGCCACCGAGGCCGGCTATATGTCCAACATTAATCTTTCTAAGCATAAACGATACAGAAATTGCTAAAAAATAATCGTAGCTTTTCGCTGAGGATGCTACATTGAGCAAGGCAAACCTTAACCTAAACTATAAGCAATGGGGGCGTTTACTCGGAACCGAAATCGCAATTTTGTACACGAAATCGTTAGATGGAAACGAAAAACGAATTTTAGTGAAAAAAGTAATCTTCTAGCCACAACCATTCACTCATAAATCAAGAATTAAAATAAGCAAAAGGTGACGCCCACCGAAAATGCTGCTGTGATAACATTGACGTCATTTTCCTCCCGTCCTTGACTGCTTTTAGGGGAGGGGGAAGGGAGTGGAGGGGGGTTCTCGGAAGGTCTGCTCGCACAGATTCTGTCGAAATCGCTCCCATTGGCCGGGTCAGCTGTGTCCCCCCCTGTGCGATAAGGCGAAGTAGCTTCTCGGGCTCAGTTGTGATTGGACGAAGTAGATATACGTCAGAGGTTGCACCACACCCACTTTTCCGAAAGGGTTAAAAACATCTGTCTTTCTCCGCTTATGACTCGGGAAATAATTGTCGGATCAGAAAACGGAAAAATACGGGTCCTTTTATTTTACCTACTCTATCAGATTCGTCAATAAAAAAAATATGGTAAACGACCCCATTCTCAACTGCTGAACTCGAAGCAATTCACGCGAAGCGTTGCGTACCAAATGGAATTAAATTTGAATAAATGCGCTGTGGTAATTTTTTAGAAAATAATTGGCCTATCTAACAACAGATTGGGAATTTAAGATAGGTTTACAATCAAATGAAGTGATTAAGCAATGGAAACTAGCTACCTGTCTCATATTATATACGGAGTTCTGAACACGCCGATACCGTTTAATATTATTTCAAAAATGGATCAATTGTTGAATTAAAGCGTATGAAGCGAAATTTGGCCTGATATATAGGACAGAATATCGTGTAATTGATGAAGTTATTCGGGAATCAAACGGGAGTGGGTGAAGTTATTCGGGAATCAAACGTTGGTGAAAATATTGACTTAATCTGTTAAACGAATTCAAAAATGATAATTTATCTGAAGGTGTTAAAAAGTCTTTCTGAAATCCAACAGCTAACAGTTGGTTAGATAATGAACTAATGATCAGGGAAATAGATTGCCAGGCAACCTGATTGAGAATGACATTCTTTCATCTTGTCAATTAGGGATCAGAATTTATGCCAACAATATATACACCAGTACTTTGACGGGTGTTCTGATTAGTAGCTTGCCTGTATTGTTTCGTTATGTTGGTTTACCTTTTTAAAAACTCGTTTTGCATACCTTATTTTTACCGATAACTCCACTTATAAATCTAAATTACGTTGTGCATGCTCAGCCTTGTTTATATGTGTAGCTGAACAACATTACTTAGATTATGCATACATTACTATTAACTGCAGCATGCATCGTGGTGGTACGCATGGTATTATGTACATACATATATAAATGGGTTTCTGTTACCACAAATGCTGTGTTTATTCCCAGACGGAGGCGCAACGCCAGAAATGGAGGCAAGCGATTCCCCGGAAGGACCGTATTTATCTATATCTTTTTCTACGACATACCCTGCAAGCCACCTCAACGGTGTGTGGCAGAGGGTGAATCCACACCAGGAACAGGCCATAAGGCCATTATGTTGTATGTGAACTTCATTTCATTGAGACAGATATTTCAAGGTACTATGAGACAAAGATGCCTGATGGGAGCACTCACAGGATGCCAAAGGGAAGGCCTAAATTATCCTGTAATGCCGTGCCGTCGGTTTTCCCAAATTTGCCTGAGTACCTGTCAAAATCCATTCGTCCGAGGAAACCACCCTCAGTCAGAAAAGTCATTAATGGTATGATCCAGGAAGAGGAGGGGTAATGATGCGGATCATGCAGAATTGGTGGTTTCCTGTGATGATCTCTCTGCTCAGGGGGAGTCATCTCCCTCCCTGGAGGGAGAATTAAATTGCTGTTGCATGCAAATTGCAGTTAATGCATGAAATTGCTGTTGGTGGACTAATGATGTTGGTTGAGGTGGCTACTTCCTCATGTGCACCAATTCCAGCCACTGGTAATGACATCGGTGTGGTAAACAATGCCATCCAGGATGTCAAGTTGCCTGATTTGAACTGGGGCTCGGCAATTGTAGGCAGCAACATTGTTTTCTTGCGGGTTGGTGAAGACTTCTCTGCTGAGAGGTATGTCGTTGTATCCAATGACAAAAGAGTCAAGGTAAACCGATTAATCCAGTAAGATTAGGTGTCTTCCGACATTGCTTTCCTTTTCATTTGATGTCTGAAATCTCATAGTGACTTATTTTATGTTATAATTTTCATAATCAGGTTCTATTACAAGGGAAGAGTACAGGGGTCAAGCATTATCATGTCACTGATTCCCATGCAATCAGCCCACTTCTGGCACAGGTGTATGGACTCAAGTAATGTCCTGGACTAGCTGAAATAGAGAGGTTTGACAAATTGCACATAGTCCTCAGTTATTTTTCTACGTGATTGCTACTTTTACCTATTCTTTGTTTTTGGGCTACAGATAATGAGGGGGCTTAAATCACAGTTCTTAATGTTATGCATCCAAGCACTCATATAAACATTACATTATGAATTGATAATATCAAATACTTTTAAATCGCAATTGTTTGATAAGAGTCTCTCAACTTTGATGGATATTGTCAAAATAATTGAGTGTCGGCAGCCATTTTGAGAAAATTGCATAAATGGTATAAATTATTATTAAAGGAATGAAAAAGTCATCACTTCAATTTCTAAAGGATGTAAGTACATACTCTTATGATAATTATGATCCAAAATTTATTAGTATTAATGAAGACCCTTATTGTGATAATGGCATCAATGGGGTCGTTTACGATATTTTTTAATGCCGGATCTGATAGTTTGCAAAATAAAAAGACCCGTATTTTTCCGTTTTTTGATCCGTCAGTTAATTCTCGAGTCATAAGCGGCGAAAAACTGATGTTTTTAACCCTTTCGGAAAAGTGGGCGTGGTGCAACCTCTGATGTCATTGACTTCTTCCAATCACAACTGAGCCCGCGAAGGTACATCGCCTTATCGCAATGGAGGGGATACTGCTGACTCTGCCAATAGGAGCAGTTGCGACAGCATCTTTTCGATCAGACCTTCCGAGAACCCCCCTCCTTTCCCTTCCCTTCCCCTAAAAGCAGTCAAGGAAGGGAGGAAAATGACGTCAATGTTATCAAAGCAGCTTTTTCGGTGGGCGTCGCCTTTTGCTTATTTTCATTTTTGATTTATGAGTGAATAATTGTGGTTATAAAATTAATTTTTTCACTAAGCTTCGTTTTTCGTTTCAATCTAACAATTTCGTGTGCAAAATTGGATTTCGAGTAAACGCCCTCATTGTTAACCATGTTTTTAGCCGAAAAATGTTTCAAGGACAAAGTTTAAGAATTATTTTAACGCTAAAATTTAAAGTCAAGGGCTCATATTATTTTTTACTAAAGTCTTCATAGTATTGTGGTCATAGTTGTAAAATTTCATTGGAAATAATTCAGAAATGGCTGAGATCGAATTTATTTAGCAAAGTAGTGCAATTTGAGAAGAGTGCATCGTGAATGGAAGAAATTCATAAGTCTCCTAAAGTTTGAGAGGCTGTAACTGAAAAACTACATGAGCTAGGTAAAAGACATTTGGAAATTTTTCTTACATTGGTAAAGGGATTATATGTATTAACTTCCGTCAAAATCAGAGCTCGTGGATGGCATGGTGTGGTTGAATTGAAATGGAATTACCCTAGAGTCAGTTCCTGAAAAATTTTATGAGGATCCAAACGGACTTATTTGTTTTTTATTGCAGGCCTCGGTGGCAGTGGGGTTAAGTCCTCGCCTGCCAACCCGAAGGTCGCGGGCTCGAGTCCCGCCTGGATAAAATACCTATCCAAGACATGTTTAAATGAGTTACGTCCATATATATTAAATTGCTTGTAATTGGGGGAACCTGTAAGCAATAAATGAATTATTAATATTATTATGAAGAACATTTTGGTGGAATATAATGTTAGATATTGATATTTCTGTTGTTGGTCCATCCTCCCATTGTTAAGGGCATCTTCACAATGCCAAGGTTTCCTCAATAAGAATTTGACACCCGGGCATCAGGTAACTCCTGTGAGATGTGTATCTTGTATGACATAGAGGAGGAAAATGATCGATAGGCTCCGAAAAAAGCAAGGTCCACAAAAAGAGCCCCGAATGCCTGCAAGTATGGCATTAAAAGTCTGCCGCATACAGAAGAAACGGCTGGTGAACAGGGTAGGTACTTACATCATACTCTTGTATGTATATTGTGATGTCCATTTTTCCTCTCCAATGCATTGCATGAAACTTCATTTTTTTAGGTTTTGGCATTGCAGAAAAACATGTAGGAATTGCAGGGGAAATGCTCCTCAATAACTGAGACAGTTTTCCTGAAGTAATTGTCTGCCCTGCCGGATAATCAGCAAGAGAGTATGAGGGCTTGCTTAGCAGTATCCCAAGTGAAGAATTTTAAGGGCAGGCGCTACACACTCCGTTGGGTGTACGAATGCTTTCTCCTTAGAATTAAGAGTAGTAAGGCATACGACCATTCGAGGGCGAATGGTATTTTATGCCTCCCAAACAAGAACACCATTAGCAAATACTTGCGGAACATTAACGGGTCATATGGTTTTCAGCAGGCTATCTTTGACTGCATGAAGTAGAAAGGCAAAGGACTACCTTCCGAGGACCGGAGAGGTAAGTGCTGTAATGAAAGCTATTCCTTCATTTTTAATTTCTCTCATTAAGTCACATGTTAATGAAGGCATTTACTTAGTGTTAGGTTATTTGCTCTTGGATGAGATGAAGCTCACCAAGGGCCTTGTTTTCGACAAACTCACAATGAAGGTGGAAGGGTTCACAGATTTAGGGGACTACACACCTTTACACCAAAGAAATGACAGAAGGGACCATGCCTTAGTCATAATGTATCAACATTTTAGAGGCAGATGGGTGCAGTCTTTGGCATGCTTCCTAAGTAAGGGATGTGCAAGTAGCACAGTCCTGCACCACCTCATTTTGGAGAGCATTATTATGCTGGAGAGGGCTGACTACTATATGGATTTGGTCACTTTTGATGGTGCACAATGGTATAGAAGCATGTGGCTGAAATTTGGTGCAGATGAAGCTTCCAGCAGCTGTGAACATCCTTGCAATCCATTAAGGAGGTGATGGTTCTGCTCAGATTTCCCACACCTTCTGAAGAATCTAAGAAATTTTATACTCTCATGACGAGATCTAGGTACTTAATCCTTTTGGTAAACTTTTCATGATCATTTTTAGTATTTTTTTAAGAAAAGTTTTAATTTTCAAAACCTTTCCTCACTTTGAGCTACATCTCTTTGCAGACTCCTGATGGTCTGGTGAAGTTAAGGCATTGGGAGGCCATAATTGAAATGGACCAACCAGGGAAATACCTTTGAAGGCATACCCTAAACTCACCATGGACCATGTTCATCCTAAGCTGCACGAAAAAATGAATGTTGCAAGGGAATTTCAGGTATGTTTTCATCAGGTTAATTTTTTTACTGATGAAGAATGTGCTGCCCTATGAGGTAAAAGATGGTGTTCCATATAGCAGGCTACACCTTCCTTCACCCTAGTGTTTGACAGTTTTGGTAGGAATGTGGCCGCTGCCATGGAGGCGTACAGGCCGTTACATCCAGCACTGAATGACTGCAATGCTTCCATATCATTGATAAGGAAGGTCAAAGGTCTTGCTATGGGTATGAACTCCAGAATTCCGAGCAAGGCACTGAGGAAGGTCTCGGAAAAATGGAGGGTAATAGTATAAACTGCTAATTATTTTTCTTTCGTCTTACGTTAGTCTTCCAATAAAACCACATTTTGATAATAATGCAAAATTTTCAGAGCATCATGGAGTACATATACTATTTGCGCGAATGGGAGGCTGAGGCAGCGGCTAATTCATATAACTTCTTATTACAAATCACATGTGTTGGATTAAATGTTGCATTGAATGCAAAATTGGAGTTATATACATTCCTGGAAGGTGAATGAGGCTTCCAGTATCTCATGGCTGCTAGACTGAACCAGGATGTTTTGGTGGCATATGCAGGTACTCCCTGGTAAATAATTCATGTATTTATGACACATATCTGATCTTAACATTCTTAACCATTTTCAATTCCCACTGCTACAGAGGTTCTTTGGCATGATGCGGGCAGCGTGTGGATCAAATGACCATTCAGATGCAATTCAATTTTTGCAATTATTTAGGCTCTTAGGAACGTAATCCCTTGTCAAACCACCCAAGGGAATGTGTCTGGACCTAACTTACTGGGAACTATAGTGAAGTACACTGATATTTCACCCGGTGACAATAGGAAGGCACAGTACCAGGCAATCCTGGACAACATCGTAGAGAATGGTGCGGCTGATGGTGAAAACATGCCATTCACTGACGATGCCATTGAGCACAATTACGCAAATAAACCCAGACTTTGTGACCACTTACTTTGCAGACTATGTGGCTCAAAAGGCCTTGCAATTCACAAATGTGAGCAATGCAAAGTCACTCTGTTTTCAAGAGATGGGGGATTGTTGAGCAAGGAGAATTTTGTGGAACATCAGAGAGAAGGGTACCTGACGTATGCATCGGAAAAGCTCTTTGAGTTGATAAAGGAACTCGATTGCTCAACAAATAGACATCTGAACGTAGATGGGCTGATTGTTGACACAGTGTTTGATGTAGCAAAAGAAATATAGTCCTTGGGTCGTATTGCATTGGTTGGTTGTGAAAGTCACAATGATCATTTGACCCATGCAATTGTAAATTTCCTCATTACCACCAGAATGTTTTCTGCATGTAAAGTGGCTACTGACAAAGATAATGCATCACAGGAAGTAACTTGATTGCTGCGAAAGAGGGCTAAACTGTGATATTTTACTCCCTGTATTTTGTGATTTTTGCCACATGCCTGAAGATGCCCTTTTTCAGCCCTCCAAAACGGATGTCACTTAATCCTGTAAACGGACTCTTAAGTGAGCTGACAACTTTGTTTTAGTGACATGCCTCCTCGTGATGAGGAGAAGTGTATGTGACCATGTCAGATTTCTTAAATTTCATGGTATCTATGTTTAGATAAGATGGTAGTTGGTCTGTTTGCATAAATTTTCCCTAGCATCTCTTGTTGTAACGATCATAATTTAAATTTTGCAGGCGGAAATCTTCGTCAAGGCTTCTGTTGGAGCATTCAGATTCTTAATTGTACCTATGTGACATTATATGGATCAACTTTTGGAGCTTAAAGAGAGCTATTCTGTGCATAAGTGAATGGAACTTATTATTGCACACTGGCCTACAGCATGAATGTGGTTTTTTGAATGATTTGTGAAGAGGAGAAGTGTGTGTGATGATATCGGAAGTCTAAATTTCAAGGTATGTTTAGATAAGATGGTACTTGGTCTGTGTTGCATAATTTTTCCTTAGCATCTCATATTGTAATGATCATATTAATATTTTGTGGGTGAACTTCTTCGTCAAGGCTTCTGTTGGAGCTTTCATATTCTTAGTTGTACCTATGAGACTATGTGGATCAACTTTTGGAGCTTGAAGTGGGCTATTCTGTACATAAGTGGATGGAACCTATCCTCCGTGCACTGGCCTACAGCATGAATGTAGCGTTTTCAAGGATTTGTGATGAGGAGAAGTGAGTGTGATCATGTCGGAAGTCTTAAATTTCAAGGTATGTTTGGATAAGAAGGTCTGTGTTACATAATTTTTCCCTAGCATCTCATGTTTTAAAGATCATATTAATATTTTTCAGGTGGACTACAGTGTCAAGGATGCTCATGGAATGATCAAATTCTTACCCACCAAAGTATATGAATTGAGTATTTAAAATCTCACCCTCTCTCTCTGACATATTTGTACATTAAATCTTTTCCAAATTGCCTGGTTTACATGCCTCTTCTTACGGAGTAAGGTTTATTTTTACACGTATATGTTTTTTATTTCAGATGAATAATGTAATTGGCTGATGTCATGTCAATTTATGAAGTTAGGTAAAGTTTCAGTGTAGTAAGCTGGTTGACTTTTTGTGACTTTGGGACTTAAAATTCTGTAACTTCTATGAAATGTGTTTGTACCTTGGGTAATTTGTTTAATATAAATTTCTATATTATGTTGAGGAAAGTTTTGTTTAGTAATTTTTTTTCACTTTTTTTACAGTCATACTGGAAGGTTGTTTTGAATTCTTAGTTCACTATCCATGGAATCCGTTGGGAAAAATGTACCGGCAGTCATCAGCTTTCATGATAACTTTAAAAATGGAGCACTCAGCTTCTTCTGTACCTTGATTTCCCACTTTTGGCTAAGGTGTTGTTTGGCATTTATCATTGAAGCACATCTCTACGTCATTGCCTGGTAGAGGAAGGTACACAGTGGGTTAAAGTCATGTGCATCAGACAGAATAAAGGTATTTGCTAAATTGAAGGAAATTCCTTACTGAATTTGACTATCAATCAAAGTGTACTTGTAAGATGCTTTGGGTGATATTGACTTATATGAAAACTGTGTGTACATCATGAGAAATAACACACTGATAAAGCACACTGATTATGATTTCTTTCCTTGTATTTATCACACTTCACATAAACCATTAGAATGATAAATTTTACGGAACTTAATAACTGGAGTTTCTGATTTGCTTAGAGGAAGGTGGTTAGAGTGCCATGATGGGTAAGTTTGTATTTTTTTCATTTTACTGTACTGCTAAGGAAAATGATTTAAAACTGTCTCGATCGTCAGTGCACCTGTTATTCCCTGGCTGCAAATCAATGCTCGCTTGATTCTATGTTATTTCCTCTCTTGCTCTGGTTTTCGAATACTTTTGTAACTATGTAGTAACTTAAAATTCCTATGGATAATGTCAATTCCAGTAAATAGGCATTTTGGTCTTGGGTTTCTTTACGACATTTCCCATTTTTTTTCAAGCTACAAATGCAAGTTCCCCGATTTTCATAAATTACCTGATGGGAACTCTTGTATTGTAGCATATATAAAACTTATAAATGCAGTTTAGGGATAGTTTTACGAAAGCGAACCTTGAAAACAGTCTTAAGTGGCACTGAATGCATTTTCCTTGGTGAAATTATTTTACTAACCCACCGCTTTTTTCCAGCATTATTAAGATCCTAAGCAGTTCCCGTTCATAGTGATATTCGAATGGCCGCCGTAGAGCTTTTTTTCCAGCGCTGGGGTGCCGCGAGTTTCTCTGCTCAGACCAAGCGGAATGTTTTGGCAACACTTCCCAGGCGGAGTTGAGCAACCAGTATTAAGGGACCGTGGTTCTATCAATTACATCAATCCTTGACAACAGGAAGTCAAGGACGTGAATGGGAATACATCGCAATGGGCTGCCGTCCACTGCGGGGTCCCTCAGGAGTCTGTTCTCAACCCTGTATTATTTTCCCTATATATCCATGATCTTCCTAAGTGTATTATGAATTGTAAATACTTGTTATATTAGTACTGATGACCTCCAGATTTAATATCACGGCCCTCTGCATAAAATTAATGATGCAGTTTCCAAAGTAAATCAGGAGGTTCAATTCATAATTTCATGGTCTGTTGATAATAATTTTGTAATAAACTCTAGTTTCTAGTTTCTCTAGTTTCTAATTAACTCTAGTTTAACTCTACAGTCTACTAATAAATTCTTTTCTATTTAAATCAATGCAACTTGGTACCTCAAAACTACTCATACATGTTGACTTTAATGTTATGCCAAAGATTATTGTCGGTGATGTCGAAATATTATATGCTAACCCTGTTAAAGACCTTGAGGTCACATTGGTCCCTAACTTGTCTTGGCAAAACCATGTTCAAGCCATCTGCAATAAGATCAATATGATCCTGTTTCAGTTAAAAACCCATTAAAACCTCTTTCCCCCTCACACCCGTAAGCAACTTGTATCCTCGCTAATGTTCTCTCATAATGATTACTGTTGTCTTGTTTATCATGACCTAACTGAAGAGATTAACATTCGAATTCAACGACAATTAAATGCGTGTTAGAATAATTTATGATTTAAAAAATATGATCATTTTCCCCCCAATCTTTCCAGATTAGGATGGCATAGAGTTAAAACAAGGAGGGAATACATGCTTGCCTCTTTTTCGTACAAGCTTTTCAAAAGTGAACAACCTGAATACATCATTCAATTTTTCCAGACTACGGAGAAAAACAGAAATATTGAAACCCGAATGTCACCAGATCATTTAATAGTCCCACTTCATCGTACCACTACTTCCAATAAATCTTTCTCTGTTGTTGGGGCAAAGTTGTGGAACAGCACTCCTGGGTCAATTACAAATTCGAATTCACTGAAGGCCTTTAAAAACAGATTTTTTAATAAAATTCAATTGCAAGAAAAATACAATTAACTTATCATGTTTTTTTTGTTTTTCTTGATTGCTGTTATTATTTTCCTTATTGCTTGTACCCACTATCTTTTGTAATTACCTTTCTGTGCTCGAGCTCTCATAATAATGTTTACTTTTTGTATGTTCTTAGTGGACCAAGCGGTACGAGAACAATAAACATATCTTTATCTTTAATCCTCTTGGTGGATTTTTCACCAAGTTATTAATTTCACCAAGAGGAAAGTGCAAACTTTCAAGTGTCCAATTTAGTCATTGTCATCACTAGAAGTCAACCCTAAAATTGGTTTAACACATCTCTCCAATCTATTCTTCCATCGGATAAAATATATGTATTTATATGATTTCTTTCTTTTGCAATCAGCACTTATTGCTCTTAACTTCCCATATGAAGCCTTCCTTTTCCGTTTTCCCCATTCTTTAATTCCTCGAAGCCAGTCTTCATCAGTCCAGCATGTGTCATGTTTTGCTACATGATGTTGTCTAGTTTTCATATAAAATATTTCATCTGACTTATCTAGACTTATCGTCTGTCCCAGTCCCTATCATACTTCTTCGTCCATCTTTAAAAATCTTAAACCTCGAAAGTTTAGTATTTTCGGTATTCATTTTGACATCTCAGGGTGTATTGCTGGGTGAACTTTGACCTTAGCGTGGATAACTCCGTTAACAGACTGGGCGAACTTTACATATTTAATGTTAGTTTTCAAAGAATTTTAGAACCCGATTTCAGCTTTTATTCCGGTTAGAGGTACTCAGGTGGGGACTACCGATTTCAAACTCTCTTAATGAGGGTCCTACCACGACTTCAACCTTGATCCGACCCTTCGCCAGCGACCCGAGACCCTCATCTAGGCCCACCTCTCCTTGGGGAGTCAAACGGCAGAACTTGACCGATTGCAGTTAATTTTAAACATTGTAAATCATAATTGTTATAAACAATGTGTCTAATACTTCGTGCTCTTCATTGCATCACGATTACATGTCTTTTTTGATCGATCCTCTACGATAAAAAATAAGATTTTTACAAATTAACATGGAAATTATAGTTCAGAATTGGCAACGTTCTAGAGAAACACGAGGTTTCCGTTAGACGGAGGTGAATCTTATGGTATAAAGGTGGAGAAGAGAATGAAGGGAAAGAGAAACGTATTATGTGAAGAATCTTACGAATGTGCTTAGTGCCTAATACGTACGCTGCATGACGATTCTTACTGCTACATGTTTAAAAAAAATATTGTTTTGTGTTGATGAGTCTACTAATAAATTCTTTTCCCGAATTCCAAGAATCAAGCGTAAAGTGAGACATGAAGGGAGCCAGGGAAGTTACATATACATAACATCCTGCAAGCCAACATGGAGATGTGTGGTTAGGGGTGAATACAGGCCAAAAATGCATTACATATCATGCATAAAAAGCATTATTTGTACAGGAAACGTATTCGTAAAAGTAAAACAAATCGAAACCGATTTGTTCACAGATGATGTTAGATATATATTCAGAACCCCTGGCGTATTATGCTAGGTTTGATCAGATTAACAAGATTAGAGAGATATATTGTCGTACCGATATATTTCAAATGTCATTTTTCACGCGTACCATAAGAGAGAACAATAGGCAGCGCAGCAAAGGGTTAGGTAGGTGAAACATAGTCAGTGTTCGCGCTTAAGCGCATTCGGTGTTTTCTTTATTTGAATTCCCTTCCCAACTTTCCTTACCTTCCTTTGTGGCGCTAGTGGCGAGGTAAGTTCGTGAGGAGGAGGAGGAGGGGGAGAAAAACCCGGCGCATCGCCAGTCGTCTTCTAATGCTGGTAGAGGAAACAAACAGTGCTTCGACCAAGGGAGGACTTGTCGAGAGTTTTTCGTCTCCTACATTTTCGGAGCTGCCGTATTCATCCTCCGGTAAGCGCCTATCCTCATTTTTTCCTTCCCATCTCCCATTCATGGCTTTCTCCCTTTATCCCTTTTTATTTTATTTCATTTTATTTTCTTGAACCTTTTTTTGCTGCGTTTGTCGCACGTCGCGGTTCAACGGACCACGTGTGCCTACATGTTCTGGTGCCGAAACCCGGGACAATTATTGCGAGAAAGTTTATTTTCTTTTCGGGAGTTTCATTTAATTATTTCATTCGGCAATGCCTGAAGGTGAAGGTGCGAAAAAGAAGGGTGCGTTTACTCGGGATCAATTCGATTCGCAGCTGAAGTTATTGCGTTTCAAACGCGATCAGTTTCGTAGCACTGTTGATGCAGCTTTTTCTCTTGATAAGGAGCTCGACAGCTCCGGAACGGACATGTTAAGTCATCCTAAGCTGGAGATCTATCTAATTCGCTGCTCCCAATTGGGAACCGTTTATTCAGGATTCCTCGAGGCTCAGTATAAAATCTTTGAATATTGCCATAACTGTAATCAAGGCAATGTCTGTGCGGAGGATATGCGTGTGGGCGAAGAGGTGGAAGTAAAGTTTTATTTTAGTCTTCCCATTTCCCGTCGAGCAGTGGATCCTTCCGCCACAAAGGAGCGTATGCCTGCTGGTAATGCATCCACACGTAATAAAAAGTCGCGCCTTCCCACTATCGAATTGCCTCGATTTTCAGGGACTTTCTCGGATTGGGTTGGATTCCGTGATTTATTCAAGTCTGTGGTGCACGATAGAACCGACATTGCATCGGTGGAGAAATTCTCGTATTTGAAGGCAGCTCTTCGAGGGAAGGCCTCGGCGCTTATCGCTTCAGTCCCATTAGGCGAAGCCCATTATTGTTCAGCATGGAAGGAGTTATGCGAGCATTATGACAAACCTCGAATTCTGGGATTCGATTATCTAGACTAAGTTCTGGAATTTCCCGTTTCTTCTTCGGGGTCATTGTCGGTAATGCAACAGTTTGTTAATATTTTTTCTTAAATTCATGCTGCTCTGAAAACTTTAAATATTCCTGATTTAGGGGAATTTATATTATTTAGATTAGCTGCTCGTGTGGTTAACGCAGAAACTCTTGCCCTCTTTGAAGATAGATTGAGTGATGAGCATTTTCCCTCTGTTTCTCAACTTTTGAGTTTCGTCAAGAAAAGGGTCAAGGTTTTACAAACGTCGTATGGCCCTGATCCGAAAGCCTCCGTTTCCCGCAAGTCTTCGCCAACGGCAAGAGTTCTAATGCCGACCTCTGTTGGCGATACGCACTCCGTGAAGGAGAGGGGGCAACGAGTTATCCAATGCTATTCTCTATGCTCATCCAATCATTCTCTTGTTAGATGCCCTAAATATCTCGAGGTGACCATCGCTAATCGTGCGGCTTTTGTACGATCGAGAAAACTTTGTCTTAATTGTTTGAAGCCAGGTCATTGGGCTCCGAGGTGTCAGCAGAGGGATATGTTCAGTACTATTTGCAACAGATATCACAATACAACGTTGCACTCGGAACAAAATTGGGAGCAAATTAATCGTCCTTCCATTCCGTCGTCATCCTCGCTGAGTGAAACGGCCGAGTCTCTCCCGCCTTCACAGACGCAGATTTCCTCCTCTGCTCTTGCGTCTTGTGTTAGCTGCCAACCGACGCCCTTGACCGTTCTCGGAACGGCAGTTGTTCATGTCCGTAATAATCACGGGCTAACCGTTCCTCTTCGAATAATGGTTGACCCTGGAAGTCAGGTGTCTGCTATTTCATTGGCAGCACTCACACTTCTTTGCCGGTATTGAATACCAAGGCTGTAATCCTACCCCAGCTAACTTCGAAGCTTCCACCAATTCCACTTCCACCTTTTATTCGAAGCAGCATTTCTCATCTTTATTTAGTGGATCCGGAATTCGACAAACCAAATTTAGTAGATTTTATTTTGGGAATGGATTTATTCCCCATGGTTTTCCTTGGGGGGGGCGGAAAACTTTAGAAAATTGTGAATTAATTCTAATTGATTCCATTTTTGGATGTATCTTGATGGGAAATATTTTGAATAGTTCTCAAAAGGCTCCTTCTTATGAAACCTCTTTATGTATTTTAGAGGAAATTCCTCTGGTTAATCAACTAAAAAGGTTTTGGGAATTACAGGAATCTACGGTTCACGTCGCTCAAAATCCTGATGAGGTTAAATGTGAGGAGCTGTTCGACGAAAACTCGTCGAAGGAATGCCTCGGGAAGATATATCGTTTACTTGCCATTCAAAAGCGAGCCACCGTCTCTGGGAGAATCTTATTTCCAGGCTGCAAAGAGGTGTATGGGCATGGAACGTAAATTGTCGCAGCAACCAAGGTTAAAGGCCAGTTATTGTAAATTTTTGAAAGAGTATGAGAGTCTTAGCCACATGTCAATTGCTTCATCAGCAGGGTTTTATTATCTTCCTCATCATGGAGTTCATAAATCCACCCCTCAAGGTGAGAAATTAAGGGTTGTTTTCGATGCTTCCTCTCGCTCTTCGAATGGGAATTCACTTAACGATGCATTGCTCACCGGTCCCAAGCTCCAAAATGATATTTTTGATTTGATAGTGAGATTCCGAACTCACTTAATTGCGTTCATTACGAACATTTCCAAAATGTATCGCCAAATATTAATGTCTCCTGAACACCGTGGCTTTCAGCACATTTTGAGGCGAGAAGATTCCTCTCAAGCCCTTCAAGAGTTCGAATTAAATACCGTGACGTATGGAATTGTCTCTGCTCCTTATCTTGCCATCCGCACTCTTCATCAATTAGCGAATGACGAAGGAGAAAAATTTCCTTTGGCCGCTCAATCTCTTCTTCGGGACAGATATGTTGACAATGTTGTTACGGGAGCCAATCCAACTTCGGATGCTTTGGTCGTGCAGCAACAGCTCATCGAATTACTTTCTTGAGGAGTATTCCCATTGGGCAAATGGGCAAGCAACTCTGATGAATTATTAATTAATTTTCCGAAAGAGGAGTGTGAAGCCACTATACAATTTGAAGCATCAGAATTTGCATCACTGAAGGTATTAGGAATGTCTTGGGCCCCTAAATCTGATATATTTTCTTATCATGTTGAGTTTGATCCTTCTGCCAATACTAAGTGGATGATTTTGTCAAGTATTGCGAGAATATTGAAAAAGCTAGTGCAACGTTACGAAAAGGTCTAAGAAGCGAACGGCGAATAAGTGAGAAAGTAAAGTAGGTTTGTGGAATACGCCTCGTATATTCTTGATGAGATAATGACTCATCTGGATGATTTTTTTGTCAGTTAACACAAAGATTTGCTTTGTTTTGAGGGAATTTATTGTTAAAAAATTGGAAAATACGAGTAATATAGTTTGACCTCAAAACGTGGAACGTATGACACGTGTAAAAAACTTAATAGTGTGGCAGCGAATTACCTGAATAGAAAACGTATTAATTACGTAAAAATAAATCCTTGCTCCTGACAAACAGTACCTACTAAACCTGGTGTTTTCCTTGGCCTCTTATGGAGTATTTAAGCATATTACAATGTGAATAACAACTGAGATAGAGATTGTGTGGTCATGATAGTTGAGTACTGGTATTCACCATCAGGGATCGGGTTCGATTCCCGGCTGTAGCAGAAATTTTTCATTGGTTTTTCGGTCCCTACTTAATGCTGTATAGAGAGATCTTCAAATTCTGTGCTCCGTCTGTCGGATGGAGCGCTACACCGTGGGCTCCTTGGAGTCTTTCTTGTGGAGAAGGCTAACTCCGTGTTTTCTTCTCCCATCTTCCGTTCCATGAAAGCCTCTTCTCTACGCAATCACTCACGTATTCTGAATTGCGCAAATGATTATAGCAGTCGGTTGCCTCCTCTAAATAACTATGACTAATATTACCCTTCAACAGTATCGTGTCCGAAATACATTTCGGCGGCGTCATCAGTCTTTGTAAAGAAAAATTTAGAAAATTATAAATGTATTTTATTCCACTAGAAGACAATTCTTTCCTTAACGTCTAGTACAAATTTAACCTCTTGAAATTACATACGTTTGCTTGATTTGTCACTTTTTCTATTATTTTCACGAACTTTTCTCCGAATTCTATCTACTACTCCTAGTTTCACCGCGTGCATCGACAAAATCATGAGTGCATCTAATCTCCTTGTATCTCCTCCTATCTTGTGCATGAATTGTTATGATAGCCAACTTTTACCATTCCATTGCTTGTGAAGATGGAGGTTATGAAAACCACAAAATTTATTTCTATTTTAAATTCATTTCAAAATTGTTATTTTTATTTAATTATAAATTACAACTGAGCAACCGAATATTTTATGCAAGTTCACATGATTTGAAACAGGCAACTATATTTCTTGTCAAGGATTAGATTTTTTATGGTAGGTACTTTCTTTGATCTGGCTTATGACTGGTGTAGGGCAATAAATACTCCTAAAATTTTCGGAAAGGCAAAACGATTGTAGATTGTAAGACAAAGAGCGAATACAGTTGTTGCTATTTTTTTTACAAAGATATTGATATACATACATTTGTGGTTGTTTGCAATGAACTAAAATCAATCACTTTCACGAGGAAAAGTTAATTAATATCGATTAATATCAATCTTAGTTATTTAGGTAGCATCTGCTCATTTCATAATCAGAATATTGCAAAGCGCCACAAAAGAACTATTTTAATGGTTGATTACGTATTTCTTAGGACAAAATTTTTATTCCCGCCTGCCATTGTGTCAGATGCAGCTGAAGGTTGTTCAGTTCAAATTTGCGCTACGTTATAAATGTGTTTCATACGCCGTATCTTTTTGAATCCCTTAACCCTTCTTAATTTCTAACTTTAAAGAAGAAAGGTTTTGGAAGTAAAAACTAAATTTATATTGGTAATTGTTTATGTAAATGCAGCTTCTTATGTGGGAGCACGGAGGGCTAAGTAAGTAAGCATATGCTGTAAGTGATAAAAATGAAAGGTTGAAGATATAGAAACTTATTTCCCTGAGGAAGAATTGCTGTAGATAGTGTGATAACCCATTAGTAATTGTAAAATAAATTAATCATTTTAAAGACAGTTCCGAATGGGTATTGATAAGTGCCGGGAGCGCGAACGAAGCATTATTATCATTGTTTCACTTCCTATGTATTCCTCTCTACAATTAGTAGTTTTTGCAAAACTTTAAAAATGAAAAAGGAGGGTTACAAAACCCTTGGCAGCGTACTTCAATAAGGTGAGAGTTCGACTATAGAGCTCAGTCTTACTCAATCATTTCTCAGAAGAACTCAGTGTGTAATCAGACATTCCCGGCCCTCCCGGCCTTTTCGCAGCGAGCCACGTGCAAATGACGAGAGGGGGAGGAGTAAGAAGGGGAGGCTGAAACAATGTTGCCGCTGACCAGGGGCGCCAGTGCCTACGGGGATAATGGAATGAGGGAATGGCTCGTAGCGGCCCAGTTGGCCTCCTCAGCCACCGAAACGATTAAGATTTTCGGCGTGCAGGGGTCCACCTCTTTGATGATAGCGGCTTTGGAAACTAATTCCGACCTATGTGATTAAAGGTACTTGTAGAAGAATGGTGTCGCTATTTTTTGATTTTTTCCGATTTTTGAATTTCTGTCTTTGAAGCAAGTTTTAATAAGCCAAAGTTCAGCTTGATTTTCTCGCTAACCTGAAGAAATAATTTTTTTTCTTTTAAAATCATTGTGTGGAATGATATCTCCTGAATCAAATAAAGAAAACCGCAAGTCTCTATTATATAGTTATCCCATAGTTGAGTGATATATAAACACGGACAGAGCGAAGAGACGCTCGCCCAAAACAGCCCGCGGCCGAGGTTACCATACGCCTTAAAGAGAAAGCGTTGCAGCGCTGCCAAGTCAACGTTTGTTATGATTTATATCCCCGCAGGGTCCCCCGCACCAACGACCTCGTGAGCGGTCGAAGAGGCAACCGCGCAAGCTTTTTCCTCTCCGTTCCCTCGACTTCCTCGGCGAGCTCGGCGGGCTCAGCAGGCCTCATAACAAGGATGAACAAATTTCTACATGGACAAAAGTAATAATTTTTCATAATTTTAAATATAATATTCGTCAACAGTGCGTGTATGCGGTGCCTACGGTACTTATAAATTTCTTGTAAGTCATTAAATAACTAACCCGAGTCTTCTTTATCAGCAACTTTTGCCTAGTAAATAAATAATTACAAGGTTCTGCTTCCATAATTGCATTTACATCTGCATCTACACGATACCATTCAAGCCATCGCGAGGGTGGGTGGCAGGGGGTGAAGAATAACAAGTATGCACTACCGACATGCAAACAAGCAACTATAGGGTCTCATGCAACTAGATTGCTAGTATGTATAGTATTTAAGGGATCAATATATGCATCATGCTCTACAGACTATTCTTAAATATTTACCCTCCTATCCCTTTGCTCTGCTGCTTATTCTGTTCTCTTATAGTACGAGGGAAAAATGCCATTTTGAATCTATCAGTACGACAATCTATCTCTCTAATCTTGTTTATCTGATCGAATCTAGCCTAATACGCTGGTGCTTTTAATATGTGCCTAACATCTTCAGTAAAGCTATCCGATTGAAATTTCTCTAATAGATTTAATCTGTACTTTAACATACGCTCTGATAATGACTCCCACCCTAATTCTTGTATTAATTTTGAAACACTACTCAACCTATCGTAACACCTTTTAACGAACCTAGCTGCTCTACGCTGCATACTGACTAATTCTCTGATCAAACCCTTATTCATTCGGATCCCATACACTGGCTGCATACTCAAGGTGGGGCCTAACTAGTGGAAAGTAACGTCGCTCTTTTGTCATCTCTAAAACTAAGAGCTCTACAACTAAAATAAATAAAAATTTAAAATAGATTGATCTTACACCAAAAGAAGTATCATGTGATAAGTTGAGAGGTTTGTGAAAAATTAGCGTTCAAAGTGGAACTTCCATTTTCTGAGCGCCAAAACCGTGCTTTTTTTCATACAAAGGCAAATAAAAAATATGTTGATGCGTGAAGAATTGCCGATGGTATTCACAAAACGTAGAAATAAATTTTCTTTCATTTTCAGTTTATTTCTTAGCCATCGACGAATAGGTTATGGAGATAGAACACAAAATGAGTATCTCGACTTTTTGCACGGACAGTAGCAACAGATACGAAAATTTCCAAGCAGTTAAAAAAAGTGGACAGATTTTACCTGGAAGCACATAATATAATTAGATACTCCTGTATCATCAAATTGTTAATTTTTCGAGTAGAGTACCGAAATTACCTCGCGCAGCTGTTCTCGCGAAGTCTTGTTACGCGAAATCTCACATTTACTGTGCAGGGCAACTGAGCCACCCCAATATGCGTTTTTTTTATTATCTTTTATTATTCTTCCACATAACGTCCACGCAATACCCTGAAAGCCCGACGCGGGTGTGTGGCAGGGGGTGAAGATCGCCAAACATGCACTACTGACATGAAACTAGGCTACCACATGGAAGTGCTAGACAATAAGGCCACATGCAGCTAGATGGTTAGTATCTACTATGTATTCTGGTTTCTCTCCACTACTGTACGTTACAATTTAACTCTAATAATATTTCACCTACCTATCCCTTTGTTAAGCTGCCTATTGTGCTCTCATATGGTACACGGAAAATGACATTTTAAATCTACTTCTATATAATACGCTGTAATCCACCATTATGGTGTGTGGCAGGGGGTGAATTCTCACCTAACAGGCACTACAAATCATGCATAAAAAATTAGGAATAATATACGTCCAAACATTAATTTTTTTAAAGATAAAAATTTCAATGCAAGCATGCAATATAATGCTCGTAGTTGAGTTTGCTTAAAGTCCTTATACCAAACATTCAACTACCTATGCTATCAATTGATACACTCGTATTAGATATATATTTACCGCTATTCATAAGTTACTATTTGATGTAGGCAAGGTTACTATTTGATGTAGTGCGTACGATGCGAACAGGTTAAGCAATGACTCGTAGATTTCTTTGCACCTACCCCCAGACTTATAACTATATGGTTTACAATCTATCGATGGTGTATTGAAATCTCCACCTACAATAATCTGTTCGTTGCTATGGGAATCAATGGACCTGATCTGTTTCAGGAGTTCTAATACTGAGTGTACATCGGAATGGGGAGGTCTATGGTAGGCTTAAACGTACATTACTTTCGATTTAGCACATTGAATGGAACACCATACACTTTCTATTATATTACCGGGAATCACTTCTATTTTGCTGACTATTGTGTTCTTAACTGCGATAAATACTCCCCCTCCCGGCCGAACCTCTCGATCTCTCCTGTATACCCTAAAATTTACGGAAAAAATTTCACTATCAGCAATATCGCTTGTTAACCAACTTTCCGTTCCTATAATTATGTCACAATTAGTACTCTCTATAAGGTGTTGGAATTCGGGTATCTTGCTTCTTAAACTACGATAATTAACTACCACTACTGAAAATTCCTCTGTATAATATGGCTGCTTATGGTATTTCTGTTTTCTAAATTGTTGGGAAAGTTGCGGTTTGGAAACTCGTGGGTGTTATATTGATTTTTGTTTTTTTTCTTTTTCTGTGCTTTCTCCCGTCCCGCTAAACCCACACTGTGTTGTCTGATCAACTCGTTATTCTTTGCTATCCTAATGAATGGCAAGTTATTTAATGGCCCACTATTTGACCTACTCATTGCCCTACTCTCTATTCTAAATTCTATTCTTCAGTGCTCGAATATCCTATCTCCTATATGGGATCCTTGACAAATACACTTAAATAAATGGGAATCATTATCAGACCGAGGGTTGAAATTTGGACTTATTTTCTTAACTAAACTCCAAGACAATATTTTGGCTGATGACGTTAAAAATATTTAGTGACTTTCATCTTACCATATACTACATATCCAATAGCAAAAATACGAATAGCATAGGATTTTGCATCCTCTTAAAGCATGATATGGATGATAATTCCTTCCGGAAATTCAACTGTCGTGTTACCTGACCTCTTTCAGCGGCTGATGCAACCAATTGAAATTTCCTGTAATGGTACTGAAAAGTTAATTAAAGATATAAGCCCCAACAAATCTCCTGGCCCTGATCAAATTCCCTACCGCGTGCATAGAGAGAGAGTTCTTCCAAAATTTCCACCTACCTTGAAGTAGTATTTAATAAATCCCTGGCCGAACACGTCGTACCTACTTAGCTATTTTTATCTTTTTAAATAGGGCAGTCAAGGCTAATATATTAATACTAATCCTTTTAAATGCATGTTATGTAGTGCATGTTTGGTGAGAATTCACCCCCTGCCACACACCTTTATGGTGGCTTGCAGGGTATTATGTAGATGTAGATGATATGTAATGCATGTTTGGTCTGTGTTCGCCCCTAGCCATACAGTAAGAAACTTCGTGCGGCGTACGTAGTGGGCACTAAGTACATTCGTAAGATTCCTCACATAATACGCTTCTCTTTCCCTTCATTCTCTTCTCCTCCTTTATAACGCAAGACTCACCCCTATCTCACAAAACCCACGTGTTCCGCAACAGCGTTGCCAAGTCTGAGCTATAATTTTTGTGTTAATTTGTAAAAATCTTATTTTTTATCGTAGAGGATCGTTCAAAAAAGACATATAATAATGACGCAATGAAGAGCACAAAACATTAGTTTAGAAAGCATTAGAAACATTAGAACACATTGTTTATAACAATTATGATTTACAATGTTTAAAATTTACTGCAATCGGTCAAGTTCAGCCGTGTGACCCCCCGAGGAAATGTGGGTCTCTGTGAGGGTCTCGGGTCGCTGGCGAAGGGTCGGATTAGGGTCGGAGTCGAGGTAGGACCCTCATTAACCCTTTGTTACTCGCGTGGATGAAAATCCCGTAACTACTCGCGTCGGGTCATACTGACCCACAATAGGAAATTCGTTTTTAATGAGTATTTTTTGGGTGAATCTTAACTTCAGAATAATTTTTCGCCAGGGAAAGCTGGTTCTTACATTAAATAGTAGTTATAAGACAGAGATAATCTCATACTTTTCCTTCTTGAATTCTTGTCGCAAACTTTTCATTCTATTACTATCGCCTATTCAGCAGATAGCAAATTTTGGATCTCTTCTTATTTAATTGATGTCTTGTACAATAGCTATTGCAATATCACTGAAAATATTTATAAAACTCATAATGGCTAATTTATTAAACCAAAAATGTACAAATATAGAATCTTAAAATGCCGATTCCAACTAACAATATTATATACATTTAATTCCTCACCAAATGCAGAGAAGAGTTTTATGAAAGAATTGAATAAAATGTGAGATGTGAATTGTTCTAGAGCAAATATGCCACATAATTTAACGGTACCAAGTTACAAGTGCAAATGAAAAAGTGTCAATGTTTATTTTACAAATTGATAACAATTTATTTATAGATTTAGTTATAAATTATAGAGATCTACTTTTCATACAACATGTCAGCACATCCTCTGCAAATAATTGCAGTGTGAGCCTTACAAACTATCTCACCACAGTCATTGCACATTTGCGAATATTTGTTGTCATTCGTACTCGGGCACAAGTGACATCTTTTCCTTTTTTTGGATACATTTTTTTCTACATGTTTTTGGTTGACCTCAGTCGTTTCAACACCATGTTCATGCAAAAATAATTGAATTTTTTGTCTTAACCAACGCGGCAATTTGAGATTGTTAACACGACTAATTATAATAGGCATGACTAGACTATGGCCTAAGTATTTCAAAAAAATCCTCCTCCTAAGTCTGCCATCAGTGTTACTTTTGAAAATTATGTACGAATTAACGGCAGTAACATTCAAAAGATGATAGAATACAGCCAAAGGCCATCTTCTTGTTTTCCTTCCCACGTCATAACTAGAGCAAAGCTGATCACAGGAATCGACTCCTCCTTTAGTCAAATTATAAAAAGTTACAACTTCAGGCTTTTGCCTGTCACCGGTATCCTGGTCAATTTTTTTGTCATTATGCATTGTTGAGATCAATATCACAGCCTTTGACCGCTTGGGCACATAAGAAAGTATGGTTATATCTTTTGTGAAGCCGAATATGCTGGAACTCACTTCTCTTTTCCTAGAAGGTAGAAATTCTGGAGGTATTTCTGGTTTGTTCTTGCGTAGAGTCCCTACCAATGTCAGTTTATTCTCCGCTAGCAAAGTTCTGGCCAGGGGAACACTCGTGTACCAATTGTCCATAGTAATATTTCTACCACTGCCCTTCACTGGATTCACAAGGCGCTGTACTACATCATGAGGCTTATTTGATATGCGATAAGGGCCTTCAGGTTGAGTACCTGCATATACTTCAAGCTTTAGGACATAAAATGACCTCGCATCGACCAACGCAAATATTTTCATACCATACCTTTTCGGCTTGTTCGGCAAGTATTGACGAAAAGCACATCGTCCCCTAAATGACACCATTTGTTCGTCAATTGTTAAGTACTCTGATGGAGTATATGCTTCTAAATATTTACCCCCGAGTATAGTGAGCAGCTGACGCACTGGGGCTAAACGGTCTGTTTTCTTTCTTACTTCCCGGTCATTGATATCATCGAAACGTAAGCAGCGAAGCAAAAATAAAAATCGGTTGTATGACATTGTAACTGAGAAAACTGGTGGACCATCCTTGTCCCACAAGTCCCTAAAATTCAAATGTCCTGCCCTATAGACTCCACTCAAAAACAGTAGCCCAACTAATGCCTTCATTTCTTTTTCATCAGTATCCAAAGCGTCACGATCCCTCACAAAATTTGCCCTCACACTTGAAATATACAAATTAGTATATTGCACTAAAGTTGCAAACAACTCCTTATTGAAAAAGTAAAAAAATGCATCCTCTTCTGTTTTTGCACTTCTAGCCTCTCCGCGTACTCCCGGAAGATGAGAAATAATGTTGTGTTTTCTTGTTCTACAAATACTGTTCACGGGCTCAGACCTCCACTTCGTTGTTTTATCCCTGCCCACAAATGTGTCCACTTCTTCACCTGATTTCAGTTCCTCATAATCAGAAGATTCTGAAAGGAGAGATTCCGAATCATGTTCACTCTCTTGGAGTATATCCTCTTCATCTTCAGAATTTCCGCCTTCACTTTCTTCCTCCTCCCTCACCAACTCTGCAAGTATTTCTCTGTTATTTATGAATTTTTTGCCATCTTGATCTAGTGTAAAGAGAAATTACAAAATATTACTAATACAGATAAATAAATATTTCAAAATGTTCATCAAATTCAAGTGCTGAGTTCATAGTTGTATGACTTACATTCGTGAACGAGAGGAAATGCAATCCCTTGTCTTGATGTGAATTAAACTCCAAAGCTGGATAAATGAAGTTCCTGGGGAAGGGAATACTTCATTTCTGCGATTGCTAAGGAAGAAACTCTCACTGCAGTGTCCAAATGCAGAATGAGAAATGATATCGTCTTTGACGCTGTCACCCTCGTAAAAATAAATTGTAACATAACCACTTGCGTCGGGTCAAAAGTGATTACAAATTAGGAACACTAACGCTCGCGTCGGGTCAAAGTGATCACAAATTTCAAACGCCAACACTCGCGTCGGGTCAAAAGGCTAGTTATCAATTCGCTAACTGTGTAAACTGTCGTAACATATGTTCAGAGGAATCAATACAATGTAGTAAGAGATTACGTTCAGAAATTATCTCAAAAGCCTCAGAGAAAGTGAAAATATTTCGTGTATAAGAAAAGGCATGGGTCAAATTGACCCGACGCGAGTAACAAAGGGTTAAGAAAGTTTTAAATCGGTAATCCCCATTTGAGTACCTCTAACCTTTATTCATAAAGGTATTCCACGAAGAAAATACTTTTCAAAATCATTCATTCAACAATGAAATATTAGTGAAGGAGAACTGAATGCAAGCATGGGTTGCGTGGAATCAAGCATAGGAACAGAAGTAATAAATCCCTAATTGATGCCATAAAATGCTCAATGAATTCAACACTGTTGCGGAAATCAGTGTATATGATCGCAGAAGGGATCCTATTACGCCGATAAGCATTATTCTACCTGGAGTTTTTCGTTACAAAATGTTTTCGGTATTAATCGTGGTGTCAAAAGCCTTAAAACTGAAAAATTTCCTCCGCGAGTAGAAATGCTATCTTGAATGTGGGGAACGTCAATCTCGATGGCTCGTTTTAGAAGCCGTTTTAGGGGGCAGTTTCCGTTTCACTCACGCCTCTTAGACAACGGCCGATAAAGTGCCGGAATAAACGATGTTTCCCGCGAAATTGCTCACTCGATGACTCTATCATGGTGACAACCGCGAGACAACAGCCACAAACAGCTACTTCATAGCAATCGTTTGCATGGCTGGATGATTTCAATACCCCATCGCCACCTGTTCTTTCTCGTCACACATCAAAGTCCTCGACCGGTCCGAGAGAAGGCCACCTGGTGCCCATCAAGTCCTCCTCGATGAGGAATACAAAACAATAAATATTTCAGCATCCAATTCGAGAAAGGACAGGGGCAAACAAAGGGGCTCGACGGGGAGGAAGGAGTTCTCGCCGCATTCTTAAAAACAATGGGCAGGGTGAGGGAAGGGAGAGAGGAGAGCCGAGTTTCCAAGCGTACATATCACCAACCCTCTCCCCCCGTTGTTTGCTCCACACAAAAGCCCAGTCAAAACTCTCCAGCAACAAGGAGGCTGCGGGGATTGGAGGCCACTAATGGGCCTGGACCCCGACGCCCTCTTCCACCCATTCACATGCATCGGCTGCATCGGTCCCGTCTCCAAAGCTCGCGAGCCCATAGCGTGACGAACCTTCTCTCCTTCTCTCTGGCCGCGGTACGAAGCGCTATCTGCTTTTGTCTCCCATCAACTACCCCGCCGGTGAAGTGGGGGGACGCGTCCCCGCTCACTTGAAAGAGCGTATTCCGGACCGGGGGGCTATTAAAAATTAAGTCTTTGCAGTTGCATATGGCGAGGATAGCCGCGACAAGCGTGTTTGCGCATGGAACTTGGATCCGCACACGCACCTCACTCCAATACGCCTCCATTGAGAGAGTGTGAGTGGTAGAATTAGGCTTTAAGGTGCTCGAAATAACGAGATTATATCGCACCCTCTATGTTCAACTTCGTTTTTAGACGAGTAGAAGAAGTCAATCTGGGTAGGCGATCGACAGTCTAGGTCAGTAATAGTGAACCTTGTGGCGATTGCGCACCAAATTTTATAAGCGAAAGAAGTACCAACCATCAGATGAGATAAAAATAAGGATTATTTTTATGTTAATTAGAGGAATAGGGTGTTTTTATGATAAAAAGAAAGTATTCTTTGATTCTTTTTTAATTTTTTGTGTCCAACGTGTGTACTAACGTACACGGCGCTTTTCTTTGTCCCACAGCTGCAACTCACGACAATTTAAGTTGAAATTTCCACTCTTCAAAGCTAAATTCCCAGTATAGTTTTGCCCTTCAAGCCGTCACTCCTCTTCGAGAAAAAATTGCGACCCACTTTGGGCTCGCGAGCCACAGGTTCGCCACTACCGGACTAGATCATTTGCGCCATTTGCAATAAGAGGGTGATTGGTTATTGGTAAGGATCAGAAAACGGAGGAAGGGAGGAGCAATACCCGGTATCAGCATTAGCCTACTTTTTACGAGAGGCTATAAGTGGTCCGCGGTTTAACGTCCCACCCAACAGACGGTGTATTGCACTGGAAGTCCTACCCATACCGCTCCGAAGTGGGGTATAGCAGCGAAAAATCTTTCACAGCCGGGCCCAGATCACTCGGTATGGGAAATCAGTATTCAAGCTACACCATCGCCCGATCCCTTTGCTTACCCAAGCCTTAGGCGGGATATGAACCCAGCACCTTCGGAGAGACATGCACCAGCAATTTGATGACCGTGTCCCGCAATATGGATAAGAATCATTTGCAGAAAATTTGGTGGATTACACCATTATTGAAATTTGTCAAATTATGAGCTCTTGTTCCTCGAAAGAGACAATAAAGCCTTCTGAATTTTCAAGCATGATTATACTTGCAGTCAGATTTAGGCGAAGTACCCATTATGAAATACTTACAAGCGTGGGAGTAAGGGAACATTTCATTGAACATCAGTAGCGTACCAAAGGGGGGGGGGCAAACGGGGCGACCGCACGGGCGCCGTAAAGGAGGGGCGCCCAAAATTGAAAAACATTTTTTTTAGTTTAAGAAAAAATAATTTTTTTCTACGGGGGGTGGCTACCATCTAGCTAGCCCCGGGCGCCAAGGCACCCCAAGGTAGCCTTGGTACGCTACTATTGTACATGCATCTTTAGGCCGGTGAGGCATGGAAGATAACAGAGCAGCAGATAAATCAAAGTTGGAGGCAGTTTAAATGTGCTGCTACAGCTGAATGATGAAGACCAAATGGATCGACCGAGTGACTAACGAAGCAGTCTTCAGTAGAGCGAGAGAAAATAGAATTCAGTCGAAACCTTTGAAAAGAAGACGGCAGAATGTAATCGGTCATATCTTGAAACATGATGAAGACAATCGCCTCGAGATAATTGATCGGGAACAATGGAAAATGAAGGTCTCGGATGAGTTGCATGGAGCAAGTAGAGAAGAATGTGAAAGAGAAGAATGATGCGAATAGGAATAGGCTAGAAGAAATGAGAACGTACGGGCGAGATCTGCGTCAAACTAATCTCAGAGTTGTTGACCAATGATGATGATCGGAATTGAGTGGCAGCGATAGCGGTTATTCGGGGAGGATGGGGGCAATCCACAGTAGATGTCATTTCCGTCACGGAAGATGGGTTGATAATAATATAGAGGTGGGATTTTTTTCAAGAAAGAGGAAGGGTGAAATAAGACTAGTTTCGCCATTAGCCTACTCTTTATATGCGCGATTTAATGCACTGAACTCGGCTCCTGGGGCTAATTGGTTTATAGTTTCCCCTTGACTTCCACACAAAAGCACCTACTAAAACCGTTAAGGTAATTTTTACCATGCCTGAGGTTGGATGAGTGATACTATACTGATCACTATGGTCCCCATCATCACTCATATGAAGAAAATCAGCTTCCCTCTCCTCCGGCTGACAGGGTGCATAATATTTGGCGGCCTCCCGTCGCTAAGTAAAGGCATCTTCATAGGTTTCCGTATCGATTGATAAACCTACCTCACCCAAGGATGAACTAATAGCACCATCTCCGAATGCCGCCACCTGCAGTCCACGAAGCTTATTAGACGAGTAAACTCGCTCGCTTCGCAACATACCTAATGTAAACACGACACCCGTGCCCTAGGCGGGATTCAAACCCGTTACCTTTGATTTCAGGACATCGCGTCACCGATCTAATTGACATAACCGGCAAGGGATATCCGAATAAGAGGGAGGAGGTCACCTAGAGCATTGTTTTGAGGACTTCTTTGTGGAGCAATAGTCGTTTCTCTCCTCGGAAATTAAAGTGAGAAGAAATTCAGGTATACCTTTTTTGTTAGAAACCTCGTAAAGTATTTTTCAACCATTATTTGTCACACATGCAGGTTATAAAACAATGTCTAACAAAATCGGATTTTCAATCCAAAAATTTACTTTGAAGGTATCCTTACGTCTCATTAAGTATGTATACGAAGGCAAGTCTTTTGAAGGAATCAAGGCTCCACGAATTAGACTTATTTGGTTATTTAGGGAAGACGACCGACTAATAAGGCTATTTGCTACTGGGTAAAGGTAGAGGTTTTCAGGGATCGGAGGTAAGGTGGAGAGAAACTGGGCATTTTATTGCTCCCTACGAAAGGCGCCAAGGGGACCACGGCGTAACGTCCAATCTGACGGACGGAGTACTGGACTGGAAGTCCTCTGCACAAGGTACTCAAGTAGAGACCGGTATACCGATGAAAAGTCCGCCGTTCGAACCCGGACCCTCGGAATGGGAGGCCAGTTCTCTAAACACCACACCAACGCGATCCTACAAACTTTAAAGTGAGAAGAAATTTAGGTATCTCTTTTTCGTTAGAGATCAGCCTCGTAAAGTATTTTTCAACATTATTTAGCACACGCGCAGGTTGTAAAACAATGTCCAAAAAATTCTGATTTTCAATCCCAAACTCAATCCCATCGCTGAGTCTAATTAATTCTGTACTTAAAGTTGAAATTTACGAAGGAATACTTCACGAAGTCGACCCATTACTAACATCATTTCCGAGTTGAATTACGATGCAAAATGCTCCTTTTAGGAATAAATGAGAATGCGAAAACGGACATTTCAGCATCCCAAAAATGCCTGTGGGACCGAATCCGCTCTGAACAAAATACGCCTGCCGAAATAACTTCTTGAAAGCGCGTAAAATCAATACTGCGTAGGTATACCACGGTAGTAGAATGACGCAGGCAACGAACGAGGAAAGGGGTCATCCATGCATAGGATAACGCTGAAGTTCCATTTTTTTTACCCCTCTCCTTATAACACCCCATAACGTTCTATTATACCTCTCTCACTATAAAATACTCAGCGTAGCTAATGAACCTCCTATTTCCGCTGAATCATAAAACAGCTTAGGTACTCTTTATTATTACTAATGCCTTTTTTATTTGTCAATACTATAATGTATTCAGTAATTATTATCTGTATCATCATTTTTTTATAAGTAAGTACAGGGGCATACTCAGGATCAAAACTAGAGGGGGGGGGGCAAGCCCCCCTCTTACATGTGTTATACTTAGAGATCCGTGAAATTCGCGAGACGCGATATCGCGAAATAACACGAAATAACGCGACATATCACGAAATCGGAAAATAAAACGAAATTTCGCCTTTTTCGCGAATTTTACGTGAATTAGCGAAAAAATCACATGTAAAGAGTCACAATCGATTAAAGTCTAAGTTATCTCATTTTTCTCATTACGATTCAAAGGTCAATTGG
Source organism: Platycnemis pennipes (assembly GCA_933228895.1). Lineage (NCBI taxonomy): Eukaryota > Metazoa > Arthropoda > Insecta > Odonata > Platycnemididae > Platycnemis > Platycnemis pennipes. The sequence continues at coordinate 50,727,028 of OW121846.1, forward strand.
CTTGTTTTGTCTCGCGCATATCGCATTCGCGTAATATCGCGCACAGTAGTGATGTCTCCGCCGGAATTTGCCGTTAAATTAATCACCGCCTCTCTCTTCGATTCACATTTATCAATCCTGAAATTCTCAGAAATGTTTAGAATGATGCGCTTTCTCTCCTGAAGAATTAGATATTCTGAATCAATAATGTGCTGAACACGGCCGCGGAAGAGCGGAAATATAAGCTCACGCGCCAGGCACGCGTCAATGCCGAGTAGTAATTCCGGTGACTCACCGCGACGCAGTAGAAGCGTAATTGGATAACTTGTTGCAGGAAAACCTTAAGTGTGGGCCTAATGTAACAATTTTGTAGACTTAAATACGGCCGCTGGCTGGGAACGGAAGCTCTAGCAGCTATGGCAAGGGGGGAAGTAACAGAAGAGTTAGGAGGAGAGGGGATGCTACTTATTAGCGGTTAGTCGTCGGATATTCGGCGCTCCACTGAGCTTCAATGAAAAAAAAATCATTTCGACACACCCCCAGTTCAAGTTTCTTTGTTTCCTATTGTGTTTAGTTATGCGTGCTTCTTTCGCTGCCTTTCTTGTTATGTAAAAATCTTAATAAAAGTATAAGCATTCACAAAATGTGTACCAAAAATAATAAAACGCCTAGAAATACGCAAAAATTGTAACATTATAATAACACCGCCAAGATTTTCTATAACACCGAAATCACATAGTTTTAAAACGAATTTTAGCAAAAAATAAAACCACTTTCACGGACCTCTAGTTATACTAATATCATTTTTCTTGCGTTTGAAGAAAACTTGTTCCAAACTTTTATTTCAATCCAATCCCCGATCTTCCTAGAAGAATTTCCAATGGACGCCCATCAAACACAACTCAGTCAGTTGTACTCTCCCATTGTACTTCTGAGCCAGGTCTTTACCCTTCGAAGGGTACTGAAAGATCATTCAACAGTAGCCGTGGTGGATGGGAAAGCACCCAAAATGAGGAGTGCATGCCTTGTTGCGGAGAAAAAAATATTAGCCTCCTCCAAAAAGCAGCCACTTCAATGTCCTTTAATTTTCCTCCAGCTAAATCCTTCTTTTTCCACAGATTCTGCCACAAATCTAATTCTGCAGAGATATCACCTAACTCATAAAACTCCATGGAAGACTGCATTTTTTCCAAATCTTTTGAAGCCATTTTTAGTATGCATGAAGGATGAAAATGGGATAAATTAAATCAGGTGTATTTTCATTCTAGAGAATCTAACATTCAAAGATAAAGTATAGGGAGTCAAGATAAGGGATGATCAATGACCATCTCCAGTATTCAATCACAGTCTCAGATAGTGGATAACTTCTGTGTATTTGCTTTTGAGTGATTTGTGATACTGATAACTCAACCCCAACCTTCTCCATCATATCTAGTGATTTTTTAAAGTAATTCATCAGGAACATGCTCAAGTTCTTGTTGATCCTTCTTGATGACATCAAGGATTTGACCAATATGTTTCCTCACCATAATCAAATCCATATTTTTACATTGTAGAACGTTCACAAAGGGTTCCAAAATCACAGAGTATTTTGCAATCATGGCTAAACCTACGATGAAAATTGGTTTAGTAACTGCACAGTGCAATTGATAGGCAGATTTTCTTGTACCATAGTTTCCTTTGACCGAGAGATGTTCTAGTGCATTGCCAATTTCATGGAAGCTTTCTGAAAATTTTCTTATACTCATGTATTTCTCAGACCATCTGGTTTCACTGAGTCTTGATAGATTGGGAACCGAATTCCTGTGGGCTGGCGACTCACTAAAGAAGGATATAGTAACCTTAATCATTGCAATTGTGTTTCTTATTTCTAGTAATTTGCTGGCATCATTGACCACTAGATTTAGTTTGTGGCTTGAGCAATGGAAAAATAAAGATTTACTGTACTTTTTCTTCGGAATGGCCTGCACACCACCTTTTCCAGCCATTGTAGAACATCTGTAATATCCAAATCCAACACAATTCTCTGCTGAAAGATTCTGATCAACTAAAAAACTCTGAATTGCACTAGCGATTGTAGGGGCATCTTGAGATTTCAAAGATGCCCCTACAATCTAGGCTATGTTGAGCTCAATTGAGAGCTCAACTTAGCCTACAAATTCCTCTATGATTTTTTCCCGACTCGTATCATAAAACCACAATCCGATAGACTGTTCTGATAGACAAAGGCGATAGAAGTTGTTCTTTTCCAGCAATATCTGCTGTTTCATCAGCCGTCACAGTGTAAGCTTTTGATTGGTTCTGAGGTTTCCGCGGCGTTTCTCAACACTGGTAACGGCTTTCGGGCGTTCCTCCACGTCGTGTGTTGTCAGGGTGACGACAGTTTCTCCAGCCATCCTGCTGAAATCTTCAGGTCAGAAGACGCCAGCAGGATGGCTGGAGAAACTGTCGTCACCCTGACAACACACGACGCGGAGGAACGCCCGAAAGCCGTTACCAGTGTTAAGCTTTTGATTGTTTACATTCTTTGATAATTCTTTCTTTGACAACTTCACCACATAATCTATCTCATTTTGAATTTTTGGTGAAGGGTAGACTGCATTTTTTTGACATCTATCCAAGTGACTCTTTAGCTTCTCATCACCACAGTCAATTCTAAAATTTAAAAGGCCAAAGAAAACCCCCTCATCTCCTTTTTTTCCTCTGAGTGGCAAATCATGAGTTCCACAAAGTATGATACAAGAAATAATTGATGACAATATTTGTTTGTTTTCTCCAATCATCTTCTGATGACCACTTTGCATCTGGACATCAACTGGAACATTTTCAAGGAATGCTTTTGCAGCAGCTGTTGAAGTTGTGTGGTAGTGACTGCCTACGTGCTTTCTACAATCTTCATGTATATCTTTAAACTTCACGAATGGCCTTACCATGAATGACTCCAAAACTCCTTTAACTGTAGCAATACCAGGAGGAAATAGAATGCAGTGCAAACAAAGAGCACCTTTCAAACGACTTGAGTACACCAACCAAGAAGTATATTGATTTAAACAGCAGCGGTTAAATTTTCTTTTCAAATGGCTAGTATCAGAACCAAAATTGTAGTTTGATGGTGGAACCTAGGGATTTGTAAGCAATTCCTTCTTTTTTTTTCTTGTGGCAATTTAAGGGTGTGACCAACATAATGACCAATGTCATTTTCATGGTAGCCATCGTATTCTTCAATCATTTTAGAGGTCCCAGTCCCAGGAACAGCTGCGTGTAGAGGTTAAGAATTACTAGACCCTTGTTCCATAATCGACTCCAAATCAAATAGTTCGGTCAGTTTAGTACCATCATCACCATCATTGCTTCCACTTCCACTACTGTCATCTTGATCCTTTTTCCATTTGAGAGGTTTTATGCCTGAAAATCATATAAATTAACATATTACACAAACCAATAACAATCACAAAAAAATTGATGTGATAACTTTAGAATTAGATTTGCCTGCAGACAAGTCAGATGACAAGTTAGACTCAGCTCCTTTGAATAATACAATAATAAATAGCATAACATAGATTATAATTAACTTCTCTTATAACACACACTGACTATTGTCCAACCAAAGGATATGATTCATCAAATTATGAAGAATTGACCTGGCTTCTTTTATCATACATTCTCAATATAGAACATTAATATTTCATGGAATTGACATCCACTAAATGCAGTGTTATGTATATATACATATATATAAACATAATTCTGCTTTTCTTTTCTACCATAAAGAATGTTGTAAGATAATAATGACGATGACTAAGTAATCCAAAAAAATTTAAAAAACAATCCATGAACACAGTTTCAGTGTGTTACATGTTGTTTTTGATTTGTAATAGAGAAATTTGAAAACTCCACTGGTGTTTTTTTCCCAATATTTTTTATTCTCAATCTAAGTCCAATATTCAACAGTATTCCACATTATTGGCACTGTGAGCCTAATGTGGAGTATTTGTAGGAGTTTACTCAATATTTGATTTTATAAATTCAGATTGTGGTGTAATAAATTCATCAATTCCAAGCTGTCACTAAAGATCTAAGCAATACTATAACTTTAACTCATAAATAACTGAAAGCCAAAAGATGATTCTCAGATCAAATCAAAACCTAATCATCCTAGTTCCTAGATATTAATATATTTATACAAATACAAGCAACATTTTTGTATAAAATTAAGTAAAGTTTTAATTTAAAATTTAATTTTTTACAGAAATTGCTTAACTTAAGTACTTTTGTGGAACCAGTTTCTTATATCCATTTGGCAGCATAGATAAGTCTTCTAAATGTAAATAAGAAGGTTAACTAATAAAATATTTATAACTGGAATAAATTCGAACAATTGGTTGTTTCTAAGAAACACTTTGTAAACATCAACAGTGAACGCTAACTAACACCTCGCATTCAACTAAAATACTGATCAACTAGCACTGGTGGCAAGAGCTTTTCTAGTGACACGGAACTCACTAGACCCCTCTAGATGATTCCCTCTTCTCTCATTGGCTACCGCTTATGGACTCTGCTAGAGACCTATCACTCCCTTGAATCCCACTAGTTGGCTGATATAGACTCCTCTACCCGTCGCTAGGTGTTTAGGCTAGTCTAGATACTTCTCGGTTTTTACACCATTTCAGTTTGGTAAAGAACTGATTATTCGCCATCACCCGACCTAATGTTTTTTTCGTTTCATCACTTAATAGCTATTTAATTTTTTATTGCTTCCAGAAGGGGGGGGGGCAGCTGCACCTCACTGGGTACACCCATGAGTAAGTAGTTACTTGAGAGATTCGACCAACAGATATGGCCATTTGTACCTTTTAGGAATGGTGTGTAATTGATTATCAGTAGGTATACTTTAGGTAAGGAGGAAGGGTGAAGAGAAATCCAACATCAGCACTTGCCTAATTTCAACGAAAGGGGTCCATGGTTTAATGTCCCATCCAACAGACGGAGTAGAGAAGTTAAGTGCTCTCCCCACAACACTCCAGTGGAGACTGAAATAGCAATGAAAAAATCTGATATGGACAGAATTCAAACCCGGATTCTCGAGATGGAATTCCAACACTAGAGAGGAGGAGGTAGAGATGGAATCCAGCACTGCAACAATGAGGTCGCCATATTTTAATAGAACAAACAATGAACTTTAAATGTACAATCCTTTCTCCCAACTTAACGAAAGACTGAACTCTCCCCTCACAATATTGCACCCGAATAATAGTTGACCCCACCACCCCTTTAGTGCGACATAAGATTGGGTAAGTGGACTAATAATGGGTAGCCTGAAATGGGTTCAAACATATACTACATTTTAACTTCAAAAATAAGAAAAGGTATTGGATCATCTCACTCCAGCCCTATGACTCAACTGACATAGCTGGACTTTTTTGTCATTAATGTAATATTACATTATATTTCAAGAGGTCATTGGAATTGGTTGAGTTCTAAAATAATATAGATCTGCATTTTAGTGTAAAATTATTGAGTAACTTCTCAAGTTAAGATTAGTTGTGATTTATTTACCATATCATTTGTTTGTAGGTAGCATTACCTACTAGAAAGTAATTAAGTATGTAGTATGCAGCCAGATACTAGTGCATCCATATTTGACTCCTAGTGGTAGTCTGTGGGGAGGGTACATTAACTTAATAGATGATCATAAAGGAGCATTAAAAATATAGAGTTCACTTACTACAAAGGCTGATTGACATGAATGTTTAACCCTTTTACTGCCAGCCCCTTTTAGCTAGACTGCACGAAAACTGCCAAGCAGATTTTAATGAAAATCATTAGATTATGAATTAAATAAATATTTGAAACATTAATTTTTTTATATGAATTACGCATTTGTCTCAATGTTGACGACATATTTACTTTTTATGAGAATGAAAAAATCATTTATGATGTCTCTGATTTGAAGGGAATATAATATTACAAATATGTAAGTGGGCAGATATATCGGCCCAGTTTTCCCAGGTCTTGGCAGTTTTTGTACAACCATGGAGGGCCGATATATCAGCCCACTGACAGTAAAAGGGTTAAGACCCAATTCATAAGTAGCCTCAAATATCACTACCACTTGTGCATTTGGGATACCTTCACTTTGGCACCAAGAGAATCACTTGTACACCACCTTGTCCGGCTCATTGCTGCTACACCCATGTATATATGTATTTCTCCTTTTATAAATTTCAGCCATTGAATCGGATTCAGCAAAAAACTGCAGAATTCTCTATCTATTCCTCGATGTCATAGATGGTTGACTGTAGTAAAGCATGCTCCAAACAAAGTTGCAAGACATGTCACAATCTAATTTTCCCAGGAACTAAACTTTTTGTTGAATAGAGAGAGAGTGTGTCTCTTTAAGCCAACTACTACCAATATCACCAAATGAAAACAATAAAAACCAGAACACAACACAAAGGTTTCCACTGCTCAATGAAACCTTATGCTATACCCTATCAGAAATAAACTAGAAATCTGCCCTAGACACTGACATTCACTGAGTTTGACAGAGGATCCCAGCTTTCCAAGTTGGTCATTCTAGTGCTGCTGCCGTTTCCTTAAAAGCCAGAGGCAAACTGTGAGCAATTTTTGATTAGCACACTGTGCATACAATGCGAACTTTCCACCCACCTCCACCCCTTTTGAAGGGATGGGGGGTGAGGACAGGTAGCAATAATGGCATTGTGTCATCAATAGAGAACGTATCCATGTATAAGAAATAAGATTTATTCAGTTACAAAGTGGTATTTCATTGACTGGCACCCATGGGATTTATGTACACAAGGCCTAACAGTGCTTTAAGGTGACTTTTTTAATGGCTATGTAGCTCATTGAGTCGGTGGTAAGTAAAAAATGAACATCACAGAATGCTGAAAAACCTTCTATTATTTAGATACCTTCACTGTTTAGAATTCAGGCTCATCATCTTCTGCTGCATCTTATTCCCCATTAGTTATTCCATGCTTAAATTTCTGTTTTGGAAACCAATTTTTAGCACATATAATGATATACAGTCAAGCCCACTTATATCAAACCCATTTACAACAAAGTCCTGGTTATAACAAAGCGAAGGCTATTCCCCATCAAAGAGAGGCTGGGAATAAATGGACCACATATAACAAAGTTCAGTTATTATGAAGTAAATATTTGACCCCCTAAACTTCGTTATAAATGGGCTAGACTGTATTACGGTTCAAGTCTGACACACTGAAGGTTTGGGAAAATAAGCTTGAAAATGCTGAATCTCAGTTACAAAAATGATTTCATTTTTTTTCAAATTTTACGAGACAGTTAAGTCCATCTAAGATAACAATGTGATAGTGACCATTATTGAAACTTGTGTAAATGCACAGTTTCTTCCCTAGGTGTTTTCTGCATCTCTGTATGAGGTTAATCATTTAAATCATGAAAACTGCTGTATATTTTCCAGGTGGAATCCAAACTTCTAATTATATGGTCATGACAAAAACAAGAAACAAATTTCTTCATTTAATTTTTATTAAATTGTCAGCTTGTATAAGGAAAATCACTGCTATCCCTGATTAAAATCAGTCAACAGATTTCTATGATAAAATATATGCTTTTAAGATAAATGAGTAATGGGCATAATAACTGGTATTAAAAATTTAAAATAATGATTTTAAAAAGTTATACATACAGATGGACATCTCCAGAGTGTGGCTACAGGGATATAAAACTGGACTAGTCATGCTTTTAAATAAAACAGAGGCATCAATTGAAACATCAAGTTATGACACAGCAAGCAAAAATTTTAACAAAAAAAATGCAGTAGCTTATATAGTTTTGAAGCCTACCAAATTCAATACTGACCCACGGGGAAAAAATGAACACTCTGGATTATCAAGGCACCTTGCAATTCAATCAAAGTTGAGTTAACATGTAAACACTCAACGCATAAAAAAAACAAGTAATTATCTTGATCATTGTACATATGTCCAAAACGCTCTTCAGTCAAACATCAACAGAAAACAAGTTATATGTACTGATAAATTCAACACAAAATAATGTTTCAAAACTTGGATGAATATGTCGTGCCCAATGACATTAGAAATGGAATGAACTTTGGTATTTGAAAGTTTATGAATCAAAATACTAAGATGATAAAGGCACTCTTTCATAGTTTCTACGATGCTTGTCATCCACATTTTTTAGGAACCAAGTCCCGGGAAAGAGGTCGTCGATGGGAGCCGTTGGTGTGTAAGGAGCTGCAAAAAAAGATGAGATTTTAGATTCAAATGACAGATATCCATAAAAGGAAGTCGTAGCTGCAAAATCATCTTCTCTACCACATACCCAAGTGATGCGTCTTCTCCCGGTGTTCTAAGATATGGGAGAAAGCCTCAGGGGATACCTTTTTCCTTGATTCTAGCTGCTCTGATATGTGTGACACACTCTTCACTAATAAATCCAACTTTGAGCCAGTGGACGAATTCGTTGACACACGAATTGAATAGAATGATGAGGCAAGCCCAGAGCCATAAGAAAAGAGGCCAATCCGTGTACCGGCTAACTGATTTGCAGGCTTCCTGAAATTTACACTAGGCATGAGTTTACCACCCCAAGAACATGCATACAGCGTGCACATATCCATATGTACTTAAGTACCTCTTCGGTCATCACGACTTAAAGCTCACTGAAAGAGGAACATATCGTTAGACATAATGGTTAATCCTTGACAATAAGCATGATTACTTAATCCTTTTACTGCCACCATGCGAATCTATTGGCCTTCTCTGGTAGTGCGAAAACTGCCAATGGACCGAAATACATTTCATCATTGCATATTTGTAATTCTTTTATTTCCTTCAAACCAGGAATTGGAAAAATGATTTATTCATCCTCCCAAACCTCAAATATAATGTCAGCATGGAAAAAAATGCATACCGTATTTACTCGTGTAAGCCTCGAGTAGTAGGGGTGTATAGGGGGGTATAGGGGTACTCGTGTAGTAGGGGTGTGTATCCCACACACCCCTGTTTTCGGGCAAGCTCGGTAGGAAAAAAATTATTTCTATTAAAAAAAAAAATTTTTTTTCTCTCAAGTCCTCATCATTTTGTCATAACATGAATGCACATTCTTTAATAGAAATGCTGTGCCTAAATTACGTGAACGTTTTTCTCATTTATTGATTGAATTACGTGTTAATATCATCACGATCGTCATCGTGACGTGCCACGATGCACGGTCTATTTTAATGTACATCAGTTTCTCGTAGAATCTCACAGCAATCACAGTTACATACGATCACATCATCCAGCTACAAAAATGGCATCTGTTCAAAATAACATCCAACTGAAATAATTGCAGAAATATATACAATTTCAACTTGTGATTACTCTATTATTATGGAAATCCATTGGCATATCAACAAATAAAAGCAGAATACCATCCGTACATGACAGCGGTGATCTCGTCTGCTCTCTGTGCAGTAGCTATGGACTGGGACGATTTAACAACACCGGCAAGTCTTGGGAACACACGGAAAAAACTAAGCTCAATGTAATAACAATTATAATTCTTAAAAACTAAAGAAAAACACATTCCCAGAAATAGAATCATAAATCACTAATGAATATTCATATCATTTCAGTTCTCATATTTAGTTTTAGTCACTGCTAGATTCAGATACACCATATTTCATTCCGGCAGCTCGATTTCCTATTTTTTTGGCATCGCTTATAATATGTAGTTTTGTACTCACACAGGAAACAATCACAATTTCACATCAGAATTCATTTTAGGGTGATAATAGCAAATTATTTAAAAATGCTAAATGATCGATTCCAAATTGTTTACTACTGTCACACTCGGAGCAGAAAGCACAGATAGTAAGAAGGTATAATCTCTGAGCATATGATTATTGCCAATATGTAACAAATTCTAATTCATGTCTTTGCAATGTAGCTTTAATGTGTATGCAAAAGGAGCTATTTATTACGTAAAAATGTTGCTACAGATACATAATACCAAAACAAACTCGACTTACGATTTTGAAAAGACATAAAGATGCTACCCCCTTGCAGCAGCTTACAGGATACAGATTTAACACGTTCACTGCGGAGCTGTTTAAAGCCCTACTCCTCACAGCGCGGCGTGACCCACCGGTGGGTCACACTCAGCCTTTTGCATGGGCAGTGTGACCCACCGGTGGGTCACAGTCCTTCCGAGCTTCTGGCCACTGCCGAGGGATGGTGGTTGAAGCGGCAACACTCAGCTGTTTCCTGAGATTAAAGGAAGGCTGGGGGAGGCTACTCCCAGCTTCGCCCCCAACCCACCCCTCCCCCGGCCACGTGGTGCACACTATCAGCTAGACCCTGGCGTGGGATGGGGGAAGACAGGGCCAACAATACAATGCATGTGGTAAAGATTTGCTGACATTCGGAAAACCCAGGAGACACCCACCCGTCTCTGTTTATTGCGCCTGCCCTTGTTCGCGCCCGTCTGTGAGACGTAGACGCCCGTCCGTGTGTACCGACTCCCCAGCCCTACTCACACTATGAGAAAAGGGAAGGGGGATCCTTTGGAAAGAGTACATAGTGGTTTGTCTCACTCCGAAAAAAGTAGTGTCTTCATTTCGGAAGACGTTCACCTGGCAAGGGCACGGTCTCTCATCCACCACTGAGGGATTGGCTCAAGAACGCTACGCAACTCTTTCCCAATTGCCCTTCCGTAGAGGGGGGGGGAGAAGGGAAGAGAGAGAGTCAATCTCTCACACAGCCGGGCGAGTGCAGTTCGGACTGATTAGTTTACGAGCAACTGACGGACAGCCAAGAGGTTGAGGAGAAAAAATTTTCCTAAACATTTTCATTATTTTTAATAAGGTGATATGTTTTACTATATCGAGTATTGTTCATCCTTATGTATAAAAATTGCATAAACATGAAAAAAAACAAAAAGAAAGCAAAAAATAAACGTATTTTGGATATAATACGCTAATATGTAAATTTGTTCGTGACCAACCGGTGGGCCACATCGCTCACGCTGAAAAAAGTTTCAGGAGGGGCGACGTGACCCACCGGTGGGTCACACTAAGTGTCACATAGTAGTCTATTATTTGAACTGTGACTAACCTCTGGGTGAAGTCACTTGAGAAGTTCTCGATTCCTACTCTCACAATACTCCTCGCAAGTTATGACAATTCACAGAATTTTATGGCCGCGGCGCTAGACGCATCTGCGTGACCCACCGGTGGGTCACGCCGCAGTGAACATGTTAAATACATACCAGTGCTACAGTGTGTTGTCCTACGTACGATCTATACATGATAAATCTATTGCTTTGTCAAGTGGTGTTTCTGATCTAGCATTTCTTCAAGTATCATTGTACACTCAAACTTTGTTAAACGTGGTTTTTTATTACTGATTACTTAGAAATTTCAGATACTTTACAATGTACGATTTACTACTAGACATACTTACCAATTACGTTGATATGTTCACAGAATGAGAAACTTAGGAAAAAAAACAGGAATTTGAGGTGCGCAGCTTACACGAAAATCTGGAGGATTTTCCCCATTTTTTTCACCGGCGTTTCGGGAAAGAAGATACGTGGTTTACACGAATAATTACGGTACTTCATAAATTAAAATTAGGTACTTAAAATATGAAATCAATAACCTTACAAACTTCAAATATATTGCTTGGCAGTTTTCACACAGTCCACCAGCAAGTGGCATGCAGCAGAAGGGTTTTAGGTTGATTCATCAGTGTGTGATAAGAATAAGCCCTCTTTTGATGCCAATTATGAGGGAGGATAGGTAATCAACATTACCTTCAAAGTGGGCAAAACTTACCTCTGGTAACTTTTGTCCGCCATTGAATAATAATACTAATGAGAAAGACTTATTCAAAAATTTACCTCTCTTAACTATGTCAATAAGCCAAAAAATGTCTAAGCATTATTACCTAATTTAGACATTTGAATCTTTGCTAGAACATAAATAAATTTAATAGATCACAAGCTAGTGTCAAGCAGCTTGTTTAATGGCAATGTTCACAACAGTAGTGAAAATAATGACCTTAAACTCATAGACTAGTAATGCCATCATTTTGAAAAACTTGTCTCATTCATCCTCACTTTCCGATATTGATAATGAATGAAAATCAATTACTGCAGTAACTATAATACGAGCACAATCACCATTACCAACACTTTGCCTGCATGAAAAGAAGATAACCTAAGTAAATTCATTTGGAAAATTTCAGAAAATGAACTCCTTAAAAATTAGAACACTTCCACTGTAGGTAATTCCACTGTACTGAAAAATGTCTTAAGATCAGGTGGAAAATTGCCAATTGAGAAATACAACACGGGGATGAGAAAGAAGTGAGCAGCATGATGAGCGAAAATATCAAAAGTCAGCTAGGCTGCCACTTTGATGAAAAGCTCAGAAAAGAAATCACTTTCTCAGCCAACTTTTTGTATTGACAAAAGTAATTTTCTCAGAAAAGCCATTCTCAATCATGTTGAGTACTCAATAATTTTAAAAATAAATAAATCTTACGTCATCAATAAGGACACTAGCCCTCCATACAGGGAAGGAGTGTACATGTTTCCGATTTGATTGGCCAGAAATAGATGAGGCTCCGTCTTGGCTTTGAAGCATTCTTTACTGAACACTAAAAATTCCTTTTCAATATCCTTGTCAAAGTATGTGTCCTCCAATTTCACATTACTGGAATTTGAAATTTCATATGAGCATTATGATCATAATACTAATGTAATCAAGATAAAGTTCACACGACAACACTAATAGGACTCACGAAAATTTTTCCAATCCAGCATACAAATCTCTTGATCCAGCCTTCTGTGCTCTCACAAAATCATTGAGCACTAGTCGACCAAGACTCTTCTGTACAAGTTTGCAGTACGGGGAGTGGAATAATATAGAATCAAAGCAATTGACATTCCAATGCGTTTGATTTTTGTCTGAAATGCAAAAGGAAAGAGCCATTGACAATTTGAAGGCAGAAGGCCAACAGATATTGGACAATTTTGTATGACATTACCTGGCATGATTTTATTGGCTTTGTCACAGTACATCTGGTAGCAGTTGTCCAGGGCACTCAAGTAACACTGAATGGATAACCTTCCATCAACAACAGGATACTCGGATTCCAAGTTAGGCTTGTAGAAGTCATAGACATGTCTCATGTATGTTGATCGAAGTCCTTGAAAGAAATAATATTAACATGAGTGTCCAAACATGAAATAGTTACATCTACTTAATTGATATCCAAAACAATGGTCACAACACATAAGGACAATCAGGAATGCTGCAGGCTCTACACTTTCCAAAAGCAGCAATGGAAGTGCAGGCCCCAAACACATATGTGGTTGTACTACAGTCAACTCTCCGGATTCAGAAATGACCTACATGATGAGGAAATTGACTTCCTTTCCACTATTTTTGCATGGCTTAGCTGCCCCATCTCAGTAGCTCTTTAGAAAGCAACACTTATAAAATAGATTTTTACATGGCTAAGAGGATGGAGGAGCGCATTGCTACTTGAAATTCAGATAGAGCATATTGCACAAACCCTTCCCTCTGCCCCATCTGATGAGATCAGGGTGCCTGGTAAATGAAGCGGACTTGATAGCCATACCCCATTAGTAAAGATTAAACTGTTATTTCACATTTAATAAAACCCTATTTCTCTCACAGCATTTACGTTGTATCACAAGACAGCTCAATGCCTAAATCTTGAAACTACAGTCAAGTTGCTCATAACGAAGGTGTGGGGCCGAATATTTACTTCGTAATAACCAAACTTCGTTATATGTAGACCAGTTCTTCCAAGCCTCTCTTTGATGGCGAATAGCCTTCACTTTGTTATGAATAGAACTTCATTATAAACGGGTTTGAAATGAGTGGGCTTGACTGTATTAACTCTTATTTTAAACAGGTTTTTGTGAGCCTAACATTTCACGTAAAAGTTTTAAAGTTTAAACATATTTAATAACCAATTTCAGTTTACTTAAAAATTTTCCATGAGTCAACATTTGAAGAAAAACATTTTATATTCAGTCACATTGGCAACGAGAGGGTTTTAATGGAAATACAGGAAGCTAATATATCAGCACCTTGAGAAAGAAAAGGCCAACTTTTATTCTCTTTACAGTGTTTGACAGCAGAAAGCATCTTAGATATAATACTTTACCTAACATAATCCAGTATAAGATGGCATAACTTAAAAAGAATTCCTATTACACTGCAAGAGAGAAATGTAACTGACACCCCAATTCAATCAAGGAATACGTAAAAGACTTTTTTTCAAAATAAATGCAATGCTTATATTATACCAAATTCCCTGGAAAGAAATTCATGCAAATTTGGCTATACAAAAAAATGCATAATTTGCTGATTTGAAAATTTTGTAAAAGTAATCTTGATTCTCGGGGAGCTCTTATTGCTGCAATAAATTGTGATTTAATTCTAGTATTCTTCTCAATGACATTCACAAAATACATCTGAACATTTATCATAAACAACAAGTATTTACATATTCACTTGAAACTACCAGAGTAGTAAAGGTAAAAAGGTGCCTGACCCTGGCAAGAAGATATAATGAACCACAGTGAGGAAGTACAATTTAATTATTTTCCCATGGAATAATACCTGGGAAATCTTCTCGTGCCTTCCATTGGGATAATTATTTAAAAGCTGCTAACGATTCAGAGCCCGACTTGATCTCCACCCATCATTTGCCTTATGGATGTGCCATATTTACTCGTGTAATCCACGCACCTTTTTTCCCGAAACGCCGGTGAAAAAATGGGGGTGCGTGGCTTACACGAATCCTCCAGATTTTCGTGAAAGTCTAGCATCATTTTCCCCAAATTCCTGTTGTTTTTTTCTCCTAAGTTTCACGTTCTTTGTACATATCCACGTAATTGGTAAGTATAGTCTAGTAGTAAATCAAATCATACATTGTTAAGTATTATGAAATTTCAAAGTAATTAGTAATAAAAATCCATGTTTAACAAAGTCTGAGTGTACAATGGTACTTGAAGAAACGCTAGATCAGAAACACCACTTGACAAAGCAATAGATTTATCGTGTATAGATCATACGCAGAACAACACATTTTAGCACTGATATGTATTTAAATCTACAAATTATCCTGACTGCAGCATGGGGGGCAGCATCTTTATGTCTTTTCAAAATTGTAAGCGGAGTTTGTTTCGGTATCACGCATATGTAGCAACATTTTTACGTAACAAATAGCTCCTTTTGGTTACACATTAAAGCCACATTGCTAAGATGTCTAAGAATTTGACCCAGTGACAAGAGTCGTATGCTCAGGATTATACCTTCTTACTATCCGTGCAGAGTAGTAAACAAGTTCGGATCGATCATTTAGCATTTTAAAATAATTTGCTAATATCACCGTAAATTGAATTCTGATGTGAAATTGCGATAGTTTCCTGTGAGTACAAAACTACATATTATAAGCAATGCTGAAAAAATAGGAAATCGAGCTGCAGGAAGGAAATATGGTGAATCTGAATCTAGCAGTGATAAACTAAAAATAAGAACTGTCATGATATGAATATACATTAGTGATTTATAATTTTAATTCTGGGAAAGTATTATTCTTTAGTTTTCAAGAATTGTAATTGTTATTACACTGAGCTTAGTTTTTTACGTGTTCCCAAGACTTTCTGGTGTTGTTAAATTGTCCCAGTCCATAGCTACTGCGCAGAAAGCAGATGAGACCACCGCTATCATGTATGGATGGCATTCTGCTTTTATTTTTTGATATGCCAATGGATTTCCGTAATAGAAGAGTAATCACAGGTTTAAATTGTATATATTTCTGCTATTATTTCAGTTTGATGTTATTTGGAATAGATGCCATTTTTGTAGCTGGATGTTGTGATCGTATGTAACTGTGATTGCTGAGAGATGCTACGAGAAACAGATGCACAGTAAGAGAGGCTGTGCGTCGATGCATGACATGATAACAATCGTGACGATATTAACAGATAATTCATTCAATTAATGAAGAAGACGTACCCGTAATTTAGGCATAGCATTTCTATCAAAGAACATGCATTCATGTTATGACAAAATGATTCAGACTCAAGGGCTAAAAAAATTTTCTTTGATAGAAATAATTTTTTTCCTCACAAGCCTGCATGAAAGTAGGGTTGCGCGGGATACACGAGGGCGTGGCTTACACGAGTAGGTACGGTAATTCAAGTTAGGCTCCAAAACATAAGCAGCTATTAACACTTTCACAGCGAGACCCAAGCATGAAGTAGGGAATACATCTGTACATCTGACAAGCAACATAAGACCATGTAAGACAGGCTGATTTTCTGTGGATTTCTTTAGTAAAAAAATGCATCTTTAGAGTTTGAAAATACAGTAATAGTTGCGTAAATATTTGAATTTTCCAATCAGGACAAATAATGATCAATTAAGACCATGTCAAACACCAGGAGAATTTTGATGAGAAATATCACTCTGCTACTCCATTCACTAACATCAACTGACTGTTATTCCGATAGAAATTATCTCTTCTTACAAAACCTAAGCATTCCGAAACATTCCGATTTACCATCCTTACCAGCTTATGGAAAACTTGGCCAAGTAAAATAAAACCAAGCTTAGATGACCCAATAATGGGCGAGAACGAATGTTTTCTGAACAATTAAGATGTGATTGAATAAACAATGCAAATCACCATCCTTACCAGCTTATGGAAAACTTGGTCAAGTAAAATAAAACCAAGCTTAGATGTCCCAATAATGGGCGAGAATGAATGTTTTCTGAACAATTTAGATGTTATTGAATAAACAATGCAAATTTTTAGGTTTACCATCGAGCTCAAGGGAGTTCAAGGTGAAAAATACAGTGAAGGTTTCTATAAGAACAAGGTCAAGGTTATTGGATTAGGCGAGTCTGTGGAAGAAAATTATGAATATTATGCATCAGTTCCCAAGGAAACAGAAGATAGCTGAGCAGGGTTGGGTTTGTCTGTTTGCAAGGCATATTTCAATGAATGTTTTTTCTAAGTAGGGAAATTACTGCTCACTCATAATCATCAATCTCGGGACAAATTTCATAGCATGGAAAAACAAGAAAGAAAGTATTATTGCCACCAAGGGTGTAGCAATGAGAGTGTCAAAAGAGTCATAGCCTCCCCGTAAGGGAAAAAACTAAAGCTCATGATGAAACTATCGTCAAACAAAGATTAGTTCAACTTACATGCTGACCTACCCAGAGTTCATTACTTTCATTATCCCTGATGGCAGCTATCAGAAGAAAAGAAGGAAAGTTCCAGAGGGAATGGTTCATCCTATGGTCAAAACAATAGATATTAACTTCTCTTCTATGCAAGGTTTTCAAAAAACATTCTGATAGTAAAAATAATGAATATATCTCTTTGTTTTTTGATGTTAACGAGGTTCAAGACAGGTAGATGTAAGAACATTAACCCTTTTATTGCCAGCCTCTTTAAGGTAGACTGTGCGAAAACTGCCAAGCCCATTTCCATGAATATCATAAGATTATGAATTTTAGGTATATTTGAAGCCCTTAATTTTAATACATAAATTATATATTTTTCTCAACATTGATGTTATATTTCTATTTTCACAAGCATGAAAAAAACATTCTTGCGCTCTCTGATTCGAGGGAAATATAATATTACAAGTAAGTAATGTAGGTGGGCCGATATATCGGCCCGCTGGCGATAAAAGGGTTAAAATATGGCACACACCACTGCCACCTAGTATAGACTTGTTGCCCATTTCCTAGCTTTGCCATTAACATATTTATACTAAGAACTGGGCACTGAAGGATGCGATTTTGAAATGGGAAGTACAGAGCAAACAGCAACAAAATGCTTCATCATAAAATATGAACAGATGCTCTCAGAAAACTAATCATTTGAATGGCATGAGACTACAGCAATAATTCACCCAGGGTACAACAAGTATGGAATACAGGATAATTTGCCATCAATAATTAAAATCAACCTGCATTCCAGCTGTCATCATTAGAGAAGAAAAGGAAACATTTTTAAATGTTACTAAGTGTCGCCAAAATAGGTTTCTCATTAGTATGGGCATATCATATATAGTGTATGCAGAAAAAAACAATGTTTTTTTTAGCATTTGGGGGCATCAAATTTCTTTTGTGTCTCCTCAGTTCTAGTAGCACTAACTCTTCGTTTAATGTTAAATTATACAGAGAATGGAGAAAAGAACTATTTCAAAACAAAAACTTCATATTCTCTGAGGGTCACCTGGTTAATTTCTTCTAAGAAATCCAGACATTCCATACTGTTCATTGAACTTAACTAATGTTTGTCCATCATGTGCAATAAGATATCGATGGAGCTATAAAGCATTATGGCACATGAAAATGGTGATACAATGTAAAATGAGAAACCAGCCAGCCATAAAGAGGAGAGAGAATAAGCAAGCGGAAATGCAATGGATTCAGGAACAATTTTGCAGATGAAATGCATTCCTGAACAAAGGTTTGCCTAGGTGCTTTCATAGGAGGTGCTCTATACAGCACAATGCTTTCCATAAATCATGACACCATCTACATGCACTCACTTGAATATCATCAATATCATTGGTCAACAATCCTATGATTGGTTTGACACAGCCTTCCACTTGATTATTCTATCGGCCATATGAATACCATAGAGTAAAAATGAATAACTTACAAAAATAGCAATCGAACATCACATGCGGCATAGCATAAGAATGAGAAGAGGCAAGAGTTGGCAGATGAAAGGATCACGGAGAGGGGAACGAGAAAGTATGTTCATAGTGAAGGGTCAAATAAAGGTGAATGAGAGAGGAATAGATGGTCATAAATTAAATTAGAATGTTTGCAGGATAAAATACCAGAATACCATCTATCAAGTCACAAACCTTTGTCTGCAGAAGAGTTTAGAGTGACAAGAGAGAAATAAGTACCCTTGTTGGTACCAAAGCAAAGATTGTACATGTATTTTGACCCCAGTGTAGCCCAAGAATTCCTTATTTTTATCTTCAGTGCTATTGAGAAGACAGCATTGAGCATATTGATTATTTTTATGGAGAGCGGCAGCATTGACGGAATTATCTAATAGTGTCAGGTGATATATATTTCAGATTTGATCATTAGGCTTTGACCCAACAGAATGTTTTCTTAATATAAACAGGAGTAGAGGGCCTTATAAGGGCATTAGGAATGGAGGGCTTAAATTTTGAAGTTAGTACCCATTAGTGGCAGCTATGAATATGACGGCATTCAATGAAATCTGAATGGGGAACATGCACTATTTTTTATAACTCTTTGAATGTGATGTTTATTAGCTAGAATGTGCTTGGCGAAAATTTTGCTGAAGAATTAAGTTCCGTTACAAAGATATTACTCTTTGAAAATTGTACTTTTTCGGTAGATTAAAAACATGACATCATCGCATGACGTCACGGCACGGTATCATTAAGGGCGTTGTTCATCTGTTTATGCGTGGAGGTAAGTTGTTAAATGAATACTTGGCGATAATGTATGTATTTATCTCATTTGTTTATTGCAAAAAACTATTGAATTTTGATTTTTTATTTACGTAGTATGGATGGTGACCAGCAAATCATCCATTAATTATATAATGCCTGTTTAGTGCCCAAGAATTTTTACTACGCCTATGCGATTGCTGGTATTTTTTTAAAAAGAACGCCGCCATAAGGGAGTGAACTAAAGGAAATTGTTGGAATGTTGTTTTTTACGTATTTTTTGTCATCATTTCTTTCAAGAAACAGCTAAAAACCTCAAAACAATATATGCACTTCGTTTTCTTTTAAATATAAATGTCTATCTCCGTAGCAATATGGAACCTATACCGTGCAGTGACGTAAGAAGGCGTTTCAGGTCATGTGACTTTCGTCGATTTTCGGGAACATTTTAATATCATTTAATAATCTTTGTGGTGGGCGTAGAAAAATTTGGCTTATACATTTAAATTGGTGAGAAAATTTCACATCAAGTACATCATTAATCTTCGAGAAATAAACTTCATGCATCTTCCCCATTGAAGAGAGGAATGCCCAAAGCTGACTTGCTTTGAATGTAAGTTTCTCGGTTAAGAGATGCCACAAGTAAGAGCTGATTATGTGGTTATCACGAGCAGATTCATAAAATGTGCCTAGAAGATAATGTTGTCACCCATGAAAATCATAACCTTAACAAAATAACAAGTCCCATCATTCCAATATATACCTTCTACCACGTCAGAATAAGAACTATATGGAGAAAATATTTTTCTTTCATACATATGTTAGCAGCCAAACCAGTTTCAACTTGAAGGTCAAGCAGAGCAGTGAGAGCTTAACAAGTTGCAAGCAAAACTTTGGATGGAACATACAAATAAGAGAATGAAGCAAGTAATTTCCCAGAACAATTGTTAATAGCCCAGAAATATCTAGTGTCCAGAAAATCACCCAGCTTGGGTTTACCTGACCACGTCAAAAGAGGCTTTGCATGGAAATGAAACTAACAA
Source organism: Platycnemis pennipes (assembly GCA_933228895.1). Classification (NCBI taxonomy): domain Eukaryota; kingdom Metazoa; phylum Arthropoda; class Insecta; order Odonata; family Platycnemididae; genus Platycnemis; species Platycnemis pennipes. The sequence continues at coordinate 50,747,577 of OW121846.1, forward strand.
TCCCAGATGTTGGCCATGTGCTCCACCCATTGATCACTAGACATCCAAGGTACACCATAATAAGATGCACCATAGTAGGATGCACCATAATAACAATGTGCCATTGCACCACAAACCTCAAATCAATATACTGGCCAAAGCAACATAGCTACTGCACAAATATCAGGCTTTATACTACAGTCATATGACACAGAGCTTCACAATTTAAACTTTGCTTTATGATTCACATATTCAGCAGAAGAGTATCCCAGAAATCTGTTTCAATATCTATCTCAACAACATCAAAAACTCTACTTCAATTGGTAAAAAACAAATGCTTATCAAACAAAGAAAAAAAGCCTATTTCCAGATGATAAAAGGGGTTAATAAAACTTAATGAAGTCCCTTTCTGAGCTAAACCTGAGAGCTAAAATAGTCATTAAATAAGAAATTCGATATCAATTGTGCCCTTTTTCTTAGCTACATATGAATGATCACAATGCTAGCAGGGAGTAGCGACAAGAAATTAAACGATTAGCAATTATTCAAACCAGACAAGAAAGGAATGTGGAAGCTCTTTCATCACTCAACAAGATATAATCACACCCCACTACAACTAATGAATAAGAATGGAGGGTAGTTTCCAAGTAGGTACTATTAGTACATGACCCAAGCAAGCACATATGCATACATCAATGCAATTAATAAATACAAACCTCGATCAAAGATCAAGGGAGCATCAGGTCCAATCAACATTGCCACGGCTCCAGCACCACCAGTGGGACGAGCATTGCCCTTTGCATACAAAGCTATATCGGCAGCAACTACTATGGCAAGCCGACCTGTAAAAAGATATAACCACATGAAAAAAACAAAGTCACAGAGATTTCCTTATGAATATTAGAAGGATTGAGATGAGCTCATAGTGAAAGGAACTTGAATGATAACCATATGAAAACAAAAATAATTTTCAAGTTACATCTTCATGACTTACAAATATTGGGTTTACTTAAATAAAAAAAAACATACTTCTTTCTCATTGTTAGAATAAAATTCAATCTTAATATTATTTTTCATGATTTAGAAAGTGAACATGAATTTACTTCTAGAATAAATGATAAAAAAATTATTTTACCGGGATTTTTATTGAAATTACTAGTTTGTTACTTAAATTTTCCTCCAATGACAAAAATTAAATTAGATCATCATAAGGTAATTAAAGAAATAAAGCTTCGCGAACATAGTTATAGCTTGGTAAGGACTTTTCTTACATACATTCATGCTTGGATTACAGCCTAATCTAATCCGTGATGCTTAAGCTAGCGGAATGCCAAGGAAAATTTCCTAAGGAAAGTATATGAGGAAAAAAATTAAGAGCATGCAAATTACAGAATTCCAGTGAACTGAATCTAGGAACATAATTCTTCAACTCTTTTTTTTAAGAGTTAACGGGACTCTATAGGTTTCTGCAGAGAAAATTTGTTCATACGTGCAAAGGAATTTGCATAAGACAACTGAGAAGTGTCATCAATGTAACAGCTGGAATTTCATAAGAGTGCCCACAGCACCAATCAACTTACCATCCCATGCACTTGACTCAATCCAAGAGATTGCATTAAATAGAGCTGCTGTTCCACCATAGCAGGCATTAGTAGTATCAATACCTTCTACACTGAAGTTACCATGTTCTTCAAATATCTTCATTAGAACTGATTTCACACTTTTTGATTTATCAATGATCGTTTCAGTACCAACTTCCAACCGCCCAATAGAAGCAGGATCTGTAAATATATTGTAACACACTAATGATTAAAAAACAATACATCGGAGCAAACAAATGATTCTTTTTCACAAGTCTTTACTCATCATACCAATGTTGTTGCGTTCCATTAAGCGAGTAACGACCGTGAGGCAGAGGGAATTTATGTCTTCACGGTCAGTGCAGAATCCCATTTTTGACTGACCCAGGCCAATGGTGTATTTTCCTTCTGATACGCCATCAAACGCTTCCAATTCCTTCTGATCCACATACTGGGATGGAAAAATTAGTTCTATTGCCTGTATACCGACATTTTCAGGCCATCCTGGTTTACTAGCCATGTTATTTCTGCTGAAAATTTTCAAACAACTAAATCAACTTATAACTAGGGCAATTTATACAATAAAACAAAGTTATGGCTCTGGTTTCTGAAAGTAGCGTGTCCATATAAAACCAAGAGTCAATTCCAACATATTCATATTAATTAATCAATGATAGTCCTCCACCTACTTTCACCAAAATATTAATTCTAGTAGAGCCTCATGCTATGCATTTTCATACAATGACTCAATGGTTCAGAAACTAAATGTATTTACCATTAGTTTGAAACCATTTCCAAAATGTACCGAACTAATAACTGGTTGTAGATATGTACCTGCTATTTCCTACAGTACAAACGGTACTCATACGACGGCAACCTCTTTAAGATGAGCTCCACAGATTTATTAACCTTTATGGAGGAAAACAGTTCTCTCAAGTGGCACTACGCACGTATCGTTAATAACAGATGAGATGAACCATTTAAAAATTGCAAGTGTTTCAAAAAATATCGTTGGCCTGTGAGAACATATACACTCCAAACACACGTATACACTGACCGACAGAAATTAATTAGACGTATTGTCCATACGAATAAAAAGATGAGAAGCAACAAGTTAGGCCCCAAAGCATTACACCACACACAGTAAAATCATTAACAAGAGATCTCATGAGCCCCACTTTAATGATTGAAACGATACTTCAATACGTTGTCTGCTTCGTCTACGAAGATGAAGAGATTAGAATTAATCACTTTGGGAGCAAGGAATAGCAGCGATTAGCAGACCTATTGTAGTATTTCTATCACACGCCGTGCATCTAGAGTACCGTCCTCTTTATTTGATCTTTGACGACACACGAGGTATCTATATCTCTTAGTTCGGTATCCTCAAGGCTTAAAGTAAAATTCAAAGAATGTACGGTTTAGAGAATATATCACGTGATAAAAATACACCTTCAAACCCAAGGATTGCTTGAAAATACAAATAGCTTTGATATAAGCTAACGATACGTACCGGTATCAGCTGATATTTACACAAAAACGACTTAATTATCTGACTCCTTTCCTTATGCAACGCAAAAAATATCAATGCAGCATAGCCTCATAGTTTTCAATATTTCTGGCATCTTTACAAGAGTATAATAACGGTTTGCTACACCAGCGACTTGTTATTTACGTCATTACTTGGAGCTCAGGGAACATAGCACGTCACGAGCATGAAAAGCATCAATCAAGAAAGAAGATCGGTAGTGATCCACTCGTCCCTAGAGCTCCGCCAACCCCTAAACAAGCAAAACATCATGATAGCCAAAATCTCTCGTACGGGACTTCTTTACTAATATTTACTAGTCTCCTAACTTGAGGGATGCTGCGCAGCGCAAGTCTAAATGGGCTTATGAGAAATTCAAAGGCCGGTACCGAGCCTATCTCAGCTATTGAACAAAAATAACTTCAATATCATTTATAATATTTTGAATGCACCTCTTATATACGACATCATTACGCCACATCCTCAGTGATCACCTTCATTTCATTACTCTTTCGAAAAAGTTCACCAAACGGACGTTAGATGGAACCCCTAGGAACTAAACCCGTTTTGAAATAATCCTGTAAACACGTTGATGACGGGTGAAAAAATTGTTTCATCCCCGTTGACTTTTTTTGCGTCTACGAGAAAATATATCGCATACTAGCTTGTAATAGTTTTCTCCTGCCATGGTGAACGTAGGTTACTTAAACTTTTTTTCTTCGCCTTATTTCTTCTGCTCCACGCAATCATCCCTATAGTTTTTTCAGACAAAGACCTGAACAAAAAAGTATTTTTGTGTGCCCACAGGAGTTAGTTGGAAAACCTCCAGGGAATAAAAATTTCCGCGAAATACTGGTATTCATTAATCCATCCATGAAGGCGATGTAGATATTTACCACGAAAGAAAAATCTTAGAAGGAGCGAGCTGCGAGCATAATCACAGCTATTGGCTTCAAATAACTAACGCCTTAGCAAAAGATCGTTTTAAAAGCTGAAGACACAAAAAGTAGCTACTGATGCCCACAAAAATGCAACATCTCAGTATAAAAGAAATTATTTATAACATAAAATGCAAGATTTTCTGAGGTAGGTATTTAAATATTTATATTTCCTAACGTTTTATCCGTCATACCTCAGTCATATCTAGGCGACAAAACTAATTTTCTTGACTTGATCCCATACTCATAAAGTTTGTGGTCATATATTCAGCTTTTAAGCACGCGATGAGTACTAAAAACTTATTACGATTTAATCGGCAGGTGTTTTCAGGATCCTCATCTGAGATATGCCTTCGGATATATGTCCAGTTAGACCCGAGCTTTGTAATTTTCTGGGTACCAGATCTCTTTGAGAAACCCAGTAAACCACAGATGACATAAGGGAAGGACGCCCCCCTTCCCCGATGAGTGAATTTCACACGCATGACCTTATAAGGTTATGGTAACTATAGTTATTGGGGAGTAACCTAACCACTAAAAAAAACTCTTGTCCGAGTAAATAATAGTTCCGATATTTAATAATTTTATTCTACTAGACTGAACTATCCAAGGAATAAGCGTTTAACTAATGAATGAGTACAAATATTAGATTTGGAACTAAAAGTAATTAGTTCAATACCGAACGCAGTTGTCATTTATGAACGTCATGTATCGGTGCCTGCCTGCCTTATCGTTGCCTGGTCTATCGGTGCCTGCATAGCATTTACGTAACTAGGCACCAGAAAATATCGGCATCTATAGAGAGAAGTAGGTATTTCCGATGGCTTGGATTACTCATAATTAAAAAGTGTACCGAATTGTGGAGGCAATCCAATAGTAGTAATAATGACGGTGAAGGTAAGGCCTGCCTTACATTTCCCATTAAGCACTCAATCACCTTGGCAACATACCCATGCCAGGATACTTAAAATTGTGTAATTTTCGTGGCCTGCATTTTTCGTTGTAGAATTTAAATTTTGGACATATTTTGTTTTGCAGAAAATTGCGAGTATATATTAAGTGGTGATATCAGGGGTTGGTATAGGGTTATGTCCTGCTAATTATTTATTTTTGATGCTCGATATTAAAGTGCTCTTTGGAGACGCCCGTCAGCCACTGAATAATAAAGCTTTGGAATTTACTGACAATGTGAGATTAAAACTTCCGCCTAGGGTTTTGGTAATCAGTGAAATAAATGGATCCCCGCAGCATTTTTGGAAAAATTAAAAATCTGATTCCTCACCGCACTAGATATCAGTGCACATGCATACCCTTTTTCGCTAAAAGGATTATTTTAGGAAAGTAGTAATCATCATTAACACGAATGGCATTTAATAACGGTGCACTTTGTGTGCAATCTCAGATTTGTCGACTCCTGTCGAAGCATTTAGACGCCAAATGATAGTAAATTAAACCTCTCTACCTGGATGCAGCCACTTTAAACTACTTTTAAAGGGTTATAAAAGGAGTGACATTGATGGTAAGTGGCATTACCTCAGATTTGATGAAGAAAAAATCGAATAAATAAAATAATTAGGTACTTTGACAGTAAAACTATCCCACCATGCACTCGCGTCATAAATACTCTCAAATACTCACGAGCTAAAGCCTTTGCACAAATCTTCCACTGACAATTGTCAAGTCCATCCTTTGAATTCATTGAAATCCTAATTTATTTCTCTCAAATTATCCTGTCAGTGAAAGGGCTTGTGACACAAACGTACCCGTAATCAATCTGACTACACGTAATCGCCAATCATCGATCGAAGATTCCACTACAAATAATTATCGCCCACCAAATGATTTCCCTCGTTCACATCTACGTTTGCGAGTTAATTTATCTTTCAACTACCTCCGATAGACCCATCATTTTTCTCATGGACCCAAAAGTGAGAAATTCTATCAATTGAACGGGCTACCGTCGCACAAGATACTCGCGGAAATATTCGATTGAGACTCGTGATTTTCACAGCATCTTTTTTTTTAAAAAAAAAGAAGACATCCGGAGTGAGCTGTGAAAAACATTCCCGAGGTCATTCCTGCCGACGGGGAGAGAAAGTTGAGAAGAAATTCGGATGCATGTAAGTCGCACGGGTTTCTCAAAAACAGATGTCCTCCGTATGGGAGGCAGGAAACGGAATTGTGCCCCAGAAGAGAAGATCATAAGCTATCAGGCCACCATAAAGTAAAAAAAAATTATAACGGCACTGAGAAGTTACCGAATGAACAAGTGTGTCATGTGATCGAGGCATGGGATGCCACTTTCAAAATAACTACTAACTAGAAGAGCCACTTCCAAAACATTTCGCAAGCTATCCTGCGCCACTGGCCTACATGACGCCTTCGCTTTGTCAAACACATGTGAATGTGGGTCGGAGGAAGGATTTTTTTCCCTCACGAAGGCCAGACCAGTAACAGTATCCATAAAACATACACACTTTTCCTCCCTAACATTCCGATTAAGTTTCGCTTACTCTTCATTCCAAATGTTATCACGAGCACCACAAGAACAATAAGTCGTCGGAACACGTCATTAGGTACACTCTCCAGATGCCTCCGCGTTCAGAATCGTCCACCAAATGCTGGACCGTTCGTCGAGCAGCACAGAAACTGGTGTAAACAATATTTTCCACGATAACTGAAACTATCCAGCAGCATGTAGACGCCGATTCACTGAAAAGCTGGAAGATTTATAACACCAAGTGCGATCTATACTCCACCGACTTCGTTTCAACACTCATCCCTCGTGAATAACAAAGAACGAATCGTACATTGTGAATGAGGAGAAGATACGTAGGCGATCTCGCCAAACTATGGGCCAAGGAAAACACTGAAAAAAGTACAATAAATTTGAAGAGGGAACTCGGTCGCTCGGGTGAGAAGGGAGGGCAGTAGACGGTACTGGAGCAGTAGCACCGACGGGTAAACTTACTGGTCCATGATTCCCCCAAGGCACTGTCTTCACTGGAGGTTGGTTGAATTATAGAAGAGAGCGCCCGTCGTGAGAGCCGTCGGGTGAAAGCAACGGTAAAGTGTACACCTTACGGACAGGAAAGGTATGCGCGGACTGTTGACTAACTTCCGATGGGTCGGTCACTTAAAGCAGGCGCGGAGAGGTGATTGGTCACAAAAAAAACTGGCCAGGTAAGGAAGGGAAATAGAGGCAGAGAAACTTTGAGGAAGACGGTGGAGGTGCGGCTGGTAGTCTGAGGTGGGGGTTGAGAGGAAGCAACCAGGCCGTGTGGCAGCCAGCTGAGGAGGAGGAGGGGGGTCAGACCAAACGGAAGGGGAGGGGGGAGGGCAGGGAGGGGAAGGGGTGAGGGGGCAGTCAGAGAGGAGAAAGCCTCTTCTGGCTCATTAGTATCCCCGAGACTCGTGGGGGAGAGTGAAGAAAGAGGAACGTCGCCCGAAATCGGAGATGTTCCATACAGTTTCCTTATCACGGCTCAAAACGGAATCATCTCTCCTTTGGAAGAGGAGAATAATCTGAGCGCGCTAGTTACGGGGCCGTGACCATGGGACGGCTAAGAAGAATTAATCCACGTGTCAGTATCGATCGGGAATTTGTGAACTTTATCTATTTCCGAAGCTGAATAAAATCCCAGACGAGGAAAAAATGAACAGGTGTCGACCACAACAGGGACGGGAGATAACTTTCTTGGGAATGTCTGAAGACGTTTATACTGCCCGAATCATAACCTTAATTTCCGTCGCTTCGTGATAAAAATCTTGGAATTTGCTGGCGGTACACGGGCGCGATGTATCCTGCAAGCCACATCAAGGGTGTATGGCAGGAGGTGAACCCTCACCCAATATGCACTACTAGATACGCCTGTTTATATACTTAGGTTTTAATCTTTAGAAAAAAAGGATCTGGAAGCAAGAAAGTATTTTTTTACCACAAATCCAAACACTGCATCGTAAAAAATACAACGCACGATAGCTGACCCGTCTCGGACACTAAACTGACGCCTAAGGAATTCGGACACGCTTCAAGATGGCTCCCATGCGTCGAAGGGAGAGGCGATCGGTCACCTAATTGGCAAATTCAAACACGGCTCCAATCCCGCAGCCGTCTCGTCGGGCGGCGGGTGAATCGGATCGGATGAGCGGATCATCGCCCCCTCGAAGGTCGCTTTTAAGAAGTTCTTCCGAGCCACGGTCAAGGGTGTCACCTCGACGGAGGTCGAAGTCTCGGAGAGCGGGCGGCGGTGCCCGTAAACTTGGCGCGATCCCATAGGTACCTGGGGAACACCTAAACCAGTTTTTTCTAACGGGGTCAGGTTTAGCTGGAGGGTCGCGTTTTCACACAGGATTACGGGGAAGCATTCCTTGACACTCTCCACTTCTACCTTACGCCGAAGTCGGTCGCGTTCCGGAGGGGGGGCGGAATGGGGGGGGAGTGGTGTTGGCGGCGTCTACGGAACGTTGCACAGTGGTCGGAGAGCGCAACCTGGCTGGACAAAAGTCAAAAATCAAAGTAAGAATTTCCGAACGAAAGAACATACTATTGAAAAGAATGTACTTCAGGCTGAATAAATCATAACTTCTTTCAAGATAGAACATTATGTAGTGATTCACATGCCTTGTAAGTTATGAATCCCATATTTTTGTTTTTCCCGTGCCATATTTTTGGGTTTCATCAAGCGGAATTGTATTTAAGGGAATCAGGTTTCCCGCCAAGTAATTTTATAACTTTTGGTACTCACATATTTAGGAAATCAACCAGTCTTAACACTTTACTTTTTGTGTGATAAAGGCACAGTTGATTTAAAAAATGATACGAAATGAAGAGCATTTGGAATATTTGTTCGAAAATCTATAAATCGAGGCGTACAAAAATTGTTCCACGGTGACCCGTCGAGATGTTTGCACTACTAAATAGCATGGAATTATGAAAAAAATGAGAAAAGCTTTTTGCATAATATTTGTTTGCTTCTTTTTTAATGAAGTCTCATTTACTGAGGCTATCACCGGCCGTCCTAACCGGGCTTCGCGCAACGTACCGCGCCACAGCTTACGCATGACGGGAGATGTCTTGGATCATCGGTCCGAGAGACGAGGAATTGCTTGATGCGATAGGCAGAGAAGAATACACGGGCGTCCGCGGGTATTGGGATTGGAGGGCCGACGAGTGATGCCTTTGTGCAAGCCAAATCCCAGCGTTCCCTACCTAATGAAATCAGAAGTGCATCATAGTTTTTGGTCATTATTTCATCAACGTAGGTCATTTTACGCCATCGCGGTGATTTTGATAAATAAGTAGATTTGGGTAATGTACAGGTAAAGCGGAAGAAGGGACTATTTCGTCTATTTCGCCCCAAATAAAGCCACAAATATAGTATGGCCTCATTTATCAACCCTAATTAGTGAACCTTAGGGCCGTCCTTTAGAATGTCCATCAGCTCACCCTTAACGGTCTTTTTCTTCCAATTATCTCGATATTTTTGCAGTTGATCAGATTGTTTTGATTCACGAATATCTGGCATCTACACTCATCGCTAACAGTTCCTTCTCCAAAGTAAGCATATGCGAATGGGAGTATGATGCGTGACCTGTTCTAAATCCGGTTATCACGAGCTCTTTTCCTCTATTCACTTTCTATTCACTCTCCTATTCTTTGGAAGACTCCCAAGCAGAGATTTCTTCCTTAATGCCATGAAGGTTGTTGATGAAAGTGCTCAGCTATACACTACTGCAACGATATTATGAAATAATATTGCCGGAGTGAAGTGGAATAACTTTCAATAAAACTTGATCCATCCAGGTGCTCAAAAGCAGTAGAATATAAATAATTTTTATTATTCTATTAACACCGGCATGTTGGTTTGGTCATCTATTTTGCTCCTCGCCATTTATCCACAACAACATGTTTCTCTGAGTTCGAATTGCAGTGTTAGAGTAGAATGATGAAAACAAAAAGGGTACACCCAGTATCGAAGAAAACCTAAGTAGCTACAATTCACAAGAGAAGTCTGATAAAAACAACAAAAATTCGTGACAAGCTAATCAGCCATGTCTTGAGATATAATGATCTGTTGAAGAGAGTCGTCGAAAGAAAAAGTTGATGAAAGTGCTCAGCTATACACTACTGCAACGATATTATGAAATAAAATTGCCGGAGTGAAGTGGAATACCTTTCAATAAAACTTGATCCATCCAGGTGCACAAAAACAGTAGAATATAAATAATTTTTATTAAGTTTCAATTTTTTATTTAAATAATTTTTAATAATATTTATATATATTACAAGCAATAAGAAGAATGGTAAATCACGCAGATGTTCTCACTTAACGAATAGGAAAGCGGAAAAATGTGCCTAGACGGTCATATCATAGAAAAGTACCAATTATGCTTATTTTACCTGGATCTTGACCAGATCAACTGTTTAAAATATTTATGCAGTTACATGATGCCTTTTAATGACATTTAGAACAATATTTTTAGAACACGCATAGTCATTTGTATATCAGCGTTTTTGCAATAAATATGTCTGATTTAATTTCAACACTGTACCTACAAATGAGGTTTATCATTTCAAATCTATTTAAGCTAGTAGTGATAAAAAGTCGGAAGTTATTTCACGTGCCCCCCCCCCCCCTTGATGGTGAACCTTGGTGGAGGCACCATATCCACGCACTCGCTCGCCACCGGTCCTGTACCGATCGACGGAAAACATCGAATACACAGAGCGAGAGCTGAGCTACACGCTGCCCCGGATGAGAAATAGGTTTTTGGCATTTCAAGCATGGACGGTGTACAATACACCCGTTATTTTACACCCCCCCTCCAGAATGAGGACACGGAGACTGGAATCAACGAAAGTTCCCGATCGCCGATAGAACGAAGAGATTGAATTTAGCTGATGAATACCCGATAGCGCGTGGATGCTACACACGACGAAATCACGAATAAGTACCCGGAGAGACAAGGCAATGAATATTTTGCGCTAATTCATCTCACCAATAGTCATCTCAATACGAATTCATCTGCAAACATGCAACTGACTTGCGTGACTCGACTCAATGAAAATATCCGACCGCTGAAAGAAGGGAAAGATTATTATACATTAATATGCTACGTCTAATATTAAATTTTACATATCAGAAGGACGCATTTCGCATATATTAACCTGGTACCTGCAACTAATTGTATCTTTTAGTAAATATGATTATTTGATGGTTTCGGGTTTAATTTATTAATCGGTAATAATTTATAGCTCCATTTTACGTGCAAGGGTGCAGTTAAAATAAGCTAGTTGTGTCAAGCGCATTTTTCACAAGAACTATGTAATGATTGATGACCGATAGGGCGTGGGTGGCGCACTCAATGAAATTATGAAGTACCAAGTGAGTCAACGTAAAGAATATTTCCGTGCTAGTTTGCTCAGTAATTTCTCAGACAGCCGACAAGTTGGGTATTCAAATTCATAGATACAGCAGATGAGTGTAATACGTTTTGTCTTGAATTTTTCCATGAGCTAATTTTTACTGCACGACCTTCGTTCGACGCAAATGGATTCAAGAGAAAGTGCATTAGCATAAAGCAGGCGGAGGCTTGGATTGAGAATAAAAGTGAACTAAAATTGAACGCGATTTCGTCGATCCAGTCTTGATCAAGTTGAAGATGCAAATATCGCCATCGTGAGCAGATTATGGCAGCGGCTTTCAGTAACACCGGCATGCTTCGAGACCATCGTGCGAAGGCAAAATCCAGGCTCCATACAGAATGATGACCCGCATACTTCCGTCTCAGATGAATACTATTGCCAAAAGTAGCAGGAATTCCACCCGGAAACAGGAGTCCAGGTCACGGCAAATTATTTTTTTCTCTCAAATCTCCTGCTTTTATCTCTACATCAGCGCATGAATGCGCTAGTGAGAGCTTAATGGCCTTTCAAAAAGCACTCATCACCTGGGAAATATATTTCTTCATTGAGTCCATGAACATCTCTTGCAAGACTGCGAACCTTCATTAAAATTGTTTGAATTATTGAGGCACTTAGAGCAAATCGATTAATTCGACATCGAGCGATTGAAACGATATGCCAAGATCCCCTAAAAGGCCACAGATGGAAACGAAGAAATAAAGGAATATTTACGTGTTATTGACTTTTATATTGAATGAAGTGGCATTTTAAGTTATTTCGATGCTTTATTTCGCTTGCTGATTCCAGAACTACTGCATTGATCTCGAGACTCAACCTACCATTCCAGGAACTGCGATCCAATTCCAGTTTATATCGACCACCAAACAAAATCTCTATTTAGACTAAGGGAAAACAGTCGTATTTATGAGAAGATTTTTAATACAATCAAATATAAAAAATATAATGATTTCATATTCCATCTTTTTTAGCGATAAAATTATGAATGGGAAGCCTTTTATTCATAAGCAAATGCAATAAGAAATAATGCTGACTAAATGGAACTTGACTTTCTCACGGACTATTCCTGGGGAAGTATGAGGTAGCATGAAGGATTTATTCCAATAAATTAAAATTGATTTTTTCTTTAAAGTAACCGGAAGTAATACTCATTAGATGCAATTTATATTCTATAGGTTGCGCCATGCAGATTATTTCATATATCCCTAGTTCCAGCGCAATTAAAATAAGCACGTAAATTAGCACCTCAAAAAGAGATGACACATTAGAGACTTCAATAACTTAGTTATAAAAGGACTTGAGATGTTTCACCGACAAAAATTCATCTATAATATTTCCAGTACTCACATTAATATATACCCGCTTTCATCATGCCCACGTCCATATTTAGTCCGAATATTGCGGCATTGATCTACACCAGAATTTATGCATTGCACTATTAAAGAATCTATTTTTTTGTAAAAGCCTCTGATCGGCAAATAATGAGAATTCCGCTACCCACTGACCCATTCAAATTAATTCAATTCAAATCTTGTCCCATTACAATGCCCTCTGGGCATATTGGTTACTTACGGAATGTTCGCAGCAACGTCCGATATTAGTTCCTAATATGACCTAGCCACGATTCCTAGAAAGCGGTAGAGGTACCATAAGAGATAATTCTCAAAGATAGTCTTTCGAAGTGTATCAAACGATCAGGCTTCTTAGTAATCTGAGTGCTGTTTGATTCTCTGTCCGGAATAAATTTTTAAGTCCTCCATTCATCAACGTACCCTTTGGTAGATAGTACGATTTCCACGGAGAAAAATAATCATTCACCTTTGATGCTTTAAATACTTTTTTAATCGTTATGGTCAATGCGTATTTAACTCCAGGGCGGAAGAAAACAGAATTGATTTGGTATGGTTGCAAGAGTAGTGGCTCCCTATCCCAACTTCACGGGTTCAAATCGTGGTAGTGGGCGTAATTTTCCGCACTATGTAGGTCCGTACTTGAGTGCAGTATGGAGATTACTTCGTGTTCACCACTCCGACCGTCGTATAAGTCGAAAATCCGTGAGCCCCTTGGTGTCTTTTGTTGAAAATAGGCTAATGCCGACGCTGGGTTTCTTTCCACCATTCTTGTATTCCAAGATTGTTCTTACCTCTGCCAAATTATCCACCAATCTTGAAAGGTACACGTGGTTTAAGATGTGGGTGGTCTCCTCTGAATAACTTCTGCGAAAGAAGATTTTAGTGAGTCATTTATAAGTACAACAATTTCTTGGCGGCATTACTTGCTGAGGGTATTAAGATTCGCGTACGGTTCTTATTGATGCATCTCCAAACGATAATATGAGCCATCGTGCAGTGGCTAGTAGTAAAAAATGGACTGCCAAATAACGAAAGGTTGGGTAAGACCGGAACCTGAAAATTCGTCGGGTGATCATGAAGTAACTGAAGTAAGTGATCCTGGTGGTAATTCATCGTATACTTTGACACTTACCTAGGACTTAAATTTAATACAATGCAGTGAAAAAAATTTCTTTCTAAATCTACTTTCTACACTATAAATATTTGAAGTAAAACTGAAATATTGGAGAAAATGTGTGAAAAATAGTGACGAGGAGCAGTTACGGTGAATGACGAAACTGCTCTTCGTCATAGGACAGTGGACAGAGCGTTCTCTTCGGGGTCTAATACTAGAAAGGCTTCTTTGGACACCTCCAGCTTAACTCAAACTGTAAAATTTTCTGGGTTCCAGATATTTTCGGGAAGCCACACGTGGCTCGGAGAAAAGAATTGCCCCGAACGTGTATACAATACTACGTGCATCATCTCTCACGGAGAAGAATCTTTCAAAAAGGCTTCCGAGCTGTTTCCCACAGAGAACACTTTTGTACATTTCAGAAACGAGGAGTTAATAACAATAAAAATGAACATGAGAAGAGTATTTTCTCCAGAAACGGGAATAGAAAGTGGTCTCCGACGGTATCCACGGTTGCCGTGGCAACTTTATATAAAATTCCCTCACATTCCGAGTTTTTTTCCCTGATCAAGAATTCAAAATTTCCCCGACTAATACACGCTGCAACCAGCCCCCACTCCACAACTCGTTGATAGAGTTAAAGAACTGAAATAGCTGTTCAAGGAAAAGCGATTCCAAATGCTTTTTATGTTTCTCAAGTAAAGATAAAGATAAATTTATTGCTCCACTTGAAAAAAACAATAAGTACAGTAAAAAATTAACAACATTAGTGAGGCTTTAGGATTTCAATGGTTAACACCAGTGTGGATGCTGCCAGCATTAATATATTCTCTCCAACATGCCTAGCGTTTGTTATTTAAATTAAGTGTTTGAAATTAAATTCTTTTGTTTAAACTCGACAATAAATGGCTGCTGATTTGTTTGATGTAATCTGAATTCTGTTTTCCATTTCTTTTATATTTTTTGCTTAATTTGTGCATATAAATTACTTGAACAGAATATAAAATTTGTAAATAGTTCATTTGCTATAGTTGTTAATCCCAGAGCATTGCTAAAACTTCAAATTCATTTATTCATCCTTTCTTCTTTCCATTCTCATCGTATTGCCTTTCCCTCGCGGTCTGAGGAATCTATAATTTCAGGTTCAGACTTGAAACCAAATATGATAGAGGTTACAATGTACGCCAAATTGAGAGGAAGGGCGAGGTTTAATCAGCGTCAGAGCAGCAAACGAGTGTCACAAATGGCGGAAATTAAGGCAGTTATGGGAGCTAAGTCAGGTTTGGTGTCCGTATGCCGGGGGGAGGGAAAGCTAAGGATAATAATAGCGAGTGAAATAGGAAGACATGTTTAGTTGAAAGGTTAGCATTTTTGGATTTTTCCTGTTTCCACAACCTCCAATTGCTCAAGATAGCCCAAACTGGCTTCTTTTCTTGCTGCGCGGATGATTTCGGAGATGAAAACACTTACATGGACCTTTTCATTAAACGTTCGGAAAAAACTAGAAGTAATGATAATACAGGACGTCTTGCGTTCAATCACACGAATGATAATGGCACGTACACTTTATCCATTGCTCTGAGATGCGCAATTAGGAGTCTCACTTCAATCTGCATGCTTTACATTCATGATTATGTGTGTCTTTTACGTGTTTCTGCAATTTATGCAGATGTGTGACCAGTGCACGCCATTTAAATGGGGACTCCGATGTCCCTACCGCAACGATAACACCAAGCTGCTAGCTGAGGACTAAACTTCGCATTTTGTAGCACAGTGAAGGATTGAAATGACACTGACAAAAATTCATTTGCTACCAAATTTCTTCATATTTACAACGAATATGAGTACGTGAGCGCTATCCGACTAAGTACTCAAAACAAGACATATCCCGCCTCGTTATTTATAGTATTATTGACATGGTGTTGCTTTTCATCTTGACTCCGTTCCGGAAGGTGCTGAAACACGGCTTAAATAGGACCATCCTCGACCACTGTCAGGGTGTGTGGACATTGTCACCTTCCTTTTCTTAGGCAAATCGCCTTACAGTCCCATGAGTATATGCAGGAGGGGGGGGGGGGGGGCGTGACCGTGAGGAACAATGTGGGTGACACCGAAGGAAGAGGAAAAATACTTTCTTCAAGGGTGGCAGGGCGATCTCAAGATAGCAGAGTAAAGAGCGAGTCTGTGACCGAGCGGAGATCACGGTCAGAAAAGTTTAACCATTCGTAGCAGAGTAATAAGGCTGCAATCCCTCGCGGACTGAGAAAATGTACATAAAGAAAGGATATTATTTATGGTTTGAGGTACTTGATCAAATCAGACCCAGAAATTTGTGAGAATTACGCATTAGATCATCGACTTTTCACATCGTTCCCGTTTTATTCATGCTTCGAACTGCGAAATAAATGGCCGGCCTTGGCAAAGTTTGCGGTTTCGAATTCTCCCAAGGGCATGGACGTTGTGTTTATATTAGGATTGAGATCATAGATTAGACGGTGCAAAACAATTTTAGCCGTGGGAGAACCTAAAACCAGAATCTACTTCTGCTACTCGAAATGCATAATTTGAATTTTTAATGTGAATCGCTGATATATATACTCGTCCACCACCTAAATTTGCAATATTTATTAGTAGGGGTTTGAGTTCAAATATATTGATTACACATCCCAAGTAGAGATGCCACAGGTACAGCTACGCCCTTAAAGTATATCACATGTCCAGATAAGTGGTGCATTTTTTGTTGAGGAATTTAACCCGAGATTCCGTTTTTTTCGACGATGACAAAATCATAAACATTCATTCCTTCAAGCATGGTGGTTGGCGATGCTTTATAATTTAAATAAATTCGAGTGCTTGCATTTCGAGTTACAATTCTCTAGCCTAGTGCTCTACATCTTAATATTTATTATGGATTTGACGTGATTGCAAACAATTAAGTTCTTGTCAGGGGGTGGGGCTTGCACCAAGTGCATGCGCCTATAACATAACAGTGGAGATTAATGAGAGAGGGGGTACTCAAGGAATTAAAACTTTTACTGCTAGCATCAATGAAAGACGGCATTTTTAGGGGAAAAATATACCACTATAAACTAGTCATCCCCTTTCCTCAACATCTACGTTTTGCAAGATTGAACTTCAGATGAAACTTCTATCTTTTCTCGTTTACCAAACGCCCCGTTCACAATTAAGTTGATAGCGGGTTGACTTTGAGGAATATATGCAAATTTGGAGCGAGGTACACAAGTGCTTAAGCACGGTGTCCTTTATCAAACGTGGAAAAATACTTATTGCAAGTAGTGTCTTATTTTAATTGTCCCCGTTATTAGTTATTCCTTATTTGGAAAAGTCTTCTACCAACGCAATTCTCCTATGAATAAATTTGGCCCTACAACATGGAAAATAATAAATTACTCGTATGCTAAGTCCCCTCAAAGCAAATCTGAGAGGGGATTGGGTTGGTGTGGTGGCTAGAGTACCCATCCCGTGGGCCCGGGTTCGATTCCTGGCAGGGGCGGGTTTTTCAATGGCAAACCGATCCCTACTTGAGTGCCTGGTGGAGGGCATTTCAGGTTCATTACTCCGTCCGTCGGATGGGACGTTAAGCCGTGGTCCCCTTGGCGCCTGTCGTTAAGAGGAGGCTAATGCCGACGCCGGGTTTCTCTCCAACCTTCCCCCTTTTCCTTAAATGTTCCTGCCATTACTACCCACCTATCCTAAAAATGACGCAAATTACCTCAACCTTCCCTGAATAACCAACCGATCAGCAAATCTGAAATGCCACCGCTGATTGAAGTGGCCTAAATTCAATATTAGAAGAATTTTAGATTTCTTGAAGCGGAACCTTGTCATGGCTTTCATTTCCAGAGACTGCTTGGGCGAAGGTGGCGCAGCGAAAACCCAGCACCCAGTTTCACGGTCAATGAGGTGAAACTAATTAACGAACGCAAAAGATCATAACGAATAAAAGAGTTCTCGTGATACCCAACGAAATAACGGTCTCAAGAGCGTGAGTTCGCGCTATATTTTTACACGACAAAATTTTTCTTGTCCGTGTTCCCATTCGCGGGATATGACCTTAAAAAAATGTAATGCGGAATAAACGTATAACTCACATGACCTTGCTAACGGCTTCGAAGGTGCTTGAACTAATTGCATGCGCCTATAACATTTGTTCCACAAAGCTGAAGAAACATGTTGGATTTTTTATTTAAAACATTAAGCAGGTTCAATCATAGAATAAATATACTTATTCTATGGTGAAATATACAAACATTTTTGAGAATACAGTTTAACTAAAAGAGATTTCATCGGAAAACCAGTCCTTACTATCTGTGTGGAGAGCTCTCCAAGTGCAGTACGCCGTCCGTTGGAGGGGACGTTAAACCGTGAACCCCATCAACTTACGTGGGGAGCAGACTAATGCCGACGACGAGCTTCTCTATACCCTTCCTACACTCTCTGAAATATTCCTACTTCTACCCAATGATCCATCTATCCTTATAGGCGCAAATGACTCTAAATATATATCTGTTATCCCCCCACCCGAATAATTAGGCAACAAAATAATCAGGCATTAATAGAGACAATGCACGTATCAATTCTTCACAATGTGCAAAATGCACTCAATTTCGCAAGAATCACTAATCTATATTCTTATCTTTTAATAATAGTTATGGCAGTCAAGTCTTATCCGTCCTGTCTCTGTGGCCTGCAGAAAATATTAAAATGTCATATTTCTGCCACATATAGAGAAATGAAAAAAACCACAACCTCACAAAAATTAACGATCATTATTGAAGTTTCCCAAAATACTCTCAAATCTGGCTACATTAAGCAAAAAAATAAGCAAAAAACGCCAGGGATACTACATTAATTTTTTACACTCTCCCTGGGAAGGACCTTGTCAAGGGTGCACTTCAGTCAGCGCTTCTGGTGGCAGATGTCTTGTATTGAGCCCGAGCCCAACCGAGCCTATGTCCGTTGTTGTCTTCTACCAGGGTCGATAGATGTTCGATACGATTGCACCGGAGGGGAGGATGATCGATATCTATCGACCTACGGAGAACCACATCGACAAGATGAGAATCGATTACAAAGTCGACTATCGATAGCTTGTGATCACCAGAATCTTATCACGTGTACTCATGTACTGCGTATTAGTGATATCAGTCGCAAAGAGTTTTTAACGTGAGTAAAAAGTATTTCGGGTGGTTGGAAGTGCATTCGTATTAAGGTAAAGGTTGATAAAAGGGTTTTCTCTACCATTGGCTAATATGCCGCAAGGAAAATTGAAAGTGAAGGCGAAATTACCGGACACCGTGAAAATCAAGAAGGTTAAGAACAAAGGGGTAACCAAGAGAACGAGTAAGTCTACTTAATTTCGGTCATTGAATTTTATATTGCTGTTTCGAATTTAAGGACCATTGCCATCTAGCGTTAATTGAAGTTTGTTCTTGCTCTTTATGATGCTTCATGATTACTTTTCAGATCGTCCGGTGGCGCCTAAGTCAAAGGACGCCGAAGCCCAAAAGCTAAAGAAAGTAATATTGAAAACAATCAATGAATCCATGGAAAAGGAACTGAGATCTAAAGCTTATAGTGGAACACAGTCTTTGAGACCTGGAAACAAGTCTAAAGATAAAGCTGGGGTTTCGCGTAAGAAGTAATGAAGTGCCCACAAAAAGAAAATAAAAAGAAGATGAAAATAGCGTGAAGCGCAGCACATTAGGAGGCATGTATCTTCATGTAAGTCTGTGAGGCCTCGTTGATATAAATGTTAATTTCATCCCACTGATGATTTCATATCATAATTTTTTTGGTGCATCATTTTTCAATTATCGAATAACTAGTGGCCCACTTTGGGATTTGAGTAATCAGTTTTGCAATTAACTTGTATCAGTGACTTTGGATTGATCATTTCCGTAATAGTTAACCGTTTACGTTGAATGTGTAAGCTATGGTATTTGTTTTAACGTGATCAATCCTCGTTCCAAATCAGTTTCCTTGTTTTTCACTCTTTGACAGTTGATGACAGTGAATGTAGGTTATGGTGTAATACATTTTACTGTGAATAAATGGCGGACTGCGTTCGCTATCATACATTGATAAGTTTTTGTTTTATTAGTACCCTTGTGATTATGTTCTATCAGAAACTGCGTAGAATATAGGTTTTGTGCCAAGTCTGACGTTGACTTACCATCTTAATTCTAAATGTGCGCGGTATAATTTCTTTGTCCTTGCTCTATTAGGCTAACCTTGGGAGTTTTTTCCCCTGCGGTAAGTTCGTATTAATAAGGAAGGTAAAAGTTAATTTTATTTTTATTGGCACCTGTTGGTGAAATCGTTAGGCGTAAGTAAAGGTACATGTTTGGCATTAACTCACTCACTGCTACACACTTAGGTGGCTTACGGGGTAGTCAGTAGTTGTGGGTGAATCGTTTTTAGGCGAGGTATTCATGCCACCAAGTTTTAAAAAAATATTAATTTACATCGTAGGTAGTTATTACTCCATGAGTTTTATCAGGTAATTGCTTGAGATTTACAAATTTCTGTAGCTGTAAAATTTTTGGCATACAGCTTTCTTCCTCAAACTGAAAAAATGTTACCTAGGTGTGATGGTAAAGGTAAAAACGTTCTCTAATCATTGGCTCATGGCGATCATATTGTTATTTTTACCATTATTATTTATATGAGTCATAATGTATCTAGATGGCATGACACCATGAAGTTGGGATAATTTAGTCATTTTTTTTGTTTCATTTGAAATGAGGTCAGTGCTTGCCTGTGCTAAAGGCCTGGTTTCACGATACATTAACATGTACAAGTTCATGTACATTTGTGTGAATGGTTTCATGTATGTTTGCGTTGACAGATTCATGTATGTTTACGAATGTGTGAACGAATGGGTGAATCAGTGGTTACGCAGTGCATGGAACCGTACCTACATGAATTTGAACAATATTCTGAGCATGCATTTTCGATTGTTGTTTTCATCTTTGCTTAAGCGCAGCATTCAAATAGTCGAAGGTGACATTTCATGATTACTTCTATTTAACAGACCAATCTTTCTCAAATTGAACTTTCGATTTTCAGCTGTAATTTTCCGTGGGGACACCTAGTAGCCTAGTGGTATAATTCAGTTTTTTGGTAGTTGGATGTGGGTGTGTTTGCGTGCTGCTCAGATTTTTGCATTAATATTTTGAACTGGCATTTGTTTGGACGTAGATGTACTATTTGACCTTTGTTTCTCCTGAATGACCCTTACTTGGCCACTGGCCTTCCCTGGACATTTCTCTCCCGGATTGAGGTTGGTTTGTTAGCCCCCCTCTATACCTTTACCTGTGGTGTTCTTGTCCACTGTCTGCAAGTGGCGGGGTGGTTAAATGTGGGTTGGCCCAATGGATTTAAAGAGGTCTAAGAGCCATGGGGCTCCAGAGGGCCCCCACCCAGGGGTGGTTTAGGGGTTAGATGGAAGAAGGGACTTTTTAGTCTCAATCTCACCCCAATAAAGACTTTTATCTATCTATCTACCCACCCCTCCAATTTACATTTTACCTCTTGCATGACAACTGCCCCCCCTCCCTTTGTTTTGGTAACATGTTATTCCGAGGGGCCGAAATACGGCCTCTCGCCAATTAGAAAAATTAGCCTGTCTACCTGTCCCCTGGCATTAACAGTGTAGAAATCGAGTAGTCCAAACAGTGCGAAGATTGATTACAGGAGAAAAATGTCAGAGGAGGCGATAGGTCAAAAACGACTCCTTGAGGCTTGTCCTGGAGGTGCAAAAGTCATATGGTAAAGTGTGTAGAGAGTGTCCAAACGAAGCAAAGTCCAAAAAAATATGAAAAGGCAGTCGTACACAAGCAATCCAAATTCCACTAAAGGTAAACAAACTGCGTCGTTTCCGTGTTCTGCCCCTAGATATCCCTGAATCACAAAAATGTATGAATGCATGAACCAAATTACAGGTTCTATTTTCTGTTCACAGATTCATTCATTTGCACATTTTGGCGAGGTTACATGATGAATCTTCACTTTCATGCATTCGCACATTAACTTGTAGGTGTTAATGTATCGTTTAACCAGGGCTTAAGAGGCTGGGTTCTTGAGACTAGGAATATTAGTCCTCATTTTTCTGGAAGTTTAAGTACAATACATTCAGAGACGGATTCATTTTCATGCAGAGTAAATGAAAATGAACTGCAATTGATACAAATTCCAGTTCATTTTTGCAATCAACTCAATGCTACTGGGAAAAAAGCATCAGTTAAGACCTCTGTGACAGTGGTTTGATAGGTTTTATTGCTGCCATAAATAACTTTTGCAATGTAAGCATAATAAAGCCCAAAGGTTGAATTGGCCTATAAGCACAAAGATTAGATGGTTGGGCAATGGTTCAGAGTTTTATTTTTTGACAGATTGAAAGTTTCAGTAAAAATCATTGAAAGTAGGTACATATGCATGTCGCCAAGTGGGTGAACAAGTGTCAAATACATGAATACGATATTCATTTCATGTGTGGTTATACTCTCCCTGGTCTAATCAATGTTGGATGCAAACAGTAAAGCATGGTGGAAGATCTCTTATGACCTGGGGATGTTTTGCTGGAGGTGAAGTCGATGATCTCATGCAAAGAAAGGCATAATGGGCTACAGAATTGTATTGCAATATTTTACAATGTCATGCTTTTGCATCTGGAAAATAAATTGTGGCTTTATTTCTGGAAAGGATAATGACCCTAAGCATATGTTGAAATAGGGTAAAAATACATTTCATTAAATTAGAAATAAATCAAACAAATGGATTTGCCCAGTCAGTCACTGGAACTCTTGCCTATTCAACTGAAATGTAGTTGGGTTGAAATGTGCATGGAAATGCGCAACCAATTGGAAAAAGCTTTGGCAGTTTCTACACTCTAGCTGGAATCATATCTCTGCCTTATGTCTAGAAAAGTTGATCTCAGGAGTGACACAAGTATCTGTATCTGTTCTAAAAGTGAAATGAGGATAATTTGAAGAATTCAAAATTATGTGAGCAAACTTGAAAAGTTGTTCAAGTGTTAAAAAAATAGTTGTTTTATGGATGGTATTGCTTTTCTAATTAATTAGTTATGAAATTGAAATATTTCCGCTAATAAATCTTATTACTACTAGATTTAATTGAAATTTGAGAGTAAACTTCCCAGCCATTGCACTGATGTCCATTGGATGTCCCGCATGGATGTTACTGACATCCATGGACATCCATTTGACGTCCAATGGACATCCTATGCATGTCCAAATGTCCCACTTGTGGACATCCAATGGATGTCCATTTAAGGACGTCCTATGGATGTCCAAATTTGCCACTTGTGGACATCCAATGGATGTCCAATTTATGGCTTTGAAAGGATGTAGGCAAATATTTCAGTTTCTTGGGATCTACAGATGCAACCCATATGCAGTGCGGTCATAATAGAGAAAAATTACATAATTAAAAAAATTAGCGTGAGGCATGAAAATTGTTGTCACTAAAAGTTACCTATATGTTCAATAAAGTTGGGAACTTCATTTGGTTCTAAGCGAGCAGCACTGCATAATAATAACGCTACTGAGGTTTTCTTAATTCAAAATGTTCTCGGCAGCCATTAAACTACGCGAATACAAAGTGAATCACAATGAAACTAAAAGAGATAGAGAAACTAAAAGAAATAGAAACTAAAATAAATACACCTTTCAAGTTTTCCCGAAGGTAAAGATTGCTGGCGAAATACATATATAATCCCGAAAAAAATATAAAGTATTTGATAACAGTTACGAGGAAATGAGAAGGGATTTAACTTGAAACCTAGTACGCCAAGGTAAAGAATGAAATAGGCATGTTATTTACCTGTCTAATTTTGTTTTACCACCGTGCACTTCACCGTCGTAGGATTCCAAAACCACAAGGAAACATATAAAATAGTAATATTGCACAAATAAACGCAAGTACGATTAAAACAGCACGTATCACACTCCTAACCGTGAACATACAAACATCAACAATAAAAATCTTATAAACAAGCCGGAGAAACAATTGAGCAACACCTTTCGTTCTTATTTCTTTCTAGACGTAACATAGTAGTTTTCGTCCCATGTAGCAGGCCTGTGTATATCGTGATTACCCTTCAATGCTCATTTACAACTAAAACTTTGAACATCATTTCCTGGCCTGCATATTGATGTAACTGCATGGACATTTTTAGGATGTCATTTTCATGGCATTGGATGGACATCCAAAGGGTGTCCTTTTCCTGACATCCAATGGATGTCCTTTTCCTGACATCCACAGAATGTCCTATTCCTGACATCCAAAGGATGTCCTGCATGGACCTTTTAGGGATGTCCTTTCCCTGACGTCCAATGGACATCCAATGGATGTCCATAAGGGACTTCTGGATGTCAGGATGTTAAATGGACGTCCATTGGACGTCATGCAGTGGCTGGGTTGGAAGGAGGATACCAAGAAATTGTAAGCATTCATTTAACTTCAAAAGATATGAAGCGTGTCTTTTACGGTGGAATATGAGTTTTAAACTTTGCCTGAAAGTTGGGGGTTAAATTCTACGCAAGTATTACGTACTTCTTTAGCACTTTCAATGCTGACCTAATGAAATGTTTATTTTATCATTCTGACGACACTCATTTTTTAAAACCAAATGTTGCATTTAATTCTCCTAAAGTTGATTAGTTGATTATCATACTTATTTTAGATTATGTATTTTAATTTTTGTTTAATTTTAATTTTTGTTTTTAATTTTTTAAAAATTTAGTTTTAATTTTTAAATGTTGTTTAACAATTTTTTTAATTTTTGATGTGATACAACATCATCCGTCACCCAATTGTTCATTGTAATCAACTTCAGGAGCATTAAATGCAACATTTTGTTTTAAAAAATGAGTTGTTAGAATGATAAAATATTTCAATTCATAACATTCATTGGCTCCTCATTTCCCTCAAACTCGGCAATGTCCTCTTCTGCATACTCTCGCCTTAAATAGGCAGAGGTTTCGGAGGGGAGTGCTAAATCCTGAGAAATCCTCTAAGGCTAAGGATTCACCGATAACGAAGTAAGGGGAAGCATATGTAATGCTTGGGAATCCGCTTTCCTCTTCGTCCCATGGGGAATCATCTGTATAAAATTCCTAGTATAAAAGTTGTAGAAAGGTGGCGATGGAGGATTATATTTCAAATATGAATAAATAATACAAAAACGAAAATATGGTCTGTCATCAGTAAATCCTTGAAAATACATTATTAATTTTACTCCTTGATTTTCACAGATGTGTTACATAACCACTCGATGACTATCACGATATTTGAGCATTTTGCAGTGGAAACTTTCTTTGCATTGCATACCTAGCAGAGGATGAAATGCGTGGTTGGGAGGTTGCATGTTTGAGAGATTTGAAGGATATCTAGAGTCTAAGTGGAAATGAGATAGAATAACAGGGGATGGGGTGGAAAGATTGAATTTAGGTTGTCCCGAAAGGCTGTGATGCTCTTGGTGGCCAGTGGGTACTTTTGCTGCCTGGTTTCCCGTTGTCTTCAACGAGGGTGGGTGGTAGAGCCTGGGATGAGGCAAAGGGGGGTTAGAGGCAGGGGAAGGGAGTGCGAGACTTGCGCATGCCACTGTCGCCAGTGACCATGTCGGAGAGGAAGGGATATCCCTCATGGTTGAGATGCACCTAAGGTGTTCAGCTGATAAAGAACCCCGACATTTCTGAGGATATCGCGTATGAGCACGTGGATATCTCATCCTGCCCCCTCTCTCCAACCCCATCCAAACAGAGACGTTCCCTTGGCAGCATGGTTAGTTACAGTAAAACCTCGCTTTTACGTCCCCGCAATTTACGTTTTCCCGCCATTTACGACTTTTTCTTCATGTCCTAATAATGTCCATATATCCGCAATGTAACGTCTTCCCTTTATGTACGCTAGCAAAATTTTGCATGGTTCGCCATTTACGTTTTACGAGAAGATTTTGCCGTGATTGTCGTCCTGGTTGCATAACTAGTGGTTGGACTCAACGCTCCGTGAAAGACGAAGTAAAAACTCATGCAGTAAGTTACCACTATGAAAGAGAAATAAAATTTGCCCAGATATACCACCAGTTATCGTGACCTCGCTCATCTGTGCAATTGTAATGCCGCGAGGGATTACAGTACACGTACGTCGTTTTTCTCGCGATTGTTGTTCGGGTTGCATAACTCGCAGGTTGGCTGATGCTATCGCATAGGTGATGAAAATTTTCATTTATTTAAGAAGTGTATGCTTTTCAGCATTTGCGGTCTTGTCTTTCATTTTTGGAGGCATTAATACAGATTTTAAAAAATCCTCCAGCCAAACTTCATCCTCATGTATCCTACGAACACACCTGTAAAATCATCTCGTTCTTCTCTAGCTCGATTCTTAAGTAGCTTTGATAGGATATCACTATAGTCTCCACACCTTCTTTTCTCATAATATTTACCCTAACTTACTAGCATGGTTAGATCAAGACTCCTGGCCTCAGTTCATCCTTATCTATGTCATTCTCCTCTTCTATTCCCAAGTTCCCTTGCCTATCATTAATGCCATGCAGTTCTTTTCACATTTTCCTTACCCCTATGCTGGATCTCTTGTAAGTTCTATCAGCAGCTCTCCTGACTTAACAGTAATGAACAGTGTCTTGACCACTCTAGTGTCTACTGCACCATTCCCCTCTCCCCCTCCATCCTTTCTCAACTGCTTGCTGTTCTGCATCTTCCCTCATACACCTGTAAACTAATTCCTGATATTCCCTCCAATTTACAACTGTACAATTTTTTCACGCTTCCTAATCTTGGCCCAACCATATGTAATCTAGTTAATATATCTCCCCGTGTCCCCATGCATTTCAAATAAGAGATTTTGGCATTATTAAAGATGTTTTGTTGGAACTATATTTCAATTTTAAACTTGTCGTTCAATGAAAGCAAGAATTAGGCAGGCAAAATCAAGAAGCAAGGAGTTATTCTTACAGGCATAACTTTCATATAAAATTGCATACCCTCAAATTACACTTTCCCGCGATTTACACTTTTTTCTCTAGTTCCCCTCAAAAGTGTAAAAGAGGGGTTTTACTGTATTTATAATAATAGATAAGTAAAGAAACTGACTTCAAATACCTTGACACAAGCTTCCTTTTGCCACGAGTCTTCAAATATTTTCCAGGTGAGGAAAAGAATCTCTTTGAGAGGAACTAGAGTAATAAAGAGCTAAAATTAATAGTTTATAGTATGGTGACAGAGCATTCATGCAGCAAAGAAAGATACACTGATATACACATATGATCGAAGTCTCACTGGATTATCCCTTGCAATATAGCAGGTAATTCCTCTCTGATCAAGAGTGCCAAACATTGAAATAAATAAGGTTTTTGAGACTAACGTAATAGCAACATTTAATGTTGGCTTATTTGGGTTTATTTTGTGTTGATTCATTTTGAGGACCTATGTTTCGCTGGTGTTACAACTAAACACTGGTGAAACTGTAGTCCTAAACAATCTGTGTGGAAAAAAATCCGAATTAACAAAAACCAGCAAATCACCATGGAGCCTCCAAGAATCAACCTCAGTACCAAAGATGGGGAATATGCATGAAATTTGTTTCTCGAAGATTAATGATGTACTTGATGCGAAATTTTCTCACTAATTAAATATATAGCCAAATTTTTCTACGCCCACCACAAAGATAAATGAATTTAAAATGTTCCCGGAAATTGATGAAACTCACTTGGCCTTAAACGCCTTCTGACGTCACTGCACGGTATAGGTTCCATATTGCTACGGAGATAGACATTTATATTTAACAGAAAACGAAGTGAATATATTGTTTTGAGGTTTTTAGCCATTTCTCGAAAGAAACGATGACTGAAAAAAATACTTAAAAAAAAGGACATTCCGACAATTTACTTTGGTAGACTCCCTTATGGTGGCGTTCTTCTAAAAAATACCAGCGATTGCATAGGCGTAGTAGAAATTCTTGGGCAATAAACAGGTATTATATAATTAATGGACTATTTGCTCGTTACAATCCATGCTTCGTAAATAAAAATTCGAAATACAATCGTTTGTTGCATTAAACAAGTGAGATAAATGCGTACTTTATCGCCAAGTATTTATTTAACAACTTACCTCCATGCATAAACAGATACACAACGCCCATAGTGATACCGTGCCGTGACGTCATGCGATGACGTCGTGTTTTTAAGCTGCCGAAAACGTACAAATTTCAATGTGTAATATCTTCGTAAGGCAACTTAATTCTTCAGCAAAATTTTCGGCAAGCACATTTCAGCTAATGAACTTCACATTCAAGGAGTTATAAAAAATTGTGCATGTTCCCCATTACGTAGAAATGAAATTAAAATACTCCGTATATTCCACACTATTTTAATTTGCCGACCCTGGTTTTGTCTACTCCGTAGACATTATCAGGGTAACAGGACAGAGAGTAGCAAGCTCTTATATACTTAAACTAAACCTGGGTCGGCAAATTAAAATAGTGTGGAATATACAGAGTATTTTAATTTCATTTCTACATAAACATGCACTTCCACCACGTAACGCCTGAAACTGTGCAATTCATATGTTCCCCATTGTTTAAAGCATGGCATATTAAATTAAACCTATCATGATCTTTAAGTAAATATTCAGTATCTTAAAATAAACTTATCATCAAAGATAAAAGAAATGTTTTATTTGTCATAGAAGCGATAGCAAATAAATTACTAATAAATAAATAATTATAAGGGATGAATTACCTCATCGACAACTTCTGGTACTGGATTTTCAGAGACTTGAACTGGTCTAGTACAGGCACATTTTGTCCAATTATTGCATCATGAATGGAATCTGGTTCCACATTTTTATTTTTGAAGAATAAGGGGACCAATCCTCATCTTTATTGTTAGCCAATGAATCATGTGAAAAACTTTTATTTTCTAAAAATACAACATCCCTCGCTAGGGTATTTTTTTCTGTTCTGGGATTCAACAAGCCATAACCCTTGGAATCGTTGCAATAACCTACCATCACGTATTCCTGTCCATTAGCATCTCACTTGCGTCTTATTTCAGATGGTACATATGCATATGCTACACATCCAAATACATGTAGATGACTTAAGTCTTATTGTATACCTGTCCATTTTTCCTGTAGTGTGCAACCTGGTAGAGCTCATTATTGAATCATTAAGCAAGTACACAGCAGTATGCTTCCGCCCAAAATTTCTTATGACATTTTGCCCACTGCATCAATGAACGAGCCTTTTCTAATATACACTTATTGACTCTTTCATACAACCCAATTTTGCTGTGGGTTATATGGTATGGTGGTCTGATGCTGTATGCCATGAGCTTCAACAAACTCTTTCATTTGAGAATTAATGTATTCTCCACTATTATCTGTTCTAAAAACCTTAATGGTGCATCCAATCATATTCGTAGCAAGGGCGTGAAACTCAACAAACTTACTGTATACTTCATCTTTATGCTTCAAAAAAATATACAAATATTTTTCTAGAAAAATCATCTATGAACGTTAACATATATTTACATCCACCAACTGATAACTCCTCCATAGGACCACATGCATCTGAGTGCACTTATTCCAGTACTTTAGAGGTGTGACTATCACTGGATAAAAATGGTTGTTTACAAAGTTTACTTTCAACACATGAAATGCATGTATCATCATTGTTACCTGTGAATTGATTTACCTGTTAACTGCCTGTGGTAACAGATTTAATGATTTTCATTCATGTTGAGCCAAGGTGGCCTAACCTCCTATGCCATAAATCATAAGATGAATCAGTACTGGCTGCGTTAACCTGGTGATGGCCGGGCTCTGTAATGAAACTGCAAAAGGTTTTTCCAGCCGATTTATGCGAAACAAAATCCAACTGGTACACATCATTGACTCTAGAACCTGTTGCCCTGAACTTGCCTGTAATTGTACAATCATCTTTATGTTAAATTTTACACCCATTTTCCGAGAAAATCACTATGAGTTGCTTATCAACCATTTTAGAAACAGATTGCAAATTTACTGCCAAATTGGGCACATGCACAACATCTTTTATGGTTTTCTCACCCTCAGATCTCAACGCTACAGCATCACCCTTACCTTTAACTGGTACACTACTATTATTAGCAACCATAACCTCAGTACCACATCCATTGGATGCATAATTATTCAACAATGGGGTCGTTTACCGTATTTTTTTTATTGCCGAATCTGACAGAGTTTGTAAAATGAAAGGACCCGTATTTTTCCATTTTCTGATCCGACAATTATTTCCCGAGTTATAAGCGGCGAAGAACTGATGTTTTTAACCCTTTCGGAAAAGTGGGTGTGGTACAACCTCTGACGTATATCGACTTCGTCCAATCACAACTGAGCCCGCGAAGCTACTTCGCCTTATCGCAAAGGGGGGGACACAGCTGACTCGGCCAATGGGAGCGATTTCGACAGCATCTGTGCGAGCAGACCTTCCGAGAACCCCACTCCACTCCCTTCCCCCTCCCCTGAAAGCAGTCAAGGACGGGAGGAAAATGACGTCAATGTTATCACAGCAGCATTTTCGGTGGGCCTCACCTTTTGCTTATTTTAATTTTTGATTTGTGAGTGAATGGTTGTGGTTAGAAGATTAATTTTTTCACTAAAATTCTTTTTTCGTTTCCATCTAACGATTTCGTGTACAAAATTGCGATTTCGGTTCCGAGTAAACGCCCCCATTTATCATCATTTGACATGTGACATGAAGCTCCTGAGTCAATATACCATACATCATTTTTAACCTTACCACCAGGAAAGTGTTCACTTCAGGATTCACTTGAGTTTTCTGCACCATTTCTGCCCACTGCTTTGGCAGCATTAGCTGAACTGCCTGTCTCCTTGGAATCACAATCTACCTTCTTGTGGCCCCATTTCTGGCACTTGAAATGGAATTTCTTCTTTGCTCGTTGTGGGATTGGCCGATTAGATGAATAACTGGGTTTTTGTGAACAGTTTTTGTAGCCAAATTTCTTTGCTGCAAAAGTGGCCTCAGAAACTCGATTCTGTTCTCGGCGATCATTTTCGGTGAGCAGTTTACTTTTTACCAGTTCGCTAGTTATCTTCATGTGAGAAGCATCCAGTGCCATGATAAATGGCTCATAATATGTAGGTAATCCACTAAGCAGAATGGCTGCAATGAGTTCATCATAAAGTCCACTGTCCATACCATCCAATCTTTGAGCAAGAGAAATGATTTCGGACACATACTGATATTCAGATACATCTGATATTCCTGAATATCCTTCCAATCGTGTTGAAACGAGTTTTCTTAACAAACTAATTCTTCTGACCAGTACTCTGTCTTCCAGTGCCCGAGGTAAGAATACCCATGCTTGTTTAGCTGTTGTAGCCTTTTGCACGTGAACATACAGATAGGGCTTGATCATAAGACAAATTTTTGCGAGAGCCTTCTCCTTCTTTTCGTCATAATCGTCTTCATTATATTCTTCTGTAATGTAATCCCATAAGTCCTCATATTCTACATACATTCTAATGGCGAACTTCCATGTTTTATACCCTTCCACACCCCTCAGTTTATCAATGTCAGGTAGCATCGAAGCGGAAGCCATGCTAGAACGCCCGTGTCTAACCTCACTTCAATAAGCGATGCACTTAACAAAATAAAACTTGGGCTACTGTGATTGGATATTTCACTTAGACTATTTAGATATATCTGGGCCCATAACCTGTTGAAAATTGTGGATCGAATAGGAAGACTTATCAAGAAGGAGACACAAAATGACGATGCAAGCATCTTACTTGCAACAACCAAATGAACCGCTTTATTATTGCGTAAAAACAAAAGAAAGCTAACCAGCACAAATGAATGGTGGGAAGTTTGAATATATAACACTTTTTAAGGTCTGCTACCTGGAAAATCATTGCTGTGTGTAGCTGTAGGTGTCGAATGAGGCTTCACCCAAAATTTAAACCAAGGGACTTCGATCAAAAGCCATCTCTAGCCAACAGTGCTTCAATGGCCCCAATCTGCATCCTCTACATATAATTTTCATTGCTTTGTAATCCTTTGTAGGTTTTCTATTTCATTTATTAGTTATGTTTGAAAAAGTAAAGTAACTAAAGTAATTGTTTGAAGTTGATTAGTGGAAAAATTCCCTTGAATCTAGCAGCCTGAATGTTTGTTGAAGTAATTGCTGCACAAAACCAGAACCTAGGTCCTTGACAGTAAATTTTTTTGGGTAAGTGGGAAATGACATACTGGGAGAATTTGCGTATATGGTTTCATTACTACTGTTTATTTTCAGCTGAGTGTTAATTCACTTTTAATTTCTGTGTTTGGGATGAGAAATGGCATGGTAGTACTGTAGGCAGAGTGGTTGGTTTCTGACTAAAGGTTTTGGATTCCACGGTTATCTGACCAACCAGAAAAAGCTTACAGTTGAACACCTCTGCATAACAATAAAAATCTGCTGTTATATGTAAATGTTATTTTATCAGTCGCTCCGACTGGCCTCCTGATGGATGATGATGCATTGTTGTTGGCACTTCTGGCACAAGCAGCAAACGATGATATATCATCGTATGTCACTCAAAGGGTTAAACGTCAATGTTTCATGTGTGCCTAATTTCAATATGGTGAAGTATAGGGGTGCAGCATTTTGCTGATAGGGGGATATGTTTGTCAACATAGCATGTATAATATCTTTGTATATTTTTATTTTTGAGCACATGTAGACAAGGTAGATGGAAAGGTTTTAAGCATCAGACACGATAAAGAATCAGGATATGAGGTGCCCAACCCTCTTTGTGTCATCAAACATCAGCCTCACTGATGAAATATGATGCAAGTGTTTGTGTGTGCGACGTAGCAGTTGTGTCTGCTCAATTCCATGACTCTAGCATGACTTTTATGCGAGGCATTTAA
Organism: Platycnemis pennipes; assembly: GCA_933228895.1. Lineage (NCBI taxonomy): Eukaryota > Metazoa > Arthropoda > Insecta > Odonata > Platycnemididae > Platycnemis > Platycnemis pennipes. The sequence continues at coordinate 50,780,478 of OW121846.1, forward strand.
ATCCCTCAGGGTGCTTTAATTTGGAAAGTGTCGAAGATTTTGTACATACTTAACCCATAGCATAATAGTTGCTCGTAAAACTTCAAAAGTTATAGTCTATCAAAAAATGTTCTTACTCCTTTATTATAAATGCATACTTACATTTTTCTGAGTCATTTATTTTTTCCTACTCTCCTTATCTGGTGTTAAGTAGTTGATCTGTGTATGGTATCGTTCAAAACAGGGGTCTAAGCATAGTGACGGTGTCCCTGGGCTGTGTTTACACCTACATCTTTGCATTTTCTTGTACACACCACACTCTTTCTTGTAGTAAAGTAGTTGTGAGGGTGTGTCAATGGCTGAGGTCATTCTGCGGGCACTTCCTTTTTCCAACCTGAAAAAGATCCTGTTTTTGGATTTTCTTCAAGAAAATGTTGACTTGTCAAGTGTGTATAATCTATATCTAAGAGGTCCTTCCTTTGTGCTTTTCTAAATGCTGTCCTTAATATTTGGCTATGATTTTGTTAACCAAGGTTATTCTGTACCACCGATGATCTTTCTAACTGCCATCCCTACCGTATAGAGTGTAAGAATTTAAGACAGCTCTATTTACTAAGTGGTTGAATAGTTTTTTGTGTCACACTTTTGTTCTTTTCCTTTGAAGCAAGAAAGATTCCAAAAGTTGGTCTTTCAAGTCTATGCCTCCTATGCTTTTATTGTACTCTGTTACAAACATATGTTCATTCTACTTCACCCTTACAACTTACACATTGCATTTGCTCTGGCTTTTTAGTAGTTAGGATTGTGACATCAAGCTTATCCTTCCACTTCAAAGCAACTAATTTCCCACACTTAACACTAACCACTTCTCCTTTTTTGATTTTCTTTTTTAAATTTGTTGGTATACCTTTCCATGTGATTTAAACTGTTCCTACGGTATCTGTTGTCTTCTCAAAACTAGTATCAAAAGATGATCAGGAGTACTGTAGTAATGGTCCATATTAATACATCTGGCTGAGTCTAATAGTTTCCTGCATAAACTGAAAACAACTTTTGTTGAAAAAACATCTTTCAATCCTGATTTCACAGGCTAACTTGGTCCCTGAGCCACTGTAAATAATAAAATCTCCATAAATACCCTGTGGAGTAACAAAGCTGGGATATTTTTATCCCGAATTGGGAAGACTTTCATGGGAATATACTGTTTCCAAGAAAGCCCATTTTTCCACTACAACAAAGATGCATCAACACCAACTTCCTTACCTGGCGCTTACACTTTTTGGAACTTTTTTCCTAAAAGTCACTAATTGGTAGAACTTAATACAGTTTAAGATCCCTTTTTACCATTTACTCATTGGTGCTATCCACAAAATGGAGAAATTTAGTTAATAATCAAAACCTTTCCTCGCTCATGACATCAGGAAAAACTGTTTCTCTATAATATTTTGTCTACTAAAATACACTCTGAGACTTAATTTCTAAATTATTTCCAGTGGCATAAGAAAACATAGGAATATCCTCATTTCCCTTATAGCTGTGGGAACCCATTTTTAAAAGTGCAATTTTTTTGTGCCATGATTTTTCTTTCACACGAGTAAGAAACTTCTACGTGTCAGTTTATTCCAGTCACTATTATTGTAATTAGATCATTATTGAAAAGTAACTCAAAATATTCCAGAGGATCAGCAGCACGTCCTGAACAGGCACTCTTTGTTTCCCAAGCAAGTGACACTCTAAAAGCACAGGAGTATTAGTTCTGCCGATCTCTTCAGATAGGGTAGCTTCCTATTATTTTTTTACTGTCTCGATCAAAAGTAAGTATTGAATGCATAAATTACGTAATTAATACATAAAAATTACTTTTCATTTAATACTGGATTTGACCATAGACAAGTATTATCCGGTTTGGGGCGGACATACAACTGTATATAGACTGAATTTATTCCACTTGTGGACGTGTAAAAACAGTTTTTAGATGAGATAATTCCCGGAAATTAAACGGCCTATAGACCAATTTGTGCTGTATGGGTGTATGCCTTTACTCTTCATATTTACTCGTCATTTCATATTTAGTGAAAATGTCATTGCATTGTTACTTTTGTCCAAAGTAATTTGGTGAGCGTTAATACAAAGGGAAGTCATGCTTTCCACCTAAGGTAACCCTGCTAACGTGTGGTTGAACTTGATGGAAGTGCCATCAGCGTTAGATTCCATTTCAGGCTAAACTCTTTGACTATTGCATGCTCAGCAAAGTACACAATTCATTTTATATTACTAGGCTGAATTTACTTAGACTGGTAAGTCAAGGAGAATTTTATGGCAAGGTCACCTATGTGCATTAGTAAAATAAATCTGAAATTGTTATATAAAACCGCGAATGACTTAGAGAAAATACGATGGCGTTTATTGGTTGCTTGAAAATTTAATTTTGAAATATATTATTTATACTCTACATGCGGTAATATCTTGGGATTTGGTTAAATAAATGACATTATTGTTCTATAATACGTAGGTATCGAAGAGTTGGTCTTGGACTAGCCTAGAAAAAACGCACAATCCCGATGATTAAGGATACTTAACACACAGTGGTGCGGTGGAAAACTCGTGTTATAGAATTTTTATTGAGTAGTGTTAAAACTTTTAAGTTTTAACTTTGCTCAATAAAGCAATTAACAATCAAACTTTTAAGTTTTAACATTACTCAATCCATTCTCTTTCCATCGTAACCCATTCTGTTATTGTGACAAGTATCCATTTCCGTGGGTTTCAGAGAATACGTACTGTGCAGTTAGCGGCTCATAGGCCTTGCCGACCCCGGTGGCGGCGGGGTAAATCCCTCTCCTGTCGTTCGCAGGGTCGCGGGTTCGAGTCCCGCCCGGGGAGGATTTTTCACTGTCCGGGGCATGGGTGTTAGTGATTGTATAATCTGTTAATTGTAAGAGAGGACTAAGTCCTGAATTCGCAGATCAATAAAGACAAGTTTAATTTAATAGGTCGCACTACTGACGTTGTAGTGGAGTCAGCAGTCAAATCAATGGATGGGATGACATGTAGCTGTGAATCGATCCCTTCTCATGCCAACCCCTTCTGCGTAACCCTTGCTCCATTAGTCTTCAGCATCGTTATCTTTCTCTGCTCCTGCTCTGGCTTAAGTTACCACGAATTAAACAAATTGGACTCGAGCGTCTCGTGCTTCAGTTGGTATGGTGGTTGGTGTATAGCATCATACACTAAAGTAAAGGCATAATGCCCAACGCTACACGATGTTTTCTTTTGAGCTTTTCAATTACGTCAGTCGGTGTTTACTTGATGCTACAGTGTGTATAAAATGGGTTCCATTATAATATTTCTCTCTCGGAGTCATGTGCTTCGGTAGGATACGTATTTATTCTAATTTGCGTTGATTTTTTTAGATCCGTCTGCCGTTAGAAATAACTTTATTTCCTGTGATAGCCACCCTGATTATTTGAAGCGTATCCATTTACGCCTATTGTTGCGGGAAAATTCTTGGGCTCGGCGTATTTTTTGATTTTTCCCAAATGACGTGATAGCTAATTCGAGGGCTTTTACGCATTGCCAGTCATGAACAGAATTTAACTAACAGTTCTTCCATGTTTATAATTGCTTGGAAAGGATGAAAATTCTTTTCGCGGCAAGGTTGGTTCGCACATTTCGCTCGTTCAAATCCGTTCAGTATTTGAAGGAAGGCGGGGTCATCGTATAAGAACTGAATGGCAAAGGAAGTGTATAGTGAGGTGAGAGTTTGGCATTGAAACTTTAGTAATTCTGGTCAAATAGCAGTATTAATGATTTTGGCATTACTATCTGAAGGTCGCACTTACCGTTGGGAGTAAAATAAAAGCATTTTACGTTGAATAGAGTCTTCGCACTCAAATTCGGTTGCTACTGTGTAGGGACCCAGCTTAGGTGGAGATCCCAGGGTTCAGTCAGGAGGAGGCCTCTGACTCGGCTAGTGTAAAGCTCTGTGATTTCCCAGGCCTCAGGTCCTTCTGGGTAACCGCACGTTGCACAGAGAAAGGAACAGAGTGAATTTCACTCTCCGTTGGTCATAGTACAACTGTATTTTGTCCTGACCTTAACCAGTGTGTAAGTTAATTGAGACACCGTCATGTATGTTCACATTCTCCTAGGCTTGCTGTCACGGACTTGCTGAACAACTAAGATTTATCACCTAATGCACTCCATCGTAATCGTAGCTAATATACTGAAGCTCTGAGATAAAAAAAAACTACTCTGTACCCTACCCTCATTTGTTCTTATGTCTAACATTTCCCGTACCTATCGACACATTCTCTGTATCTTACCGGAAAAGGAAATGTGATAATGGAAAAACATTTCGCAATTGTGTTCATGGGTCACGGCCTTCATGGTGAAAATTGCTAGACGCAATACATAAATCCGCAATACATATTGCGGATTGCAACTCGGTGTACTTTTTCCACACATTATGTTAACCAAACATGGTTTCTGCCCGCTAACCGTAGAAAGGTTAAAACTACGGTCGATAAGTTAGTCCATAAAAGTGCAGCAGGCTACTTAGCAAGAGCCTGATATCACATTGAATGACAGTGGAGTACACTACCTTTCGTGATCCATCTTATTTCGATACTCGCAAGTGTTACTGTTGCTGTCTCCATTCCTTTACAGATTTTATAAAATTAATCTTGAAGAACTTTATCTGCATCGTTCATCTATTTTACCAATCGCATTCCTCAAATCCGAAGATAAACTAATATATCCAGACGACGTACAAATTAGGGCCACGGGTAATATTATTGAAATTACCCTTTTCTCGTTCTCCGACCTGTGGCCCATCATGGCTCTTATTTTTCTTAATAAACCAATAAACTCAGGCAGGCTATATTGTCATTCATTCTATTCTTTTGCCTTCAGTTTGTCGCTCCTCTGATTTTGCTAAGAACAGAGTTAAAAGCATGTAATGGTGAGCAGAATTCGCTCAATCGATGTTAAATGATCAGGAATCCGCTTCTTAGACGAAATACTTACGCGCTCAGTAGTGCTCCAGTTGAGATTATTCCCAGCTTGTTGAAAAAAGTTTTGCTGGAGGAAAATCAAGCACTTAGCCGAGTAAAAGCCACATATTATACTACCATCTGTTAGTTTGGATCATAATTTTATTCCCTTTTGGTTGCATTTATAGGTGGATTGTAAATATTTCTATGCATCACTAGGTATCTCAACTTTATACGAGTACTTTCCCTTTGAGACTGGAGGGTTGACCCTGGTGATCCATGATTTTCCACTTGTTTAGTAAATTATTTTTTATGTAGCCGTTCATTCCCCATTCCGTTGCAAGGATGAATCTGCAAGTGAGCTGTTTTTTCTCTGATATGGTAAGTTTTCATTTAATGTTGCACAGTATTTGCCTAAAGTAAATTTGCCATGCAATTTCTTAGCAAGGTGCTCGCAATTAGTACATCATTTAATCAGTAAAAAATACATGGAACGAAAATAGTCACGTTTCAAAACAGTGACGAGATTTTTTAGAATAAAGGAAGCAAAGGTAAACGTTAAGATGGGAGGATTTAACAGAGGTCATTTAGGAATTGGGTCAAATATAGGTTAGCGGCTTTGCAGGTGTGGCTGTAGGAAATAACTGAGAGGTTACGGTGGATGGGAAAGAAGAATAAAGAAGTACTGGTCATGGTAGTGGAGAAGAGAAAGTTGCCGGTGGAGACATGGGGAGTGAATTGAGCAGGTGATTGGGGGTCGTTGTTGTTTTGAACGACGTTACAGAGGGAGAATTTCACGTAAAGCGGAAGTGAATGGTATAGAGAGAGACTGGAACGTTGTGGAATTCAAGATGAACTCAATGTAAAAAATATATGCATCAGGTTACGTTGGAACATAGAGACGTAATTTTAAGCCAGCTGAAGCCCACCGTATCTGTAGAACACTGATGATTTCATTTAACACCGAAGAAATAATTTTATACAATTATATTGCTATGATAAAACAAATGTAGATATTTGTTTTGGTGCCGAGAAAACCAAATTGCATAATTATACGAATGTTAACGTATTTTTATTTCTCGTAATGTTTCGAGCATTGCGAGAATAAAAAACATCACCTTCTCTCGTTATGTTAAAAGAATCGCCAGTTGAGAGCCCTGCATCCGAATTGTACGATTACATTACTCCAGTCTCGTAAATATATACATATATTGCTTCTTTCTTACCTTTAGTTTACTTATGTTTGCTAAGTTGAGATTGCCATATTTAATTTGCAGTTTCAGAGTAAAGGCATATTTGCATTCCCTTAAGAAGTATCAGTTAAAAAGGTTGGAAACACAAAAGTATCGGAAGCACGTATGCGAGTACCTACGTGTTATATTTGCTGCTCACCTGTGGGCGATATTTTGTGTACATGCCTCGCGTGGAGTATTTTAGACAGACCACCATTGTTCTTGCTTACCGCTTCACTCATTCAAAACATCGTATTAAAAATTAAGCATTTATTGACCATCAAATGCATATACAATGAGCAAGGAAGTATAAGGCAAAAAAGATTGAGTCATAAGCATAGCTTATGTGCGCGTAGATCAAGCGCACTTACAGATATGGAAGTTGCAGTTATGAATGCTTTTCACCTTTGCTGTGGTTACCCACAAAAATATTTTTAAATAAATATGTAGTCACACGTGAAAGAATCTGTCATTTTAATGGCATCTGTCACCTCATTTTCTGATGATACCATTTTGAATCCTAATTTTAATTCATAAAATTCCAAAAATAGTTACATGCCACATGAACTGTAAAGCTAGTTTTATGAGGAAAGAACACTGAATTTTAAAGAATCGAAAAAACGTCTTCAAGAAAAATATTTGATAAGGCAATTATTTTTATCAGTGACTGATGGTGTTCTGTGAAAGTAACACATATTTGATAAAGTACACTGGTAAATTGTTAGCATCCCCTTGATTGAAAAAATGTAGAATGGAGAAATCTCCATGGAAGCACTTAGCTGGATTTTTAAATGCAATTCTTTGTATCAATGCTAAACATCGAGTTTCAACAAAGTTGGTGTTCAGTAGTTTTAAACCATTTTAATGCTGCCAAAAATACGAGCACTTTGAGTAGAGATTTAAACAATTTGATGTTATATTTAGCGATCACATGGAACTCCCCAGTGAAATATGTATGGGGTATTCTCTTTAGGATATGAAGATTGTAAAAAGTAGACCAGTTTCTTGCAAATATTTTCACTCTGTACGGAAGTGATCGAGATCATAAAATGCAGTTCTTAGATGCAATTTACCATTCTATTTCAATTTACTTCTCGCCAAGTGATATTAAGGAACTCACCAGTCAGCAGTAACGTGCTTAATTTCAGATTACATGTCAACTGTTGAAATTTAATATAGCTTTGTTTTTTAATCACCAGTTATCAGTTGACACAGCCGTCTCTTCCGTGAGAACACTTAATTATAGGATAAGTTTATATGTTAACCTTAAGTGTTAACTACCATTGGTTTCAATTGAATCGGCAAGGCATCTTGAGGAAAATTATTACTCTGCCACACAGTTTAGGTGCTTTGCGGAATCTTTCATGAATGTATTTGTATGCATGTATATTTTCAAAGTCAGTGCTTAAGTTCATGCGTGATTCTGGAGACGTAAGAAATTATCTCTTCTTCCTCGGACTGCAGTTCTCAGGGAATTTTTGCTCAAAGCATTTTTTGTGCGGAAATGTAGAGTTCAAATTCAAAATAATTCAATGGCCCTGAACAAAAATGAGCGGGCTTAGTCTTATGAGACAATAAATGCCGTTTTTCATAGTCCTGTTGAAGCGCGTATTCATCTTCAATGGGGTGATAGCATTTTCAGTAAAACCGCAATATTCTTAACAATCTTGTCAGCAGTTGCGGCTTGTTTGAAATCTAAATGTCGAAGAAGCTATTTTTTCATTGTAGGGTGTATCGGGTGTGCTATGTGGGACAAGTCTGGTGGGTTAGACTCGAACGCGCGCACTTCTTCCATTCCCGGTAAAACAACGTTCCAGAGTCTGGGGTTTTCAGTTTTAAAATTCTCGTACCACTTCGCTACCGCAGGATACTGGCTGAGGCTAAAATTGATTGCCTCCAGGCAAGCTGTGGCTGTCACGAGCGGGAAATCGGCAATTGTGAGGCTATCTGAAAATCAAAGATGGTTAAACAACAAATTAGTATTCGTTGAAAATAAAAATACGATGCGAAATTAAGGAACTGATGACTTATAGGTGAAGAAGTTTATGCTTTATAAACCGGTGAAGTTAATTGATTCGGCCTTTACTTGTTAAAACTCCATACTAGAATTAGAAAACGTAACGAAAATAATTATCCACAACTTTTATTTGAACGACTGGTTTCAACGCATAGATGACGCCTTTGCATTGAAACCGATTGTTTAAAAAAATGTGAACAATTACACTGGCTGTGTTTCAAAGTCCTTACAAACTAGTGTTGCTAACCTTATAAATAGTTTAATACGATAAAAATTCATACATGAAATACGTATTGAAGCATAATTCTATTTGAATGCTAACACGGACATCTTAACCTGAGGGGCGGGTTTGAGACTATGGATAGGTCGAACCCTGATTCAACCCATTATTGTCCCTTTTTAGATGTAGAAATGATGGCGATCGGAATGGTGTAGTGGCTTTAATACTGGCCTCTCATCCAGAGGGCACGGTTTTGAATGCCGCTGGTGACAGATTTTTCCTTTGCAAACCGGTGTATATGGAAGTGCTTTGTCGAGAGCCCTACAGGTACAATATTTCGTTCGCCAGATGAGACGTTAAGCTGTGATTACTGATCTGACGCCTATGTTCATTCCACATTTTATTCACTTCCTAAATTCTTACGTCTTCCTAAATGTCAATGAGATTGTGCAAATGATTTTAGTGGCTAGTCGTCTCCACATGCAACAGCATCAAAAAAATGGAGAGAGAAGCTGCTGGCACCGTGAGTTCACAGATTAATTTTTCAGTCACGACGTTAACGTAATTGGAGTTCGTTAGTTATTCAGGGGAGGCGAACGGCAACTGAGGTCATTTGCGCCATTTAGGATATGTGGGTAACTAGGTAATGGTAGGAGTTTTCAGGAAACGGAGGAAGGGTGGAGAGAAACCCGGCGTCGGCATTACCCTACTGTTAACGACAGGCGCCAAGGGGACCACGGCTTAATGTCCCATCCCACGGACGGAGTACTGAACCTTAAATTCCCTCCAGTGGGCACCCAAGTAGGTTTGCCACGGAAAAATCCGCCTCTGCCGGGAATCGAACCCGGGCCCTCGGGATGAGGGGCCAGTACTCTAGCCACCTCAAACCGATCCCCTAACGTAATGGGAGTGAAATCTCTCATGCCGGAACGCGACTTTTCTAACCTTTGCTCCTCCCATTCTGCTCTAATATCACTTCTTCAGACCTGATGACCCGCTGCTACACACCTTCGAGATCCTATGTGGTTTCAAGATTTCTTGAAACCACATAGTGGCACTTGAAAGCGCTTCAGACCGGGAGAAAAGGTTCAAGGATGGGTAGGGAAGGGTAAGGACTAGAGGTGGAGGAAAACCTGGTGTCGGAATTATCCTGCTATTATTGAAAGGCGTCAAGGGAACCACATCTGAACGTCCTATCCGGTGGACAGAGCACTGAACTCGAAGGGCTCTCACATTTTCGGGAACTGTTATGGTGTTTTATAGTATGGATTAATCCTATAGGTGTTTCACAGTATGGATTAATTCTATAGGTGTTTCACACAGTCTTGGGCTTTTTTGCGAAAATTAAATCCATATACATATATTTTCTTGAAATATATGTATCAGGTTGTCAAAAATATTTTTTTAAATTTTGATTTGAAGTCTATGTAAGTAGTACGCCCTTTTTATTTTCAATTAATCTAATTCATTGACTTCGCGACTCTTTCACGTAATAAAGTAATTGTAAATTCAACCATACCTCCTGCAGCGTACTTGGTTCCTTGCCTCTCAAGAATGGTGTTGAATACACTCAGTCCAATGTTCATTTTTTTCAGCGTTTCAGGTGTGCGCTTGTATGCATAGAATATTGGAGCCATCTGGAAAAAAGTGTTAATATTTGACATTAAATGTATTTTCTCCCTTAACAAACTTGTAACCAACCACATTCTTATGCCTTAAGATTGGTGTGGTTGGCGAGATCACTAATTGTAAAACACCGGGGTCAATGGCACGTAAAATCCACACGCAGGGTCACCTCTGGGGTCCAGTTGGGACTTCAATGCTTTCTGTGGTTTCCGAGAAATAATATGGGACTTATCTGCACGTATCTGAAGATGTCCCTATCGTAATTCAACCCAGCTCCGTGGACGTAGGCTCTACGGAAAACCTCGCGGAAAGAATTGTAAAGTAAATGTTAGGTTTTATAAGCATGACTGCTGGATTTATGTTTGTGGTTCATATTCTAAATTCTGCTATTATATGTGGACGTATTTATCGCGGAATTAGTAATAGTGTACTTGAGTTATCACTCTATTGGATCCATGAGTTATAACGAACTATACACTTTATTAACTACCTTTCACTCACGTTTCTCTTTTGGAATATTGTTTTTTATTGAAAACTATGTTTTACGATGGGTACATCTGAAATTTAGATTAGGTGTATTTAGGTGTCTAAATATGTGAAAATTATATTAGGTATATTTATATGTTTAAATATTTGATAACTAATTTTAGCTATTTATTGGATTGTTTATGTTCTGAGAACAGTTGGATTCTCTAGCAGGTTGACGTATTTCAGTACAAGTATCAGTTTCCATCAACTTGATTATTTTACTCCCCATGAAGAAAATAATATAAAACTATCACGGATTTTTAGAGATTTACTTTTGATTTTCAATTATTTTTCATCTGGGAAACATCTGGTGGTGGTTGAAGAGAAACAGGCTCGTTTACTTTGTTACGCTAAAATTTGAATTATTGGCAGAAGGCAGATTGGCGTTTACAGGCTATAATTGGGTAGGTACACATAACACGTTTTTTCTGGTAGTTGCCCATTTTTCATATTGGAATGGAACTTTTTTCCTCACGTGACAAAGTGAGAAAACTTTATGTGCACTATTTCATTACTATACGCTTCAAGTTTTTTTTATTGCAGTAATTACTTGGCGACAGGTAGTCAAATATTTCCACAAACACGGAACAACGACGTACACTTAACTCATCATTTGGGCTTGATATTACTTTTTTTATTTTAGTCTGCGGTATTTCAAAAGTACTTAAAGTGGGCAAGCATGTTAGTCTGTATCATTCATCTGAAAAACGCGGTACCTATTTCAGAAAACCTTGGGGGTTACAAAGTAACGACCGTCCTGCAAAAGTGACAAACAGTATTTGATATTCGCTGAGTTCGTTCTGTGATTGCATCATTACGTATAAGATTCTTCGCTCTTAAGGTGGGAATAATTGTTTTTGTGGTCAATATTACCAATTGACCAGCTACTCGAGATCCATTTGATGGTAATTCAGCGTTTTTCATTATTGCAGGCTTCGTTTATTTATTTCTTTTGCGAGAAAAACAACTTTGTTAGCATATTTAGAACAGTCTAAATATGAGTTATCTACTAAATGAGTAATTAGATGCAATTAGTGGAATGGAGATTTTGTGATGCACATTATTACGGGTTAATCAGAGGAATAGGATTCAAAATAATCATACATGCACGAACATTGAAATTATTCGCGTTTTGCTCCCAGTAATTAAAAATCTCATCCATACCACGTGCTCCGAGATGTACCGGTAGTAAGTTGTGAGATTGAAAGCCAGGTGGTGATTCACAACTGCTCTTCTCTGAGGTTCTTTGGGGTAAAGGCTGCCGTCGGTGGAATACTTGTCTGCCAGGTACTGCAGTATTGCAATGCTGTAGAATCGCAGGAAACGTATCACATTAATATGTAAATGAATAATTAATGAAGCAATATAATAACGAAATCTCTTATTCCTTGATTATAAAAAAAAAGTCAAAGGACTGTTGACGCCATATTTATTACATCTTTGATTGTGAGTGAATTTTAAAATAAGTCAAACGACCATTTATTTTACTTGTTCCATCCTGGAGGCATCATTTCGATTGAATATTTCAAATATAAATTTTAATTCCATCCATTGGTACAGAATATTCATATTTAACTGAAGGTTGCCTGTAAGATATTTCTCTGCCAAGTTTCAAAGGGTTATCTGCGTTGAAAGAAGGTTGTTTTACGGAGGACAGCCAGTTGGATTGGACGGACAATAGGGCATGTTCATTGAGATATGCTCAAAAACATAGGTATTTGGAGAGGGAAGGAGACCACGAGGAGGAAAGACCAAGAGAAAAGTTCAAAGGTCAAATGAGGAGGAAGTGATGAAAGAAGAGGCCTGTAAATGTGCTAGAAAGGAGTAGAGAAGAATGGTGGTCTGGCGGTGGACAGTCAAGGACGCCTCCCTTGAAAAAACTACCGGGACTCCTTATTTCATTACCCTTGAACTTTAAAGCCCCGAAACTCCAGTCTCCCCACTTCCGGATCCGTTAAGCATCAATTTAGCCTGCCTTGAAGACCGTTTTACGCGACGCAATAACTCGTGTAACTTAAAACAACGCCGTGTCTTGGAAATTGCTCGGAGGAATGCGTGGAAATGACGCAAGGGCTATTTTCTGCACAGTCCTATCGGTCGGGCATTTGGGAAGTTTTTCGAGCGATCCGTTGCTCTACACGATGCAATGCCCACTGCGCGTCTCTCCATGCATCAGGCAACGCAATGGAAACGTTTGGTTAAATCGACTTTGAAGAGATATATCGCGAGAGAAACCGAACTTCGAGAACTATTGCTGAGCGTGTAATGTGGAATACAGTGTTTTCCGTGCTTTTTTGATTTAATGACGAATATTCCTCAAATTTTAAGTCTGTTGCGGAGAAAGAGTTAAATTGGATTTGATTGAAAATTTTGAAAAGGGAGAATTTTATGGATGCGTCGTCCAAAATTACTGTATGAAGTAATTCATGTCAATCACTCGCCTCTTTTTTTTCTGTGCCTGTTCCTCCCTCTTTCCAATCTCTTCTTCATGGCTTTGACTTTGGCCTGTCTTCTTTCTTAGTTTCGTAATCACCTCCTTTCCTCATCCCCTCATATTTCAACTACCTGACCTCTTCTCCTATCCGTTGTGCAAATTAGAGAATGCCTGCTGGGACTAGTTATACGTAGGAAGCGACCGACAGTTTAGGCCATTCGCGCCGTTTAGGATAAGACGGTGATTGGGTGAGGTGGTATTTTTCAGACAACGGAGGAATGTGTCGGCATTTAACGTCCCATGCGTCGGACGGAGTACTGAACCTAAACTGCTCTTCATATAGCACCCAAGTTTGGGACGGAGTGCAGCGGAAATATCGGTGCTGATGCCGGGATACAAACCTGGACCCACTGCACTGGGAAGCCATTTTAAGAGGATGCTATACTGAGTTTAAGACTCCTAACAATGACGCTTTTAATCCGTTGGAGGTGTAGAATAATGCCGGGCTGTAGAATAAGCCGGGCTATGCTGAAGACTAATTCCGCCGGAGTGAAAAGTTGAATTTGTTACCCTAGTTAAAAGTAAATGCGCGGATATGTTAAAAATATTAATCGCATTCATATCTTCAGACCCTTCTAATTTCTTGTACGAAATGTCATTATTTCAAAACATGTAATACATGCAACGTTAGGAAAAAAGGACATTTTGTTTTCAAATATATGATTTATAACTTTATATCTTCGTACTTAAGATAGACAAGCTTTAAAAGTCTACGGTTCTTTGGACGTTAACATGACTCGTAAATATTTTATGATAAAATTAATACCTGAAATGATAAACGGTAATTATTAGTATGGGATTACCGAAGTTGAGTATTGAAATGTGATTTTTGCTTTGAAATTCAGGGATAGTTTAGCCCCTAAGCTAAAAATTATCGAAACCTTCGATAGATAATCAGAATATCGAATGTGCTGCCGACTGGGGGCTACCGCTCGTGCGTAATGCACACATTGTACCCATGGTTAGCACGGCCCTAATAACGAGTTTGGAACGTTACATCGATTCATACATCATCAATCGATTATGATCGACATACCAGAATAACTCTTCTCAAACGGAGAGTCAATGTTTTTCAAAATTTAATGCTCTGATCGCGATAAGTTTGGGTTAAAATTACATCATGCGGGTTTTGTTCGAAGTTAGCTCGTTTGTATCAGTTGTTTTATTCAGCTGCCCAATCTGTTTTTGTTAAGCATTCAAAGAAAGTTGATCGAATGATGTGATAAATTTGGTCATGTTAGCGGAGAAATATTTTTTTTCCGCATTCAAACCAATTTTTTCACCTTCATAGGGATAGATGAACCCTCCCAATTTCCTAGTCTTGTACCGGAAGGGTACCCTGTAATAAAGGGCAAGAGCCAGAGCTCTGGGCATTTAAATTATCCGCGCTGAGGGACAGTGTTGTCAAATCTCCTTTAACTCGGGGATCGGAAAAAATCGGCCCCCGAAGTGGTAAGAATTTTATGTGGTGGACTGTGCAATAGCATAAATTCCACAGAGAAAGAACTGTGCATTTGAGCAGCTGACTCCGCTAAGGTATTCGCGGCTATTTCGCAATCCTTGAATTCCTAGTCTCGTCTTTCAACTGACATCCAAATTGAAAATTTATGGCGAATGTAGGTTTCATTCGCGGACTGCGAGGGAAGCTCTACCAAGAAGGCAATCTCCTCAATCGATAAGCTCCAGGAGTTGGCCCAATCAAGGTGCCTTAATTTCCCATTCAATCCGCTAACACTCTTTAACTCCCTCCCTTGACCCTACCGTCCTTTCCCTTTAAAGATTTCCTTCACAGCTTGGGCCAAAGCAGGTAGCGCCTTTGTTTCCCTTCCCTTGTTTGGGCTCTCATTGTGAGTTGTCCCCGTGGACAGGTACTTCGAACAGTTGTTCTTCAAAGTTGGTTGAGCGCCAGGTCGACAGTAAGACGATGTGAGCGGCAACGTCATCATTTCTTATCAGCGTTTCATAATGGTTCATCAACTCGAACGTGAAAATGCACTAAAAAAACTCGAAGGTGAAAATGCACCAATTCAAAAGCGAACAATGCGGTCGTGTAATTATTTCCAGCCAACATAATCTGAATAGTTGCGACTTCATCATCATCATTATGGGTCAACAATCCTAGAATTGGTTTGACGCGGTCCTCCACTCGATTCTTCGGCCAACCTCTTCATTTTGACGTAACTCCTCTCTTTTAAATCCCTCACAATCTCCTTTATGTATCTAATATGAGACCTGCCTTTTCCAATCTTCCCATTCACTTTTACCTCGACGATTGTCTTCGTCAGGCCATCGTGTCTTAAGATTTGGCAAATTAAGTTGTCCCGTCTTCTTTTTAGAGTTTTTAGCAAACTATTCTCCCACTCTCCTTAGAATTCTTCGTTTGTCAATTGATCGATCCATTTAAACTTCATCATTCTTATGTAACACCACCTTTCGAATGCTTCCACCCTTTTCTTCTCCACAGCTGTCCATGCCTCACTGCCGTAAAGAAACACTCCAGGTGTATGTATTCACGACTTAATGAACCGAACTTCTCGGCGTCCTAAAGTTTAAGATGCAAATACGCGAGTGAGTACTTCCACGGATATTTGTTTTTTTCATTTCCATAAATGAATTCTTGGACTCGATTTCAAGCTAGTGAAGAATCGGTAGTATTCAAGGTATTTTTAACGACTAGGTAGGTGTCGTCTTAAACAATCGATATAAGATTTATTTCAGGTAATGGGGAACCCGGATAGAAAATCTTGACTGCGGAAAATGGCGAATAAAATAATCTGGATAAATTAAGCTTACAAATTAATAATATAAAATATATAATTATACAAAAATAAGCCCTTTAATGTGGAATGTTGTCCGTAGTATTTGAACAATACGAATTATGATCGCTGCACTTCAAAAAAATCCCCATTTAATGATGGAAAGTAGCCACTTACTCCAATTGTTGCGTACACCAAATGAATAAATTTGGCCCCAGGCTCCTTTGATTCCGTCCCTCGGAATTCAATCCCGGGTCAAAATACCCTCAACTGATAAACTCGAGTTTCCGGCAAAAATTTTCCGATTTCGCCCCCATGGGCTACCCGAATATCGATTTCGGATGATTCCGAGCTTTTACATTAAACGGTGTGTTGTTGAATTTATCATCAGCCATCCGGAATTGGAGTAGAAACGCTATTTTTAAATACGGCGACACAAAATTCGACGCGATTTCACGAGGCTTGACGGAAAGACTTGTAGGCGTTATGTGAAGACATTTGTGCTGTGTTCAAACATCACGCCGGCCACGGTAGTCAATTCAGTAACCTGGATAATGGTTTGTTAGTCCTAGCATCGCGGGTTCGAATGCTGCCTCGGCCATGAGTGTCGCGCTTATCTTACTAAAGACTCGCACTGCATCAGCGAGACAGACTAAATGAGGGCAGATAACCTGTCAGATCGAGAGATAGGTACAAGAATTAGTTTTTGCCACGCACAATACACGACTAAAACACAAAAAATCCTAATTCTGAAAAATTACGCTTCGAAATTATTTCCATTCCCTTTTTTCGCCTCCAATAAATGTGCCCCAATCACTTCCTCCACGCCCAATAGGCCTTACACTTTTTCGTTTGTCTACACAGCCTACCCTCTCCACCCTTCCGTGAAAATCCTCCGTTCAACTACTCCTCTATTCCCTTTTTCCCTTCTTCGAATTTCTCCCTGCAGCTTCCTCCCCACCCACCCTGCCTAGCACTTCTTCGTTTGTCTACTCAATCTTCACTCGTAGTCCTCCTCCGAACCCACATCTCAAAAATATCTAACCTACTTCCGTTCACCTTTCTAAAAGGCCATGTATCGCAGCCTAAAATGTCGTAGCTAATCTGCTTATCTTTCATTCACTTCCTTATTTATCACTATCTTTCTTCTTTTTTTGATTCCCTGCATAAATCGCGATTGTATCCTAAATACTACCATATGCGTGGACTCCATCGATTGTCATACCCACCGATTTTAATATTGCCTGCCGCGGTCGTCAGGTCGGTAACGCGGCGGCATGACAAACCGAAGGTCGCGAGTTCGTATCCTACCTCAGGCATGGGATTTATGTGAGTATTGACGATAAGCCTATGAATGCGTAAGGATAGACGGTGCGATATAGCATAAGAGTTGAAGCCCCTTAAAACCTAATGCCACTGCTGCTTAAATTGTTAATTTCAGCCATTCCACCTCTAGCGTTTATAACCAGTTCCGCGAGAAATAAAAATGAAAAGCATTAAATTCGATTGGAGAGGGGTGAAATTTTCCAAATGCTTATTGCGTTAAGATAATTCCGTTGGTGCAGTTCATCACGAACCTCATCGGCTTGTTCCTTCGGGAACAGAATCTATACACTTGTCTGAGTTTTTGAAGCCGAATTCTCCGTTCAGACAACGCTCCTGGTTGTGAAGAATAGAGGGACCTTCCGAGACATTGCGGAGATGACCCTGAATTGGCGTAGGCTGCGAGTAGTATCTCCAAACGAGTTTCTGGCTTGAACAGATATTTGAGGGGGAACCGTTCTATATGTAACGGTACTGTTGAACTTCGGCGCTTGCTTTCCGTGCGGGCACAGGAAGAACTATCTCCACATCGTAACACCACCCTGAGATATCTTCGCTACAAGGCCAGTGGTCAACATATTTTCGTACACTTGTTTGACGCGTCGCATTTCTCGTGGAAAAATAGCCTTAGTGCATTCTGCATTAATCGTTTAAGCAGGTGTGAGGTGTATATTAAAACTGGCTATCATTAATGGAATGAAATAGATAAGTGAATTGACTGCCCTAACGAATGCAATGAAACCGCAGAAAATATTTTCCTACCAATCCTTGAGCAAAAATTGGTACCGAGTAGTTTAAAACTAGCCAAGGAGTTTGTTTCTTGCATGCCGCAGTAATAATCCGTCCCTCATTGGCGCCCAGATTGGGTCAAAATTACCATTGTTAACAGTAACCTTCGAGGAAACACTTCAGCAGCATACTGTGAGGTATTTCTGATTCAGGAAACTCCGTCCACAATGTTACAATTTTAGGTTGGTGCAGGGGTACTGATTTCCCACCATCTGATCTAAGGTTGATTTGTCCCAGTATTACCCCAGCTAGACAGGGTTGGCAGTGTGAGTGAGAGTAGGTAGGTTGTTGGTACATATTGGTCAGGCTCTTTTCTACTGAAAAGCCCTTATTTTACATCACCACTACTACTATGCAATTATGACTTAACCTCCAATTCCAACCAAGCTTGATCCTTTTTAGTTGTTCTCCATGATACCTTGCACAGGTAGATCTTTATAAATATTAGGATGAAGCAGTTTTCACTAAACCATTAAAGATATTATGTGCATCAACTAATTTCCTTACCTTCAATTTCCATGTAGCTTTTTTATCTTTCCATCTAGATTTTTGGGCCCTAATCACATCATATCATATTCTCCTTTTTTGCTTACTCCAATTTTTGCTTGCTATAGCGCTTTTTTAAATAGTGCACTTCAATGTTTATCATTTCACCTTGCATAAAAGTGTCATTCTTTGATTTCAGCACAGTTCATAAAGGGCAAAGAATGAGGATATGAGATTTACTGGTAAATGCTGATGATGAAGAGTTCTTGGGTTTCCCATGGTGTGATGGGGTTGGTCTGCCCTGAGTTAAAAAAATGAGTCTGCCATGGTCTGCCGTCTGTATGTCAACATCCCTGTAGATGATGGCGGACTCAGCCTTGAAACGTCAGTACGGACCAATGCTATCAACTGATAGAAAACCTGAGAACTCTTTATCATTACAAATAAAGAATTTCCCTCTTTTAATTTATAGCAGACTTTTCACCTTTTTGTTGTGTTGTGACAATGCACATCTCAATTTTTAACTGTAAATTCATTTACAATTACATATATCATTGGCTCTCTGACTATTCCATTTTTTAAATGCTACATTTATTTCATAGCTTTGTCCTTCATAAATTCCCAATCTTCTTTCTCAACAAATCCATATAATTTCTACTTCCAAATTGTTTTCAAAGATAATTGTATTTGATAGCGTAGCTTTGGGTGAAATCTCTTTTGCTTTTGCGCACGTTAATTTCATTGTAATTTTAATATAATTTTTTAGTCCCCTACTGTTACTATGCAGTCATCTCTAATAATATTGGGATAAAATCATGGCATTAGGCTTTTTCATTGATAAGCTCCGGATTCTCTACTATTCCAAAAGGTGGGAAAAAACACTATGCTACCAGAGCTTCTACCTAGGAGCCTATTTGAACAAAGGGTTGATTAGAGATTTCCTGCTTAAAAAAATATGGAAAGGTTTTTGGTCTCAATGTGATATTTCTACAAATAAAAGATTTCTAAACCAGTAAGTATTCATGCAGTTTTTCTCATGAATATGGAGGGACAAATATGCTTAGTTGCTCATAGAATCTAAGGGAATTTTTGGAATCACTATCATTGCAATGAATTCATGATTTTTACATGAAAGTAGCATTTAATCACTAGTATAACAATTTACAGCAGATTTTAAAAAGCTTTTATCAGAATATACATGTATTAAAATATTTAATCCATGCAATTGTCATTGAATTCATGTTGGGAGTGAATGCACAACCACTTGTGCTATCTTCCAGGGATGTTAGTACTGTAAGTGGAAATGGTAGTAAAGCATGCATTGTTAAAATTAAATAATCAGAAATTTTGCATCTAGAAGAGGGATTTGTTATCCTCCTTAGTCATTTGACAGACTTAGCTGATCATTCACTTCCAATAAAAAGTATTAAGTTATGCTTATATTTGTTCGTGTGCATATGCACAACTTCATTGCAACTTTGTGTCAGCAGATTTCTTATGCATGAATAAAATCACTTAAAATTCTGATACCATACTTCCTGATACCCAGATAATTTGTGTTTTCTTGAGCAAAGAATTAAGGATTATGGCAGGCAAACAATACTATAGGAAAGGATATTCCTATAAGTCATATTTTTTGGACTTTAAGTTAATGGTATTTTTGTGAGTTGATTATGGTACACCCAGTTAGTAACCATTTTAAAATTTGAAATTGATAAAAATTTTCATTTTAATATGTCAGCTTACCTTTCACTTAAAAGAAAACCATTATCATCCAACATAGGTACTTCTTTTTGTGGATTTTTCTGAGAATCAAAAAAGAAATAGTTTTGTTTGTTAATAGAAATATATATAACTAAATAATATGATATGATGACCAATTGGTCACTGAAAGAATGCATTGGTTTGCTTAGTTTTAAGTTTTTCATGATGCACAAGTTATACCCAACATCCATTCTTCCATTATTTGTGTATTTTCATTTCAATTGAAGGAAGGGTAAGCTGGTGTGATGCTATTATCTTGAAATGGAATACATGCCATTTTTCTGCATAAATTATTTGTGTTCTAAGGCCAAAATTTGTATGAATCAATAATTAATGCAAAAAATGAGAACTTACTGAAAGATTATTTAATGGCCATCTTTGGCTATTAATCAAACTTAGTCTTCCCCTTATCTTTTGGCTTGGTTGGCATTTAAAGAGTTGTAGCTTTACCTGATTGCATTATTAAAGTTTGCCTTGGTAATGCTTAATTCCCCAACACAGTAATGGAAATATTAGAATAAAATCATTACATATTTTTCTAATAGTTTCATCAATGGTGATGTAATGTCATAAAATGTTTTTAACGACTTTCTGTACCTGACATGTACACTATCGTTTAAGAAGTATATTTTTGTGCAGTAAATGGACTGGCTCTTGCTTAGTTTGAGAGTGTAAATGATAAAGCATACTTCACATAATAAGCTATCGCTCTGATTTTACTTTGAGGAATTTGGTTGTCAATAGGATAGTTATTTTTAATGTTTATAAAAATTTAATAACAATATACAGAATATTTTGGCTTTTACAAATGTAAATAGGAATATCCTACATAAATATTTACTTTCAATGGAATTAAGACATTGAGGGACTGCTGAATATCTCTACCTCATTTTTATTTTTACCATGTGGTTAGGCAACACTTCATCTCATTATTTATGATGTAAACTGAAATGTTTTATTTAAAAACATTATCTCTTTAATGATTTCATTTTCATTTAGGTATAACTTACTAACATACTTTTTCGTTCTCACTGTAGCGCTTTCACTTTTCCGCCACATGTGATGAGTAGGTTTCCAGAGTGTGTGCCGCAGCAAAAGGTTTATTTGTCAACACATCCACTACATCTAATTTTTCTGACATTTTGATAATTTTCTTATGTTCCAAGCACTCTTTCCATTATCATTTCCCTTTCTTGTCATGAAAGGTCCCTAAAAATATTACATTGCTGTGAACATCAACCAATCCAGCAGAATCCTTATCCACGCAAAAAGGGTATTCATATCAAGAAACTACAAAGGCAAACCTGTTTATTTAAGAAATCATTGATTTTCAACTTCATTTATGGGAATAGGAGATAAGTACTGATTGCCACAAAATCACTGTAATTTAGTTCTGTGCTCTCTAATTATATTTGCCTTTATGAATTATTATCAGTTGGCCATCTCAATAGAAATTGTATTTTATTTTATGAACTTTTCATTTCCATTCATGCTCTCATAATAAAGAGGATTGTATTGGGAGAGAGTAATATGATTTTTAAAGTCCAAATATATTACAGTATTATATTATTTCCACAAAATAATGGAAATGTACTTGATATATGTTTGATATTGATGTAATTAATTGTGTAATATAATTAATTGATTGTATTATAGTATAATCAATTTAAATCACAAGAAGATTCAATACTACAGTCATAACGTTGCTCAACATATTCATTGTGGGAAGAAGTAATTGACGTTATCTTAGTCTTAAGCTGGGAGTGGAATTATACCCATTGGTGCTGCCAAACAACCCCACAAATTACTGATCCATTTATCTGCACGGAGATTTAAAAGATTCTACCCGCAGTGAATGTGTTAACAAGTAAAGAGGCATATTTACCCCGATTATGACATGAATTCAGTTTCTGTCCACAGGTATTTTTTTCACCGTCCCCTTGGAATTTATCATGCACTAAGTTGCTGTATTAGATGAGAAGATAGTGACTTTTAAGCAGGATTTCAAATCATAAATATTTAATCTGGAATGTGCATACCTTATTATATCCATGCATATAGTTATATGCTCTAAAATTAAGAATTAACCATTCATCAATCCTAAATAAAGAAATATAAATTAAATATCCATTTATTCACTGCAAATTTCAATAACAATTGGTGATTTGAGAAGACGTAATTATGTTGTAATCATTAGAATTTTATCATTTGGTGAGATTCAATGCATAACCATAGAAATATAAGGTTGAAATCAAAGGAGATAGCTTTCAAAAGTGAATCTATTTCTGAAATAAATTGTTTACTGAGGAGTAGTATAGTATTGAAAATTAAACATTTATTCCCTGGGGAACAAGTCACTTTTGACCGTAAGCCATAGTTCCTTTGCATTTAGCATAAATTCTACGGCAGCACGTCCCAATGCTGCTGTGACCCACCAGTGGTTCATGACGGGTTGAGTGTGTTAATGAGATAAGGAACGCCTATGGGCAGTGTTTCAGGAGAGATTTTAAAACCTGTCCTCTCATATGGAATACCTTCAGGAATTATCGAAACTGCTTGATTTTCCCGGAAAAATTTTGCAAAACTTTTAAAATTTCAATTGGAGCTACAAAGGAAAGCAAGAGATACTGTTGGATTTAACTAACAATTAATTTTATCTTTGCCACAATGGACTGTACAAAATAATCAGCATAGGCACAATAGAAATCATTGCTATAGATAGTAATCAGTCGTCAGCATCAGTTTCTTAGCATTTAATACATGTCTTCTCCATCTAAAGGTGAAAAGGTATCTTTACAAAATCATGTTTTAATCATTATGACGGATTTTGATTTTATCTATTGAATACATTTCAAAAGTTTTATTCAATTTTCAAGGTGTTGATATTATTATTTTTTTGTATTAAGTCCTTACATGTCACCAATCCTTCCTGTGAGTTCGAAAAAGTCAGTTTTTAGCTTTGCCGTGAGCAGATGATGTGGGGATTCTAAACTAATTTAACCCTTTTGCACTCATGGGCTTCTGGGTTTGAAAACCATTTTTGGTTTTCAAGCCCAGAAAACTCAGAGGTTATTTCTATGAATTTTAAGCAAATCATTTTTTTAGTCTGTTTATCAGTCAAGGTTATTGAAATTTTAACTGAAAATGGAAAACATATAAGAGTTTCTATTTAAACATTTATTGGATGCATCAAATTAAAAAATAATTCTATAAAAAATATTTAGTACAAAAATTTTATTTGACTAGAGCTGATATATCGGCACCTTGAGCTTTTTAAGGCAAGTATGCGAGACTGATACATTGGCACCTTGTTGCTCTAAGGGTTAAAGCCATATTTACTGTTTGTGCCTTAAATTCCTTTAGGAATTCAAGAATGGCTTAGGCCTTTCACTGCCAGTTCATCCCTCTTGAGTTGCATGAAAACTGCCAAAGACCAATTGTCCAAGATGACTTTGTTTATGAAGACACATATATTTGCCATAATGATGGGTCTTAGTATTAGATAATTATATTGTATTTATTCTATCCTTTTTCCCAAACCAAAATCTATCATTTTAATTAAAATAGGCATGACTTCCAATCATTATAGTCAAGTTCCTCATATAATGTAAATACACAGGCATTCCTTAAGTTTTTTGAAAATCCACTTGGCAGTCTTTGTGTAGTCAACCCTCTAGGGGCTGGCAGTAACAGGGTTAAAAAGACACAAGCTATTCAGCTAACTATCATTGGCACCTAGTGAACTAGAAAGCTGGGTATTAAAAATCATGGTACATCCATAATTGCCCAACTGATTGCTGGAAAATGGCTTATGCCAAACCCACAAGTGTCAAAACAAACGATTAATTTGGTTACCGAGAATGTGGATGCCTAAGGTGTAATTTGTGGAAATTTTTCGTTTGCTTGCTTGCATGAATTCAAGAGAATTATTGAATGAAGGCTAAAGTAAAAAACCTGAAAATTTTGTTCATAGGTACTGATTTAGTTAAATGGACATTAGGATAAAAGTTGTCTACATAATATGGAATTCTGAGTTTTGGATTACATATTAGATTGGTGCTACTGGGAATGCTAAAATTGCACGCATATGGGATGTTTAACATTTTTCATTGAAACTTTATGCTCACTAAAATTCTCTAATGAGATTTCATTTAGGACTTTCTATGAGAACTTATACAAAGAAATGTAGGTGGTGTAGAACCAAAATAAGAAAACTATATGTTTGTTGATCCTACATTCATAACCAAGTTGACTCATAAACTTAGCTCATAAATATGCACTTTTATTATCTTCCCATTGAACATCATGAAGGTCTGATACAAAGGAGAGAAGGAAGTTCAGGACCATAAGAATAGTGGCAATATATTAATGGAAACTTCCTCTTAAACGATAAAGTCGTACCAATGGGTAATAGTTTATGACTGTGCATGATGAATTATCTTCAATTTAGATATTGCAAAAGGACTAATAAGGAGGGCAGGAGCCGTGGGACTAAGAAAATATTAACAACATATTTATGCGACTCTATCATTTGTAGCCAATAAGTATACATTACAACTCCTGGACTTTAATCTGTGCTTTATCATTGGCTTTATTTTGGAAATTATTCTGAGCCATAGACCTTATAATAAGGCGTTGTGTCAACATACATTTGTTGCCCCTTAATCCAAATCCAAAGTGTCTTGCGACTATCGGCTATTAGAAAATTATATAGGAATTACCTTCGTTTTGAACATTATGATAGGCCCGATTCCTAGGCTAGAGACATAATATGGACCAAAAGAAGAATGACAGCATATTTTTATGGAGATTTCACTCATAATCTATGTGTCTTACAACTCCCGGCTCTTATCATATGCGGAGGAAGTTTACACTGTTTCCGAACCTTGCTGTACTCCTCCGTAAGGTGCTCGCCGTTCGCGAAGTCCACGTCGACCAGCTGGTGCTCCACGCCGAGTGCCTCGAGGGCCATCCGTACGGCCAGCGTGGGCGGGCTGTCGGACACCGAGTAGAGTCGCATGGGCATGCTCCTGTGCGGGGCAAGAGAAAGAGAGCAAAATTGGGTTTCAGGGTCGGCCCGACGACTCCCCCAACTCTCCCATCGGCACGAACCTGCCGACCACGAGGGGTCGCCGCGTGCAGCTGGAGGAGAGGCGTCGTTTGGCGTCCATGCAGTCGCCCTCAGAGTCGCGTGCGGTCATACCGGGCTGCCAGCCTCATGGCATCCTCCCTCTGACCTCACCCGCGCACTGCATCCCGGCAAAGGTGGTCTGCCTCCCGCTCCCCCGCACCTCCATCCCTTCCCGCCCTGCGCTCGGTAAGCAGCGTGCGCACGTGCGCGCTGCTCTTCGCTCGTAGCGGGTGAGGGGGGTTTTCGGGAGGGGAGAAGGGTTTTGGTGGCGCGGGGGACGGCGCGCTTTGGGGGAAGGGACATGATATCGACCCGGTCGCCACGCACTCTGCCGCCCATAAACGGATTGAGGTCATCGAAATGCATTCCCTTATTCACTATCTGCTTGCCGCGACCTTTTGAACTTGCACCACCAGAAGATGGCTGCCTTTATGCATATATAGTAGACTCCTATTGTAGACTTCACTCTACTCGTCTGACGAAGGATGCTGCAAGACCCCAAATATTTACGCGCGTTTGTTTTTGTTTACTATTTTTTTTGTGCAATCAATTCCGTCGTTACTGTGATATATTACGAGTGTGTGTTGTGTGTGTATATATACACATGCATGCATACACACTTACACGCGTTTACTCATATATTTTTTCTCCTCGCCGTCAACAGATGAGAAAGTTTGCTTGGTGATTAGAACGCCTTACCTTAGCGTGTGCAGCTCCAAAGGTGAATCTTGGCCACTCTCGACCAGCACTGTTATGTCAAGCATTCTTTCACACTCGATCGAACGGGTCACGGAATGTAAAGGAATGAGGTGATGAAGAGTTCAATTCTTTGGGAAACGTATACCTGGCGTTGCAATAATGATGCATGACTATCTGATAGGAAAAAACTGCATGGAAAATGTGCCAGTTTCAATTCTCATTCCTGCATTAGCAGCTCCTTAAAGGTATTTCCTAATGACCACCCGAAAGTAATCAATTGCCGTTCTCAGTACCGCTTTGTACCCTCAAGGTGTCGCTGGTTCAAAGCATTTTGCTACGGGGGGGGAGGTAGTTTGGAATATTTGGGGACCCTTAGAGAATTTAATGATAAATAAATATTTTTAATCAGTCAGATGGTTTAAATAATTGCGCGCCAAATGTCTTCTGATACAAAATCAGGTCAGTATTTCATATACTGTTATTAGTTTTCTGACGGTAAGGTAGGTCTAAATACACATTTAATTCTTTCCACACCCCTACATTTCACACGATGTCCCTATTCAGCCCCTCGTACCTCCTATCCCCCCATCATTTTATCCAAGCTACCCGTCCTTCTTCTCCCTCATCCGCACTTACACCACGTTTTTCCCTCAATCACGTATTTCAGAACACCTTCGCCCTTAATAGCATTCTCCATCCACACTTTCCGCCCTCTCCTAATTTCATCAAACAAATTTGTTTACTCTCCCACCAATGCTAGCGCTTCATCGTTCGACCTCATTTCAACCCTCTTTACTTTCTCTGTTCTTCTCCACACCCTTATCTCAAAAGTACTAAGTCTATTTTCATTTCCTTTCCGCAAAGCCATGTTTCTGCACCATATAGTGCCACGCTTCACATTAAACGTTTTATTCTTCTTTTATTTACATCCCTACGCCCGTGTCATTAGTCCACGCCTTCGAGTAAATGCTTCTTTTGCCAATGCGATTCTCCTTTTGACTTCAATGCTGCTATACCCTTTTTCCTCCAATACACTGACTAGATAGCTAAATTGCTCCACCTGCTCTAGCTACTGCCCTCCTATTTTCATAGTTAAACTGCCCTTGTTGATCTTGAAATCTCATTACTTTCATTTAATTCATTTTAATGCTCATAGAGTATCTTTTGGACTGTCTTTGCACCGCATCTAGTATTTTTTGTGAGCCCTGATCAGACGCTTGGTCATCTGCGAACTTCACCGGTTTTATCAATTTTCTCCGACCTTAACTCCTGCCTCGAGATCATTCTTAGTCTCTCTCACCATTTCCTCCGAGTATATGTTGAAAATTATCGGCGGTAAAGGACAGCCTTGCGTAACTCCCCTTCCTATTGTGGCCCTATCCGATTCTCCATCAACTACTCATGCTTGCGCCTTCTGTGCCATTTATAATGACACCTGCCCCCTGCCACACACCTTCATGGTGGTTCGTAGGGTATTATGTAGATGTATAAATTTCTGAAATCTCTTGTCTCTTCAGTGTACTTCTATCTTCCGCAATAATCTCATCAACTTTTGCCATCTCACTCTGTAGAACGCCTTTTCGAAATCAACAAAACACGCGAACACAACCTGATTATATTCTATATTCCTTTCCACTAGTATTCTCATCATAGCGGTCAAAAGGCGAGTGGCACACCCCGTCTGAAATCCAAACTAATCGTAGCCTAGAAATTCGTTTGCTCTCTTTTCCATCCTTGTGTTGACAATTCTAAGCTCTACCTTTGTCGCACGAAAAATGTAACTTATCGTTCTCTGGTCTTTGCAATATTAAACCACCCTCTTTATCAATATAAAGAGTTACGTTAAATATCCTTATTTATTACGGGCTGAAAAATTATCCTTTTAAAGTATCAAATACAAAGTTTCGTGTTCTTAATCAATATATTCATGTGATGCACATTTTTCTTCAAATTCCAGTAATATCTCAAGATTTTAATTCTATTATTGCTTATGGAATTTTATTTTCGTTACTTTTTTTCGCGATGAACTCTTGCCCAAATGTTGAATTGAAAAACTGTAAATTTCACATAGGTAACTTTAATCGACCAGTTTGGTCGCTATGCGACATCATCAGGTACAAATAAAGGAAAAGCATGACCATTTCCAAAGTTAACCAGAAACTTGAATTTTCCATTTTTAGAAAACATTCATGCACAGATCAAGTCATTCACTCCTCATCCAGACATCATTTTTCACAAAAAATAGCTGCTTTTCATTTACTTCTACACAGACTGCTAAATATCCCCATGTCAGACGTCAGCATTACAAAAGAACTGAACACAATCAAACAGATGCAATCAAACAGATAGCAGCTAACAACGGATACTTCACCAATCTCATTGATAACCTTTACAACAGAAAACGACGTAATCTATCCATGAAAAACATTTTCCCAACACTCCTTCTAGAAGAAAAGTCACTAAATGGCATAGAATCCAATTCTTGGGAAGTGTTTCCATTAAAATAACCAAATTTTTGCCTGCAGAGAAAATCAAACCAGCCTTTTATGCCAAAAAATCATTAAGAAACTTAATCAGCCATGCCAAAGACAAGGTAGACTCATTACAAAAGAGTGGAGTATATAAACTCACTTGCGATACGTGCCAAAAAATATGCATCGGGCAAACGGGAAGCTTATTCTAAACGCGAGTAAAAGAACACGAAGCATGTTTCAAAAATAACAATCCCTCATCTTTGTTCGCAAAATATTTGTTTGAAGCCAATCATGTAAGTGTATTATAACCTGAGATCCTCCATGTGGAGAAGAAGGAATCCTTTTTTATGCATAGAAAAGAGAATCTTTTTTTTGCATGATATGTAGTGCATGTTTGGTTAGAGTTCACCCCCTGCCACACACCTTTATGGTGGCTTGCAGGGTATTATGTAGATGTAGAAGGGACCCGAGCTGGACGCTCTAGATTCCATGGAAATTTTAAATCGTGATAAAGGGAATTTGCTTAATGATGTTATTTTCCTTTCCCATTCCCCTTTACTTAACCTCCCACCACCTGTGGTCAGTATCCATCACCTACATCTACACGATACCCTGCAAGCCACCGCGAGGGTGTGTGGCAGGGGGTGAAGATCACCAAGCATGCACTATTGACATGCAAATAAGCAACTATAGGGTCTCATGCATCCTCCGAACCCTTACCCTCCCTTCCCACTTTGTGACATGGTGTGACGGACAACCATACCCTTCTTCCTAGCTTCCCTGGATATTTCCCATCCTCCCCCATCCCTCCCCGGCCTTCCAGCTCAACCTCTCTCCCCCACCTTGGTCAGTCTTCCACCCCTATTGACTCAGTGTAAAAAAATTGTCCTTTTAAAAAATGTCTTTTACTATTATAGATATGTGGACGACATCATCTGCCTATGGACGGGCAGTTTGTGACAGTTAGATGCCTTTTTGGCCTTCTTAAATTCTCTCCATGGCTCTATAAATTTCACGATGGAATTTGGCAACGGCCATCTAAATTACCTTGATTTAACCATCTCTATAAAACAGAAAAGGCACTAGTTTAGTATCATTTACCGCAAAGATACTTTTTCAGGGAGTGCTTTTCCTGTATTTGTACCTGATGATGTCGTACAGCGACGAAACTGGTCGATTAAAGTCACCTATGTGAAATTTAAAAAGTTTTTCAATTGAACATGAAGCAATTTCTCGAAGTCTCGCTGCTAACCATTCATCTTGCCCAAATACTTTTATTTCGTATGAATAGGAGGCCAAGAAATAGCCTTCTGCAAAACGCAATTTAAATGCTGTTAATTACATGATTTGTAAATTTTGAAGAAGTTCGGTGGCGTCTTCAGTGATTGGCGATGAAATATCTCCATATCCTTGAAGATATGCCTTCAGGCGTAACTTTGTGGAATTTATTCATCTACATGTACATAATACCCTGCAAGCCACCATAAAGGTGTGTGGCAGGGGGTGAACTCTCACCAAACATGCACTACATATCATGCATAAAAAAGGATTAGTACTTGTATAGGTACTGTTCAAAACTACGCCACTAAAATAAAAAGATAAAAATAGCAAAATATACATGCAAAAACATGCCGTTAGTTGGGTTAGCTATAAGTCCTTATACCAACATGCAGCTACCAATGTTATCCATTGCTACACTCGTACTGGATATATTTCATGATGAGAATAAAAAGAAATACTTGGTATATTCCACACTATTTTATTTATCGACCGCGGTTTCAACGTCAGAGCGTCATCATCATGGTAACCGAAGTAATGCGTCTTAGGTACCGAGTGGCTATGTATACAAAAGCGAGCCCGTGGAGCGGGGGAAGGAGGGGGCCTCATGCACGGTTTTGGAATTGGATGGGGGTGAGTTAGTCACACGCTGTGAACCTTGTAGGGTGAACGGAAAAAGTGTGTGGAGAAGGAATGGAAGAGGAAGAATAGTGGGGTGAAGGGCAGGGAGGGCCTGAGGACAGGTGTGGGAGAGGATACAACATAAAGGACCCCTTAACCCCAAGATTGTACAGCCTCCCCAAAACCCACAAACCGGGAGTTACCATTCGGCCGGTGGTATCTCATGTAACTGCCCCCTCCCAACTTCTCACCACCAAGTTAAATACCCTCCTTAGACAGTTCACTTCTTTCAAGCCCAAATGTGGAATCAAGAATTCAATTGAAAATACGTCGAATCTTTCTGGGGTTACCCTCCCTTCCCCCAATCGAACGGGAAGCTTGCGTCCTTTGACGTAAAAAACCTCTTCACGTCGGTTCAGGGGCTGGAAGCGATTGACTTGGCCATAGACTGGTTAAGAAGAACAGATTGCAGCGGTGGTGTTGTTGCGTGACTTTAAAGACCTTTTTAACAATATGCATTGATCAGAACTACTTTATATATAAGGGAAATTTTTACAGACAATGTCATGGTCTATCGATTGGATCCTCTCTTTCTCCGATATTAGCAGAAATTTTTATGGATAATCTTGAAAAGAAACTTTTTAAGTCAAATAATGTCCTTTTAAAAAATGTCTTTTACTATTATAGATATGTGGACGACATCATCTGCCTATGGACGGGCAGTTTGTGACAGTTAGATGCCTTTTTGGCCTTTTTAATTTTTCTCCATGGCTCTATAAATTTCACGATGGAATTTGGCAGCGACCAATTAAATTACCTTAATTTAACCATCTCTATAAAACAGAAAAGGCACTAGTTTAGTATTATTTACCGCAAAGATACTTTTTCAGACGTAATCATTGGCAATGATTCCTTCCATCACCATTCTCATAAGCTATCGGCCCTTCATGCCACGTTACATAGATTAGTCTCCATCCCCTTGAGCAACGATTGCTTCCGTCAGGAATTAAACAATATATATTTAATCGCAACCAAGAATGGCTATAGTACTGAAATAGTTGATAAATTGCTTAACAAAAACTATATCAAAAAACCGTTGACTCCTTAAATACTCTCACCAAGATCCAACCGGATAAACCTAAAAAATGGTGCAAACTTCCTTTCCTAGGAAATATCACTAATAAACTGGTTAACAGACTGCCACGAGACGATTATAGAGTGACTTACTATAATCCCTTAACCCTAGGTACATTTTTGTTTAACTCTAAAGATAAAGTTGAATCCTCTCAAAAGAGTGGTGTATATATGCTAAAGCGTTTAGATAGTAATGGTGTGTATATTGGTCAAAATGGACGTAAGTTTTCAATACGAGTAAATGAACATAAGAGATGTCTGAGAAATTGTGATGAAAAGTCAATGTTTGCTAAACATTTGCTAAGTACCGGACATTGTGGAGACTTTAATTTTAAGATTTAACATGTTTGTGACAAAAGTTTTGAACTGATTTTTTAAATAATATTATGAAATCGTGAAACATACTGAATCTCACAGTGTATCTGTTTTAATGATTTGACTGATTATAAATCTTCCCCGTTAATGTTATATCCTCTCCCACACCTGTCCTCAGGCCCTCCCCGCCCTTCACCCAACTATTCTTCCTCTTCCATTCCTTCTCCACACACTTTTTCCGTTCACCTTCCAAGGCTTAGAGCAAGTGACTAACCCATCCCCATCCGATTCCAAAACCGTGCATAGCCCTCCCCCCCCACCTTCCCACACTCCGCCCTATCCATTCCCCCCCACTCCACGGGCTCGCTTTTGTATATATAGCCACTCGGTACCTAAGACCCTTTACTTCCGTTACAATGATTATGACGCTCTGACGTTGAAACCGCGGTCGGAAATAAAATAGTGTGCAATGTACCAAGTATTTCTTTTTATTCTCTCCATATCCTGTCGCCTTTTCGTAAATTCGTTAAAGTTATATCCTAATAATGAGATATCCTTCCACAAAACCTTTTCTATGACATTGCTTGGGAAAGGATTGGTGTGGTTGACAGAGTACGGTCCTCCCAT
The DNA here is from genome assembly GCA_933228895.1 of Platycnemis pennipes. Lineage (NCBI taxonomy): Eukaryota > Metazoa > Arthropoda > Insecta > Odonata > Platycnemididae > Platycnemis > Platycnemis pennipes. The sequence continues at coordinate 50,812,965 of OW121846.1, forward strand.
ACCTAGGACCCAGGTTTGAATACCTTGGAGGGGCATAGATTTTTCAATGGACTCCAGGTACCCAGATGAACGTTGAATTAAGGGGTATTTAAGTGTAGTGTCCTATCCGTCGGATGGTACCTTTCTCTTTGATTAGACTTATGTTGGGTTTCTCTCAGCACTTCCTCCCATCGAAAAAAATCCCTCTTCTTCCCATTCTAATTACCTATTCTTCATGGCACAAATGTCTTCAGCTGTTTGTTCTCCACGCTTTGAAAGCAACAACAGAAAGCACTTAGTTTCGTAATATTTCGCAGAATTTTTGGCGCTATGAAAGCGAAGAATTTCCACCACTCGCCACTATACTATTGAAAGCGCAATGAGCGTCCTGAGGGAGGAAATATGTCATAATTTTAGGTTGGTACGAGCGTATGATATGGTCGTCGAGGTTTTACGCTCTTGAGGCGCGAAGGTGGTTCGCGAACGAATCTCAAGGCCAGAGCCTTGTTCCCTTCTTATCGGAAGCAGGAAAGTATGGAGGGTTAGGTGGGTTGGAGTTCTACGTTTTTACCAGGGAGTGTGTAAATAGGAGGCACCAGTAGGTGGCAGGACGACCGGTTTTTTTAGGAATATTCCCTCGCATTTAATCGAGTTTCTAGATTTCGCCAATTGTAGCGCTGCCTACCCTAGATTTCCGGCTTCTTCGCAAAATGCATTTGAAAGTGCCTGTGGTAGCTGCAGTTTTGGAGGACTGAATGCTGCTGTTCTTCAAGATTTTTCAGTGATTCTGTCCAGCAGACTTCCTGAAGAAACGATGAGTAAATCACGGCGTTGTTTTGTGCCTGGCTGCACCTCAGGATATGAATCCACCATAAAGGAAAATAAGAAGTTGGGAATTTAGGAACGAAAGTTGGTTCAAGGCAAAGGGTAGTGTGATATCTTTAAGAATGGGATATATCCAGTAATTCATTTCAAGCGTCGTAGTGTTAAGTTAGTATCGACTATTTTAGTGCTTTAATTGTAGATCAGTTGAGATTGGACTCCAAATGAATGTGGTTGAACGCATGGTGTACCGCATGGCTGGGCTGCGCTTGTGATATCTTTAAGTGTGGGAGATATCATGTAATGCATTGCAAACGTCTTATTACTAAGGCAGTATCGATTATTTTAGGCTTTAATTCAATATCGGTTGATATTGGGCTCAAAATTAATGTGGCTGAACGCATTGTGTACTGCACGGTTGGGCTGCGTCATGAGACGTCATTTTGGAAATTAAGTCTTAGAATAAATCTAGTACCTAGCTAACGTGCATGAATTTTTGCCTTTGTTTTTTTTTATATCTCAGATAGATTTACAATATAAATTATATCATACCGAAGTATTTTCATTACGTTATTTGCAGCTAGCGGGTGTCCATACGTGAGGTATAACTCATTAACTTCACTAACGCTTGTGTGGAAAGGCTTATTTAATCTAATAACTCAACCATATTAATAATAAAGTAAACTAAGAATAATTCTCTCGTAGAAATTTGAGGCGAACTGCTTCTCTGAAGGTGTTAAAATATATTAAAAGCAGAAGCTACTAGGGACCAGGTTGGTTTGGTGGCTAGAGTACTGGCCTCCCATCCCGACGGCCCGGGTTCGATTCCCGGCAGTGGCGGAATTTTCAGTGGAAAACCGACCCCCACTTGAGTGCCTAGTGGAGGGCATTTCAAGTTCAGTACTCCATCCGTCAGATAGGATGTTAAGCCGTGGTCCCCTTGGCGCCTTTCGTTAAGAGTAGGCTAATGCCGACGCCGAGTTTCTCTCCACCATTCCTCCGTTCCCTGAGAACTCCTACCATTACCCAATTATCCACCTATCCTATATGGCGCAAATGACCTCAGCTGTCGATCGCATCCCCTAAATTACCAACCAACCAGAAGCTATTATGGCAGATTCGCGAGGGAAATCCTGATATTGGAATGTTTTTGTCATTAAAATAGATGTTTGGCAAAGGAATTGTTTAGTGGGCGCTAACGAAGGATCGTTATAGGTGGTATCATGTCCGATGCATTAACACAGTCACATCGAGAGTTCCCCAGGAAATGGTAATAGACTCCCTTCTATTTATTTTATACATCAACGATATAGGTGCCATAGTAGTAGTAAGCTTAGACTTATTTTAGATGATGCGGTAATTTACAGGGAAATAGCAAATGAAAAAGATAGCGAATCACTCAATGTAGGAATTAAAGTTTGATGCGATGAATGCTAGTTTGAACTAAACCTAATAGCGTGTGGCTATAAATGTTTGGAAGAGGAATAACTAAAATGATCACTAGAGCAATCCATATAACATCAGTGAAGCCATAAGGAGTGGTGAGTTTTGCCTCTGCCGGAGCTCAGCATGTCCAGTTTTACTAGGCAGTAATAGTTAAATGGTAGAAAACATTTAATTATACTGAACATAAGAAGATTGTCTTCTTTCACTCTTACATTTCATGTTAAATTTATAAATTTCTACCAACTGCCATAAAACTCTTATAATAGTTTTTAACTAATGTTCTGATTTTTTCTCTGTTAAATTATGTTGGCGCTATTGTAAGAATTTTTTAAAAATTTATTCTAATTTTCTTTCCAGGCATATGTCTCTGCAGGTATTTTTTGTCATTCTCTCGTGGTGGTGGCACCTTGTGACACATGCTATGTTATTTTAAGTCTGCGTTTATGTTGCTTTAATCTTTGGAATTGATTGTTCGTATACATTCGCAAATATTTCTTCATTCTAACCTTGTGGAGGTTTATCCTAATTTAAATACACCCAACTCTTAACTAGCTCATGCTGTACTGTTCTTCGCAGTTTTTTTTAAAATAATAACTGTTTGAAAAATCATTCGTTTTCATTGTGAATTGTTTAAGTCATTACATAAACATTCTTTGTTGTTTCAATAAATGCATCCAACTGTTAACTTGCTCATATTGTACTGTTCTTTGCGTTTTTTGGAGTAAAATACTGTTTGTAAAATGCGTTCTTTATCATGGTTAATTGTTTAAGTCTTTGTGTAAACAGTCTTTGGCGTTTTCCAGTTTATGTTAGCGGACTGGAAGTTTTACTTAAGTTTAAGTTACTCTATCTTACGACATTGTCACTACCGTTTGTTATTTCCGATATCTGTAGTGCTATAGTTTTGAGATTGCGTGTCTCCGTGACAGTGTCTTGGTTAACACTTCTTTGACTTACGATTTAAATCAACCCGCGTAGCATGTTATCGTTACCTTTTAATTAGAGTTCATAGAGTTTTCTTGGAGTATGATGCCGAAATGACAGGCTTTCGAGCAGTTTCTTTTTTTACGTATTTAGCGCGTTTCGCCTTTATTTTACAATAGTATAGCACCAGGGATTTTTCAATATTCTTAATTCTATTTTGTAGTCCCTCGTTACTTGTTTTCGAACGAATATGCTCCTTTCGCAACGTATATTCTATGGGCTGATACATTTGCTAGACACCTCCGGTTGCTAGCGCCACTTTGGTGGAACCTATTTTACGCGACTGGGCTTGTATCAATGGCGTCGCGGGACTCGGGAATCCTATTAACATAGTTTCCCCGGTTTATACTATCCAAACTTTCACAAATCGAGAGCGCCAGTTCGGCCAAGCATTGAACTTCGTACTATGCCTCAACCGAATTGTAATTTGCCATCCGCCGCATTTTCAAACTGACCAATCACAGAACTCGGCTAGTAGAGCGCGCGTTGAAAAGGTTGTGGTCTCCTCAAAAGTTGGACTTCATCAGCGTTGTTACATGTGCGACGATAACGAGGAGAGGGAGAGAGAGAGAGATAGAGGAAGGAGGGTGGATGTTCTCCCTTTCCACTTATCGGCAGAGTGGAGGGCAGTTTTGGAACATCCCTGGCGAATTGCATTGAAGCGACTCGCAATAAATCAATTTTCGCCCGCTATATTGTGAGCGTCCGATCTCTCATCTGTTGGTTTTCATTTTTTTTGGTACCTATCCTTTTTTTCTTGATTTGTTGCTGTTATTATTTGGGATGGTGTGAGAGAGCTGAGACCATTTTCGCCAATGGTATGGTAGGATATTTCCGGGGAACGGAGGCAGGGTGGAGTAAAGCAGCGTCGGCATTAGCCAAGGCAAGGTGCCGAAGGGTCCTAGATTCCACGTCCTATCCGACGCGCGGAGTACGTAATCAAAAGTGTTCTTCACTCGGCACTTAGCGGAGATCGGTATACGAATGAAAAATCTTCAACTGTGGGAAATTATGGAGATAGGAAGTTAGTAGAATAGCTTACGCACTAACCATATTCCCAGCAACGGTGGGGTGTAGGAAGGGTTTCTGATAGTGGAGGAAGGGTGCAGAAACACCTGGCTTAGGTTTTAGTCTACTCTCAACTGAAAGTGTCGTGGTCTTCAAGGTGTTCTATCCGATAGACGAAGTGCCGTACTTGAGATGCTCTTTGCACGGCACTAAACTGGGGACCGGTACCTCGCATAAAAAACTAAAAACTGACTGTATTCTAACCGAGGTTCTCGAGATATAAAGCGATCTTTTAGCCACCTCATAACCTATATCGATTTGAATTCAGGAATTGGAACTAAACATGTTAGACTATCGATAATTACATACATTTAATTTTGCTAAAAAACTTGAGCTCTTGTTTTTTGCCTCCCATTGCAAATTCCTCACGATCTTAGAAGACTTTCGTAAGTCATCCCATTGATGGAAATTCTGAAAGGATGTGTTGGGCCGTAATATCAACAAATTTCCTTCCGATTTTCAGAAAATTCATCAACTATTAGGTGCATAATATTTACAATAGCGTACATTTAAACAAGTTATCTTCGTATATTTCATTTAAGTTGTGCAGCGAAGATCGGCAATATTTGTAAAGGGGCGGTATGATAACCTTACTAGCGTAACCAGTCTATTAAATGAATGAAATTGAGAATCATTGTCAGATCGCAGGTTGAAATTAAGACTTAATCTCTTAAACAAATTCCAAGACCATATTTTAGTGATGATGTTAAAAATATTTTGCGGACCCCAACTTACTATGGTAGACTGGACCATAATCACAAAATTAGAGAAATTGATTGCAGAACTGACAGATTCAAAATGTCCTTTTTTCCTCGAACTATTAGGGATATGAATAACGGTAAATATATCCAGTACGAGTGTAGCAATGGATAACATTGGTGGCCTTATGTTGGTATAAGGACTTATAGCTAACCCAACTAATGGCATGTTTCTGCATGTATGTTTTGCTATTCTTGTCTTTTTTTAAATAGCGTAGTTTTGAACAGTACCTATACAAGTACTAATCCTTTTTTTATGCATGATATGTAGTCCATGTTTCGTGAGAGTTCACACCCTGCTACACACCTTTATGATGGCTTGTAGGGTATTATGTAGATGTAGATGTAAGTTCACGATAGATATAAGTACCGAAACTGCTCAGGTGGTGCTGGTTAGAAAATCAAATATAACAAGCGATGTCTCAAAAATCCCCCGTTTTGGTGCCCATGAGAGGAAGGCAGAGCCCGAGTCCGAAACTTGAAGAACGCCGCGTACGCAGGTAGTGGAAGGATTGAGGAGTAATGAGGATGTTTGCACACGACAATGGAAACAATATTGTGGATAAGTCATCCGACCCAGTTTGTGGAGATCCTGAGAGAGATGATATGACGTCCCTTGCGGCCACTACAGTCCCGCTAATAAATAATTATGTTTTGTAACCTTTCAAACTTTAAACAAACAAAAAATGCCCACCATTCCCCATGGGGTCATTAGGCATGTTCACTTGTACCCAGAGGTCGGGCGGGATTAATCAATAGCCGTTCATGATTTGGGTGAGTAGGATGGCGCATTTTTTAAAAAGTTGCGGTCTCTACTGCCGACCTTGAAATGGCTCTTCTCCAGTTTCCTAGCTGCGGTCTGGATTCGTATAAGTACTCTTAATGCTATGCTAAAGTAATAGCTGAATTCAAGGAGTGTACGGCTTTGGTTTGAACATGAATTATGTCAAGCGCCGTAGTAGTGACCAAGGAGGTCAGAATGTATTGGAGGAGACGTTGGCATGCTAGCCTATGGGTGTAGTGAAACAAGAATGGGGGTGTTTGGGAACGATTAGTCTCCCCTCCTCGGCACAAAAAATTGAGTTTTATATCTCTTACGGAGACTGCATGTATATTAAAATATAAACTACAATGAAATTGTACCCATAATACATCTCAGCTGCGTCAGTTAATCCTAAGGATATCTAAGGGATGTATTAATGCATTTGATTCCCCAGGGATTTAAATTTATCACTAAAACTGGCTCAAATTTAAACTATTGAAACTAATAAATGTTATATTTTCCGGCGTTACTTTGTGTAACAGAATGCTGTAGAAATGGGTAAAATACTAGATATAGTCCACAGTTCCATTTATTTACCAACCCGTGTTTCGAATCGTAAAGCCACTATCAAGCTACACTAAGAAAAAGGTTGTGTACCTCGATTATGACTTTTTTCAGTCGAAATCCATGTCGGTAAATAAATTGAAAATGTGGACTATGCCTAGTAAATGGGGGCGTTTACTCGGAACCGCAGTCGCTATTTTGTACACGAAATCGTTATATGGAAACAAAGAATGAATTTTAGGTAAAAAATGATCTTCTAACCAGAGCCATTCACTCATAAATCAAAAACTGAAATAAGCCAAAGGTGGCGCCCACCGAATGATCTGCGCCAAGGATTACTATGCCATCCACCTTCGGTCCTTGACTGTTTTTAGGGAAAGGAAAGGGAGTGGAGGGGGGTCTGAAGGTCTGCTCGCACAGATCCTGTCGCAACCACTTCTATTGGCGGAGTCAGCAGTGTGTCCCACCTTGTGATTAAGCGAAGAAGCTTCGAAGTCTCAGTTGTGATTGATTGAAGTGGCAGGCGTTCAAGTCCTATGCACGCCCACTTTTCCGAAAAGGTTAAAAGTATCAGTTTTCGCCGGTTATACCTTCACACAACTTACTGGTGGATCGAAGAACGGAAAAATACTGGTCTTTTTATTTTACAAACTCTATCAGATTCGGCAATAAAAACACATGGTAAACGACCCCATTGACTTATTTCTATTGAAAATACATTTTTGGAACTTTTCTACATGTACATAATACCCTGCAAGCCACCATAAAGGCATGTGGCAGGGTGAAATCTCACCAAACATGCACTAAATATCATTCATTTAAAAGGATTAGTATTTATATACTTTTATAAACTACACTATTTAAAAAAAGATAAGAATAGCAAAGCAAACATGCAAAAAATGCTGTTAGTTGGGTTAGCTTCAAGTCCTTATACCAACATGCAGCTATCATTTTTATCCATTGCTACACTCGTACTGGATATACTTACCGTTATTCATATCCCTACTTGTACGAGGAAAAAAGGACATTTTGAATCTGTCAGTTCGGCAATCAATTTCTCTAATTTTGTGATTATGGTCCAGTCTACCATAGGAAGTTGGGGTTCGCAAAATATATTTTCATCATCACCGAAAATAAGGTCTTGGAATTTGTTTAAGAGATTAAGTCTAAATTTCAACCTGCGATCTGAGAATGACTTCCAATTTAATTCATTTAATAGACTGGTTACGCTAATGTGGTTATCGTACCGTCCCTTTACAAGTCTTGCCGATCTTCGCTGCACACGTTCAAGTTCATTATTTAGACCGATTTCGTAGGGATCCCATACACTGGCAGCATATTCCAAATGAGGTCTTGCAAGGGAAAAGTTGCTGATTTCTCTTACATGATCGTCACATTTACCCAGTACTCTTTTGACGATTCCCAGTTTACGATTCGCTTGACCCATTATATTTCGTATATGTTTACCCCAAGAAAGATCAAATCTTTTTTGCGTGTCTGCGCACTATCCTCTGCTCCTTTGACGAATTTTAAAAAATCATTCCATCATTAATCCTGCTTCTCTAAGCCATGCCACGGACAACAACAACTCCATCCATACGATTATCGTGGGTAGCAAGCACGCATGCCCGTACTTACCAAGATGGCAGCTGGGTTCTCAAATCAGCCTCTATGCCCCCCTCCAGCCCATTCTAACCTCCTGCTCCGGGGCCCCTGAGCTGTTTTCTCGTAGCCCCGGCCGGAGGGAAAAAGGGAAAGGAAGATGAATATGTGAAAGGGATATCGGAGGATAGGTCATGGGCGGAGGCGTGCTTGGGAACCGGAGAGTTGAGTGGGGAGGTTCCACGGACCCTGGCGCCGGTGTTGAGGGGATCCCGCCCGCGTTGTTTTCATGACGAAAGATGGATGACATAGTATTAAGTGCAGCTGCCGTGCGATGGAATAGGAAAAGCGATCGGGTTATTGGGATCGAGGAATTCAGAAGGGTAACGTATGAGAGGATAAGTCTCGCATCGCAGCTGGTTCCCTGGGAATCCCTGGGACGTTGGGAAGGGTCGGTTCCTGGAGGGAGGTGGTGAGTGGGTAAAGGGTACGATATTGTGAAGACTTTAAGTAGTTGGTCGTTTGTGTGCGATGATGGGCCAACGGAGACCATGTTTGGGGTGAGGGGTGACCTGACATAATAGGCTAGTTTTTTCGGAGTACTTTTCTTTTAATACTCAAGGATTCGTGGGATGAAGTGGCTTTAAAGTGAGTTCCGCTATCATATCTGGGTCGTTAAGCGTAAGGCGTGGTGGGGTAGGACGCTGCGTTGGAGAAGAGGAACTGGATAGCCGCATAGGAGAGTTTTTTTATTTTCGTCTCTGGTTGAGGGCACTTGGAAAGTTATGAGTGTGGTTGGTGAATGTGCATGGGAGAGAGATGGAGAGAATAAGTACGGTTGGTTCGCTTTCAGGAATGATTGTGGTAATCGGATAGGATGTATTGTGAGTGGTTATTATGTTCGATTATGAGAGGGTTGCTACCAGTTGAGTTGATTTCGGTTCTCGAGAAGTTGATGTAAATGCCTGGAAAGGGAGAGGGTGGACTGAGCCGGGCGGAAGGGGAGATGAGGTCCTGAGTCCAAACGGGGATGATTACGTCGATGAGCCGGTTAAAGAGCGGCTATATAACCAATCCTGAGAATAGAATTGCAGTAAAGTGGATGAGTAGTTCATCTCGGCATCTCCCATGGAGGATATTTTCGTCGACCACGTGTCGATGACTCATGGACGGTGGTACCAGCAAGGGCTTGGTGGGGACGAGGAATGGTTCAGGTGAATTAACGTCCGCTAGTAAAAATCGCTCCGCTTTTGACGTAAAGTGAGGGTGCTCACGCAACGGCATCGTTGTTTTTCCATTCAGTCTGGTAAACGGAATACCCATTCACTCCATAACCTTTTCTCGTTACTTCGGCTTCTCTCTGCAGTGAACTGTGAGCCTCGAGCGACATGCCAAAGAACCACACTCATAATCCTAGCTGAAAAAAATAACTGCCGGACCCTTAAATCGTTAACAGTTCCTGTTCTCCAGGGTTGGACAGTCTGAAGAATTTATTGCCCGCCTAATAATTTATTCTTTTCATAATTCTTTTCTGCAATAATTTTTTCTTTGAGTGAATTCTTTGATCATATTAATGGTAGAATTACATGACGACGTCTGATGAAGTCTGTCGTCGGGGGAGAATTGATTGAAAAGACTGGCTAAAGAAGGCCTAGGGATGAGATGGATGAAACAAATAGTAAAGTGCACAGTTTCCGGCGTAACTTGGTGGAACTGCATATTTACATAAAAATAAAATACGTTGTATATTCCACACAATATTAACTCACCGACCCGGGTTTCGCCTACTCTTATTTATACTTTTAATTTATTGTATGCGTTGAAAGACATTATAAACCAAGGAGGAGGGTTTACTTATTTGGCAAGGCTAATTACATCTACATGTACATAATACCCTGAAAGCCACCATAAGGTGTGAGGCTGGGGGTGAATTCTCACCAAACATGCACTACATGTCATGCATTTAGAAGGTTTAGTATTAATATATTAATCTAAACTGCACTATTTAAAAGATAAAAATAGCAAATTAAGCATGCAAAAACGTGCTGATAGCTGGATTACCTTCAAGTCCTTATACCAACATGCAACTACCTATGCTATGGATTGATTTGCTCGTATTGGACATAGTTACCGCTATTCATATCCCTAATTGTACGAGGAAAAAGGACATTTTGAATCTGTCAGTTCGGCAATCAGTTTCTCTGATTTTGTAATTATGGTCTAGTCTACCATAGTAAGATGGGGTTCACAAAATATTTTTAACAGCATCAGTGAAAATATTATCTTAGAATTTATTTAGGAGATTAAGTCTAAATTTCTACTCGCGATCTGACAATGATTCCCATTTTAATTTATTTAATAGACTGATTACGACGGTATGAAAGATGGATTAAGGAAATCGTTTAATATATTTGGCGAACAAAGCAAAGGATTAGATACCGAGGATTCGTGGAGAGAATTTCTTGAGGTCACCCGTAAAGCAGTTAATAAATACATACCAAGTAAATTCATAAGTGATAATGCAGACTCAAGGTGGTATAACGCGGTGGTAAGGAAATCACTAAAGCGACAAAGGGTATGCCTCGCTAGGATGAAAAATGCAGGACGGGGTCTATCTGTGGAGGAAAAAAATGAGCTAGTTCAAAACTATAAAAAATCGAGAGCATTAGCAAGAAAATCATGTCGGCAAGCGTTATCACATTTCAAGAGCAATATGTTAGGAGAATATTTATATAGCAATCATAAAGCATTTTGGTTATATATGAGAGAGCGTCAGGGAAATAGGTTCACAGTGCACGCACTTAAAGACGATAAAGGAATTAGAGTCACCATCAGTGTAGAAAACGATTAAATAAACGATTTGGGTACCGTAGTTAGTAGCAAGCTAAGACTTTTTGCAGACGATGAAGTAGTGTATACGGGGATTTCAAAAGAAGAAGACAGGAAATCGGTGAGCAAAAATTTAGATGCAGTTCAAGAGTGGTGCGACAAAAGGCAGATAGAACCTAACCTTAAAAGCTATTAATTTTTGTAGCTATTAATTTTCGGAGGAGGAATTTCGATAGAACGATCCTATAAAATTAGTAACACGAAGATCGAAAAGATTGAAACCATTGGATATTTAGGTTTAACAATCACTAAAGATTTATCGTGAGGAAGGCACATCCGGGAAATATGTGGCCGAGTGAAGAGAAAGCTAGGTATTATAAAAAGAGTTCTTGGGAAATGTAATGAGAAGACAAAAGAGCGATGTTACTTTTTACTAGTTAGGCCTTGAGTATGCAGCCAGTGTATGGGATCCGAATGAATTATGTTTGATCATAGAACTAGACAGTGTGCAGCGTAGAGAAGCTAAGTTCGTTAAAATGTGTTACGATAGGTTGAGTAGCGTTTCAGAATTAATAAAAGAATAGGTTGGGAATCATTATCAGAGCGTAGGTTAAAGTACAGATTAAATATATTAGAGAAATTTCAATCGGATAGCTTCCCTCTGCCCCCTGCCATATACCCTCGCGGTGGCTTACAGGGTATCGGAAATGTCTACTGAGGCGAAACCCGGGTCGGATGACTAAAATTGTGTGGAATATACAACGTATTTTATTTAATTTTTACGCTAATAGTAAAGGATATAAAGATGAAGAGTTATGCTTGAGGAGGTTAGCCGACAGAAGAATCATGAGGAGATAGCATGAAAACAATCTCAGGATTCATAAATTGTGATGATGGAGAATTATAGCATAGACATATGTAATATTTACTCTCTCGCAATAAAACTGTCTAAGGAGGACCTCATCTGTGATATATGGAAGAATTGGCGAAGGCAGTAAGAAAAGAAAAAATATCTGAGAATGAGGAATTTAGTCAATAGATGATTTGAGTGGAGAACCAATCTAAGGATTGATGACTAGGGATGAGGATGGTGAGTAGAATTATGATTTATGAGGCTCCTACTACTTAGGCTATATCTTACCCACCAAGCTGAAGTAATGCCATACGTAATCCTAAAAGAAATGAACCCCAATACCCGAGGTGGGATTCGAACCCACAACCTTTGAATGATGATGCCATCTCGTTAATAACGTGACTATAGTCACGTTATTAACGTTATCAGTATACTGAGACCGGCACAGTATCATCGCCTTAATTACTTTGGCATGTATAATTTGTCTATGCATACGTTTATTAGCAGTCCTCGGAATTGACTTTCTGCTCGCCGATGTTGGCCGTTTATCCTTCCGCTTCCCAAGCGCCATAAACCTCGTGTTTTCGTAGTTATAAAGTTTCCCGACGGAAGGGGGCGATTGAATCGGGAAGGATCGATTGACCGCTAGAAACACAGGTGCGGGCTCCCTTAGGAGTGGTGTCGGAGTTCACAGTAATATACCGCTAGGTATATACGCTCGGAGTTTTGTTTGCCACCTGCCACTTCGGTAGTCAACGGACGCAGGTGATTGGGAAAGGCTAACTAGTCCTCCTGTCCCCGACGGGCGAGGCTCGCCACAAATTTTCGACCATCCGAAGCAGGCGTGTGCCTCAGCCCACTCTGTAAATGACCGCCGACGACGACGGACGGCGAAATTTGTGCCTCGGGTTCATTACTCACGCCCGACCAGCAGCTGCGAGAATTCGAGCCAGGCATGATATTCGTCTTGGGGCGGAGTCCTCAAGATGAAATCTGACACCGTGGGAGCCTCCACCAGATTATCGTGGACGTAGGTGCTGGCATTGCTGCACCACATCGCTATTTAAGTCATCCAGGTGATGAAACACTCGCGATTGATTTGAAGATCATATTCGCTCTGGAGTTTCTCGATCGCCTTTTTTGTCGCTAAGGGCTACCAACGCACATAATCACTAACACTGTCTTAAATTATTTTTCCAAAATTAATCAGTTTGGTGAATAGCGAGTGAATTGATAGTTTGTTTGTGAGGTGCCCTTATATTATATGATTGTTTTCGATGCAAATTTCCTTGCTAGGGTATTTGATTGACGACAAAGTAATAAAAAATACTGCCTACACCAATTACTACGTTATTTTCATGATCTATTCTCTCTGTACAGCGGAAAACAAAATTCTCCCTAATAGTTGGCAGAATTGAAAAAGAAATTGCAAAATTAAATTAGGGAATTAAAACTTGTTGAAAGCTTATAATAGTATGGAGCAAGGATATCCAAACTTTTTGGTTCGCGCACCCACTTGGCTTTCAGTAAATTATCCGGTACCTCCTTCTCATGGTTCAAAAAATTAATCCTTTGTTTACCATTAGGGGTTTAAAAAAAGCAAAGGAGTCTGAAGATTTTTTGATGTGGCTTACAGGCAGTGAGTGTATGGAACAGCACGGAAATAAATATACTTGGCTAACTGCGCTATTTGTGCTCTTCCGTAATTTATTCTGCGTTTGTACATATTTTTACTGTATTTCGCCAGTGTTTCTACTGGCTTCCTCAGGTCTGCTGAATTGTCAATATCAAGGTCATCTCAGTTCTTACATGCAACGTCTGCGCTGTATTCCGAATTTTGAATTAAATGAATCCCGGAGGAACGTTATTTGCACAAAAGCATGGCTGCGGAAGCCTTCTTATGCATTTTATTCTGGGAAAAATAGTAATATATTTTGGCTACATTTCTGTAAATATTTAGGCTAAAATGACTGGCTAGAAAACATGTTTATTTATGTGCTTCTCATTATGTCCCCTGAACCAGCTTGCCACAGTCTCTGAGAGTGCGGGCATTCCAAATCGAAAACTTCTGGTAAAGAGGTTTTTGTTTTTGAATATACGCATAGTTAGACTTTCGTTGGTCAGAAAATGAATTACTTGTGAATTTTTAAGGTAGTTTTCAATGAGATTATGACTCTTCATTTGTCAGTGACACATAAATGATTTATTCAAAAGGATGTGTAGTTGACTTTCTTGGAAAATAATTTGGTAATTTAATTAATGTAAAGCTAAGCAATATTTGTGGTCTTCGGTGCAATTTTTTACTATAATTTTCATTTCATGGTAAATCTGGATGGTAGATCGAATATGGGCGTACCTCAAGAAATACGTAAATATACACGTCATACGTACATACATATTTTCTCTTGCTAAACATTTCGTGAAAAGTCACTCATATTCACTTATACGCATATTTGCATGTAAATGTTTTTGATTGCTTCATCGTATCTAGGTCATTTCCCTAGGATCGAAGATATATATCTGTTTTGCTTTGATGAAGACCTATATTGATTTCATTTGTGCTATTGAATATGAAGTTTTCTCAAACCTTCCTTAATTTCACTTCATCTCATTACTGCAGTGATCGCCATCTCAGTGAGATTCAGCTCTTGACTAATCGCGTTCATCCCTCAATCTTCGTGATTTTTTCCTCTTTTTCGGTGATATTCTCATGCACAACTCAACGGTTTGTCTCCCGTGCACAGTGCAATTTTGTTTTCCGGATTGAAGCGTATGGATATCTGGTTAGTTTGATGGATATCCAGTAAAAAGGAGGGCCTAAGTTCGAATCTCGGTGTTAATAGTATGTAATACCTTGCGAGCCACCACGAGGGTGTGTGGCAGGGGGCCACTTAGATGGATAGACTAAATAGATACTTTCAGTTAAAGTTTATTGTGTTGAATAAATCTTTCCCAATCACTGGCTGTAAACCCTGAAGTACTGGGTTGGAAGTTACACTCTCTAGTCACAGTTGTAACTCGATTCCTAGCAGAATTTCCTACAATATGGCCTTACTTGTTTTTGTGACATGGAGTTCAGTCCGCCGGATGGGATTTTGAACCTCTAAACATACTATAGCACAAGCATACTGATTTCAGCACCGGTTTCCACTTACACATTGTTTCACTCTATAAACATATCCATTCATACGCTATCACTCACCTGCCTCGAATAGCTCGATGATGTATGCTGTCGGCCCAATCCCCGGAAAGCTACTATTGTTTCAGTAATATTCCATGCTAAAGCCTGAGACTTGTAGCAACGTTTATTAGTGGAGGCCAGACGCATTGTGAACTTCGATGGCCCACATTTATAGGCGGGGCAAAAATAGCCAGCCCGCCCGTCGCGCTCAATTAGACACCAAAGGGAGTAGGGCCGGAATAGATGGTTGGGGCTTTGCGGAAACCCCTTGCGCGAGGGAACACGAGAAAGCACGTGTCAATCATTTCACGTCGGTTGGCAATTAGGGCCTCGAGGCTCCCTCCCTAATGTCTCAATTTTTCCCCGGCACCGTTCAATTTTGATTACGGCGAGGGTGCCTGCCGATGAAGACGCTTCTACCCGACACCGAAATTGGCAATCCGATCTCGAATCCCCGTACGATGATTAAGACGTGTTACGTGAATGAATTTGGACGTTCCACGCGAGCACACTGAATAGAATTCTTCCGTTTCAGTGATGAGACTCTTCATGCTGGAAACTTTGGACACTATGTGGCTGTACGCCTGATCAAAGTTACTAGACGAAATAAAATCGTTCGGCTAATATCTGACTTCACAGACGTATTTTTATCTCCACAGTAGTGGCGGCGTTAATAAGTTAAGTTTTGGAATCCTCAGCGGGTTCCTGGGATCGAATGTAAGATAGGCCTTCAGATATATTCTGCTTAATTTATGTGTCATTTTCTGGATACCAGATCTCTTTGGGAAACTGCAACTGGGTCAGAGGAAGAAACGGTCCCTTGATCCTCCTTTGTTAATTTCACGCGCCATCGGGCACAGCACTTGGTCCTCAACGAGGAGACCAACCTTCAGGCTGAACACAAGTTTTAATTATTGAACATCGGCAAGGCGGACAGAAGTGACAAATTAATGAGGGTGATCTGTTGGACTGACAAATTCAAGAATTCATTTTCAGTGTTCAAACGATGATCAGAAGGTGATGTTACCACTCTTCAGAAAGTTATCTCTCTTATCAACCCTTCTTCAAGCATTACCCCCTCTATCCTCTTACCCATCTATTTCTATATCCCATGTATCTTTTTGTACGTTTCTCTAAATGATTTTCGATATATATTTTCGTATATTTTCCGCATTCTCTGCTGATTTCCCATTGATCACAATATATGTACTTGCGTGAATGAAATGTTAACTACAATTTGAAATTCATTCTATGACTGGCAACTGTTTCATTCATGAAAATGGTCTGTTTAAAGCTGCTTGGTGATTTTTATAAAGGCTACGTTCACGATGAACTCCGATCGGAACGAGAACATTGAAACATTGAACGAGAAGTGACCAAGAGAAAGTAGCGGATTCCGTTATGACCCCTCAAATATTGGATTTGTAATCCAAAACTAGCTCACTTAGTTCTACACTTAGGTTTTTAGGTGCTCCAACGGCTAAGGTTATTTCACACCGTGTAACCTAAAGTTGTAATCCTAAAACAAAAACATTCATGCCCCGAATGAGATTCGAACTTGCGATCTTTGGGCTGTCAAGTCGGAACGTTAATGACCTGGCTACCGAGGCTGGCGTAAATAACCTGAGCTCCATTCTTTGAAACAGGCTTGTGTTGATACAAGAAAAAAATATATCGGTACCGGTTTGGCATATCACATGACGTATAATTTATGAATCAATACCCTTCAGCTATTACTTCCCGCATCTATCCTGCAAGTGGGAGTGCGGAGGAAGAACTGATGACAAGAGAACCATGTAAGAATAAATTCTGAAGATTTAGGCAATATGGTGTGGAATCGAAACATGGTCAGGAATAAGGAAAATGGACAATATCCACGAATAAAATTTTTAATACAACCTAAGTCCTACTTAAAATCTTGTTTGTGAATATTGAGTATTTTAGTATATTATGGGTACCATTTTAGGACAGAAACTGCCCAGAGGAGTACAAATATTGCTGGAAGAGTATGGTGATGGACGCATAATGAAGGCGGGTCGGACAATAAACCGGAGAGCCGGCTGATATCCGGGAAAATCTTCCTGAGACCCCTATCTTGGCTGTACGAAATTCCTGAGAATTAACCTTGTGGGAAATCTTAGGTTTCACAAGGCAAGGAACCCCATCCCTGAATATCTAAATTAGTGAGTTACATGAATCGTAGGGCGTAGAACAAGTGATCTACTCATCAAACCGAGCTGAGTGCGATTAATAACTTGCAAACGATAGACCCATTGAATGGATTTTTGGAATAGTGTTTAATCTCTCGAAGAAATATATTAAAATACATGAAATTATCTATAAAATATAAATATGAAAATTATTAATAATAATCATTGAAATGGCTTTCGATTTCGTTGATAATCACATGCTGAAATTTATGCAAAGAAAATATCAGTAAAGAACTAGTTTTAGTAACGTCTTCCATAGCTGAGCTACCACCACTTTCCAGCGTCGAAAGGCATGTAATGGCAATTGCTCTCCCGGACAACTAATTCTCCCAATTCAGTCGCCTCAGCAGTAACTAAAACTTCCGTTGTTGCGCAATTCTTTTTTTTTTCGTTAATATTTTGAAGGTCCCCAAACTTTCCCTAGCAAATATGATCTATTTTTAGCCCACGTATCTCCAACTTGAGTTAATTCATGACATATCATGTTATAATGACGCAGCAACAGCCTCGTCAATCCTCTTATTTATCAATAAAATCAATCAGGAAACTCATCGAAGTCCGTAATTGAACTGCGATTGAATTACTTAATTACGGTTATTACATCTGTATTTTTTGGTGAAATGCTATTATGTAAACCACTGGCCAGTGGGGAGAGAAAACTATCCTTGGTATTGAAGAGTATTTTTTACAGTGATTGACGTTAAACACCACGGATCGTGGAAGGGGTCGGGAGGAACGGGCGCCATTACTATACTCACAATTTTTTTCTCTCATATGGTCATACGTTCGTTTATCTGTTACCGAGCACAGTCCCATTTTTATCCTCACTTTATTTACTATTCATATTCTATCTCAGATACTGTTTTCTCTATTTATTACCTTTCCATCGCTTGTCTTGAGAGTAGTATTTCAAAGCCTTTCTGTCTTTTTTCGGTGTTTCATGAACACCCTTTTCAGATCTGCGGGGCTCTCCGTTAATCGAGTCTTTTACCATATTTTTTGTTGATGAATCTGATAGAGTTTGTAAAATAAAATGACCACTATTTTTCCGTTCATCAATTCGTCGATTAGTTATCGAGTTTTAAGGGGCGAAAAACATGTTTTTGACCCTTTCGGAAAAGTGGGGGTGCAAAAGACTAGTGCGTCATTCATTTCGTCCAATCACAACTGAGACTGCGAAGTTTTCTCGCTTAATCACAATGGGGGACACACAGCTGACTCTGCCAATGGAAGCGGTTGCGACAGGATCTGTGCGAGCAAACCTTCCGACCCACCCCCTCCACTTCCGTTCTTTTCCCTAAAAAACAGTCTAGGACGGAGTGGATGACGTAGCTCTTTCTGTGGGCGTCAACTTTTGCTTATTTTAGTTTTTGTTTTTTGAGTGAATACCTCTGGCTAGAATATTAATTGTTTCACTTATGTTCATTTATCGTTTCCATTTAACGATTTCGTGTAAAAAATAGCAATTTCGGTTCCGAGTAAACGCCTCCACGACGCTAAAACGTGGGGAGGGGTTGGACCTACAGTTACAATCGACTATGGACAGGGTGGGGATGGGGGACCATGCTTCCGTTATGCTGATTATAAGTAATTGGAAACGGTAATGGAAATATTCATTTTCTGCTTATCCGTATCTGCGATCCTCTGAAATAAAACGCACTGTGCAGTTATAAGTAGACCGAAAACTTTGTGAACTTTCACAGATTTAATTTACCTAGTAAAAAACAGGCTCGGTTTAGTTAAATCAGTTGACATCGTCAGATAAAATGAAAAATAACCATTGAGCCAATGTGTTTTTTCCTGATGATTTGGACTGATTCGACGAAAACGATCGTGTTTTTCACTAGGTGAATAAATTCTGCAAAATCTTATGAAGTATTTTTTATCTTCCAATGATGAATTTTCACAAGGCAGCCTGAAAGCGTCGAATTGTAGTTATATTAAAATGCCTCGTTGCATTCCTGGCTCGCTACCACAAATATTTTTGTAATATTTGTATGGAATCAGCCCGCTTATATGCCAGTATGAGATAAGACCACGTTTTGATTTGAAGCCACCTTGTTTCAATGGAAAATTAGTTTTCAACTCGTAATTCGATAGTGTGCGCACTGAAAATATGATCGCAAACACGTCGGTAATGTATTCCTATGTGGTGGCACAATGCATTCACACCATTGCAGTGGTGTGAATGCATTGTGGTGACTTGCAGGGTACAACTTAGATATGCCGAGTGATTAGGTTTTCAGGTGCTCCAATTACATAGGCTATGTGGAATCGTGTGGCATTAATATAATTCTTTCACAAGCACTACATTAATGGTCGAGGCGGGATTTGATAGTGCGACCTACTAGTTATAGTAGTGTTTTACGATAGGTAGGCTTTTGGGTAGAACTAGGATATATTTAGGGAACGGAGGAAGAGTGGAGAGAAACCCGGCATCGATATTAACCTACTCTTAACAAAAATCGCCAAGGGATCTACCATTTAACGTCCCCACTGACGGACGGAGTACTGCACCTTAAGTGCTCTCCAGAAGACACTCAAGTAGGGACCGATATGCCACTGAATATTAAGTCTCTGTCGGAACTCGAACCCGGGTCTCCGAGATGGGAGGCCAGTACTCTAGCCTCCTGGCCAACCCAATCCCCGTGGCCTACTAGTTTTCCAGGCCGGCGCGATACTACCCGATTACCGCGGTTTTTCCTCCTCTCAGCGATTTGTTGGCAAATGGTAGAGAAGGAACATCGAGCTCTGAATATATCAGCTCGGCAATCGATCTATCTCAATTTGTCAGTTTAGTCTCACCAGTCCGTGTGGGATTCGGTCTGGATGACTTACTCATTATGGGTGGAACTGTCACTCAATTTTGCCATGACTCATCAGATCCTTCCTATTTCAGTCTTTTCGTAACGCTATGTGTTCTTTCACAGAAACATCCATCTAGTATTTGTAGTTCTTTCTCTTTTCTCTTTGCTTCTAAAACGAGTCTCTTTTACGGAAAATGATCCAAAAAGTCTTGCGTTACATTTTATTGATGGCTTAAATAAAGCGAATCAGTGCAGCGTTTTCCCCTTCACTCTATCTTCAACAAATTGAACCATATCATCGACGAACGCTCCTTCGATTCACTCCTGCATACACTGCGCCTCTGTATCTATCATGAGGTCGGGTTGGTGTGGTTGGGAGGATACTGTACTCGGACCCCGAGGTGCCGGGAATGAATCCCGTCTGAGGCAGATAATTTTCATTGGTAAAACGGTCCATGCTTGAGTGCTGTGTGGAGATCACTTGGAGTTCAGAAATCCGTCTGTCGGATGGGCCGTTAAGCTGTGGTCCCCTTGGCGCCTTTCATTAAAAGTGTGCTGATTTCGAAGCCGGTTTTCTCTCCCCTCTTCCTCCTTTCTTTCCTTTCTTCCTCCCATTTCCATCATTTTGACTTTCCTCTAAGTCTGAAGAGCCTTTAGTGTGGGGCAGACTTGAAACCACAAATAATATGAGGTCATAACAAATAGTGACCGGGTAGATAGACGGTAATGTTATAGTCTACATGTGACTGATAAAGTACTGAAGATAATTATGTTCGGATACTGCTTGAAAAAGAGAGGCAATATGTATGAATAAATTGTAAGTCCCGAAGTATCTCTTACGCTTTATTTAAAACTGCTAAACTTTGTTTCTTCTGGAAAAAAGTTCATTTAAAAAAAATGGTGGAAGATATTTCAGTGGTATCCCACGTCCCTATTAGCGAGCTGTATAGCAAAGATTTTTCTGTAGATTGCCGGTACCTAATGGCGTGTGATGGGCACTTCAAGTTCATTACGAGGCCCGTCGGATGGGATACCAATCAAGAGAGTCCTTGGCATCGGCCGCGGTTGCCAGGTAACGTGTCCGCTGGCAACCAAAAGGACGCGGGTTTGAGTTCCACTTTTTGTATGCATGTTTTGTTGTTTTTAGGATCAAGAGCTTATGTTTACCGGAGCAATGTGATCTTAATTCGATCATGAACTTCGAAAATGACTCATCGGAAAATTTTGAAAAAATATTTTACATTTATTGTAATTAAATGTCAATAATTGCACTCTACCCTCGGATGGTTATCGGTATTGATGATAACCGTAAGTTCTCCGGAGTATTGCAGAAAATGAAAAATTATTATGAAAGTGTCAAAAATGTTATCTTACCTGATGTGCAGTCAGGTATCTAATTACTTTATTTGATTAATCGAGGTGTGGAGCTACATTTAGCGTTGATATTGTTATATTTTACAATTAATTAGATAGCATTATATTTATTTTACTATCTTTTTATGATGTGTATAGGAGGTAACACATATGCCCGCTGCCCAAAAAGAGGATTGGTTGTTTATTTGTAAACCTTTGAATAAAATCTTATATGGATTCAAAATCTGAAAATCTCTGTTGTGGGAGAATGTCACTGTATGATAGATTAAATCAGGAAATTCGGCAGTAACTTATTACTTGTGAAGGTTACGGCGAAGGAACCGCCTCAGAAGTTTCATTGGCTAAAGCACTGTATAATATCAAGGTATTCGGGTTCAATCCCCGCTTGAAGCGAAGGATGTTTTCCTCCGTGGTAACGTCCGCACAGGAATCATCTTTGTTGTTTAACTTCCCATAACCTTGGTTTTATTAGATGTAGACTTCCCTTTTTAATATTCCTCACATGACGGGATATTACGAGTTGTGTCCTATCTATATAGTACTTTTCGACGGCGTGGTAATTTCGTGGGTAACGCGTTTGTATTTCAATTCAGTATTCAATAACCAATATACAGATTTGCTGTGATGAAATATTCATTATTGATTTCTGAAACGAATATTTCAGTAATGCAGAGTTGAAATATTGGTTTCGCATATTTTTTTCAGATTTATTCTATGATTGAATAGTATTAGATTAGGCTGGTACCGTGCACGTAGCCAAGGGGGGGGAGGGGCTTCTGGTGTTTCAGACCCCCCCGAATTATTTTCCAAGCGATTTTGTTGTTCTGATTTTAACTGGGCATGATATTAGGATTGAATTGCGTATAATTCAAAGGCTAAGTGTCTTGAAACTTAATCACTAGTTTGATGCATGTGTGTGGATTGCTCTTTTTAATCTGATATGTAGGTACGTACGCGTTGAACTTCTCTTCTGAGGCCGGTCAAATTAAGAAGGTTCCACCGTGACTCCGTAATTCAAAATCCCGTAAAAGAGCTATGTTATTTGATGAATAAATACCGATCCAGAAAAACACCTATATGGAAAATCATCTATAGGGTGATAACGCATGCACAATAATTGTATGAGTATGCTATTATATAGCGCGTTGTATTCTATTTTTTACAAGCTCTTTTGGCTCATTTTGACTTCATCTACATAATACCCTGCAAGCCACCACAAGGGTGTGTGGCAGGGGGTGATTGCTCACCAAACATGCACTACATATCACGCATAAAAAAGGAATAGTATTAATATAGTAGTCAAAACTACACTATTTAAAAAAGATAGAAATTGCAAATAAAACATGCAAAAATATTCTGTTTAAGGGTTAGCTTCAAGTACTCATACCAACATGCAGCTACCAATGCTATTCATTGCTACTCTCCGATAGGACATATTTACCGTTATTCGTATCTCTTATTGTGCGAGGGAAAAAGGACATTTTGAATCGGTCAGTTCGGCAATCAATTTCTCTAACTTTATGATCATGGTCCAGTCTGCCATAGTAAGTTGGGGTTCGTAAAATATTTTTAACATCATCACTGAAAATATTGCCTTGGAATTTGTGGAAGAGATTAAGTCTAAATTTCAACCTGCGATCTGACAATGATTCCCATTTCAATTCATTTAATAGACTGGTTACGCTAATATAATTATCGTATCGTCCCTTTACAAATCCTGCCGATCTTCGCTGCACACGTTCAAGTTCATTACTTAGACCGATTTCGTAGGGATCCCATACACTGGCAGCATATTCCAAATGAGGTCTAACAAGGGAAAAGTAGCTGATTTCTCGTACATGATCGTCACATTTACCCAATACTCTTTTAATGAAACCCAGTTTGCGATTCGCTTGACCAATTAAAACCAATTGACTTCGGTACATGACTGACGTGTTGTTGCCACGTTTAATTTACAAAGTGAGAATACATGATCAATCCCTCTAATACGTATTCTAAAATAGGTAAATATTTTCTTGCTTAGTTTTAAACTATTCCCTTGCAAGTACAACTATTTGTTTTGAATTTTATTAATATTTGTATTTTTGAAAATTGTTTGGCAACAAAGACGCTTCTACCATTTGGAAGCATTAGTATTAATTACACCATGTCAATAACCAGTGAAATATTTAATTTGCATATAAAATATAAGAAGGACCTAGGTAAGGTTTATTTCTAAATTAAGTTAGTACATAGGCTTTTAGGCTCGTTCCGTCACAAGTACCGTTGCCAATGATAACAACATACTGTAGCGCCACTTTCATCTAACTAAGGCTTTTCTCCTTTGTTCCAGCAAACATTTATTGATAATAATTAAAAAAGTGTGTTAAGGTGATAACTTTTTTTTATAATGCTAAACTCTACATAAAATTGCGCATCTTATATTAGTTTTTCGTCAAAACGACATTTCCCTTTATATTATTAATCTGCAAATTTTAGTGCAAGAGCCACGTTTTGCTGTATAGCCACGTATAAAATATCTGATTTTCAACGTATTTTTTCTTCAAATAGATTATGGAAAGGCCTAATTATTTTATTGACAATCGATAGTAGGGGACAAAAATGATGTGTCCTGAAATTTTCACAAAGATGACATCTACTTCATAATTCGGTGGAGTCTCCGTAAGTGCTTCATAACAAGGTGAGCAGTGAGCTTTACCAGTGAGAAGAGATAGGAATGGGCACTGTGAAAGCAAATACCAATCAGTGAAAATTAAGGGAAGAGATTTGAAACATCTCGGCACCTAACGGGCAAGACTGATTTGAAGTTAGGCTCCACTATAGACTTCCCAGAACCGTGTCTTTATTAGATGTAGACTTCACTTCTTAATATTCCTCACACGACGGGATATTACGAGTTGTGTCCTATCTATATAGTACTTTTCGACGGCGTGGTAATTGCGTGGGTAACGCGTTTGTATTTCAATTCAGTATTCAATAACCAATACACAGAGTTGCTGTGATGAAATATTCATTATTGATTACTGAAACGATTATTTCAGTAATGCAGAGTTGAAATATTGGTTTCGCCTATTTTTTTCAGATTTATTCTATGATTGAATAGTATTAGAGTAGGCTGATACCGTGCACGTAGCCAAGGGGGGAATTGCTTCTGACCCCCCCCCCCCCCTAAGCAAATTTCTTTTTATACAAGATACGTATTGCGGCGGTGAATATGTTTTTTGATATGGAAGCGATACAAAAGTTTAGAGGAAAACTAATCTCATACGGTGATTACTAGTTAATCACGAAGGCACAGGAATAAAACCCTCAGTGGCCATATAGAAGATTAACCACACCATTGTATTTTCACCAGAGAGAGCTAAGATTATAAATTCAATGTTACCGCCCCTGATAAAGAGAGCTTAGGTTTCTATATGGTTGCTGTAATAGCTGTGATGGAATCTATGTTAATCTCTGATATAATGAAGGCATTTACTTGGAACCGAAATCGCTATTTTGTACACGAAATCGTTATCATGGAAACAAAAAATGAATTTTAGTGAAAAAATTAATATTCTAACCAGTGCGATTCACTCATAAATCATAATTTAAAATAAGCAAAAGATGACGCCCACCGAAGAAGCTGCTTTGAGATCATTTACGTCGTCCACCTCCCGTCCTTGACTGTTTTTAGGAAAGGGGAAGGGGGTGGAGGGGGGTGGTGGAAGGTCTGCTCGCACAGATCCTGTCGCAACTGCTTCGATTGGCAGAGCAGCTGTGTGTCCCCCATTGCGATAAGGAGAAGTAGCTTAGGGTGCTTAGTTGTGCTTGGACGAAGTGGATGACGTAAGAGGTCACATGCACGCCCACTTTTCCGAAAGGGTAAAAAATGTCAGTTTTTCGCCACTTATAACTCGAGAATTAATTGACGGATCGAAAAACGGAAAAATACGGGTATTTTTGCAATACAAACTCTATTAGATTCGGCAATAAAAATATGGTTAACGACCCCATTGATTATATATCTATCTGAAAACTTTCAATTATTTAATGTTGATATTTTATAATATTGATAGTCTGTGTTAATTATTTGTGTATTGGTGCACATTTAATCTCTATCAAACGCTCAATATTCGATCATGAAATTTCCATTATGGAAATAATGAACCAAAACAGTGTATTGAAATACCAGCTCTAAGTTGGTCTATTGACCTAAGGCCTCTGGTTCACATACGGGAGTATCCTTTTCTTACGTCGAACCAAAGTCAAGATGGATGATATTTCGTGTGCCCGATCTTACTGTGAAACCACAACGCCGTAGATCACCTGATTCTCGGAAACGACTTTCATGCTACGTAGGGCTTTGTATTGTTTATCCTAAACATCTAGGCTGGCCTTTGTGTAGCACCCTAGGGTTAGGGATATGGTTTTCATCCACTCGCTCACAATCTTGTCACAAAGGTGGATCGGGTAGGCAAGGTGGATTACTGGCGCTCCATTCCAAAGGTCCATGTTCAAATCCCAGTTGTAGCATATATTTTTCATCTGAATACTGGCCCCTACATGGACATTATGTGTGGAGTTCTTGAAGTTCAGTACTCTGTCCGTCGTGTGGGGGGTGAAAAATAGAAGAGTGCTTCTGTAGAGGCGACCGACCGCTAAGGACATTAGTGCCGTGTAGGATTTGTAGGGAATTGTGTACGGGATGGAAGAAGACAAAGGAAGGATGTGAGAAATTAAGAAGTGGGATCAGCCTCCTCTTGACGAAAAGCCGCAAGGGGCGAAGGACTTTACGTCTCATCAGACGGACGGTGTACTGAGCTTGAAGTGCTCACCACAAGGCACTAAAGTAGAGACCGGTATACCACTGAATTATCTGCCATTAGCTCTAAGCAACGTCCACCGTTTGACGTCCCATCTGACGGACGAAGTACTGCACTTGAAGTGCTCTCCACAAGGCACTAAAGTAGGGACCGGTATACCACTGAATTATCTGCCGTTAGCTCTAAGCAACGTCCACCGTTTGACGTCCCATCTGACGGACGAAGTACTGCACTTGAAGTGCTCTCCACAAGGCACTAAAGTAGGGACCGGTGTACCACTGCATAATCTGCCGTTGCCGTTACTCTAACCATTAGTTTACAATGCTGAAGATCTCATCTCTCGGTCGCTTGACCCGAACAACGACAGCAACGAGGACACACTCTTTAATCCGTAACCACGCGTAGGAGGCAACGGCCAACGCATAGATTTGTGGATTAATTTGGGATCGGAGGGTGATTCGGAACGTGATGCTGTGATTTTCTTTCTCGCCCCGTGTCCGGCTCCGGGCACGGGCGCTGACGGGTGTACGTGATCTCTCGAGCCTCGCCGTGTCGGCAAGCGAGGCGCGTGGATCGCCGGGAGGAGGTAGATGAGATGAAGGGCAGGGGGTGTGAGGGGGGGGCGGGAGGGACGACGAAGAGGAAGGCTTGAAGTTGAGCAGCAGCGCCCCCGGAGGGAAACTACACGGAGGCGGAAGTGGAAATTTGATCTTCCGTTTCACCTCATGCATGCCGTGAAATGTGAAAGTTTATATAGAGTCGTCAGCGGCGGGACTTGGGACGTTTTCCTCCTAGCCAGCCCTTCGCCCAGTCATCCTCGCTCCTAATTAGTAGAGGATGTCCTCTTTGCCAATTACTCGACGGAAAATAACACAAATTCCAGTTCGGCGAAGAGTGGGGCTCGGGCAAAATTTCTAATAAATAAGGCGGTCTCACGAGGAATTTAAGCAAAAGAGTTTCCGGGAGCATCTGCGTGACCTCGGCAGTCGAACTATCGTGGCCATTTCATGACGCTTCTTCAGGAAATTTAGGCGATTGACAGCGAGGCGATTTTTTCAGGAAGCTAAGACGACCAGTTGTCTTACATTATTAACAAAGTGCATAACGCTACTGCTCCCGAAAACTATTAAGGACAATATTCCTCGCTGCAGTAGCCTTTGATCCAAATTTAACTGCATATTAACGGTTCCAATAAAAATGCTATTTTCCACATAGGAAAATAGCATTTGTATTGGATTTTAAATAAAGATTTTATGTATTTAAATAAAGCATATTTAAATAAAAACTTCACGCGCAACCTAGGTATCGATGAGCTATTCCAATTGAAAATAAATAATCCTACCTTTCCACACGTGTGATGGCGAATTGGTGCGATGGATTTCGATATGCAAGTGCGATTGTTTATTTTAAATATAAATATTTATTCTTTCACTAAGTGGAGCATGGAAATAGAGAGCAAATTCGTGTATTAAATTATCTTCAGGTTGAAACCTAGGTTATTAGTAAATTAATTATTTTTTGTAAAATGGCATTTTTATTTCCACCGTTAAAGTTTTTTTTATCTTGAGCTGGGCAATATGCACGAAAATCCCACAATTCATTTCATTCACTTACGGTCGAGAGTTAAAAAATGGACTTACATGGGTTTGCCTGGGGAGCAATGTAGCCATAAATTTAAATTCGGCTTCATCAGGATAGAAATGGGTGAAGTTGTCAGAATACATTTCTGACATAAAACTCAGTAATCCTCCTCAGGTTAATGTCACAGGACTCAACGTTGCACCACATTGTTCACATCGTATCAAAGTCCTTTATTTCAGAAATTATTATCGATTTTAATGACCTGTTATATGTATTGGATATTCTAACAATTAACATGCATGGAAGAGGTATACTTAAATGGCTCGGTCGCCGAGAAAGAATGGATGAGGGCCGAATTAGCTAGGTTTATGAAGAATGAGAGAATAGCGTTAGAAGAGGGTGTTGAACGTAGGTAACCTCGGGCTAGCATGACCGCAGGGACTCAAATGACGGGGAATCATATATTAGGGCTCTGTTAAACTCTGGAGGGTGAATGAGGCTATAAACATTATACATAAGTGAAGGAACTATTGATAAGAATGCTAGGATAGGTTTATGTGGACGAAACTATATATGTATGTACAAAGATTATGCCGTTATACCTGCCAATAATATGACTTCATTATTTATCTTATATTGAACAGCGTTTGGGTATATATGCAATATTTATTTTGGAGCTAAATGAATACGAGTTGATTCCCCATTCTGTTAAGAATAGGAATTAGTTTTTAATGATTTTTCTTAGAAGTATTAGATATTAGAAAATCCAGTAGCAATATGTTATGGGAACGTCTTTCCCCCCTCGACCGTCATTAATCCTCTTATTTTGATGGCATAGAGATTTCATTGTGTTTTCTACAGATGTGCCTTTTAGATATTTACAGGAAAAGGGTGCTCGTGGATTTATTTAATTTATATAAATGCGCAAACGTAATCTCTATGGATTTTTATCTCTTTTAATGGAATTGATACATCTGTTTGTTGATTTCACATTTCAGGTTTTATTTTTTTTAACTAAACGGATTCGATACCAAATTGTCACTATTTTGTCCATGAGCACGTAATATTATCCAGGTCAAAATTAATATCTCAAGTAAAATAAGAGACTTTGCCAGCTATTTCAAATTGGAAGAAGAGAGCAGCCATTTTTTTACAGTAAATTCAATCACTAGCTTTGGGGATGAAAATTTCACCGGGTAGTCAAATTTTTGGGAAGTCTTTCGTTAGGAAGTTGGAACTGCTAAAAGGATATCATATCATGGAGTGACCGTATTGAGTGCCCTTTAATTCCATTTCATCGAGAGTCACATTTTTAGGCACAAAATTTCATTATCCGAGCATTTCCCTGCGCGTAAGTTTGAGGGGAAAAGGCAATAGCTCGAGTGGTCCAATATAAAGCCAAGGTCGGTTTGATTGGCGAATCGTACTGAAATCCTACTCAGCTCAAATGTATGTACTTGAGATAACGAAACAAAATCACGTTAGTGGAGACATATCCTTTTTCCGGGTTAGATGCAGATAGGAAGCTTTGGCAGCTGTGTTTGGCATTGCTGTCCTTTCAAGCATGAAGTTGAAATTTCAGTTTGTGGCTTGTTCAAAAACCCAGTTCTATGTTCGTCGAAATACCAAATTGCATTTCTGATGGAAATTTCTATTTATTATTGAGAACAATTTAAATTTAGATAAACTATTTGAAGGCCATAACGGCAGACGTAAGGTTCAATACAAAAACTCTAAAATTCTCCATCGTACTAATAGACTGGTAACGAATAAAAATAATAAACAAGAACATGTGGCCAATTCATAGGGAAAAAATGTATATTCATGTAATATACGTGTGATTTATTATAATTAGTCTTATGATAGTGACTCAGTGTGATATAATCAGTCAATATGTTTTCAGGTGAGCGTATCCCAAGACTACGTCTGAATCGAACTC
The DNA here is from genome assembly GCA_933228895.1 of Platycnemis pennipes. Taxonomy (NCBI): domain Eukaryota; kingdom Metazoa; phylum Arthropoda; class Insecta; order Odonata; family Platycnemididae; genus Platycnemis; species Platycnemis pennipes. The sequence goes on from OW121846.1 coordinate 50,842,530, forward strand.
CCTATGGTGTGTAGGCGAATTCTCCAGTCGTTCGAATACCACGCCAATTAAGAGGTTTCAGCTCTTTATGTATAGCTTTCAATCTCGTCGCTCACTTCACGAACCTCTGATTTTAATTAACCATCATTATTTGGGATATTTATAAATGTCATTACCAAAATATGAAGTGGTAAATTATCGTCTCGTGGCTGTTTGCGCTAGGAAAAACATGTAGGCGAATATGTTATAAATTAATGATACAGTATGTCCCTAGAAATGCTGTTTGAAATATTTCCAGTGTATAATTCATGGAGGTTGATTTCTCCTTTTTCCACCTGAACCCCAAATTGGAGGGATATTCGGTTTCCAGTTGTCCATAGTAATGCATTTTTTTACCACTGCTCCGTTTGAAATCAGGAAAAAGTAAACTAAATTAATGATATTAGTTTTGGTTTCACTGTGACTCCGTCAATTAAATTAATTAGATATAAATAAATGTTTACCTTCATTGTTATGATGACTGTTTTTTAGTCTGGCCGGGGGCACTAAATTCTTTTTCCAAGATTAACATTTAATGTTCCCATTTGGTTATCATGTTCGGTAAATTCTTTGACCTTATTGTGATTAATTATCTATAATGACAATAAAATTTATCGTATACGGATTAAAATAAAAACCATAAAATTTCCCCGGATTTTTTTCCGATGGTCGGAACTACCTTCAATCTCTAACTGCTTCTTTCACAGGCATTTTATCATCCCTTAAGCTCTCACCCAATAGATGTTATTTATGAATTTTGTGGAATATTAAACTCGCAGGCAAATTTAGATTCACAGAAATTTTACCAATACTTGAATCATACAAGTATTTGGGAATATTTTTATCGCACATTTGTCATTTTCAATGATTTAACAGTATTAAAAAGATTATTATGTTTCCATAGTTATTTTTTGCGATGAGGTACACTAATGATGACGTAGGAAGTTGTAGGAAATATTTACTGAGTTCTATTAAATCGGGCATGAATGATTCCGGTTAATTCGTTTAACGTAAATTTTACATCTTAATTGTTAAATTGCCGAATGTGGAACGCACTCATAATATATGCTATATCCTCCATCTTTTACGTGAAATTCTAATTACTTGCTTATGAATTGTATAACACTTTCATTTTAGCAGAGTTTATGAATTGAACATTTCCAGAAAATCCAGCCTAATGGTATTATTTACTAATGCCATTAATTTATTACTAGGTAATTACAAGTGGCTAAGATCACGAAGTAAACAAACATCTTTTCCCAAGAAAGTGTCTCATGTATTTATTTACTGTCCTTATTTTTTGTTAGATGTTGTTAGATGAAGAAATTTAGTCAGTAGTATGTTTTTGCATCGAACTTTATGCCTATTATAACTGTGTTCAGGTAGTATATTTACATGCAAATTATTCTCGTCAAAATTTTTTGTTCTATCAGGAAAGCATTTTGATTCTTAGACCAATGGGAACTGGGTTTTTGAATAAGCCACAAACTGAAATTATCCGAGGGTATCAAGTTTAAGCTTGAAAGGAGAGTAGTACCATGCACAGTTGCGATAAGTATCAGAGCTCCTATTTCCCGCTGACCCGGAAAAAGGGTTTGTGTTCCTTCCCACAATAATGAACAACTTCGGGATATTTTCCGGTGGCTCATTGCTTAAAGTGCTAATTGATGTTTCATTTGAAATTGGCAGCTGCCTGCATTACCTTGATATTTGTAGCTCTGAATTATTCACAAACTATCTTGCTTCACTAAGCTTATGAAAATTTGACTAACAAATCATTCATCATCTAAACCTTAATATGAGCACAACAATATTCAAATTTCTTTATCATTCTGATCCCCTAGTGTGTGATAACCGCTGAGTATCAAACACTCCCCTAGAAAAATAGCATTGAGAATTTTCGTATTCATCACTCTAGCTGGCACAAAGATTAATCTGTGTCATTGATGAATTACATAATATCCTTTCACCTCCGATTGATGTTTTCCACCTCGTACTTCTAAAGAAATGAAATTAAACACCCAGCCTACGTTATTATATGCCTTATAAGTAGAATTGTAGTTAAATTAATATTTCCTTGTGCGATTATTAAGTTTAATGTTGACCAAGGTCATGAATGAGACAAAAGCATTTGTTATCGATATGTATTGCATAGGTTAATTAGAGACTGTGGTTTTAAGAAGATTTTATTAATGACCGAGGAATGTAAAAATGAACAGTAATTAGCTAAAAAGGATTTGGTTCTTTCCCGGCGAACTGATGCTGTGAATTCTTTGCGGGTTTTCCACCAGGTCATGTATCCTGCTGCAGAATACCTGAACCGGTGGAAAACCCGCGAAGAATTCACAGCAGTAATTAGTTACATCATAAACTTTGCTCAGTGGGAAGGATCAGTGGTTAACATTATTAAACATTAAGATCCCGCTACTGCACAATAACGGTATTGGGTCCATATATCCCTATCTGCGCTTAAGATGGGGAAGTTAAAAAATTCTTTTTTCTGGTGCGCTGGGAACCTTCCTCTGTCTTCAAGAATGGATACTGGATACAATGGTTAGTAAAGTGCAGTGGTTCACAGCAATTAGTAAGCACTTAAACGCGTTTTTGTAGACGAACACATCTTTCGATTGTCATACGCACAAACAGCCACAGATATTCGACGCTAACACCACAGCAATTCACGGACGAGGTCACCTTTTGCTGTGTTCTTTGCACGCGGAAGAAAACCGGTTGACGTGAATATTGATAGAAATTGAGTTTGCCGGTAACAGATTGCTCCATACTTTTTCCACGAAAGCCGCGTATGGAAGCGCGTGCTATATCTCTCATTTGCGACCTAAATAGCAAATTCGCGTCCGGGGTGGGAATGGTAGAAGCGCCTTACCTTATTTTGATTCCAGAACCTTCGTGGGAAAATGTCTCTCGTTGTTGCGCCAAGCGTCAAAGCAGCCGGCCGAGCAAGATTGAGCCTTCTCTTCGATCTGAATTCCAGCTGGAAACTGAACGGCTCGATGCTGCTCTGCTTTCACCGCCGCCTCGCAAGTACAGTTACTTAACGGTGAAACCGTCTTTCGCGGCGCGGGTTAAAAGTAGACCCGCGGCGGGAAACGCCTCGTATACAACGCTTCAAGGCCTCTCGAACAAAAAGCCTCTCGTCTGGTTGGTGCAGTGATTTGCATACTGGCCTCTATCCCTGAGAGTCCGGGCTCATTTCCCGGCAATGCCTGGTATTTTTTGGCTGTAAATCGGAATGGAGAGGCGATCGCTGAGGATATTTTGCATGCGAAACTCTCCGCAGAATGGTAGGTCATCATCGGTACGCAGATAGAAGGATCAATCTGTTTTGAGAATTTAATGAAGATTATTATTCATGGCGTATAATCATCAATACCTTGAAAATATAATGCCTAAAAGTGGGAGATGGCAGATTAGAGGATTTAGATATCGAACTAGGAAACATCAAAGGAGGTAAAGCTTACAAGCATTTGGGAGTTATGTTATCGGCAAATGGGAAAAGCACCGATGAGGTAAATAACAAGATAGGCCAGGGAAAAAAGTGATATGACAGTTTAACTCAGCTCTTTGGAATAGAATTATCACAAAGAAAGCAAAACAAATGGTATATTGGTCAATCCTCGAAAGCATTACAATATAAGTGCAGAAACTTGGGCATTAAATAATGACAGAAAGAACGATTAATAGCTTTATAAATGGCCTCTTGGAGAAGTTGGACTTAGTCCTAAAGGAATGAACATGAAAACGGTGGGGAGTAGAAATTACTGATTGATGCGATAGAAAGGAATCGTCTGCCGTGGTATGGACACCGCAAAAGAATGGAAGATACCAGATGGCCCAAACGTGCACTGAGGTAAACTCCCCAGGAAAGAAAAAAGTTAAGGAAAAAACTGAATAACTACCCATGGTTCGGCAATAAAACATGGTGACATTAGAGCGTGTAATATAACTTCTAATTACTTTAATATGAATAAAATCCCAATTATTTAAAGTGATATTAATAAGAGTATATTGAGAAACTGATAAAATAATGCTCATTAGCTGCATCATCCAGACACTGCAGCAATTTGAGATCAGCACCAGATATAAAAAACACTGCAAAAGTACTACGTACGTAGCCGATCAGTGTTGATGGAAATAGTTGCTGGCTACTGGAAAAAATGTGAAACCGAGAGATTTTATTCTAGCTTGTTCAAGAAATAGGTAGATACCGATCCAAAGCAATATTTCCACCCAGTTTCCCCTAGAAACAATACAAAGTCCGTTTTCTGCAGCTAATGCTCGTGTCTTACCTGACATCTCCGTAAAGGAGCGGGTAGTGACTTAAATTTCAAAACTTTATACCCCTTCGTGTATTTTGCGAAGGAAAATGCTGATGCAGCGGGCAGTGTCATTGGAAGGAAGTGATAAGAGCGGAGGTTCCAAGTGAAAACGTGACTTTTCGTCAATCATGCGCAGACCTTTGATGCATGAAAACGATGTATGGGGTGTAATTAATATAAAATCAATACTCTTGATGGTGAGACCTGATTAACTTAAACCTTACTTTATCTTAAACGGGTATGAACCTGCTTTTATGGAAATATAGGTTAATAAATATTAATTCCATGTGTCTATATTTTATTTTATCACACTGTATTTAAAATGTACATGTGACAAATAGATGCAGATTTAATTTTAACGACAGTGTCATTTTCAGCTACAAGCGCTGAAACTTTTGAAACTTCTGAACCCAATTGAGTAGTATAGTGCATACTTACTCACTCAGTGTTTCAAAACGAAGGTTGGCTTGGATTGGTGAGGGTAGAGCTCACCCCGGTCTAAGCCACAGGCGTGTGAATTTCACACATTCAGGGTAGGGGGGCCAGTTCCTTTCCCTGGGCCACCTCGAACACCGAGGATATTTTTGTTGGCACTATAATTCAACTGGAAGTGTCATGCAGAGTATACCTATGTTGCCACGAGAGATAACTCCCAAGTTCAGTTCATATGATTGATTTTTTAGCTCATCGCAGTTAGTACTGAATGTTTTTGCTGTAAAACGAAGCGCTTTGATCTTCACAAAAGTATTATCTCCTTGTCAATATATTTCATTCACTTCACGGAATTTAAGTTTTGAGGTTAAATTAATTACTTTTTGTTAAGGAATCCGGTTTCTCTTTTGAAATTTAAGTTGGAATTACTACATACTTACTTCGTTTCTAATGCGATTGTCCTCTTTTGAAAGTCAACACACTGATTAATTTCACGTAAAAGTGAACATTATTATGTCGGCATCAGTCATTATTTGCAGTATTGATGGATGTAGAGCAGATATACCTTTGTTTATTGTCAACAACTCAGCTACTTTGGTTGTTTTGGAACAGAATTCTCAATTTGGAACATAGCTTTTGATATATATGGCTTCTTCCTTGAAAATGAGAGGATAAATGCGAAACCAGACAAGAACAGTATAAAAAGGAATTATATTAGATAGGAAAAGAGGATACTTTCATTTTGTAATTCATTCATTTGCATGAGTTGTGAACGTGAGAAAAACGTTGTTACCGATAAAATGCTGCCAATAAGAGTTCTTGAGGGTTATTGAGAGCTAAATTACTTTAGGGAGTTTGGGGAATTGGTCAGGGAAATGATTTAGGATTATTTAGGAATAGAGGAACGTGAAGAAAAACATGACATCATCTTTGGCTTAATTTTGGCGAAAGGAGTCAAGGGTTTATTATTTTCTCCACCTGACGGACATGTCATGGAACATCTTCCCATGGCAGCCTAATTGGGGCCGGCAATCCGAAGTTTAACTCCTAAAACTTCCGGGATTCGAACCCGGATCTTGGGGATTGGAGATCATTTTCCCATCCAAAAAACCAACTCGGTCCCATTTACAATCAAGAAGCAGTAACAGTTTCAGTCCATACATAGAAATGATGAGAGGCTTTAATTATGTGTCCACGCAGAGGTAATTCAAACCTTTGAAATATTAACAAATGGGCTTGTCTGTCCAAAGGGAAGACTTATCGAAGTGTGGGTGCTGAGGTCTTTGTTTTGAGATACTGGCTTCCGGTGTTTTTATTTGTCGATAGTTAGTGTGAGGGTGTGGCCATTAGATTGGTATTGGCATGTCCTCACGTGTTTCAGGACCGGAACTTAGTCGTTGACTACGCAATTGTGTACCCAAGCAGTAAAAATGGGAAGGGGCTGCGGAGTCGTAAAGCTAATGCTCTTCATTTTGAGCCGATAAAGTCACTTCATTGTCGCTACTTACCATCGTTGAATTATCCTTCGTCTGGTGATAGACTATAAGTCAACACCGTTTCGGTATTTTATCACTTTTCCACCAGCTTACGGTCCAATCTTCACTCGTCATAAGTTATTGCCACGTTCCCATTGAAATATTTTTATTGAGACCTGTTACGTTTGGGATGCGTAACGTGCGGAAGGCAATTCAAAATCCCATTTCCGTAGCGTTCGATGTAAGGATCAAGGGAAATGGAGATTCTATGGATGAAAGAAGTATCTGAATGCACAGCTCCCTGCTCCGCAAGAGATGCTCCTTTTTCCCTTTATGTGCGTCTTAGAGCGCCAATATGTTCGAATCAATTCACCGTTCCAACACGATTCCAGGAGAGATGTTTTGAAAATGGAACCCTTGTCCTTGAACGATAAATGGTATTATACGAGGTCTCATATTGTCGGAAAAAATTGGCCCGTAGCAGGGGTTGAGATTACATCGTGTCGACAAATCAGACACGTTATAACCTTTACCTTAGAATTATGAAAATTCTGAATTTAAATGGCAATGAATGCGAATTATTTTCATAGTAATGTGAGGACCGAGAGCCTTTCACAACTTCCAGTTCGATATTTGGCATCTGGTGACAGAGTGCGCAGAAAGCATAGGAATTCCTAAGGAGATGATAATGAATTTGAGTAATGATGAGTTTCATAAATGATTTTTGTCAAAAGTCTTAAAAAAAATGGGTAGGGAAAAAATAATTTAGCCATATCTCAAGGCTGTGGTATAATTATGGTGGTGCGGCTGAGGAATTACGTCTGGTAGAAAGCAAAGTTATGCTAGGAAATGTTAGGCTTGGGTTTTATCAGGTTGAAAGTTAATTAAGGTGCAGAATAGGAAGCGTATATTGCTTCAGTTTATTGAGTAAGTTGTGATTCGTGGAGTGTAATCGTGGATATATCTGCGCCATTAAAATGGACTTTTGGAGCGTTAAAGTTGAAGTTAAAAATGTATTAAAATCATAGGCCGTTGACCTAAAGTTAAATCAACGTCAGAAACGTTAAGAATATTATATGACGTTAGTCAATGATTTTTATCGGGAAATATTTTGCAAACGTCCTGTGATCTCTGAAAGTATTTCAAGCTAATTCAAAGCCAATCAATATGGAAGAAATACTCCCCTTAAAAATAAAAAAAATGGATGAGTGATATAGTAAATGGTGAGAATATCAACATGAGAAATTTCTGAAGCCGTTTAAGTGTCTCTTAAGGAATAACAGAGCACTTAATTAGCTAAGGACTGCCTTATCCTAAATTAACATTCCACCTGCTGGGATGTATATCCTCAAAGCACAATGGTTTGCAATTAGGTAGCATCCCAGGTTTTTGGGCGTCGGCCTACTGCCCGGAGATCCTTTGTTCAAATCCGGGAGAAAACTCTTTGGGCACGTCGAGGTAACCCGACGTCTTATTTACAGGCAAACTACTGGCGGATGGGTGGAGGAGCAGCATCTGGCCCCCTCACCCTGTCGTGTTAGTTCATGCGCCTTAGGGCTTAGTACATACTTGGTGAGCTATACCTTCACCAACCAGGCCGACCTTGGGGTTGAATACCTGGGCTTAAATAATTTGCACAATGAGTCTTAGTATTGTACACAATTTACAGGTTTCTCTGCTTACATCCCCATAGTTGTTTAGTAAACCAAGGAAGAGCGAGTCAGAATACACTATTGCCTCTGCTAACGAGGGAACCGGAAGACATTTTTTCTGTCAAGGGAGATTTTCAGTTTTTCAGTCTCGATTAAAGGGTGTGGATGCGGTTAGCGAATGTTTCAGTGGATGCTTAAGATAGTATGAAGATTAAATTGCGAACATTTTGGAGAAGAGAAGCATAGATTTTTTGTTCATTTTTTATTTTCATAGCATAAGGTGTAAAATATGTTTTGAACAGATTAGTATTGTCAGTTATTCATTAACCTTTCAATCCTCCTTCATCCAACCTGTCTATCTTTGCATTCGGTGTGTTTGCGTCCCCATCAGTATAATGCTTAATATTTTATGAAACTCTTCTTTAAACAGTGGGCATTATCCAGAGCAAATTATAAACTTTTTTAGAAACCCACGAAAAATCGTACGTTTCGCTAAGGTTTACGTTTCAACTAGCGAAGATTTCGGCCAAGGATCCAGAATGTGTTATCTTCATTATCTTTAGAGCATGAAGAATATATATTAATCTATGACTAGAAGAGATTATTCGTCAATTTCAAAGAAGAATGCCCTGAAATGCTGATTCATAAACCACCAACGTTGCAGCCAGCCGTATCCTAGGAGCATGGCCCTCGTGATGAGAAGATGGGGCCAACAATACCAGCCTCATCTGATAGTGTAAACGAACTGTCTGTAAATTTAAAAGGTACAATGTCTAATGATACGCCGTTATCTTTACCTCCGGAATGTAATGATATTAATACTGGCTTTGTTGGTGTACAAAATCGTACACAAAGGCGTCGATCGCGGTTTTATGGTACAGCTAATTATGAAACAGCTTGCCCTTTCAAAGCGCTGACAAGAAGGGCATACGTCCAAGTTTGGAGATTAGATCCTGGGACTGATTTTTAAGAACTGAAAAATACTTAGATTCAAAACTGAAATGTTCTTTGGACGTTGAAACCCTTAAAGCAAAAGGACTGTATGCACCTTTCAAAATAACTGTTGATCTTAATCATGTTGATAGATTATATGATGTAGGTATATGACCTGAAAACACAGCTATCCAGGAATTTAAATTTGGTAAAAGCAACAAGGTCAATAAGACTGATCCTAAAAATATTGCAATCAATGAGGATCGCTGAGGATGAGGATTCCTGACTAGAGTTTAAACATAAAGTAATATCTTTTAATGAACGAGGTATATTTGAGACCGATGGCTCGACAATGGATATTAATTTGTGTAACATAGACAGCAGAAGTAATCACATTACTTCTATCCTTGGGTCTAATGACGTTAAACTCAAAGAACCTATGACAAAAGAGTGTAGCAATTTTCATTTGTTACATTTCAATGTTCAGTGCATTAGTAATAAGCTGCTTGAACTTGAGGTTTTATTTGAAAAATATTAACCTGATATTGTATGTTTTAATGAACATTGGCTTTAGCCTTATGAATGTAACTCTGTACGTCTGCCAAGGCCGTATTCCGTAACTTGGGTGATATTGGGCGAACTCACCGGTGATGGACATCACCGAAAAACTTCACCCGTCCTTATCGCTTCCGATTCTGTAACTGGATGGTGAAGTTTCTTCACCCGGTGATGAGGAGTGCTATGAAAAATTGCGCCGTCTAGTTCTGGTAAAATGAGATTAGCCAATAAAGAGAGCCAGTTGAATCACATGACCGCTAGGCATGCAAGTAATGTGCAAATTAAATACTTGTAGTCACGAACATGTATGTTCATGCTTGTAGTAATAGTTTCTGGAGTGATTATATGTTTGATAATATTTATTATGATGTTCTAATAACCCAGATAGGTGGTTATTTACAGTACGATTAATATTACAAAGTGTACAATAGTTAACTTTATTTTACTGAATATCAACAAAAACAATTGCACCATTCTATCGTGATACGTGAATAAACCACGGTGAATGAGATTAATTTTTCAGTTTCCTATTTCAACTTCCACAATATCAAACATGAACAACGTAAATGTTATTTCTCACTTGTCTGCGAAGAATGAAAAATGTACACGGGACTTTCATCGCGTAATAAATAGGTATATCATCATCGTACAAGTCGATAGAAAGCGAGCTGCGAAAAACAAACGTAAATATACAACTAGCAACCGAAACATTTCTTAATTACTCAAATTGTTTGTGTTAAAATACTGCCCAAATACTCTAAATCTAATCTTGTTTGTGTACGTATAGTAACTTGGAGATGTGATTGTTGGCTTGGTTAACAGAACTTGAATACAGTCTATCAGAACCATATAGACGTGTGTTATTCCTCGATCGTAAAATCGTACCCAATATATTTGTAATAATTTAAACAAACATAATTACTCGTCGAAGTGAAATTAATTGGTTCTATTTCGTTGTCAACAATTATGTATTTTGGTGCCCATATAATCTTATTACTATACTCACAGAAACAATTTTGACTTTTCTAAGTAAATTAGAGATGTTTTTATTGCTCTGCCATTGTTTTAGCAATTTTATAAATATTTATTCCAATGCTTGTAAGTACCTATGTCTTTTTGTCCCTGAAAGTTTCGGTGGTATGCAAAATTTGGGATAGATTCACACAGGTCGTTTCTTACTTACGTCAAAACACATTAATTTAGAGTGTTATGACAATAAATATACTATTTTAATTATTGTTATTATATGCATGTGTTATTTTTTCCGTTTAAATTGCGTCAGAGTCTCTACATCAACGTTAGAAATTCCCGTGCCCGCACGATGTTTGTTTCTCGCTAACATGATGACGGAACCTCAATATATTTAGTGATGAGATAAGGGCGGCTATTGAGGAGGTGATGTGATATCACCCTGTTTTGGGTGAAGAACATCACCTCGTTGCGTTACAGAATCGGAAGAGCGGTGATAGGTGATGTTCATCACCGGTTGAAAGCTCATCACCGGTGATACGAGTTACAGAATACGGGCCCAGGACTCTCAATCTATGATGTTTATTCTCGTCATAGATTTAAAAATGGTGGTAGTATTATTCGTGCTAAATAAGAGATGTTAGTTAATATTGTTCAATTCCAATACAAAACTTTAAATGAAGATAAGATTTTTGAATCCTGTGCTATAAATATATCACTTGGTGATACTATATTTACCATTATAAGTATCTATAGATCTCCACAGGGGGACTTCGACGTTTTCTTAAAAAAAACTTTCCCTGTTGCTTGAGAGAATTCATGATGCTGAAGAATGGCCTAATATTATAATCATGGGGGATTTTAATTGAAATATGCTCGATAATACTACTTCAGGGAATCAGCTATTAAATGTCCTTGCAAATTTCAATTTGTATATTAACAATTGCAATCCTACTAGAGTTTCCTCTAATTCTCAAACTTTGTTTGACTTGATAATAACTAATATCGATCCTAATTCCATTAATACCAGAGAGTTAAAAGATGATATTTCAGATCACGTACCTCTCTTAGCATCGATAAAATTGATTCCCATCCCAAAAGTAAATACCTATCATACTAGAAACTTTTCCGATGAGGCTATCAATATATTTAGGTCCTTGCTCCTGGAAGGACGTTGGGATAGTAATTACTCAGAAATTTCGTTTGAAAAAGGTTTCTCTAACTTTGATGATAAAGATCTTAATAACTTCAACATTGCTTTTCCTCTGATATTGAAAAAGAAAAGGAATAATATTAATCATAAATCTTGGGTAACAAGTGATATTCGACATATGTCTAGAATTCTTGATAACTGGTCACAATCACTGGAATACTCCAATAATAATGCATTGTGGGCAAGATACAGGGAGTTAAAAAAATATTATCGTAAGTCCTTATTACTGCTAAAACAACCTGTAATGATAAGAAATAGCTGAACTCAAATAACAAAACTAAGGCTGCTTGGGAGATCATAAATAGTTACAAGAAATCAACCACAAAAAGGTACCTTCCAGATATTACTGATGTCGGCAATTTTTGTTCTCTGGCCAACCTATTTAATTCTCATTTTAAACAACAAAAATCATCCTCTTTCACTGACTTCAAATTACTTCAAACTCCTATTCACACATTCTTCTTCTGTAATCCCTGCTCCACCTCTGAAATTCTTACCATAATAAATAAATTGCATGGGAGTTTGGGAAGTGGACTGGACGAAGTACCGGGTAAAGTCATATTTTCTAGTTAATTAAATCGGATTAAAACACCTTTATTATTTCTCATAAATGAATCTTTGGTACAAGGCGTTTTCCCCTCTCAATTAAAAACATCTACGGTTGTACCTGCTTTCAAAAACGAGGGGCTGTTCCAATGACCTAAATAATTAATTAATCGAATAGCTATCCAAAACACTTTTTATAAAATATTCGAAAAGGTTATGTATAATAAGTTAGTTTTTTACCTGGAAAAGTATAATATTCTTTTCCCTTCTCAACATGGTTTTCGAAAGGGACGATCAACTATTACTGCTATTTATGAAGCAGTCCACACTATATTGAACCCTTTGACCATGTGAATCACCACATTCTGCTACGAAAACTAGAAAGATTGGTTATAAGAGGAGTGCCTAATGACTGGATTTGCTCCTATCTAAGAGACCGTACGCAGGTTGTGTCGCTATCGATGAATGGACAAAAATATTTCTCATCATCGCAGCCAATGTTTTTAGGTGTCCCACAAGGATCAATCCTTGGGCCCCTCTTGTTCTTATTGTATATAAATGACCTACCTCTTGTTTTAAAAGAAATTTATGTGATTACCCCTCTTATATATGCTGATGACACGAATGTTATTATCTATGATTCTTCTTATTCTAATCTAATCAATAATTTTAAATAAGTAGCAAACTCAGTTAATAATTGGTGTACTAATCTGAGTCTAAATGTGAACAAAACTCAAATGATTCGGTTCTCATACTCTGGTAGTCTTCAGGAAAGTTGCCTTGTAAGAACAGAAAGAAAGTCTATCGAACAGGTTTCTATGTGTAAGTTCCTTGGAATACGTATTTCTTTTAGCATGTCCTGGGAGCAACAGGCTATAGCAGAAGCTGAACTCCACCTGCTATTTATTGAGACAATTTAGGCATACAACAAGTAAGTCTTTTTAAAACTCTGTTATGGTGAATTCTATTGTACAGTATCATGTTCTGGGGGTCCTCCCACTTCTTAAATATGGTATTCAAAATTCAGAAAAAAATAGTCAGAATAATAACATTACAATATTACTGTTCACCTTCTAAGCCGATATTTAATTTTTTTTAAATGCCCCCTTCCTTGTATTTATATATTTTCTATAATATCCTATGTAAGAACTAATATACATAAATATATTTGAAACTCATATAACCATTCACACATAGCAAGACGCTACAATAATATACATTTGTTGTCAATCAGTACAGAAAGAATGAAAACGGGACCCCAAGGAATGGGAATTCGTTTGTATAATAAACTCCCCACTGAAATTCTAAAATGAAAGAGTATTTATACCTTTAAAGCTTAACTAAAAAAATATTGTATAAAAATGTATTTTATACAGTATTTATTTATTATATTTATACAGAATATATGGAAGATAATTCCATTAATTCTATCTAAAGATTCATGGTGTCTGTTGCTTAATGCTCATTGTATGCAATTACCCTATTTAAGACATATTTTATTAATATATGTTATTTATATCTTGTCGTGCCTTATATCATGTATAGTCCTTCTGTATTGTAAACTACTGGGCAAATAAATTAAAAAATAATAATAATTATTATTATATGACGAAGTATTACGCATGACAAACCAGCCACGGCAGTTAAGTCAATAACGATTTGACCTGGCAACCCAAAGGTCGCGGGTTAGAATCCCGCCTTGGGCTATGGTATTATGTTTGTCTTGGAGAAGAATAGCAAAGATTTTTTGTGCGTTTTTTTCATGTTCGTAGCATAAGGTGTAAAATATGTTTTGAAAAAAATTGTATCGTCAGTTATTCATTCACCTTTCACTCCTCCACCTAGTTAATGGTCGGAGATTTGGCCAAGCATTGAGTAAGGTTACACGGGCAGAATATTCTAATTCCAAATCGAGAAAGCAATCAAAAGAGTCAAAGAAAAATCTTCGGGAGTGAATAGCTACAATGAGAAAATCAGCGCGTTGCGATCTAACGACGACATGGAAGTAATGAGAGAAGCAGAAAGAGGTTTAAAGACGAATCTCGTATCCATGGAATTGATAATTACTAGGTATTACCTGAAGATCAATAAAAAGAAAACTAATGTATTAGTATGCACATAGAGAAAATATGCCAAGGCCAGTGCTAAAATAGGAAAATAGAAGCTTGAGGACGTGAAAGAGTATTGTTATCTGGAAAGCCGAGTAACCAGCGATGGACGAAGCAAGAAAGAAATTTTCAGTAGAATAGCCCAGGCCAAATGGGTATTTTACCATAAGAAGATACTACTTACAGCTAAAAATACAAGCGTGAAAGTAAAGAAGTGTTTCATTGGATCATACATCTGAAGCATTACCCTTTATGGAAGTGGAGCATGGATGATAACAGTGGCAGGGAAGTTAATGGTGGGAGCATTTGAAATGTGGTCATACCGAAGAATGATGAAGGTGAACTGGATCAACTGAGTGGAAAACGAAGAAGTCCTAAGAAGAGTGGGAGAAAAGATGAGTCTGCTGAAAACTTTGATAAGAAGACGGCTTAATCGGCCTTCTCTTGTGACATGAGGGCATGATGAAGAAAATCAATGAGGGACAAGTGAACGGGAAGAATGGAAAAGGTAGGCCTCGTATTAGGTATATAGAGCAAGTAGTTTGGGATATGAAAGAGAAGAACTATATGAATGTGAAGGGCTTAGACGATAGGAGAATCCAGTGGTGAGCTGCGTCAAGCCAATCTTAAGATTGTTGAATAATGATGATGATGAGATTGTCGTATATAACCTTAGCATTTGGCGTGCCTACCTTAAAACCCAATCTTACTACTACTGCGTTTGGTAATGTATTTTCATTCCCGCTATTCTAATTTCCTTTTGTTCAGTAGATGAAAAAGGGGAGTCATTGTTTTTAAAATATTATAGACATTGATTTTAGCCACTCTTATGCAAAGGTTGCACCCGCTTGCCTATTATTCTATTCTTATAATAAGTTCATCATCCGTGCCTAAGATAGTATTGAAACCGGTCACCTACGAATTTACAAGCTGAGGAGGCGCAATTTTGGCTACCATACGGTTAAGTTTTTCAGTTTTTCCTGTCTCCACATATACTAATTTTACCTTCGACAATAGTTCCCATGTAGAACTAAACTTTTAAGACATCATCCCTCATCACCCTAGGAAATAAGATAGCTTTTCATTACTTAATACGTCATGGAAGCCTCAACTGTGATGTTCTGTTCTTGCCAATACAGTGCTCGAATACGTCTCAATATAAAACGATATATAATTTCTTATAACACTCCACAGACCAGCACATTAACATCGCCTTCGATACACAAATCGCCTTTGATATTTATGTCCATATCACCTAAGACATATTGACTAGTAGTTAACTAGATTAGTTACACCTCATCAGGGCAATCCCAAAAACGTCTTGAAATTATGACCTATCGTTGTACTACCTGTCACACGTCGAGGCGTGTGGTGGACTATGTTCAGGTGGACTGCTCTAAATTTAATGAAGGATTCCATTTTGTCAGAGAAATTTTCTCCGATGGCTCTTCTCGCAGAAACATCGTGGGGACATTTTTGAAATTATTATTCTGTGAAGAATGTTAAATTAGAAACTAAGGAAATTGATGGTAAACGTTGGATTGCACATCTCTGTCCGCTTTCATACGGACTTGTTGTAGCTGACTCCCTCGCTAATAATTCTTGAATTTGAATATGAGAATGTTTCTTACAATTTATTTGTGTAGATACTCACGTTAGCGGACGGGATATTTACGGTGCAGGGTGGATGAAGTTAACTGTTCTGGTTTAATAGCCTTTAATTTATAATATTCGCAGTAGTGAGGGAGAGTCATCCAGAGCTATGCGAAAGGGTTTCTACTTGATTCGTTAACATAGCCCGAAGTTCAAATCCAAGAGACTCCTTCACAGGCATTCAGCGAAACGCTGATAGCGTCATTAGTTGGCATTCATCTATAAAGTATACCATAGTCTTTGCACTCATAATTGAGAGTATAATAAAAGAAAATATTGAGCTAGTATAGAAATGCCGTGTTGACTGATTTACACCAAAGCCAATTTTTTAAACAAGGTAAGATATGTCATCCCAAAATTCCTCGGTCTTAACATTAAATAATCGTTTACCGTCAGAGTGAGGTGGCGTAAATGGTTTTTAAACAGTCAGCTAATTAATTTATAATGTCATCTCATCAGTTATCATTGGAAAAATATTGGGAAAAATATAAGCACTCGAATTTACCATTGAATACCGTGCATGTGCTTACTAGAATCATATCCATGTCCCTCTTATGCAGTCACTTGGAATCATTTTGATCACCATTAAATATAGTGGAAGGGGTTTCCATGGAAACATGAGTAATTTTGCTTAACGTTTTAATACATTTCTGCAATACATTTTAGCAACATCAATAAATATATAGATAATCTTATACATACATGTGTATACACCATACACCAGGTCTATAGCCACAGTTACGCGACTGATAGTAACTTAAATATGGATCAATGAAAATCAAAAGAACATGATCTGTACCCTTAAGTTTAACCCCAAATTATCCATGATAAGGTCTAAATATTTTCAGAATTTAAATTTTAGAAAGACTTAGAACAGCTGGTCGGAGATATGTATTGTCTGAAGGTATAAAAAGATTAACATTTTTAACAAATGCAAAATTATCTACGGATAATAGATTCAATGAAAAAAGCTGTCCAATTGGTTATCTTTATGCAGTGGTATCCTTCATTAAACATCAAAATGGTCACAGATAATGTAACATGGAGCTCAGTAATTCAGCCATGATCCAAGGGCAGTAAATATATCGACAAAGTCATCAAGGTCTTAGATATCGCTCTGTTGCTGAAGCGTAAACGATGTCGCTCTTGCGGCCATGACATCCGCACATACGCATTTGTATGAGTTATGTAAATGCAATGAGAACAAACTTCATAATCTGTTTGACATGTGTTATAAATAGCCTATACGCTTACAACCATTTATTGTTTGCTACAACAGTTCTTCTCTTTTATAATTAGTTTATTGGGTCATAATCGACGACTTTTATGGTTTAAGCGTAATCACAAGTAACAAAATATCATTATGGCTAGGCTAACAAGCATTTAGATTACGTGCAGTCAACAAATGTCATGCATTTTGTTTGAATACATGCTAGAACTTCATTAGTGTTAATCCCAATTTCATTGAAAACACATATACTTTTATAATTTTCAACAAACAACACACCATAGTGTATAATTAGACTACGGTTTCCTAGAGGAATCACGGAATGTGAAACATCAAAGCTCCTGACGGAATGTTTTCCCTATATTGATTACGGTACGATAATAAGAAATTAATCTCAGTCAATGTTTCCATTGAACATTTCATCCTCTTTAGATGAAGTACGTTTAGAGTAAGAGTTTTCAGAAAATATTTACAAAATCATTTATCTTGGTCTTTCAACAGCACCAAGGAATCACAAATCACATTTTCATAACATAAATAATTACTCTCTCATATTACTATGTTACAGTTTTACAATGCTTTGTACATTATTCACTCTTCCAGTATCATACATATATTCATCAGAGTGCATCTGACAAGTATTGTTTCCAGCCTAAATTGACTCCCATCCAGCAGATGTCATAGCGGCCCAGTGTCAGACCGGACGGAGGATCCCAAAATTTTTCTAAAACAAACTCTTTTTTTGCAAGGATAGGTGTGGGGCTAATTAGAAAGCTGTCCCCTTGCTTAATGACTCTCTAACCAAGCAACATCGGACACACTTGTTTTCAACAAGATAGTTTTGTCCCTTCACACTCTGCTTTTCTTCGGTCTGATGACAGTGTATTAGCCAGATGGCTCTATCCTTAGTCTTACCGTGGTAATAGGCCTTTAAATATTTGCATTTGGCCTTGCAACTAACTTCGTGAAAAAAAGTGGTTAAGCGTTTTAAAAAGCGTTTCAAGTGTTGTCTTACTTGTAGAGTCGTAATACATAATGAACTCGGAGAAAATAAACAACTGCATTCGAAATATAGTAAAGGCACGATTAATGGTTTTCAAGTACAAGAACGTTTTTTTTTTTAATTCTGTATTTGTGGGGAAAATATGTCAACAAATGAAGTGCAACTTTTAAAATTAATCCCTTCAAATATTTTGAAAAGATATGTGTCATTTATGATCACACCTTTCGTGTTCGTTACAGCATTTACGCAACAGTCCTTCGTCTTGTCCAAAAAACGTTCTTAATATCTGTGAAACTAATACCATATATGAGGTGAGAGAGAGACAGAGGATGTGGGAGTGTTGTCAGCGGTTAAATTCAGGATTAAAAAAAATATGATTCCTTCCTCCGGGATGTAAAAATCCATTTGGCTCAATGACCCTCTCTCATTTCAGAAACGACCAGCATTTGAACAAATCACTATGAATACGTTATCATATTTCGAATTGTCTAACTTTAAAACAATTTTAAATTACTATACAATTATCTTGATACTGGCGAAGCGTCAAACTTCGTCCAAAGTCAGATCTTTGCAACATTGATACCAGGCTTCTTGAAATTTGTACCAGAAATGGTCCTCTTATAATTCCGTTGATATACATTTCTTATTTTAATGCTTGTGAAATACATAGTTTAAGTAGACACCGCTATCGAACCCCTAGTCTACTTAAATACCAAAAAGGTACCAGAGTGCATTTAATGAACTAAGCAGGATTTTTAACTTTATTGTACCTCAAGCCGTAAGTATTCTGTTTGGCTTGGTTGGAAAAATTGGTCAACCTTTTAACGATGATAATCGGGGAACAACAATTTTCAAAAGTTTGACTGCCATAATATGAAGATAAATTATTTTAAACATGGAATAGATATGTATTATTTTGTTCTGGGGGATTTTTTCAAAAATCCATATTACGGCGAGAAAATTAGAAAATTAATTGATTTAAACGTGCACAGGAATGCTTTTTAACTAATAATCAAACATGTACTAAGTAATGCATATTTTTGAGAGGTACCTATACATGCCATTGGTGAATTCAGGAATGCTACATCTTAAAAAGCCTTGGTAATCATCTTTCAAGGAGCTTTGAGCGTAATTACGGTATTTATAATTTGGCTTCATGAGGTACTAAGCCAAAAAGAGGTTTCCGATTTCCCCTTTCAGCGAATCCAACTCTTCTACACATAAAATATCCACGTTTTTATACATGTTATCTAAATATGACTATGCTAAAGGGATCTTGAAACACTTGATTACTCCAGTTTTTTCAGGTAATTCTTGGGAGACAACGGGCCTTCGAGGACTTTGGCAATGTATTTCTTTGCAATGCAAAGAAAAATCACGCTCATACAGGGTGAGTGTTACAGTCGATTACCCTTACCATGCTTTCACCGTAAGATTGTATGGATCTGTTAAACAATCAAACACGAATCACTGTATTGAACAACAGGAAAACGAACATCAATGTCCACATAGCAAGGCATAGATATCGCACATGTCATATATGATTAACGGTATGGTATATTTCACAGTATACGTATGGTAATGAAACTATGCACGTGGTTGTGTGTATAAATGTTCACACAGGCACACGCACGCACTCAAGTGTTTCCGTGCGAATGAACGCAAAACGCATACATATTTACCTACATACACGCACACAACTATGCTATGCGCGTACATACTCGAGTGGCTTACAGTATATATACATGCATACGTACCGCACAGACATCACCAATGTGTTTGCATGCAATGCAAGCCATATGTATGATTTTTCCGTGCACTTTCATTAATATTGTATGTATACAACATAAAGACAGTGTAACACGTGACAACTTTGCTACAGTTAGTTGTGGCCGCAAGTACCTTAAACTAGTGGACAATGAGCTGGCAGACGAAAGTTAGTTAATGCCACACATGTGGACAGGAGTTGGTTAACATCATAGTTGTCGTATCAGCGAAGGACAGTCGAGGTACATAAATACTAATAGGACAGAAAGCCCTGCTTCTAAGTCCCCATCGTGCCAATATTTTACCCTGTTGCATCTAAACCTGCTTTCTCGCAAATCTCTACGTGAGTTGCATGCACGTGGCGACCTATATAGGCCCATTATTTTTATTATGACGCAAATCATGGAGAAGATTTGAATCCGAGAATTCGTTCACGTGATACTCGGGAATGGACTCATTCTCCTCAGTTGCTCGTTCAGTGCCAATAAGGTGAATGGCCACGATAAAAAACCACCCTAAAACTGTTATAACAACACTTTTTTTTTCCTCCCTGTAGCCTCGAAACCATACCATGTGAAGGGGCGACGGTCTACACTTGCATGTTACACAGAGGTAGGGGCGGCACGACCGCGTGATGTGCTGGAATTTGACAAGGTGAGTGGAAAACAGCCACCACAGATGTTGTGGTGGCCTTTCCCGCTTCCCTATACGCCTGTGTTATTGTAAATGTAAGCAACGGAGGTATCCTGACGCATGGAGGAATTCATGTAGTACGAGGACTTTCGGAGGCTGGATGTGATGGCTGTGTCATAACGAAGCCGCCCGCAGCACTTCCTGCTCTTTACAATTGCTACAAATCCCCTCCGGTATTTTTTGTTGAAGAAAGCGTAGAGTACGGGGTTGATGCAGGAGTTGGAGGCTCCAAGCCATTGGGCCAGAGGTGTAGCCACGGGCAGGATTTTATCTTCCCAGTCTTCGACCTCACCGCCGAGCTTGATCCTGGCAAAGATGGCGTAGAGAGGGAGCCATGACAGGACGAAGATGACCACCACGGCCACCAGCATCTTGATGACCTTGACCTTTGACTTTTGCTGCATCCGCTCTGCGATGGCATCCTTGGAGTCGGTGGGTATGTGCCGCCTGGCCACCCTGATCCAGATGAGGATGTAGCACAGGGAAATGAGGATTGTAGGCAGGACGTAGCAGAAGACGAGGTTGGCCAGCAGAAAGTAGAGATCACCGTTTAGGGATGGCGGCCACACCTCCAGACAGAGCCTTGTTTCGGGCATCTCCCGAAAAATGATGACGAGGTCGAAGAAGAGGGCCCAGGGAATGGTGGTTGTGAGTGCCACCACCCATATGATGAAGATCATCAACCTCGCTCTTCTTTTGGTAATCTGGCACTTCAGTGGGTACCAGATGGCCAAGAACCTTTAAAAGGTGAAAGGGAAGGGAGTCATTAGATTCGGCACATATTGCACGAGTGAAAACATCTTTATTCGTTAAAATGTATTTGTATCAGATATATTTTAGAAATGTAAGCTCTTTCCCATGATTTATTAATGAAACGAGCTTTTCCAATAATGTTTTTAAGAAACATTTTTTGCAACATATTTGAAATGAGTCTTACATCTCCATTTTTGTGCCAAGTAACAAGTGGCAAATGACTCATGTTTGCTGTTCAGCAATCTTATGTATTTATCTCTGTAGGAGAAGTTAAAGATTTTAGAGATCAGTTTGAAACATCAATTATTTAGGGAGTCTAATGCATTTTGATTTCGACCAAAAATTTTCATTTCTACAGCAATTGATCGTCACTGTGAAGTGCACTTTAATTTTTCATGGTGGCGATTAATCACTCAGCACTCAGAGATCGATATCAAAATGAAGTGGTGCTTGAGAATATTTGTATGAATTTTTCTTTTAGTAGTTTGAAAATGATTGCGCCACCAAATCAAAAAACAAGTGCAATTTAAAAGGACTTGGTGTCTTAAGTTCAATAGATCAATGGAAAACTCGGGACCTGAAACAGAATAATAACACATATATTAGTGCTCTTAAAAAAGTAACACTTCAAGGCATGGGGATATCAATAACCTATATAAGGGATTGGATTTAAGTAAGCTGTCATAAATTGCTTTGCGCTTTATATTTAATGGGAAATTTATATAAGAGTATCTGCTCTCCAAGCCATGGTCACATTACTACGAAGGACATTTTAAGTACAGGCCCACGAATAATGCAGCGACTACAGTGAATGTTTATTGTACTGATGCTTAGATAGAACTCTCTTGCTCCAAGCATATTGCATCACAGATGCTAGATTTTTCTAGATATAATTGCTCAGCTGTGTTTAGATCATCATCGTACAATGGTGCCGCCAAATATCATAAAAATTTGTATGACAATGTTAAGGCTTTCACATGAAATAAATTTCATGGGGGGTTACTCCTTGTATCGGTGCATTATTCTTTGCTTTTACTATCATAAGACATATCATTTGGGAGCGGAGCACACACAATCCTAATAATATGACGCCAATCAGGGTACCTGACGAGTACCATATTATTAGCATCGTGGTAGCACCATGAGAAGATGAGGAGGGAGGTCTGACGAATGATGGAAATGATCCATGTATGACATATATGATTCCTAGGATGATGATTTAGTGCCTTAGTCCATGTTAGAGTGATAGGGAGTCCGCTTATTATAGTTCAATTGGCAGTAAGGTCTCTTGATAAGTCAGTACATCGTCAAGCAGTATGCAGCTTCCGTCAGTTTCGTCCCGAAATAAAGAGCTTGTTTTGAAACAACATCTTAAAGTACGTAAATTCTTAATATGTAAATTACACATGGGTATATTGGAGGGATGCTATCGACCCTTGCTTGAAATACAAATAGGGGATGTACATAAACTAATATTTTAGCCCCTCACTTCTATCAATAGTTTATTGTGACTAGTTAGGCTGCACTGTAGCGTCTTCAGGTCCTGAAGTTGATGCAAATGCAGTCGATTGAGATTTATAATAATGAATAAGAGGTGTATCAAAAGATATGAAACCCTATAATATTAATTTACTTACGCACCTCAACGATTGGTTAAAAAAATAGTGATTAACCTAGTCCCAGTTCTAAAGTCTTTCGTATTCGTATGCAAAAGTTCGTAAAATTGTTTGAAAATATTAAAGCACTTTGAACCGTACTTTTCAGACAGGTGCCACAAGCGCAATTTGTAGTTGAAACCGATGATATAAGTGAGGTTGCAAAGTGGAGAATCGGTGATATTAGGAAAGATTCTCCCTTTCCAATAACAGGGACAGCTGTCCTTAGTTCCATTAGCCTTTCAAACGACGAGATGGTTTATGGAAATAAGGAAATGAATAATCGATTAGAATTGGCAAAAAGCGAAGCCAAGTATGTTGCCGGTGATAAATCATGGGCTAGTATACGGAGACAGAGTGATTATAATCAGCGCTAGGCGTATCAAATTTCAGTAAAACAATGACGCCTAGTAAAAAAAATGCCAATTACAAGAAGAATCAGATATTTCAGTCAAATTTGATGCAAGAAAAGTAATATGATGTGAGGAGCTGGGTGTAACAAAATTAATTTGATTATGAAAAAGGGGCTGAGATGTGAATAGGTGAAGATGAAAGCGAATGAATGTGACCAAAAGGGAAATTATCGGTAGAGATTAGTGATTAAGTCTTCTCAGTGACGGGTTGTAAATAATTTTTCGGGTTAGTTCAAATCCCTGGCGAATATTCATGGAACATCTCCACGACTTTCACGAGAACAGTTCCACGACTTTTCAAAATTCCCTTTATCCCATTATTCAATACTCTTCTAGTTCTTCCTGAAGCCCTATAACCTTAAACGATCATATTTATTTCTTGCTTTTTCATCATTCATTTTATTTACTTGCTATACCTACCTATCTTCGGTCCAAAATTTGTAGAGCCTGTAATCCCTTTTCTTATTCTTAATCAAAACCTCTGTTCAAGAGAGATTAATTCTATCCTTAATTCTCTATCTTATTATAATAATACTTATTATTATTTATTAGGAACTGTATAGTACAGTTATTTATTATTAAATATTATTTTTATTATATATATTTATATTATATTATCTAATTCTTAATTCTATTCATTCATCCTTCATTTATCGACAATTGTGCATTCAGAAGTCCGACCAATATTATCCCCTTTTTCGCGAAAGATTCCTTTATAAATCCGATTCCTCGCCAGCGTCTAAATGACTATCATCCAATAACAGACATAAAATGATCATTGCCCTATTTTTTAAGAGGTCTCCTTCTGTTTCATTTTAATTAAGATTTTCCTCTTTTTCTCTTTTACAGTCATACCTGCATAATTGTCGTAGATTCATAAAGACGAAATAAGAGTTAACTTGATTGCGCCAATGTCAAATACGTCTATTTTTCATGATTTTTGCATTTGCGTCTTACGATTAGAGCTTGGGTCTCAAGTTTTTTCATTAGATATAATGCGTGGTGGAATACTCTAATCCCCTCCGATAATATACATTTCTCTTTTTCTCTTTTACAGTCATACCTGCATAATTGTCGTAGATTCATAAAGACGAAATAAGAGGTAACTTGATTGCGCCAATTTCAAATACGTCTATTTTTTATGATTTTTGCATTTGCGTCTTACGATTAGAGCTTGGGTCTCTAGTTTTTTCATTGCATATAATGCGTGGTGGATTACTCTAATCCCCTCAGATAATACACATTTCGCGTAACATACTCGATCAATAAACTCAATTACGAGTAGGTATTAATTAATACTTATTCCAAGAATAATATGGAGGCATTATTCTTCTCTAATGAAATCACTTATAATACCCATTTTAACCGATAATATGTCGTTAATTTATGCCTCTTACTTTATTAATTCAATAAAGGACTCTTGATTTAACCAAGGTCCGTAATTATGTAAATAGAAGTCATATGCATCTACAAACTGAGTCTATCGCCTTTCATTTTGCTATGCAATTACTTTTGAATGGGGTGCCTCGTGGACTCACTTCGTGAGCTCAGTCTCATTTTCTATTTTTTGCTTTTAATTTTCTCTTCATTATAACGAAGGAATAAACACATCTCCATTGAATTACATCATAACTGTATTTCATAACATTTTGCATTTTGCTGTACATATGAGGGATGAATATAAATTGTGTTTCTTCCAAGCTCTCAATAAAACTTTATCATAATCTTACACATCAATTCAAGAATAATCCCAGTTTTCTGTTATCCAAATAATTTGTAATTTATGTCAGTTCATGACTGTGATTAGAAGCGTCCTATGTTCTTGAAGCGAACGAACTGTAAAACGCATTGGAGTAGGAAACAATTAGTATTTACGGGATGAGAATTATCTGCAGAATAGGTATTTTAACCAATAAGTTATATATTACAAACGAATAATACTATGTAATTATAGTGAAAACATTGAGAGCTATGTTTTACTGGACTTCAACGTAAAAGTCGGTGAATAGGAAAGTTAATTGTTTCTAATTAATCATTGGAAATTAGAAATCAAGTGACTGTGGACAATTATTTGCAGCCGTAGCATTCGGTTCTTAATCTTAATAACCCAGTTGCAGTACTGTCGCAAGTACATATTAGTAAATCAGGGGAGGCAACCAACAGCTAAGGTCACTTCTGCTATATGCAAGGAAAGGTAAATCGGTGATGAAAAATGATTATGCTTTGCGAGTCACAGAAGTTATCCAATCAGTGGCTACGCTAGGGAATAATAAAAGAGTGCATCAAGAGTACAAATCTTGAGTACTCTCAGATCATGTTTATTCACAATTTTTATCGCTAGCTACCCGAGTACGCGAGCGAAAACCGAGAGAATAGGAAAGTATTCAGTCAGAATTGTCAAATCGAAATTAAAGAAAAACATAAGTCAAGGCCACGAAAACCTAACAAGTCATTACCACAAGGATAAGACGTAATGTGTCAACATGAATTGGAAACCATCTGGAACATTTGAGACTACGACGTGTTTGGAATTTGCCTCCATTGTAGACGCAATAACCCTTCCTTTTTACACATTATACCAGGCCAGAAAAATTGTAATGATTTTGAATTCCACGGTATTTATGAGAATCATAGACACTGGAGTAAAAGTAGAGGCAATGCTTTCATTATATTTCGGAAATCTGAAGGTAAGGCTCCGAGCAGGCAAGTGTGGATTTAACAATGCGAAACGAAAAGATTACACCAACTGGAGGTAATGTTGTTTTTAATACTTCCGGTAACGTCAGATGTTTTTGGAAGCCAGCAAACTGAATCGATAATTTTCGTCATAAAGGGTAGGGTATGGTAGAGGGTAGTCGGGTGTACGATTTCTTGGAACAGATGAATAATAGAGAGAGACCAAGAAACGGTAATGGTCTACTGTTAACGAAAAACGCCAAGAATTCACTTTGAAACGTCCCAGCCGACGGTTTGTGTGCTGAACTTGAAGACTCTAAACAGCACTCAAGTATTGACCGAGAGTGTACCATTAAATGCCTACCAATTCATGTATTTGAGCACGTACTCTCCGAAAGGGAGGCTAACACTCTACCCACTAACTTAATCCCCTGGGAACTGATGTCGTACGTGTAATGTGTAATAGCTGCCACCCAGAGAATGCGAGGACTACGGGTTAGAGTAATTGAGGCATTGAAACAAGGCAAAAACATCAAATTCTTCGGCAAAACAATCGGAGAAGGAAAAACTAATAAAGGTTGAGAAACTTTCGATGGAAACTGCGCGGAGCAAGAGTGAGATCAATTGTTCGGCGATCGACATGCGTTGGAAATATTTCCGAACGTTAAGGGAAGGAAACGAAGGTACGTAGGAACTTTGGCGTGGAGAACTTATTTGAGTGGACGGCCTTTATTGTTTAAAAACTTCTGTGATTCGGTGGTGGAAGGCAATTTTGAATTGTGTTCGACAGGGGCGCTGAAGATGGCGAGCATTTGTTACCACATTGAAACTACAACTCTGGCTAGACCAAAATGAAGCGCAAGCTAAAATTAAAAATTTCTCTTCACTTTTTATTTCATTAACTGCGCCAGCATTATATCATCTAAACCAATTATGGAAATATTTAATATTGCACCCTTTGGGTAAAATTGAATTAGAAGTCATATCGGAAAGGTGACCGTAACTTTGGTATCTTTACTCATTTATTGTGAAGAATGGAAAGAAACCCGGTGTCGGCTTTAGTCTTCTTTGAACGCGAGGTAGCAAGTGGTCAACGCTTTAACGTCCCATCCGACGGACGGAGTGCTGGACTTTTAATGCTCTCCAAGCAGCTCTAATGTAGAACCCGTACGTCAAAGGTAAATCTCTGACATTGTTCGGGAATAGGATTTCAAAAACTCTAGTTGCTCAAGTTGCGTATACTCTAGTGGTCTCATGAAAACATAGGTAGCTACTCATCCAGACACTCAGGTATGTATCGAAGTACTCGCGAACTCCTCTGGTACCTAGGTACTCGTTAGGTTACTCAAGCAGCTTACAAGTACCTTGAATACACGCTAGGAATGAATACTTATGGCACATTCCTACTCCGATCCAACTGCCTACCTCCCTCACCACAAGGTGTCTGGTGTTGACTGTCATTACGTTCCTGAAGTTAATATTAGCGATATGAGACTCATCGGACTATGGGAAAGTGGAAGGAAAGAATAAGATAATGAGAGGTTGTTAAACACAAATAATATTCCAACACGATTATTAAGGATTATAGTAGCTAAGAGGGTAATATTTCGAAAAATATATAAAATTTTTATTTATTTATAGAAATGACTGAATAATCATAACTATGGCATTAATATGTATAAACTAACAATTAGGTGTCATTTACGGTCAAATTTTCGAGTGACTCCTAAGTAC
Source organism: Platycnemis pennipes (assembly GCA_933228895.1). Lineage (NCBI taxonomy): Eukaryota > Metazoa > Arthropoda > Insecta > Odonata > Platycnemididae > Platycnemis > Platycnemis pennipes. Next base: position 50,870,346 of record OW121846.1, read on the forward strand.
TTGTCTACTGATTTTCCTAGGAATTTACACATTCCGTATTGCTACATGTAAGTAGGGTATGCACGGAGTAATATATTTTGCATGGCTGCGTGGAATTAGGTTTAATGTTATTCCATCTGATTGATAATGTATGCCTGATGATGGTTTAATCCCTGCTTCAAAGACTTACATGGTATTATATGGATGTAAATGAACCACCAGCTAATAAACAGCTTGTCTAGGAGTTTAAGCATCAGAATATGGAGGGTATTATCTTTCTTGAGGGGGTAAAGGAGTAACCATTAATAAATCACCGTTAAAAACCATAAAACCGACATCTTGCACCCTTCTACTCTCCAAATCTTCCCCCATCTCAACCCACGTCTTATAAAAAACCGTAATAAAATTTTAGTATCCAGTGTAGCTGAAGAATTACGGCTTAAACCAATAGTTAATTTCTAACAAATATTTTGTGGAATACGCAAGTTTTTTATTCAGATTGATTAAGGGAAATGAGGCTTAAATAAATTGCAATTAAAAATGGAGAGAGATAGAAGAAGAATTAGAATGAAATCAATAGAATCGGCTTTAACTTGGTAAAAATTCATGCCGAATCAGAAGAGTCAACCTAATGTAAATTATCACAGACTTTATTTTGCGGGTACAAAGCGTTTCGACGCTAAGGCGTCATTCCCAAGTACAATCTTCCCATTCAAGAAGAATTAGGATAGTAAAGTGACAAGGAAGGAGAAGTGAAAAAGGAGTAAAGAGTCGAGGCCATAATATGGGGAAAACGCCTGTAGGGTTTTTTAAATTAACCTAACGAAATGAAAACCAGTGTCCAATACGTGTGTCTGGTCTGTGATCTTTGAAAGCCTCATATAATGGTAGACGGGCTATTTCGTTCCCTTGTGCCGCCTATGTTCTCCCAGTAAGATCAGATACCCAGGAAGTCACACATTTTGGGTTCAGCTGGACCCGTCCAAGGGCCTTTCCTGAGTTCGAACCAAGGGCCTTCAGTCATTAGAGCAACGCTTTATCAACCAGTGACAGTAGTTACGACATTAACGCTTGGTAGGTAATCCAGATGCACTAGTTCGAATCTCGTTTCTGGTGGGCATGGATTATCATTAAATTATATTTATTATGTTTTTATTGTTACGTTGTTCGTTATTATGGATTTATAACAGGATTAAGTGCTTAGGATTGACGATATGACATGGCCTCAACATGGGAAACACCACAACACCTGAGTCTACTATTTCTTGCACCCCACTCAATGGGTTACCATTACCTGGAATTAAGGTAATCGAAAACAAATTACTGAGATAACAATTAGAGAATTCACAATATGCTAGGGCTTAAGCCGAGAAGAAATGAGCCACCATCGTCAAATATCTGTGAAAATCGATTATTAAGCTATTGTTGATTGGATTGTAGTGGAGAATAGCCACGGAGAAAAATTTATTCATGTTGACCGGGAATCGAATTCGAAACCATCCAGGTTATTGAGCCAATAGCGTAACATAGGCGTCATTATTTTCTGTGAATCTCAAGTGGCTTTAAAGGAACAAGATTTTACCGGACTTGTTCCGGGTTCGAGTATCGGATGAGGTGAATTTTTTTCTATGCGGAAATTCAGCAATTGTGCAAAGCAGCGGGCGGCAAATCTTCTAATTGGATGGGTGTACCTATACAGCGGCTGGTTCAAAATTATTTAATTAATTACTATTAATTATTGATGTCATAAATAGTGATATCTTGATTGCATGCACGTTCATCCCGATTCCGGAATCTGATGGTTATCAAAAGCAATACAAAGCTATTTCTATGTTTCAGGTGGTTGTGACGATTGATGAGTTGGCAATTTTGGACCGAATCAAAGATCTAACGATTGGTGGCAAAAAAGGGTAAGTACTCTTCTGTCATCAGTTGAGGAATCCATCTCTAGGGCGTTAGTTTGATCATTTAATTTCCTTATAAACTGGAGGTCGAATCGAGTCCGGATAGCTGAGAAATTAAATTAGCTTCCTTTGCAGGAATACGGGGAACTTTTCCGTTTCGGCCACTTTTATCATTTATTAGAGGTAAGAGTCATCTTCCAGCTCGAAACAGGAATTATCCATGTTGTTATGTTGTTATACTGACCTATGATTGTGTCATGGGATCAAATCCCTCTTTAGGCAAGGTTTTCGTATTTTTGTGGGGCAGTTATGGTGATTTTTACGGCGAGATAGGATCAGTACAGTTGAAAAAATCTAAAAATCACGTTGCTATCGAAATTCTCATCCTGCCAGTTGTTTATTTTCAAATTTCTTGTCATCTCCGTCTACGATTTTGACGAACGTTTTGAAAAATACATAGAGATATCTACCATAGTAATAATTTTGTTGTAAATTCAACAAATTCATTTTTTTCCACAGAAGTGTACACCTTACTTGAAGACAAAACATTTTGAATGCCGGTCTTGAGAATTTATTCAAAATGATGGCAATCCTTTCGAGAAAAAAGTTTTGATTAATCACAAAAAATTGGAAAACGCTCGGGAAAGCAAATAAATTCACTGCTCAAGAATTTAAGAAGACGACTTTTTAAAATAGCTACACTCTAACATATCAACCAAGTAGTAGGATACAATATAAGAATCTTTTGCGCAGTTGGTGAGACTTGGTAAATAATTTATTAGTGCCCTAGACCTAAAAATTAGTCTTAAACAATTCAATTTCTACAAAAATTGGATTAATTTTGTAAAAAGTATTTTTGAAAACGTCGTTGTCACTTCAATACACTTTATAATGCCTTTCTAACTCGCAGCTGAGTGGATCATTCATCGCGAAATGGTTCCATGAGACTAGGAACCTCATGCTTAATTAGACCTAGAGTTCAGAGAATATAAATTATGAGTATACCTTAGTAGGGACATTATATGTATGAATCTGCAAAAAAATTACCCCTACCTGCCATATGTATTACGTGTATACATGGCACGTCACGTAGTAGAAATGTAATTACAATATAGAGTTCCTGATTATGTCATCCTACACCATCCAACCTGAACCTAATCGTGAGGCAAACACGGAATCTATTCCCGCGGTGGAATTCGAACCCAAAGCCATTCAACCCGCGTTCCAATCTCGCCTCTGGCGTGGATAGTGCCAACTAACGGTAATTCACTTTGGGAAAGCAGGTGCATTACATATGCGGGTGGAGCTCCTTCAAAGGAGTTTGTATTGTGAAACTCAATGAGGGAGAAATCGAGGATGGTGGAATGGAGAAGAAATGCTCTTTTCCTCCGAAGCACCGTATTTAATATTCCGCCGGCATCTCCAATCCCGGGAAATTTGATTCATTTGCCGAACGAAATCCAGAGGGAAGCCGCCTGGGTCGTGGAAATCGGCCGCAAGGGAGCTCAAAACGTCACACAATAACTTGAAAATATGATATGAAAACCTCTAGAGACGCATCGTCTCGGCGCTAGATTAATCTTCTAAAAGAGATGTCAATCGTGTAAGTTTACACATGACACTGAGAATATAACCCCGGTCGTGTGTAACAATGGCAGATCAGGAGATAGCGATGAAATAAGATGGATAGACTGTCGGAAACGAAGGTTTAAGGATTCTATTTTCCCTCGTGCAACCCCCAGCGACAGAACGAATATCGAGAAGTGCTGATGTACGCGAAGCGTTTATCCCTCCGTTTTTCTCCGGGCAGAGTTCTCTCTTGTCCTTAATTTACGAATAACTTATGTTCTCTGGTATATGCCCTCTCGGCGGGTTACGGGGTAATATGGTTACATTTATTCAATTCAACGATGTGAAATACGAGTATGCTCATAGTATTAGTAAATTACTCACTCATTGTTCTTTCAGGATTCTGAATAAATTGCCTCTTTTTCTTTTATTGTGAGAAGATAATAGCTGTGCTTGCATAAATAATCGGAGATCACTTGTAAAATGAACGGTTAAAATCCTATATTTACCATCTTATATTACAAACACACGCTTATTAAAGAACTCAGTGGTGTGCGAATGCCATAATATATGCTATTATTTTCTTTGAAAAAGGGTTTTCGTTTACAGGTGACTGAATACTCGATAGCTTGGTAAAGAAACGGAGCCAAAAAGAAAAAAAATATTTCATTTTTGGGGAAGGACAGTCAAATAACTAACAATAGTAATTTAAGCATAATTGTGTCTCGTATTGCATATCAATATCGAAAGAATAGGAATGCATGAGAAATAATTTTCTCATCACTCACAAACAGATCAGTATCTCTTGTAAAATATTTAATGCTTAATGGTAAGCTCATTTAAATACTCATTTACTGTTATGGCTATTTATTTAGTTGAATGTTCTCGTTCTCAGATTTTTTTGCATGAACTTTGCAAAATTTACGCCAGTAATCATATATATGGTTACAGAATGGAGGCTGTGATGTACTTTCTTTTGCAATCAAACAGCCTTGCGCATATTTTTTCCTTCCTTTTTTTATTATCTAAATGAGATTGGTAAAAATATTTCATGTCACGTGAAATCTCTCCCCGCCAAATGAAGTTGATAATGATGATTTGGTCGTAATGGTCGTTCACTTTCAATCGTCCCAACTGACGCTAAAATTGTTGCAAAGGACAGTCTCATTCCTACTGCTCTATTTAATTCCATGTAATTAACGGATGTCATTTATTTATAATTAATTTCTCTAAATAGAATGCTATTAATTACAATGAATAATACTATTGTTCTTAATTATATTCATTCACTTTTTCCTCTTTAGCTTAGAAATTTAATCTTTTTTTGGAATGGATATATAAGCGATCCAGAACACTGACAAATTTATACCAATTCTATGCCACGCTCTTTATTCGCTCAATATCATTCACGACTTTTTCTAGGAATACTATTTGGTGCACATCGATATTTCCAGAGCTGCATTACCCGTTAATGAAAACAACCTCGTCCTTAGGGCATCAAGGAAAAGGAGCATCTCAGAAATTGTTATTAATAAGCTTTTTTATGCATATTTTCAGCCTCTTTTGCTTTCAAATTACAGCTTGGTCGGCATAGGACTTTATTTTATTTGAAAAATGAGAATCGGGTAAAGAAAATGAAATTCATGCCATGCACATTTTGAATAACAATTATATGGGGGCACTGAAATCTTATAAGTGCTTAGGATTTCCAAGGGTCTTAATCCGGCCCTTTTTTGCTCTTCTTACCAACTTATATCTCACACTATCTGCATTATTTCCTATTCATAAACTTTTTTATCCTTCGGAGCAATATTAACCCCTTCTTTCCGCAAAGATCACTTTTAATTAAAAACTTTTTATTGCGTATTTGCCAGTCGCGGTTGCTAAGTGTGTAATGGCCTTGCCTAGTAACCCAAAGTGCTAGAGTTTGAATTCTACCTCGGGCTTTGTGGTTGTTTAGATTTTGGTTGAGGTCAGACGGTGAGATATATAAAGATTCGAAGCAATTCTACCCCGAATACTATAGCCAGATCAGTAATGCTTCAACCTTGTGAGCCAGAGTTTGTGGATTTGAATCCTGCTTTTGGCATAAATTTTGTGTTCATCCTCTTATATTTATGTTTAGGTTAGATGTTGTGGTGTAACTTTCGCAGTTGGATCACCAACACACGGAATTTTACTACTACTACAACTACCAAATTCTGCACCCATTGACTGTGTATACATGCAGAATGTATTAAAATACATATTTAAATGCTTTTTTGAGGCAAAGACTTGGCATTGTACGAAACATGTGTTCCGTTATCATTGATTTTTTGCTAATAACACCTTCAAAAACCTACGGTTCAAGTGAAGGTTGGGATCGCTGTAAAAATAAAAGTTAAATTCTTAATTGGTTTGTAAAATATATTTTAAGCCAACTTGTACTGATTTCATGTTAGAGATATTCAGATAAAATCAAGGTGTTTGCTGAATTTGATCAGAAGAACAAGGTTAGAGGGACAGACATCTTTACAGTAAGAATAAAATTTTCTTACCTCTCGTGATCCATAAGATACCATAAAAATAAAAAATTGTTTAAATAGGTTTTTCTAGTATAGGTAGAGTGATTTTTAGTGCATCTGAAAATGTGTTCAACCTAATTGACCACGTGTATTGCGTGCTCTTATATCCAATTGGAAAATTATACCTAATCCATCCCCACAAATGCATAACCCACTATGAAACCTATATATTTTCTCCTTACTTACTGTTTATACACACGTCCCTGGAGCATTGATGGTTAAAGGAAAGGTATCCCTCATTACTTAATATTTGCTTAAGAGTTCGTGCGCGTAATGCATGCTTGGCGACTTGCCACACCCCTTGCTATAGGCCCGCGAGGTGAGTAGCAGGGTATTTATTATGTGTAACCGTAGAAGGACGGTGAGCGAGGCGATCAATTATTTCGCCTTCTTCTTGCTGATCCATTGCTCTTTCAACCGTTTCCGTGAGAGTATTAAAGCGTCAATCATTCTTAACGTAGCACTCAAGAACTTATATTTTCACTTATAAAAATTTCACCCCATTATTTCAAACATATTATCCGCTTGTTTACTACGGTTTTAAATATTTGTTTTTCCTATATCATGCAGATAAATATTAATAGCTAATGATAATAAAAAATTCCCGCAGCTGCATCAATCAAACGTTTTTTTCTGACGGACTCTTCCCACGATATGCCCATTACCACTGCCATTTTATTTCCTTTTACGACGCTTAAAAGTCATTTTTACCATGGAGTAGATTTTATTTGTTTGACCCCATATTAGGACAAACATAGCGAGGGGTAGGGGGCAAAATGTGTCGCAGAATAGAATTAAATTTCAGAACCTAGAGTCACTAAGATCATATTGTAGTGTCTAATATAAAATAATCCTGATTAAAATGGAGCACTCATGGACGAGGCTGTATGCCAATCCGCGACCTATTGGTTTTCAGACCTACGATTCGCTGCCTTGGTTGCGAGAATGGCGTATGGTTACGTGAAAACTGCGACTCGGTCGGTTTGTGTACCTTGGTATAAATGGAAAGGTTTAAATGGGATCCAACTGCTTGGAATTTATCTCGGTGTCTAACTCAAGGGCCTGAGACGGAACAGGCAATCTCCTCCTCTACAATTTAAAATTTACCTCAGAGCCATAAATACGTTTTCACAAATAATGGCAGCTTAGAGTAATAATATAGGAAGGGATTTTGTTGTAACTTCTTTATCGCAGAAAAAATGTTTGCAAAGAATTATTTTCATTTAACTAGTGTGTGGAATGAGCATGCAGTTTATGAGAAAATTTCCCTGTTTTAAGAGATGACGAGATGGTTTTAATCAAAATCACGACTGAAAGTTGGTACCGATTAATAAGGCAATTATAGCTCCTAGCGAGATGAAAAAAGTTTCATTTATGTACATAACTATGATTTTTTCATTTTTCATTTAGCATAAAAGCCAAATTTGCCCATCTTGAATGTTTCATGCTGCGCGAGCTGCAGTTTGCCGTCTTACGGTCGAAACATAACTTGATCCTAAGACAGACACAAATATTCATGCCTTGGGTATGACAAGAAGCCAGCCATTCTTTTCTTTGCCTGACTGGCGCATTTAAGGACCTTCCTACTGCTGCTGGCTTGTTTATATACCTCTCCTCCAGAAATGTATTTTTCCTCTCGGTTTATGAATGCGTACAGCCAGAATTTCAGTAATAGAGCATCAATTCTCTCAGATCGGACCTGTGAAACCTTGGACGATATGCTCAAGCTGCGTCTATCTCCCCCCATTCTCATTCAAGGCCCACCTCTTAGCTCTGGTGGCTTCCTAATGGTGGGCTGCGCGGAGCTACAGGGGCGCATCGATAAGATGCGATAGTGTAATTCGACACCTTCGCAGAAAACATGAGGTCGGGTCAGAGCTCCAATGATCACGGCCCGACATCCAGGAATTGTATCGCATTTGCCTCCGTGGAGCCTCGACCCATTCGAGCGAGGAAGGAATCGGGATTCTCTCGACGAGAGAGAGAAATAGGTTTGCGAAAGAAGAGCGCATCATTGGGGAAGATTTGCTGGAGTCAGACATCGAGATGTATTTCTGGGAATGCTAATCCCTAACTCTTATTTAACTAAATTTTTAGTGTCTAACATGAAATAATCCTGATGAAAATGGAGCACTCATGGACGAGACTGGATGCCAATCCGCGACCTTTTGGTTCTCAGACCTACGATTTGCTGCCTTGGTTGCGAGGATGGCGTACGATTACGTGAAAACGGCGACTCGACCGGTTTGTTTGCCTTGGTAGAAATGGAAAGGTTTATATGTGATATCGTGGGGAAGACATAATGGAAAGGTTTATATGTGTTATCGTGGGGAAGACACATCAGGGAAATGTGCGGCCGAGCGAAGAGAAAGCTAGGATTAATAAAAAGAGTACTTGGGAAATGTGATGAGAAGACAAAAGAGCGATGTTACTTTTCACTAGTTAGGCCCCACCTTGAGTAAGCAGCCAGTGTATTGGATCCGAATGAATTATGTTTGATCAGAGAACTAGACAGTGTGAAGCGTAGAGCAGCAGTGTTCGTTAAAAGGTGTTAGGATAGGTTGAGTAGCGTTTCAGAATTAATAAAAGAATTAGGGTGGGAATCATTATAATTCTTCAATATTATAAGTAATGATATTGAAGAATCAAAAGGTGTTTCATAACTATTTTCATCTCACCGTAGAATATACGATTGTGGTTGAGGTACTTGCTGTTGGCAAATGCATCACTTGACGTCCTGAATGTTTAATTTAGAATTTGGATGATTGTAAATGCTGAATAATCCTTTTAACGTTATTTAAATGTAAAATATAAGAATAGGCGTTAATGTGAAAATAAATGATCATTGTTCATTATAGCTTTTGCCTTGATAATGGAGTGTATGTGACGAAAAACTTGTCATTTTTAAATAAATACAGCTTAAAAATAGTATACGGATTATTTTCTTAGTCATAAATATTAATATAATTGAATTTAATATGCTTTGTGTGATATTACGCTCTGAATTGAATTTTTGGGGATATCAATGTTACCAGATGAGATTATTAGATTCCAGTTCCAGTATTTCCGTCACCAGTAGGTCTTTCATCTTGTAGGTAAAATATGTTATGCAAGTCCTTGCTTATTTCTTTTGGTTCCTTTCACAGATTAACTGCGGTCAATGCTTGTCTGTACAAATAATTTTGTCCTGCAGGAAAGAGGCTTTGGAATCAGAGTCACCTAATGTTTGGTTTTCCACGCTGCAATGAAACGTATTTGAAATACAACGCCGTCTACTATTTAATTAGAACCCATTATATATACATTTATTCATCATTTCATTGCTTCAGGCTAAGGTCAAAAAGTATTCCACTCTATAAATGCACAATTTTCCCCACCCATATTTCGATGTTTTTTGCTTTTACCATTCGCACGATAAAATCTCTGGCAATTATTTTTTCTTTTGAATAAAGCAGAGATAGTAATAAAGGATTTTTTCAGCATTCACCGAATTATTTTAAACTATCTTTCCTCTTATTATGTTATTCCACCATATAACGCCTGAAACGTCTCTTTTTATCTTTCCTCTTTTCTGTGTGCTTAGTGTGTTTTGTTACATTTATGCTAAATAAAAAAGTCCTGATCCTGAAAATCCTGAAAATATCTCTGAATATAATTTCCATGATTGAAATACAATTTTGTGTAGAAGAGGATTAGCCATCATGATACTTTGGATAACATTCTACATCTTCATGTTACCCTATAAGCCGCTGCATGGGCGCTTGGTAAAAGAATTGCAGACCATCAGTCGCGAATACGACATTTTGTCGATGAAATAAAATTTGTAAATTTATAAAAAAGTGTGGTTTGCAATATTTTTGAAATAAATATACTTTCTTGCACCGTAACCTATCTCTTTGCCTTGCTGATTGCGTGTGGAGGTTGGAATATGCTCAAAGTGTCAAATTCGAATTCGTATGGTTTTCATTTTTTTTAGCAAATGTAATTTTGTAAGCAGCCTTCTGGTCTCTATGGATTCCCTACAAAACCCCATCATTAGCCATCAGACACTTATTGCACGTTTATAGGAATCTATTACGAAACGCACCGATTTCCTTTGGACCTTCTTCAGTTCATGAGTGGAATCTTTATTCGTTGAATCCCAAATGCTCTACGAGTACTTGTATATAGGTGAGGCATTACCAGTGTGAAATGATATTTCTTTTTCACTTTTTCGCTGGAACACTTTCATACAATCCAAGTAATAAATTTAGCCTCTTCAACGCAGTGCCGCAAATATTTTAAATGTGATTCACACAAGATAGATTCGAAGTTGGAGTGATGCCCAGATATTTAACTACACTTTCCACACTTAAATCCTCCACTCGACATTCTGTTCCTCTCCTTCGAATAAGCTTATTACAAAAGCTAATTCGAGAAAGTGATCGATTCTGGTTTATGTGATTGTGTGAAATGATTTATCACGGTTTAATTTGCCTAATTCCTTCCATTAATCGGGCGACACAGTATTCAGTCGATCACCCAAATGAAAATAATTGGGCCATAAATTAAAATAATAACTGAAGCGCACTATGTCTTCGGTTGGGCATAAAATCTATCTGAACTCTCTTTGAAGATATGGTAGGCAGTAAAATAACTCACATGGCAGTAATAAAGTATTAAAATGTGGTATAGTGAACCCGTCGCTGTACTTCAAGAATAACTCATGAAAAATGTACCACATTTGCTTTAATACGAGTGGCAAATCGTTTTAAATAATTCAATTACTTATTTATTGTATGACGAGGGTGGGATCCTGTACTAATGATATCAATTTTCTACGGAATTTAGCATGCTAGGCCGTGAATGCTTGGGTTTAAGTGAGGCGTCTGATCTAATTTGATCTCGGTACTAGCTGGTACTTAGCCGGAATCCGTATTCATACCTATATACATACCCATGCATACCCATGCATACATGCCTCATTTTTATCTTTTGGAGAATCAAAAATTGTATCTATGTATGCAGAGAGGAATTATAATGTAAAGTCATCAGCTCTCCTAATTGTCTGCACTTCAATTATGGATCACAAGATTTTATATCTGGTTCTGCATTGTAAATTATAAGAGTAATTTGATGCCAAGCAAATCGAAGGGAGAATTCACTCGGTAATCTGTAGATCAACATAATCATCTATACTAGTACATAAAAATATTGTGGTGTTTGTCGGTTATGCACGTTCGTTACGCATTTCCTCAAAAACTACTGAACCAATTGAGCTTAAATTTTGCAGGATTCTAGCGTATACACTAAAAGGTGCTATAGGCTATATCAGGCCCATATGTGGGCCCTGTTCCTGACATTGAAAAGACCCGAGTTCTATTCCTGGCTCCAAGTATGTGCTTACATTGGTTTAAATTGACTTTTTCAATTGATGGAAGCACGAAGGTTTTTTTATTTTGCTCAGTAAAATAACTAAATGTTAATTGATTTATTTCACCCTTTGAATATTTAACGGGAAAATGTCTAAACTTTCTTATTCTCTTAACTGTTTTACACTTTACCCTCGAGGTCTCTGGGCAATGTGTAATTTACTTTGAAGTTTATTGTTCTTTCTGTTTTTTTCCGAGCGTTGCTAAGGCCTTTGCCGTTATCGTCTCCGAAATGAAATCATCGTTGATGCTAAAACAGTTTGTCGTAGAGGGATGCCGTAAACGTCATTGTGCTTTTCGTGAGGATATTGGGAGGTACTGAATGCATTGTTGGCTATTCGTGAAGCAAGGTCAGCCATATTTTTCCGCACAAAGATACGTTTGACTGCTAGCACTACTCACGGATTTCGTAGGTTTGCATTTGGTTAAAACTAGGAGTATTTAAATGAATCCTTCAGTGGTGCTCAGATTGTGAATGTTTTCTTAATTTCTTTACGGGTTTGGGCATATGAATTGACCAACGACTTGAAGAGTAAGGATGGAACGCTTTCGAAAACGTCGTCGATTGAGATAGTTTAACAAAAACATGAGCAGTAATGTAATCAAAATGTATTATAGATTTTAGGCAAATGGGGTATTTATATATGCGTGTAGGAATGACAAGTATTTAATTTAATTAGGTTCAATTTGTATTAGGGGATAAAATTCATATCCCAAAAACACGTCTCATTACGTATCAGTGAGATCTTCATTGATGCCATTGCAATGACGCTAAAAAAGATTTTCCACTACTAACTTCCTTTGTTTCTTCTGGCCAGATATATTCTATATAATATTATTATTTTTGTAATGACCCATATATGAGTCCAGGCAGTAATTTTATATTTACTTTGGTTAAAAATTATATTTATGTTACCGATACTGACTTGAGGCCATAGCTAACTCCATAACACAAGTTTGTTTTCGCCCCTTAATGAAATATTTTTAACCCTTTTACTGCCAGTGGGCCGATATATCGGCCCTCTATGGTTCTGCGAAAACTGCCAAGGGGCCGATATATCGGCCCACCTACATTACATCATCATGTATTTGTAATGGTTACAATTCATTCAAATCAGAGACAGCATGAATAATTTTTTCCTCCTCTTAAAAAGTGAAAATATATGATCATAATTTAAAAAAAAATGCATATATTTATATTAAGTGCTTATAATATATCTTAATGAGCTTGCCCATTGGCTGGGCATAATGGGCTTGGCATTTTTCGCACAGTCTACTTTAAAGAGGCTGGCAGTAAAAGGGTTAAATTTCTCAATACAGTTTGTATTTATTATATTTATCACTCCCGTTGAAATTCAAAGGGCACCTTCAGCTATTTCTAAATAATTGTTAGTAACAGTTCTTAATATCTATTGCGTGTGTGTTAGTTTTAAAAATAATATTCAATGTCGTGAAACTCAAGTCAATTCTTTATTGTTGATTTTGATAAAAAGTTTAGTATGTTTCCAAAAGCTAGCAGTTGCCTCTGTTATTCACATTTTTTAATAATGTATATGAAACTCAACGCTAAATTCCCATTGGTAACGTACGCAATTTTTTACATAGCATAATGATGTATCAATTGTGCACCAGTGTAAATTTGCATAGATGCAATTTTAGTATGAAAGCAGCTACCCTAGTATCCAACTCGTATTTGTGATTTTTTTGCTAATTGAAATAAAATTACTCCGTCTAGAGTTGCACTTAGGCATGCTGATGCATTCCACTTCATTTCCGCAGCTTTTAGAAATAAACAGAGGTCCATTTTCATCATTTATGTTTTTATTTTTCCTTTTTTGTTGAATAGAGCACCAACGAGGAAAGGCGATACCCGCTTTGGGGCTCTCCTTTCGTAGCGTCTCCCTGCTGAAATCCAAATGATCTTAGCCGAAGCCACCACTAAAAACGCTACCCCTCGATTACTTCTTCCACCGAGTTGCTGCTTTTGGTTTATTTTGGAAATGTGATACTCCGCAGTAAATGACGATGTGACAACGCCGCCCCACGACGCTTCCGCTCGGAAGAAATCGGAAGCATCCGAGCGTGAGAAGCTCTTTTATACCCCCCATGCTTTGACCGAACTAGGGATTGCTACCTAATTCACACTCGCAAGGGCGCAAAATGGCGACCAGTGCCATTCCTTCAGAAATCCCTTCTCCCGGTTTATTTTTTTGCCTGAATCCTCCCTTTTCAGAGAATGGATACAATGGAGCTTCTTACTCCTCGGGCGATTATTGCTTCCGCACGGAAGCATCGTACGAAGCAGTGTTGCCACATCATCGTCAACTTTCGACCTTCTGATCAACGAAATAGCCCCTTTTGCCTTTTCTTCCTTTTTCATTTTCTCGAGAGTCCATGACTTCCTCCCGCCTTTCTTATTTCTCGTTGGTGGTCTTCGGGATTTTCGAGATTTTTTCTCTCCTCCCGTTGCTTAGCCAAATGGGCCATGCAAACCGCTGCTCTAGGAGTGTGCAATATAGGTTCATAAAGAGTTACCATAGCACCGCAACTAATACATGTGTACCCAATGACCGCATGAGTGACTGGATGAGTATGTAGTATGTGGATACCCTTGAATACGCCTGAATACGAGAACCCGAATGATTACGCAGGCTTCCTAGCTTGCGTAGCCGAGCCGAGTATCTCCATAAAAACTTGACAATCAACTGACCCCTTCGGGACTGCGAATCCTCAAGGCACTGAGGGAAATGATGGCTATGCGTGAGTAGTACCTACGCTCGCGGACGAATGAGAATACCGTTGTTCAATCAACCGTTCATGCATTTATCGAGATCATCGTACGATGAACCTAGCCTGCGTCTGTTTCTTACTTGTTTGTTAAATTGTGCAAATATTTTTATTCATCCATTTTTCTTCCACATTGAGTTGCCGAATGCACTATTCCAGGATCAGAGCAGTTTTAAGGCCATAGAATAATGTAGAATACGATGTTACAAAATCCAAATAGTTGGTACATCTTAAAACTTAATTCAATTTAATAATTCCCAGGGAATTCCAATTCTTATTTAGCATCATTTTAGCTTCATAAAACATTTATTAAAGTCTTCAAAGAAGCTTTATGCACAAGGCCTGTTTTATACCAAAAAAAGTGAAGATAATGAATATGCCACTGGAAGTTAAAGTTATTTGAATGCATAGCATAGTAAGTTGCAACGTTAGGTTCACTCTTCGGCCATCTTTGTGGTCTTCGCCTTACCGATCCATCCGATTTCCGTTTATCTTTGCCTGGTTTCTAGCTGACATTCACGAAGCATAAATGAGGACTGTCAGTCTACGGTTTTCAAAATCGGGACTTTCTGGGAGCTCTGCCGTCTCAATTTGTCCCCTGTCACCATATTTCCCTCTTACAGGCCAGAGAGCGAAACAACACGGTTTCTGGCATAACTACATTCAGCGCATTCTTTGGTTCCGTAGAATGAGATCATTTTACATTAACAGAAACGAGAGATATTTTGGTCAAAGAGTCGTTTTGATTTTCTTGCCAATGTTTTTCAAGCTTTGCGACATTCGCCTCTAAATTAACGAACGATTGGTACGCTTGAGGAAAATGCAATTGAAACTAAGGCCTTCGCTAGGCTGGCTCTCCATTTGCTTGTCCTAAAAGAGATTTCCCGATCGTGTACGTAGATCTGGTTGGTGTGGTGTCTACATTACTGGCATCCCACTCAAATAGTTTGGGTTCATAGGTCTAGATACTTAGAAGAAAATACAAATAAGGCAATCAGGAAACTATGGGAAAGGGAAGAAATAATAATTGAAATAATCGAAAATGCTGACGTCTAAGTTTTCTCTCGGTACTTGTAGATGTATTCCGTTAAATTTCTAATAACAAAATAAACAAGGCTGAAATAATTTTTAAATTATGTAGTGGCACTTCGGAATTTTATGCTTAAATTCAGGTATACGTCATTATTCAAAGAGACCACCGAATGATAAAGTTATTTGTGTCATTAAGGTGAGTACCCCAGGGGCGATACGCATTCATAAGGGAAGAGAGGACGATGGCCTAGCCTTAACAAAACAAATCAAGGGGTCAGCGGTTAACGTCCCATCTGACGGACGGGCTATCAAATACGTAGTTCTTTCCACATTCCATTCCATGGTGTGACCTGAATATAATTGAAAAAATTGCCATTTTCAGGTATGGAATCCGATTCCAAGGGATGGGAGGCTTGTAACTACTCTTGCCACCAAATTCCAGATTTGTCCCATCTTGTCTTTCAATATGAGTCACACGTAATGCGGGCGGGGAAGGCTATTTTGGAATAGAAAAATAAAAGTCCAGTCAACAAAAAGTGAAGAAATAGGGAATAATCTGCTTCATAAATCCTCCACTGTAGAATGATTCCTGCTTTTGAGCAAATTCGAAAAGTAAATGGTCCATAGAGTCACGTCGCCGATGCCTTATAATTTAAGTCGGGCACAATGGACAGTACGGCTATTCAAAACAGTCCTCCTCCAGAATAATTTTTCCCAGATTTTTCACAAAACTGACATTTAGTAAATCAGTTTCATGAACGAAAAAGCATCCGTGTCACACGCGCCGGAATAATTAATTAATTTGACGCTGATCGCCTGACGGCTTCAAAGAGAACGTGGTTTCGCCTCCCTCTGGCCAAGTGAGCAAAGCTTTATAGCATTGATCATTTGATTGACGCGTAATGTTGAAACAGCAGTCGATAAGTGCGAGTGAAAAAATTTTTGCCTCAACATAGAACACAATATAAGCATATTAAACATTTTGAAAATGTCTGCAAGTAATAAAGTGAGTATATAAATAACTACTCACTCCATATCTGTTATTTGTACGACTTATTATTTGCGCATAGCTCACTGGACACTGAACGATTAATTTGGCGTTGATCGAGAATATTATATCATATTTTCCTCGTAAACTGGAACACGTGTTAAGGAATTTAACATATTGGTGTGGAAAAGTGAATATTTTCTGGTTTTTCCTGATAATTTGTCAGCTCCCCATTTCCACCATAGTTTTAGGCTGATTTCGTCTCCATAACATATGTACTTCTTTAGAGATGCGTTCCTATTTATTTCACATAATTACCTTTCACTATTAAGGGATAAGAATCCCAAACGACTTCTAATGCTAAAGGCATAGTTACGTTAAACCATGGAATAAATTTTTAATGATTACATCATTCGAAACTGTATGCATATAGTATTCATGGAATTAATAGCATAAGATTATGGGGATGCTCCATTTAAAGGAGGGGAATTCAAGAATTTTTAAGGCCATCCACCTATCATGTGAACTTGAGCAATGGATGTTAAATGAATCCCATCCTGAGGGTCCGGATCCAAATGCCGGAGGTAGAAGATTTTTCATGGCCATACCGGTCACTTATGTAACGCTTTGTGGAGGGCGTTGAGAGTGCAGCACTCCGTCCGTCGGAGGAGACGTTAAACTGTGAACCCGTAGGCGTCTATCCTTAAGAATAGGCTAATTCCAAAGTCGCATATCTCTCCATACTACCTCTGTTCCCAGAAATATTAAGAGCCTAATCCAATTACCCTTATATTCTTAATGGATGCAAAAGACGTAGCCTGTAGGCCCCCTTCCAAGAATAACTACAACGATTCAATTGATATTTGAAAAAATTGTGAATCGAGATGTAGACGTGTACATTAAACTGACTCGTATGTTCATTGCAAATTGATAACTATGCATTTGGTCGCTTAGAAGTATATGTTTTCAGCTTTTCTGTCATTGATATATCATTCCAAAGTGGATATGGTTTTCTTTTTTCGGCATCTTGTTGTGAGGACTGAATCCGGCAGTGAGCGGTTGATGCGCATGCGTAAAGGCCGCTTTACACGATAAAATTTTTTGTGCGGTTTCTTGCTCAAACGCATGTGTGAGAAATTTGTACCGTCTAAAGCGGCAAATTGTACGAACGCTTGTGCGATTGTCTGAATGACTGAACGGGAAATAGAACCTGTTCTAATTCCTTCAGACAAACATACAATTTTGTTCCGTTTATACAAGCGTTTGTGCAAGAAATTGTACAAAAAATTTGTATCGTGTAAAGTGGCCTTAAGCGAAAACCAATAAGCAGCTTCGTCTCATAAAAAATTGACCGAGTTCCCTAATTTAGGAAAGAGTTTCAAATTTATGTGGGATGGCGCAAAAGCAGTATCGTTTTCGTGAGAATACGCGAGTGATTTTTCTGAATAATTACCCTTTAAACAACGGGATAATATTGATCATAGCAGTCGCACATGCATCATTCCTATTATTGTACCTGTGATTGAAAGTGCATAATTATCGCTAAATAGTAAAATGATGGAAGAAGGTATTAAAGTGGTACGTAAGGAGACAGTCAAAAAACTAGACTAAAAGGATAGTTATTACCTCCAACAATCCTCGAACAAAAAGGAGAATGAAATCAATTTACTTCCTTACGTAAATCGTTTTTCTTCTCATCTTCATGCTTAAACGCTAATGACCTCATATCACCTGCCGTACACGTTAATGGATTCACGCTGACTGTTATTTAGATGCTCATGTGGACGAATGAGTTGGACGTAGTTTCTTTACTACTTCCGGGAGGAATTTTATCGAGTCTTGTAATGAGTTTGCTTTCGCTGGGGCCTGTACATCAGGGTTTAATATATGTTATCAATCCAACTATACATTTTCTGTGTAAAAGGACTAGCAAGTAGGAGCTAAGTTCGGTCTTCCATTGCTTCCGCAGAAAATACTTATTATTGGAGTGTTTTTGGAGTAAAGACGCTCAAGGGATAAATCATTTGAGTCAAACAATAATTATTCCAATTCTTACTTCCCTCTTTTCCAGAGTACTTAATGTTTGATTACCAAAATGAAGACTTCAGTGCGCGTACCACCGCAATGGAGTAACTGCACTCTTTATGGGAAAAAAGCACTATTCGAAATGTTAAACTAATCGAATTTGGCAAAATATGATGGCAAATGTGGATATACTCCACCAAAGAGTATTAGTTTTCTTATGGATGCCAGTTCCACAGCTGTAGAGAAGTGAAATATGCCGAGAAACCTTTTCTCCGGAATCAGACTTCTAAAGGTGACGAATTGATATTCCGCGAGTGGCGCAGATTCTATACCGAAACAACTTATTTTACACAATCAGATTGCATAAAACGTAATTCCCTTGACCTATTTATATTCGGTATTGAGCCGGTAGTGAGGAAGGACCATAACGCACCATCATTAAAACCAAAAGGCATCTGGTTCGAATTCCACGGTGTCCCTGGATGTATTGCCCACCTTCAGATTAAGAGCTTAGGTTAGACGGTTAGGTATAGCATCTTCAGTTTGAGAATTTTAGCTCATAATTTATCACCACTACTTCTCATATCTCTTCCATTCAGCATAGATTTTGAGCTCATCTTTGGAATCAGAGCGTAGGTTAATAGGCGCTGTATAACCTCAGAATTTCTTGAAAGGTATGACCTAATTCACTTATGCAAATTCTACCAACTCTTCAGCAATGCATGAGTTTTGTACTCACCTCAGAATTGAGAGCTAAGACGACGCGATATAACGACAGCAGTTGGAGAAACTCATAACCTAATTTTACCACTACTCCTACTGCCAGGACTACTTCTTTCCGGCGACCGATTTCACGACCTCTCGCCCCGGAGATGTCCGCTGACCCCCCACGCTTCGCATCAAGGAATTCCACAAGACCCTCCACAAGCACGACGGATGTCGTGTCTGCTGAGGACTGATTTTCCTTTCGAACATTCCACCGGACTTGTCTCGCACCGCTCCCAACACGCCCCCTCCCCGTCCGTCACCCGCTGAGGTGATGTCTTTGAAGGTCACACTGTGTTCCCCCTTGGCCCACGGGAGGGGGAATGTAGTATCTTTCCCAGCGTGAGAGTCTGCTCCACCACTTGCCCTTTTGAGATCCAATCGGCGGACAACTGCGCGACCTAGGGCGACACCTCCTCCCTCCCCAACCACCCGAACCACCTCCTCCCCATCCACTAAGGCTGTTCACGTGCCTTACAGTTCGATCACCCAAGACCCTCTCCATCTCCCTCTACCTCTCCCTCTCTCGCAGCATGGCAAGAAAATGGGTCAGCGGAGGCCTGTAAGGGAGGGAGAGGTGAACGCGGACGAGAGAGAGGTGTGTGTGTGTGTGGTTGTGGGGCCGAATGGGGTGCCGGGGACTGGCCCGCGAATCGATGCGGGAGGAGGGATGTGGCGGGGGTGTGGGGGGTGGTCGGAGGTGCGGGGGGGCAGGTGTAAGGGTGCGGCGCTGGGAGCGGGGGAGGAGGAGTCGGCTGCGGCCTCACCGAAAGGTGAAGGCAGTTGGGTGACGGACCGGTCGGGCGTGGTGTTTGGTGTACCGGTGCATCCGTGAGGTCATCCCCGCCTCACGTGCCCTTCCGACCGCTCCGGGGGATACCTAAGGGGTTCTCCGTATCTTTACAACCCCCCCCCCCTGCCCCTCCCCCACACCCACCCTCTTGGGGGAAAGCGCAAGGTGGTGGCTGAGGGAAAGCCGATGTACGTCTATCCCGCTGACCCTGCGGCGGTGGCGGCGACCGCGGCCTCCTCGCAACTCGTCTTCCGCGCGCGCCTCGGGTCGCCGCGAACGATTTTCGGTCCGAGCGTGCTCGCGTGTCCCCACAGGCTTTGTGATTAAAAAACGGCACGCTCCGGTCGTAAAGCGTGTGTCGTCGGGTTAAATTTCTATGCAACGGGTCGTTTCTGCCGGGAGGGAAATGTAGCAGCGGAGGAGTTCGGTTTTAGGCCTTCCGACGTATAAGGTTATATCTTGACGTTTAACCTAAGGTCTGCAGTAGGAGTGGAATTATTGGTTAAGGTGCTCTTTACTGCTAAGGCTGTATCGAGCTGTCTAAACTATCTTAAGCCGTCCGATGTAGTCAGGTCATTCAGGCGCTTCCCTGGCAACCAAAAGGTGGTGGGTTTGAATCCCGCCTCGGGCATTTTTGCCGTGTTTGCCTTAATATTAATCCAAAAAGTAAGTTAACGTTGAGAAGTGCAGATCTATAAAATGTGAGAAGTCAGAACACCTTAAATTTAATTATTCCACTACAAGCTTAATTTATTTCAAAGGAAACAGAAATCCGGGGTAGGATTTGAATCTACGACTGATAGAATGACAGCCCAGTTGTTACTAACCTGGGACTCAATAATGGATCTTCTTAACGCGTGCGCTAGCGTTATCGTTATTTTTTGATTTAACTTATGCCAGAGAGAACGTGATCTCCGTTCTTCATCTTTCGCGCAGCATTTCAAATCGCTTATCACAATGAGTGGAGCGAATTTTATAGACGGTTATTGTCAACCCTGCGCTACTTCAGGGGTAAGCGTTAACGATAAAGATTGCGATAACGCGAAAGATAGATCCGTGATTTCAAACCTGGCTACCGTTCTCAGCCTATTGATATTCCTGGGTGCCGAGAGCCGTGAGTTTGAATATCTCCACGGGCATAGGTGTATTTTTACTAGCATTCAGAAAAAGCCAAACCTCGCGAATAGCCAAAGCAGTTTGGTCACAAAAAAATCTCCTCTCATCAAATGCCAACACAACATGCATTTGGGGTGGCATTTGACCACGCGACCTTTGGGTTCCCGAGCCAGCGCCTTACCACCCTGGTCACCGTGGCCGGGAGGCATAAAAATATTGCGTAAAAATAGCAGAAATAATAGCGGAAGTTTCCTCAGTTTCAAGTGCCCCAACGGCTGAGGCAGTAGTGTATTGTATTGTTTACCTAATATTTGATCCTTGGAGTCCATGTCCGATGCAGAATTTGCACTGACGACCTTTAATAGCGATAGCACTAATGAAACGGTAGAATTTCACTAATTGATGTCACTTTTAATGACTTTTATTTTAATAATAATAAATGATCTCTTTTAATGACTCAGCCTCAATTTTTCTACTTCCCCATCATCCCCTCCTACTATTCACGCTATTGAACCTTCGCATTAATATACGTTCTTTAATTATTTTTGATCTGGGTGTATCTTAATTCTGTGAATCGTATTTTTAAGAAGAGGGATTTGTCTTCTCGCGGCTTTTCATGATTCCCTCAGCGCCTTCAGAACACACTACATGGAACTGCCTATGCTATATCCACGTGCATGAATTGGGACCCTTTCATCGGTCTCCGTAACTGAATATGTAGCAATAAATTTGCTTGCATTTTTAACTGAGTTATTTTTCACCTGCATCTCGCGCGTGCAGGGTATTGGCGTTCCGTTTACTCTTATGGGGAAAACTAGGTCACGTGTGACCTAATGTTAAAAACCTAAAAATTGACGGGAATATTGAGGAAGTAGAATTTTTACATTACTATCCTCCAATGACTCAGATTGTGAATTTCCTTTCGTACGTGGGAAATCACAATGCACGCCTAAGGAAGCTTCCTAACTCGCGACCAGTAGATTGCGAGATTTTTACATCACGAACCCAAAAAAGCGAAAAAAGACTTGGACAAAGTGAAGAAGGCACAATTAGGTTTTACTTAAGACGAGCATTGTTGCGATATTTTTTGGCCACCATGAGCGACCTTTGAGCTCGTCGAACTTTGCCAGTGAGAAAAGGTTTTCTGGTCCAGGAGTCGAGCCACAGACATGAGGGTTTCCTGTCTTAAACTCGGTTCACTACAGTATTAAGAATTTCTAATTGCGAATTGTGAGTGATATATACAGAAGCTAGCTATCGTTTGCCATCGCGGTCCTTGGAGGATATAATTCGTGAGGCTAAGGGATCTAGCTTCAAAAGAGGAAACCTTCCAAGGGAATTGATCCGGTAATAGGATTCGCTGATAATATCTTTGAGAAATGGGAAGGGAGGTTTGGTGATGGAGTCCATCTTGGAGCCAGGCAGAGCGGTTTGACAAGTCAAAGCGGTGACGTCACATTTCACATTCTGCCGCGCGACCAGCTGAGTGACCGACGAGTATGGCCGCGGAGCCGCAGTGCCCGCCTCGAACATCTGCGGTCGATCCCCTCCGTTCCACGAGGTGAGGTGACCCTCGCAGTCTTAGATGGGGAATCGGAATTGGCGGCGGATCGACCCCCTCTCTCTTTGTTTCATTAATAAGGGAAGCAGATCGACAGCTTTGGCTATCCACGCCCTGAAGTGGGTATTTGTGAGGAGTTGGAAATTAATGGTGTGGAGGAAGTGCGGAAAGAAATTTCATTCCAAAAGAGAAGCACCATGTGGTTATTTTTTCACGTCCCATCAGACGGACGCGGTATTACCTTTAGGATACTCCACACACAACACTCAAGTGGGATACTAGTGCATCGGTATTCCGAGTAGGCATTCCGTCATAGAGAGCGACGTTAATAGCAGTATTTCACGTGAATAGACTTTATTACTTATGTGAATTGTATTTATTCTAGAATTTTATATTGAAAATAGAACTCATAGTGCAGTTAATAGCTTAAGTCTTGATTCTTCGGCATTAAAGCCAGGATTTGGTGCCCTGCCACAAACCCTTACGGTGGCGTGCAGGAGAATGAGTTGATGTGGACGTGAATACCAATGATAAACATCCCACTTCCAGGTCCATATCGTACATGATGGGAAGTTAATACTCCACCCACCACACAACCCAATATGTATTTTAATATATACATAACTGCGGGAAAGTTACTGATATATTATGTGACTGATTATGCCATGCATGCAAAAAAATTGCAAATTTCCTTGGCTCCTGCCAATTATGCAAGCTGTGGTTACTGACGGAAGTGACCAAATTCATCGGAAAAAATATTGCGTGTCATTATTATTTCGGAAAGTCATAGTGTTCTTCAATTTTGCGGTGATGCTAAGTCGTTTTTTTCTCTTACTTCGCGAAGAAAATACTATTCGTTCCACTTTTAATTTCAACTTATTATTGACGGTAGTGAAATCTTCACATCGTACGCTGTTATCGTATTTGTTACCATTTCAAACAACATTATTAACTTGAAAATTTTAGTAGTACAGAAGGGTCTACACCTGTCATTCCCGTGATTGTGAGTGCATTGTTAATGTATATTCTCGACATAGATGAGCGTTTAAAATAAATTGTAGAATAATCAAGGTTTATTCTCGAGTATTATGAAGTAAAACCTTCGCATAATAGAGTTAGAATCTCTTTAAGGGAGGTGAAACTTACTGATAGTCCTTAATCGTTGTCATGATGGTGAATTAGGTGGTGAAATTTATGGTTCCGAAAAAAGGTATCGAGGTTTTCAGTACAAAATATCCTCAACGGTTGATAAGAAAAGAACGTTTCATAAGTGTTCACTAATCCATTATTTCTTTTTACCTAAATATATCTGGAAGCTATGTCACAGCATTAGAAACGCGGTAGTGGCTTACGGGTTTGATTGCAATAAATGTTATCAACACTTACGTGGAATCATAAAATCTGATATAAACACAAGTATGTTGACGGATGAGGCTTATTAGCATGCGAGTGAGTTAGTTTTTGAATAAAAATACAAAGGCTAATATTTTCAAAACACGGGCCGAAATCGAATCGTTTTTGCGCAATCGTGGGAATCGTTTCTTGCGCAAACTAGGAGTCTTTAAAATAGTAGGTACTGGAGCATTCCCTAAGAAATATCCCTCTCAATATGCCAACCGTGCTCAACCTGAATGTAATGCCAGCTGTAGAGAATGGAGTATCAATTTCGTCGTTGCTTCAGAGGTCACCATGTTCTAAACTCAACGACGCGTGCCACCTTTGGCTTCAGAGAACAATCTGATACCGGGAAATAACTCAGCATCAGTTTACCTGGATGTATCGTCAATTCTCTACCGGATTCGAACCGCAGTACCTCCGTTCAGAAGCACAATGCTCTCCTACTTGGCCTACCATGATATTTACCAACATGCATCTCTGCCAAAAAAATATTTTCTCACATATCGAGAATGTTTTTTACGCCAAAAATTAATCGTCGATCGTGAAATGGATGAATATCCTGAAACTTATTGTGATGAGAAATGCGTCGTATTCAGGCCTCTAATTCTGTCACTTGAACATCAGACCGGTAACTCAGACATTTGAAATATATACAATGAAGGACATAAAAAAAAGTCATTTTTGCTAGTGTAGGCGAGAAATATTAACGAACATGTCTTTATGCATGATTAATTATTTTGGAATTAACGTACCTACTTTTTTGAATTAAAGTACTTTTTGGAAGAAACTTCGTTTCGATGCATTTTCCATAGAAACAAATTCACCATCTACATCCACGCGATACCCTGCAAGCCACCGCGAGGGTATGTGGCAGGTGGTGAATATCACCAAGCATGCACTACCGACATGCAAACAAGCAACTATAGGGTCTCATGTGACTAGATTGCTAGTATCTATAGTATTTAAGAGATAAATGTATACATCATGCACTACAGACTACTCTAAAATATTTTTTCTACCTATCCCTTTTGCTATGCTGCCTATTCTGTTCTCTTATAGTACGGGGGAAAAATGCCATTTTGAATCTATCAGTACGACAATCAATATCTCTAATCTTATTTGTCTGGTCGAATCTAGCATAATACGCTGGTGTTTTTAATATGTGCCTATCATCTTCAGTAAAGCAATCCGATTGACATTTCTCTAATAGATTTAATCTGTACGTTAACCTACTCTCTGCTCTGATAATGACTCCAGCATACTTGGGGACTCCTCGCATAGTTGAGGCACGAAGGTTTATTTGAAAGGTAATTACAGTACATCTTTTCAGAGTATCCGAGTGATAGTCGCGCTTGTTAATGAGGGGAATGTGTTTTGATAAATGATCACTTATCCTCTCTGACGCCTGCTCGGAAACGGATGAAATCATTTTTTTTCGCAACTATGGTTGGTAAGAATGATCATAATTTCCCTTCAGCTGCACTCCCCATACATCCAAGTTTTTCGGACTGCTTACATTTTTTCCAGATATTTACTCGAGTAAACATTGTTCAAGGGGAAAAGATAACTCCTCCTTTCTGAAGGCCCATTCATTAGGAGCGTAATGAGCTATAAATTAAGCAGCAAAGCCTTCATGGTTTTCGGGTGTGACTTATTGTCATCATATGCGTATATCCTCGGCCACATTAAATATCTTAAACAAGAGGTGGACTTGTGTTGCCCCTCATTAATCTCATGCCCGCTCCTTCCCTCCCTCCCCACTCTCTCACTCCTCCATCTCCACCCACACATCTCACCTCTTTGCCCTTTTTCCCATTCTCCCCACCTTTCAAACTCTCATCTACATCTACATAATACCCTGCAAGCCATCTCAAAGGTGTTTGGCAGGGGGAGAATTCTCACCAAACATGCACTATATCTCATACATTTAAATGGATTAGTATTAATATATTAGTCTAAACTGCAATGTTTCAAAAGATAAAAATGCCAAACTAAACATGCAAAAAACGTGCTGTTAGTTGAGTTATTCATATCCCTAATTGTACGAGGAAAACCTCTCCTCCCGATCCACATCGCTGTCTCTCGACTCCAATTCTTACAAAATAGGGGCCGTGTGGCTAGACTACTGGCTTCCCAATCCAATGTCTCGGGCTTGAATTCCGGCTGCGGTAGAGTTTTTACATTTGTGCACACACCCCCATTGAGTGAGATGTGGAAAGTACTTCAAGTTCAGACTTGCATCCGTAGAGACACAGTGATTCAACACGAAGGTTGGTTTTGATAGGTGAGGGTAGAGCTCACCCCTGACTAAGCCACTGGCGTGTGAAATACACACATTCAGGGTAGGGGGTCCAGTTTCTTTCCCTGGGCCACCTTGCACTCCGAGGATTTTTCGTTTGGGGGCGTCCAAATGCTTCACCCGGATTTGAACCCGGGACCCCACGATCATTATTGCAGGACGGACAGGTTTTAAATGTCATTTTTTCCGCGTACGATTCGTGATCAGAACGTTAAACATCGCGTAAATCGGTAATAATTATAGAGGTAATATTCAGAGTAGGTCGATAGTTTTTTTTTATTACCTGCATGTTCAAATCAACGTGTGACTTGCATGAAATGCCTTTTTTTACATGCATGAGTATCTATGAAATTGATGTCGGGTTTCAAGGCATGCATGGTATTCATGGGTGTGTCCTACATGATTGGGATTTGGTAGTTTTTCTTCTTTTTCCCCCAATTACTTTTAAAGGTGTAGTGTTTGCTTTGTAGTGTTTATTTTTGTTTGTTGTGTCATTGTTCCTGGTGTGGATGCACCCCCTGCCACACACCCTCGAGGTGGCTTGCAGGGTATGTTGTAGATATAGATATAGTAGTCAAGCGCTCTACCCACTAGGCCACCACGCTCCTAGCATCCGTAGAATGGGACGTAAAATAGTCGGCCACTTGGTGTCTTTGATTAAGAGCTGGTAAATATCGGCGTCGACCACTTGGTGCCTTTGATTAAGAGCTGGTAAATATCGGCTCCAGATACCCCCAAACCTTCCTCCGTGCCCAGAAAAATTCTGAAATACATCCAAATGTTCACTATCCTTTTGAGCAAACGAACTTAGCTGTAAGTCGCCTCCCTCAAGTAAATTTTTCAATACATTTTTAACTTCTTGAGAATCGGAGTCGTTCGGTGACTAGAGTACTGACTTGCCAACTTAACCCTCCCTACCTACCTGGGGTCTTTTTTGACCCCAGCTCACAGAAAAAGTTGAATAACTCATTAATTTTCACAGCTTTATGCATCATATTTTAGGAATTCTCCGATAAAACACTTTTGTATCGACTCCATTTTTCATTTTTTAAATATTTCTGACAATAAGCCTTAAAAAAAATAATTTCTTGCTTGGGGTCAAGTTTGACCCCAGGTAGGGTATGTGGAACTAAATTATACCCGATCGTATTTTAGTACAAGGAGATGAATTTACATTTTCCTTAAGAAATAATTGAATAAATAATAGCTTTTGTCATGACTTTGTCATGAAAGGAAAGAATATTAGCATTTTATGTGATAAAATGAGCAATGCACTGAGTGTTAAAATTATTAGAAGAGAAGAAATTGTTGAGCTATGGATGTATTTCCCTCGCATGTGACACCAAGATAGATATTCCGGTAATATACACAGTCGTATCAACGTTACAACTTAGTGAATCAAATAGAGGCTTAGCTATTCAATTGCAAAATCTATTAAATGTAAGCAGTTTCCAAATGGGTGAACTTAGAGACGAACGCATAATAAGTCGATCACATTCACCTCACTCCATCACATAACAGAAGCTGAATACTGCTAAGTGATTGCTAGCGTACTATGATATCAACTTGCTCTGCAGCTTCTAATCCAACTATTATCTGCGGACAGCGGATTCGTCGTCCACAGTGTGTTTTCTTTGTAATCAGCAACAGTCAACGTTTTTTGACTTCGTAATTTTTGTCCTCTGTAACGAGCTTAGCTGATATAGAGAGAATTAGTAACTTGTGGTTGCTCCTGCGACGATTTTTGAAGACATCATTGCTCTCCAACTTCTAATCTAACTGTTATCTTCGCAGAGCTCATCAACAGAGTCATCAATGCTTTCTTTGTAATCAACAATAAGTCAGAAATAACAGTCACTGTTTTCTCCACTTGTACATTGACTTCGTAGTATTTGACCTCTGATACGAGCTAGGCTTTTACACTGAGAATCGTCACTCGTGGTCACTCCTCCGACGACTGTAGAAGTCACATCTTTCCTCGCTCAAGCGTACATCCCGCACTGGGGATCCCGATGGGGAATTATTGGCGGTCATACAAGAACAATAACTGATTATGGCAGCCTTTAGAGTCAAATTTGCTCCTGGATACAGCGAGAACAAAGCCGTTAACGATATATTAGAATCGAAAGATTAACGATGAAGAAAACATTCAAAATGAGAGTGATGGAAGTAAAGCAGAGGCAGGCAACAGGGAGGTGGAAATAAGGGACCAGGAGGAGAACGAGCTTCATGAGGAGAACGAGCTTCATGAGGAAAACCTAGGTGTATGTATCAAAGAAGACGATCCACGGAGTGAGGAAGGAAAAATAAAATGGGATGCTATAGAACCAAAGTCGACTGGAAAAAATATTATCGAGGAATATCATCAGGTAGGACGCCGGTTTTTATGGTCTGCTAAACATAAGGCATTTGAAATTTGTTGCCCTGAAAAGAATAAACGGGAAGTGATTTTGTAATACAACTCTGCAAAATTCGGTGTACATTCTGTAGATCAAATTATTCTGTAAAAAGAGGGACTAGAAAATGGCCATTGGCTATTTTTTTTGTTATCGTAGATCTTGCAGGTATAAATGCATACCACATGTATTCGAGAAAATACCCCTCTTTGTCGCGGGAAAAAAATTCTAGGCTGCGATTCCTTTTAGAATCAGCAAAAGAAATGTTAGCACCTGAAATTCATCGCTGAGTAGGAAAAACCGGATGCCAAAAAAATAGATTTCGGACTGCGATCGAAATTGCTGGGATTGGCGGTATTCTGCTAGTAAATGACAGAGAAATTGTGTCCAGAAAATAGGTGGCAGATGTTCCATTTGCCCTCGTAAGAGAGAAAAACAACCAATGATCTTTCTAATGCTTGCAACAGATACGTGTAAGGTGATCATGTTCAACAAAGAAGCGTCTGCAATGTGACATTAGTGAGTGTGTAGATGGAGATTTCAGATTAAAAATTTGGCACAATTCTTTTGAGTCATGAAATTTTGTAATTGGTCATCACGTGTTGGCACTATGCTGCAAATGTTTAAATATTTTAAATATTATATTGTATTCAGATATTTAAACTATGTACTTAAATACGTATTTAGGTAAATTTAATCCTCATTATTCAAGACTATACTATGAGTGCCATCTAAAAAATTATAATATTTTTTTCTAAATTATGCAATGCATATTATACTGTGGTATTTTTCTGTTAATTTATCTGAAATGTATTTAACTAAAATACGAATGAATATGAGTCATTGGAATAATATTATCACTTAAAATAATTAAAATTCACGATGGGGTCAAAAAAGACCCCAAGTAGGGAGGACGTGATTTTTTTAGTAACAGGTAGCGAGGGTTAATCAGTGGAAAAGATTTTTAATTCGTATGCAAATCTCCATTCGGGTGCTATGTGGAGACCACTTAGTGTTGAGCACTTTCCGTCGAATGGGACGTTAGACTGTGGACTTCTTGATGAATTTCCAAGACAGCAGGCTAATTCCGACGGCGGGTTGCTCTTCACCCTTCCTCCGCTCCCGAAAAATTTCCACCCATATCTAATTAACCACCTTTCCTAAATGACTTATGTGACCTTAGCTTTCGGTCCCCTTCCCTAAATAACTACGATGTAGGATGGAGGGAAACCCGGAGTCAGTATTTCTCCACCCTTCAAGCTGGTACTGAGAGATGCTCAGTTTTACGTCCTATCCTGCGGACGGCGCACTAAACTTCAGCACTGATTTTTGATCAAAGTTGATTTTTCATCCGAGTTGGACTCTTGCTCTCCAGCTATCACAAAACCCACTCTTAGGGTTTGAATGTAGGTGACTGTCTCTTCGTACCTTTATGGGTAACACTGGAATTTTGGGAAGGTGCTGGTATCTGGTGCGGTTAGGGTTTTCATAGTTTCTCTGCAAATCCTTTGCAAACATATAGGTGGTGGTTCCTATTCTTTTTAAGCTTCTAACGCCCCTTGAGTTTTCTATGTATTCTCGAACGCCAAAGCAAAAATATCAAATAGTTATTCATTACCGAGAAGAGAAATTGATCTCTCTGAAGTACAAAAATGTAAATGATAGTTCCTTAATAATAGTATTTTGCTTCCACATTGATTTACTTGCTAGAATTTCTAGGAGAGTAAAGAATTTTGAGAGATAAATTTAGGAGAAGGCAGGAGTGAGGATGTAAAAGGTGACAAAAAGGGAAGGTGTTTTGAAAGCAGCCGTTGAGGAAAGAATGTGGGTAAGCGGGGAAAAGGGAGGAGAAGAACGGGTAGCTTGGATAGAATTATGGGAGGCAGGAGGTACGAGGGGCTGAAGAGAGACATCGTGTGAAATTTAGGAAGTGGGAAGAATTAAATGTGTATTTAGACCTACCTTCACCGGTAGGAAACCAATAATAATAAATAATCGATGAACTGAAATAAACTCCGAAAATCACTCATAAAATGATCGTTTTTTTGTTGCTGCAGTTATATAATAAAGGGATCTCTCTGTGGCAAAACTCCTGTCTCCTTAAGAGGCATCTGGCACTGCTGGCTAAGAACAACTGCTCTAGTGGAAGAACCGCGATGTTGGTGGAAGACTCAGCTACTGCTGAGATTCGAACCAGTGAACCTCGGGATGGTAATCCACTACTCCAGACACCGCAGCAACTCGTACCCATCCCCTTCGCATCAACTCCTCACTCTACCTCCCGGTGCTTTTCTTCCTTTCACTCTCCCTCCCACCCCTCCTCAACCTCTTTCCCTCTTCTTCCCCTCCCCTACCCTCCACCCTCTCCGCCTCCCACTTCCATTCTCCCACTTCCATTCTTCACACCCTCCCACGCCGTGCACCGCCTCGCACTTATCATCCCCCCCTCTCTTCACCCACCTTCCACTCAAATTCTCTCTCTCTCTCTCCCATCCCCCCGAACACTTTTCAAACTCCACCCTTCTCCAGCCCCCCTTACACCTCATTCAGCCTCACGCGCTCACACACCTCTTCAAACCTCGCTAGACCTCTTAAAGTCCCTCTCGCTATCCCATTCTTCGCCCCCCCCCCCCTGCTCGTTCCGCCTCGCCCTCTCTCCTATTGCGCAGCCCTGCCACCTCCTGCCACTCGCCGTCGCGTGCCTCGATGGGTTAAAGGTGGATGTGCTTCCTCGGACTTGCTCCTTCGCTCACTCTCGTGCACACACCCCCTCGTACCCTCCCCCCGCTCGTATCCTTTCGCTCCAAATGCCACTGTGACAATCACCCGTTCTCACTCCCACTCTCTCTGCTTGCTCTTTTACCAGTCCTTTGGCTCGCGTTCTCTCCTTACGTTCTCTTTCTCTCTCTTCAACTCCTCTTTCTGATTCACTCTCCATCTCGCTCAGTCAGGGATATCACATCTACATCCACACGACACCCTGCAAGCCACCGCGAGGGTGTGTGGTAGGGGGTGAAGAACACCAAGCATGCACTACCGACATGCAAACAAGCAACTATAGGGTCTCATACAACTAGATTGTTAGTAAATATACTATTAATTCCAACTCGCTAATGTAGACTGGACCATAACTACAAAATTAGAGAAATTGATTGCCGAACTGACAGATTTAAAATGTTCTTTTTACCTCCTACAATTTGGGATATGAATAGCGGTAAATATGTCCAATACGAGTGATTCAATCGATAGCATAGATAGTTGCATGTTGGTGTAAGGACTTGAAAGTAACCCAACTAACACCACATTTTTGCATGCTTGGTTTCCTCTTTTTATCTTTTTAAATATTGCAGTTTTGACTAATATATTAATACTAATCCTTTTAAATGCATGATATGTAGTGCATGGTTGGTGTGAATTCACCCCCTGCCACACACCTTTGTGGTGGCTTGCAGGGTATTATGTAGATGTAGATGTATTTAGGGGATTAATACATGCATCATGCACTACAGACTACTTTAAAATATTTCCCCTACCTATCCCTTTGCTATGCTGCCTATTGTATTTTCTTATAGTACAGGGGAAAAATGCCATTTTGATTTTATCAGTACGACAATTTATCTCTCTAATCTTTTTTATCTGGTCGAATCTAGCATAATACGCTGGTGTTTTAAATATGTGCCTAATATCTTCAGTAAAGCTATCCGATTGAAATTTCTCTAGTACATTTAGTCTATACCTTAACCTACGCTGTGATAATGATTCCCACCGTAATTCTTTCATTAATTCTGAAACGCTACTCAACCTAGGTATCTTAACACCTTTTAGCGAACCTAGCTGCTCTACGCTGCACACTGTCTAGTTATCTGATCAAACCTAATTCATTCGGATCCCATTTACGGTAATGCCTAACTAGTGAAAAGTAACATCGCTCTTTTGTCTTGTTGATATGTATAGGTATTAAGAGTGATAAATAGATATATTCAATATCAAAAATCGGAGGTATCGATGGGCAGTGCAAGTTCCTGAGAGAAAATTCGTCTTGACCGGGACTCGATTTCGGGTCCCTTGTATTCCGGCTGGGTGCTTTGGGTGCTGGGTGCACCGAGGCGTCATCTTTCCATGTGGAATTTTTGAGTTAAAGCACCTGTCCGGAAATCAGGGGATCCAGGTTCGAGTCCTGGTTAGGGCGGCGGATTATTTTTTTCTATGTAGAACTTGTGTTATTGGGAATTTTCAGCGGGTAACGCCGTTAAGGTTCTCGCATCAAGTTCGCGGTCCTTCAATTTGTAATAGCATAGGTAAATGCCGATAGGTTTAAGGGTTTTAAGATAACCCAACCAATATCATGAAGAAACATGATGTGGGTTTGGTTTCACTCGCTATTTTTATCTTTTTTTAAAATGGTGAAGTTTAGACTAGAATATTACTACTAATCCTTTTTATGCATGATATATAATGCATTTTTGGCATAAAAACACCCCCTGCCACGCACCTTTATGGTGGCTTATAGGGTATTATGTAGATGTAGATGAGTTAGTTTGCAAAGGGAAAGTTTTTCTTAATCTCGCCACAATTATGTCATATTATCATTATTGTCACTATTCTCTCTATTCTCTCTCTTTCATTCATTCCTCTTACCTTATTCTTTCCTCTGCTCTTTTTTTGGTAATTCCTTAGCTCCATTTCTTTTCACTCTTTCAAAAACTACCTTACAAGAAAATTCATTCCCATTCTCGCCTTTCTATTCTTTTCCCGATTCTCTATCTGGCTCACTTGTTTCTTTGGCACTTAATATGATTTGCCTCGCCATATCGTTTCCTAGTAATTTGTTTATTCTTTTTCTCACATTCCTATTTATTCTCAAACTCTCACTTCTTTTCATTCTCCATCTAGCCTACTTATTATATTGGCACTACATTCGATTTAACTTTCGTCAACCTTTTACCTAGTATTTTACTCTTTCTTCTGCTCGCTATTGCTAGCACTTTCATTCCCGTTTCCTCTCCGCTAAACCGTACTCGTTTTCTCGCCCTATAACTATATTTTCATAATTCGTCCACTTAATCTCTATGACCAATTAAACTGCCCACTTTTCGCTCGGTGACTCATTTCTCTTTCATTTGCTCCCACACATCTTCCTTATTCACCTATTACCTCAAAGGCCTTCAGCTAATTCGTGTTTTAGTCATACCAGAGTTTAATCATACTGTAAATCTGGAATGACACGACGCAACGGCACACATTTTGATCAAAGGTTAGAATGTCAAATTTTAACGATTACTTTTGTTATTCAAACTATAAGTCGGGCATCGTTGTGACCGACGTCTGCGTATTTAATCAAAGTTATCGTAAATAACCATTAACACATTGACTCTAAGAACGTATTTATGGCATCAATAATCGGTTGTGACAGAATTTTATATCTGTTGCGTACAAAATTGAAATAATAAAAGCCTTCAATCCGCACCCTCGGGGAATATTTCTCTTGTCTCTCTCGGTCTGTTGGCATAGCTCTCGAACTTCCTCTGCCGTCGCTTACCGTTTAACCGGGAGGGACGGCAGGAAACGCCTCAGATTGAAAAAGGGGGAGATTTTCCCTGAAGGGAAGTGGCGGAAACGAAGCGAGTGAGAAGTTACGGGAAGGGGGAGTGCGGATATAAAACTGGAAGGGGAATGAGAATAGGGAAGTAAATTGCCAAGGAGGAGAAGATATTAAGGGACCACGGACGGGAGATAAGTGTGTGGAATTAGAATCGGTAATTATACCTGCAAAATATGTTGCCATAAACAAGAATGTGGATAAGTTTTCATTGCTTTACGAGTCTTAAAAGTCTCAAGGGCACGGTGGGAGAGAAAATGAGGGGATGAGAAGAAATACGGCATCAAGAAATAAATTTGGAGAGATCTTTTGTGTCAAGAAAAAAAAAACATTATTGTTCACGCGGAATCCATCTGCAAGAAGCTAGCGAAAACGGCCTTGTCGTGGTGTACAAGTAATTGCAAATCGTATCAGTTTTCAGGAGGGAGTGTGTGGTGGGTGCAGAAGACAGACGTAGGACCCTGGTAAACAAGAGAATAGGTTAGCGATTCTGAACAAAGCGATGAGTGGATGATCCAAGGCGCATTGACCCTTTAGTCATCTGTCACATGCACACGCATATAAACTCGAGTTATTACAGCCGGGATGGTGACACACATTGTCGACTGGTACTCGTTGCTGACGGCCTCTTTGGAAAATCAATTCGGATTCGGGAAGAACATAGGACATCCTCCAGTGAAGAATGCTCGTGGTACATTCATCTCGTGAACGTCAACCCACCTTCGTGTATGCAGGAGTTGTGCACTTGGTGAAGGCTTTTGGCAGCTTTGAGTGCCACTTAATTTTCCGTCCTGGATTAAACAAGCAGCCCTTGTTTGCTCCTCGTGGAGCAAGCTTCCACGGAGCGGGCGGTAAAGATTGATAAATGAAAGGAGGTAGTAGTGGATGCAGAGTCTTACCTTATCCGCACACAATTCGATTGGAAATGTTAATAAGAGGATCGAAAAAATGTCTATCTAGGGAATGTGAGTAAATTGAGAAGAAATAAACTCACACCCTTTTGCAGATCCTCCTTCTGTCATTGTAGGAAACTGAGCAGACAGCCTTGAATTGACGGCATAAAGTATTTCAAGGATATGAAATGAAAATCAATAATGCGGAAACTACAATATAAGTGTTCAGAGGAGTTGAGCCGAAGGCAAACGTAGCGCTTCGAGCAGCGATATCGGTAAAACTGGATCATTTCAAGAAACCATGCGGAATATTGCTCACAGAACAATTGCATGCCGAAAGGTTTGAATGTGATTTAGGTATCCATATTTTCTAAAGATTGTACTGTTGCAGTAAGCGAATGGTGCGTTAAAAGTTTCTTTTTCTGCTCATGAGATCCGAGACATTGTCCAGAGAGTGGATAAGGGAAGACGAGCCTTGTAAACCTGTTGGTGAAGATGAATACGTATTAACGACCAAATGGGCAGGTTCCTATTGAAGGAATCGGGCCTCACGTTGGCGAGTGTGTCGGTGAGCTGTATACACATCTGTATGTGTAGTGAAGGGGCGAGTTGGTTCGATACTTGCCCAGCTACAACGGTCGTTGCAGGATTCTCGTCGTACTCATACAATAAAAGGTTTTTGCTACTATGTTTCCCTCAACCTTTCATCCGTGTAGACATACATTTCCCCCACTTCGAGGCCGGTAGCATTAACGGGAATGCTGGAGGAAAGAGCTCCAGGTTTGTGTGACCTCACACCAAGAATATGTTGGTAAAATTGTTGGGGTCAACTCTATTAGGGATTCTCTTTGGTGAAATCGGACGTGAGATTTTGAACGAGTATGTCTGGAGAAAGCATATCTCAGATAGACGATTGCGTAACTGAATATTTCCCCGGAGAAGTTACCTCCAGCTTGGGCAATACATTTGCATTACACGTATCGCAACTGAAATGGCCCGAACGAACTCAACAAGAAAGAAGATAAAATTTAGAGTGAGTCCAAAAATATTTATTTTCTCCATTAAACGTACTTTCCAGGATTCATTTAGGTTACATTAGGCGGTTAGCGCATAATTATTGTTTATATTTCATTAGTGATTATTAAATTACGGGGGTCGTGGTAGCCTAGTGGGTAGAGCGCTGAGCTGCTGACTGGAGAGTCCCGGGTTCAAATCACGGGTAAGAAGCTTTCTGGGCAGGGAAAGGAACTGGCCCCCCTACCCTGAATGTGTGAATTTCAATGGCTTAGTACGGGGTGAACTCTACCCTCACCTATTAAAAATGAATACACCTCGTCGTGTTTAATCGAAAAAAAAATTGTTATTAGATGACTATCATTATTTCTTCAAAAATGATCTAAATAAAATAAAAGTTATAGAACTTAATGCAGGCCTCATGTTGGCATAATGTTAGCCTCGTGCAAAGTGAATAATATCATAAATTTCCATCCCGATGCCATATAATGATATTTCTCTTGGAAAATAGAATTAATGCATCATCCAGCAGTTTTCATGTATGGCACAATAGTATTATGAGAGATGAGATGAGCTTACCCAGTTTATCCTATTACAGTTGAATCACGTTCTGTTAAGAGATTTTACCATGGGATCGTGCTTACCAATTTTATGACGTCTGTAATTTTATTCGAGAGACTCACGTTATTCAATGCCCTCATTTCCTGTTACGGAGAACGATGATTTCGTTCTTTTATTCCAAACCTACGTAAGCCCAGCTAATGGAGAGGCTTAGTGATGTGATTAGCACGCATTAAGCCTGCAGCATTTCATTTGCGTATCCGGAAAAATAATGGGTGGAATAATTTAATCGAGGCAAAACCTGTCACCATGGACTGAGTAATGATGTATTTTAAGGTGTGAAACTTTTAAATAAGAAAATATTTTCAGTTACGGCCCAAAGCTTTGTATTGCGCCGAGAAAAAGTATTACAGTTCGGGGAGATGTAACCTTTCAAGGAATGCTTAGTGATTACTGCAACGATTCGCTAAGTGACTGTTGAAAAGTCTCCGATAGCTCACAATGCTCTATCTTGGTACTGGAAGCTTTTTTGAATAAAAACAGGGAGTATCGGCTAAAATAACTCATAACTCTGAGAAAAACACACCTTTCCCTAAAAGGTATTCGAACCAGCGACCTTTGGATTCGCAGACCGACGTAATGATGAAAGAGTATGAGTTCAGTAGGGATTTTGTTATTGCATCTGCATAGAAACCAGCAAGCCTCCTCTAGGGTGTTTGGCAAGGTAGGATTAATCATTTACACTCTGTGTAATTATCCCGTGTAGTGTAATAAAGGGAAGGCGATAAGAATTATTTAATGCCCGAATTTTTTCCTTGATAAACACTCTAAACACAGCTCTAATGTGTGTGTGGCAGGAACCAACTGGCGAAAATGCCCTTCCGTCTGAATTCGAACTTAGACCATGAGGATGGAATGCCAATGTTCTTGCCACCACATCACAGACCTAGTTTTCAAAAGGTGAGTAAAAGGTTTGGAGGAGGCATTTTTTGGGGACCGAAGAATGGTGAAGAGTAACCCGGTGAAGGCGTTGTACTATTCTGAATGATAGGCACAAAATGGTCCATGGGTTACAAATATAGCGGTAAAAATAAACTTCCATGTGAAATAGTAACACATTTCTCGTTGGTTAATTTAATATCTCGTCCGACTATCATTTACTTAGTTTAAATTTCTATGCTGATATGGTAAATAATTGGATAGAGAAATAATAATCCCTTCTTTACAATAGAGGAAGATGTGTTTTTATTTTGATGTGATAAATAATTTGCTGAGATACTGCAATGCTCTTAGGTAGAATGGAGAAAAGTTTAGTACCTACAGTGAGCTTTATTCAATGAATCATCTGGGCTGCTTAGTACCTATCTTCATTTTATCTTATTTCAATTGTTATTATAATTATGGGGAGCGATTGACTGATTAAGTCATTAGCGCCATTATCCATGAGTGTATGATCGGAAGTATACTCGGAAATGGGAAATGACAGAGTGAAACCCGTTGTTGGCCCTAGCCCACCCTTCAAAAAGTTGCCTAGTGGAAAATGGTTTCACATCCCATCCGACGGACGGAAGACTTCACCTGAAGTTTCCTCGAACTCAAGACCTCAGGTTAAGAAAGTGGACGCTAGAAGTGCGATCTTTTGTCCGCTGAGCGGCTGAACGCGGAAGGAGCAATCGCCGAGTCGGCACCGGATTCCCTTCCACAGCAAGAGCGGAGCATTTCGCGACAACGCGTTTCTCTCGATCAATCCCTTGCCCCGGGATATATCCATTTTCCAAACCATGGGCATGAAATTCAGCGACGAAAGGCGAAACGGCATGCGGGCAAGTGGGAGCAGGCAGTGGGGATTCTTTCAGCTCAGCGGACGTTCAGCGCTTTCCACTCTGACGGTCGATAAAATTCCCCATTTGTGTTTTTATTATCCGTCGGAGGAGCGACTGCGGACGGAAATTCGAGTATGAATCTCCTTCGCCAACTGATGGACCAACCTTACCTTAAACTCTTACGCGCTCAGCTCCGTTCGT
The DNA here is from genome assembly GCA_933228895.1 of Platycnemis pennipes. NCBI lineage: Eukaryota > Metazoa > Arthropoda > Insecta > Odonata > Platycnemididae > Platycnemis > Platycnemis pennipes. The sequence continues at coordinate 50,909,024 of OW121846.1, forward strand.
GGTAAAATGACGATCAACCCACGCTGAAACACCATCCCGGCTCCGTCTACCATAGTTCTCATTCTCAAATACGAAAATTCAAAATTTTTGGCCTAAGTTAGCGTGCAGGCGATTTGCCATTTGGTCTCGTCTACCTGGTGCTGGATACCATCTCTCAATGCCCTACATCTCCTTTGAGTTTTGGAACTGCCAAAATAGTTTACTCTATGTACACTAAAGTGCGAGGGTTTAGATACACATTTACATCTACATAATACCCTGGAGCCACCATAAAGGTGTGTGGCAGGGGGTGAATTATCACTAAACATGCACTACTAAGCATGTATAAAAAAGGATTAGTATTTATATACTGTTCTAAACTTCACTATTTAAAAAAAGATAAAAATAGCAAAGCAAGCATGCAAAAACATGTTGTTAGATGGGTTAGCTTCAAGCCCTCGTACCAACATGCAGCTACCTATGCTATCCAATGCTACACTCGTATTGGATATATTTACCGTTATTCATACCCCTAATTGCACGAGGAAAAAAGGACATTTTGAATCTGTCAGTTCGGCAATCGATATCTCTAATTTTGTGATAATGGTCCAGTCTACCATAGTAAGCTGGGGTTCGCAAAATATTTTTAACATCATCACTGAAAATATGGTCTTGGAATTTATTTAGGAGATTAAGTCTAAATTTCAACCTGCGATCTGACTATGATTCCCATTTAAATTCACTTAATAGACTGGTTACGCTAATATAATTATCGTGCCGTCCCTTTACAAATCTTGCCGATCTTCGCTGCACACGTTCTAGTTCATTATTTAAACCGATTACTTAGGGATCCTATATACTGGCAGCATATGCCATATGAGGTCTAACAAGGAAAAAGTAGCTGATTTCTCATACATGATTGTCACATTTATCCAATACTCCTTTAATGAATCCCAGTCTACGATTAGCTTGCCCCATTATTTCACGCAAGTGTTTACCCCAGGAAAGATCATGTGTAAGTCTTATTCCAAGATATTTAATGGATTCCACGTTTGTTAATTCATTATTACTTATTTTGTAAGTGCTAGGAGGAGGTCTATTCTTTTTCCAAAAATTCATTCCTAGGCATTTTTAAAAATTTAATTCCAACTGCCATGTATCACGCCAATTTTCAATTGCTTGTAGGTCATCATTTAAGTATTCTTTATCGTTTGGGCATAGAATTTCCCTGTGCACTACTGAGTCATCGGCAAATAGACGAAGCTTACTTTTTACCAACTTATTGATATCATTTATGTACAGAAGGAACAGGAGTGGACCTATCACACTACCTTGTGAGACACCCGAAGTGACTTTAATTACCGGTGACGTAACACCGTCCAAAACAACCCTTTGCACCCGATCATGCAGAAAATTAGTGAGGGTATAGAGGGTAGTGCATATGGTGGAAGGGTATGGAAATGCCCAGACTTCATTAGTTTACTATAGAGGCCAGGGTGTGATTGGTTCACATTATATGCAGTGTTTTACAACAGAAAGGAGTAGGGCGCTGGGTTTGAGATTCTGGACGCCCCCGCCTAAAATCCTTACGATTCGATTTTCTGCATGTCAGAACTTCAAAGGAAATCGCATGTGGCCCAGGTAGAGGAACTGGCCCCCTTCCCTTAATGTGTGAATTTCACACACCAATGGATTAGTACGGATAAGATCTACTCTAACCTATAAAAAACCAACCTTCGGGTTGAACACTCCATTTTCCACAACAGAAAGAGTATTACAATTGAATAATTTTCCTCCACGAATCAAGTAGGTGCGGTATGCCATTGAATAAAGAGTCCAACTGTGCCTAGATTCAAATCCAGGGCCATCGTCGACACGGTTCAAGCGAATACGAAGCATTTGAGAATGGAGCAACCGTCTTCTCAGATTCCCGGTCCCGGGAGCTTTATTCTTACATCAATTTTCAGCAGCTTCGCTCGCCATTTTGAGAACGTTTTACAATGGCTTGCTTTCCACACATTGAGATATACTATAGAACTTATTCTCGTGAACAGTGCCTTCTTTGTAGCCATCTTACGCGTTAGGTGTGCCATCGTGTATCGTAGGTGTGCCATGGATCGTAATTTTGAACGAGGGCTAGCTTCCAAAGATCCTCTTAAAAATACTTTTGGGATCAAGAATTTCTAGCGTAGCGTAGCGGTCTACGCAATAGCGCAGTAAGTCATATCTACATCTACATCATACCCTGTAAGCCACCGAGAGGGTGTGTGGCAGGGGGTGAAGATCACCAAGCATGCACTTCCGACATGCAAAGAAGCAACTATAGGGTCTCATGCTACTCGATTTTTAGTATCTATAGTATTTAAGGGGTTAATACATGAATCATGCACTACAAAATACTCTAAAATATTTCCCCTACCTATCCCATTGCTATGCTGCCTATTCTGTTCTCTTATAGTGCGGGGGAAATACCATTTTGAATCTATCGGTACGACAATCGATATCTCTAATCTTATTTATCTGGTCGAATCTAGTATAATACGCTGGTGTTTTTAATATGTGCCTAAACACTTCAGTAAAGCTATCCGATTGAAATTTCTCTAATAGATTTAATTCGGATCCCATACACTGGCTGCATACTCAAGGTGGGGCCTAACTAGTGAAAAGTAACATTGCTCTTTTGTCTTCTCATCACATTTCCCAAATACTCTTTTTATAAATCCTAGCTTTCTCTTCGCTCGGCCACATATTTCCCGGATGTCTTCCACACGATAAATCTTTAGTGATGTTACACCTAAATATCTTATGGTTTCAACGTTTTCGATTTTCATGCTACTAATTTTATAGGATCGCTCTATCGAAATATTCCTCCTCCAAAAGTTGATAGCTACAAAAATTAAGGTTAAGTTCTAGCTCCCAAGTTAAAGTACATCGGTTCTATTCCAGGTTCAAAAAATCTTTTTAAGCCATTCATTATAGTACCGTGAACCGTATTGTAGTCTTAATTAATCTAATCTTCTTATCCTTACCTGGGGTCCCTCTCACTAATTCACATCTTCTTGAAATTACTTCTTTTGCTGATCAAATTCTTTTCTTAAGTCCTTGCTACTAAGGCTGTTAAAACTTTGCTAAGTCGTTTAGAGAGAGGTAGGGATAAGTATCCTCCTGATTCATATCACTTGCCCCATGTAAGTCAAGGACAAAACCCTTAGTGTCTTTATCCTCGTTCCTTATCATAAGGAACGAGGGATGACTGAGAGCTAATTATATAACCTACCACTTAATTAACCAACTTTTTATCGCTCTGGACACTGATCATATCCTGATTAACTAAAGAGGACGTAGGGGGTATTATCATTGTTTAACATGGTTGCGGTCCTCTGATGCAAGAGTGTGCTTTGCGAAGTCCGTCGGTCCCGGGGCACTGCTAACTAACCGTAAGCCTCGAAAGTTCCTCGGCGCAGTATCCTCTGACGAGTTGGGATTATAACCGAAGGACAATCCCTCAAGCCTCATGTTAAAGAGCATTGAAAGTTTTTTGGATCGGGTTGGTATGGCGTTTGGGGTACAGTCCTTCCATCATGGAGTCTTGGATTCAGATCCCGGTGGTGGAATGGATTTCTTCCGATTCCAAGAGCTCGAGTTCGAATCTGGGCAGTGGTGGATTTCTTCTCTGAAAGCCATGCTTTGTGGAGAGCATTTCGAGTGCAGTGTTCCTCCCGTCGGATGCCGTTAAAAGCCAGACCACTTTGTAACTTTCGTCACCTAGCTACCTAAAAATGGATATCGTGGCAATATCGTAAGAGTTAGGTTACTTCACTACTTATACATATGATGACATGTATCACTCTGAATACTTCACCACCCACTGGGAAAATAATGCAAGTAAATATACGAGTATAGACATAACTAACACGCATAAATGAATGGGATGTAGACATTTTGATAGCGGATCATTTTTCCCGTAACATTTTTTATATTTCTTCTAACAGTCTTATTCCACTTATTTACCATTGTTCGTATTTATTACCCTTACTTTTCATTTCTTAATTCATTTTCTTATTTAATTTCATCTTCTTATTTCCCCAACCGGGTAACGCGGTGAATACTTCCGAAATTACTTGAAACTTAAAGGGATACAAATATTTGGAATGAATTCATGAATAAATAAATATAAATTGTTGTCTTTCCCAGAAAATATTCAACACAATCGAATATCCACTGAAGAGTATAGAGTTTGGCTCAAATGATATGGCATCCAATCCTGCAGCAAATTACAGAATCATGCTGTTTATACATTATAGTATTAAATCAGAGAGAAGCTATCTTTTTTTCTCGAATACTTCCGTCGCCGTTCATGAAAACTCAGTTCAAGACAGCTAAATTTGACTATCAAAATATATTTGATTTCTACAATTAGTGTCATTATTTTCATGAGAAATACCTTAAAAGAATTTATCGAGAAAGAAATATTCCACCCAGACAATGTCTCATTTTCACGAAGGAAAATTTGCTCTGAAATTTACCCTATTTACACTAACCTCTAGCTCTCCACATTCAACGCAAACATAATTAATACACTTTTATCAACTGCTAACTTTTAAATTTGCAAAACTGGAATATACACCGACTGAAAATGAATATTAGTCTTCATCTGCGAAAAAAAAATATGCTTGGAAAACTCTTTTTCTCGAGCTACCATGTGATATGGGAGGTGCAAATTATTTCAGCCCTAATTTTACGAGGAAAAGTGATTGAAGACAAGTTTATTCGAAGGCTGTTCACAGATGCCTATGTTACTTTGATATTCCGACCGTTCCTGTGTTTAATTTATCAATGTCTTAACGTAGGAGATGGACTTGATCATTGACCAATATGTCATCATGAACTTATGCTTCCTCTCAATTCAGACAGAAAAAAATAGCTCAGGTGTGAGGTCTACGAATTTTCCATCAGTGTAAGACACATTTCACAGGGAGATGCCAATATCGGGTATTTCACGGGAGTTTGAACGTTCGGGAAGTTATTGTAAAAGTCATGGGTGACAAAACAGATGAAATAAGATTAAATTTTAAAGAATAATTTGAAATGTTTGTTTTAAACGCCTTACGAAACATGGTGTGTTTTATAAATTATAATCTTATTTATAATTATGAAATATAATTCTTACCTAATACCATTATTTTAATCCTGGATATCCATAGACCTTTTTATTTGTACTTAATTGTTTATTCTATGCTCGTTACATCCTTGTGTAGTGATCATTTGTGATTTTAATATTTAATGCTTAGTCAGTGTTTTCTGATTTGGCTCTGCAATTAAAACAGCGAATTCAAACCGCTGGTAACAGTGAACTATTAACTTGCTGCGTATCTATGCAGATATTACTTTGTTTTGTTTTATGTGCCAAAGGAAGTTTACTGTATGTTATTGCTCTTAGTTGTGCAGGTCACTGTCTCACGCTCTGTTTATGTGCAAATTTTGAGCTAATGAGCTATTATGCAGGGACAAACTCTATTATTAGGACATTTCACGGATATCTATTTCAATTTTGCATTTTCAGGAAATGGTTACTTCTGGAAACACCGAGGAGTGGAAGCCGCACGAGTTTTTAGCAATATGATAGAAATATTAATAACGGATTGTACGCTTTTCCTTAAACAGTGTCAATTAGCGCATCCACTATAGAAACATCGCATCTTAAGTGAAATGCTCAGCCGTCAGTGAATAATAATAATAATAAGTTTATTACTCCATACACAAATAACATGTCAATAACAAAAGTGGAGTAATTTTAGGTGGCCTTGAAGGAGAACCTGTTTAAGGCTATCATCAAATAATAATACATACAATATTCAAAGAAAGCAACTGAAAAATCGCGTTAATCATACATTTCTTTGTCATAAGCAGCTGAGTTTTGAATATACCGTCGACTCACGCAAATGATCAGAGTTCGCGGCCTCAGACGTTCACGGTTTTTTCTTAGAACGTAATTGATACTTTTTCATGCCAACGAAAACACGCCTTCATGAATCACAGCGCATGTAGAGATAAATACGGCATATTGCATGAGAATCCGGGTGGAGTGGTGGTACAGGCCTCCCACCCCGAGGGCCCTGGTTCAATTCTGGGCAGTGGAAGATGTTTCAGTGGAATATTGGACCCTACCTTGTGCCTCGTGGAGAGTATTTTAGGTTCAGTACTCCCTCCGTCGGATGGGACGTTAAATCGTAGCCTCTTGATTCCTTTCGAAGAGAACAGGCAAACGCCGACTCCGGTGCTCTTTACACCCGTCATTCTTCCCCTCTATTCTCTGTAATATTTCTACCTTTAGCCAAGTACGCATCTATCTTGAATGAAGAAAATGACCTAAGCTCTCGGTTTTCTACCCTGAAATACAAACTGACTAATATTTTACATTCTACCATTGCAAAGGAGCATAAAAATACAGTAATTTAGAATACGAGGGTGTACCATTATATTCATTCCTCTCTAGTTCAATGTTTATGTTGACTTTGAAATAAAATTATAGCATTTTTGGGGTATATTTAAAGTTTTAGCTCTAAAGGAAGGCATTTATAATGTTTTTTGACCACATACAATTTCTCAGTTTTTCGCAATTTAATTTATCTCTAGACATTGCCCCCGTAAATTCTGTGCGTTGACTGTAAAGTATAATAACCCAAGGGCCATCGGTTGAAAAAAGCTGTATAAGTGGGGATACCTCTGTTGCGGGTAAGAATATGAGTAGAAGATAGAGGGGCTGATAATTATTTCATAGTGCAAAATGACCATAGTTGTCGACGCACCCTATAAATCCAAATCTACCAAATCGAAACTATTTCATAAACCTAACATATATGTTTACCATTGTAAACTTAATGTGTATGAATACATACTAGGAGAAGTAGTAGTTTTTAGTAGAAGAAAAACCTTCGCAGCAGGGTAAATGATAGCGCTGAACGTGCTCTTAGAGGCGTCCTCCGGATGTGACCCCTGACACCTCTTATAATACACCACATGAATATTAAGTTATCTATTGAAAATGGAAAAAATACTTTTATTAATTTTCATTGGCTTGAGCATTTACACAACATTTTCGATGCATTTTTACCTTGTAGGTAACCTTGTAGTAAGGCAAGCCAATAACTGTCTAGCCTTTAAGTAGCAGGCAATGCGAAAGAAAAAAATCACAAAGTGATCGTTTGAAAGTACTGCATAGCCGAAAAAGTGGAACCTGAAAAGCACTCATAGAACGAACGCATAGAGAGTATATTTTTTAGGCAGTATATTTTTTAAATTAGGGAGCATTATTTTTAAAATGAAAAAAGCTTACTTTTATCTTTGAGATCAATTAACTCTTCGAGAGAAAACGCTGAGTGGTAGAGGAGGTGTTTAGCTTCAGATGAATTAGCAAAATATTCCACAGCAAGATTGGAGATCGTCTGTTACAAGCATGAGAGAAGAATTATGTGAGTATGAGGAGTTTATCAGATAGGGGAATCGAGTGGAAAGCTTTTCTAAACCAACCTTAGGATTGGTGATGTCGTAAATTTTTCGGTAAGAGTTCCCCTGACTCCCGGTAGACATCTCATTCTTTCTCCGTCACGCTGTAGGCTTCATGAAAAAGTCCGATGGTATCACTTGTCTTGCCTGGCATGGTTTTATTTACTTCCGGCCCATCAAAGCGCTCAGAGACTTGTCGCAACTCACCGGTTTCTTTGATGACCTTCGTGGTTCACCAGTGTTCCATTCTTTGGCCGACACCAACGACTTTCGGAGGCGAAGATCTCTCTTGTAACCACCTACTGCTTTATAACTTTGCGCTATGGAGTATGTGTTCAGCCGTGGAAGGCGGTAGCTTTTGCGTAAGGGCGAAGGGATATGGAACGACCCCTGGGCACGTTATCTTCCTGAGATCATTATCGCTCGCACTGGCAGGCCAGAGTACTATAGGTAAACGTGTTATTCGTAGTTGATTGAAATGCATTGATTCCACGGAAAGGGAATGAGCCCGGGGCGAATGTCGTAGCGTCCATGGATAAAGCGTGTAATCGAATACACAGTTAACGTGAAATAGTAATGTGACTAGTAAGCCAAAATAACTGTCATTTCGTGAAGTATAGTGCTATTATTCAAATAAATACTGCCTTTGAAATAGAGAATGCTGATAAATAAGACTTTTCGGGAAGAAGTTCTTTGCTTCTAAGAGAGAATGCTGATAACGTAGGTCGTTCGCGTCATTTAGGAAAGGTTAGCATTTAAAAAGAGCGTAGGTTAAAGTACAGCTTAAATCTATAAGAGAAATTTCAATCGAATAGCTTTCCTGAAGATGCTAAGCACATATTACAAACAGTAGCGTATTATGCTAGATTCGACCAGATAAATAAGATTAGAGAGAGAGATTGTCGTACTGATAGATTCAAAATGGCATTTTTCCCCCGTACTATAAGAGAACAGAATAGGCAGCATAGCAATGGGATAGGTAGGGGAAATATTTTAGAGTGGTCTGTAGTGCATGATGCATGTATTAATCCCTTAAACACTATAGATACTAAAAATAGAGTTGCATGAGAACCTATAGTTGCTTGTTTGAATGTCAGTAGTGCATTTTTGGTGATCTTCACCCCCTGCCACACACCCTCGCGGTGGCTTACAGTGTATCATGTAGATATAGATGTAGATGAGGAATGAAACTATGGATTGCAGGGGGAAGAAATCGGTGTCGGCAGTATACTCCTCTAATTCTCTGTTTCGTGCTCCATTCAACCGACAGCATTTGGAACTTAAATTTCCCTCGACTCAACACTCAATTAGCGGCCAGCAGACACTTCTGAATCTGCCACTCTCGGAATTTGAAATCGGAAACTCGGAATGAGAGGCCGAGCCCCGAAACGTTGCCAGACAAAATAATGAACTCCAATTATCTGTCGTATTGTCCCACTCTGCGCCTTAAAATGGAATAAGCATCTATTATTTAGGAGGTGTAAGATCATGATTTCGAAAATGCACTGATTTTAATGACAGTAATTTATTATTATGCCTTCCCTATGCTAACGACGAGAATGAAGATGGGAGACGACTTTCGACTACGTTTCACAGGTTTGCGAGTTTCAAGGGCAGTAACGTTAGGGCGCTGGTGTTGAAGATACGGATTGCGTCTACGTGAAACAAAGATGACACCGCATCAGTTTTGTGCTAAGTATATGAAGTATGCCTCTGGATTGCGAATTACATTTAAACCGATAATTGGGTTCATTTCCCTATTACGAGCACGAAGTTAGTTATTATGAAAAGATAAGGTGGCATAGATATCCTATAAACGCCCGGAAGACTTTTCCTTCAAATTTGTCCATCGTATTTTCCACTCCTTTTCATAAAACCTCGTTGGCCTCGAGCAATTAGGCCTACGCTGAACGTAATGAAGATTGAATTAATCCCTGTCAAAGTTTCGTGTTTAATATTGAACGTAATTACGAAAATGGAGGCCCGAGATTTTAAAATTTTCTCTCCTCTTCAGAAATGATATTCATCATTTTTGTCAGATGATAACGATTTAATCGTTGCATATATGGCCTTTTTTGTTATTTTACGTGAATAAAAAATATTAATATTATTCACGTTTTACCAGAGTGGTCCGCAATTTTTTGCTGCAGCGAACAAAACTGATGGAAACCAGGAATGTTCTCGGAGAAAATTATACTGGAAATTTTAGAATGGTATATATTTCAAATAATAGGATGCAATAACGTTATTTTAACTAATAAGATATATACTGTAGGAAAATAATAAGGAATTGAATGTAATTCTCACGTAAATTGTTAATTCAAGTCTAATTTTCTAAATGCTACACAATGTCATGTTTCCCTTATGTGTAGTGATTACTTGAAACTGGAGTCCATAGTAAAAAACTTGCCCAATTTACAGCATTTTACTATTGACGAGGTATAATATATTACGCCTAGGCATGCATTAATGTTTGCAACTGTTGATAGCATGCCGATATGATAATAATGTTATCTAAATAAGAAATATATTTACCCATGTGGAACTCGTTGTTAGATAAATTTTTATTAGTGAATTATTTCGTTTTTTTAAAGGTGCTTCCAAATAAAACTATGATATTGGTATTCAACGAAAGATCATGAATAATGAGAATTACCCACGCTAAACTCGGGAAACAAAAACTGGAAGGCGTGAGGGTAATGTTATTTGGGCAGTAGAGTAACCAGCGATTGACGACACTAGGTGGAATGTACTGGGTATTCTACTATAGGAGTCTACTGATACCTGGTAATACATAAATTATTAAAATATTTAACTGTGCGTAATACTAGAAAGTGATCTTTTATAGCAATGAAGCGTGAAAAATAGCCGCGGTAAGCATATCTCTTGTGATTTGAAATGTGGTGTTACTGAATGGAAGATGGGGTTTTGCAGAATGGATAGAAGATAAAATGGATAGATCTAATGACAAGCCAATAGTCCTATGAAATGTGGGAAAAAGGTTTGATAAAAAAATAAATAAGACTACGAGACAGCCTTATCGGCCATGAATTATCATCATTCAAGACATGATGATCTGTGAAGACATTTGTGGAGGGAAAATTTGGTGGTAGAAATAACAAATGAATCTCAGGAGGCATGAGGAGTAAGTAAAGTAGGACGGTAAAGAGAAAAACCATATCCATTTGAATACTTAAGTTGAGTGTCCAAATCGAGTGGGAGCAACGTTCATTAATCTGAGGGTTGATGACTTGTGATTATGATGATGATGATCACTCCTAGTATTGGGCTACAGATGGAGGGGTTCTTGGTTTAATTCAGTGTGAAGCCATTTCGAATATTCCCTCTTGAAATGCTTGCGGTGTGCTTCTTAAAGATTCGAACGAGGTTGCTGGAGGTAAAAGGAAATAAAGCTTTGCAACGTGCTTCAAAACACCGCGAGATCCACTGTTACCTATCACCACAACCCTTGGATTGATCTAGAGTTTAATTGGTATAGTCGTGGTGTAATTAGGTTTTAATACGCTGCAACTGCCTAGGCGTCAAACTGTCTAAATTAATCACAAGCCTAATACTAAGAAGAACACAACGCCCAGGCTCGAGGTGGGAATCGAACGCACGACCTTAAGATGGTCAGGCCAGCATTTGACTAAGAGACTCCCGCAGCCGACTGTCATAAGACATCCAGGTTTCCTATGCCAACATAAGATACTGCAGAAAATATCAATTGATTCAGAGAAATATTTATTTCAAAGGAATAAAAACTTTTATAGAAATATTTCAGGTTTGGTTGAATTATTTTGGGCTCCGTGCCTAATATTCATATTCCTATTTCTAATTCGCGGAGTAGATAGGGGAGAAGGCGTAGTTTAATCCTGCGTGTTAGACGGAGACTAATGCTGCGTTCAGTTATTTTGTACCAAAAAAATAGGAAACCCATTTAATCCCCTACTAATACGCATTTCAATATTTTTAATTAAACGATGAAATGCTTTACCACTGTTCAGCTGTTATAGTTCACATCAAACTTCCATAAAAATAATGTTATCCGATATGGAAGTGGTGTTCCTATTTTATTTTCTAACCCAGCCGTAGCGATTCCGTGTGCCAGAATATTTAACATTAATATTCCAAATCACTAGTTTGAATACTGATGATCAGTTTACTACCATTATTCGGACTCATTTGCGTAAAGCACTGATACCAGCTCCTCCCAATAATCATTTTTAAGGCCGTAGATATTGATTTGTACGCATCAAAAGTTAGTGATACATATACGTGAGCATGTTTGCGCTCATGGGTGATGGCTTCACCTACGCAGGTTAGTTCGTTTTTTTTCTTGCGATCACAGAGAGCAGCGTATTTGATACACTCTCCGAGAAATACGAAACTGAGTATACACTGCAGAGTATTGATTCTGAAAGCAGTGGAATGAGGATGATGCTATCTCAATCATCGACACCGATGCTTTTCATTTTGTGTGAAAATTTCCTTTGGTTGCAGAAAGGGGGGAATATATTCCCTATCGTATGCATCAAGCTCGTAAGATATGGCGATAAAGAAGATTACTCATATATTTTTTTCCAAATTAATGTTGAATAAAACGTTCGAAGGGTTTGGTAATAATGAAGATTTTTAACACTGGTGCCTTCATCGTCACCTATATATACCTCGTATAACATTATTGACATTAAGACAGGAAAAGGATCAGGAAATAAGAATTTGTCACTCATCACCTTTAATGATTTTAGAGGCATCCTTCACGCAAGTAATTCCTTTTTCTTCCCAGATCATATTTTTCCGACACGTTTGCATGCAAATGTTTACGAAGACGGCATTATTCCATGGGCGTCAACCTATTAAATTCCCCATGCGTACTTAAAAAAAAACAAATTTTCGCACTAAGCACTCAGGCCATTAGCAATACTTGTACGCGTTGCAACTCATCTCATTAGTGGAGCAAATAAAGGCCTGCTTCGTATAATTTTCCGTATCGCTACGCCTTTTAAGTGGCTCGCTGAATTATGCGTAGATGTGTTCGCAAATACGTCTTCAATCAATTTCGTGTTCGGAGAGTTCTGCATCTATTTTTGTTCCCATTTTCCACTACCATAACTCCCTCAAAGATGAGTCACAATCTTCTATACTCGCTCCATTCATCAATCTGCTTGTATACTAAGGATCTGAAGAAATACAGAATACGTTCCATGTTACGATACTTAACGTGGTGATCTGGGCATGACCCTCAGAGGTGAAGTCACCTCTCATACCTCAATACCCTGTTGTAATAATTCAATCAGCCATGAGAGCTATGACAAAAAACAATACTTTTTTTCTTTCCTTTAATATCCTCATTATTGACATTTAAATGTGCCTAATCCGATTCCAGTAACGGCGTAGCACACGCCTAATCTGGACGGAGACTTTTGCTGGTTGTAGCAGAAAGGTAGTATATTTGGTCTGGTTTTGATCTGGTTTGAAATGAGGACCTTTAGGTTCTACATGCATTAAGGAATCCATGGCTCTCTGGGTCATTCTGTTGCTGATTATCAATCGCATAATATCTAACGTACATTATAGGATATATCCGAGTACCAAGAACTAGGTACTTAAATACCACTGCGAAAGCCTTCAGCAAATATATCTAAAGGGTTCATGAGGTTCCCTTCAAGAGGGCAGACGGGTCTACATCTACATCTACACGATACCCTGCAAGCCACCGTGAGGGTGTGTGGCAGGGGGTGAAGATCACCAAGCATGTACTACTAACATGCAAACAAGCAACTATAATTTCTCATGCAACTTGATTGTTACTACCTATAGTATTTAAGGGGTTAATGTATGCATCATGCACTACAGAATACTCTAAAATATTTCCCCTATCTATCCCTTTGCTATGCTACCTATTCCGTTCTCTTATAGTACGAGGAAAAAATGCCATTTTGAATCTATCGGTACGACAATCTATCTCTCTAATCTTCTTTATCTGGTCGAATCTAGCATAATACACTGGTTTTTTTAATATGTGCCTAACATCTTCAGTAAAGTTATCCGATAGAAATTTCTCTAATAGATTCAATCTGCAGGGTAAGAAGAGACGTAACATATTTGAGATGTGAGTGTGGTGAAGAATAAAAAATGTACATTGGATGGAAAGTAAGACTAATGAGGAGTTTCCAGGACAGGGTGACGAGGATGAAAAGCTTCTTATGAAAAATAGGACGCAGAGTTGAGGGGTAGATCAAATGACTTAGAGCATTGGCAGAGAATATGCTGAATTAAGAGAGGAAATGTGTGGAAATAGAAAGTGTACCAAACTAAACAATTGGTTAACAGGCACGTAGCCAGGGGGCGGGGGGGGGGGGACTTCTGGGGCTTCAGCCCCCCCTCCGAAATTTTTTCCAAGCGATTTTGTTGTTCTGATTTTAACTGGGCATGAGAATTGTATTCACTGCATATAATTCAAGTGCTAAGTGCCTTGAAACGAGATCACTAGCTTGATGCATATGTTTGGATTGCTATTTCTAATCTGATATATAGGTACGTACGCGTTGAACTTCTCTTCTGTGGCCGGTCAAATTAAGTGCTTCATAACAAGGTAAACAGTGTACTTTACCAATGAGAAGAGATAGGAATGGGCACTGTGAAAGTATATACCAATTACTGAAAATGAAGGGAAGAGATTTGTAACATGTCGGCACTGAACGGGCAAGGCTGATTTGAAGTTGGGCTACACTAGACTTAGCCCCCCCTCCCGAAGCAAATTTCTGGCTACGTGCCTGTTGGTTAGAGTATAGATGAAACACAAAAACAAATCTGTTAAAAGTGTAGAGATGATACAATATAATCCACCATGACCGGTGTGACATTAGGTCTTGATTTTGATTAAATTGAGTGTGGGTTGCATTTGGATATTGCCACAAGGATTTAAATATGGACGCTTGTAATGGGAAGCCAGTGCTTTTGTAACCACACCAGCGATATGCTGTTTACAGTAACATTGTATGCATTATGTATAAACAGTGTATCTATGACGTTTATTGCAAGCAGTGATCAAAAAACAAAAATTATAAAATCTTTGCGGTGTAGAAAAATTTAATTCAGGCTCATAGTTGTAGCAAGCAAGAGGACATTGTGGAATGTCGACATCGCACAAAAATGAAATAAACTAGGTTATGTTTCAAGCGTATATTATTGTATATTGTATAAACGTATATTGTATTCCATTCCTGCCTCCCGCTCTACATCGTTACTATTCACCCCTCTTCTTTCTTTGAAATTCTCCTCCCCCCTTCGTCTCCTTACATAAATATCCCCACAATTGCGCATTCTGCTTCCCTTGCTAATTACCTGGAGAGGTCGGAGCTGGTCGAGTAGATAGTAATAATAATCGTGAGGAACCTAATCAGTTTATTTTTTTTTTGACTTAATACCAGTCTTCACGCCTATTACTGTTGTCTTTTACCACAAGTGGATGCGAAAAATATGGAAAATAAATCTCCAAAACATCCATTTTGAAAATTTGACATGGGAGGAGTACTTTCTACAGATAAAAAATACATTGATGTTATCAAGAATAACAGATTATTACAAAGAAGCTATTTATTGGAAGGGTCTTCCTGATTAGTTAGGCATTTTGGATGGAATACTTTCGACCAATATTCAGTTTAAGCTGAGTCGTTACATTGAGCTAATGAGATCATAGTCCTACTTGGTGCTTGGCATCTTTGGAGGATTTCACGTGCCAGCACTGACTTCAAGCGAAGAGTCGATAACATTACCGGAAACTTGCGTCCAAAGATATTATCCCCACATGAGCTGGCGCCATGTGAAATGCTCACCCAATAAGACCTCACTCGATAGAGCATAGTTGGCGCGAATGTGAATTTTACACCTCAGGACTCAACATTTTCGTTCAAATTCCATGCGATCATTGGATAGCTGGGAATTGTTTTTTATACGGCAGACATTTCTCAAAGAAGGATTTTCCTCAGGGCTCGACGATTTGTACAAGAAGCTAACGAGGAATCCGCGTGTATAGTAAAAATTGTTAGTGTGTGTTGCTCTAGCTTTCATTGCCACCGGGCTGTGCATCGCGGAAAACTTCATGGTGATGTGTAATTTCGCGGCGGATGACATCCGACTTGCGAAATCACGTTTACTTAAGGTGAAGCTCTTCTGTGTGCGATGGGAAATTTCTCCGGTTTGTTCGTGCCCAACGAACTGTGCGGCGCGTCTGTCTTCGAGGAAAAACTTGCACAGCTCCTCTTCCAACACGTTTTCCTTCAGTGCGCGTAAGCAGTCAGCTGTTGTTCCTAGGCCGGGTTTCAAGCAATCGTCGCCATGTCAGAAAATTCCTTCTTCTCCCGCGACAAGCGCCGTTATGGGCTGTCGTGGGAACCTTACGAATTATGAGCTCATCACTCCACTATCCAGTCGTAAATATCTTAATTCATTACGTGAATGCTGGTTTTTGGAGCATTTATATTGCGTCCTTTAAATTTATTACAACTCTACAGGCGATTACCATATCAATGGAAGAATTGCTCTCTCGAGGTTCGCGGCAAAAGTAACTGAAGCATGCATACGTGTGCGTCCGATTTTTGCTCCGCGTATCGGACCAAATATTATGTTTGTCAATATTTGAGCTGCGGATTTGAATGGTGGTTGTGGATCTGCGGAAGGTAGGTATAAAGATTGAACATTTGATGCAGTTATTCAGTGGAGGTGGTGGAAGATAAGATCATATGCCACATTTAGGAGTGGTGGGAATTCGGTAGGGGAAAGATTTTGTCTGTGAACGGAGGAGGGGTTGAAAGAAAACCCGGCGCCGGTGCCAAGCGGTGCACGGTTTAACGTCCCATTCAGCAGAAGGATAACTGAACTCGGAATGCATTCCAAAGATCATTAGTATTAGAGTATAATCCGATATATCCATGAATAACTCCACCGCTGGAATTCAAACCTGGACCCTCGGGATTGGAAGCTAGTACAGCGCCAACCCGACCCTGAGATAAAAAATGAAAGGAAGTGAGAGTAGCAAGGGACTCTGGGAAATTAAAAAAAGAACAGACACATACATCACTGCGCGCCCACTGGCTCCGAAACCTGATTGGCTCATCGACTAAATACTAAGCTCCCAATCGCACGCAAATAAAAAGTTTCCAATCCGCTTGGTCCAATCCGTACGCTCCCTGACCCCGATCCATTTCCCAAATTCCGTTGTGCGTTCACTCGAAGGAATTGTAATCCCAAGGATTGCAATTGCATTCTGGAATGTGGCCTTATGGGGGATCCGACGGGAGGGCATGGCGGGAGAAGAAAAGGTCACGGAGGGGGATGGTCACGTGACAAAGCCCCGACGATGTCGTGAGTTTCCTCTACTCCCGAACGACCGCTTTATATTTCCCTACGATTCCCCGAATACCTCAAAGGCACATTTGCGTTTCTGTTATAGCCTTGGTATCGATCGATACTCTCCTCCACCATGATACCTGTTTGCAAGCGGTGGTGAGACGTTATATCACTGACGTGAATGCAACCGGCCGCTTCGATAGCTCTTTGATAAATGATTTATTCCGCTGGAGATGGAAAACTGTACATATCGAGGGAGAGGAAATATAAATCACGACGCCACTTTGGTTAGCCTGACCTTTCGGACGGCTTAGATCCATAGACGATGGTGAATTATTTGCATACCCTACAACGCTCGTTTTTCTTATATCCCATATTCGTTTTCAGGATGGAATCGGCTCAAAATAATATAAAATCTTTTCATTCTCCCTCCATATTTCCGCTGTTTTCATTGAAGGTTTCTCAAAAATGAGGAGATCAAGTTGGTGCCGTAGCTTTAGTACCGGCTTCCGATAGCGAGGGAGAGGGATTGTATTCCGGCAGTGACATTATCTTCATTGGTGAACCCTCTTGACTTGACGTCTCTACTTGACGCTGCTTTTGGAGAGGACCTCATGTTTAGCACACCGTCCGTAGGATGGAACGTTAAACCAAGACACACTGACGCCATTAGAGAGCAGGGTAATGCCGGGGCCGGGTTTAACTCAACCCTCCTCACTCCCTCCTTACCTTGAAAATTCTTACCCTATATCCTGCCACTCACTTATTCAAAAGTGACGTAAATTAGATTATATGTTGGTCACCTACCAATAACTCGTTTACTCATGTCTCCAAGAACGTTTATTTCTTCCCCGCTTCATCTGCATTCACAAAATACCCTGCAATCAACCACTAGGGTATGTGGTAGGAGATGCCAACTCCAGTCAAGAACTTCTTATGTATGTTAGTTATTACATTTCTGGCTCTAATTTTATTTTGAAAGTCATGCATACATCGTATCTACCTAAGAAATAAAGTAAATCAACATGTGATGCTGCTACTATTGATAAACCATCTCCCTCTGGAAGGGAAATCACACTTCTACCTATTTTAGCCTTTTACCATTGCCACCCTCCCCATGCTTCAATTATTATGGCCACTCTCGGTCCATCTAAATTTGCATTTAACCTTACGATCCACCGTTATGGAGTGTGGTGAGGGGCGGCTGGTGACCAGCCGTGAATATGGCAACAAGCTAAAAACAATTTTGTTCGTTGGTGTTGAAGTATGGTGTGTCATGCGTTTGAAAGAATAATATTTTGTTTGCGATGTAGTCGTATATTGTTCGTGGAAAAAACGAATTCTTAAATCCCTCTGTCTGACCGTTGATTTATCTTTATTTATCACTTCTCTGTCCCGGTATTTTTGTGTGGGGGTAGACATAAGTAAGCCATGTAAGCATCGAAATCGTGTGATATGAAAATTTCAAGTTGCTTTAATCCTTAAAATAACCTTCTAGTCTCTATGGTTTCCCAAAGAAGTTCTTTCATTAACCGAGAGGCAAATTTCTGCACGTTTGAAGGAATTTGTCACAAAATTCGTTGTATTCCTTTCTATCTATTTTAGTTCCCGAACCAAATATTTACCCCAGCGATTGGTGCATACTTCAGTTAAGGCATGTCCAGTATGAAATCACAAATTTCTTTTACTTTTTGTGAGGAACACTTTCCTCTCATTTAGTTTGAAAAATGCTTTTTGTTTGCTGTGCCAAAAATACTTAAAATATGATTCCCACGCAAGAGGGATGCTCAGATGTTTAAATTTACTTGCCACACTTATGTTGACTACGCCAAAATTTTTAGATTTCCGTAACTTTTACAACTTGATGTGCATTACTTCTAAGTTCTGTTATGTTTTACTTGTGTTTAGTAGATTTATTTCTAAAATCCTTGCCTTCTGACTTACCTACAAGAAATAAATTAAGAACCGTTAATAGATACTTCGTAATTTGTGAACCTAAAAACTTTGATATCTTTGATAACAAGGTGGGACTTCCTAGTCAGCATATTTTGACGCATGATGTTCTGATAAACCAAATGAAGTTGTTAAGGATTTGAAAGGGGAGAATTACGTAAATATGAAGAGGTGAACCGATAGGAGAATCTAGTGGATATCTGCATCAAAGCAATATCCGGTTTGTTAACTAAGGATAATGATGATGAAAACTTTGCTCTTTAAACAACTACAAACATTTTCAGAATCTCTCAAACATCATGTTTTTCAGCCTCTTTCAGGAATTATTTTTCCCATATTTCGATTTGATGGTCGTTAGATCAGCGTTGAATCAATTCCGTACGTCTCTCACAACCTTTACGCTGTGCGGACACCTGCAATATTCGATTTCGTAGACACCTTCAGGTGTATGAAGGATCAATCGACAGGTAAATTTATTAATCTGAATATTCGATTTCGTAGACCCCTTCAGGGGTATGACGGATCAATCGACAGGGAAATTTAATAATCTGAATTTTAATGGTCATTTAACTTGTAATTTGATCCGTTATAACGTACTAATTCCTGTACATCTCACTGGATGCGTCCTTACTCACCATTTCGTTGTTTCGTGACAGTGTTTTCCGCACTCAAAACTACAGGTCAGGGGAATGAATTGCATGCCACCGCTTTTTTAGCGATTGAGTATCAAATACTTGCGTTATCTGTAAGGGGAACGGGATGAATTTTGAGGGAAAAAAGTGTGGAAATGTGTCCATAAGGGATCCTTCTTTCGGCAAATATGCAAAGAAATACCACGGCAACATAAAAGTGGGTTCAAATTCACGGGATCGCTTTAAAACCCTTATCCCTCGCAGAGCATTAACTCACGTTCGCCGTAGAAAAAACATTTAACGTTTCTGATACCAATAAATATAACTTTGTTGCTGTTTTGACTAAGTTAATCAAATATAATCCTCTGCTTGGCGCTGGATGAAAAATAATTCCCAAAGGTTCTTCATTTAAAGGTTTAAATTTCACGCTACCAGTGAGAGAGCGGAGAATTATCGTTTGATAGGGTTGAAGAGTCATTGTTATCCAGATCCGCAAACAAAAACAAGACCTTTAGATCCCCCCAATATTAGCATCATTTCCACGAACTCCAGAATAATGGAAACATGTAATTTTATCTCGTGGGAGTGATTCTGTATGATACTCATCCGTTCAGTTTTGTTACCAACGAGTATTCAATGAGAAAAGAATAGGGAGTCGGCTCGTTATACATGTGTTATTTTTCTCATTCTGAGAGACGGGGTTCAATTCATGGCCATGGTTGTTTTTCTCAGTAGAATCTCACTTCCAGTGGGGAACAATTGGAGTAAAACTTAATCCGACGAAAAAAATTCGAAAGTGTGAGCAACTTGGTTCCAATAGCTCAGGGCAGGCTGAAGGCAATGCCTGTGAACACTATTTTAGTTCTCTAAAAATTTTCTAATGTCCAAATTCTCTCCTTTATGCCTAAATGGTGTAGTTAACACTTGTTTTTGCCTCCAGCGAGTACTTACGATTGCAGTACCTGAGCCATGACCTCTTCACGGATGGCAAGATAAACGGCGCACATTTAACACCATGTTGTTTGTTTTATTTTATTAATTTTTCCTTAATTCCCTTTTAACTATTTCTTTTCTCCTTACCTTTTTTAATTTTTCTTTTCTTGAATTTCATTATAATCTACTAATTCTCCTATGTACATGCTATTATATTTGAATTATTCTTAAACACTAGCTTTACTGTCAGTAGGATTTCGCAGGTTTTTCACATCCCCCTTCTTGTGTGGGTGCTTTCCTGCAGTGAGTTTTTGCGTAAAGGATGTAAGCATAATAATCCTCACGTTTTTCCCACATTCTAAATTCTTTCACACACTATTAGATATGTAATATTGATATATTATGTATATATATTCCTTTTGTATTAATTTATCATTATTTAATTCCTATAAGTGTATTCTTTACTGATATTTTTAAACCTCAGATTGTAATTGTTTTAGGTATTGACCAATATTTGATTTAAATATTTCTTATGACAAGGGGTTAGATGGCAGAAGGGACAATTTTGTCTCAATCTCGCCCCAATAAAGACCTTTTATTATTATTATTATTATTCATTAAACTGTCGAACAAAGAATACATCCCCACGGTCTTATGTCACTGAGTAAGAATACCAGCAAAGTTGTTTGACTTAAATTTTTTGAAATAAATTTATACGTTAAGTTACCTGAATGTAGGAAATGAATAGCATTACCTTCCGACTTTGCATTACCTACATTGGCGCTGAAATAAATTACGAGCTAATTGTTACTGAGGCGCAAAAGTGATCTAATTAAGGGTCTTTGCTCTGCATTTCATCTTATCTTGGGAACTTTTCTCAGCCACTTTCAGGCTTAAATCACCTAAGCCGTTACGTAGCCAGAAAAAAGGAATTGCGCCAATTTCTAAGAATACCTGAGCTTGTGGTCTGGTTTCGTACATACCCTCGAGAGGGATTCAATTCTGCAGTTACTTTTATTCGCTATAGGCCGTTCGTTTGAAATCTTCGCTTCTTGTTTCTTAGTGCTTCTTAGGGCTCGAGTTTTACATGAAACAAATCTGCTTACTTGGATCAAAACTGCTCAGCCACAACTACCACTCGGGTTACGATTTCTTTGTGATTCCCCACGGTAAAGGCCAGACACGAGCCTGTTCTGATTATTTGTGTTTTGGAAAGGTCTTACCAGGAAGGTTGTGTTTATACTAGTTCGTAACAGCCGCATTTGGCACAACATAATTAACCAAAATAATTTAATGAATAATTCATTTTCCATTTACGCATGCCCGGTTCTACTAATAGCATTGATCAGGGAGGTAAATATATTGCTTTCATCACTCCATTCAAAACCAATCCTACTCCCTGATGTGAATAGCCGAATTTGGCAGTCTGAATTGGCGAAGCATAATCCAGGTTATGTGGAAAAAAACTCGATCCACACATACATTTAGACTTTTGTTAGGCTGATTTCAGAATTAGACTATAGATATAAAAATATTAATGCATTAAAATATTTAATAATAAGAAATTTTTCGCTGGTAGAATGTGTTACTCTCGGCAAATAACCGGCCAATAGATTTTACCCCTGGGGATCGGGTTAATGTCGTAACTTCACGCCCCTAGAGTTCAAGCTCCGATTCCAGCTGTATCAGAGGTGTTTCAGTAACATACTTGCGCACATTTGAGTGCTATGTGGAGAGTACCTCGAGCTCAATACATCGTCCGTCAGATGAGGCGTTAAACCTCGGTCCCCTTGGCGCTTATCGTTATCAGCAGGCTAACGCTGACGACAGAATTCTTTCCACCATTCCTCTCTTTCCTGGAAAATTTTCAGTCATATAAAAATACCGTCTCACAAATGACGCAAATGACCTTGACTGATGGTTACTTCCTACGAAAAGCTAAAATAAAAAAAACACTGTGTTCTTCCCTATCCATTCCTATAGCCCTTTCTTGAATATTCACTTAAAATAATGAAGCTTTACCATGCTCCCACGTAATTGATTGACTAGGAACTTATATTGTATTGACGATCATACCATATTCTCTCAAATTCGAGGCCATTCTCTTCATCTGCGCGTGAATCAATCGACCACTGGTTTTATCCTCGTCTTTTGACGATGCGAAGAATATCATCGGAAATAAAGGACATGACATGCGAAAGAACGACCGAAAGAGCTGTCATAAGCGGGCGATATGTGGACATTTGGACGGAATTGGCAATCGTGGGAATATATAGCAATGCAGAAGAATGAGAAAGCCAAAATGGATACACCAAGTAGCCAACGAAGAGGTCCTAAAAATGTGGGAGAAAATAAAAGCATGCTGAACGTTTATAGAGCAGACGGGACAAACTAATTGGCCAAAACATGAGATCTGTCAGTCCGATAAAGAAAATCGTCGAGGGAGATGTGCAGAAATGGGCAGAATGTCTAAGAAGTACTCATTATGAGATACAGTGATACCTGGTACAGTGAATTTATTTCGTGGACGTAAGGAAACACTTCCTTGAAACATACATCTGGAGCAAGCATCTTTATGGCAGTGAGACATGGATGATAACAGCTGTAGGGACGTCAAGATTGGAAGCATTCGAGATGTGGCGCAACAGAATAATGATGAAGATTAAATGTATCGACTAAGTGACAAGCGAAGAAACCCTAAGAATAGCGACGGAAAAGAGAAATCTACCGAAAGCTTTGAAAAGAATACTACTGAGGGGCTACTTAAACGACCGAAACATGAGACAAGATGGTCTGATAAAGATAGTTGTTTGAATGGAAATAATGGTAAAGAAAAGCCTATTTTGAGATACAGTAATACCTGATATAAGGAACGCTTCGTTCTGGAATCATATCAGTTATTAAAAAAAGATTTTTTGTTATGTTTTTGTATTAAACTATTTGATTCGTTCCGGATGCTGCCCACTTTTTTAATATATGTTCACGCAATACTTAAAGCTATATTAAATCATCAAGCGAACCCCACGAAAACCTACACCAATGGTTAAAAAGAACAACTACCCATTTGACAACTGTGAATGTGAAGTGGAAAGGAACATTGAAAATCTATGCTCGTTACAATGAAATTATATTAAACACTTTATGCTATTACTCTGAGATGTACAGGAAAAGTCTGTGATACACTTCTATAGTTGCGGTGCTAATATTTCGTACTTGGGCGCGTATCCATTCAAATGTTTGCTCATAGAATTCACTGGCCGAGATAGGAAAAGAGCAAAAAACTTCGTCGGCAGAAAAATTCGTTAGCCGAGTTACTCGTTAGTCGAGGTATCTACATTTGCATAATACCCTGCAACCCACCGAAAGGGCGCCTGTCAGGGGACGAACAACCACCAGGCATAAAGCATAAATAGCTAAGGAATATATTAAACTTACTTTCAATCAAGCGCGCTTAAAACAAGGCTGTACTTGCACAAACTTCAAGCAACCTTGATTTTTAACTCAATGTTTTGTCTCTTCAAAGTAATATAATAATAATTCATTAGACTAGAATATTTTTAGTATATTAGTTAATTTATATTTCCCAAACACATAATTGATTAATGTTCATGCAAGAGCAAGTTAAAAATAATCTCTGCAGACTACTCACCAACATTAAGTCTCCAATACTTATTTTAATTTACTCCTGGTATCTTTGCTGTAATGTATTAGTCATCCTAATTGTGCGTAGAAAAAATGAACTTCTAAATCTCTCTGCATTACTAAATACCTGTGTAATTTTATGTCCATGATGTAACCTGCCCCTGTAGGTTGGTATTTTTAATATATTTGTTACATCTTTAGGGAACCTGTCCACCTAAATGTATCACTGTATATATGAAACAAGTAGTCAAGGACATAAAACGGAAGAATTGTGTTGGTGACGAAGATGATAATGGAGAGCCACACCGCTTCTTTATGGTCACTAACGAAGGGAGAATCTTCCTGCGCGTTCGATGTGATTTACGCAAGTGCTTCCAAACAGCGCTGCGATTCAGTTACTCACATGCGAAGCGTGATTTTGTTCGCGGGCGCCAAAAGAAATGGGCGAAGGGAAAGGCAAACGAGACCGTGCCACGGTTGGCGAGGGAGCAACGTCTAAGTTGGTGCGGCTTTACGGGTTTTCTGATGGCTGAGTTGCGGCCTTATTGGGTTTCAACCCGAAAGGTCTGCAAGTTTTTGGGTCGCCCTGTGCCTAACAGACCGTAACTTTCGGGCAAGGGAGCGATGGGTTCGGGGAATGGGGCCTCGCGCTCAGCCCTTTCGTACGTCCCTGGATGAGACCGTCGGCTCGTAGGGCAGAAAATTGACCAATCAGGGAGCTACTTTTGGTTACGACCATGCAGTATCGGTAACGCTCCATAAATGTGGGTGAAGGACCTCGCAAAAAAGACACAACGAGCTAGCTAATTTTTCTAACGAAATGCTGAGTATTCAGCGAAAAAAGTTCCAGTAAAATAACCAACAAGTAAATTATCTTTATTTTAATTTTAAATATTTAAAATAGACCAGATTAAATACTTAGGCATGCATTTGACAGTAGAAAATTCGCGCGGCTGATTTACTCGCGATGTAATTAAACGTTCTTGATGGAAATAACTTTCAAATAGAGGGCGAGGTACATTCAATATCTTATTTTGTGTCGTTGCTGAGTGACTTATATAATCGGTGAGGAAAACTATGAATAAATGCAAGCAGGAGCATAAAAATATCGTATCTTAATATTCCTTTTTGTTTTCACTCCTATGGCTTTAAAAGCTTTAACCACACTCTTATTTGGTAGCAAATGTCGTGAGACATAGCAAAGAGGTATTTTGTATTTAACTGGCATAATTCGATGAATGAGTTTTGCTCCTATTGATTAGTTATTTTCCTTGGCAAAATGCTAGGGAAAATATAGTTCTATTTATCAATTCACGGATTCAGAAGTAGCCGTGAAGTATACAGTTAAGGTCACCATGGTAGCTTAAGTTGGTAAAGCACTTGACGCAAAGTCGGGGGACCCGGGTTCGAATCAGATGAAGGTACATAACTTTTTCTCTTCAGAAATTTTGCTTTTTTCATTTAAGCTTAAATTAGTAAGTAACGATAACCTGTGGAATAGAGAAATCGTTTATTTTATTTTGAAGACTATCGTTTCACTCGTGCTTAAAATATTCCTGCTCTTTCTGATTGTTAACCCTAAAAATGTTTGGCAACTTGAGGGTATAGCCATAAAATACTATTTTAATGCTCTTTCTCCAAGACTAAAATGAACTTATGCTGTAAGGTGTGATATATTTTTACCAATAAAACATGAAACATTTGCGACATTTAATAAAAAGAGCCTTTAAATGGGAATTCAATAGAGTTCCAGAAGTTGACCATTTTTTCCTTCTGCTGTGCAATTTTAAAACAAGAGTTAACACATAAATCGGTAAGTTGGATTAGGAATCGCTCTAAATATCCCCAAGTGCCTTCAGACACGACTGTAATAACGCTAACTCCAGGGTTCCCTCCACTCTTCCTCCGTTTCTAAAAAAAATTCTGCATCTACCCAACTACTCACCTATATTCAATGCAAAAATTACCTCAGTTCCTCGTCGCAGAGTACCTCGTCTAAGAGCGTGCTCCATGCGCGGGGTTAACTTTCATCTCAGGGCCCAGTGGCACGTAAAATTCATTTAATACGGACATGGTTCCTTGACGGACGATTTTTCAGTCCCTTTGGTCCCTGTTAAACGCTTCCCGCGGAGACCCTTATTTCAAGAACTCCACGCACCCTGACTTGACCGTATCCAAAGAGGCTTCGGTCGGATTACAACTCAGAACCATCGGTCAGGAGCCAAATACAACCAATAGGTCTATTACTCTGTTTTCCTTTCGTCATCCAGAAAAAAAGTTACCATCGGAAAGGCTTAATATCTCCGAAACTAAGCTCCTTACGCCTTATTCTGAGATTTTCTGGCCAACGAGCAAACAGGAGTATAGTTTTCGGGCAAACATGACTGATATCTTTTTCTACGCGAGCGGCCTTCCTTAATGAAGTCCCATCGCAAAATGCGATAGACAAACGAATTGGGAGAATCCACCATTTTATTTCTCTATTTGAAAATACTGTGGTCGAATAAAAATTGCCCAAATCTCGGGGAAGCATGTTGAAGTCAAAGAATGCAACACTTGGGCGAATATGTCTTATGGGTCGGGAATCAGTGCCAAATCAGAGTTTGAAGCACAGCTTAAAATCTCTTTGCAGAAATGAGAGAGAGATACCGGCTGTGAATATGAAACATTGTGATTTTAACCCAGCGTACTTAGATACTAATAATAAGACCAGAAAAAATCTCTACGCACATTATATCAATATAAAATATCAAAGAAATTTTGGTGTGTGAAAGAATTTACAATACGGGACATACGTGAGGATTATTATACTTAGATCCTTAACAAAAAAACCCACTGCATGAAAACACCCGCACAAGAAGGGGGAACACAAACCTTGTGATATCCTGCTGGTAGTGTAGCTAGCGTTTAAAAAAAATAAATATAATAATATCAGATCGACGTTACCGTGACTATAATTGGTTCATATAATGCCTCTTTTCGGATTTTTTGTGTACTCCTACAGATATACATAAATTTACAACGATTGCGCGTCATTTTCATTTATACTTATTTTCATTTGTGTAAAAAGTAACATTTGAAGTGAACGTCTGACATAAATATATTATCTGTAATTTCGTAGCATCATTAGTGTTATTTCTGTTGCCTACATTTCTCTTTCTTGGAATACGCTTCCTGAGTCGGCTAGATTACTGGTCTCCCAACCCGAGGATCCGGTTTGAATCACGGCACTGGTGGATTTTTCATTAGCATACCGGTCCTTAGAGAGGAAAGCACTTCGACTTCAGTACTCCGTCCGTCGGATGGGACGTTAAGCCGTGATTTCCTAGGCGCGTTCCGTTAAGAGCATGCTAATGCCGACGCCTGGCTGAACTCTTCCTCCGTTCCATGAATACTCTTACCTTTACCCAGTCACCAACCTCAGTGCAAATGTCGGACACCTCCCTCAAATAATTACAACTTCGTTTTTCTCAACTAGCACTAAAACCATAGCGATGAATAAGTTATCAGTGAATAGGACTTTTTACCTTCCTTTGACATAGCATTCTCAGTTTACTTTATACTCAAATAGTTTTTTTGCAACTTAAGTTATAAATAAACTCTTTTAGAAATAACCGTAACAAGAAAAAGACGTCTCCTTGGTGAGGTTGTTATTAAACAACGGAGAATAAAGGTTTATTGTAGGCAGGATACATGGATGTTGCTTTTAATCGTGCAAATAGCCGGCAAATATAAAGTAAATAATTTAAAAATACACTGACATCTACAATCTATCTTTGTTATTTTGCATCCTCGCCTCAATAAAAGCTACTTATTCCCGGAAGCACACCTATCTCAAATGACGAAAATGGCCTTAGCTGGTGGTTGCACCCAGAAAAACAGCAGTAAATGGAGCTAAGTTCATTCCCAGTTGAAATTGACGGGTTCGGAGCTATGTTTACTCCGACCCATCTCACTTTCCTCGTCCTGTTCTCCGATGACCAATGGTTAGGATTAGAGTGAATATAGTAAGGGGTCCTAACCCAACTTCACTTTCTAGACGGGAGGTCCATTCTTTATTCACACGTTTGAAACCTTTTACCGCAGGGAGATAAATTGAGTAGCATGAATTTTGCCAAGTGTTTCCCGATCTTTCGAAAGGCCTCGTTCAGCGACGTGGGTCTCACTCTGCTGCCGAAAAGATGTTGTTGCCTCTGCAGCGTTCCGTCATGCGTTCAAAGTTAACTTGAAAAAATTATAAATTACAGTTATAATAAAAAGTGTTGCGAAGATATGAAGGGTTCAAATACTATAATTTTGACGTTTTGCGATCGATTTTAACGAATTTGTGGTGTCATGGGTGCACAAATTAAAAAATAGAACAATGCCTCTTGTGTATGATTTGCTACGACATGAGGACAGAATTCTATTTGGTTCCTTATTTATTCTTGTATAAATGGCTAAACTAGAGTCAGTTATTTTTATGCAAATTTTGTTTATGTAAAAAAATTAGGAAAAAATCCTAATTTTTTGACATAAACGGAATATTTAGCCTAAATCTTTATTTTCAGTTGCTCAAATTTTACTTCATTTCCCTGCCATGATTGTCATTTTCAAGTCTGTATTGAAGCCTTTTTTCCTGAAACAAATATGAGAGGCTATACAATGATCGCAAGAGCCTAGTGATATCCATCTTATCTATATTTGTGAGTAATTAAGCATGATATATTTTGATGGCTCCTTAATGAAATTAGCCCATTTTCAGCCTTTCAATTTCCTTACTTTTACTCTTTAAATAACGCAAGGATAATAAAGTTTTTTGGGTCCACTGAATGTCAACTTCTTTCATATTTAACTTTGAACGGATTACAGTAGCTCTCCCCCCTCCTTGATGATCTTACGAGATGAAGATGTCGAGAAATCAGGAAGTGTGGTAATGGCCCATTCTTTGATTCCTTTGGCAACACGTGCGGGCACTTAGCGGAACAGTAACAAGGCTTTTAGTCGGAGTAAGGCAAAGAGTATCGCATTTCGGGGGAGTGTTTTTCCATTGAACTGCCACCGCAGGTTTCGGTAAGTGGGTGATGTCACTCGTCGGAAGGAATCACCCGGGAACGCGCTGTCAGGATACTTATCCCCTCGTCTCCTAATCGGTTCACCGCCAAAGTAAATCTTTCCGATGGACACGACTCGGTTCCATCCATCAAGGCGGCGATGGGTATTGACACATGGCCGCCAAATCTAGCAGGAAGTCTTAATTACATTTGAAAATGCCGTAAATACATGAAAGCGAGGGAACAAGTTTTGGGAAAATAGGCTCGTGAAATTACTGTTGAATTAAAAACTTATCCAGTGCTTCAATTACATTTCTACTTCTCTGAATGCAAGTGATCATTAATCAATATTTCAAGTCGGGGAAAATACTTACCTTATCTATCTTACTGTGCTTTATGCCTATATTGTCTGTTTTTGATTGACATGATTGATTTTATTTAAATTTTATGATTATTGATTTTAAGATATCTGACCATAATGTTAGACATCTTAAAATCAATAACGGTAATTACGTGAAGATTAATCATTAATTGGAGTACTCAGGGGGCTTTTCGACCGCGCCCTTCCCAAGCGAACCAATCACATGTCACCTGACCCGAGAACCACCAAGTATATAAGACGGCCAAAGTAGACATGTCATACAGCAGCCCTAAGGATGATGCTCGAGTCGACCGTTGAAACGTCGGCCAGCATGGAAGTCTTAACCCGGTAGAACACCCGTGAAAAGTTTGGGCAGTTAATACGCCAAGAAACCACTAGATCGTACTTCAGTAATCTTCAATTTTCCGATGGTTGATGAATTCGTTCCTGAAACATTTATGTGCTTTGCTTTATTTTGTGCCTCGTAATCACGGGAGAACTGCAAGACATTTTTCAATCGGAAATAATTCCACCACCTCCAGACTAAATCAATACCATGTGGTACTTTAGTGTGCTAGATTACATCTTGACTTTCATGGCACTCTAAACATGAGTATGCCCACATGGGGAGCTACGTAGCGATATGAAAACCGTGGGTGTATTTTTATGCAGAGTTTCGGCAATTAGGTGCGATTCCTGTGTATGTAAAATGGGCACAAAATATATATGTAGCATAAATACATTCTTGCACCACGGCGTAATATAAGGTACAGTGATTGAAGCTCGTAGGTAGGTGAACGGATGGAAAATAAATATCTTCACTTCGGAGTAAATATTCACCGGTCGCATGAAAATACAAGTTAACGGGTTTTTGGTTCTTTAACGTTTAGATTTAATCAAACCCACACCTAAGGTCTTAAGTTTGAGGATTTAATTGATGAAAATTGCATCTATAATGGTTGTGATGCATGAACCCACGGCATTTGAATAGTCGGCCAGCTCATTACCGTCCTGTTACAATGGCCCTTAATTTCGGTTATTAATTTCAGTACTGATCACGTAGTGAGGTAGAATGTCCACCGGAAACGTTATGAGGGCTCCTATCATCCCTAACCATTTTGATTAGGTTGATTTAGTTAACGCACTGACATGAGTAAAGTGAAATGTATGTACCTTCTGGCACTCCTCACCATGACTAGAAACTGGTAGCAGATTGGCTAGATTATTAGTCACTCAACATTGTTTTAAAACTGAATTCATTTCAATTTGAAACTGAATGGCATCCCACGTGGTAGAATAACTCGCTTATTCGAAGTATGAAGAAGAGTTGCGATGATATTGCATTCCTCAATTCGGTTTGATCCAGGCTTGGCAGTATTTTTTCCTCAAAGAAGCCCAAAATAGACCTAAATGGAACAAAGCAAATGCGAGATACCGAAGCATTTTCCGGTGGGATATTCGAAAGAAATTCAAATTCAACCAGGAAACTCTCAACCAGGCAACTCGGCTTCCAGATACCTTCCCTTTGAAAATCCACAATTGGTTTATTACGTTCTCTAAGAGTCTCCAGTTTCTAAGTTTCCTGCTGAAGGACAATAGTAGCCTTGTAGACTCCCACGGATGTGGCTCTAGGAACGATTCTCGCGAAATATCATCAATTCCAATGATTTTATCCCATGAGAAAACTAGATGGTTTCTTTAATTACTAATTAATTATCATTCAAATATTCAAATTAGTATGATTTCATTATGCTTCATTCCAAGGACAAGTCATTCCATTACAAAATTCAACCACCGTCAAACGGTCTGAAGTTGGACACTTTTTCCAATAATATTTATCTCAGGATCTTAGTTATAAAAATACATATTATTTTTTACCTCGTTTTTCATTATCTTTTATTTTATATAGAAATGTATTTTTCAACCATCCAATCATTTTTCTGTTGCGTGAAAAAATAATTATGTGTGTCCGACTTAACCCGGCTTTCCGGTTTTGAGTCGGACAGTCATTCGATTTTCACAGAATCTGCTATGGTATGATCGCTGTCCGGAGTCGGACATGTGAATATAGACGAAGGGATTTCTACCTCCACTTTCTTCGAGATGAAGGTCGTTGGAAAGGTACCGTATGGTATGGAGAGATTCGATGATGCTTCGACATGTGATAAATGAAATTAAGCATGCCAAATTAAACAATCTCATTTTTATTTAGTGTACCTATGTTAACATATATTATAATCCTGAAAATCTATATTAAAATGAAAATTAACCAATATTTTTTTAATTGATGTAAAATTAGGTGGATCGAGATTTTGTTCTATTTGTTCTAAGTCTACTAAACAATTCTCATCGGTCTCCGGCCATTTAAAATTTTTCCCCATTTTTCTAGCACATCGAATTTCCAATCCATTGTCTGTAACTTCTTCCACGCATGCTACACAAAATCGAACACTTTTCTCGGTTGGAAATTTAACTAATACCCAATCCCCTTCCTTTGTGTCCTCAAATCTACATTTGCCAGAGTCCTCCAATCGCTCCTCCTTCCATTCATCTGAAGAATCTTGTAATGAATAAAAGTCTTCCCGAAGTTGAATCATCAGATTCAGGCACCTGAACTTTTTTCTTTATTCTTTTATTATTGATTCCCTATGAGCTTGGACGGGTTTCCTCTTCCTGCGAGCTCATTAAGTCAGCTGATGTGATGCTTTTTCAAGGTGCCACGTTAATTTTTGTTTTTCTTTGCGGGGCAATTTTTTTATGACTTCCATAACGCATTTTTTCCAGCATTTCAATCACCGAGTCACCTACCAGCTGCACAGTTATAGAGGAGTCTCGTTCTTTGCTGAAGCTATTCTCTAATCTATTAGGGATCTTCTCCAACACTTCTTCTGGTTTTAAGGGATAGTTTCCACAATCACGAAAGTCACCCATGAGGTTAGCCGCAGCATTGGACTAGCTCTTTCACATAGGCTCTTAAGGAGCGCAGGAAAAACATATTTGGGAAGAATAACCAGTTGTCTATCGGCATTTGCCCTCCATTCTGTCAAAATATCCCTCCAAGCCAATTTCCACAGCCGAGAAAATGCCACATTCAGTGGCTGGAGGAGATGAGTAGCATTGGGGGGAAGACACACAAATTTATATCATTGTCTTCGCACATTCTTATTACATCTGCACAAAAATGACTTGATAAATTATCACCAGTGACCCCTTTCGTGCCAGCAAGTTAATTCAAGTTTCAACCAGCCCATGGAATCACCTTCGTTGAGAACCAATCACGGAATATAATTTCATCAATTCACCCCGAAGATGACCTGTTATATCTAGCACTTCTAGGGCCCCCAAGTGTCCAAGTGTCCCACACTTTTTCAGATTTTTACACCACGTACACTGGTAGTGTTTGTCCATCTGCCGTACGAGTAAATTTATTTGAAGTGGCAGATTTAGAACTATTAAGCACTCGCTCTGGGTATTTATTTCCCCTCTTAAAAATACTCACTTTTCCACCTGGGTCATCCCCCAAATTTGTCTTATCGTAACTGAGAACATTGGACGGAGGAATCCCTTCAATCATTCTTCCTAGCCATTCAAAATATTTTTTGCATTGCTCAACCTCAATCTGAAAAATAAATCCGAATTTGTGAAGGAAGTCATTCGTAATGCATATTTTTTCTTCTTCTTTTGCGCAACCACGAGCACTTATAAGGCACTGCCTTACCCTAGACCTTCGTACAAGTATATTTCTACACACCCGCAAAGAAATTTCAGCGTTCCTGTGAAGAAATCCTTCAACCCATTCTTCTCCAGGCAAATTATTCTTAAATCGCGACTCCGTGCGGCCACATTTTTCCAAAAATCGTTTTGCCAAGGTCAGACTTCGTAAATGGAAAACCCCATTCTGACACTTTTATGAGAATTGCACTGATTGTGGCTTCCTCCTCTTGATTAAATACTGACTGAGCACCATGCTTTCCTGGGTGTTTTCCTCGAACACGATCAGAAAGAGTTGATTTCGGGATGAGGTATTTCTTTGAAGCAGCTCTTATTGACAATTTATTTGATCTTATTTCGTCAAAGTGCTTTATCAATGTTAGGATAAAGCACCATTGTCAACACTGACCAACACCTGTTCAGTAACTGAACGCATCTACTACAAACGTGAAACTAGTTAGATAGGTAGGTATTTTTGACTTCTCACCAGGCGGCGCCCCACTGAACGACTTCAGACGGGGAAATGTGAGTAAACTGTTTGCCTTGGACAAGATGGAGTGGTGAAAACCTACTTGATACTCAAAATAGAAATTTATATACATTCTAACAAACGTAAAATTCTTCTACACTAAATGTTGAAGAGTTTCATATATCATTCAGTGCATATTACCCAGATTAGCAGAAGTTTCATGTGAAAGTTAGACACTAAATATTATTCTCGAGAACCTCTTAGTAAAATCTGTAGCAGCTTTGAGTCCAATTAAGTGGAAGTGGACAGACTTGTAAATGCTACAAAAAAGACTATGTTACGCTGTTATGTTTATGCTACGCGACCATTAATCTTGGCTAGATATTACGAGGACCGTTATGATTCCACAACATTGTTATTAGGTTCTTGCTTTAGTGCCCGACTTCACCCCCCCTTTCCAACCTTAGACGGAATGACTGCGTCCAAATTAAGTTACATTCGCATTCAGAGAACACGAGATCAGAAATCCAAGATAATTTTTCTCATTTTTAATCAGGTACTGTAGCATTTTGTGTCATTCTTTATATACATAACGCCCACGAGAAATCTCAATAGCTAAATTTTTTAAATATTATAGGTTTACTTAGTAACTGAGACTTTCGAATTATCTCAAAAGAGTTGATCACACACGCAACATTTATGTACAAAATTCTAATAGCAATAGCAACAATGCAGTTGTCTTGTTAAAATTAGGATGGCAACCGACGATTAAGATTATGATTTTCGCTATCAATGCACGATCTTGGTGGATAATTGGATAAATGTAGGAATTTTAGGGATTGAGTAAAAGTTGGAGAGAAATCTGGCGTCGGTATTGGCCTACTCTCAACAAAGGGCGCCAAGGGGTCCGAGGTCGTCGTGTCGGGAGGACCGAGTACCTACTGAATTCTAAATTCTTTCCACACCGACACAAATAGAGACCAATATTCCCCTAAAAGTCTCCACCTTTATCAGGATGCGAACCCAAGCCCTTGGGGTGGGAATTCAGTGGCCTAGTCACGACATCAACCTGATCCCCAAGTATATTTCAATGTTCGTCAATGTTCAGGCTATGCACAGTAATATCAAACTTGAAGGGATAATACATGACAATTTCACCGAACTACACTATATTTCGCGATCAATGTTTTTAAACCTATTATATTTCAATGCCGTATGGATATCTGTGGGAAGGTTATATCGCAAGTGACGTTCACTGCATGTGAGTGACTGACTGATATGCATCACGAAATCATAACGGACGGTAAGGGTAGTTTCATAGCGTTCATGCAAAGTGCCTTTTGGTTGGCGTTAGCAAAACACTATAAGACTTGGAAAACGTGATTTTGCGTAAAATACGAAGTTATTATTCAAGTTCAGTCATGAAGTATGTACTAATATTGTCTCCCATATTTGGTATACTTTATTACGATGAACTGTTTTGAAATCGCTATATATAGTATATTGCACTTAATCTGGTGCTAAAATAGAAATATATGCGATTGGGTAGTACTTTAATAACTAACGGAAAAATATTGAACGTAAAAAGCACAGAAAAACAGTACAATCAAAGCGCGATGAGAACAAAGTCTTCTATTAATTCAGTCCACCATCTAAGGCGATTTAGGGGTCATAGGGGTCATGATTTCTAAAACTGCTTTGAAACGATATGGGGAATAACTTATGGTAGCCCAGCTTTAGCAATTATCATTCCTTTTCCACACATGCTATAACTTTGCAACTGCAGATTTAAGGGGATAAAATCTACATCTGAGGGCATCTGTATAGGTAGTGTAAGTGATTATGCGTAGTTATTTTATTGAGTTTATTCATACTGAATGAAGAGCAGAGAGAAACCTGGCGTCGACGTAGCAACGTCATAATTACACTCACTACGGCATACATGTTTGAATCCTCACCCGGAAGGTGGAATAATGAAGTAAGTAATGACTAATGAAGTGTCTTCCAAAGTAGAGCTCAAGTAGGGATTGGTAAACCTCTGACAAATTCTTCTGTCACCAAGATATGAGTGTGCCCCAGCAGTTGGAAAGCGCTATTGCAATGGTACCGACGTCACCCCTCTTCTACCCACGAAAGTGACGTAAATACTTGTCGAGTGCGTCTTTTCAAGAGGGGGATCGGGTTGGTGTGGTGGCTAGAGTACTGGCCTCCCATCCCGAGGGTCCTGGTTCGATTCCTGACAGTGGTGGATTTTTCAGCAGTGGTGGAAAACCGGTCCCAACTTGAGTGCCTAGTGGAGGGCATTTCAAGTTCAATATTCCGTCCGTCGGTTGGGACGTTAAGCCGTGGTCCCCTTGGCGCGTGTCGTTAGGAGTAGGCTAATGCCGACGCCGGGTTTCTCTCCACCCTTCCTCCATTCCCTAAAAGCTCCTGCCCTTACCCTATTACCCACCTATTCTAAAATGGTGCAAAAAATGGTCGCCTCCCCTGAATAACCAACCAACCTTTTCTAGAGTCAACATTTTTAAGTTCATGAGCTACTTCACGTCAATTCCAAGCCTCATTTCAAGTTTCAATTTTATTTTCTATGGTCAATTACCAGGAATGTGAATTCAATATATTAGTGGTGGAGGAAATGATATGAAATGCGTCGCTGGAATTTCGACTTTGTTTTAGCTGCGGACAATTATTAAGATGTGGATGTTTTGCAAAGTAGAAATCTAGACAAGGTCTTCTTAGTCACTTTCGACTTTCGACACGCTTGAAACCCAAGCGGCGTGATCATCAGTAATTGAGTCAGTTGCCATTGGTTAAGGGAACTTCGTTGTGGACCGCCTTTCGTCCGTGGGTTGGAACTTTCCCCTTGGCCCTGAATCGTAACTTTCTCACGCCTTCGGTATTAGTTTGAAGGGATTCCTTGCCTTATGTGTTAAACGAACCGCAAAGTTGGCCCCTAAGTGAGTGAGCTGAAGCATGTGGCATTAGTCTGTGTATGTCGATTTAGTATAAGAAATACAAAGCGTCAAATAATAATTAATTCATCTAAGGCAATTAAAGTTTCTACAAATGATATTTGGTGGAGTCTCGATTCCTAAATTCTGAGTGCAGCCACCGGTCCGTGGGTGTTTAGTAGAACTCTAGCTATATGGAATCGACATGAAGGAAGTGAGTTTACTTCTCAAATAAGCAGTTATGGGGAGTAAGTGGAGTAAATATCGGGGTAATTGGCGTGCAACTGCTTCAAATACTCCCAGCATTACTTTTTCTGTGTCTAAACAATAAATGCATCCGCTTCAGAAAAGTCAAGGCAACGTATTTGAGACAAGAAAGCAAAAATTGGTTTAAAGTGTCTAATAAATGACGAGCTGGTAATGAAGTTTGAAGGTGAAGAAGAAAAAAGAGGCATCAGAAAAATTCCAAAATGAATACAGGGATAAGAAAAACCATTAGAAATGCTTTAGTCTGATGGAGGCAGGTTTTTGAAGTAATAGTGTGCATGGAGAGTAGGCTGGAAAGCCCTCAGGTTAATTTTACCGGACAAATAGTGAAGGGTATTGGAGAAAATGTAATCATAATGAATGGTTAGCTCCGTGACGCTGACAGGAAAATCGAATTGAGCGCTGCTAAACGAAAGGCCCCCAGGGGTCCACGGTCCCATCCTACAGTATACTCAGGTGATTTCAGCGCTAAAGTGATTCGTTTTAGCCCTGAGCTTTAAGGGCTCTCCACATAAGAGGGGGCCAGAATTTCTTTAAAACACCCTTCCACTGCTAAGACTACTGCCTAACCCGAGCCCACAAGATGGGATGATAGATCACAGTATTCACTACAACAACCCATTGCGTTGTTTTGGGATTGCAAAAAATTCTCTCTACGATCTTTATCCTTTCGCTAAAAAGGAGGCCTCTGTGGGAATCAAACTTTTCAGTAATCGGTGCATTATATTATAAATATTTTTTGTTACTGACTTGGAGCACCGGTTGGTTAAGATGTAGTGGAGTATATAATGTTTATAGGGAAGTCGCAAGGATAAACACTGCTTTACATACATTTTTGGTTGGTAATCCTCTCTGGAAAAACGAACAATATTCCCCTGTACTTCTGTTAATATTAGCGCGGACATGGAACGTGCAAAGTACTAAATAACGTTAAGAATCTCGAAGACCTGCTAATTGAAAATTTTCAGAGGATGAGGCTGATTGAACCAGAAGTTTCAGTCCGGAAATATCGGTGATAAGGTTAGGAGAAAGAGCGGGAAAGGTAAAGAGATACACAGCATCGGCATTACTCTCCTCTTAGCCAAAATCGCCAAGGGATACACTGTTTTGCGTCCCGTACGACGGACAGAGCATCATAGAGTCTCAATTAACTGATCAATATGGGGCGAGGGGTCCACCGGATAATCTGATTGGCAATTAATCGACCAGTTAATCCCGTTAATCTGAAGGAAAAGTTAAGTGATATTCAGCGTGAACGGAGAACCACTATGCCTGCCATTCAACTCCAAAATAATCATCCCTGGCTAACAATGCATCGTTACTCTTGTTTTGTGCAGGAACTTCAACACGAAACATGCATTTCACTCCTTGTTTTTTGGAAAGCGTATGTTGCGAAGGGAAGCATAGCAATGAGCTCATAAGTGATGACTTGCCGATTAATTTTCAGGCATTTGAATAGCATGTAGATCATTAAGGTGTTAACGCAAATATAATCAAGGAAAATCGACCTATTGAACTGGGGTATGGTTAAACTAGTGCCAAATAATCCAGGTCATATGGTGCTAAACTCTAATTGCTCATGTGCTGTGTAAGGAGGAATTTAAAGTACAATACTCCGTCCGTCGAATGGAACATTAAACCGTGGCCCCCTTTGCAGCCTTTCGCTTAGATTAGGCTTATGTCGACGGAGGTTTCCTGTCCACCCTTTCCCTACCCTCTGAATTTCCACGTATATCAAAATACCCTTTCTTTTAATAGAACAAATGTTCTTAGATGTTAGTCACCTCCAATGATTGCAGTAGTAATCTGTAATTTGAAAGAAAAAATCTCTCCATTCAACATTCATAAAAGGCCATAATGTTGAAAGCTATCCCCCTTGACGGAGATTCGAAGCTGAGCTCCGGGTTTGGGTAGCTAGTTAAGTCTTGTTAGCCGTACATTAATACCACAGAATTACCCTCAGCGGAGTCACACCCTAGCTCTGATGTAGTTTTCAAGCCTAGATTTTTTTATATATCCGGGAAAAAGCCGAGGGTGAGCGTTCGTTTTTGCTGATTTATCGAGGGAAATGGTTTCCCTCTTCCGAGCGTGTATCCCGTCGGGCACCATAAACATCCATCTTGGAAGATTACGCAGTCGAAATGCTTGAATAAACAGGCGGGCGTCTGGAAATCCAGTTCCTCTCTTGCAGAATGCTTAAGGGGTAGGGATTTCGAGAAGTTTCACGAGACCATCCCCAACTTCATCCACGTCAACGCTGACGGATCGTGGAACTATTCGGCTCGCGGGTGCACACTGATGTCTTCCTATCACGGGGCCATTAGGGCGAAATTAGGGCCGCTGAGCAGTGTGTCTGCGCCATCAATCTGGTTCCGTGTTGACTCGACCGTGGCGATGAGCCTTTCCTTGCACGCATTGGCTGACTCGTCGAGCGGTCTAAACTCCTCTCATTCCGCGACCCTCGTCGCTTCCACCGATTGCCCGGGATAAACACTCATCCCTCTCATTCGTGAGGAAAGAGTGAGGGCGGGAGGCTGTTATTTTGGTCTCTCTGTGCGTGTTGAAATGCACGGCAATGAAAAGGATGAGTCAGCAACAAAGGGGAGTTCTGGACGGCCGAAACTTGGATTCCAGGTTGGAAACTGTGAGGGTTATAAAATAATTATTTCGGTACTCTTGCCACGCAGGTATTGGAAAGGGATTCAACTTGAGTTTGGCTTCATTAAACCACATTCTCCAAAGTAAATAAACTAGGCATGGGGTGGTAACATTTGTGTACTCATTATATTGCTCGGTTGAAAATAAGGAAGACAGTATTGACTTGACTCATTTGTGTTTTATTATTGTGGTTCATAAGTTCACCATGAACACAAATAAAAGTTAGTTGAGAAATTTTCATATTTATGCATCTTTAACTTCCTTCATTTTACCAGTGCTATTTTCTTTTCTCTTTATTCTAATTTTTTATAAAGTTTTTCCAAGAAGCTATTTTCATTACACCTTTTTATATTTGGATGTGTTTGATTAGTTTACCTTGTTTGATTTTCACAATTTACAACATTAATGTCTTACGAAACATATATAACGCTGCTATATTTAATGCTTCTACATTATTTACCCATTCTAACATTTTGATTTTCATAGTTCTTTTACATCACCACATTTAAATACTCCCAGTCTTGAGTTTTCCATTGACGTTGTTTAACATTACTCAATAAGAACATTATTTGCGTATAGGCATATTTTGCGTAGTTGATTTCATACCTACAGTTTGAACTATGTTTCGGGGCACTTGCATTATTAACTGATTGGTCTCATTGTATTCCCGAAGTTAAGTGTAAGATCTGGTATTTTTTGTGACAATAGCTTTAAGTTGTTTACTACGCACTATTTCCATAATTGACCTTCTATTGGTTAGGCAAGCGTCCATTTGTAATAACCTGTCAAAATTCAGCGCTTCAAACCTTGAATAAACTGTTTTACTCCTTCATTAACGGTGACATGGTGATTGTAAAGGACTGAATGATAAATGTCCTTTTGAAATACATTTCCCTTTTTAATTGTTTGCTTGATCTCATTTGTTCCCTCCCACTTCTCCATGCTGGCCAAATTATTAGGATTCTGTGACCGGTTGGTTCACATCTTTATGTTCTCACTCTGGAATGCTACGAAATGGCGAATGTTGGAAACCAAAATTCTTCATTGCCAAAGTATCGGTGATAGAAGGCCTCTTTCAAAATATAATTTCCATCGCTACCAGCGAGAACACGATCCAAGTTAAATTCTTTCGACCAGTAAATGGCAAGGAGTTGAGTAATAGGCGTTTGTTTGGTATGGCACTCAGTTCTGTTTTTAATAATTTTTTCTGAATCCTTTGCCCAATTTTTCCATAGAGTTGCAACTCTTTACTATATGCATTTGTATATCAACCTTAATGATTTAAATTTTATGGAAATATCTCTCTCCCCACCTTTACTACTATAGAAAACCCTTCAAAGAAATGGGATTTAAGCTATGATTTTCTGCCGGAAGTTTTTAATCTTTATTTTTCCCGTATTTCGTCAATAATGCTGCTTCTCTGGCCCAATCATCTTCAGTACAAAAAATTGTAAATTTTCCTTTCCACCTAGTTGCTCTCTTTGCGTAGCTCCGGTGTCAAGCTCCATTCGCCTCTTCTAACCTTTTCCTCCAAAGCAAGTTTTACGCCCATTTGAATGCTATTAGCTTATTACGCGTCATTCATGATTCAAGCGTGGGTATATAAAAATACACTGCACGTGTTTAGAAAAGATTTATTTCTCTCGTGAATTTTTCTCGGAATCAAAAGCATATTTTCCGCAATGGCATATTTACTTTATTCCTATTTTCGATCTGTTATCATTCACGATAATGATTTCAAAGTTGCATAACTTATTCATTTGTTCGGCACTCTCCGTTTTATCCTTTGGATGTCTTTTCTCAGGCTGTTTCAACTGCTCACCTTGACCTTGGACTGTTTGATATTTAGTCCCCATTTTTCCAGAGTGTTATTCAGCACTCACAACATTCTATTCATGCCTCTTTCCGACGTTGCATTGATGTCAGTAGCATTAGTGAAGCTTATGCATTGTACCTTCCTTCCCTTTTATTACAAATTTTCCCCTTTTTTGTGCCTTTTTTTGCTCAGCGGTCGTGGCATGCTCTCTGGGGTGGTTGAGTAAATAGGGGCTCAAGGGGGGGTATCCCTTCGTGTGTTCTTCCAGTTTTGCTTATGCTCTTTCATTGCATCCATTCATCTCCATTCCCGCGGACGGTGATTGGTAATGCTGTATCAGACGTCTATATTTCTAGAGAGGCTCCATTTTCCTCATTGCAGGAAAAGAATTTTCCACTCCACGTTGGCTAAGGCATTTTCCGGATCGATAAAAGCGATCTCTGCTTGGGTTCCGGTCGTCTTTTAGCTAACAGCCGTGAGGATGAGAACTCCTCTACGGCCTCTGTGTTGGTATTGGTGTCTGACCGGTCTTCATCTGAGTTTTTTCCACCTTTTCTTTCATCTATATTTTGCGATCATAAATAGATCTATCGAATCATGGGATGGAAGTTATCTTCCGTCCCCACTGCGGCAAACTTAGGATTCCTCTCTCTTCTCAAAAGTAATAATATTAGATCTAGGATTGTAACACAATTCATTTATTTTGCCGTTTTCCTATTTTTCCCGTTACCAAGATTTCTTCATTTTTAAGAATCTTCTCCTTCTTTTTCCTCTTCTTTTTGAAGAAAGACCTTGTTCTTCCTGATCAGAACCTCTTTCGATGCTTATCCCCTGTTGACCCTCAAACCGCGGCTAAAAATCTAAATTTCTCAAATAGAATTCTAGCACTCACACTCTTAAGCATCTCCACAACCTTGATCATATCAAGAACTTAATGATTCCTCCTAAAAAGAATCCTTTGGAAGGAGATGGTCTTCTGAGTTATCACCTTGCAAATACTTTTTGGAGATACGCGAAGAAAATGAGAGAGGAAAGAGAAATATCCCGAAATTCTACTTTGCTAATGACCGAAAGTATATACTGGAAACAAAATTAGATTCAAAGATCAAAAAACGCTATCAGGTGAAATAAATAAGGAAGCTAGGGAGGGAGACTCATTCTGTTTGTTGTTGTTTACTTTACTAATGAATAAAATAATAGAAACAATGAAACAGTTTGCTTGATACATACTGTGTGAGCATCAAATCAATATCATGAGCTACATCATTGCTGTGTGAATCACAGAGTATTTAGGCGATCTCTAGAACCTCTGTCTCATTTTAATAAATCTTGCAAACATTTGGAGCTCATATATCTTCTGCAAAAAGAAAAAAATATGAATTTATCCGTTACCATAATGATTTAAGTTGCTAGCAGATAATAAATATTAAAAATAATAAATATAAAAAATAATATATTAATAGAATTGAGAAGGAAAGTTAAATATTTACTCACAGGTCACTACCAATGGAATTTCCCGATTAGAATCAAAAGAACGAATATATAGAGCCAATATAATTTCTGGCTATTAACGCTTCGAGTATAAGAAAATAGACGTTCAAGGCATTATGCAAAGACAAGAATTTGTAAATCACTTATAAGACCAATAACTACTGGGTCAGGAAAAACAGTTAATGGAACATCCTGAAAATAAGCAACGGATGAAACCAGTGGAAATGAATGTATTGAGAAAAATCAAGGAGAAAACGTTAAGATATAGACAAAGGAGAGAACAGCTGGGATTGAATCGTAAACCACAAGCGATATGGAGAGTGAGTGGCTTGGTCTTAGAGACAGGATGGGCAACGGTAAAATGTGACGGTATGTAGAGATAACATCTCAGCTGGGTGAAGAAGAAATGGAAAACCGAGGATAGTTTGAAGAGGAAGTATGTAAATGGCAAAGAAACAGGCTATAAGACTTGACTGTAGTAAGATGAAAAAGAAGGCATATAGCTGCAGAGGAAAGAAAACTAAATAGAGATTACCACGTGGTAAAGAATTTTGATTTTCTCTCATTATCGGTCTATGAAAAAATCACTTGATGATGAATCACTGGGACAATGATTATCATTGTCCCAGCTAGTACAATCACTCATTAAGGCTGATAGTAACTTGCTTGGTTACCAAGAGATATCTGATTTTGAGTAAATATTCCCACATAAACGCTCATTTTCCTTTTCAGATTTTTGGAAATCTCTTATTAACTTTTTCCTCTCAAAGTAAATACTAGTTTACTTGGCATAACCTGTGGTTTAGAACTTCAAGATTAGGTTTCAGTTTCAACGAAATGCTTGACAAAGGGATTTAAAAACAAATTAGATCGTCGGATAGCTTTCCAAGATTATTTTTCACTATTCTTGGTAATATGTATCGCACATATTCCTCACGTTTCTCCTCCAGGGAAATAAAAATTCAGAATTTCCTGTAAAACAATATCAAGTAATTATCTTTTGCCTACCTCAGTTTAAGTGCAGTGAAGGGAAGTCAAAACGCTGCGTCAAACGCAGGTATTCCATTTTTCCTTCGAAGAAAGGAATAATGAGGTGAGCAATCGGGAAAAGATGAAAATATTCGTCTGGACCAAAATTTCTTTTTCGTTTGCGTAAGGATGTGTAACAGATAGATAAATCTTTCTCATGTTACGCGGGAGTCTCTTGATGATCTGTATATATGTTTCGAGTATGTTTACAGCAGCCTCCATAAACTCCTTCCGTTGCCTTTCCACCTCTCCCCTGCCTTTTTAAGTCTCTTTTATCTGTCTTCAGGTAATGATGGG
This sequence comes from Platycnemis pennipes, assembly GCA_933228895.1. Classification (NCBI taxonomy): domain Eukaryota; kingdom Metazoa; phylum Arthropoda; class Insecta; order Odonata; family Platycnemididae; genus Platycnemis; species Platycnemis pennipes. The sequence continues at coordinate 50,953,106 of OW121846.1, forward strand.
AAGATATTGAAAAAAACCGCTCATTACGCTTTATTTCACCATGTGAACAATATGAGAGAGGTACTAAGTGGCATAAGAGAATAGATATGAAATACAATTGTTCCGGCGAACAGGAAGAGATTATAATAGGTTAGACAATATGGTAGGCGAAACATTGGTATTCTATAGTGCATCTGATAAAGTATTCAATAGTGTAAAAAACCAATAAAACAACAGAAAATTCAAGCACATAAATAAAACCCAAATGAGATCTACATTCTTTCGTCAATAATAATCGCACTTGCACATTCCTGGCGTTTGGCTGATTAAGGCGTTTTTCTTAGTTTTTTTACTTAAGAACCCGTACGAAATGCGAGCGTGGTGATTACCCATTCCTTGTGAGCATGTAGCAGGTGGCTTCCTGGCAAATTAGTAAATAAAAAAGAAGATGCTGCATGAATTTCACATCCTACCTAGAGAAATTGTGGTTTCATCCGCAGAGTTCATTCCAGTCACCCAGTATGATGCCTTAAATCTGGGGAAGCTGGCCACTGGGAGGCTTGGTATTGTTTTCATATGTGCTCTTATTCGTGGGAAAGAAATTTGCTTTTCATTCGGGTCTCGGGCTGTCTCGCTCCTCCGCCTCCCACGTCACGCGGGCCCCCCTTCCCCTATCCTCCCTCCCAGCCCACCTCCCTCCCACTTCGATTGCCTCCCACCTCCAACTTCCCATCCCGTCCCAAACCAATCGATGTTGCGTTCCACTCGTCGCGCAGTATCTCCTCCGAGCATCAATTCTGTTTACTAAACTAAATGATAGTCATCGACTCAAATGGATCCGGAGCGGGTGGGTTCAGTTTTATCCTTCCCCCCATATAGTTTCCCCCGTCCCTCAATCGGCGTCGAGTGGACGGGTTGCACACTCCAGCGACTGCCAGTGTTTTTAAACTTCACTAATTCCCATCCTTGGGAGTCGGGATGTACGAAATCGATTCGTCTGCGAGTGCCCTGGCGATCGTAATCGCGAGTGAGCGAGTGTCCTAATTAATGCGCGGGGACCCCTTCAGAGTTTTCGCGGTGCCGGTTACATTCCAGACTTCGCTCCGGAAAAGATTCAGATGTTCCGGGTTTTGAAAACACGGTCGGATAGAGGGTTGTTTGGTTAGTACTGTGGTATTAGCCTGAAGATATTCAACTTCGTAGGCCCTCATGAAAATGATAACCACGAAGCCATGGGTGTCGGGTAAGACCCTCTGTATCCTATGCGGGAAACGATTCTGAGCCTGGCTTTGGGGAAACGCATTTACTTCCTGGACCGGTAACCCATTTTTATGCTTTGGGTTTGAGAATTATGGGTCGGCACATTAAATATCTCATTTCATCGACGTAACGGCTACAGTATTTAGTTATTCAGTGGACGCTCACGACAGCGAAGGGTTTTTGGATCATTAAATATAGATGAGTTAATAAGTAAAGTCAGGACTTTGTCAGGGAGCTGAGGATAGGTGGAGAGAAACCCAGTGCCACCATTAGCATGCTCTTAACCAAAGGAGCCAAAGGTTCCAAGGTTTAACATCCCATCCAGCGGACGGGGTATTGTACTAAAAATAAATATGAATACAATGCATAATATACACTTTGTTATTCCTTTAAAAACCCTCTGCAACTACCCGGAATCCAATACAGACCAACAGAGTGTAAAGATACTAGTATATCCACCACCCTAAACCGATCCTTGTGATGACGATCAATACTATATTTATTAACATTGGTATTATTAAGATCAATATATTTATTTACGGATTTTTTGTATCTAAAAACTTTAGTTTTAATTCAAACAAGGATTTAGATGGAAGAAGTTACTTTTGGTCACAATCTCACCCCTCATACAGATAGCCTTTTATAATTACAAATACTTACTTAACGTTGTATGTCAGGTCAAACGACGTGTGGTCAGATTACTTCCTCTGATTCGGTTACAAAAAACCTAAATCGATTTGTATTCAATCACGTGATATGACTCGTTGAGTTACCAGAGGATTCTTTCGTAATTGTGTGCCACTTTCTGTTACTTCAAGTTTTCACGATCCGATTGACTGCTCACCATTTTTTTCAAAAATAAGTATTCGTATCAAAATGGATTTCTATTGCTCGCGGCACATTCGGAGGTGGATCGATTTGATGGAGAAGAGAATGTCCCAATAATTTCACTGCAACCTTCCAGAGTTTCCCGGGCCTCGAGGTGAAAAAAGATGCATAAATATGTTCACTGAAAGACTGCATCTAGAAATCTGGGACGGTTGGAAACCCTTCTACTCATACCCCGTTGCGTTCACCTTGCCTGTGCACCAATCATTCACTCAGCCTCTTAGGCATTGCGTTCTTCATCCCAATTTCAATCTGATAGAGTTTTATCGATGGATACAAATTCATATCCGATCCATTCGAATTTGCCTCCATTTTTTTGTAGCCTCCAGTTCTCGGGCTAAGCTTTTCTAGTAATATTACTGATTACTTCTCTGAATTGTAACATGGTATATGAATGCGATAAAAAAATTAAGGTCCATTAATCTTACCATTTGTTATTAATAGGAAATCTGAATGAATTAAACTAGAAATTGGTTGCAGTAGAACATTTCTCTTGATATTTCCTATAATCGGCTAAAAATTAAACGCTTCCAGTTGTTTATAATAACTGTTGCATACTCTTTATTCAACAAAAATATATATTGACGTAAAAGTAATTCATCCTTTCTTCTCCTCAAAGTCTATTTGAAATCTATTTATACGTTTTTAGGGTCTACTTGTGAGTTACTAGATCTTGTACTAGGGTAGAGAATTGATATTTCTTTCGCTAACACTACATTAAGTCAATAAAATATAGTTTTTGCAGTAGTGATTTTGTCTTGTGGGAGAGATTTATATTTAATTACGTGAGTTTCTCCCGTTTTTCTCTCATTTTATTGGAATTGGGTGAATTTACTCTCCATACCCCTATCTATATCCCTTGCTCTGCCTTGAAAGGCGTGGATAAAATGTTTCACGGTTCCTATTTGAATCTTATATGCCCCGATGAATCACCTTGTCTGCTAAGAAGAGCAATGATGCTCATTACACTAGATCAAGAAAGCTAAGGATTTAGTTATCTTATATCTCAAATGAGTGGGTGGCACTAGTGACCTGTCCCTTAGGAACTGTATCTCATTGAATCCTTGATTTTAAAGTGATTGAGTTTGCCAATACGTTGATAATCGCTGAAGTTTTCCTCGTTCATAGTAAACGCTTTGGAAGAGCGATTGCTTGTGACTTGGAGAGAAGTTTCGTTATGGATAAAATCATAAAGGAAAAAAGAGTTTCTCGTATCGCCTTGTGAATGATAAACTATGGTTAAACATATTTTAGCATCACTGATTTACGATTTTATATTTTGTCGCGCTGCAAAAATATTAAGTGTCATTAAATCTTGCCCGCTTCGTGCATGGATCAGATCACTATTACAATGCCTCAGTAGCTCTCTCGCAGAAAAAGTCAGTGATATAACAGAGTGACCGCCCAGTAAAGAGATTTGAAGAAGCTGGAGAATATATTACGTCTGCTGTAGTGGCAAGGGACAAAATTATTTATTGCAAACATTTACATCTATATCTACAAAATACAATGCGAGCCACCTCGATGATGTGCAGCAGGGGTTGACTAATCACCATTTATACACGATGTGCATACAAGTAACAATTACAATGCTACTTTATGAGAGAAACGCGTTAATTCTGAATCCCAAAGGCTCGAAGGCGGCTAAATTATTAGCATTTACGTAGGAATACGATAATAATTATTAAAATGCCTCGTATTTGTTTAAATGAATAATTTATAATAGCCATTAGGCATGCATGGGTTTGATACACATTGTAGAAAACCGGAGGAGAAGCTCATTTTAGTGACAGTTCTGGACGTAGAGGAATTAGAATAAAATTTCATCATAGAATGTAGGATTAAAATATGATTAATCACGGTTCTCCACTGTTTTGGGAATAATTCCGTCACTTCTGAATGATATATCAAATTAGGAGTCACTGAAATGACAGAAATAATAATGATTATGTCAATATTCGGGTGCGATCTTTCCGTTGGAAAAAATAAAATCGTTTATTCGAGAAGTACGTGAGAGATTTATCTGACCAATTTTTGTAAAAAATGTTTAAAGTATTCTTTTTGGGAAAATAAATCGAAAAATTGAGTCCTCCGATTCAGGCTGGGAATTAAGAAGTGGTTTCCGGGCTAGTGTTTCATATATTGTACCATAGCACTCTTTTCAGAACGACGTCCTCTCCATCAAAATCACGTACACTTTCGTCAACTTGCAATCTAAATACCAAACAATCGGCACCAGTCGCAAGTCCTCCACTTGTTTTCGCCCATGCACAGCATTCATTCTTCTCCCTCTCAGGCCATAATTCATGTCCTATTCTTCAGAGTCATCTAACGATGCAATTGAGTATAAACCATTAAAGTTCATAATTGTGAATTTGCCCCCCACTGTGTGCTACACGCTGTATCCCGTATTAAATCATTCTCTAGAGCCTATCGTGGCTTCGTATTTCAGGGCAATGATGGGATTGTTCTGAAAAATTTGTTTCCGCCCTCATCCATGTCATGAGAAGACCACTTGGAGAACTGTTTCGGAGCTCTTCCATTCGGTCATGATATATTTTAGCCGTCGCGCCTGAGGATAAACCAAAGCATAAAAATAAACCCGCTGCTCTTGAAACCAAGCTACGATTCTTTCCGAACCGTGTATCTATACAGTCAACGTGCCGAAACCAACGACTCATCACTTGGTGAGTTAAGCGTTGTACTGTTACACCGGAGCGGAGCGTCGTTTAACATGCTGATAAAAAAATGAGTATTTATGTAAATTGAAGGGTAAAAAGGTCACATTGATACGATTTATGGATATCACTCATGCTTCGAGCTCAAGCTTTTCCTCGATCCGTCTTTGAGTGGGTACTCCGGAGGAAAAAAAATAGAAATTGCCCGCTCGCCGGCTCATGAATATCGCTGAAGATGTATAGCCCTATCCAAATCCCCGTAAACTTTGGCTGATTTGAAAGAGCTGCAATATTATTTTTTTAAAGTCATAGTTCTTATTTTATGGTCCGCATAATGGAAGCGCGGGGATAAATTTGCCCTGCTTGTCATTGGCCGGCCTCCATCTGGGAATACATCTCTAAAAAAATCCCCCGAAGGGTCCCTCGAAAAAAGGGTATATTGAATCGAGTGACGTAGTTTGCCATCACTTTGACCCCGCTGACCTTCCTGCCCACGTCTTCCCTCTACGTCCCACGCAAATGCGCGCACTTGGCCTCTCGTTTTCCTTGTCATATAATGAAACAACACCTCTTGCCCCCCTCCCCTCCCCCCTTCTGTTGACGTAAGCCCTCGTGAACTCCCTTTACCCTATAATTGGGCTCATGATGCTGCTTGATTCTCGTCGAGAAGGGAACGCGAGAAAAAATCCTCAAGTGTGTCTGATGCCGCACAGACTCTCAAGTAGGTCCCGGAATATGTCGTCACTAATTTATCCGAAAAAAATGGCGAGTTATTGATGCCAATATATGCGTCCTCGGATGGTATTACCGTTAAATATTCTGTCGATTTTTGCCACGCGAGGCTTACGGCTGGGATCACTTCCATGACTTTTCAAAGATACCTGGGCTCTCAATTTAAATTTTGAATACTTTCTGCCATACACCATACGTAATGACAGATTATCGGCTAAATATGTTCAGGCTTGAGCCAAAAGTTTGGAAAAATGACTTGAATCAGGCTCATGGATGCTAGGTGGTTGCTGAATGTCTTTCACCTCGAAGTTTGGCTTCTCTATATACATGATGGAATTTAGAAACAGATCGGAAGTCAACTACCCACTAACATCATGGGCATGATAGCTGATGGAATAAATGAAGATACCTAAGTGAAATAATAAGCAGGCATTGAGTATATTGATATCTGCTACGTTTGAGAAAATTATATATTTGTCAATAAAAGCAGAACAAATTTCAAACAAATAATTATCACTTAGCGATCAAAAAACGCATCATCTTAGAAAATAATTCTTTTCAGTTTCAACATTTGGCATTAATATCAGTCATATGAGTACTCTCAATTGAATTGACGGATTATCTTGATGAAAATACATTTTTTCTGTGCTTTAAATTTGTTAAATCAATATTCTGAATATTAAAACACGTTGTAATAAATGAAATACACTACAGAAAACTTTACTGGTGCATAAAATATACTTAAATATACCATTGGGATCTGAACTAAGAGGTGGTTTAGCAGGAGGTCCATTCACCCAGAGCGTTGGTACGATTCACGTTGCAGAACGTTCTTTCTCTTTATTTTATTTACAAATGGAAATGTTTAAAGTTTAAATAGGTGTTTATTCACGTTCGGAGAATGATTATGGAATCCACCTCTGTGGGCTGTCTTCATCGGAAGCCGGTTCCTGACTGGTCATTCAACTCGTGTTACGAGAAATGGTCAGGGTCAATGGATAACATAGAATATGGGTTATATCCTGAGTAGAGAATGATGGGATTATCGAAATATTTACCACTCAATTAATGCTGGGTGAAAGGTAACATTGTTGATGACGGCGTTTCAGGACTTTCCCATGAGAAAGGCCTGCTCTCGACTGCAGTTAATTAATCCATTCTTTGCCTACTAATGACGCATTCGGGGTAGAGGCGTGGGAAATCATTAATTCATTGGTTATTCAGGTGAGGCGACCGACAGATGAGGTCATTTGCGCCATTTAGGTTAGGTGGGCAATTGGGTAATGGTAGGAATTTTAAGGGAGCAGAGGAAGGGTGGAAAGAAACCCGGCGTCGTCATTAGCCTACTATTAATGAAAGGCGCCAAAGAGACCACGGCTTAACGTCCCATCCGACGGATGGAGTACTGAACTTGAAATGCCCTTCACTAGGCATTCAAGTGGGGACCAGTTTTCCACTGAAAAATCCACCAGTACCTGGAATCGGACCCGGACCCTCGGGATGGGAGACCAATACTGTAGCCACCACACCAACCCGATCCCCTCATTAATTCATTTTGAAGCAACCATCAGGTATGGAAACGAGATGGGTAACCCCCTAACCCCGTGAGTTTGATTCCCGCTTAGATCGTGGAATGTTGTTATTGTAGTTCTTAGTTACAGGTGATTAATAATATAGCCCCTAGCACCGTGTTTTTCTAAGGAGACGAAGAGGTGGTAAGAAGCCCTGTGTTTGTCAGATCTCAATGAAAGGCTCCATGGGGTTCATTATTTACGCCCCATTCGACGTGTTAAAGTATAACTTTTGAAATACTCTCCACCTAGTGCTGCAGGAGGGATCGTTATGCCAATGAAAAACGTTCCATAATCGGATTCAAAACAGGGCCCTCAGGGGAAAGCACTCGAGCAAAATATCAGCCAGTTGTTTTGCATAGTCTTGAGAACATAAGTAAAATTATACGATATGGCCTTAAAGTTCACTATAACTATTCGGAAATTGATTGTATTCGCGGCAGAGTAGGAGTCTGTTTGAGTTAATCCGTTATTAGAGACGTCATGCGGATACGCTTTATTCTCCCGAAGTGATGATACAGTGAGGGATGAGGTGGCAACTGACTTTTAATTTTCTGCATAAACTGTAGGAAAAGACAGAGAGTGTCTGCGAAAGTCACGGAGGGGAGTGTGGGGAAATTTTGACTCTTAAAAAGATCATACTGTTGTTCTCTCAACTACACAGTTGTCAGAGATTTCGCTGATTATTCAGTAGTGAATGACTTACGGAAGAGTAGGAAAAACGCTACTAATATGTACGACACCAACATCTTGTAACGCGTTTGAAGCATCAGATAAAACTGTGGTAAAAATCAGGTTTATTCTTGAAATTCAGTAATGATCGAATTCACTCACTCCGTACCCTACCTTTTTCAACTCTGGAGTGCTAAATCATCTTGGCATGTAAAAACTAGTATATTCATTATCATGCAAATATCATTATAAAAAATACACATACCTATAGTGCTCATGATCATGGATATATAAATAGTCATCATTGGTATTTCGTCCCTAATTCACGAAGAAACTACCATGGTTATTCCTAATTCATAGTTTATGAACAATCATAGAATCATTGAAAAAATGATACTTCCACGTGTCCGTAATCTGTTTGGGAAGTTACATTTGACGGGAACTAAGGGAATTAGAATTGTGATAATGGTATCAATTATCTATCATGGGTCGTAGGACATTTCGATACCCGTGAGGAGAAACTATTTTCTACAGGTATTTCATGTTTAATTAAATAAACTTCATATGGGCAAAAAATGGGAATGGGTGTTTGGATGTGTGACGAATTAAATACAAATAATTGGATATGTGGGGAACTTTAGCCCATCCTATGATGACACTATTTGAAATATTTTTCCCCGCAACAGTTTCGTTGGAAGGAAATTTTAATAGTTTCATATGGTTCGATTTGGCGGTGAGAAACTATGTGGTAACGAAGTAAGTTTATCCCGAGGATTCAAAGAAAATATAATGAGTAGTTATGATTTTTTCTGAAAATCGTATTAACCTACTAGATTGCAGTGTAAAAAGTCTTTGAGACAAAGAAATTTCACAGATTTTATTTTGCTGGTACAACGCGTTACGACGCTAAGGCGTCATTCTCAAGTACTTGAGAGATAGTATTATCAAGTATTCTCAAGGTACTTGAAAATAACGCCTTAGCGTCGAAACGCGTTGTACCAGCAAAATAAAATCGCTGAAAATGTACATAGGTGGCATATTCTCACTCAGCATGAATTTTCACCAAGTTAAATACGAATGTATTGATTTCATATTCTAAGAATATAATTTAAAACTATTTTAAAAAACAGGGCAGCAATCATACTAGAAAAGGGAGGGCAATACTTCAAATATTTCCTTTTAATCATCCTTCTTAACTGTACTCAGATTTAGTTCTTAATCTGAACCATCCTATTTCTCTTTTATTAAATACATGCTTGTTAAGTATAAACCTGAAATATTTTTCGCTCTTCTCAAATAAAAATAAAGAAAGTAGAGGCAATTCAATGACTGTACTAGGCTATCATTGTCTTAGACATAAGTGCTATTGAGTGGATGTAGTTCTTCATTGTTGTTGTGTTATTAAACTCGTTTTTTATGAAAAATATGAATCATTTATTAAGGTCTTTACCTTAATCCTATTATTTTGGAGCGTAATCTGAGAGGCGAGGGTGCAGACTAATTATCAGGCTTATTTCCTAAGTTGGATTGGAGGTGCTGGAAACTGTATCATCAGCTCGGATTATTGATGAAGCTTTCCATATCATCCTCGATATAATGCTCAACCGTTATTTCTCTCCAAAGAGAAATCCTTCAAATTCGAGGTAATCCTTAGAAGTTCCACGATGATGTACCTAGCGCGCATTGTGTAGCTGAACTCAAAATGGCTTGAAACCGAGAGAAAGCTATCGCCGGGCTCCCTTATTCCCCAAAAATTTGTGAACTCTCTTGCTCCGTCCGTCCATCGGATCCATCCCCATATCCAAGAATATGTTGAATGCGCCTGCCAACTCGTTCCGCAACGGCTTCTAGAGCGCTGAAAGGAAAAAAGAGAGTAGCGCCGACCGGGTTTGCAAATCCTCGTGCATTAGTTGTGCCCGCTACCATTTCCAAAATCGCTCTTCATAGCCGTCTGAAGGTTTCTCGGGCCGGTCCAATTCATCGAGATTATCCCCTCAATCATATCTCGCCGTATTTGTGATTCTCTCTGTCATATTTCGTCCAAGTAGTATTAAGGAGAGGTGACCTACAGCCAAGGTCATTTGGGCCACATAGTAGAGGTGGGTGAGAGGGTAGAGATAGAACTTATTCGGGGGATGGAAGAAGGGTGGAGAAAAAATCGGTGTCGATATATGCCTAATCGTGGCGAAAGACTCCATCAAGGTTCGACGTTTAACGTCCCATCCGAGGGACGGAGTACTGCGCTCTAATTCCATTTTTCCCTCAATCACATTCTTGACATGCCCATTATATACCAAGGCGTGTTCAATTTACCTGCCTGTTCTTTTCCCTACTGTGAATCGTACAGACCTTTCATTCTCGGCTATTCTTTACTCTCCCCTTTTTTCATTTCATCAATTTCGTCTTAGCATCCTTCGCCAGATCTTGATCGTTTTTAATTTTTCCTGATCAGCTTTTCACTCACAACGTTCATCACTTATCGCCTCCTATTTTCTATTAGCATCCTCTTAGAGTATAATTGTTGACGCTCCATTATGAACAGTTACGTTGCCTCAAGTATGCTGCGCTTAATGTAGCTAGTTATTCGGGGAACGGTACACTATCTACTTATAGTAGAAGAGATTTTCACATACCACTCAATTGGGGGCCGCAACAAAATGAATTATCACCGCTGCTGCTTGGATTCAAACCCGGGTCCTCAGTTAGTGCTCTAACCATATCACCATACCCTTGAAAAAATTATCAGCGTACTGGAAATTATGGGGTCGAAAGTCAACATTAAGCCAGAGAACCTACCTTATCCCCAGCTAACCCCAAGTTCATATCTATCCCACACCTTAAAATACCTTATACCAGAGGGAAAATGAAATACATAGGGAAAGTAGGAAGAGAGTGACAATGAAAAATCACCACGAGATATAAACCTGGGCCCTCGGGATAGAAAACACATACACTAGCCATGGGGAGTGAGATGCCATGGTAGGTGAAATATTGTTGTAGGCTGTGGTGGTAGCTCTTAGTTGCGGAGCTGAATGGTAGGTGCGCGAATGTAGGTCTTGGTAGCTCTTAGTTAAATCTAAATGGCGTATGATTGTTTATCTTTGCCATATGCCACACACCCTCGCAGTGGCTCGCAGAGTATCCGCAGATACAGAAGTACCATGGTTTAATGAAGAGAAACCTGGTGTCGGCACGGGTCTACTCTTAGCGATACGCGTCAAGGGCTTCATGATTTAGCATCCTATCTGACGGACAAAGCATTGAGCTTTCTCCTCACAGTGCTGAAGTAGTCTGCCTGAGTAAAATCTCCAACAAATCCTTGATTTCCTGTGTGATAGACGCCAAGGGCTTCATGGATTAGCATCCTTCAGACGGACAAAGCATTGAGCTTGAAGTTCTCCTCACAGTGTCGAAGCAGTCTACCTAAGTAAAATCTCCAAAAAATCCTTTATTGCCTAAATGATAGACCCCAAAAGATTCATGGCTTAGCATCTTATGCGACAGACGGAGAATTAAGCTTAGAGTTCAAGGGGGACTGGTGTACCAATGAAAAATCTTTTCTTAATACTTGATTTGAACTCGGACCCTTTGGATGGGAAGCAAGCCATTGCGCCACCACATCAACCTACCCCCGCCCCTATCATATTCCTGCCTTCGCGTCTTCGCATACATCCGGGTCGGGGGTTTACTTCAGCCTCAGCCGTCGCTGCAAGGCGTGGAAATGCCTGCCTCGCGCCTCCGAACCCCACACTGTCTAAACCACAGCACATAATACGGCGGGGCTCACACTCTCACCATCAATTCCGAGCCCGCTTCCCGACAGCGCCGCACCCTCCTTGCCTCCCAACCCCCTCGACAATTCCCCCTCACTCACCCCCTCCGACTCCACCCCTTTCAGGCACGACCCCATCCCCCAGGAGCCCGGCGAACAGATCCCGTTTTCATCATTTCTTTTTTTTCTCCTCTCTCTTCTCCATCTTCACCGAGAGCGGATATTCTTTCAATTTTGCGCCACGGTGATTCTTTAGGATGGGGTGGGGAAGGCAATTGTTAACGCTTCTTTAGCGAGGGGGGGAGGGTAGGAAAGGGGCTATCCCCGGTCGTAGCTATGTTGCGGTTCTCTCCAGAATATAGCTCATCCTGAAGCGTTGCTCTTCCGATCAATGCGGAGATTCGGTCCATGTGATGACTGACGAGGTAATTTTACCCAATGTTTGATTGGCGGGATCATGAATGAGCAATTGGATGTGGCAACGTTGGGAGAGGTTTTTTTTATGCCCTACGCCCTACGAATTAATTTGAACTTTAATGGAAATTGTTTTCCCGGCGGTTCTTGAATTCAACTGCGATTCCCTCTTTTTATTAATTAAAAATGCCCACCTAATGGTCATACTCCAAAAATGTTTTCGCTGAAAATATAACAATTTTAACTAACTAAAGTGAACTCTTTCGAGCAGATACTCTTAACAAGGTCATCACGAATGATGTTCGTTAATTAGTGTTTCGAAATGAATTCGGAGAATGTTGGATAGAGGCATTAAAGGAATCCAAGGGAATTTTCTCCAGCATTCCTTTGCACCATTTAAAATGCGTTTTCGCCATTTAGAATGCGTTTGCACCATGCAATGTGAAGATTATTATTTTGCAAGTCACAGAGTACACTCGTAGCTGAAATTTCAAGTTTTTAATCTTATCAAAATTTCTGCGTCCTGCTATTTTTGGCCATTGTATGCGATCATGCGATTGAAACGGTTCTTGCTCTCTCACTCGGGTCGGGGGTTTGACATAGATTGACATGGATTGACAATTGACCTAGAATGACCTAGATCAATGGGTCAGTAATTCCTTGGTACTAATTATGCGCATTATTACTCGGAGGGTACGTTGAAATCATGTGATTCATTTCCAATGTATTCAACACATTGCATTAACTTATGCACTGAATTGTATGTGATACGCATGAATATTGCTCCAGCAATTTAAATTTCCTTTGCAGAAAAACATTGTTTTACATTCACTTTATTCTCCATCAGCCGTTATAAATTGAAATTTGATACTTTCATTATTCATACAACTTGCCTTTGGTTCCTTTCACTGGAATGATGACATAGGAAATACTCTTATTGATTCAGAAGAAAGTTTATTATTTTTTCCATGCACTCTGATGATGTGAGTCTACGTTATGAATTGGATTTCTAGTTTTAATGCTAATCTTTCCAAATTTATGCTGAAAATATCATGTATTTGATTCCCATGCGGTCATTTCAATCTTGATATCGTTTGCTAATTGTTATTTAAGAATTTTTCACTGCACTAATGACGCAGGTTAAAGAACACTTTCAAAAAGGAGGTAATCAATGATTTTAGTCTTGAGGAGTTGAAATGAAGAAAGATAATTGAAAATTTTAATATAGAACGTGTCGTTAGTTCAGAAACCAGGTCATTTTGGAATGATGATATGGGGATGGATGGATTGGTTGAAAACGATTGAGGAAACGTTTGAAATGAAGGCTGGAAACGCAATTAAATTGCCAAAGAAATTACGGGGCAACAACTGTGAATGGAGGACAATTTGACGGGCGAAGAAACACCAGCGTGGCGAATGGGAAAATGTCAATGTATCATTGGGAGGCAAAAAAATTCCTCTGAATGGCATGAAGAAAGGAAGAAGATGTTAGCATTGAAAGAGGCTTCGAAAGAAAAAAATGAATTTGAAAAATAGAAAACCTTATACATGAACGACGGATATCAGGTTTGGAACATCCAAAACTATACAAATGTTAAAAGAATAGGTACCTATGGTTATTAAGTTACAGATTGAGTTTGTACTATTAGAAGGAACTTTTACGTAATCCTGCGAATTAATTAGATTTATGTGCCAAGGACCGGCACGATCCTTGCTAGATATGAGAGCTAACTCAACATTGTCTGCATCACGGACCGCAGAGATTTAGATTATTTTCTTGACGTTGGAGTCGGGGGGTGAAGGAATGCTTAAGTTCGATCATTCAAGGCCCGGCACAGATACATAAAAACGTCAAAGTTCCAGGCGAGATACTAGGGAGCTCGATTCAGCCTTACCACAAGCAGCCACCATGCAGAATGCTCTATCGAGCCACTCAATCGCCCCAACTACAATAAATTGGATCCGTACCAGACAGGTTTACTGTAAAATTTAAACGTGTACAGCTAATGTCGGCGAAATTTCTGATAGGTGGTTATGATAATTGGGTTGCTGAATTAGAATATCTAAAATAGGAACCACGTAAATATATACCGTTGGCTAGCATTTAGAATAAATATTTACAGATAATTTGTAACTAATCTGTTTTTTAATGATTTCAGAAATGTGTTGAGTTCGCTCATAACGCTCTATTACATTAGGAAAAATGTTCATAGGAATAGACAACAGTACTAATGGATTGTATTTATATTTTTCCCGCGAAGAGTTTGAGACCTTCATTGGCAAAAGTTTTTACCATAAGTAGTCTAATGAAGGTAAAGTAGCCGACCGTTTTTTAAAAAATACTTGCGTACCTATACTACCTAATACTATATGATCACTTACATGCATGTTGAAAATATAAAAAAACAACAAAAAAGGCATTTAAACAAATGCCTAATACAAAAAAAACAATTGTTTTTTGCATATTTTAATCACCTATTTACACGACCTTATGCAAAAATAACACGTGGCCTCATTAAGTAGTACTGTGACTATTGCTGTGTGTATGTCGTGCATGTTTGTGAATGAGTCAACCCCTGCCGCTCACCCTTGAAGTGGCACACTGGGTACTCAGTTGATGTAATTGTAGCTTCCATTTGGCGGAAATGGAAATTTTTTCCCCCAGGAGACCCCGAACGAATTCCAGCCAACCCCAGCCAATCGGTGAAACGGCGGGCGTGAAATCAAGGGCTCCGTTGACGTAGCTCTCTTTTCTTTGTATGGCGTTGTGAGAGGCAGGCCGAGTTATCCCGGGCGCATGGAGTTTCACCCTCCTCTCGCGCAAAAAAAGGGTGATTGAAAATCAATTCACGGATCTCGCCGTCCAGCCACTCCTTGCGTGCCAGGGCTGAGGAACAATGGATAGGATGAGCAAGTGATGGGCGAATCCTATTTTGGTGTAGCAAGGGAAAATTTTCGGTGTAAAATTTTTCCTCGAGAGAGAAAAAGAAACTTTAAAGCTCGCTTTATGACGTAAATCGCCCTTGATTGTGGCGCGGCGTGGGGGAACGAAGAGGATATATGTTCAGCACTGCCCGTCTCCTCTCTCGAACTGACTCTGCTATGATATGTTTCCAAAGGTCATGCGTGTCAAGTTACGGCTGCCACAAGATGTTCACGATAAGGCAAAACGAGGTTTACTATTATCGTTCGATTTCTGCTTCTTAGGGCAGAGTTTCATGGAACATCCACACTCTGATTTGGGTATTGCGAACGGCACTACGGCACTTCCCTCTAATTATGTCTTTATTTTATGGATCAATATTTCTACCTCCAACACAAAGAAAAAACGAGCCAAATCCACAAAAATGAATTTTACTACGACCCGGGTATCACTGTATTACAGCATCGTCATGTGTTATACAGTGAAACCCGGGTAGTAGTAAAGTTTATTTTTGTGGATTTGGCTCGTTTTTTTCTTTCTGTGTTATCGTGTTTCGCTTCCACTCCATATCACCTGAATCGTCAGAATTATTTCTACCTCTATTCATCCCATCTATATTACTCCTCGTTTCTCTCAATTCTCGAATTCTTTCTTTAATAAAAGCCTTTTCTGTCTTTTAAAATTTGACTGGTAGAAAGTTCATAATCATGTCAGGGTTATAGAAGCGGTAGCAAAACGTGAAATTGCAGCACAGGAATCCATGTTTAAATATACATTATACAAACGTCCGAAGTTGAATAAGTCGAAAAGCGATGCTTTAACATGGCGGAAGGGCGTCATCATGAAAATAAGTTACAACTTTGTGACATCATAGTTTTAATTTATTTTAATTGGATAAGTCATAAGGAAGAGGAGCCGACTTTTATTTTTCCGAATGCCATCCTGAAAGAGTCTTCAGGCCAACTGAAGGCGCCACGGTTTAACGACCTCTCCGACGGGCGAAGTATTGAACTTGAAAGTTTCTTCATACACCACTCAAGTAGGGACCGGTATGACACTGAAATGTCTCTGCCGCACCCGTCACTTGAACCCAGGCCCAAGAGATAGGAGCCTATTATTCTAGCCATCACATCAATCCAACTCTCACTCAAATTCGAGAGACGGAAAATTTTAGTGCACTTTTTTCATTTGGGAGGGGAAAGAAGGGAATTATTGTGTTTAAACGAAATGGTCGTAATTTTGTGCTTGAAGGGAGCGTCGTGGCAAAAATCACAATATTCATGCGGACTCCCTCCGCCGCGGCAATTAGAAACCGAGGGGTAATGGAGACGTCTTAGTCGCTCAAGTGGGTGCTCACCCCTCGCTCTCCAGCGTCGAGGGGGGCCTCCCCACCCTCCTCCCCCGCCCTGCGATGACTTTTTATGCAAACCAGCCCCGTTCAGAGTGAATAATGAGAATCAAGCCAACCTCCCCCAACATGCCATGATTATACGCTGGGGGAGAACCACAGCCGTTAAAATGAAGCGAGGAAGTGACGGCAGATATGGTGGGACGTGCAACGTGCGAGAGCGAAGACAGCGTGACTCTAAAGTGAAAAGGGTTGTGATGGACTGCACGGGTGACCTGCAGGGCTTTCTTCGTTGGTCAAGGGACCAGAGTTAGGAGGAATTGAAAAGGGGAAGAATTGGTTCCTTGAGGGAGCGGAGTTGGTGAGGTGTTAGTGTTGGTGGGTCTGGGATGGAGTGAGTGAGGTCGGCAAGACAAGGGGTGGCCCGCTGAAGATAAGAGCCCATGAAGAAGCACCGGGAACGGCTTGGAAGCTGCGATAACATTTTAATCGCGCCTCAAGCCTTTCTCCTTACTCTTTATCCTTATTTATGTGAGTCTTGACCTCGTGGAATTTTTATGGGCATACATCTGAAGACACTAATCGGAGCTCTCCGGAACCATTTCGTAGGGAGGGCAAAATTTTTGGTAGTTAATTTCTTTTTTTTCTGGAATATGAGAGACATTAAAACGGAATTCATGCACCACATAACTCGTAATGGGTACGACTGGTAACGACTCAAAGTGAATCATTTATATGGTGAATGTTTCAGCGTATTCAATTTCTTGTAATAATAATGGCACACCTGTCGGATGAGACCTTTTCCAACCGCTGGTCTACAAAGCGATAAAATTCATCTGATATCGGGTGAATGCCATGGATTTTATTCCAAACAAATTGCCTCGCGGCAAAATTGGAACTTCACAGAAAATGTCTGCGGCAAAGATGGAAATTTGCAATCAGATCTTCCTTTTACTTCCAGCCAAATTATACCCAGGAAAATTGTAATTGGTAATATACTCCCTTAGAATAAAGAAAAGGACTACCCGAATGTCAAATTCCCGAATTTTCTGTCGAAATATCTAAGGTAGAAAATAGAACATCAATTCTGAAGTCAAGATATGATGATGAAAACGGGAAATAAACTACGAAATATTGTCGAGGCATTTGCACTAAGGAAAAAATTATTTTTTCATCGTTTGTTGGTTGTATAGGAAAACAATGAATCACTGAAAAAATATTTCATCGCAAGACATTACAAATCAGGAACAGTACTAATTGTTTATGAGCTTTTATGGAAGGCAGTGCTCGCAAATCCCTGAACAATTCCTTCCCAAGTCACTGAGAGAATATTCCCTATGACACATTTGGGTAGTTATAGTGAAAGGCTTGAAACAGAGATACACAATAATCTAATTCGTAATTTAATATTCCCTTCTCTGTGCTTTTAATTACTTCTCTCCTTCACTACCCTATACTTATCACTTCGATAGTTAAATCCCATTCATTACATCAACCATTCCATCCAAGGTCTTTGTTAAATTTACTCTTCAGCCTTGATGACAGTTTACTCATCTGCTCTTCTATCTGACCACTGAAAAAGGTCTGGAACTGAAGGTATTGCTATTCAATCACCTTCTAATGTTTTTCACACATAATCTAGTAATCAGTGAAGTTCTAATATAGCATTAACTCTCATGCTGTTAAAATCACTGTATACCTTAATTTCTACCATTATCCGTTGAGAGGATTTTGTACTGAATTCCTTTAAGCTTTTTACCTCATGAACCAAATTCGGACAATCTTTTGGTGTTGAATAAGCAATAAGCATATCTACAGAAATAGATGAACCATGTTATTCAAGTGTGTGTTTCACACGCTTCCATAATCTGGAAAAATGGAGAGCAAAGTGCTCGAAAGAGTTATTGCAAATAGTTTAAAATCTGCTTAATGCACCACAATCTAAGTCCTGTAGCATACCGTTTCTCCTGGTACTTCATTCTGTCAGTTGTGTATCTGCTCCATCTTCTGCTTGCTCTTAGCGAGTATTTGACATTCGGTTGGATAGAGTAAATTAGCTTCGTCCCCGAGCTCAGAAGACTCTGTAAGCCCAACAAAGGAATTCTGTTCATATCCCTATGAAATTGCCACGACAGAGTATACCACCCGCTCTGTTTGCTCGTACTAACCGATATTGCGAATTAAACAGGCGTAGCTGCGTGTCACTAATGGTAATAATAAAGCATCCAGGATATTGGTGTGAGAGAAAATTTCCTTTCACGAAAACGCGCGGGGCCAAAACGCAAGCTTTATCTTCTGCAGAGATAACGATTTCAGGCAGTGTGTTTGACCTGATTTTTCCGGCCTACTGTTCAACACAGCGAGACATCGTGGTGGAAAGAGCGTTCACTGCATTGCAAACACCATGTTTGCAATCTCGGAAAATTGTTCTGAAAAAAAAGTTAAATAACCACTTTACGAATTCATGTTGACAGAATGTTGCATTTTGCCCTTGTATAGTACTGAGAATTATTGCTAAAAATTAAAACAAAATAGTTTTTTCAGAGGTCAAAAGGTGAATTGTGCAAAAAACCAGGGCATAAAAATCTTGGACACGAAAAAAGAAAAATATTAGTGAAATGATTGCTTTGACTAAATGGACATTTTATAACAAGGTGGACTTCTTACTAGAAGCCTTAGCACACATTTCTAGAAAAGATTGGCATAGGGGTAGGGCATGAAAAGCGTGTCATGTGTCATGAAATCTCATTGTTTCGCGAAATCATTATCGAGTTGAGCTTTTGCAGGTGAACTCTGTCAGCATTTCTAATTTTTTTAAGTTGGCCCCTCGTTGCCTTTCGCCCAGAACACATTAAAGACGACGCCGGGTTTCTCTTCATTCTTCCTCCGTACCCAAACATTACCCTTCCTCAACCTCATTTTCCGCATGCCCTTCATCGGCTCTAAGGGTGAGTAACAAACTCTTCATAGTCACAATTGGCCTCAGATGTTAATAACGCCTCCCTTCGAACATCTACCGCTACCACTCAGCCCTTAAGAGAGCTCCCGTAGCTCTTGTCGAATTGGTCGCGCTTCGAGCAGGAGACGAGCTGGCCTGCCAATGGGAAGCCGCGGAGAGGTGCAAAAGATCGATTCCCACGGGGAAAGCATCGCCTTGGCCAGTCGGACACATCCAATCCGCCGCGAACTCCTTGTGAACCTTCCCAACCCGCCCGCCGCGTCGGTCAGGTCGGTGACGAGCCGCCCGGGCAACCGAAGTGTCGTGGGTTCGATTCCCGCCTCGGAGACGGATGCTGGGTTTGCCTCATGATAGAGACCTTACTTTAGAGCAATGGTTCCCAAACGTTTTTGTACTACGCCCCCTCCTGTTAAAATGGAAACCTTCCACGCCCCCCTTCATAGTAAATTTTGTGGGCATGTGAAAAAAAAGTATTACATTGAAAACAAAACATGTATTTTTACTATCGCAAAATACAACATTGTAAGTTTCAATTTAAAGAAATACTGTTAAGAAAAATACATCGACAAAAAGGTATATATTTTTGCTATAAAAGAGTTTTGTACAAGTGGATTTTTAAGTTTTCTTAACATCAAGGTTAATTTTAAAAATCTAAAGCATAAAATTAGTTAAAGAAATGTATGGATTTTTTTTACTTAGAGATATTTATTTTTAACTGGACTCGCGCTCACGCCCCCCCCCCCCCCCGACATGTCTTCACGCCCCCCCTGGGGGGCCGTGCCCCCCAGTTTGGGAACCCCTGCTCTAGAGTTTGCTATAGTGGTTAGTGAGTTTCCTACAGTAGTCAGGTTCCTGCAGTGCACGCCTGGTTGTGGATAGGAATCCCTCCTCCATGGATGCTCTGTTCATATTGCGATTCAACTTAGAGTTTTATTAGATTAGACGGAGCGATATGACATGAGCCAGTGGTTTTTAACCATAGATGCACCCTTGGTGGCGCCAGATGCTTCTTTATGGGGTGTGAGATGTCACGATAAAAATATATCTTCTAGCGTATAATTTCCAACTATAGTAACTGTTATTATTTGAGTTTTTTAATGTTTAAATCTTCGCATTGATAATTAAATTGAGTTCACATTCTCATAGCAACAAAATCAACATCTTCTACTTCATAATTTGAGAATATTTTTTTTACATGGGGTACGAGAACACATTTTATGAATGCAAGGCCTGCCAAACGATGAAACGTTTAACAGCTACTGACCGAAGCAAACGGAGTGCCTTTTGCTCTTGTTACTCTACATGTAATAAATAAATACCTTTGTGCTTTTTCAAGTAATTTTTTTACTGTGTGTTGTGTCAATACTTCAGCGACCCTTTATAATGGCAGTGAAGTGCTGAAACCGGTCAGGTGGCAAAATGTTTGTGCAGAGAAGCGCTACGTTATTCAATTATTTGTTCATGGGGAAATAGAGCAAAACATTTTAGTAGGTTGAAACAAGTACTTAAAGATTATGGCATGCTGAAGACCACTATCTACCATCTGACAAAGGCCAATCAGGGTCGGGAGTCTAACCCTATCCCTCTGGATTGGAACCCATTACTTTAGTTACCGCACCAAACCAGTATTCACCAATTTGCTTCTACCTTTGTAATTCCATCATGTCTTTCAAGCCGCTAATTGGGCACTTGGAAGGGATGTTAGGTCACCAGCCTTTAATTGTGCTTGAGTTCGTTAATATGTCGTGTGCGCAATTTCATTATCATATGGGTCAAATTTTCTTTCATGAAAGGAAAAATCTTGATGGTATTATAGGTTTGCAGGAAGCTATTCTTATCATTCCACACCCTAGTTCCACTTTCACATAAAACAGTACAGGCAGTCCCCGACTTACGTAAATCCGTAGGTACTTACGTAAGTGGCAAATTTATCTAAAGTGATGCCGTTGATTTACGAACGCTAGCACGAAAAAGGAAAATGCTAGTTTGCATTCTTGCTGGCGGAAATATATCGAATGGTTATCAGGTTTTAAGACAATTCAGTAAAAAAATTGTTTCATTTATATCATATATCTACGGAATTCCAATACTATCAATTAATTATTGTCGCAAATTCGCGCAAAAAACTACTAAACTTCTACCCAACTGATCAATCTTTGTAAAAATTCAAAGAGTCGTAGCGATATTTGATATATCTCTCCGAATAATGGTTACCTCATAAGTCAGTACGTTGTTGATTCTATATTGCTTGATTCCCTGTTTGCTTGAAAAAATCTTCAGCGTCGATTGCTCATTAGGGTAGACCAAAAAAGGTTTCTTTCCGGACCAAATTTTCCCTGTGCGGGAAAGTTTTGTACTAATATCAGGATCTTGCATGCAAAATTTTTTCGAAATCAGATAATATTCACCACTGCCGCCCGAATTCTAAAGTTTAAAATTTTGCGTAAATTCAGGCGGAAATGGGAAACAAACAGTTATGGAGAATAATTTGTCGCTAATACTGGAATATTGGTAATAATCAACGATGGATACATTTTATTGATTACAAAACTGAAATTTGAAGTTTATTTGACGAAATCTATGGCTTAAACAAGCCTAAGAATAAACAGCAAATTTAGAGTATAGGCAATCCACATGAAAACAAAAATTTACAAGCTCCAAGCATCACTTCAAATCATCTCCCACATTTGGATGATTTAAGTGAATATTTAGGCATTAGGTTTATTTTTCTGCCTCTAGATACAACGCCACATCTACAATGCATGGATCATGGAGTCATCGCATTCTTCAAAGATTATTACTTACGCAAGTGTATGGGTGCAGTGGTATGGTGGAGTGACACTTAGGGAGTTTTGGAAGGGCTACATGTACATCATGCAAAAAATATAGCATAATCCTGGGAAGAAGTAACAGGCAAAAATATGTATGTAGTTTGGAAAAACCTTTGCCCATGTCTCATAAATGTCGAGAGATTTACGACGGATGAAGCAGATGAAACCATCGGTAGAGTTGTTGAGCTTGTATGTCCTCGACCTTCAAATGGAGGCGGAAAACGTGGAAGAGCTGTTAGATTCGCGCGAGGAGTTGACATACGTTTTCTGATGCAAATATAGGCACACAGGGCAGAAGTAGGGCATGAAGATGATGATGGAAGATCTCAAAACGACACGTGTGGGCAACAAAAATGCTTTGCAACTAAACGATCAACGGAGGTATTTGTGCATATTAAATCAGCGGCGGAACATTTTGAGGAAATGGATGCTAACTTCGGCAGGTTTGCTAAGGTCAGCAGGGCACTCCAAGATGCCATGTCTTGCTACAAGGAGATGTATCGTGAAAAAAAGAAGGCCTCCATAAAAACCTCTCTGCATAGCTACTTTGCGAAAGTTTAATCCGCTTCACCATCAACCTCATCAACAGCTGGCGCAGAGGGCGACGTAACAGTGCAGCGAGTGAGAGAAATGAAATATGTCTGCGTGCGTGAAGGATTGAGTATGTGTGTGGATGCTCTTGTGTGCGACTGTAAAGCGTTGATGTGGACATGGCAGTGACCTGATCCTCTACCCTCCTCTTATGAATATAACCTGTGACAATAAAAACTCCAGAGCCATCAATGAACTCAACTTAATAGGCAGCAAATACAGTAAAAATCAAAGAATAGTAAATTACGTATTACTATATGGCACCTACAATAACATAATTACATAATAAATCAATATTAATCGTCATTTAAGTGAAGTAGCATTAAGATACCGTACTTTCGCTAATTCATGCAATCGGTCAATTCGGAGTAAATATATTACGCATTTGGATTAGTAATTCACGTGATGCAACTTTCAGGCGACATTGACGTTTATTTATGCAAATAAATTAAGGATAAATATAAGATTTTGATTTTGAAATGAACTGAAGGACATTTGCCCGAAAAGTTTCCCCGCATCGATCGAAATCTCCGGAGTACGGACTTGGGTTTGGAGAAATTTTCGACTTACGCAGCGTGTATCGGAACGCATCATATACGTAACTCGGGGACTACCTTTACATCCATCCGGCTCTTACCAAAAGATCATTCACTCTTTTCAGAACGCTCTCAATATCACCAATATCCCTTTTCTTGTATTGTGAATGTGCTACTTGCCTCTTTTACTCACTCTTCCATCTTTTGAATAACAATTGGCTTCAACAGAAGGATACAATGAACGGTCCACTTTTTCTTTTGCAAGAGGTGCTACGTAATGTACAGCGAGAAAGGAGGAAGAAACCTGATAAAAAAGGAAAATTCATAAGGTCCATCATCGCTTCTGTTTTATTGTGGTGCATTCATGAATGGTAATAGGAGTTGCCTCTATCCTGTATTTTCCTACTAAAGTCTATTGGTTTCCTCAGTAATTTCCCAAGTATTAAGTTACAATAAGTTCTATGTGGCTGAGAGGAGGCTGGTTTTAATACCAGGTTTCTCACTACCCTTCCTCCCCTTCCGAATTTCAGATCTGTATCCAGACCCCCCCCCCTAACCATGTTAATTACCTTATGACCTTCTCGGCCACCCTCCCTAATAGCAACGGATGCTATAAAAATCATGCTGTATGGTTACATCGTAATTTGTTGCTAATTCCAAATGCTTCCATTTGGAACCTGATATGTGTGCGGGATATTACGGCTAAATATTTGTTCTGGAAGTGGAAGTTACGGAAAGCGCAATAGTAGACTTCATCTCAATCATCAAGTGGAAAACTATCTTTCGCGGAATGATGACTTGTCAGTGCCTTACTTCACATTTCCGAAGTGTAATACTCCTCTTAAAACTTGAAGAGTGCGCTTGAAAATGTCCATCATCATCATCAGTCGTTAATCCTAAGGTTGATTTCATATAGATCCCACTCCATTGCCTTCTCAGCTAATTTATTCATATTTACTCTACTATTATCTTTTCATCGTTTTTTACTTGCTCCATATATATCACACGAGGCCTTTCTTTGCCATCCTTCTTACTCACAGCTCCCTCTGTGGCTGTCGTTATCGGGCCACCCTATCTCAGGGCTAAATATTATATTTAACCCTGTAGCATCAAACCGTTTGATGAAATTTCGTACTTTCTGATATTGCTGAGTATTAACTTTGACTTCTATCGTTAGCTGAAGCGTACGCCTGTGTTGTGTGAAAGTTTAAGTTCACATTAGGCTTCTAGGATCCGTAAGGTCCAATCAGTAAGCAGGATAGTGTTCTAGGTGGAATCATTGTGGGGATGTATAGATGGTGCAAGGGAAGGAGGGATATTGGTGTGGATTTCGGTGTGCCCAAGGCAGAGAGCACTGAAATCTAAGCTATCTTCCGAAGATGTCGACGCTTGCGCAGTACTCGAAATATCAGTCTGTTTGGCTCCATTGCAATGCGTTGGCAATTACATACCCTGCCATTTGATTACCGATATTAGCGCCCAATATTTCGAATTGATTTGCTATTCAAGTGTCAAGGGTGGAGGGCACATTAAGTACATGCAGCGATCATTGTTGCAAGTGAGTGATATTCCATATCAGATGACTGAATATTGTGGAACGGTACCGTTTCCCTTCATTGCCTTAAAAGCCTCTTCTCCATTGCTGCCCCCACCACACTGCCTCCACTCCAATCAGTGCTATCCTAATACTGCTCAGCATCTCGTTGCACTCAAGGAATTCTTGCTTCATGCGTGCCGAAATAATTACCGTTTCATAGACTCGATGGGAAGAGAGCATCCTGATACCAATCCACGCAATTGAATAGTTTCCACATGATCGTGCACCATGGGCCGCATTTTATTTTTGCCCGTCTATTTCTCCCACGCTCTTCTCCGAAGCACGCTGACGTTAGACGGAATCACTCAGGTTTGGGAGGTGGTAGCTAACCGCCAAAGTCGGAACAGCTATTAGCAAACTATCTATTCGTTGAAACTCAAGCCTCGGAGCAGTGATTCGAGAAATTTGTCCGATCATCCGAGGCACGATTGAAAGTTTTCCATCGAGAGGAAGCGTTGCCCAGGACCCTTATGATCCCCTCCCTCCTCTCCCAACTTCTCTCGAAATGATTATGGAAGTGGCGAGGTATTTGGGTCATCGAAGGGTGAATGAAGGGATTATCACGCGTGCGAATTCGGTAATAAAGAGCTCCGTCGGAGTGTGAGGTTCGTTCGAACAGGAGCGTTGCCATGAGCTGGTATTTCATGGCCCTTTCTATTCCGGTGAAATGCAGGTTTCCACGTGTAAGCCTAAATAAGAAGGAAGTGGTGATTGCTTCCCCAATGGCCACGTGGGAAAGAAAATACTCCCCTTTGAAACATGCCTTCCCGTGGCATTATTTGTCTCCTAATAGTTTCGAGTTCGTTCAACTTTTACGAACAATATCCAATAAAAATAAATATTCAAACTTGAAAATTTCTGTCAAAACTTCAATTTTTTGACGAAGCTAATTGCGAATTCCTGAACCTTGGAATTCGGGAGCCTTGAGCCATAGTGTCTGGTGAGATGGAAGTCGTGCCTAATATGGAGAAGATGCACTATTTGACACACATTTTATTTGACACGCCTTGCGTTTCGGTGAGCAAAG
Organism: Platycnemis pennipes; assembly: GCA_933228895.1. NCBI lineage: Eukaryota > Metazoa > Arthropoda > Insecta > Odonata > Platycnemididae > Platycnemis > Platycnemis pennipes. Next base: position 50,978,884 of record OW121846.1, read on the forward strand.
CCATCATAAGGTAAATATTTGGTCGCAAAAGTAAGTGTGTACATGTACAGGGGTCTGGGTAAGTGGGAGGATGAAAAGAAAGATTGAGAAGGTGCCTTTCAGACCCTTGGTTTGCCAAAAGTATTGTTGTCTTGTGTAGTGGTCCAGGGCTAGAGTTACGAACGTTTCTGAAAGAATTTTCTTCCGCTGAAATATTTTGAATAGCACTAAACGCTTCAACAACATAGCGATTCTCTTCATATTTACTGAATGCAATAAAAATTTCATGATTTCGGTTCATGAAGCCCTTTTGAATAACTTCTCTTCTCCTGAATCTTCTAAAGGTTGATTTAAATAACCCACGATTCTGAATACGTGCCTTGCTATCCTTCTTGGGGATGCACACCTCTTTGCCAGTTCAAAGGACCATTGGTGACCCTCTATAGGACAATGACAAGGGAAAATTAAGCAAGAACACGTAGGGAATACCCTGGGAAGAGGTTGATAGTTCCGTTGGATGAACATGCGTCATTAATCTGGGGGATCTTGGGAATAAGTCATAAGCGAGGCAAGAATCACTTGAACTTTAAGTACCTGTGTTTAAGCTGGATAAGCTTATCTTTACGTCACCTGCTGAAACGATTCGTTTATTGGCATATAGGTACGTCAGTCGGTATACCTAGATGCAGGCGTTGTGCCGCGTGTCATGATGAATCCCTTCGATCCCAAAGAGAATCACTGCTTGGCATTTGATCACCTAAATGAATTCATGAGTCCTCATACGAATAGATGGATGCTATGATGAACAAGCGATTGCCCGGATGTGCACTTGAATATCGGAGTGACCAAAAGAGAACCAGGTGAATGCATACACGATTGCTAAAATGCATCGGTTAGCACATGAGTGTCCCGGAAGGGTTCTCATTTAATCATCCTGGTGCGAGGGAGCTATCATACGATTTCTCGATTGCATCACCACCAGAAGCACTCAAACGTCTGAAAAACTTGGATGAATACACGAGTTATCGGAAAAATTATCGGAATGCAATGGTGGAATAAATGCCTGGGAACCAATTGTACTCCGGCGATCACTGCTCAAGTTTGGTACTTCCATTTCAGTACCCGAGAGCTGAGGAGTATGATCGAGAGCATTATACCACGTGAAACCCTGAGGTAATTGTAGTAGTAATATAAAGGTGAAATTTTAATTATTGCGCGGAGTTCAGCTACTAACCACCGGTTATAATAAATATATGCCTCAATTTCGAACAATGAGCCCATAATACTTGACTATATTTACCCTGGTCTCAAAATTAAGCGTGTTATTTTCACTTGCCATGGAATGATATTCTTTCTTTAGTCAAGAAATATTTGGTTGTATAATGCCATTTTCTGTGGTATCTTCAATACTATATCAGGGTATATTACGAAATGCCTTTATGTTGCCATGATTTAATGTGGTAGGTACAGGAAAAAAGGGGATAATTTTGGTGTTTGTGGGGGAAATGGTGAAGGAAGTGACTATTGGCTAGAAGACTGGATGAAAGCTATGCCTTGCGTCTCCGGTTTCTTGTCAGTTTTGGCCATATTGATATTTTCCAAAAATATTTTACAATCTATAAATATGCATAACATCTGTCCTCTTTGCAAACAGATCTCCAAAGCCTATCCATTCCGGCTAAAAGCTTACCACGTAGAACTCTCAGTGCAAAATGAGGGACTTTTATCATATAACCTACGTATTTGCATGATTGTCGAGTACCCATTTTGATATTATATTCACATGTAGTATTGAATTCATGATATAGCTAATAGGATACACAAAATTTCTCTTAATCATATTCCACTTGGCATGAGTATCCATGGAACCAATTCAAAGGTTGGTTTGACGCCTAAGGCTTACCTCGCCCATGGCCCCTCAAAGCTGATTGTGTTGCCAGCATTGTGTTGACAATGACTCATCAATGCTGATTGTGTTGTCAATGGCTCATCAATGCTGATTGTGTTGTCAGCTATTAACGGAGTGCCAACTGTACCGAGGCCCAATACATAACGTAATGAAATACACTACCCTGCTTAATCTCTTTGCTTCATTGCGGTGGAAAATATGATCTTTCAATGAGATAACTTAGGCAATCTTTAGATATTCATGTGTAACATTACAAATTTTTCATGTGTAATAATATTGGACGTATCAAACAATATGAAACATTGAGAAACGCAAATTCAACTTGCAAAATCATGCAAGCCGAATAAATATCATGAAAAAAGTACATGCAGTTATATCATGATATTTATTGCTTTGCGGTCCATCGCATTACCTCACTTTCTCTGTCTTTTAACCTGGCGAAATACCCTATTTTCTTTACAGCAGTTATTTTAATATCGCACAGATTTCTTTGCATAATATGGGAAGCCGATATTCTAGCCACGACGCTAACCTATCTGATAAATTAACCAAAAAATAAATAACTAATCCTTAACTGTTTATTACGCTGGACAAATCCTTAATTTTCTCTCTCAGAATAGTTCAATAATATGAAGATTTATTCATAGTTGAAACCTTCATAGCCAAACTCTTTGGTTTTGTGCCTGCGATGTAATGAATGAATAAGATGCATTATTTTTTATGTTATTTCCATGTGCCCTTGATATTCTTGATAATCAAGTTGCCATCCCTAGCACCTTCATAACTCTATGTAACTACTTATCCTCCTTTAATATTTTCAAATGTGTTCATGCATTTGAGAACATACAATTATTAAGAGCGCGCAAATACTAGAAGATTTAAAAGCAATAAAAAGTATCAGTATTAACTGAAACCCCAATATTATAGATTGAGTATGTTTATAACTCTTTTTAATGCTATTTGAGTGCATACGTGAGTATTAATTACGGAAATCTAGATTCCAGAGCTCTCAAATCAAGGTAATTACACGGCATCAATCGAGTTATTGAATTTATTTTGTCAGTAAATCAAGGAGAGGGCATTGAAATTATGTTAGGTCTTTTCCAATGAATGGATGAGTGAAAGATGATATGAATGCCAAGAGTGGACTCGAGATTTAGGGGAACGTATAAACCTCTGATTTTCATAAAAGGTTCCGCATACCATATTCAGTATTTGAAAACATATATCAATGTTTTCAAATATGAATAGGATCGTGTGCCCGTGCAGATACTCTGGAAATATATTTTAATTTGATTCCACCTATTTTTCGAGTACAGAAGCCTCTGACGTAATCAAGTGTTCACGCGATATCATTGAGATACACGCTTAGTCAGACAAAAAATGAGCTTACCTTAACACTCATGCATTCGTCGATGTGGACGAGACGTTAATACAGCATTAAACTATTCATTTAGCAGTCACGTAATCATCAAGACACTCATACCGCCATTCATGTATTCAACCATGTGATCGAAGCAATAGATACATACCACTCATTCCAAACGGCACTAACCCTATTTGTAGCCTAAGGTTAGATGAAAGGTATGAGATAAGGGCAAATGTTTGGGGCTACTTTAAATTCGGCGGCCCTCATGACGGTCGTTCTCGGTTCAACAAATGGTATATGCGAAGGCATGATCGATTGTATCATACGGATCCCGGTAACATCTTCCCTCGACATGCGACCCTTTGCATTTCAGGGGAGCCAGGAATCCATGATGTATGTACCCCCGATCACTTGTCGACTGAGTGACCAAGGAAAGTTTCTAAGCAACTTCGATCACGTTTTCCCCTCCGCTCATGATTTCATTCAACCTTCGTTGGTTAACCTCCGATGTCTCAATGCTTATTACACTTAACGTTACCGCTTGATATGCAGAACAATACTTGCCCACACTTTGACAAAGAAATATTTTGCTTGTTTGCAAAACAAAAAGACCCGAATTTTTCCGTTTCCTGATCCGTCAATTATTTCTCGAGTTATAAGCGGCAAAAAACTGATGTTTTTAACCCTTTCGGAAAAGTGGGCGGGGTGCAACTTCTGACGTCATTGACTTCGTCCAATCACAATGAGCCCGCGAAGCTACATCGCCTTATCGCAATGGGGAGGATACAGCTGACTCTGCCAGTAGGAGCAGTTGTGACAGCATCTGTTCGAGCAGACCTTCCGAGAACCACCCTCCACTCCCTTCCCTTCCCCTAAAAGCAGTCAAGGACGGGAGGAAAATGACGTCAATGTTAGTTATCAAAGCAGCTTTTTCGGTGGGCGTTACCTCTTTCTTATTTTAATTTTTGAATAATTAGTGAATGGTTTTGGTTAGAAGATTAATTTTTTTTCCTAAAATTCGTTTTTTGCTTCCATCTAACAATTTCGTATACAAAATTGCGATTTTGGTTCCGAGTAAACGCCCGCATTGCAAAGTCTCTGAGCCGAAACGAATGCGTTATACCAACGTGCATGAATGCGCCCCGAGCGTTGTATGATAGATATTTGCTCATAGTTTATGAAAAAATTGCTGAGATACGTATGCTCTAATCTAGCAGATGTTCTTAGAAACAGTGATTATGTTAACACGCATCATCTAAGGAAAACATTATTCCAAGCAAGAGTGGTAAAACGTTTAAGTCTGTCTTGTCACAGAGTGTAAGTCACGTTTTCGCCCTGTTTTTTTCTCTTTTCGTTAGTTTCTCCATTCGATTATGAATTGATTGATTCAATGAATGCTTTTATTTTAATTCTTAACTATCGAAATGCATCAGCTTCCCCATTTTTTGCAAATTCTAATTGCGCATTCATGAATTTGGATGTATTTACTCTTTCCATACGTCATACACTATTGCAACCTGCTTCTATACTGCGCAACAACATTTAGAAATAAATGCTAAAACACGAACGGCGTTGCAATAGACATAACAGAATTATGATTTTGTTACTAAGTTTTAGGACAAGGTATTAGTTTTTTCGCGGAATTAGAGCAAAATTACGCATATATTAAAGTAACTTCCTGTGGATTAGTATCAAAAGACGAGTGACCAAACGTTAATTAAATCAAGAAGAATAGATGAGAGGAGAAGGTTGATAGAATAAATCTACAATTTCCCTAGCTGGTGGAAGCGACTACTCACTTCTACGCTCGCCGATCAGTCTGATGATATGACATGATGACAGTGATGATGATGCAGGGAACATGAACTTTAACCAACAGTTAAATATACTTAGCCCTTAGGCACATTAATACTTCTGATAGATGACTTGAAATAAAGTATTTTAATTATAGTTCGATTGATTAACATTCTGGAGGACATTTTAAAACACTCTAAAGGACATTTTGAGACGTATGGAATCTACCAGCATGCTTTTTACATGCTGGTATGTACCCATTTATGATATTCTAATAATGTAGCCCAATGACAAAAGGATATTGACTATGGGAGCACATACGCATTAGAAAAATGTTTATTACCCGTAAACTCGCGTTAGCCAGGGCTCTTGTTACTTACCTATCTAATGTGACGGCTATTAAGCTGTATACTGATGCTGCCACCGACACGCCTTGTACGTAGGGAACTGTCTTGCACATCCACCATCCCAGGACCCAAGCTGAAAAGCAGAATTTGAATTATCAGTACCATGATCAGAAAAAAATTAAGCTTGCAGTAAATGCAATATTTTTTTCCAGATGTAGTAATGTTTCACATTGTAAGGGTAAAAAGGTATAGTTCTGAGGGGTCTCAAAAATCTAAAAATACTGTTACAATTTTAACAAAAAATACAGTAATGTGTAGCAGTAATGATATTTAATATGTTTATGACTTATATCTAATGTTTGTGGTGATATTGTGAGTTTAAAAAAAATCTTGTACTCAAACCTTGTTCCTCAGCAGGCACCCTGGCCTCCACTCCAAGCTGATTGTCAACGATTTCGCATATCTTTGGTTGCGGTTGAGAAGTTTAGATGTCTTTGAGTCACTTTTTGTCAAGGTATAAAGGTTGGGATATCTCCGTTTGAGTTAAAACATGGCGGTGGCGTATTATAGAAAATCGCCACGTATTGCTATGTGTTTTCTTTTTAATCACTGCATAGTAACGTACTGTCGCCATGCAGTCGTACCAGGGAGATAAGTAGTGTTCTAATTTATGAGCTCTAACCAAGATATTAAATAAATTAATGAATCTCCATCTCCCTCAATATAGTACCAGACCCATGAACCACATAATCGGCCATTTTTTAATGTGTACTCTCATGCAGTGCAGTTGTGGAATCATTCGGTATTACTCTGATTCTACGGATGATTTCCCACAATTTTCCTCATATTTTCACTCCTTTTTCCTTTGCTGACTGAGAACCAAGAGAAGGAACGATATAAATGTAAGGATTCATGTATTGATCCACTAAATATGTATTAGTGCATATGAGGAGACTAGGGTCTTGTTTCCCATCCCAGGTGAATGAAGTTTCGTGGAATGCCATTGGACAAGGAGCAATGCACATTTAGATATGCTGTATTTTTATTATTGTGCCCATCTATCCTTATCGAGTACGAATATGCTCAGAGAATCGAAACTATGGGGCAAAAACCAATGACGCTGAGCTATTTCCATCTTCAAGTCTTACTTTTTGATTAGCAGTGAGTGAAATAAACTTTATTTACGCTCATCCCCGAAGGTAACATTTATCAGAAAAACTTGGTGCATTGTTACAGTGCCACCGTTATTCTTATGGAAAAATATTTTTTATTCTTATTGGTATCGATAGGTTTTTATTTCACTTCATCTGGCAGGGCCTGTAAGTGTATAGATACTCAACTTGTAAAAAATCCGGTAGACGTGATAGATCTTGGGCGAGCAATTGTCGACAATTATTATGTTCCTTAAATATATATATATATTATTTTTATTAAAAAATTCTCTCTTGACGAATGATTAGTATGTTTGGGGTCAGTAAAATATGTTTAGTTCAAAAGTACCTAATAAAAATATTGATTTCACTTTGAGCTTTTTCGCCGTATCGTTCCTGGCACAGTTCTCTCACGTCAACTTTATTTCCAATTGTCAAAAAATTGAACACATTCTCACAGTTGTTATGCAAATTTTGAAGCATTACCTGCACGATAAGTGATATTTAAATCCACGATGTAGGATTCTTATGTCGTGAGTGTTATTCTATCTACGTTCTTTTAACTTAGCTTATCACAATCCGGTTAATAACGTACCTGTGACATTGCATTTCCAATCTATGGTATTATATTATCCCATAATTTTTGTGGTTATGGTGGAATCCCCAAATGTAATTCGAGTATTCCCTTGTTACTGATTTTGCTGGAGGGAATTACACGTTTCTCTCATTATTTGAAAATTAATTTGCAGTATTACGATGCAGATTCTGATGATCCAATTGCCAAATGAAAATTCACCGTAACAACATCCAATGAACGCCGAATCACAAAAAAAACGTTGAGGTTTTCGTAGGAAATGTGTAAATTTTACTATATAATTAATCCTAATTGACAAACGGTGAGATTTATACTGCGAAGCTGCTTTCGTGAATGATTATCTCCTTCCCTGTCGTGAGTTTTGCGTCGAGTCGTAGATATGTGCTCTTGAAATCGTGGATCGCAATCGGTATAGTTTGAAATTCCAATATGTGCCAACTTTACGTAGGCATTTTGCCAGGAAAAAAGCTACTGATAGCTTAAAACGAGCAGTTGGAGTTATAAAGCACTTTATTCAAGCGTTCACCTGGACCAGACAGCATTTTGGCAATCGAATACGCACAATGACAGCTGTAGGCAATGAAGCAGACAGGATTTGAAATATCGCGTCTCGTAATATTGAGGATGATCAAATGATTAGAATGAGTAAATATTATAGCAATATCTCTGAAGGATGGCAGAAAACGGAAATCTAATGAAAATTATGATAACGTGACAACCTGAATTGTCAAATCTTGCGAAACGATGCCTTCAGAAAGGCAGTTTTAGAGAGAAAAAGGAAAGAAAAGTCTGAAGAGGATATCCACGGAAAAGGTATATAAAGAAAGATATATAGAATTTTGGACTTAATAATGCAATCATGACTAGGTTAGATTGGATAGCGGGGAATTGCGTCAAACGATTCATGGGACTAATGACCAGTGGTAATGACGGTTTTGTTCACTAATTAACTAATTACACAAAATAATTTTCGTTTAATTCTGCTCCATTCTCAATTCGGTGGTAATAATTCTTCCCTCAATTCTCATAACTTAAATATGGATCACTTGAACTCCTTGGATCTGAGAGGCCTTCGGCATGGTACCCATTTTAAGTTAAATTCTTATTTGCTTGGTCATAAGTAATTACGTTTTATATTTACTAAATATACCTCAATCATACAACATGGTCAGGGAAAATGTTCACCTTGGTGAAAGAGTATTCCGGCACCCCCCTCCATCGGTATTAAACCCTGCTATAACAAATATTCACCGGTTAAAAGTAATTGAGTAGAGAAAAAAGTAGTGAATCAGCTAGTTGGACATGAAGCAAGTTGTCAATCCCCGAATAAAAAACCGTTTTCCATTTCCACGCTCCTTAGTTCGCGGCGCCCCGGGCAATCGCCCGGCCTTAGGTCCGGTCTGCGCATGGTTTATCCTAAGTCTGACCCTAAGACTGACACGACTTTCATGCCCGGGAGAGGATTCAACTAAGTGACATTTACGTTGCCCGGTAAACAGTTGCCCACTAAGCAACTCCAGTTTTCTCATATTTTTTTATATTGTTTTTTTTTGTTATTGAACCCTATTTATTTTTCGTTAATGGACCAAGAGGGGCCGGATGTAAATTACAAAAGGATACAGTTATAAAGGATATGAGTGAAGTAGTAAAGGCTCCCTTTCTTTCTTAGAACGATACTTTCAGTTACTTTTATTTACTGGATAACCACAGCTATGGCGCTGTAATATGGAATTTTCCTTAAAATTCCTTCCTAGAGTTAAATTTTACTTTGAATATTTAAGTAACATTTCACCTACGTTGTTTTTTTACTTTGCTGCCTTCAGCGCTAAATGCCGGTCACGCCCAAAATATGGGACAACAGGGAATTTGCATACTTTTGGGAAGTGGCGTCCAAAAAATCTATCATTACTTCAGACAAAATTTTCATTCTGACGTCCGAGAGGTTTGTCGTTAATTTTTTATTAGTAAACAAAATCTAATAAATTATTTTTGTGCCAAAACACAGGTCCGCCATGTTTAGTAGGCTCAGACGTCACCTCCCATTCTCGACCATTTGTTGATTTGGAGATTGTGTGAATAAGTCGCCTTTGCGTGCGACTGTTTTGCTATTAATACTGCTAACGTTATTGGGGTGATTTGTTTCTGTGTGCATTACATTGCAATGGAAAAGGACAGTTATTCTAGCAATAAAATTACAGCTAGGAAAATGAGGAACGACGAGGCTTTGTTCCGCTGTGTACGAGCACGAGAGTTACATCATCCGAAAATGTTTTCGTAAATGTTCAAGATAATACTGTATTAAGAAGAAACTGGTTAATTTCCTCTGAAAGAGACCTGAAAACCATGCCATTTTTTAATCATCTCATCCACGCTGTTGTGCTAATCATTTTAACGTAAGTATAGCAAATGTAGGTACTTCAGAAATGAATTGTTAGTAGTTTTATAGGCATAATTATGTTACACAATTCGTTGCCAGACAATACTTTGCTTAAACTGTAATTATGAACTTTTTGTGCTGTACTTTTGTTGTTCTAATTGAAATTGAGGAACATTTAAGGAAATTTAACCGTTCATGAAAATATTATTGCATCTGATAAAACTGATCAGTATCGTTTGTAGCGAAGGTTTTATTTGGGTTTCCTATGCCGTTTTTAAACGGTTTATTATGTTGTATTTTGGTAATTAGGTCGTATATCTTCTATTTGTCATTTTTGAACTGTTTGCAATACATCTTTTCCTTTTTAAGTGGTTCAAAATATCGTATTACTATCCTTATGATGTCATTGCAATAAATGGTTTTTATGTCATATTTAAACCGATCATAATGGTTTATCGCTAATTTAATCTTATATTTAAAGTAATAAATTTGTTTTTGTAAACATAACGATAATACCTGTATTTATTAGATACAGGTGTGCGATATTTGCCGACTGATATAATTTATATTAGGACTAGTGACAACGGCTAATACTTGGGGAAAGGTAGTTAAATATCGTTTGTTAAATATATATTATTCCATTTTCAGTCGGAACTGGATTCTAACAATTATATGAGATGAGAAATGGTGGCCTTCTCCGAATCAAAAAAAGTGTTAAAAATGTTTCTGCCACGTGTGTTTGAGTGCTAGTCTAGGCCTTCAAATGTGCCTTTGACTGAGAGGCCAGTTTTTAAGAAGAGGAATGTCATAGGACTACTTAGCTCTGTTTCTAATGCCAGCACATCAACTATGATAGATGTAGAGTATTTGGACTTTCCTCCAAATGAAGATGCATCCACTCCAGTTAGGCACCAACAGGACATCAACTGTGACAACTCATTACCGTTACCGATTGCTGATAGTATTCAAACGCTCTCTCCTTATTCCCTTTTTAAGTTAATTCCCTTTCCTTTAATGCCAAATGCTTCTAACTGTAGAAGTTTTCTAATACTCATGGAAAAGAGAAGCTTATACCTTCAGGGAAATATGAGTTACATATTTAGTGATCACAACTCTGTAAAGCACATTAAATTTGTACTAAAAGGAAGGGTTTCTTTAATAAATCACAGGCCACTTCCTGTAAAATACACGTATGAAGGATACGAACTTCGTTTATCGGCAGTGACAATATCAAGAACTATCCCATAACCAATTAAATAAGTTGAAATGCATATCAGTCACGTCATGCGGTATTACTCTAATGAAGCTACCTCAAGTTTTAATAGTGCGCTGTTCAGAAAAGCTTAATTAGTTGTCTAGTAGAGCTTAGATAAAATTTAAGGCTTTATTACGTCGAATGCATAACGGAAGTCGTAATTCATGGTTTACTACATATTATAACGCAAGAAAAATTATATTTATAATAATACGGCGACCGTGATAATTTTACGCCCCACTGCTCACATCCAACATATTCTGCGTTGTTGCACAGAAAATGTTCGTTCATTATCGCGTCCACAACCGGAAGATTGTTGGAACTTGCGTCTGCGAATCCAACTTCCATGAACACAAACTCAGTTTTATGTCAAATAACGAAATAACTTCAAGAAGGCTAAGAATAATTTCACCCTCAATGCAAAGCTAGGCTATTTCGTTATTGCTAGTATGGCAGATGACGTCATACTAAAAAGAACCAATGGTTGTGCATTAGGACCTAGGTGTTTTCGATGCTAAAACAATGCATATTAAAAGTTCTTTCTTAAATAAATTTGTTGGAATTATGCCTTGGTGTTTTGAACGTGGCATTTCGAAACCAAACATCACTCGCTACAATAAATTTCAACGAAATACCTCACTTAAGCAAATATATATAGGATAAACATTTGAAATAGAATGACAGATATTCAATATATGTTTGGTGTGAATTCACCCCCTGCCACACACCTTTATGGTGGCTTGCAGGGTACTATGTAAACGTAGGTGTATGTGCACAGTGAGAACACAGTGTAAGCAACGTTTGAAATACATAAAGATATACCTATAATGGCAAAGAAATAAAGTTAATTACACATCAGAGTGTATCATTGTATGATTAAAAATTCATAATCATTAGATGCATATGAGTTACAAGGGATTTTAAACGCATTTAGATTCCTTCGCGACTTAGCAGCCATCATCAATTAGGCGTGGCGATTGCTTAAAACATTCAAGATGTGCTCTACAATATGGAGTCCAAATCTCATATAATTATTATTCGCTAATATTCCTGTTCCTTCCCTTAGCGTCTGGTCTTCTAGCGTATTATGAACCTCTATGTTGAAATAAAATTTTACCCATGCAATAATAAAATTTGATTTTCCTGGGATTCTTTCTGCAGTCTAATATGTGAATACCATGGCGTGCTGATTGAACTCTCGTTCCATTAATACAATTTACGATCCCTCAATTAAAGGAAATCATTGCGTTTCTTGGGTATTTATCGTTTTGCAGAAAAGATAGATTGCACGTGAGACTTAAAAGCTTCAATCATTTCCCTTCCTTCTTCAATTATGGATTGAATGACTATGCCAACTCCCGGAAATTCCATGGTTCCTGAGAATTCAGCACGTTGCTAGAGCAAGGAATTATGGAAATCCTCGAAACGAACCGGAAATTTTGATGTCTCGGCTATTATTCTAACCTTACCCAAATGTTACTCGAAGAGCGTTATCACCTTATTTATAATGCAGAAATCAACCTCTAATTGGATGTTAATTAAGTACCTACCTCTAAAGGACGTATTTACGCTATTTGTACAATCTCATTATTCTTTTATTATCTTATTAGTGTGTTGAAGAGGTTTTAGTTACGGGATAGTCAAATATTCATGGTGCTTTTTGAATCGGGTAAAGATATTCGAGAAAATATTCTCTGTGAAGAAATTGGTTATTTGTTTAAAATACTGGGAAATTATAAAGCTGATGCTTACTACGCTCATAAGGGAAAGGGTATTCGAGGAAGTGATTGGTAGTCTTTGGAGGAGTAATAAATCCAGATATCTAATCTGGCAGTAAAATAGACGAGAAAATGGCAATGAGGTAGACTCAAGTCAAGAAAGGACAGAAGACGGATTGAGTTTCTTCGTGTGTGGAAACAAAATTCTGGATGTAATCTGAGGTAGCGCAGAATGCATTGGAGTAAATTGATCTTTTATTGATCAGAAAAAGAGCAAATAAAAAGAATAAGTAAGGAAAAATGAAATGAATAATGAGACTGTTATGGCCAAATGCAGGGCAGAAATTGTTTAGAGAATATTTTGTGGTTTGGATGGCCAAGGGCACTGAACGTCAAAAGCATTCCAAGGCATCTTTCCCGTGATTAAGTTTGTGCCTGCTGTGTCATAGAGCTTTTCATAGGGTTGAAAGTATTTCGCATAGTCGGAACGTGTACGGAGAGTGATCAGTAAGATAAAATGGCCAAAGTTTTCTCCATGATGTCGCCACAAGCTGGATAAACTAGAAAACGTTTCTGACAAAATTAGAAGAGTCGGTGAAAAATACCGAGAAGATCAAACTTCTCTGTACAGAGATCTCCACATGGTCTCAATTTCTCTCGTTTGCCATTGTCTTTAGAAGCGCGTTTTGGTGAGATTGGGTTTGAACCCGACGTGACAACAAAAACAGGGAACGAAGTACTATGTTTGATGTAACCCGGAGTGATCCTTCAATTTACGATCAAATCTCGCACGAACCAGTGATGATTATCTCCGTAAATATCCGTTTTTTTCCCTCCCCTTGGCATCGAATGTTATTCCTCCACGTGCTGGTGCATAATTACATCATCCCATCAAAATGCTTTATTGCATCTCTGTCGATGTGAAGGTCTCATAAATTACGTATTCGCAAGCTTATTTCGCATTTTCGACCCCCGCATAGTTTCATTCACATGCATTTTCGGTTGAAGGAAAGATAAATGGGGCTAAAGCAAGTGCATCACAAAATGCAAAAGTGCTATCAGATATGCGTGTGGCGCTTCGTCAGCGCGACAAATTGTGCCTAGAATGCAGGAATTATGAGGCAGCGCTTGTGGTGCATAAGGGCGTGCGGACGTGACCCAAACAAATTTTCTCTCCCACGCGTGATTGATCAAAAAGTGTGCCATTTCATATGATTGAAAGCCCTTCCTTTATCCATCATTAGAGTTGAAGGGTTGGTGAGTTTTTCAATTAAATCTAGCATTGGTGGGAAGTAATTCATTTCGTACGAAGTCATGCTTAGGCGTTAAGGATCCGCAAAATGGTGCATCAGGGGGAACCGTATTTTTTTACATTTGTCACTGAGATGCCATTCGACTTCTGACAAAATTACACATAAGAAAACTTAAGGGATCCGATTTTTTCGACGAATGCTAAATTTTATCTGCCTTCCTTCACCCAATTTAATTACTTGCCATATCGTGTGTACTTCATTCACCTACGCGACAAAAAAATCCAAAAATATACAACATCGCTTATATATCAGGCCGTCAGGAAATAGTGACGTAGTTATTTTGTGATAGAGCAGTATTGAAAATGCCTGAAGCATAAAATGCGAAAGGGAAACGAATAAACATCTCATGCATGGTAGAAACCAGTGTACCGTTAACTGCATTTTTATGTGCACCGGGACCTGCATTCCATCTCGGCCGAAGGGAAATCTAAAACAAATTCTAAATTAGCAGTTATCAACGTGCGGAAGAAGATTTGCCCCAAAGATTAGTACGTACTCTGTGCGTAGTGATACAGCTGTTTTTATAATAATGCCCGACGCGGAGCACAAAAGGATATTTTGCCGGAAAGATGTTTTTAACTCTCGAAAGTAATTACTGAATTTAGTGGATGAAAACGGTGCATAATGGAGTCTCTTTAAATGGCGAGATTCGCCCAGATTTCCTGGATTAAAACCCAGCTCGGAGTGGCGGGCGACGAGTAAGGGTGGAGGGCTTGCAGGGGGTGGAGGAGGTGGCGATGGTTGGGGAGGGGCCGGACGGAGCCATTTGGTTAGGCGGAGAGCAGCGAGGGTAGGGAAGCAGAGATGGGAGCAGTCGGGCGAGGATTAGGGCGAGAGGGGAGAGGCATGGGAGATGGTGAAGGGGTAAGGGCATACGGCGTGCGGATATTAATTCAAAATACGGCCGCGAGGTCGTCGATTACTTTAACGCGCGCTACCGCAAACTTTTCTTCCTGCTCGGCCTGGGTGAATCGCATCCTCTCGTTTTGCGAACAGGTAGCAGGAGCGTTTCAATTACCCGGTGCGTCGACGCCTTACTTCATTTTGCACATCCGAAACCATTATCTTGATTCGGTAATGAACTAATTAAAAAGAAAACAAAGACACGTACAACAAAAGCATGGTTTCCTCTCATGCCTTGATGTTGATAATCTTCCATCGGTCAGGATAGGAGTCTACTTTGCATGCCGTGGATCTTCTGGATCTCATCTGCGGTATTTATTTCTTCAATGCGACACATTTCTCAACCCTCTTTTAATACCATCTATTATACCTTCCCCCTTTCTTCCACGTCCTCGCCTACCCAGCGCGCTCTCTGCCTTCAATAATGACTTCCAGCAATCCATCCTGCTCCATGCACTTTGTCTAACTTCTTCATTTCTGTTTGCAAGTTTCTCTCCTCCTCAACCATGTTCAGTGCACCTTCATTCGTCCGCCTTTCCTTTCATTGGGACGTTATCCATTTTTTCCACACTCGCATTCCTAAGGCTTCCAATCTTACCTCGTCTTCCACCCCTCAAGCCAATGCCTCACATGTACATGAAGCCGCGCTCCAAATCAAACTCTTCACTAACCTTCCTTCATATCCCTTCTCAATGATCACGTCATTATTTCCCCTCCGTCAGTAAATTTTTAGGTAGTTAAAGCAATTTTTTTCCAAGCATCATCACTACTACGTGAACTGCTGCTCAATATGCTGCGCTAGTTGCATAAGCCTGTTCCCGCCGAAACATTCCCAATTTTAAGTGAAGTTTGTGAACTTTTCAATCGAGAATCACATATCTTCAGTTTTCTTGTGTTTTATATTCATTCCAAAGAAATCAGATGGGTTTGTAAAGCTTCAAACAGGAATTGCGATCCTTTGATAATTCGCGATTATTGCACTTGGCCATCAGCAAGCATGATTCCTCATTCGTAGAAAAATATGTGTTTCGATGAAGTTGAGAATTCAATTTTCTCCCAAATGAAATTTGAAAAGTATTTTAATTCCTTCGGGATTATCTCCTAGTGCTTGTATTATGTCTGCCATCAATTAAAACATTTTTCACGCGACTTCTTGGGAGCAACAGTACACCGCCGAACCATACCGTGACGCCGTAGACATGCCCCATTTGTCACGTTGAGGAGGTAGTTGAGGGAGCAGCGCCCTGCGTGTGATTTTGGCGAACAGCTAATACAACGGTTACAATCATCACCGTATCCGAACATGCCCAAGGCTCATGTTCCGTGCCTCTTTTGCAAGGATTTCCATTTAATTCATGAGATGTAAGGGGATTCATTAGAACCACCCGGTCAAATCGGAAGTGTGAGGTTAATCCTCTCCTCTGTTTGGTTGACCGCGGCTGATGCCTGATTCTGGACGATAAAATTTTCCCAGCACGACCTTCGGTGCCACGAGTGGGATGCACAGGCCCATCGGGCGTCCCTTCGCTCAATTGAAATGGACGGAATACCTGAATTCACGTGATTCACCGCGAAAGGGCCTTCAACGCAACATTTCAATCTCCATTTCCCCGACTAATATCCTCCCGCTTATGATTCATCTCGTCTCAACATGGTGTTATTAAGCTCACCATGAATAACTTTATCAGAAAAAATAGAAGAAGCCGATAAACATAATATTTCAGCTGGAATAAATATTTCGCTTCCGCTTCCCATGGGCATAGTATCTCTAACCTCAATGAAAATAATCAGCGATTTCCTGTCTCTACCCGAGCAATTACACGCGGTCCAGTAATTTACACAAGAAGGATGTATATACACTATTAAGTACGTGAAGAAATAATCTTGATTTCAATTAAGAATATACACTAAATGCGTTGAAGGCTTTAAGAGCTGTATAGTTAGGTTTTTACGTCCTCCCAACTTCCTAGGTTGCATTTCGGAATGTAGCCTACCTTTTTTTTTATGTTCAGCATTAAGAAAAAACAGCAATATTCATACCCTAGCTGGTATTAGAATAGTCCGATCTGCGATTTACCAACCTTGCACTAACATGGCAGGCAGGTTTTATTTCTCCGTTCGAAACGCAATATTTATTTTAAAATATTTCATGGTTTTTTTGGCAATAGGGGGTAAAGTTTTATAACTTTGTGTTATGATTTGTATTGCAGACAAGTGGATGGTAATTGATTAATTATCGATGTTTAATCGTTAATCTACGGTAACATCTGAATTTTACCCTGATAGCAGCTGCAAGGGTACGTGGCAGGATTAGAATGTCACCAACCGTGATTTCTATCGCATTGGCTTACAGGTCTACTGTAGATTATTATGGAATAACTGGGTCCTTTTATCGTTTACCCGATTTTTATCAGCTAACACTCATTGGTACGAATGAAAATTCTTCCCATTTTTACCGAAACTTTTCTGTTAATCAGCAAAAATCAAGGGTTTTTCTAGGCAATTCGAGGACATAAATATGAAAACTTGTTTAGCACTAGAAGCGCCAGAACGGTCATTTTGACCTTTTTTGAATTTAGAATGGCCACCAGTTTTTTTACAATAGATAAAAACTGCTGATATTTCGTGAATTTAAATGAATTTTAGTCTAACGTTCACACGCCAAGAGTAATTATTTTTGGCCCGTTAATATATAAAGTATTAGTTTATATACCGAAAACGCCAGAGTGGTCATTGTGACCGGTTGCATAAATTGTCATCTTAATATTGTTTTCCTTTCAAATAAGGTTCGCTTCTGAAATGACAGGCAGTAGTAACGTAAACCAATTGAAAAAAGATTTGAGGTTTGGGTGATGAGTACCATGCATACCAGCATTGAAATAGGTAATGCAGAAAAAAATATTACCAGAGTCAGTCAGTTTCTACAACTCCTCAAAATATAGAAGATCTACTAGACCAAATGGCAAGGAAATACACTACGCGCACTGGATCTCGCCGATGTCCTGAGCCAATTTTTTACAATATCCTAGATTTAACTGCGTCAAACGCATGAGTGATATAGAAAGAGGTAACTTCACAAATCATAAAATAAATTCATTTTGATGTTAGCTGAGGAACTACGTAGTGAGTATATCAAGTCGCAGCCATGGCCAGCACATTTCATTCCAGGGACAAAAGTTAGAGAATGACATCAGTATCAGCTGTAAAAATGCTAAGGAAACAAAACTATGGAAAAAATTTCAATGTATCTAAACTACCACTATGCATCGTATATTGCGCAATTGGTTATATATCAATGAATTCCAAAGTTTGTGTAAAAGTGAAAAAAATTGTTAACTGAACTTATTCATTACTTTTAAAAATGTTAATATTGTTTGATAAGAAGACGAAATCACTTCAAAATTTAATTTATGCGTAAATTTATTAACATAAAGCTCGAAAACAAGAGAAAACACCTACCGGTCACAATGACCGCCGCCAGCGCTTTTAGGTATGGGGAAAATACGGCTTTTCTAGTGTTAAAGACTTCCAATGGAAACCTATCAAATGCGGAAAATAAAAGTTACATTTGCATTATCTGCCACATCAATCAACCCGAAGAACGGCGTGGTAGTTGAGTGTGCATTTCTAACATCATTTACGCCAATCAAGATTGGAGGTTATTGGGTTAAGATAGGATATTTTCCGGAAAGCAAAATAGTGGAGCGGTACCAGTTATTGCCTTACCGTGCTCGAATCGAAGGACTCCAACGGGTCAACAGTTAAACGTCTCATCCGACGGCCGGAGTACTGAACCTGAAGTGGCTGGGGATTGGGGTGGTGTATGGCAATAATACCGGATCATCATCCCAAGGGCTAAGGTTGGAACTCTAGCCATTACGGATTTCTAGGGCAGCGCTTTTCTCTGGAATACCGGCCCCTACTTGAATACTGTGCGGTGAACACTTAGTACCCTGTGCGTCCTATGCAACATTAAATACTGGAACTCTTGTCGCATTTTGTTAAGAGTAGGCGGACGCCATAGCCGAGGGTCCCACCGTACTTCCTCTGTTCCTACCTGGACACCATTAATTCTGGTGAGTGTAAATAACACCAGTTTTTGGTTCCATTCACAGTGTAAACAATGCTCATTCTCACTATTACAAAACTTCGGGATCTATTCATACAGTAGTGTAAGGGAACCCATTCCTTTCACTGCTCCGCGTGTGGTTCTCCAGAATGACCAGGTACACGGGCAATCACATAGCTTAATGAATTGAAATGGCTCAGTATTCACTGGTGGAATTTTTCCATAGCAGAAGGAATACACACATATTTAAGTTCAATCTACGTACTCCACTCAAAAATATACTATGCATACGACCAGCGGTTCGGCATCTTGTGCCATAATCAGGTGAAGACAAATGCATGAATAGTTGGAGACAATATAAAGTGTTTATCTCCACTTGATGGTGGCCCATAACGCTGAAACCTAGGCCGTTCTTTGAATAACTCTTGGAGTGTGATTCCCTAAGTTATCTCTTTTTTCCTTCAATACATGCTGGTTTTGAAAAATACGCGAAAAGAATCCCCTCCCTCAATTTGACTCAGCAGTTAACCTCTATTTACAGGACTACCTTGGCGTCAAAAGCATTTTTATATCTAATTGAATAAACCAAAATCCCTCTTCTGAAAGTCATACTTTACGCTTTGTCGAATACATCCATAACAAGGTCTTCGGTCATTATAGCTCCTCATTTTTGACTAAGGAGAGCATTGTTTTTGTTGAGGGGATATAAGTAATTGAAAAGCATGTTTTTTTCGTAAGCAAGAATGCATATGAAGTCAAGACATGAATTGCTATGCCACATGCACAAATGATACTGGTACGATTTGATGTTTTCCTGGAGGAAGACTGTAGTGAAGTCATCTCGGATTAGCTCATTTTAGGCTCATGAGTGTTAGCGGTGCCATTAATACCGACATGTTGATCATTGTCCACACCCTGAAGACAGCACTGGATGTAGCCCAAGAAATTTTGGTGACAGAAACGCTTACCCGTTGCAAAAACGAAAATGACTTCACCAGGACACTCTCACCTGATCTAACATGAATGCCCCTCAAAATTAGAGGAAAGTTCTTTACCCTCTAAACCAAATCTCCCTCCAGTTTGATTACCCGTTTTACTACAGTGGATGCACAACGGATGGAAAGAAGTGTCACAATTGTTCCCGACCACCATCGTGTCAAGTAACGTTTTAAGGAAGAGATGAACGCGGGCCGGGCCCGTTGTTTCGGAGCGAGGTCTACCCTGGTGGATGTGTGCCGCATGAACAATTTTGACGCAGTGGGGTGGGGGGCCGAGAGAAGGGTTAAAAGAGCCTTGGTGGATGAAGTGGGGGAAGAGCAGCAGGGCCGGGAAGCAGCTCTCTTGGGCAAAATGTCACAGGTCGAGTGAGACGCGGCATATTTCCTGAGTCGAATCCGGAGGGTGGCGAAGGGAATGCCGTTCGCGAAGCAGTTGAGTAGGAAACTTATCTCCCGCGGATGATCCGGTGACTCCAGACTAAGAGCTTTATCTCGTGAGTGAATTTTCGTAATGGGTCGGTGGGGGGTGGGGAATGGGAGCACATGAGGTCCCATCTAACGGCAAAAATAAAAGTTAGCAAGGGTGAAACGGAGATTCCATCGCTCAGATAAACGCAAGTTCCCAGGGCAAGATGCACGTTCCACCCTGAGGTCACGATTGGGCGTGGGATAACCGTTTTTCAAACCCTTTAAGCCTGACTCCAGGCCTCGTCGTTTTCGTGTCTTTATGAATTCATTTTTTCCCGAAGATTTGAAAGGAAAAGAGCATGAGTAACATCTATACACACGTAATTCCTTGACAGCAAAAGATGAGTGTAAGATCCGAACCAGGGATTCAGTAAGGTCGCTCACATTTTTGTGCTGTTGCTATTTATCGTTCACACCATGGATATAGCTCTTAAGTCATGTAGATGAATAGAGGAACACGGTAACTGGACAAGCTATAGCACTTCCAATTTAAAGTTATCAGCAAGCGGGATAGACAACGCCAAATCCTTATCATAATATCCTTTGTACTTGCCATGTACGCCAGTAAATGTGAAAACCAATGCTTGACTTTTTTTGGCCATATCCTGCTCAAACACTAAATTTCTAATACCTTCCATGTGAATTATAATTCTTATCATCCCAAAACTCCTCTCGTGGTTGAAGACAAAAATGTCATTAATTTGTTTAAACACGCTTCCAAAAACATGACATCCATGAATGAGAAAAGTAAAAGAACGAAAGGGCAACTGAAGTGGTGATAACTCATTCTCGGATTGTTCCCTGTTAACAATCAAATTTCCCACCGGTAGAGCGGGAGCCTCACGTTGAGAACCCCGGGGCTAAACAAATTATATTTTGGCCCGGTAAGTATAGAATCATTAAGTGAAACATTGAATCTTCATCACTTACTTTTAACTCACCGGTAACTCATGCATACGCATACTCCAATGCTGTAATAATTGACAAGGAAATATTTCTTTATCAATGCCTATCTCATTATGTTATCTGACTTATCCAGCAATCAATCTACTTACAGCTGGAAATAAAAGCCTAGAAGTAAAGAAACAATTCATAAGAACGTACATCTGGAGCGTGTTTCCTCATGGAGGTGAGGCATGGACAATGACAGCAGAGGAAAAGAAGAGGGTGGAAGCATTCGAAATGCGATGCCACAGAAGAATGATGAAGAATAGATGGACCAAGTAAGCAACGAGGAAGTCCTAAGAAGAATGGGAGAAAAGACAAGTCTTCTGATGACCCTAAGAAGAAGATGGGACAATTTAATCGGCCACATCATGACACATGATGGCCTACAAGTAATGAAGGATATGAAAGAGAAGAAAAACGTAAATATGAAGAGATTAGCCGATAGAAGAACTCAGTGGAGAGCTGCGTCAAACCAATCTGAGGATTGATGACCATTGATCTAACTATCATAGTTCATTGAATTTTTAAGATAATAATAAATGTATAGTATCTTCATAAAAACTCTCCACTAAAATTGCTTTTGGTTATTCAGCATGTATTACTATGCTATGATACTGATGCCTCACCTGATTTTTCCAACAGTTTAGACTCAGTTGGGAAACCTATCGAGGCATCCTTCAACAAACCTAGTCTCCCAACTCCCACCTTCCACTGCACACTGCTCAGCTCCGAGATCGAACACACTTCATCCCATATACTTGCGGCAGTGACACTCATTGTTGGCGTGACAATGAGCCGATAAATGAAGGGTGGGGGGAAGGGAGCCTGGCAGGAGGTGGTGGGGGAACGAGGTCGAGGGTCCGGGCGGGCGGGGCCCGGCCGCTTTCCGGCGGATTGTCTCTGCCATGGGGGGGTGAGGTCGCGACCAGGCCTTTGACAGCTCGCGAGGTTGAGGGGGCCCTCGAACCGTTGGAGTGTGTGGGCGGGCGGTCTGGGGAGAATGTGAGAGGGCGGCGGCTTCGGGATATGGGGATGGCGGGTGGCAAACAGACACACAACCCGTATTTGGTTGAGATGGGCCCTACATATCCGTCCCCATCGCTAAAACAGCTGTCGCACTACTTTAGTGCGGGCAAATTGAAATGGATTGCTCCACGGGGAGCCATACGGTGGCAAATGGCCATCTAAGGGAACGTAGGTGGTAAAATGGCAAATTGACTTTTGATAAGCACTTTTTTTTCTTAGGAAATGGCATAAAAAAGTGGTGTTCTTCTGCTTCAGGCATGGATACTGATAATCAGAATCATCCCTGTCAGCCCCAATCATTTTACGCGATTGGTGGACGTAGATAATCACATGAACCGCAACGCGTACTCTGATAACTGTGGTAAATGTTACTATACCTATTGTAAACACCACAGAATCCTGAGGTGTTATCGGAAGACTTTCAAAATAAGCTTGGGAGTTACCTTTCCAAAGTTACCCGTGAGCATCTAGCGCCAAAACATAGCTCCTTCTAGAATATTAGCCATTTTTTTTTCTATTGATGACTTTTTTGTTTCAATTCGGTCATGCATAAGATTAATCAAAATACTAATCGAGTCATTAAAAACTCTATAAAACTGTAAGTGGCGTTATTGAGTA
Source organism: Platycnemis pennipes (assembly GCA_933228895.1). Lineage (NCBI taxonomy): Eukaryota > Metazoa > Arthropoda > Insecta > Odonata > Platycnemididae > Platycnemis > Platycnemis pennipes. The sequence continues at coordinate 51,001,721 of OW121846.1, forward strand.
TTTATTTCGTAAATCTCTGCAGATTTTTAGTTCACAGTGACTGAAGAAGAATGAAATGTTGCAGTTTAAATAGTACGGTTGAAAAACGATGAAACATATGTTAGTAATGATGAAAAACATAGGAATAAAAATATTTTTTTCTGAAATATTAGATAATTTAGTCTGCGAAAAAGTATTAATACATACATGGGGTTGTATTTAATAATAGTATAATTCAGCATTTCAACAGAGCAGAGGGAAGAATGTGGTGAGGTTTATCAGTAATAATATTCAGATTTCATGGATCTTCAACAGCTAGGTAAATGCCACGGAAAATAATGGATGTTTTACCTACTATTATATACTTTACGCTATTAGTTTTATATACTATTAGAATGTGAATGCTAGTAGAAACACGGAAAAATATGTTTATCACCTGTCCTAAATGCCTAATACAATACTTATCAGTTTTCTGAGATCTCGGCATCCTCGATATTATTTGAACAAAATGAGGGATGTCAGAGAAAACAATTTATGGACTTAGTGGCAAGAGCGATCTGAGACTCTTCTTAAAATTTGCATCGTACCTCTTAGTTGCATGCTTAGAGGTATGGCTTCAAGGCAGTTGCATACAAGTAGGTTTGGATACTCTTAGCTGCATGTGAATGGTGCAGGTTCGATGATTTTCAACCCCTGCCACACACCCTGATGGTGGCTCGCCGGGTATTACGTAGATATAGATTGAAAACTAAGCCACGATTCAGACAATACAATGGAGAGCCATTGTCTCTGCGCACCTATCATCTTACTATCATGGTGCCTTCACAGTATGCTGGAGCATGGGAAATCCTTAAATACTGCGCTGTATTCCATAGCCTAGTCTTTTACCAAAAAACTATTTATTGCTTCATGGGAACACTAATAAACGTAAACAATCTTTGTGTGCAGAGGATATGAAGAAAAGATTACACTTGGACGGCTCTAGGATCGCGCCTCTGATGCAGACTGTAGTGAACCTCGATATTTATGGCAAAAAAGTAACAGAATTGGAATCCAGGACTTCACCAACCGACTTATTTTTTCAACATTATATTTCCTAAGAATTTTTCTCTCAAGATTTTGATGTTTACTCATATCTTCCCTTCCATTGTGCTCTAGTCAAATCTATCTCATCAAACAGTGTCATACTCACCAAGCACCTTCCGCTCTCAATGCTACTGGTCACATTTTCATCACATCATCTTCACATGAAAAATCAATAGTTTTCAATTCTGAGTTTGGGATTAAAGGTATCAATGGGGCAAGCCTTGGCGAGGAAGTCATCGGGTGAAGTCTCTTTGCAGGAAAGGACTACGCGATTGGAGACAGTCGTTAAAAAGTCAGAAATAAAAGGGTGCATTAATTAACAGTGTGAAAAGGGCGGTTGATGAGAAAAGAGAAATACTACCGTGTACTGCAAAGGAGATGTCAACATTTAATGGGAGGATGAGGTCGAGGTCGTGGAAGTTAATCATAATGATCAAAGCCTTTATTCTGAAAAAAAATCATCCATGGTGAGTTGGCATCCAAAAGGTAGCGAGGTAGAAAAGAGCATTGCAGAGGCGTAAAAAATTGCCAGATGGAATAGTCTCCTGGACCGATAACCAAACCACCGACCTTTCTGCACTCCATGCCATAGCACACACCAGTTATATGCCTAGCGTTTATAGTGAAAGACGAAGAGATGAAGAGAGGAAAGGACTATTTATCATCCCCTAAGATTCACTGAGTATTGAACACAACATTTGGATGACGAATATTCGTTTCTTAGCGTAAAAATGGAAATTTCTTGGCTAAATATCATGGCGTTATCGGTCCATACCCGTTGCCAAAAAAGGGAATAGTAACAGACTGAGATTTTGAACAACTACTTGGACGAGTTTGTTTTGGAAAGTGGAATGCAACTATTTTGCCATTGTAGTATACACATAAACGTACACATCTGCGTAATACCCTGCAAACCACGATAAAAGTGTGTTCAAGGAGGTGAGTTCATACCAAACATACCTTAAATATCATACATTAGAAAAATTAGTAAATATATTCGACACTAAATCTAGCAATTGAAAATAGCGAAACAAGCATGCAGTTAGCTGGGTTAGTTTAAATTCTTTATATCAACATGCAACTACCTTTACTATGAAATGATACACCTGTATTTATAACATTGAATATGTTTACAGCTATTCATATCTCTAATCGTACAAGTAGAGAAGGATATTTTGATGCTCGTTTGAAGGTTTCCGCGGCGTGGCAATGAATGGCTCTGCATTTATTTCGGGAGTACTCCGCGTATGTTGACTTCACTTGACAACAGTTTCGCCGGCATTCCAGCTGGCGTCTTCAGGTCAACTGCTGTTCGCTGCAGTTTTCGCCACCTATATATGGAACGTCTCGTCTCGCAGCTGCTTCCTGATTGGCTGGATGGCGGAGGGTCCTTTTCCACGCACTGTGCAACAGATATCCGTCCCCTCGATTGAAGTTGTTAGGTGCCTTCACTATCTCGATGGCCTCTCTTATCAATATTGGGAAATAACGTTTCTCTTTAGCTAATATTTCAGTTTTATCGAAATCTATCTTATGCCCTGGTTCGCTCCATGCATGCTCGGAGACGGCGGATAAGTTGTATTGTTCTCCGTAGCTCTCTGGTGTTCCTTCAGTAATACAGCAACCAATCTGCACGTTTCGCCAATATAGGTCTTCCCACAGGAGCACGGCACTAGGTAAACTCCTTCGTTCATATTTTGTAGGATTTTGTCATTGGGCGTCTGAAGCCTGTCGGCCATCTTTGTCAAGTAAGCAAGCTCCTGTGGGAAGGCCTACATTGGCGAAACGTGCAGATGGGTTGCTGTAAGAATGATGGTACGCCAGAGAGCAACGGAGAAGAAAAAATACAACTTATCCGCTGTCTCCGAGCATGCATAGAGCGAACCTGGGCATAAGTTAGATTTCGAGGAAACTAAAATATTAGCTAAGAGAAAAGTTATTTCCCAAGATTGATAAGAGAGGCCATCGAGATAGTGAAGGCACATAATAACTTCAATCGAGAGGACGGATATCCGTTACACATTGCGTGGAAAAGGACCCTTCACCATCCAACCAATCAGGAAGCAGCTAAGAGACGTCTTATATATAGGCGGCGAAAATTGCAGCGAACAGCAGTCAACCTTAAGACTCCAGCTGGAATTCCGGCGAAACTGTTGTCAAGCGACGTCAACATACGCGGAGCAATCTTGAAAGAAATGCAGAGCCAAGGATATTTTGATTATGTCGGTTCAGCAATCAATTTCTTTAATTTTATGAATATGGTCCAGTCTACCATAGTAAGTTGGAGTTCGCAAAATATGTGTAAGGTCAGTGAGAAGACTGTTTTGGAATTTGAAGAGATTTAAATCTAAATGTAAACCTATGGTCTGATAATTATTTCCATTTCAGTTCATCTAATAGAATGGTTACGCAAATATATTTATCATACGGTCACTCCACAAATCTTGCCGAACTTTGATGCATACGCTACAGTTCATTCATCATCAGTATTTCAATCCTAGGATTGGTTTACAGCAGCCCTCCATTCTGCCCTATTTAGTGTTAATTTCCTCACACCCTGGTATGTTTTCTCTTTCACGTCCTTCTTTATTTGCCCTATATACTTGTCCCTTGGTCTTCCTCGCGGGACCTTCCTTTCAATCTTCCCTTCTAATATATTTCTCACTAATTCATTGTGCCTCAAGGTATGTCCAATCTATCTGGTTATTCTTTGCTGTAGGGTTTTCCATATTGTCCTTTCTTCCTCTACTCTTATGTACACCTGATTGTTCCTCCCTTTATCTGTCCATTTAATCTTCAATATTCTCCAGCACCATGTTTCGAAGGCTTCAACTCTTTGTTGGTCTGCTTTCCCAATGTTCTATGTCTCTGATCCATAGAGTGCCACGCTCCATACGAATTTTTTGATGGAGTGCTTCCTTGTTTGCAGCCGTAGGTTTTTGAGCACAGTCTCTTCTTCTTGAACGCCTTCTTTGCTTTTGCTATTCTTCGCTTGATGTTCCTCGAGCTTCTTCCATCCCAAGTTATAATGCTGCCGAGGTAGCTGAAGTTCTGCACTTGTTCCAACTTCACTCCTCGAATTGCAATATTTGCCCTAAGCTTCTCTCTTCCGAACACTAGGATTTTAGTTTTCTTCTTGGTGATGCTAATATTATATTCTTGAAGTACTTGTTACATTGTGGTCAAGGATGCTTGTAGGCGCTCTCGACTTTCTGCTACAACTGCGATGTCATCAGCAAGCCTTAGCATGTTTATTTCTTCGCCATTCACCTTGATACCCTTGATTCCAATTTCCTCTGCATCTCTTATTGCGTCTTTCAGGTATGCACTGAATAACGATGGGGAGAGGTTGCATTTGAATTAAAGTTCATTATTAAATCTTAATTCGTAAGGATCTCATATCCTGGCAGTGTATTCCAAATGAGGTCTAATTAGGGAAAAGTAGCTAATTTCTCATGCATGATCATCCTATTTTGCCATTAGTCTTTTGATGTATCCCAGCTTACGATTAGCTTGATCCATTATTTCACGTAGGAATGTGTTTGCCCCAAGAAAGATCATGTGTCAGTCTTATTCCAAGATATTTAATGGACTCCGCGTTTTTTAATTTACTATTCGTTATGTAGTATGTGCTAGGACGAGAAATATTCCTTTTCCATAAATTCATTATTACACATGTTTTCAAAGTGAATTCGAACTGCCATGTATCACACCAGTTTTCAATTAGTTCTAGGGAATCATCTAGAGATTCTATATCGTTTGGGCTTAAAATTTGTCTATAACCTACTGCGTCATTGGCAGATGGACGAGCTTACATTTTATCACCTAAGTGATATCAATTATATACGGAAGGAACGAGAGTGGACCTATTACACTCCCCTGTGGCACACCCGAAGAAACGTCAATTGCCCGGAAGGTATCGCCTTGAAATAGCTAAAGTTATGTAAGGAATGGTTGTTCCAAGGTGTGAAGAACACCTATCTTGTAACTCTAAGATCGTGGGTTCAAATACCACCTCGGCTTTCTTGTTTATCTTAGCATAATTTCCAGATTAATTGAAGTGATGTCACCTCAGCAGCTGGAACATCTTAAAACAAAGTTTGCTACCGATGAGAAATTTGGAGATGTAGTCAAGGGTAATTTGCTCTGTTCATACATATTGGGTGGCATGGGAAATGAATGAGCAGGGAAGTTATTGAACGTAACTATTTAGCTATTGTGAGTTGACTGCAAGCGTAGATGACTTACTCTTTATCTCCATATTGCTCAAATGTTACAAATAATGGAAGCGGATGGAGAATCGGATGGAGAATCGGATGGATGAGCGAATTCCAGGGAACGTGACCGAGTGGTCCTATCCCATTCCAGTGCTCTTCAATATATATACCGAGGAAACGGCAAGAGAAAGGCGTGGGAGGAACTTCAAATAGGAATGAAAGCAGGCGGAGAACTGATGAAGTCGGCTAGATTTGTGGATGACTAAGCGTTTCGGTGCGCCGATGGTGGTTAAGCATTCAAGATTTTTGTGCCCATGTGAGAAGCGTTACAGCATCAGAGTGTGAGACATGGGGTCGAGAGTTATCATATGATTACTTACGTAATGTAATCTTTCTCAACAATAGTGATAGAAGTGCTTGAATAGGTGGAATCTGTCCTTCCTCGCGAAGTATTTCACCATGGAACCGTAGTTTTATATGCATTACTTTTGCAAAAGAGACATTGATCGAAAGCAACCATATGGTCGAGTTAGAAAAATTTTGAAGATTTCGTAAAGTGCCTGCTGTGTGCGAAAACGAAGCTTGGGTCTAGTTGAGAGATAAAGACCCTACTGTAAACCACCCTTGCGTTGGCTTACGGGACATTGCGTACATGTAAATGACTTTATTTTTGAGACGCATGAGGTGTGAACTTTGAACATGATGAAGACGTCTCCTAGTGTAGAGAAAGAGGCAAGGTAGGATGGTAAAGACGCTACATACACGTTCATGTCTATGAGTTACGTAAATCAGCTTAAATTAGGCAACCGTTTTCGACCATACTGTCATACCAACCTTCTCGCTCACTGAATTATGCCCCGCCCTTCTTCCACGTTAAATCGTAATATTCGATTTTTACGCTAATATTTCATGCAGATATTTCATGTACGTTCACATGGTTTGCAATAGATTTCCATATTACTGCTTCGAACGACATACCCACACTACTACGGGTAAAGCGCCAGGCTATAAAACCTTTGAGGATTTGTTGTACCTCTGCCATGCTTCAATTTTTTTACGGACTGTCACAGTATAAATCATTCAGATTTGGCTGATACTTAATGCATCTCGCGATAAAATCAAAATGTCATTTTAGGGGCGCTTGAAAAATTTCCTTCTAGCTCGAATTTCATTTTAAGCATGCCCTTATAGTTTCATAATTCATAATTTTTTTGATTTAATAACAAAATGTGAAACTTCTTTGAAAATGCCATCATTTTGGAAGAAGTAAGCAGCAAAAAGCTCATAGGTACATAGAACACACAAGTGATTCTGAATTGACCTTAAGAGCGAATGCTAAATTAATGGTTGAAAATTCATTTCTCACGAATAAGAACGTAGATTAATTTTGCATTATAATTCGAGGATATCAAATTTAACGCTAGGATAATTAAAGTGTCCGCATTTCGTTGCTAATTGGGAGTTATAGAAGCTTTATTTAACGACAGAATGCTTGAAAAAAGAAAAAAATAATGGCGTAATAGTAACGAATGAGTAAATTAGAAATTTCATATTTCTTTCCTTGAAATACAAATCCTGAATGCTGATTAAGTACAATTTATGTGAGGAACAGCATTATTGAAGGAAGGGATTAATTTTTGGGCTATGTCGCACGGTTTATGGAATAAATTACGGGGAATGAATGAGAAGTTCCCGTCCCTTAAATAATAAACTGCCAAAAGAGCTTCATAAGATGGCGAAATTGGTAGGTAAAATACTTGCCGCTTTATAGGTAAGTGAATTTACTGAAATAATTTCGTTAATGCCCAAAGTTATACAAAACTACGAGCATAATGGTACAGGAAGAAAACCTTCTTGAAACATGATTGTTTTATTTTTTTATCATTTACGCGACAGGGATGGAAGGAGATAAGCAACCGCGAAATTATTATGAAGAGAAGTCGCGATTACTCCGCTAGTTTTCCTATTTTATCAAAATGTGATGGGGCATTCTCGAATAAAATATAACGTAGATCAAATAGTTCCTCTATTGAATCTTAGGGCGGGATCTACCCGAGAGATTGCATCAATCAAAAGCGAGACGAAATTAAGAGTAAGAGATTCGAACGCGTGAGTTCATCTACTTTGCAAAAGATTGTAAACCCTGAAGTAGGTAATGTTAAGAGTGGACCTCGATGTATTTGGAACCAGTGAAATGTAGCCACCCGAAGAAAGAGATGTTTGGAGTGGAAGACACAAGATCGTGCACACACGCACGATCTTTCAGTGGAGTAGGTATACCAAGGAAGGGTGCCGAAATTGGCGTGAAGATCTTGCAAAATATTGAAAGTATAGTAACAGTAAAGGTTGAGAACTGACCTATGATTAATATTGTGCAGATTTACATGCAGAAGTTGGACTAAGAAGGTGAAGAAGTGTAAGACGTCTATGATAATATGATGGACGTGATAAAAACGACAAAATGAGAAGAAAAATTAATTATTTTAGGAGATTAGAACGATGTCATCGACGGAGGTCAAGGTTGAATACTTACTGAAAAATTAGATTGGGAAATGGGAGGGAGAGAGGAGAATTACTTCAAGAATTCTACTCGCAACACAAGTTAGTGGTGGCAAAAAAAATTGTTTAAAACCACAACTGAAGATAAAATACATTGAAATGACCGGAGATACTAGAAAATACAATATTGAGCACATATTAGTATTGCGGAGCTACCAGAGAGGTGAAAGCCTTTGTGAAACCTTTGTGAAAGTTATGCTGGGGCAGATATCAACTGTAATTACAATTAAATGGTGCCATTACCATGCAAATGGCACCACTTAATGTCATGTAAATTCCATAAAAAATGAATGATAATGGATCATGGCATTAAGTTAAAATGAAATCATTATTATGAATGCTGAAATATTCAAGAAACTGAAGAAAACAATAAGGAAATAAAGGTAAGTACAAATAATAAAGGAGACTCAGCATCTTATGGCTTTTCAGAAATAAGTGGAAAATGGATGAGGTTAAAAAGAAAATGAAAATCATAAATGGAAAGAATGAAATTATTAATTCTGATGCAACAGCGTGCAACTAAAGAAGTTGTAAAGCTAGAGAAGTGAGAGAAATGAGGACGAAACACTTATGCAAAGATATGAAAAACAACCTCACACATGGAAAAATGGAAGTTTTCTACTAGATGGTGGGAAACCACTTCAAGATGAAATGTCATGACGTGAAAAAATTAATAAATTTTAGTTGGAATTGAGGATAAGGAGGGGAATCGGATTGGTGTGATGACTAGAGTACTGGTGTCCCATCCCGAGGGCCTGAGTTCCATTCCCGGCAGTGGCTGATTTTTCTGTGGCAAACCTGTCCCTACTTGAGTGCCCAGTGGAGAGCATTTCAGGTTTAGCACTCGCGACTTACGGAAACGACCTAGGGGTACGTGACCTACGTCCTAACTAACGTCCCATCCGACGGCTGCCGTGGTCTCCGTGGCGCCTTTCGTTAATAGTTAGCTAATGCCGATCCATTACAACTTCCCACCAGTCCTAAAATGGCGAAAATCAGTCGGTCGCTTCCCCTAAATAACATAACACATAACTTCATGATAATGAGAATCATATAAATAAAGCAATATTAGTGCGAAGGCATACTAAGAGGAAAATTAAAATAGTGAATTTAAAAGAGCAGTAAGGCACAAGCAGGATAAATAAGGCTTCTGAAATAGACGATATTCCATCCTAGCTAATTAAAAATGCAGGAGATAAGATATTCAGTTGGCTATTTGACATTATCGTCTAAATTGACTCAATAAGAAAGATGCCCATGGACTTCCAGAAGAACATCATTATCATCGTTGACAAGAAAACCTCCGTAACGTGAATAGCCCAAAAATAAATTTGAGAGCTGTGGAAATTGCAGAGCCATAAGCGTCAAACTTTAGTTACTTAGGATGCATCGACGCAAAGGTCATTTTGCACCACTTATAAGCTTTGAAACATTAGATGTTCAAAAGAAAAATATAACGAAAAGCAGTGGCGTTCCTGAATGGAGAACAATTTGGATTCCGATAAATAAAGTGTGCAAAACAAGAGATTTTGTTCCTTAGGTTACGTGAGGAGATGATAATGGAGAAGAACAAATAGACGTTTCTTGCATTCGTTAATCGGAAAGCGAGGGCAATATGGATGAATACCAGTTTGAACAAATTAAGAATCTATTTACATTTGGAAATAAAAACATGAAAATAAAAAATTCATCATTTGAACTTGCAACTGAATTTGGCTGTTATATAGTAGTGAAGTAAAGATTATATAGCAGCAAAAAAATGAAGATTAGAGACTTTCGAATTGGGGGTTGCAGAATAGTGAAGAAGATAAAATGCATCTACTGAGCGTCTAACGAAGGCGTCCTAAGGCCAGTGGGAGAACATGAAAGTCTACTAAGAACTTTGGAAGGAAAACGGGATAACATAATGGGTCATATCTTGGTATTTGACCCGATAAAAATGATATGAAGACCAAGGGAAAATTAAATGGGTTGAATGGAAAAGGAAAGCCTCGTATGAAATATATGGGCAAGTAAAGAAGGATTTGAACGAGAATAATTATGTAAATCTGTAGAAGTTAGCCAATAGGAGAAGCGAGTGAAGTGCTGTATCAGGCCAAGGATCGTTGGCCGATGACAATGATAGTGACGCAAAAACACATCACAAGGAAAACTCTATTAGATAAATTAGAGGCATTTTTCATATTTTTCATTTATCCATCTCTATTAATGATGCTTGAACTGCACCCGCAAACATCCGATCAATTGTCTGGTTACCAGATGTAGGGGTGAATTTCATGCCGTGATGACACTATTTTATCATCCATAAAAACGTAATTACCAAATTAGAAGGTTAATTAAATTAATGGTAATGATTCAGTTAATAATTGCATTAGGTAGAGATACCATAGGTACATATTTTTAACTCTGGTAAAATGATGTAATCCGGGCACTCAAAGGTGACGGCAGGAATCCAAATGCTACGGGGATACCCTTTGCTATTAGCTCTTACGTACGTCTAGGATTCCAAACCACACTCTTTCATTTGTTATTCATGCCACGGACATTTAACTGAATGAAATTTTGTGGTTTTTCTTTGTTATAAAAGAGTAGATGTCATTTGATGCCTTTACAATTATTGAAAAATGAAATGCCCGCTGGTCTGTTGGGCTCTCTGTGACAGTTTAATTTTGTACACACACCGTGATATTTGCATTTTGAAAAGCCTTTTATTCTCGGAAATTATTCCCAGAGAAAAATAATTTTTTAGGCGGCTACTGTCGGCAAAATTAAAAGCTAGTGTTTTCGAATGCGCATCCAATGGCCGTGGGCGTGATTTCCACTCCGGAAATACCGATTTCGACGTTCACAAAGTGATCTCATGCAAGATACCTGCAGAGTTTGCCTCGGGGCTTGAAGGAATAATTCAGTGTAGCTTCTTGTGATTTTTTGCGAATGATAGTTACTTTTGCCTTTGGCATATCCAAGGTTGCTTCATCATTGACAATACTAAAAGACCAAACAACCTAATATCTCAGCTGCCTTGCGCATGGCATTTTCTGCTAAAAATTGAGCTGTTTGGTTTGCTTCCCTACCCATTCAAGCTCTACTTCGCTAAATGTGGAAATCTCTGTTTCGAGAATGACCTTGACCGAAAATAATGATATTTTTTTAACATTGGAGGATGTGGATATATCCTAGTTGGACTACTGACGTAGGAGTTTCTGGGCTCGATTGAGGGAGCAGCCTTTCAGCATGCTCAGCCCAACCTAAGTTGTTTGATTTACTGAGATTCAGATCTTTTTGGGAAATCAGCAAAAGGAAGAGGGAAAGAACTCCTACCTCCCGGTCCTATGTGGGAAATTCAGACCTAGGAGTGGGGTTTTTAGGCCCTTCAAATAATGAGCCTTTGTCGCAACGTATAACTGAAACCTTAGACATTAAAAGAAACTTAATATGTGTACAAATATATGTTTGGAGGTAGGATACTTGAATTGCAATCTCAAGGAAAGCTGGCTGGTTTGCTTTTAATCCAGAAATAATCGACCAAAAGGACTCCTTTTCCCTTTAAGATTTAAATCCACTATCGGGAACGAAGTTGTGTAAAGAGAATTTAATTTCTTACAGGCCATTCCTGAGCATTTTCCAAACGGTCATCACATGATTTGTTTGAGAATCACCCCTAGTCTTGCGGCCACCATCGGCGAAGAATATCAATACGGCTCCCTTCGGAGAGTCCAGAGAATATCGATGGATATTTATCAACATGGTAATGGTAACTACGAAAGGTGATGCTGATTAAAAAATGTTTTATATTTTCCCTCCCGATAGCCCTTTCATTTGCATAATCAGCCTCCAGACAGATGAGAGTGCCATGAGTGGTAGCAGTCAGGGATACGCTCATTGGTGAGCATATTTCACTCGTTGCCCAGTGAGCTGTTGTTTAGCGCAAGAATGGCGTTGAGTGTTGCTAGGCACAGAAACTAGTTATATACTCTTGACACGGCATGGTGAGATAAAGGTAACAGAAGGAAGAAAGTATGCCAGCTCAAAACCAGGGGCGACCAAAAATTCGATATTAACTCCCTGGGGTCAACATGGCATTGTTAGGTCAATTCGGTCAATTTTTCTTTTGCCTGTCATATTATGAACTAGTGAGAATAAAATAGGGGTCGTTGATGGATAGTGGAGAGAGTCCTGAGAGACGGTGGTGATAATATAGGCCCCCCTCTTTGAATATAACCGTACCTAGCAGCTAAAGTTTGGCTTTAATAATTTTCTTGATTTGTAAAATGTTATTTAACGAATTGGTTCTCGGAGTCTTTAACGTTTTGTTAAGGTTTCGGAACGATTTTTTTCAGGTGAAGAGAGACACCTTTCAATGCTATACCTTTGCTACTTTTCTTTCTTTCACACCTAAGATTGCAAGTTGAATTTCACGAGATCTGCTCTACCGGAAGCCACATTAATTAATATTAGTCAATAAATCCTGGCTATCTAGGTGACCCATGACTGAACAGACAATATGATCCAGGAACTTGCATTAAATGGATGTGAGAGATATAGGTCGGTAGTTAGGTGGTTGCTCCAATATTTTGTGTTAGCTGTGGCATGGTTTAGGATGGGTGGTTGCTTAAAGATGGGTGTTTTGTGGTGAACAATTTCGTCGTCCTCTATAAGGAACAGTTTTTTTCTGATAATTTGACGATTAATGACAGCGAGATGTACCCTAAACCATACACTGAAATCATGTGAGGGCTTCTGGCTAGAAATATTTATCGTTAAATTTGACTAATTATGCAGTTTTCAATTTGTCTGGCAATGAAAAAATATATTCTGTTAAGTTGCTATATACAATTTCAATTGTCATTAAAATGTTACCGGAAATATGAGCATTCGTTTAAACAGTTTTCTCTCTCTTTGGCTCCGAGGACAGGATTTGAACCGATGAATTATTCATTATTGTTATTCCAATCTCGGAATGCTACTCTAGTGCCTCTTCACGACTCTTACTTAGAGTACTCCTATCGTGAGTTTCCCATTTTATCCCTTCTCATCTATATGTCCCATATATTTACACCATATATTTACATATTATCACTTTTCATGAAGTAAACCCGTAGGAAACGTACACATTTGTGAGACTGAGTTTTCATGAAGGTTTCATCGCCTTCGTCAGGCTATTGGATCGACTATCGGATATATAAATGTATATTAGGTTCCAATACATCTCTTGCTATGGAAGCTGGTACCATGTACCTCTTCAAATTTAAGAGAAGATACCCCATACGATATAACGGAGGAGCAGGAAAAAATGGATTCAGTGGAAGGAGCTCATTGTTTCATTTGAAGGCAAACTCTTGGAGCTCTCACTATCATTTATGCGGAAAAAATTATATATCCGTACACACCAAGTCACAGCCCATATATTGCGGTAATAGTAGGCAAGAATTTCCACATTTTACTGCTGGAGATATAATGATTCCCTATATCTCAATGCGTACCAAGTATTGCAATGTGAGCCAACATAATGATTACTAAGTATACAGCTGTAGGTGATGAAAGATAGAGGAAAAATAAATCCATATTTAGTGGGGTACATTTTTTTGAACTGGGTTAAAATTTGCTTGTCTTACGGTCATGAGTATAGCGTGTCTGAATTGGTCTGAACAGGGCTGAACCAGTCTGTTTTAATTTCACACTCTCATTACGTTTCTTCCGTCAGTTGGATTGATATAGTGTTGATGGTAATATTACCTCATTGTTAGATTCCAGAATGCCTTACCATGTTTTTCGGACAGTTTAATGTACATGTTATAGGACTGAATACAAATATTTGGTACACGAAGCGTGGAACGGATGTCAGTCAGCATTAGCCTACTCTTAGTAAAACACGCTAAGATATCCAAGGTTTAACGTTTGTCTTGGCGGGCAAAAAGTTGAACTCTAAGGGTCATCCAGATGATTCTTTTTCATGCACCGGAATTAACGCTAAACACCACCGTAAGGGCCTAACTCGGTTTGCAGGGTTAAAACTTTTACGGTAACACCATAAAACCTTGAATGGACGTAAGCCTGTACTGAGCAAAAGCTCCCGTTATGACCACGGTTTAAGGTCCCATTAGATAACATTGCTTCTTTTTAATATCGTTACTAAATTATAACTAAATAAAACTTAAATATCGTAGTAGGATCACTTTTGTTTCCTTGACTAAATATACGAGGTGATCTCCTTAAAATGGTTTAGTAATGACGAAAACATCACCAGAATATTTCTACCATCAACGGGATCTGAATCTAAGCCTACTAATTAAGAGAGCAGTACTCTTGCCGTCCCATCAAGTCAATCCTCCCTCTCCCCCTTGCTACAGTCTTCTCCGCCTCCACTTTAGAGCCTCTTCCACCCGACCACCCCAAGCTAGGAAGTATAGGCGGCGTACTGACACAACGGGACGCCTCATCAGCGCATGAAGTGAATAATTTATCAGGAGCATTATGCCACGCGTCACCCGCGCCTTTCCCACCGAAACCTCCAATGGGCCTCCATCCATGGGTTCAATGGGCTCCGCCGCCCACCCCACGACCCTCCTCGTCTCCGGAGAGGTTGCTCGGAGCGCACTTGAGTGCGGGGGCGGATGGGGACGGGAGTAGCCGTTGGATACCCTCCGAGGTCCCTTCACGGCCGAGATCGAGAACAAGGCTGCCAGCTCAGGGTGTGGGCGGAGGGGCAGGTGGAGCGGGGAGGGAGGAGTCGGCGGTGGGGTGAGCAGTCAGGGGTCGGGTGCGTGGGTGCGGGCGTCAGGGCGCACCATGGGGCGCAAGGGGCGGTGTGGAATGGGGTCCGCGTCCCACCCGCCCCAATTCACCTCTCAAGGGCTCCCCTCAGCCCCCTCGAGTGGGTATACATGACCGAGGGGCAGGGGAGTTCGAGGGTGGGTTGGGGTAAGAGTGGTTTGGTTTGGCGGAGGTGAAAGTCGGGAGGTTTTTGGTGGCGTTGTTGTGACGGACGTGGAAAAATTCGACGCGCCGGATCCCCCGTTGTCTTTCCAAGCTCTCCCCGGACGAGAGCCGAAGCCGATAGGAGCGGGTGAGAATCGAGATGTACTATTTTTCCCCCCGATCCCTTGAGTAAACTCATTTGATACGCCCCCGCGCTCTACGTCGCGAACTCTAATGAAGTGGTCTAGCACGTTCGCGTAATTAAGGTGGTGGCTTTTAACAGCGGCGCAAGAGGTTTATGTGATTTGAGGGATCAAATAGTAAGGGATCGGGTTGGTGTCGAAAATAAATCTTCATTTACCTAAAGAACACCCTGCGAGACACCGCAAATGGGAGTAGTAGGGAAGACTTCACACCAGGCATACAAATACAGCTTCTAATGGCAAACATTCACTCTTCATGAAAGACACGGTTCCGATCCTGAAGGTACTCGAATATACCAAACAATGCATAGAATTTAAATGTTTTACATTTAAAAATCTTCTTCCATGCCGTGAATACTTGTTTAAGGACCGAGTAGTGTATTATAGTTAAATATGACGAGATTTTTTAATTTGAAAAACCAGCGGTACCGTATACTTTTAGATGAACTTTGACCATATTTAGTATTGCTTAGAGATAACATTAATTTACGTATTTTGTCTGCTAAACTTTAGATCTATGCTTATTTCGTTAAGACGATACTGAGGTCAATGCCGTTTTTCTACCTTTTCCATGACTCTCCTGTTCTTTAAATTAAAATTTCCAAGGTTTCGTTTATTATTCTGTCATTTTGTAAATTAGAAAAACGTCCCGATAAGAATGGCAGTCATTTATCTTGAATGTTTGAAACTTTTCATCTGACAATGTTCCCACCGTATTGTAGATGCCGTTGGCTAGGCTTACTTCAAGAGAGGAAAACAGCAGTTCAAGTAACTTGCACCATGAGGATATAGTTGAGTCATTACTAATGCTGAAGGTAATGCCAACGCGGAGTTTTATTTCACCCCTGCTTTGTTTCCTAAAATAATTATCGACTCTCAAATACACACATTATCCTAAGTGTGCAAGTTACTTAAGCTGTTGCTTTCCTCTTCTAAATGTTGTCCAGCCAACGGCGTCTATAATACATCGGAAATATCGTATCGGTACATTGCATGATTCAGATATTCAAGTTCAAAAATTAATATTCTTATTGGACCTTTTTTTCTGATGAACTCTGTGACTCGGAAAGTTTCACATTAAGAGCATCAAAATAAATATTAATCAATATTTTCTCATAAAGTCGTTTTATATTCAACCACATCCATCAGTTGTGATTTTTGATAAATAAATGATGTTTACAAGTGTGCAACCCTCCATTTATGGAGTTAAAATGAGAAGTATTAAAATATAGAAAAAATAATTCCGAGTTATTCAGAATTACAAAATTTTAGCATAAACTTTGCGCTGGACATTAATGTTAATGTCCACTCTATATTGTTAATTTTTATCAGATATGAAGTCCATGATTGTATTTTCAGCAGTACCTAAGGTTGTAACCGTACGTATTGATTAATGAAATGACTATCAATAAGAGGTGCGATCGTGAGAGTATTATAAAACTAGAGAGGAAAGGATATTGTGTGCGGAGCCATTGCTTTTATGAACGAAATAAAGAGAAAAGCTATGAAAATAGGACAAAATCACTGGGACAGATCACAATCACTGAGAAAAAAAAGAATCCTACGTTGAATGGATGTCCAACATTTTAGGCATACCAAATACACACCTTGTATGGCGGTTAAAAAGTTAGCGTAACTTTGCACAGCATAGAGCACTACGCAGAGCTTTATGCAGTATATTTATTTCATATAATCAATCAATGCTCATTACCCATGGGCGTGATAGTGATGTGGGTAGCGGTGTGGGGAAATGATCAGAGGTTCCGGCAAAAAACAGTCGAGGGCTTAATGGAAACGTATAGTTAAATTAAAACTGTGTAATATACCTGAACAACCAGTTCGAGAAAAGTAAAATACGTAAAGGTAAATGAAATACACATGCGGTTTGATGTGTAAAATTCACACGCCCTCGAGCTTGGTACAGAAAGAGCTCCACCCTCAGCAACCAGGTCAACCTCAGGAGTGAAGGCTTTAAAGGTGGTTTGTCTCTTCCAACATTTATTTCAGAAATGAGCCATTAAAAAGGTACATCTACATCTACATAATACCCTGCAAGCCACCTCAAAGGTGTGTGGCAGGGGGTGAAATCTCACCAAACATACACTACATATCATGCATTTAAAAGGATTAGTATTACTATATTAGTCTAAACTTCAATATTTAATCCGATAAAAATAACAAACTACGCATGCAAAAACGTGCTTTTAGTTGGGTTACCTTCAAGTCCTTACACCAACATTCAACTACCTATGCTATGGATTCAATCACTCGTATTGGACATATTTACCGCTATTCATATCCCTAATTGTATGAGGGAAAAAGGACATGTTGTACATGAATGGACGAAAAAGGACAAGGTAATGTTGGTGCTTTAATCGGCGTAAGAATTTGTGAGCTATCGTCAGCAATTACCAGTCTCAACTCTCTGCTTTGTTAACCCCTAAAATGACTCTTCTATTTTGGCTATTTCTTCCTCATTATATCACACGTTTTCTCTTCCACTTATATCCAATTCTGAGAAGAGAAAACACGGTATTGATCACTTCTACGCCATTTCACTTTGAGGGAGAAATAAAACCGGATGCTAGATACCACATAATGTTCCTAAGTAGGGGATAGTTTTCTTGGTGTTGATTTCAAATATTGATTTCTCTCTCATTCCTCTTTTATTTTTTGGGAAAAGGTAGTATGAACATGATTTTGAGTTTATTTCTACTTAAAATATTGATTTTTAGGATCGGGATGTGTTTTCTCATCGGCATAAACGCAATAAGTGATCCAGCTAAACGTACATGATGAGGCTACAAAGTGAAAATCTGTTTGAATTATTTATGACCTGCACGAAATTAGGGTATTTCATAATCATTATCCACTGTAGGACGCAAGGTAGTCGTACCTATGCATAGTTTTTTTGTATATGTTCATGTGGATCATCCTATTTATTGCTTATCAAAAATATAACCGTGTGGCAAAATGCTGAATATATGATTCAAATCTACTAACTATATTTTGTTGGACTATTACGTTAGCTAACTTATGCAATTATCAGGCCTCTATAAAAAATACTAGGCGGATAATGGAGCAGAATCCTCAAGCTCGATTAAGGTAGAAATGATTACATATTTGTATAACATCCTATGCATCCGACAACCAGGTATACCAAAGTGTACTAAGAATTGCATATGTTGCAGGATAATATAAAACCTTTTCGCGATAACCTTCGTGAAGCCCTTCTGTGAAAGTTAGTAAAGATTCATTTACTTTCCTTCTTGTTGCATTTACAGAAGGTGACAGGTAGCTGAGGTCATTTGGGCGAATAGGGATAGGTAGGTTCTTGGGGTAAGGTAGTATTCAAATAAGAAAGGAGAAAGCTGTAATGCAGCCTGGCGTCAACGTTCTCTAAGTGTAAATGGGAGTCGCCGAGGAGTCCATAGATTTGCGTCATATCTGGCAAACGTAGGACTGGACTTGACGTGTCCACCAAAAAGCTCCTAAGTGGGACCAGTTTAGGACAAAATGATAATAATTTTAATAACTGCTAATGAATAATAACGTGAAAAAGTGTCCAACGTGAGGAATTAAAATGTTTTCAGCAATGCTAGTGATGTTCTGGTCCGGAGATAAATTGGATCTCGATCTAACCTAGGACGCAACGACTGCAGCATACAATTCCTGTACACATTCATCTTCGAAAGAAACATGATGAAAGGGAGATCGGGTCGGAAAGCGAGGGTATATCGGTAAAAAAAAACTTCGTGCCTCGCTCAGAACCGTTGGACGAGAAATGTATCAACCTGAGAAGTGAAGATATCAACTGGTGAGGCAAGGATGATTGGACTGTTACCATTCGAATCACTGTTATAGTTTTACATCTCCAATGTATCACAATTCCAGATGCGGCATACTGACGTAAAATCAAATGAAAATTACACAGGTATAAAAGAAAGAATATTCGAAGCTAATTAAGTCGCTAGATATTGTTATAAACGATTTTCGAGGAAAATTATGCATAAATACATTGTGTTAGTATTTCAAATCCTTTAGGTTACCTCTAGAAACAGGAAAACCTATTAGGTTAAAACAGTATCAAAGTATATCATAACATTTATGTTTATGCTATCATTCTCAAATTATATAAATTCATGGTAAAATAAAAAATAGTTATTTTGTTCTCTCATATCTTACATACATATATTCAACTTCATGAAATTCCGTTATTTTTTCTTTTTCTCTTTTCACTTACAAAAATTGGGCTTCTAGTAAAGAATTCTTTTTTCTTCATTCTCCATTTAGCGTTCCCTGAGTAATACTTCACCTTTTTCTGTGGCATTTCATTGTATCAGCTATAATGAGTGTGCCAGCAATTTACCCAAATATATTAATCAATACTTCCACCAAGGATGCCGACCAACTCTGTGGAAAATTTTGATAAGTAATCCAGGCAAACAATCACTCAATTTGAATAAAAATCACTCAATAGCTTTTAATAAAATCACCTCTCATCCCTCCAAATATTTCTTTGCTCTAAACATATAATATATTAAATAAAATGCGCGCCAATACCTTTCAAAACTGCGCAATGGTTTTGAGAGTCAAGGTGAATGAAATCATTTTCATTAGATGATTGAAGGAGATAATAAGCAATGAAGTTCGTTGATGTGATTCCTCCCTTCTTTCCTTAATGGGACAAACTTTTGATTCCGTCTATGGCCCCTGAAGCCATTTTCAACGTGCGCGTCAGATTCATTGCCAAGCCAATTTATTTCCGTCATTTCGTCGTGATTTAGTGTATTTAAGCAATCTTGGGAACGCGCAAACACCAAAGCCAAGACCCAAAGAGAAAACAGATTTCCAATTTCAAAGTTGTCGTTCAAACAAAGCATAGCGAACCTTATTTTCGCTCCCGGACCCGGGAATCTTGTTTGCATCCTACGTTATTTACTTTACCCCACTATATCTCGTTCCTTTACGTTTCTAGGCTTCAAGGTAACATTAAAGTATCCGATGCAGGATGCTTACCAGTTATTGAGTGCCATCATATCATTTTCCTTTATATTCTATTGAACTTTCATGAACATTTGGCTTTACACAGCCTTCTGAAATATCATTTGATGGCATTTACTGTATTTGTCTTCATTGATTGCCAAAATGTATGCAGACCGGAGTAGTCACTCGGTAATGTAGTTTGAATCCTACCTTGGGCATGAGTGCAGTCTTTGCATTTGAATGAGACAGAGTTAGAATAGTACTATGTGACCTTTGTAGTTGGAGCAATTGGAAACTTAATTTTACAATAATCAAAATTTCGCCTGTTAAATACATACTTATGATCAATTATGTGACGTGATTAAACGAAGGCGTCAAAATATTGTTCCAATAGGTATAAAATGAATCTATGATAATATAAATGTATAAATAAGGCAGCATGTATATTGCCATTGACAAAGAGCTACATTTAACGGAGTTGATTACTAAGCATTGGTATTTCCCTCTATATTATTCACTCGCATATGAAGTCAATGACACTTTGCTAAACTGCTCTCGTTCTATGGGCTTATTTTGTCTTTTTTATTTTGCAGTCTTCATCGAGCCCCGAAAAATGCCATCAAATTGTGCTGATAAACAACCTTAGCGGAATACGATAAAAAATTCTTGGCTTAGCGTGACGTTAAGCTGTTCTTCCTCGTATCCTGGGGCCTCGGGACATTTGCGTGCCGCTGGTTTCCAAAAAATAAGGTACATTTCCTCTTGAAATAAAATTTTCAGAATGGAATATAAATTTACTTGGCAACCTTTTGTCGCCACGCCAATTTGATTACCACAAATCGTAATCTTCAGTCTCAGACCGAATAGCCCTAGAGAGGCTAAATGAAACTATGATCAGAGATTCGATCGCTCTGGAGATGCGTTTGCTTTACTCATGGTGTAACATCTAAAATCAATTACTTAGTACGTTTACCTAGTAGATCTTCCTTTAGTTAAGATAAATGCAAAAGAGTCGTAAAGTATTTTCTAATTTGTAACTATTTATAAGGCCATATTTAAGTAATTCTGAGTCCTTTCCTTATTTAACTCTAATTTATTGAACCTTTGTTTATATATATTGTCTAGTATTTTGAGAAAAATTATAAAAAAATTTAGGATCATCAACTAAATTCCATGTATATTTCTATATTTGAAAAATGCTGCATCTCCACTAAAGATGGATACAAATATGCAGCCAATTCGTCACGAGGCAGGCACGTAATCGACGGGTATAACAATGACGGACGAGACATTGTCTAATTCAAAGATTAGCCACAAACTAGCTGCAAAGACCTCAGTGGAGTAACATCCTAAAATTCATTGACTACTGGCCCGGAATCAGGGGGTTTTGGGTTCCATTCTCGTTTAAGGTTGACTTTTTTTTGTGGAAATTCACCTCTTGGATATTTTTTATTAATATCAGTCCAAAAATTTCATAGTGTACTATAATCAGCATTCCAATTTGATCCCCATCTCTTTTTATGTCATTTAAAATCCTAATTAATTGGAAAAGTTTGATTGCTAATGATGTCTCAGTAAGTTCGGTCATCAGAATATGCAAAGTACCATTTTACCAATATAGTCAGTATAGAGACGTCACTGTGGAGAAGCATTTATGAATGTGGCACATTTAAAGAAACCTGATAGATGCCTACAAACCAATAAGAGTTACCTTAGTTTTACTCTTGGTAAAATCCAGTTACACAATATTAACTGCCGGCTAAGGAAAGAGAAAAAGTTCCGCAGTGTGCGCCATAATCTGCTTGCACACCTTGTATTAAAAATACTTGTTACCAGTGCGTTCCATCCTCAAGAAATAGATAGATGGAATAATTCTCGTGGTTGCGTTTAAATTAAGAGTAAGTGGAATAAATTGATGAATTATATTTTGGCAAATTTTGGCTCATAGGTATTATGTTTATTAAAAATATAACCTTGGCATTTGATGATACGAGAAATACGAAGTGATTTAGAAAGAACTCATGAATTTAATCAACTTTCTTGCATTTACGTGGCTATATGTATCGTCCGCCTTTTACAAACTATAGTTAAAATAATTGTAAATTGTTTATGCATCCCAAATGGTTTCTTACTTCCAGAGAGTTATTTTCCATTTGGCTACAGATACGCGAAAACACACGAGTAAATATATGAATTCATTCTTATATTTACTCGAGCAAAAACGTCAACTGTGTGATATTGAACTGAAGAAGTTCATTATACTTCTACCAGTTCTCATGAAACTAAATATGTGAGTATCACGCACCATGTTGCAGATCTAGTGGGGACTCACTCACAGATAACGTGGTATCCCAAAGTATTTTTCGCATTCAGTGACATTCTATGGCCATAATTGTGTTTTTCAAAAACTTAGTACTTTGTAAGTCTGTGAATGCCAATATATTCTAAAATATTTGCTCTTTTCCCGAATTTTTGGACAAGACTACGTAATAGACTCAGTGCAATGAGGAATCACACCTTACGACGAGCGAAAGTATTTTTGTGTCATTTCTGTCTACTGCACTGATTTTTTCCTTAAATAGGACACTATCAAAGGTTAGTATTTTGAGGCTCTCTACGAGGTACATGCAATACTCTTCTACAATTATTTACAGGAAAATTAATAAAATCAGGAAAATTCAATATTGCATATTTATGGACTCACATAAACTCTTGCCAAGCTTATGAGCTTTTCCGGGATTATATCTAGAGTGAGTCAAAGCTAGTCTGTTAGTATGTAGAGATTTTATCACATTTTTAACATTACATTGCTTTAAAAAATCATTACCAGCGTTAATGTTTGTGTGGTATTGCTACAACTAGGTGATGAGACATATGCCACTAGACCGTAAATATTCATACACTTTTCGCTGCCGCAAAGTTTCCTCTAGTTTTTCGCTCTCTACCTCCTGACCATTTACCATCCATGCCCTCCTTATTCGGTAAGCCTAAGCTTTCCTGTAATGTTAAAGGCCGTGTCCGAATTCGCCAATTAGCTGCCTAAATGCTCCCTTCGTAGGGAGGAAGCCATCTTGTAGTGTGTCCGAATTTGTAGGCATCGGTTTAGTCTCCGAATTTAGTCTTCTAATGTTACCGTCAGCAAAATGAGCATGGAATGTATCCTTTTGCGACGCCATCTTTAAAAACCATCCCATAATTCTTAGCGCCTTTGGTGGGTAGAAGAATGGTTGTTGTGGTAACAAAATGTAAACAATTACGTGCGCGATGTTTATTGCTCATAAAGGAGCCGACGAAATACTTCATGTGTGAGTTTGATATTACTTCGTGTTTTTTTTTTCATCAGAAAATTAGAATTTAAAAGTTAAAAATGACAAATATAAATTAAATAGGCAATCCTAAGTGTATAACGGAAAATAATTCATGACTATATCTTACTAAGACATTCAACTCGGAGTGGTAAATGTTGAAAGAAAAGAAATATTGCTGTAAATTGGTGAGATAAATTGCTTTTCTGTTTTTTTAAACAATAATTGTGTGGAAAGTGGTTGAATTTCCTGATATGAGATTTTGAAATTCGTACGGTAGTTTTCTCTTCTGCTTGTACATTATTTGTAATAAAACGCGGCCGATATTTTATAAATGAATACCGTCAGCCCCGATTTCATCACCAAACCGGGTATTTCACCAACATCCTTTCCATTTTATTATCTACACTAATATTTTGTAAGTAAATGTACTGTAGATACGACATTGCACTTGGACGTAACCGTGGATTAGGTTGTAAATTGAGGCACATCAAAACAAAGTTTGTGTAATTATAATGGAAAAAGCTTTCAATTACGTAAAGGATTAACCAAAAGGTGATTGCTACCTGGAATATCTGGAAATATAGGCTTTGTAATGCTAGACGTAAGCGAAAATGGCAAAATTCTTATCGCTACAGTGAACATTTGATCAAATAATAATAAAATAACAATCTATGTCAATGCTCAAGCTTAAGCTATTAGATTTGCTTATAAAATAGTTTTAAATTCAAAATAGAAATCTCCGGTGAGCATCATTTTAACTCCATAAGTTAGTATCCGAACAAAAGTTCTTCAAAAATGAACGCGAGTGGTCATTTTTGAAGAACCTCCATTCATGTTATTACTATTTATTTATTTTAAAAGTACCACTGTTATACCGTAGGTTGCCTGTAGCTTTCGTCCTAATTCGTGCTCTCTTTAGTCATCGGGGAATTCAGGTACCTTCGATGGCTAAATGAACATGGTTAAATCCTAATGGCTAATGAATTCGGATACAGCCAAACTGTCGGGATTGATGGAAAAATCGCCGAAATACTAAAAAAAAGTTTCTAAGATAAGCACATAATGGACTCTAAAACCATTTTTGGATATTACGCTACCATCAGGTTCTGTCAAAAGCAAAATAATTATAATTCCTAGAAACAGAAATGAAAGTGACTGTGCCCTATGGAACGATTTTCCTTCTATCCTATGCATCTTGAACTATGCCAAATATGGCAACTGCTTTTCAGCTGGCTTCAGCTATCCGTATGTATTTACCGTGTCTATTACTGATTTATAATTACCAATAACGTTGAGCTCGGAGATTAGTTGGTGTTAAACATAGCAAATTGGCGTTTCTTCAGTCTCATTCTTTTTACAGAATAAACGATTCCAAGGTGTCTTGTAGTATAGTATACTTATAACTTGAACTTCCTTCATTAAAATCACATTATCACATGGCCTATTATTGGTAGTTTCATGCGATAAATAACTCGCACGAGCTCGAAAATCATTAGATATAAGCTCTCGTCACTTCAGTGAACTACGGAACACACACAACGCCATCATTTGACCTTGGAATTCAGTAATTAAGGCGGTCTAATTGGAACAAACGCTGGGTGGTAGTTGATAAAGGCAATTTCTCACTTTCGTCACTGCCTCTGATAGCTGATGAGGACTTTAGATTTTCGTAATAATATACAGAGGGAATTGATCAATGCCGCTGACTAAACTTTCCTACTTGATTGCACGTAATAAGGAGAAATATTCGCAAAGTAGAAGTTCCTCTCATTCACAAGCAAACCACAGTTCAGGTCTCTTATTACGTTAAGGATTGAATATGTTGCGGAGGATGAACTGTCTATTATTTAGGGAATTTGACCGACAGTTAAGGCCCATTGCGTAGTTGAAGACAGCGGGATAATGGGGGCGTTTACTCGGAACCGAAATCGCAATTTTGTACACGAAATCGTTAGATGGAAACGAAAAACGAATTGTAGTGAAAAAATTAATCTTCTAACCACAACCATTCACTCATGAATCAAAAATTAAAATAAGCAAAAGGTGACGCCCACCGAAAATGCTGCTGTGATAACATTGACGTCATTTTCCTCTCGTCCTTGACTGCTTTCAGGGGAGCGGGAAGGGAGTGGAGGGGGGTTCTCGGAAGGTCTGCTCACACAGATGCTGTCGAAAACGCTCCCATTGGCCGAGTCAGCTGTGTCCCCCCCTTTGCGATAAGGCGAAGTAGCTTCGCGGGCTCAGTTGTGATTGGACGAAGTCGATATACGTCAGAGGTTGCACCACACCCACTTTTCCGAAAGGGTTAAAAACATCAGTTTTTCGCCGCTTATAACTCGGGAAATAGTAGTCGGATCAGAAAACGGAAAAATACATGTCCTTTTATTTTACAAATTCTATCAGATTCGGCAATAAAAAAAATATGGTAAACGACCCCATTATGTAGATATAAGAATTTTTCGGGGAGCCTAGCAAGGACAGAAAGCAACCCGGCGTTAGTAGCACCTAAACGCAAGGCCTCAATGGGTGTATAGTTTTATGTCCAACTCTTTGGACGCTTGAAATGCTGTTCACACAACACCACGGTAAAGGACAATATATCACTACTACATCCAGGATTCGAACCAAGGCTTTCAGAATGGAAGGCCAGTGTTCTGTTCAACACAAAAACTCGATTTTCATGAACATTCTTTCGTCTCCTTCAGTATTAAATCTCCATGATCCAGTAGTCGCGGTGATATATAGTCGGCGCGAGGAAATCGAGTTTCGCATTTTCGTCCCAAATCCTCGGCCACCGTCTTAGTCCCCCACCAGCGCTGCCTGTATTCCAACTTCAAACTTCTCACCACTCCGACGTCAGCCACCCCTTAAACCGCCCTCAACTTCCCCTCACCGAATCCCTCCGGGATCCCTTGAAATGTCTCCCCCATTGCACCCGGCTTTCGCAGGGGTGGCGCCCATACAGCTGGATCTTGAAAGTATCGAGTAATAGCGACGTCCAAGTTCTTACATTGGGGGGGCAATTTTCTTCTTCTGGAGTCATGTCACAGGTGGTCTATTTTATGAATGGTCAACCCCCTCTAACGCTCCAACCGTCGTTTGTTTTTCACCCCCATTTACGACCGATCCCACGGAGAAGCGGAATAGCGGTGCTAAATTGACCGTATGGCATTACGAATAAAATATCCGCAAAGGCTGTAGCTATGATATGAGAGCGATTCCCAACCTAACTCTCCCCAGTATTTTGGTATATGTGCTACCTATCTAAAACTCTTTTCATAGGCCAATCTGCTCTTCGCTACGCGCCATACTATTACAAGATCAAAACTTCTTCATGGTATATCCTATTATTTTTTTGCCATTGTGATGAAACTTAAATCTCTATATTTTAATGTTACTCTGTGAGCTGCTGCGAGGGCGTTAGGGAGGGAGGAAGTAAATATCATCCGTGGAGAAAAATTTGATGAAAAAGAAAACTTTATTTACTGATGATGAAGCATGGTGTGTAATAAGTTTAAGAGAATTATATCTTGTTTGCGTTATATTCGTATATTGTGCGTGGAGAAAAAACCTTGTTTAATATCCCTACCCGACAGTTGGTCTCTCTTCAGTTCACGCTTATGTCTACGCTACGGATTAACTGCGTAGATTAAAATGTGTCTGCAATGTCAGCCGTAAATTGATGTAATTAGCATGTTTCTAGTAACTGTAATGGAGTGAACATTGTACATGTCTCTAGGGTTTTCTACCCCTAATCTCCTCAACTAATCGGACAGCACGTTTTGTAGGCTCATAGAAATTCGCAAGAGAATACGCAGATTTTCTTTGCATATATTCCCGTTTCCGAATTTTATTATTTGTATCCCAAATGGTTGATGAGATATTTATCCACGTAAGGCCCCACAAGTACGACGAAATATCTAAATGTTCTCTTTTCAATTGTACAATTTCCCACGATTCCTTTAATAAAGCTTGGTCGATTGGGCACTGTACCAAATATATTTCGAATATGATCCCCACACGATAAATTTGAAGTAATAATGATGTCCAGATATTTAACTTCACTGTCATAATTCTGTCAACATCGCCAACATTTTAATTTAAGGTTTTTGGCATTAAATAATTTTTAAGAAATAATTGAACTTTTTTATTTTATCATAATATAGTCTTCACTCCCAAAACGCTCCTATTCATCCTGTATTCCTCTTCAGCTAATTTAATTCACTTACCGATTGCACTTGAATATTGTTTTCATTTCTCAGACAATTTAACCGTGCATACGGGATACATGGCATCTCTGATAATATTAAATTATCATGAATCTTTTTGCGGCAGCTTATGTCCAGCTTTTCATCTTTTTTTTGTTGATTTTATTTTCCCATCTTCTATATTACGACTATTGAACTGTGCCTGTTATGTGAATTGGTATCCTTTCTATACTTGCAAATTAGCCAAAAAATATAGTTATCAGTCAACAAAAGGAAAATCGAGAGCCATGGAGAAAGTCTAAGAATGGGACATGCTGTTTGTTGTCCCTGCTTTTCCTTTCTATTGCGCTTCAGTCAAAAGAACTAAGAGGATAAAAAAACATGGCTGGATCCAGCAGCTTGTCATGTCATCTTGATTTTTTCGACGAAATTCAGAAATGATTTCCCAAAGTATGGATTCCGTGTGGACTTGGAAGATTCCATCTAGGGTCAAGGTTGTAACGTGTCGACCTGGCATCAAGAAGTTCGTGGGTTCGTATTCCCAGTTCTGGTATCGATTTAAAGTTAGTCTCAGGACTAAGATAAAGCCAGAAGGAGTGAAACAAACTTATTTTTCATGTAAGTAAATATTAATTCTACATTCCGTGTAATCACCCCCAGAGGAAATAAAATTAATTGAAGATCACCAGAGTGTTTAGTTCGGTGATGCTCTTGCCTTGCTACCAAAATCTGTTGAGTTTTAATCTCAGCTTCGGCAGAGTTTATTTTTCTTAGTTTTAATTTTTGGCTTCAGATTAGAAGCATTTCTTTAGAAAACATTCAACTTGTCCGGGACACGAACCCAGAATCCCGTGATTCCCGACCGTGTTTAGCCAATTGAGAAACCAAGGTTTCCAGCTCAACAATGTATTTCTTGATACGTTAAAGGACAAAACACTACTGGCCGGTTGTACACACAGGTGAGCCGAAGTCGTGCGGACAGCATCACCATCCACGAGATTAGGCCGACTTGAGACCTTACGGTGCTTACATTTTTTTCCCTGTGGAATTTTTCTTTTGTGAATTTCAGCGGGTGATTTAGCTATGGTATTTGCGGCTAGATTTTAATCCCTGAATTTAGGCTTCAGATTAGGTTAGGAAATTCGATATGACCTAAGCAGTCGCAGCAGCAAAAAGCCGAAATCAACGGCCACCAATGCTACGAAATCTATTGAAATATTGCCGAAATTTTACCTTCCGATTTTATATCGCTCGAACATTGTATTTTGAAAATTATTAATATCCAAGAGAGCCTCTATAGCAGTTAAAGCATTTGGTGTAGTCAATTTTCGTAATACAAACTGCTCTAGCGTTAAAACGCTCCCGCTGCGACCATTCCCTCACCGGCACACATCCTGCTCCCCCCCCCTCTCCCGGCTTCCTATTCGGCTTTCTTCCAATTAGCATTGAGCTTCCCACTCCCTTGCGTCCCATCATTTGTTGTTTGACACCCAATTACTGAATTCACGACGAAGCACTTAATTACTCATCAAGCGCTTCTGTCGTGCAGAGCCGGCGGCGGAGAGCGAATCCCGCCGATATGTTTCTTGTGGGATGACAGATTTGCTAACGGGTATTACCTTCAATCTGAAAAAAATAAGAAGACAAAAAGTCGTCGTCGTCGAAGGCTAATTTGTTCACCTCCCTACGGGCATTTTCCTCGTCGATTCATTTCCGACAACACATCACGTTCGAGAAATTAATAGCTGATTAACGAGCTACCCAATCTACTCACTCCGTGCATAAATAGGTTCAAGGTTGAGATCTTATCACTCCTCGTAATCAGAGCGGGCCCCTCAGCGTTCGACGATTATTCGTCCTTCGACTCTTCTTAGCAGGAAGGAAATTTCATCTGCAAAGACTTCCAAGCAACCGGCGTTGATTGACCAGATTACGTGAAGAGGCCTTTATGAAGGTATTAATGCGCGACTGGCTGCGAAAGAAGGTGACAGAACTTTCTTAAGATGTCCTCTCTTGAAGATGGAGTCGGAAGAGTTATATTCATTCAAATTTTAGAAAGTTTGAGTCATATTTTAAATCAAGTGAGATGGCTGACTAATGAGACCAATGGCACCATCAGGTAATGCTTGGTATTAGAGTCAAGAAATGAAGCGATTGGAAATGGGGGTGAAGAGATACCCAGCGTCAGCCGTACAAGAGCAAGATATTCCACAGAGAAAAAAATCATTCGCCTTGACCGGGACCTGGCTGGAGATCAGAGGGTCCAGGTTCGTGTCCCGGTCAGGGCGAATGATTTTTTTCTCTGTGGAATATCTTGCTATCGTGCAATTCAGCTGGTAACTCCGCTAAAGTTTTCACGGCTCTCGCAATCTTCAAATTCGCACAAGAGACACTAAGAGGTCCACAGTTTACGTATCATACGACGGGTGGAGGACTGAGCATGAAAAGCTCTTCACACAGGGGTCAGATAAAAGGCAGCAAGTAAATGAAAAACTCTTCCACCGACGGGATTTGAATCTGGGCATTCGGGATTGGAGATCATTACTCTGGCCACGAAAACAACCCTATCACAGGAAGATCTTTATGCCACTCCAATTTCAGCCCACTAGTAGGCCTGTTGAAGGCCTTCAGTGGGAAAGTAATGAAGAAAAAAAATCACTTAAAAGGACTCCTTGGCGATCAATAGAAATCCATTCCGGATTCCTCACAGCCCCTCCTCTTTTCTTTTCGAGAGAATCATTCCATTCACGCCGGTTTCCAAAGTGTAATGGAACGGAGACGTCGCTTTCCGCGCGGGGGTCGCACCGACATCAGTTTTTACCGTAGGGGGAGTAAAATTCCCGGGGACGCCGCTGATTAATGCAGCTGCACATTTCATCGAAGGAATGGATCAAAAGGGTGGGCGGGGGGGGAGAGGGGGGCGGGAAATTAGGTGACCAAGACGTAGCGAGCGAAATTGGGTTTCCTGGAATTGATTAGCCGTCAATGGGCGCGCTGAAAGAGGAAAGGGAGTGGTTGGGAATGGTTTGCAACACGCCTCACACGCACGAAGCTTATAAGTGATTCACTCACGCTTTCACCTGCAGGCGTGAGGGAATCTGGGAACGTCGACCTTACCCTGGCCTACAGGCATTACCCTGGCCTACACGCTCCCCGAATTGCTAGACAGGTCACTCGAGAGAGGCAACCGATAGCCAAGACCATCTCCGCCGTCTAAGATAAGTGGGTGATCGAATGAAGGCGGGAATATTTCAAGGATAAGAGGGAAACCCGGCGTCGGCATTAATCTTCTCTCAAAGAGTGGTGTGAAGGGGTCCTCGACGAGGAACGGGGTGCTCTCCACAGGGCACGATAGAGAGTAGGGACAGGCATCTATCTGTATAATCTCTGTCACTGCCGGAATTCAAACCCGGTGCCTCTGGATGGAAGGCCAATACTCTTGTCACTACACCAATCTTATCCGGGCCTATTGTTCGACATGACGGGTGGGATCCCTTAATACTATCTCAATAAAAGGGAAGAATACCGAGGTTTGTGGAAGTTCGTCGAGATGACTATGCTTGCATCGCATGCGTACTAGAAAAACAGTGATAGGAATTGTTATCAGGCTGTGCGTTAATGTTCAGAAAAAGTACTTGAGTGATATACGTATGTAACTAATCTGCTTTTCGATAACGTTAGTAATGCCGTTCTGGAGTTCTGGAGTAAATCGGTCTATTCGATAATAACAATAGGTGATTCAAGGGATAGATTGCCGTGTGGATGGATTTACAACGTCTTCCTTCCCGATAGCTCTCAAGGATTATAATAGGCGTCATTAAAAACCAATACTCAGATATCGATAGCAAAAGCTATAGGGTATCTAAAAGCAGCTATAAAATTACTGATGCGTGCTAACCTGACCGTTGTTTGCCAACTGTAATAAATAAACGGTGTTCAATGCGATGTTCGGTCTGGTTGGTGAGGACTCATGCAGTAGTAAGTCAACCGGCGTGAGAGTTGTACGCATCCGTGAGGTGGGGTCAATTCCTTTTCCTTTCTTTCTGTGGTTTCCCAGAAAAATCTACAACCCGGAAATTTAGTTTGCACTTAGCTGACTTGTCCGAAATTTCTTCTTCGGAGTGGAATCTAAGACCTCCGGTCAGTGATCTACTGCTTGGTTTACTGTTATAAATCGCAATCACTAATTATCATCCCTTAAGTTTTTTTACACAACTATTGATTTGACTCTTCAATCCGATAACCTCTTTATGTTGCCGTAATTATTCTCCTTTGTATATTTCACCACATACTTTGTTCCTTAGTTTAATTAAACTATTGTGTACTCAGCATGTATATTTTCACATATAGTGAGCGTCTTTTCTCAGTATCTAAGTAGTTAGTTCACCTTGCGTAAAGATTGACTTATTACCATTAGTTTCTCATACTTATTATTGGCCGTTTGGTTCCTCTAACCTAGCAGATTTTTGGTGAAAATTCAACCCATGCCACACACTTTCGTTGCTGCTTGCACGGTAGTCTGAAGATGTAGATGACCCTCACGTTTCTCACCTCACACCCACCGAGGATCTTGGGAGCGGCCTCTTCCTTGCCCCAACTCCTTCACTTATCTGGACCCTTCCTCCCCACTTGCCCACCAACAACCCTTCTCCCTGCGTGTTCACCGCCTTGCTTTTCCGTTCCGGGTTGACTCCTTCTCTTACACGCCCTCCACCCCGCCCCCCTTATCGAATATCGATAGCTCAGGGCTCAGGACGTGGTGTGGGGAGGGGAGTCTGAGGTTGGGGGTGGAGAGGCAGCTTACAGCTGCCAACCTGCCCCACCCCTGCCCCATCTTCCCCTTCCCTACCCTCACCCGCCACCACCCTCTTCACCACCCCCATCCTGACGCCCACAAAACCAGCGAAACTTCTTCCCCCGACCGAGCCCACCCCAAAAGCTCTCCCTCTTCCCCCCCACCTCTCCATCGGAACCAGAAAAATTGAAATATGGCGTTGGCCAAAATGGGGGAAACGCTTCGGAGTTGTGGTGGCGGTAAATGGAGACGAAATTGGCGCAATTGAGGCGAGGCGTTTATCACCTCCGCCGCAATATTTCCCTCCTGATTATTCCGACCTGCACCACGCTGAGTGCTATAAAAAGTTTTATGCGAGGGGAGGGAGGGGGCAGGAGAATGACTACCTCCTCCTTCTCCACGAGGAGTTATATCTCTTTTACGTTCTCCTTTTAAATGCGATGGTCTTCACGTCAATAGGTTTTACGGACGAGGACGGTATTTTCCAGGGTTCGAATCCGGATAAAACTTTCCGGAACCAACCAAATTCAGATCCCAGTGAAGGGATTTTCTGGTTGGCGAAACTTAGCGGAAAACCATCGTTGGGGCAAGTGATAAAGGAATGCCCACAATAACCTGCCCTCCGTTTGAATGATTTTCCGGTTGCGGTGCCTAGATAGGTTACGTACCAGTCCACCAAACTAAGGTATCAATAGACCGAATACCTCCTCGGGTGTAAATGCCTTTCTTATGTCAAGGCTTTTTTAACCGTCCGTAGTTACGTAAGCTAGTTATGTGAAACATATCAAGAGTTCATACTTTATAGTGTGCATCAGTCTGTCTCTTCCCTCATGTAGATATAAATGACGTAATATCTTACCTATGATTTTCCTGAAACAGGTCAAACGTATTGTGAGAAATCACTCACTTAACGTAGACTGATCAATTTCAAAATCATCAGGGTTAAGTTCAGTTCAGATGTATGACCATCAATTACAAAACAAGACCTGAATGAGTACATATCAAACACTTCTAAACGGTATACAAGTCGATGTATGTTCTCTTGAAATAAATGAGACTTCAGGTTCACTAAGCGGCTTGTTTCCTTCGGTTTCGGCGTCGGACATGAAACATTCAACGAGAATGGTGTTGACTGGGTTGGGTAAAGCCATCTTTACCTTGAAGGAGAAGGGGGGACGTTTTCGGAAGCCGTCCGCCCATCCCAGTGAGGTCTCAACTAGTCTGACACGCCCACGGCTGGAGAGGATCGTAGGCCATGGAACGCACGCCTTCGCCATAACATTGGGAGGGACTCTGTCTGCGACAACTTAGGGACCGTCATCGGATGGGAAATGGCTACGGGAACGGCGACACGGTCCAAGATGTGTTATTTCTACTCGTTTCTTTGAGTTTCGGGGGTCAAAGCAGACGAACCGGCAAAATACACTCAGAATTTGATGTAATACACAAAGGGGCTACATTCACCGGTAGCTTAGGTGACTGGGGATGTGAATATCATTGAGCGCAGAAACAAATTCAACAGCAATTTTCAGTTCTTATGCAGGTGTATTTTATGAATGAAGAAAAATACTAGATATCTCCATTTGACTTTTTTTTCATTGACGTGTCAAACAATTCCAAGAATCAAGGATAAAAAATTAACATGAGTGTACTGTGCAAGCATTTTTTACTGCATCATCACAGCAAACCGCTAAGTAAAAGCTTTTTGTAGGAAGCATCAGATAGAATGATAAAAATTTAAGCGCTGATTGTTTAAGGATTGGACCCCAGCAGATGAAATATTTCGCTATATTACCAGACACTACTTCACTCCTGAGCGGTAATCACATGCACTGTCCAATCTGCTGGATGCGGCGTTAAATTGTAGACACCTTGTCGAGGTCGTTTTGAACAGCCTAATATTGACGCTTTATTACCCTTTATTAACCTTTCTCTATCCAAACGCATCTTAAATAACTCTTCAACACACTTAAATAGAAGAGCTTACCTCGCGTATCTTAAAAAAATAATAGTGAGGGAAGAGAATGCTATTTTAATGCACAAAATTCGTCAAGGAGAATGGTCAGCAAAATCACACATTAATGTTTGCAGATGTAAAATGACTCTTCATTGTGACTAATCATGATAGAAACTGAACAATTTCTGGATAAAAGCTGAAACTAAATCGTAATGAATCATACAGGCAACGGAAGGAGTGACGCAATAGGAAGAGCAGAAAGGAAAAGGAATTAGCTAATTTCAGATTCACAGCTCTGGAATAGCCAAAGCGGGTGACAATTGAGAAGTAAGGATTAAAATTAATTCATTCACTGGGATACTTTATCATGTTATTACACACTATACCATTTATTCGTAAGTATTTGGAGGTGTTGCAATGAATCACACTAAAAATTTAGTAATTATGAAGATCAATGATAGAGCCCAGCACATATCTAACGGAAAATATTACATTTGACTTTTCAACAGTTCATCCTTTCCCGGATTAAAAGTTTTTTTTAATGAAAGGATCCATTTTGGATCTCAGTTGATGATATAGTTTAGAGAATGAGTGAATCAAATGTCAAATATAGCTGTAAATTACTGTGGAAATGTAATGAAGGATAAAAACCGAACATTAGACTGAGAGGGGAGTGTAGGTGTCAACAAGTTGGTTCCACGAGAAGATTGTCACAAACTTACCATCAAATAATAATTAACAATTGATAGGGAAATTATCAATCATTTCTAACGTTTGTATCCATTTAGACCAGGAGAAAAAATGAAGCAATACATTTAAGGAAGATGTTAATTTTCAGGCAATAAAAGGTTAAAATTTTATACAAAAATATTATGTATATTTTTTTTTAAATTTTGAACTCTTGACCGGAATTTACTCCGGCGTTGGTGATTCATCCAAGCTTACAGATACTTCATAGACAGAAAATTAGCACTTAAGTGGTTTGCCATGGAAAATACATCTCCCTTTCCAATATAATATATCTGTAGTAAAAAATGTCTTCGTCTCATACTGAGCCTTGTCAAGCTCTCCGCTCATTTAATAACACCATTACACGCTTGAACATTTGGTTTAACATACTGTCGCCTGCTGCCTGAGCAACTCGTTTTAGAAATTCCTGAGACGGCACATGTTGGAGCTTCGAACTGCTTTATGATACATTATTATCATTACATGCCAGACAGCTCCATCACTTCCTAAAGAACCTATTATCCCAGAAATATTTTTATAGATAGAATGACATAATGCAAGGGAAAAGTGGAAATTCTTGAAAAAAATAATTTATTCCCATTGACTCGATATGATACCATGTCTCTCGATTTGATTGATCATTGATTGACCTTGGATTAGTAAGTAATACGAAGAGATTTGAATTCACTTTGCACGCAGCTCGAGGCATATTTTATGCATATTAATCACATTTACAATTAGAAATTCTGTTCCATTCAGACATGCCATTTATGAACATCCTTCATGGTGAAGGATGTTCATAAACGACATGTCTGAAGAACAGCATTTATAATTATAAATGTGATTAATATGCATCATGTACTCTAAATTACTTTTGTATTAAAATTTATTATGCATGTCTATTGGGATATCGTGGGATTTTGCCTGCGAAATAAACTTTCCAGAAATAGTACATGACTTGAATTAGCTGCAAAGATGACGTGAAAGAATATAAATCCGTGCTACCTAAATGGGAAATTTACAATACAATCATAATGAAAGAATTTACGCTAGCTAAAAAGTTAATGAAAATAGAAAAAAATGGATGATCATGTCCTGTGTATTAGGAATGTGGTCCAGGGACTGGAGTGTTGTTGAAGGGCAGAGAGAATGGAAAAAAGAGGAACATGTCTTTTCTGCATTGGCAGGTCAAAATGGCAGCCTAAAACTTAGTTATATCTTTGGAGATCCCTTGAAAATAGCACCAATTTCACGCCTTTAGTGAAATTCCAACTGATATCCGAACCGATCGATATCTACTCCAGCAGGAGGCATTACGTTTATTTTTAACAAGCGATCATTTGCCTCTTGCGTGATATCACTAAATGTGCTCTTTCATCAGTAAACTGAATTTTCAACGAGCCCATAATTGCCTCTCTGTGTGATTGATCTCGTTTAAGTGAGAAAAGATCCCTAAAGCTAACCTACGAACATTTGTAATGGATTATTGATCACTTCTATTCACGTGCGTGTAGGCGGAGTATTAAATTGAAAGCATAAAAACTCTTTTAGGCTAGATAAATAAACAATGGGAAGGCTGTCTGCAGGATACAGTGCTAAATAATTTAAGGGTACTTCCACGATTCCCTTAGCCGAATGCTCAAGCATTCAAGAATTGAAAATGGAGACTCTAATGTTTTTTCCCATTCATTCACTCCAGGGAAAAGGTTGCTTTCCTTAAAATGTAAGGTAACCTGTCTAAAGAAACTGCATTACTGACTGATGGAAGATTTTTAAGGAGAAACTGAGTTGTAAGTTTATCATAACTTAACGGATATCCCTCCCGGGGTACAAAATGTTGAGTCATGCATGCAAAAATCTTGATTTCCCTTGGATTACAATACTATTTACATAGTTGAGCTTCCATAATGGCTACTTTTTGTTGATTTTTCTTAGATCTTTACTTCGTTCAATTTGAAAACAAAAATATTTTATCCTTCATCATTCTCTTCTCAGGCTCCTTTTTCCAAATTCATTATTTTAGCGACTGGCATTATTTTTGAACCCAAATTTAAATATAAAGTTATGTCGCTTATCTTTCTACGTAACTGATGGAAGATCTGTTTCTCGAAAAAAAGTTAGAATTTACTTCATATAGTTTTATTCATTCCTTACGCAGTCATGAGTAAATGATCAGTTTCGTAAATGCCGCTGAATCCGCAAGTTTACCTTGAACGTAGGTTTTATTCCCGGTCAAGACATTTTAGTTCCCGTCAACGGTCCCTGGATGAGATTGTTCCATAAAAGGCGTGCTCTCATTCCATATCCTCTAATGGAATCTTTTCCTTAAGTCGCCACGGAACCTGTCTTCCGTCCATTCATAAAACATTCATAATGGGGCAATTAGGAAATCGTTGGCTCCCTTGCCAAAATTAGGATTTAATGCATCCAAACGACTGAATCAGGATCAAATGCGATGGATAACGGTTGCATAAGGTTTTTGTACATCCTCACAACGGCTTGTAATTAATAACGTAGTGTAAAAAGCTTAATCTTGCGTAAAAGACGAATGTTTATGGATGAAAAAATTAAGGCTGATAGGAAATATTCTTTTAAGAGGGAAATGAGGGAATAAGTAGAGGCATTTTCTGCAGTTACAATTACAATACAGTTACAATGGCTGTGCTTTTACCGATTGTCTCAATTAGATACCCTATTTTGTAATTTACCTAAATGGTGTGATTTAAATACCTATGAGATTTTTTTTCCAACAAATTCCTGCTTTTAATTAAATTAATTACGGAAAGTAATTAGATACGTTAGATATAACTATGACGTGGTGCAAAATGACCTCTGCCGTCGACGCACCCACATAATCTACTACTACAATTAGTTGGACCTTGGATTAAATATTCACTCAAACACCCACGGTGTTTGAGTGAATATTTAATCCAAGTTACTGGTATAAATGTTCTTGATTTATCTTAATGCATGAATATATTTTTGCCGTACGAATATTAACAACGTCACAATTCTTTTTTATATTCAACCCTCGGGGCCAAAACCAATCTCCTTTCATCATTCAACGTCTTGTTCCTTAGCTGGAGGAAACGCTACTGCGTTAAAATATGGCCCGTCAAAGGAAAGTCGTCTTTGCCTCACAAAATGGGAAAGGCACACATTATGAATAGCGAAACGATCATTAAGTTCCCTGGTTACTTCAAGCCAGATCTGCGTACTCACGTAATGGTCTTGTGAGTCACAAGAACGGGGTGTATGCAATCAACAACCAATATCTTCTCAAAACCTTTCGTTTTTCGTCAGGACGACACTTACCGCTGATCATTGCATCATGTCTGCAAAGAATCCCTATTTTCCTCACGGTTTCGTGCAATTAATTAGATGCACTCAATGAGTTCCATATAACCATTCTTTTAAACTTGTAAGCGAAGCATATGAGTTGAGAAATCTCTTTTTTATTCCGAATTCGTG
The DNA here is from genome assembly GCA_933228895.1 of Platycnemis pennipes. Lineage (NCBI taxonomy): Eukaryota > Metazoa > Arthropoda > Insecta > Odonata > Platycnemididae > Platycnemis > Platycnemis pennipes. The sequence goes on from OW121846.1 coordinate 51,040,137, forward strand.
AACGTGGTTTTTAGATTTCCCTTTCAGGTGAATCTCTTGAGCTCATTGGTCCAATATTCCAAGTGGAGTACTTCTTCGCGCATTCACTTCACTAATTCAAAGCCGTCCCTTTAAGTTCCTGCATTATATTCCCTAAAATCTTTCTGGGCATGAAGATGGATGGGAGGACTTTGGGATGTGGGTGTGGAGAATGATGGGAAAAATACGAGGGACGGAAAGGAAGACAAACGTGGAAGCTCTGGGCGTTGTGGGGCGGAAAGGAAGTTGCCGGAGGAAATTGGGAGGAAGTGGAGTGGGTGGATGGGAAGGGTTATTAGAGAAGATGGGGATGTTGAAGGCCTCGACTTAGGGTAAGCGGAGGCGTGGAAAGAGAAAGGATAGCCGCTGTTGATGGGATGAATAGTGGTGGGAAATAATCGTTGCTGAAGAAGAAAATCATCAAAGCAATAATGATAGCTGATGGCACGGAACGTTAGAAATGGTTTTTTATCCAATGAAATCGGTCTTATATGTCGCTATACCTGCCAATAATACATGCAAACCTACATGAATACTCCGTATAGTAAAAGAATGCCATGTCACAATCGAACCGTATCATAATCATGATATGGTTCAATTTTGACATCATAATCATGATGTCACAATCATCTCACAATCATGATATTTGATATCATAATCATGCGGGCCCAGGTAGTGGCGAGGTAAAGTCCTCGCATGCTAATCCTAAGGTAGCGGGTTCGAGTCCCGCCTGGGAGGGATTTTCTCCACCCAGGGCATGGATGTTTGTCAAGCTTTGTTGGTTCAGCCCCTGGGAAATCTGATGATAGGAAAATGCCTATTGGGATCCCAGGGGTATAACCGGGAAGGGAACCAGGAGACCAACAGAGTAGCCCGTATGCAAAAAGAAAAAAAGGCAATTTTAACCAAGGAAATAATACTTTTCACCCATGAATTGCTACGAACTGTCTTTGGCAAAACTATAATTTTTCATTCCCTAAATTGAAAACGTGATGTTTCGTTTAGGTACATATGATTCCACTCAAATATGAAGTACTATATCCACATCTATACGATAACCCTACATTGGTGGTGAGGTATTGTGATATGATATGACTATGCATATGAGTTCAAGTTATTGAGTCAATATAGATTTATCAGATCAGAATCTGATGAACGTGAAAACATCCGATTCGCTGGAAGCCATATTTTCATATACTTTCCAATACGAAGAGTTTAGTCACATACTCTAAAACAAATAATTTTGATAGCATGGTGGATGCTAAATTTGATTGTTTTACGTGAAACCCATCAAATTAATTCCTCCTTTGGTAAATTCATACGTAAACTAAAATGTATTTTTGATAATAACGTTTTGGAGTGCATTCAAAGGTAGTGTGGTCAAAATGCCATTTCCTCTGTTGATGGACTAAGGGTATCATTTATTTTTTTCCTGAATTCAATTAGGGGCTAGTATAACACCGTCATATTTCCCTTTGTGGCCCTACGCAGTTAATTTTCCGACAAACTCAAACAAAGAACAAAACTGCGTTTTTCATTGCATATTTTTTTTAAATAATATATTATTTCACAGCATTTTCCTCATTTGTACGGGAATTTATAAATATTTAGTCTTTTGAAAGGACAAGTATCAGAATAATGAATTGTATTCAATCCAGGCAGAAATAAAAGAGGATCATCATAAAGGCTAAGGAAATGGTGCTTCTGATTGGTCTGATTTTCATTAGTTGCTTTCGTTCTACTAGGCATACCTGTTCAATGTACAAAATTAATAACAATAATGCCAGAGATTTCTGTGCTCATATCCATTTTAGTAACGGAATGCGATTTTGAAACGAGGCGTATGTATATATTTTGAAAATATAGAAATGAGTTCCACAGTTATTATACATGCATTTCAACAGATGGGCCATCACACAGCCTACCCGACTACCCGTTATCAGTTATATGACAGGGTTCATGGGATTCTTTATCCATACAATTTACCTATCCCACTGAGTATATTTGATAATAACATCAAATAATCTCAGTGATGAGAACATCAAATATGCTCGGTGGTACTGGCACTGTGAGTTTCAATTGGAGAACAGATTTCAGTGGAGCTTACGGATTGTGAAAGCGTTGTTTTATTTCTTGCCCGAACTCTGTATTAGTTATCTAATGTCCAAAGGAGACAATTCCTTTCATGACTCCTTTCTTAAACGAATTTTTTGCAATGTGCTTAGAACGTATGCACGCTCTTTCACCAAATCTCTCTTCAGCGACTATTTTTCCCTGCTTTAAATGGAGGTGATGGCAATGTTCATAATTAATTCAATTAATGTGACTCTTACCTGTTCAGGCAGCCCAAAAAGTGGAATAATTACTGAAGAAATGGAGATATCAAATATCTTTCCAAGCCAATTCCTATTATCCGGCCAGTTTTTTTCTTCTCCCATCCCTCCCGCTCGCGCCTAATCCCATTATTAGCTCTTAGTCATGCAGTCACCGATGAGACCTTCACTGACTATGCACCAAGGCCAACTGCCGGTGAGCATCTTTCTAGATGAACGGATTAACGCCATTCGCATTCCTTATCCAAGTGCCAATCACCTAGAAGAAACTTATTCAGATTAACTCCTGCACTGTGTTACTCATTTTGGCCCCCCTTTTTAGTATTTCCCTTCAATGGTAAACCTGTCTTCATGCGTAATCTAGCCCTTGTAGCTGGCTTTAAACCATAAAATGTCACCTATTTGTCATATTTTATAACCAAAGGTCAACCATAAAATCTCTCTAAACCATACACTTTGTGAGCGCTACTAATTTTCCCCATCACCGAAAAGTGAAGTGATGAAGGAGGTAAAAGAGAAGAAATACGTAAATATGAAGAGATCAGCTGATGGAAGAACTCAATGAAGAGCTGCGTCAATCCAAGTTGCTGACTAATGATTATGATCCTGAAAGAGATCCTGTGTAAACGACATAGAATGCGATGCTATGTAAAATCAATAGGTTTTCCACATTGGCGTTAGACAAAGTGACTGCATAAATGTAGCCTTGTGTAATTCACGAGTATTCAGCAAGACCTGTGAACTGACTGAAACTTAATATTAGAGTGTAATTTCATTAATTACTCCCTTTTAACCCATTGTTTTCCATTCTTCGCCAATCGTTCATTGCCCTTGTCGATGATGCTTCAATGCCTTAAAATATTGGACATTAGAAATAAATTTCACAAAACTTATGTTGCTTTATATGATTAACTAAGCACATCATGGCACCCCGATTTCAGTTAAGTTCATCTTAAACTGGCGAATATAAGGTTCAATTTTACTTTTTTTTATTCAATAAGCAATTACTTGAGGAGAATTTAACATGCACTTATTTTTAGCCAGAGACGGAAATAAAAGACAAAAGTCAAAACATTAAGTCAAATATTGCAGGATTTGGCCTGTAAATTAACAATGAGGCCAATCCAATGCTGCACCCGACTTTAACGCATTCTCTCATATTATTTGCCTTTAAATTATTTAATAGGTTTCCCCACAAAATCTCACATCCACGATGAAATTTTGCCCAACAAATTCACTGGCATTAATTGATTGCTGCCATTACCAGGGTAACAAAATGCTTCACAATCGTTTTATACATAATAATCTACAGTGTAGCCTTGTGTTAATTAAGGTTCGAGTTTTCAGTAGTACCTGTTAAATTTCTCATACCATATATTAGGGCATTAATTTATTAATTAGCCCCTTTCAAGCCACCTTTTTCGGTTCTCCACTCTTCCGCTAATCGTTCATTGCCCCTTATTGTTCCCACCTCTAAAAGTTATCGTAAATGTTGTAGTACCCACGGTTATTCCTTTACAGTTCTCCCAGAAGAAATGCATTAATTTTTAATGCATTTCTTCTTCTAATCATTTAAAAAATACTGGAACACTCAACTCATGTTTGTTCCTTCCGTGCATTTGTCGAAGATAAATTTCTTCAATGGTATTTTTTCCAATCTGGGATTCTCATTTTCGTAATAGAGTTCTTACTCATGATGATTCTGAACATAACTCACCGTTTTGCCAAAAGAGTTACGCGAAACTGCAAGGGTATCGGGTTGGAGCGGTGACTAGAGTACTGGCCTCACATCCTAAGTACCCAGTTCCCATGTGGCAGAGGTTAACCAAGGTATACCGGTCCCTATATGAGTCCACCCTAGATATCCTCAACATTGCAAATTACCTTATTTATCGGTCAATATCCCCGAATAACTTATGAGCCAATACATTTACAATGTTTTTGCCACCCTGTGTAAATAGTCTTTTCATTGAAGAAGTTATTTTTGTTTTGATTCAAGGGTAAAATATGATAGATATCATCGTGCATCAATTGTATTTTCATTGGTTTAATAAACATCTACCATACTGTTAATCGTTATTGGCAGAGAACCCAAGAAATGTCTTTCAAGCAATAGACGTTTCGGGGATGTACATTCAAATCCCTGACTAAATACCATTGATTTCCTCTCTATTTCATTTCCTCTGAAATCAGGTGACCCATATTAAATCTCAGTGGTTAGTAAAATAATTATGTACTGCAATTTCAAATGCGAGGTAATACTTCAGTATAATGGAACATTTTCAACCATGGAATTCCCTATTCCTGAAATAGCTAACTCTTGACGAATTAAGCTTTCATCACCAGTTGTCTCAAGTAGGTTTTTGACGCACCAAACCAACATTTACGCTTTGGTTTCCCTGTAATTAGTTTTCTCTCTATTCCCAGGAAGATGGTAGTTTTCCCGTAAAGGTGTCATATATGAAACAGTCATATTCTTCCCAAATAACCCTTAAAACACAAGTCGCATTTTTGTATTTTTTAAATTCATTGCTCACAACATTTATATTAATATTGTACAAATTGTCGAAAACTGTCGAGAAGGAACATTTGTAACATTAGAGCTAAGCCTATAAATCATCTTAAATTTTTGACCAAAGCAAAAATATGGTTACTTCAGTCAAATAATACCAATTATACAAGTTCTCGTTGAGCGCATCCTTTCACAGCTCAATTTGAATTCCAGGCAGACTACAGATATTTTATACCTCTAATATTCACTACCAGGGCAGACGGAAGCGACAAATTATGAGACTAAACTGTTGGACCGAGAGATTAAAGAATCTTTTTTCCTACACACAATGCCCGATTACAAAGAAATCAAAGCATATTTCTATCAAACACGGTACACTTCTATTGATATTGATGCATAGGGTACTTCAATATCGTTCAATGTTCAGGCATTGATTCGCTGTACGTCCACCCCGTTGATTGAAGGTTAAATAGGGACTGCCTGCACATGTTCAGTTTAAGGAACATTATTGCATTAACCCGCAGGCCACCGCCCGTGTGCTTTTAGCGATCTGTTTTGGCGACGAGGAGGAAAGAGAGAGAAACTGAATGGGGGTTTTGGAGAGGTGGGGGGACACAAAGCCAGGAAACCCCAGAACCATAACTTTTCGAACGGTGCGACGGTGCGTCACGAATGAAAAGGCAGCTTTGTTGCCGAATTTCGCAGCTCGCCACCTTCGACAAAAGGAAATTACAACCGAGTGGCGTATAAAGATGAAAAATTGGACTTCATTTCCATGGATTGCCTATTGACCCGAGAGTAATGGAATGGACGCCGTGCGCATGGTGCTGAATTCGAGTCTGACGCCTGGGGAAAGTGGGACCATTTGTTATGAACGCCTCTACCAACGTGTCTCACCTTTTAAAATTTTTGCAAGTTCGACGGATATTTTCACGTTTTTCTGTACACTGACTCTCTTGCAGAATTAGTGGTGACTGATTTTTATGATTGTGGAAAATAATCTTTTGCATTCCTTATATTTGGGTGGTATGAATTCATAAAATCATGCCTAATAAATTCTTCAAATATCCTGGTATTTAGAATATTGATTACCCCAGACCATCGAAAAGATATATTGAAAATGGTACCATTATTTTTGTTCTGTGTACTAGCTAAATTATATTTTACTTAACTGGGGCTGTTCATTTTCAAATTTGGCCTTTGTTGGCAAAACGCCAGCGGCCAAAGCATCGTGTGTTGGAATCCCTTCTCGGGTAAACGTGTTGAATTTTTCCTCAGTTTCATCTTAGGATTACATTAGGTTAGATATTTTGTTGAGAACTCGCCTTGGTAAAAGTGCTATAGAATACCGAACTCTTCTACTTGCCAAATTATAAAATTAAGAAAAACATAGGGCAATAATATCAACCGAACGGAGAAATGCCACGCACTTTTGAGCCAGGGCTGGTCATTTATCTCGCTTCCCGGCAAAAATGTCCTCAGTAATCATCATATTAATATTTAATCCATTTTTATTTGCCGGAATATAAAAGAAATATTTTAGTTACCATCGCGGTAGGCGCATCACTCAAATTTCATGACAAGAGCGCTCCTCCGGCTCACACTTAAATACGGAAATCGCTTTGGGGAGGAATGTGGGTCACGGCATGCCTTACCAATCAAGGCCAATATTTATTAAAATACGTCACTTGGGCTGAGGGGGCTTGAGGATTAGGTTTCGGGCGGTGGTCCCACTAGATATCATCGCCCAAATTCTCCCACTCATTCCGGAACGGACTGGAATCTGTAGTTGACCACGGCGAGGCTCCAGACTTCTCTCTCCCCTCCCAACCACTCCAAATTATTCGCGGGTCCTCTCTGTCGGAGACAAAGAATGGTGGGGATGGGGAATTAACTCGCTCCCTTCTCGTGGGTGGAGAATGGCAAGCATTTCGCCTAATAGGCTGTGGAAGGTGGGGAGTGACCGTGAGGGGGAGGAGGGAGGGGGAGGATTGGTGGTGGTTTGATCCTTGGCACGCAGAAGAGTGAGAAATAAGAGCAGGGCCCCATTCAATTCCCGAGGGGCAGGGTGCGTGGAGAGGGGAAAGTGGGTGTCGTAGAAGGGGTCGACGCCCTCCGGCTTGATCCTCTTTACCTCGGGCCTCCTCCCTCCCACGGCCCTCCCACGCAAACGCCTCCCACGCGCTAACCCTCGCTCGCGCAGCGAATGAATCGACTAAGCCCTCCCCTCCCCTACACTCGATTCGTCTTCAGGCCAAAATCTTCGCTCGCGTCGCCAACCTCCACCTTTATCCTTCACCTCGCAAGACCTGTTTCGTGAGCCCGTTCGAGAGTTCTGTTTCACTGGGAGTATCGTCGGGGGTCGTTGACAGAGAAGACGACTCGCAACCAAGCTCATTTGCGCAATCGTAGCTCGGTGATGATTTGGCAGGAATGGAAGTTTAACAGCAGGATGTTTTGAAACGCGCGCCGGCCTGACAACCCAAAATTTGCGCGCTCGTAGCCCGCCTAGTGCGCGGATGTTGTGTTCGTTCTAAGATTATGCTTGGCAATAAATTAAGTAAAATCTAATATAATAGCAGTTGAAGCGCCTTAAAGAGTAACTCTATTATTACTAGGGCGGGTGGAGAGAAAGTGCGGTTTTATATTTTCAGTGAAGATGTACACACACCTGTATAACACACAATATGACTTTTATGTTATCACCTCCTGTCGAGCAATTTAAACTAAGGAGGGCTTAAAAGGTATATGTATAACTTTGTTGTTACTTAATACTCAGTATAATAGCGTATTCCTCTTCTTTTGTTTCTGTATATATGTACACATGTATAAATTAAAAAAAATTAAATTCAATTAAATTGAAAAATTGAAATTGAAAAAAAAAACTGTCGCCGGCTTCAGTCTGGTGTTGATGTAAGGCGTCAGTGTTCCACGACTTAAAGTCTCATTAGGCGGGCGTAATACTGCGATTCAAATACTCTCCAAACTGTACCTACTCAAATATTGAGCCGTAAACCTCAGGAAAGTCTGCCGTATTAGGAATATGACCCTGGGTCATCAGAAATGGAAGCCATTACTTAAACCCCCACACCAGACTTGTCTGCGGGCTTGGTTTAACTTCCATCTTGTAGTTGATGATGAGGGAAGCGACAGAGTGCTGAATTAATTTTTACCATGAAAGGGTATAGGAGATGGATTGTAGGTGGTCATTAAACCGTGAGAATATGGATAATGGAGGAAATTTTGGCGTCGGTATTGACCATTTCTTACCGATGGGCGCCAAAGCATCTGATTCATGACGTCCCATCCAACTGACTGACTACTGCACTCGTAGTGCATTCCTCACTGCTTTCAAATAAGGAACCGTATTGCGCTTAAAATCCCACCCCTATTTTAGTGGGAACCCTTGTCCTTGTCGCTCTTGTCCGCGAAAGCAATCCCTAAATTTTTGCATTACACACGGAACGTATTTTGCGATCTCAGAAACTTCTAAAACAAACCGCGCTAAAACTATCCTTTCACACCATGTAGTTAGCTCATCTTCCGATGCTCATTGATAAAAAGGATTGCATTACAGAGCCTATCTATCCTTTTTGCTAAAATAATTGATTTTCAATACCTTAAAAATTTTAGTTTGAGGGGCGATTTTGTTGAGCATTGCATTTGACTGGAGTGATATCGCTGTTGTGACGCGCCTCCATCCATGATAATATCCTTGATTTTCTCTCAAATACCGTATGTGGAGTAAAATAGCTCATATTCTAGTGAAATGATTTTCCCTTACCTAAGATCCGCCTCACTCTTTGGGCGCGAACGATAGTAGACAGATTTTAACGCCCCCTAGTGAGAATTGCGTCATCTAGCGAATCTCGGGTCGGGGCTACGCCTGCGGTGGACACGCCTTGGTCCGCTCGCCACCCCTATTGGCCGAGGAGATCAGTGACGTAGAAATAGAGCTCCTCCCCTTTCGACAAAAGTTTCCGAGTACTCACGTGTTTAGCGGCCCGTAATTCGGAAATCGGTTGGTACGTCTTGGAGGGGAATAGGACGTTATCTTTGCTTTCCAAAGCTATCATGCGGAGGTGGTTCTGGAAATAATCTACGCAGAGCATATTTTACCCTAGGACACTTGGAGAAAAGTTACGTGTATGGGATGCTAAACATCCTATATCGTCGTTCGAAAGAGAAAAGCTGTGCATAGCAGAAGTTCCCACTACCGTGTCACTAATGTCCGTTATGGTTGATCGCGTTTTCAAGAGTAATATATCTCTGGAGCGAGGAAATGTAGCTTTTTAAACCCGAGCAGAGCACTCACGCCAATGTAAGTTTACGAAGATTTTTGCCAGGAAACAATTTTTTTTATTTTCGCAATACAAGTATGTTGCGGTTATGCGTTGTCAGTTTTTTTTTCAAAGATGTATACTCTTCAATTGGTGATCTCATGGGAAAAAATACTGTAGATTCCGGAAGAAAATTGTAAAATAGTCCTCAATTCAAACCCCGCTGATATTTTGTTGCTCAATTCTATCCTAAAAAATAATAATGAGCCAATATTCGTGGACGAACATTCGGAAGATCACCACTTTTTTATTCAGCAAAATGACTTCTTCACAGCTGGTTATCTATCATCCTCTGCCACACGCCCTTGCTATGGACCGGAAGTTAGCATGCAGGTGCGGGTTAGAATTTGAGACGATAAATTTGAATATGTATTAAAAATATCTTGGATGAACGAGTAATCAATATTTACCCTTATTATTACGTAATCAATTTACGTTTCCTACTTTCCGTTAAGCGTCCATTTCCGCCGTATCCGTGACAATTGAATCAGGTAAATTACATCGTCTTGCATATTCAATATTGATCTTATTTATTTAACCGCTCCAAAAAATCAACCGTTTCAGATAGAAAGGGAATGTGTTCAGCAGGCCACTGAACGTATGCGTATGCTGGAATATCGAATTGAATCCCTTATCCGAAAACATGAAGACCCCTTCAACGTATAAGGAGCGCATAGTAACAATATTATTTATTGCCCTGTGCACAACACAGGACATGGTCAGGATAGCTAATGTACAGTCTACAAAAATCTGTCATTTAAAAACTCGTCATTAATATGGTAACTTTTATCGATTAGATGTTTCTTTGATTTAAGCTTTAAAGATATTTTGGCTGGCTACATTTTTAATTAACATTGGAATCTTATTAAAAATGATTGAGGCTGAGTGATTTTTGGATATGCGTAAAGGTTGATTTGCCTAATGTACATTTTCTCTACCACGAGTCTCATGGCCATGTACAGCAGAGTTGGGCATAAACAAGTATCGATTGTTTCTCACAAACATTGAAAAATTCAGGATGTAAATACCTGGCATAGTGAGTATCTTTAATTTCCTAAATAATAGCCTTCCTGGCGTTCTTATTGAAACCCTCAACATCGATTTGACAGCCATTTTTGCATAGAAAAATGCCGCGGTAGCTGCACTAACATTTCCCCAGAAGACAATTCCATAGAAATTCCATTATAAAATACACGTTATACATATAAGTGACACGGAGACTGGTGCATCCTGAAGTGGGTGGGTGAAGAGAGCGAGTGAAGTGAAATATGTGACATCCACAATGAACGGGGAAAATACCTAGAGTGGGCAGAGGGAAAAAGTTCGTAGTCAAATTCCCACCGGCTATCCTTCTCGTCTACCTTATGCGAAACGCCCGTCATCACAGCGTAAATTAATGCCGCTTAACTCAATCAATTACTCGAATTACTCAATCGTTCCATCACTTTATTTTTAGCCGCAGTCTGTCATTGCGCCCTCTCCCTTTGCTCATTAGTAGAAATGTTGTTATACCTTTGCCTTTCACACCACACCCATCCCCGATTGACCTCTGACCTGACATTCCTAAGCTTCGTGCGTCATGCACGGGTCAGTCCACTAAGGGGTTTCTCCTCTCTCCTCGCATCCCTTGCCGCACCTCTCACCACGAGAGGCCAACGCACGCCCACACAGACCTTCCATCAGTTTCGCAACGACCCTCGTTCAATGGCATACCTATCTCCCTTGTCCAAAACTCTCGTTAACGGCTGCCCAACCCCTGGCCTTTCCATCTCTTAGAACATCTTCATTTCACTCCTTAGACGCTTGTTTGATGACCACTCGCATTCGCCTTCCGCTCGCGAATCCTCAAATGTCAACATCCACAGTTCCACTTTGCATTGGTTCTTCGAAGATTCCAATATTTAAATCAATTTTTAGTATGTTTCTTATCGTTTTGCGTGTTGCTGATAGACAGAAATAATCAAATATTAAAAAAGGATTAGTTAATGCAAGGCAAGACATTCTTACTGGGAATGTACTTAATACACGGTGGTATTTCTCCAAAGTGATAAAACTTTTTACGTATAAATATCATCACAAGGTGAAGACTTTATCGTTGAGTGAATTATGTTTAGACTTATTCGTCGTATGAAAACTTATTTACTTATTTCCATTCATGTTAATCCATTTCTTTTACTCAATCTGAAATAAATTTGCACGGTGTAGAACATATTACGATTCAAAAAATCAATTTAATAATTTTTCAGTTGTTATTTTATTACTATTTACAATCCACGCTTTATATGGCGGAAAGTATCCATAAAGGAAAAACTTTTAGCACTTATTGCACTTAAGCACCTATGATTACTAAATCTGTGGAAAAGAGCTTCACTTTTTTATTCATGCCATTTCTAATGTCTCAATTACTTCATCCTAGTTGTCTTTTGATTGAATAACGATGTAAAATTTATGGGAATAAATAAAATGTAATGAAAAATGCTAACGTTTCACAGACGTTTTTTTAGAATTACATACATCTTCATTCCTATGCAAATATGACCTAAAAATAACTGAAAGTAACTTAGGCCTCCGTGAAAATAAATTTTATGTAACCTGAGTTGTTATTGGATTTAATTTTCACCGCATTTCTTGAGGCATAAAATTTCCTAGCTGAAAGATTTTCTTCTTACATGCACATGTTGAAAGATGAAGCAAAAGCAGGTCGAAACTTAGCAATTGCATTAGGTACTAAAGTTTGTGAGCGAAAAACGGCCAAGAAATATGATTAATTTTTTGCAAAGCTTAAATAGATGTTAATTGAAAACTTCAACTCATTATAACTTAAAATTGATGTAGTAAATAAAATTCGCGTATCCGGTTGGCGAAAGAAGTCACTGCGCAGGGTGGTACAATTTGATGCAAAAAGAGTGTGTAAAGAAACACGTATCAAAACAAATGAATTAGAATACAATCAGTAGCTGTGCTCATTGAATAAGCTGTTAATAAATGCTTTTAAGTGTACGAATAAGTCCGGCAGTGGTTCTCTTACAGTATAAACCAGTTTCTCACATCTTATTTATGGCCAAATTCCATTATCATCTAATGTTCCGGTTTTAGAGTGTTCGTACTTTTTCTCTCATTTAGCTTCATAGAGGAAAGTTCAGCAGTGCTGTCTACGAAATTTCCCGAATGTTACTTATAATTTCAGCCTCAACTATCAGAAAAAATAGAATTGTTGATGGAAAAGAAACAGTTATTGCAACTCTGCAAGTACATGCAGATATCAGGTCCCATAGTGAAATTTTCATAACTATGCATCAATAATAAGCTAATAATGGAGGAGAAAAAAATTATTTATGAGCTAATAATAAACCAAATGGAGAATATCTTTTATCCTCCTATATATACCTTTTAAAATAGTATAAGTATGTGTTTTAAAATGTTCCAACGGCACAACAGGTGATTCCGTACTATTTAGACTGTGTTCTCAAGCCTACGACATACACAACGTATACTCGAGGTAGCACTCAAACCCGCAACAACTTGGTTGGCTATCAGGCACCTTCCTGACTTGGCTACCACTGCCCAGTGGCTTGAAATATTTACTCGAGCACTTGGTTCTACTACGTTATGCGGGAGGTTTCTTTCACTTTCTTTGTTGATGCATTACAAGCAAGGGTTTGATCACAAAGTCAACAGTAAGATGAAATGATTCTTAGCAATCAAAGTAAAAACAATTTCGTCTATGTCTATATAAAAAGAAGAGTATTCTTGATAAGTAAAGGCATCAAATTATCCTTTATTTAAGGGCTTGCTTATGCTTGGTGCCACTAAGGACTTGCTTTTTTTCATATACCAACAAATCCTGATTTTCATCCTCTTTTAATCATGAGAGCTAAGTCTCAAAGTGTATTGAGGGACGTACTGATTTAACAATTTTTTCTTTCACAGCGTAGAGCTCATTTTAATAATTAGTAGACACATCGTCTGAGAAAGAGTCGTCTCATTCTACTAACTGTTCCTCGGGAAAAGTTACGATGGATAATTAGGCTCTGCCTTTGTAAATATTGAATAAAACGTAGGCAGCATTATAGAAATGGAAGAAATATATTTTCAATATTTGTCGTTAATCGGGGAAGACAATGGGCAGCATGGGTCATTACTCCCCTTTTGGTTGGTGGGTTGTCAGGTAGAGATAAGAATTTTTCTGGAAGTGAAGGAAGGGAAGGTGAAACAAGATGTTGGCGTTTTCCTACTCTTCAGATACAACACCGAGGGATCCATGTTTTAACGCTTCACCCAACCGATTGAGTACTGAACTTGAAGTGATATCCACAGAAGATCCTAATAGGAAGGGGGATACCAATGAAAAATCACCATCACTTCCAAGAATCGAACCCAATATGAACTTGGAATATAACAAACCTGTAATTTTTGTCATCAAACTAAAGCTTTGTAGTATTACACATCACGTGCTATCCTTGGAAATTATTGGAATAAATATAAAAATTACTAATTTACAACTGAGCTAGTGCACATTGAATTTCAGCTATCCTTTTACATTGACAGTGAGCCTCTGTTGCTTAAATTATGTATTCCTTATCCCTTCCTCCTTGATTTTACCCCACCCTCGTCATTATTGGCCGTAACCTTCGGATTCGTTCCCCTACTTTCTTTTTCCATCTCCATGCCTCTTCCGCCACCCTCCATTTCCTCTCGCCAATGTCAAAACAACCTTCACATCAATTCCATTACTCTTATTTCGCTATATTGCTCGCCATTGACTTAATGCCTACCACGTATCGAGGCGGAGATGCGACATTATTGCGGTCTAACGTTCGCTTTCAGCTCGAAAGTCTCCCATTTCCTCGATTTCTGTCACCGTGTCAGTTTAAATGAATGTTTACCCGCTCAAGCGATGTGCGGTCGAGGAATTTTTCTGCCTCCTCGCCCGTCGAATCAGGCAACAAAAATGTGATGCTGTGCAATAAAATCTATCACCAATCAAAGGCGTAGAGGGTGAGTATTGTTCCCTTTGGTAAGTAACGTGGGCGCTCGCCGGTAGTCAAGTGTCGAGAGGATAGACATGAAAAATATCCTCGTCACGGAGTGACTACTTGTCCTTTGCACTGCGAGAGCTATTTGTGCGTCCCTTCAGGACATTTGGAAGAGATGAGTGGCAGACTGAGTGTAAAGAGTGGACTCGGAGGCAAGTGGGATAACAAAGCTAAAAGAAAAGGAGTGTTCGGAATCAACTCGCGCGGGGTCTTTCATTCTAAGGCTCGTCCGGTTGAGTTTATTCAAGGCTCCCGTCTTACCGATCCTTTTCCAAGAGAAATAGTACTCCTTCTCTTCTGCTCGCAGCTGAAGAAAAAAAACAAGTTGGATAAATAGAAAAAAGTAGCGTCTGCTTTGAATTCTTCGAATGCTATCCTTTCAGGGGTATTCACAGCTGATTCGATAAAGTCGTAAAACAGTTCATAATCCTTATTCGAGTTACAATAGGGGCTAATTTCAATTGAGCTTAATTTCAAATGAGGATGGCAAAATGGGGTTAGAGAAAATATTTGATGAAACCAGGAAAAGGAATCGACTGGTCACCAGAAGGGACCGCGGGAACAAAGACAAAAATACGCTGGGAAAACCGTGAAACATTTTACTAATTTAAAAAAAAATGTGACCGAGAATATATAAGAAATGTCATTCCTGATCTTAAATGTTGTTTGATGAATTTCTTCTCGATCCCTTGGAGATCTTTTGATATCTTTCACTACTCGCTCCATAAAACTAAAGCCAATCTTTCCGCGGAACATCATCGTGAGAGGGAATTAAAATATGGATCCTTTAAGTCAATATGTATGCCTGTAAGAAATAAAAACGAAGAAAATATAGCAACAAAGTGGTGGGAAATTCTAACAAGGTTTACTAAAAATAACGCTATGAAAATGCCGCATATCATACGGAATATTTTCTTTCAAGACGATTCTCAAACTAAGTGAATCTCTATTTGTATGCAAATTATAATCATGTGCTAGAGTGTCTCAATTATTGCATTCAATCACCAAAAACATAGCATGTATGGGAAAATTATCCCAGTAGGATTTCACATTTACTACTAACGTTTCAAACAACTTTTTTACGCTGAAAAATTATTTCTTGCTGTAATTTACCAATAAAAGATGAGCCACCGAATGAAATTACGTCATGAAGTTTGCCAGAAACCATTGATTATAAAAAATTCCTGAATTTTTTTCACTATTTAAGTATCATGCATTGGACCAAATATTAGCCTGCACTGTGTGGAATTGATCACTGTTGAAATGAAAAACAAATATTTTTGTGCAAAATACTCAGCGATTTTTCGAGTGATAAGTTTCGGATACCTAGTTTTTGCTCTGAGTAAGTGTTTTAGAGAGGTTTGTTAAGTTCTTCAGGTTTATTACTTCCATAATAAAATTAAACCGACGAGTAGCACGATTTCTGAGTTCCCACATGGGAATAAATCACTTCTTAATTTGTTTGGATGTCAAATGGTAAATTTGCCCTCTCACCCTTCCTCCTCTTTTTGCTTCGTTATGGAGTACTTTGATTTTCTTTTTATGCTGGAAAGTATCCCTTGCTAAGCAATATAACTGAGGTCTAAATGGGCGTCGCGCGCATGATAGCATGAGCCATTGTTGATTCGAAAGATAACATGCGTACGATACTTGAGTGCCGAGAAAAACAGACATGCCTCACTGAACCATTCACTTTTCCGTGCCTCTGGATAAACATATTCCTTTTTTTTCCCTTTTATGGCTCCGCTGAAATTTTGCAAGAAGCGTTTCCAGGTAATGCCTGTTTTAATTACAAATAAAGAAATGATCGAGCAACTGGTAAGATGAATTGTTTAACCACTTATAAAAGTTAATTGGTGATGGGAGGAAAGTGAGAAAGAAGAAAGTGGGGATGGATAATATCATCCAAAAGCCGATGGGGATATAATTGGTTTTCCGAAACCAATTTACCTCGCTAATCGTTTATTCGGGGTTTAACCTCATCTACGGAGAACACAAGTTTATTCGATTATACAGATCTCAAAAGCCATATAACCGGAGAAATAATTGCAGATTTCTTTGCGGTCCCTTGAGTGACCAACTCTGGAATCAATCAGATTTTCTCCTTACGGTCAAGGACACGAAAGGTCCTTGCCAGAATTTGTGTTTCTACACAGTAAAACCGGAAGAAAAGGAAGAAGTATTAAATCTACACGAAGTCCACGAGGAAATTGGGTATTTATGAATGATTGTCGTGACTACGTCAAATACGCTACTGAATGTACAGGAGCATGGAAGTCGTGGTGACGGCATTTAAATCTTAAAGATAAGCCTGGTAATAATTTGTCTTGGAATCTGGATGAATGAAACCTGACCTGGGTCAAAGGTTTCCCCAGTAATACACGCCTCTGATATACACATGCGAATTTCATGTTTCTCTCACGAGGCATTAATCTCATGAGATCCTAAATACATTTTTGGCTTATCTTTTCCCGATTACAAACAAATAAAGGCTAACTATTCTGCGGTGGTGCATGTTACAAATTATTTTTGAAGAACTTTGCTGTCAATTTTTTTTCAACAGTTTAATGCAGGAAGTGAAACTACGATACCCATGGAAGTAATAACTCCAATACATTTAGGATATATCTTATAGTAGGCCCTTTCATAAAATTTGCTTTTGTCCACATAAGACGGTGTGAGCATTTTAAATTTTCATCATTGCATTTCCCGATGTATTTTTCAAGGTTAATGTCTTCATTACGCTTGTGATAAAGCAAACAGTTTACTCAACATTGAATTTTCTTCCAATATAGGAATAGGCGATATACGAGACATCAAGCTATGTATAACGTTGAACACAGGAATTCATATTTTGGAAATCAGTCTCGTAAAGGCAATTCTCGGAACAAACTAATCTGCTTGCTTAGGCAAACAAGCTCCGAAAAAATTCGCTTATTAATTGTTTAATAGATCAAAGGGTGTAAGAGCTCTCGCATCTTTCCCTTTTTTAAATCCTCTTTTCAAACACTCTTTCGTTCTTCTAGTGTGCAAATGTTCCGACGCTCATTCATCCAACTTAAAATACACATCTATCCTCTTCCCCATCGCTGATTATCCAATACTCCCTTGCTTGAAGCAATCATTGTCACTCTAGGCAGTCGAGCTCTAAAAGTTGAAATGTGTGAGCCTTTTGAGGCATTAAGCAGGATGACATTAGAGGAAGATGCTTTATCTGCCTCAAAAACCAACCATCCCCCCTACAAAGTGAGGGGAAGCGATAGAGGACAAGATGGTATATTGGCAAAATGTTATTGTGAAAATAGCTGGAAAAAATCAAATGGATTCACGTTAAATAAAGTAGGGGAAATACGACTGCTAGTTAAAACCTGGTGACTGAAGACAACTATCGGGGCTGGATGATATGTGGGGGAGGAAAGAAAATAAAAAATGAAATTAATAATTGGTTTTGAAGCTAGGTATTTCATGTCATGATGGGTATCTGCCTCGATTTTCACAAAGTGAGATTTTTCAAATGTACATATATCGCTTAATACAAAGTAGTAAATTAGAAAATATGTTTGTAATATTTTTAGAACCGAATAAAACCCTAAGGAGGTAAATATCTTCACCTTTATGACACAGTGGAATATTAATACCCGAGACATCTGATTTCAAGGCTATGTCTCGATTGCTAGAAGATATAATAGGATTTTAAGTTAAGGAACAATCACCTACATGCGACGGGTATGGAGACGTAACGAAGTATTTTTTCTGATTTGTAGCTTTTTAAAAATCTCAATTGACTTATATTTTTATACTTGGAATAATATCAGCTGTCGTAGTGTTGGTTTACCTTAAGTTGCGTGCGGAGATTTTGTCTGGAGTTAAAAGTAAAATACTCGGCAGTTAAAAGTTTAGTATTGTAAATGCATCGATTTATAAACTGTTAGTATGAACTTGAGTAATTTGCATCACGTTTTGGCTAACTTTCCTTGTGTTTGTTAATATTTATTCGGCGCAGTGAAATGCCATTTGTACTTACATCTGGCTAAAATGAAAAGTTATTGAAAATAAGTTTGATTACCATAGTTTTGTCATGCGTTTCTCGAGCTAATAAATATGGAATACATCATGCGAATTTGGTGACTTTTACTACTATGCCAAATAGTGAAAAAGATAGGCAAATATGTTATTTTAAGATTATATTTAATTATTTTAAGACTATATTTAATATTGTGGGCATCCAACACTATTCCAAGGCTGTATTCATATTGGATAATAATTGTTGACGACATACATTCAATATACGATTTAAGTTGTCTCCAATAGGATCAATACTATTCAAATTCTGCATGAAGGATGAATTTAAAACAAAATGAGAGGAAATATTGGGAATCGTGTGACAAAATTTGTAGTTAGGATTAGCAAATGAGGGGATCGAGTTGGTGTGGTGACTATAGTACTGGCCTCCCATCCCGAAAGCCCGGATTAAAATCCCGACTAATGCGGATTTTATTGGTGTATCAGTACTTATTTTGATGCTGCGTAGGGAGTACGTAGAGTACAGGGCTCCGTCCATTCGATTTGACGTTAAACGCTGGACCCCTTGGCGCCTTTCGCTAATGGCAGATGAATTCCAACACGGGTGTCGCTCTACTCTCCCTCCTCTCTCTGTGTCATCCTACCTTAATCCAATAATTCCCTTATTAAAATGTCGGAAATTTTTTTATAAGCCGGTTGCCTCCTCCGACTACCTACTACTAAGGAAATTAGAACGGTTAATGAAATATCAGAAGATCCTAAAACATATATCTCTTTGATAAATCTTCAGGGATAACCAAGACAACAAAAGCAGCTCATCACTTAGATGTATCCCCAATCGTTGCGCCGTTTCGCTCAATAAGATCGCTTGTATAGACAATCTGTCACGTACGGCAAGAACATCAAGCGCATACTTATGCCTACACCGTCTTTCAACGGGAAAACGTATCGCTAATGGTAACTTCCAGTGCTTCGGTGCCCAAGGTGATCTCTCAAACGTTCCTTAGTGTGCCGGAGACAAAAAGTGATAACATTACGAGCGCTACGAGTGATTTGGCTCCCAGTCCCATTATTCCCGTCGATAGTTGAGAGAGCATTTCTCCTCAGCGCCTTCCTCAATCCATCTCAGTCGCGTGTGCCCTTGGAGAGAATTCCCCCTCTAGCGCCCTCAGCGGTACTTCCAAACCCCACCTTTATCTCTTTTAACTCAAGCTGCCACTGCTCCGAGACTAGAATGTCGTCTCCGGCACGGGATAGGTAGAACTTTTATTACTCGCGATGCCACTTCCCTCTTCCTGTTCATTCATTTCGTTTCCACTCACCTCAATAATTTCCACCGAAATACTTACGGCGTCAAGCAGAATGGGGCATGAAAAGTAGGAATAGCCAAAAAACTTGGCGAAATCATAGCAAAAAACATGTGTTACATTCATCGTATTCAAAACACTACTGGAAAAATGAACTCTCTATTAGTGCATATTCATAAAAAGAGTTAGAGCTTATTCGGAGGAAATATGTGAGGTACTCTAATATTTTTAGCCAGGCCTCATTTGGAGAACAACGCTATTATATAGTACGACAGTATTATGGTATTACCTGTAATGGTGCTAGGGATTTAAATCTAATAGAAAAAATCGGATGGATATAGCTTGCAGACTATTGGTTAAACTCGACTATCACCCATTTTCAGTGAATGGAAAGTGGAGCTGTTTCTCGATGACATGATAATAATTTTTTAAATATCCGCGTATCACAGCCAATTACAAAATTCGGAAATTGTTAAAATCATAATAAGGAACGTTTAGTAAGTTTTAATATAAGGTAAACTAATCTGTATTCCAATGAAAAATGTTCCCAATTCGACGTACCCGTGCCAACTACACCTATGTATGTCTAATGTGAAGAAAGTTGGAGGAATTAAAAAAAGGTGCACTAATCAAAATAACGTCCGGTGATTTATTTGCGTGTCTCATCCATTCATATTTAACACACTTATTACGTAATAATATGCCTTTTAATGCATGCTGAGGGATGACTCATGGCACGCCCTCGAAGTGACTTGCTAGGCACAGTGAGTATGTTGGTATGAATGAGCAGCATAACAGCCTATCATGGTTTAGTATTATTATTCCTTAAAATGATCACCCTTTATTCACTACAAAGGAAAATGAGGAAAAGTGAAATATGTGATCATTTAATTAGGTTTATTTTTAGGTTCATTTTTAATATACATATTTAAACTTGTTCAATTCGGCGATAATGTATTTCGATTCCTTTTTAATATGATCCATAAGCCATGTAACTGCATAAAACCCATTGAGGTTATTGCATCCTGGGAAAAATCAACATTTTTGTCGATTCCCTATTAACTGCTAGTGAATTGTCTTAGCATTGAAATCGTGTGCTTGAGTGAAATTAGGGCTCGGGTTGGTGTGGCGGCTAGAGAACTGGTCTCCCACCACGAGGGTCCGGGTTTGATTCCCGGAAGCGGTGGATTATTCAGTGGCAAACCGATCCCTACTTGAGGGTCTAATTGAGGGCATTCCAGGTTCAGTACGCCGTCCATCAGATGGGACGTTATGCTGTAGTCCCCTTGCTGCCTGTCGTTAAAAAGAGGCTAATGCCGACACCGAATTTCTCTCCACCCTTCTTCAGTTCCCTGAAATGTTCCTACCATTACCCAACTAACTACCTATACTAAATGACGCAAATGACCGCACATGTCGATCGCTTCCCCAGAATTACTAACTAAATAGAGTGACATTTGTTCTTCAAATCGAAACAAAAGGGCGATGTACTAATGTTTAAGAATGTAAATACATCGGGCCACGCCTTAGCAGTTAGGTAATGAGTCACCGGGTCTTTCTTTTCATAAATATCCTTGCCAAACTGAAGGAGAGAGTCAAAGGCACTAAATGTTACTCTATCCTCCGCGAGCACCAATGCTCCCACCCTATGCAAGCCTGACATTCTAGCGCAGTGCGCTGACCCACATTACTACGCGGGAGTAGGTCAAATTTCAAGATCTGTTATTTGTGAACCGGATCCCTACCTGCGATTTCTCATCTCGCCTGAGCACCTCTGGTGTAACTGTGGGAGCATTGGTGTCTATTGATACACCAAGGCAAGTGAATCCAATTCTTCGTAAAGGAGCTAAAGCGTACCTTCCGTAAGAACACACCGGACTTGGAACTTTTTATCCTCGCGTCCCTCACGTAAGAACGGTCAGATAGCGCTTTGTGTACTGTCTAATCCGACAGACCATGCAAGCACTGAAAGGTCTTGTTGGTACAAGTATTGTTGCTGTCCCGAGGTGGTAGGATAGTAAAAAAATGCTATTTTTAGCTCTCCGCTAAGATGCTGTACAGCTGTATCTACCAGTAATGTTGTGTGGTTATTTGATCAATAATGGGGTTATGAGAGTGGAAATAAGGTAAAGAGAAACATGATGAACATTAACCCAGGCGGAAACCGGATCTTCTATTATAAGTCTCTGTTTGGACTCAAACTAGATACTTCTAAGTGAAAAGTATGTTGTAAATGTACCACAACGACCATAAATAGTACCTTATTCAAATTAAACCTTGTTTATGGAGAGATAGTTTAAACGAAATGGTGTTAGGATTATGTTCTTCCAGAAAAGTGGTGTTTTTGTTGAATATGCAGGATACCCTTACCGAATTATATGTATCTCTGCAAATTAGAACTACCGCAATCATGCCCACGGTGGTATATTGAACGGATTATTTTCTTGGGAAAGCTGGGAATTGGGGACTTAATAACTAGAATTACAAGGACGTACCAATGGTAAGTCAGGTGTAGGTAGGATGAATGGAAAGGAGAATGGAGAGAAACCCGCGATTGAAATCTCTTCGCTATAACCTAAGGCACCGAGGGGTCTGCAATATGACGTCATATTTAACGGACGATGTACTGCACACCTGTATGCAGAGGTTTTAAATATCACTACTTTGCAGGCTACTTAATTGAGGATACGGCAGCTGCGTACGGGTAGAATTCCTTCAATGAACGCATATGATTAGAGAGGCACCCGAGTTCTGCATTAGCCTATCCTTAACTAGAGACAATGAGGGGTCCATCGTTTAACTTCCCATTCAACGGACAGGACTTTGCACTCACCGACTAAGCGCATTTCTCTTCCTTCCTCATCAAGGAATCGAACTCGGTCCTCTATGGTGGGAAACCAATCACTTTGAACGTGGCAATCAATACATTTCCCGCCCAGAATACAGGTCACACATCAATGCAACAGTATTAAACTTGACCGTATGGGACGGCATCCACGTGAAGTGGCAGACGCGGCTTTGACTGCGATCCTTGGCGAAATTTATTGACTTTTAGAGATCAAAGAGGGAGAGGGGGGAGGGGGCTGTAGTAAAACCTGAGGTCGTTCCTCGGCGAGAAAAAGTGGTCGCGTTTGGGGGCGGGGTTGGGAGGGAGGGGTTGGAGGGGAGGGTTAGAGGGGGGGAGGGTGGCATTTGGGTCATGGGGGTGGCGGGGCCGGCCGCGGGGGATGGGGAAGAGCCGTAGTAGGGGAGAAAGTGGGGGAGAGAGAGAGAGTGTGTGCGTCTGTGTGTGATGTGAGCCGGAGAGAGTCGGCCAGGCTGGGTGGGAAATGGCCGCGGGAGTAGTGAGACGTAGTGGGGCTCATCCGGGGAGAGCAGTCGAATCCCCCCCCCCCCCGTGGGAACTGCGCCCGATCCCTATAATTTCATCGGATTTCGTGCGAATGTAAATTTCGTAGATGCCATTCATCTCATCTGTGTTCCCAAGCCTGAATCGGAACTAATCCTCTTCAGACCGGGAGGAAATGCGCAAGGATGGGAATGGGAGGGAAAGGGGGAAGGGTGGAGAGAAACCCGGCGTCGGAATCCGGCGTCAAAACGAAAATGCTCGAAGAGAACCACGCCTTGACGTCACCCCCCGACGGAAGGAATGTTGTATTGGAATGCCTCTCCACAAAACGCTCAAATAGGGGCCGGTTTACTAATGAACATTATATTCCATAGCCGGGATTCGAACCCGGGCCTTACCGGTGAAATGTCATTACTCAAACTACTATACCAACCCTTTCTGGGAGCAAAGGTAGGTTGTGAAAACCCCCGTGTAAGAATCAGCCTACTCTCAACGAAATGCGCCAAGGGGTTCCCAGTTTAGCGCCCTGCCCGAGGGACAGAGCATTGAACTGGAGGCGCTCTCTATGCTGCAACTAAATGGGGACTAGAATACTGATCTATGATATATCACAAGAATCCGATCATTAACATTACTAATTCTATCAGCGGGGAACGAGAATGTCGGGGATCGGGTTGGTGTGGTTGCTAGAGTACTAGACTCCCATCCCGAGGGCCCGGGTTTGATTCCCGGCAGTGGCGGATTTTTCATTGGAAAACCGGTCCCCACTTGAGTGCTTATTGGAGGGCATTTCAAGTTCAGTACTCCGTCCGTCGGATGGGACGTTAAGCCGTGGTCCCCTTGGCGCCTTTCGTTACGAGTAGGCTAATGCCGACGCCGAATTTCTCTCCACCCTTCCTCCGTTCCCTGAAAACTCCTACCATTACCCAATCATCCACCTATCCTATCTGGCGCAAATGACCTCAGCTGTCGGTTGGGATTTTCTTGAGTTTGATTGCAGGTTTGAGAACAGGCTTTCGATTTAGATGCATGAAGTTTGAATCCGAGCAAGATTGTCTATCAGAATTCCGTCTCCACTGGAGTCCCCAGTTGAGATCACATCATACTTAGTACTCCTTCCGTCGCATGGGACGCCAAAATGTGGACCCTCTGGTGCCTTTTGTTATAGCGGAGCACAAAACGGGTGGGATCTTTCAAGAGCCGGGAGAGAGTGAGGTGGGGGGGAGGAGTAAAGTAGTAAAGTAGGAGGAGTGAAAGATAGCCCATATCTTTGTCCGAGCTCGATTGAAAATGTCGAATCCGTTTCGAAATCAGTGAAAAACGAGGAAAGAGTGGTAGGAGAGTGGTGTGGAAGAGCCGGATGTGAAGGGAAATGTAAGTGGCAGGCGGAGAAAGGAAAAACCAGGAGAAATAATGGCGTTGGGAAGGGTGGGTGGGGTGTTGTGCGCCGAAAATGGTCCGAGGATCAATCTTTGGAGACCGTCTTTGATTGCACATCTTGCCTTCTCAATAGCTGAAGGCCACAGTGTCCTTTTCTTGGCGTGGAGACAGAATCATTCCGGTCTCTGGTGGGAGAGTTTTATGAATCCTTGATGGTCGGCGATTGAGATGCTCCTGAATTCGATTAGGAAAGCTCCAGTGGCTACTGGATTCACTGTACACCGTCTAATCTACAATCTCTCCATCTACAATCTTTACGAGGGACCGCCGCTCAGATGGATATGAATGATTTAATTAAAGTATAATTCCAGCAGATTGTAAGACTACATAAATTAGAATTTTGGTTAACGAAGGTAATTCGTTCTGGAATCACTTTGATTCACCGGAACACGATACCCCGTAGATTTCTATTTCATAACGTTACGTTAGTTCTGGCTGCTTCTTACTATTCAAAGTAAAGTTTCTTGAAATGAAAAAATCACTAAAATGACAAGATCTCACCTAATGGCAAGATGAATAGCTATTCAGTTGGATGAAAGGAAATCCTGCTTAGAATGAAAAATTGATGATGAGTGCACTTTTATACTTAAAATTATTTATGCAAATTCAAATATGAAAAGGAAAGTATCCACTCAAATAACATGCTAACGCAATTTTTGTGCATAGTGATGATTCATCCGCTGGCCCACAGACGAGTAGAGCCTTGCTGCATAACTCTGCAGATCAAAATCTTTTTCCTAAAATTTACACTTCCTTTCAAGACCGGTATTGAGACATAGTATCATCGTCTACTTGGCCTGATGCATATCACGAAATAAAATATGAATTGAACCAGACGAATGGTCCATATGATGATATCCTGTGAGCGAAACCAATGAAAAATAATATTTATATTGTTTGAATCGTTAAATCTGATTTAAATTACAAATGCGTCTCCCAATATTTGTAATTACTTCCCGTCAATCATGCAATCCTTAAAAGGATTTTTTCAACGGATATTTCATTATGTCACGATTTACGGTAAAAATATATCATCTCATAATTACTATCTTTATTCCAATAATTAAGTCGTTGCATGAAGCGATGAAGAAGAGATTAACTCATTGGAGAATTGAGTAGAGAGCTGCGTCAAACCAATCTCAGGTTTGCTGACTGATGATGACAATCGTTGTATTCCCTCACTGACAAATTATATGAATTACGAGGGAAATATTATTGGATAATCCTCTTCGCGACTTACTTCGTGCAGTAAAATCCAAGGTTCAAATTGCAGATCTCCGGTAGACAATGATGAAATACATAAAAAAATTAATTAGGATGAAATTAATACAAAACGCCATTGCGCGTTTGTATGCTCTGCATTTCAAGTTACTTTTCATGTGATCCCTAATTAATATATAATTAATAATTCCATATAAATCAAGTCACTTCCCATAACGAATTAGAAATGTTATAATAGGCCATAAGGCCTTGCACGAGTTTTGAAACTTATATCATTTATTTGAAAATGAGAGAAGTTTTGTGGAGTCATTCATTTTTTATTCATTTCATTGTTTATATGGATCTGATTCCTAGATCATAATTCATTGAAATTAGTTGTTTCATGCTTTGTGATGCATGAAAAATATAAAAAATATATAGATTTATTTATTAGAGTCCATTAAGCTACTTCAAAATCATGAAGAATGTGAATGGTTTTAGGAACCCTTCATGATTTAGACGCGGAGCGTATCATACCCAAAAAAAACTCATGCAAAATGAATGTTGTAAAACATTTGAAAAGCTTGTCAAGATAGAGTTAATAAGATCGTAATGGTCAGCATATATCACGGAAACATCCCGCTTTTTTGCTTCAGCGTGGGAGACAAAAAATCGGAGCTCGTAATGCGGTTGGTTCCTTGCGAGCAGCCAGAGGAAGACATAAAAATAGACGTTGAAATGAGAGAAAAAGGCCTTCTTTGCTGAGAGTGACGGTCCGTTTTATTGAACAGGGATGAATAACCGGTTTTTCCGGAAAAAAAACTTATCAATTCAATCGCTAACGTGCTCAGCAAATTAAATGAAACAGTGTGTAATAACTTAAGGAGGTTGAAGATGGAAGATATTTTTCATTAATTTTGATTTTACTGACTAACCAAAAATATTCCTCAGTATTCAAAGTCATTCTCTTAATTAGAAGAGTTGATACATATAAGACCTAATGAGTAAGTTTCCCCTGTTATGAGAATAAATATGCCCAAGCTTTAATTTCACCATGGCTATTCATTCTTCATATTTTGAGTCCAATTGAAGCAGTACACAGTGACGTAAGAAAAACGGTTCAGAGAGATATTTCCGAAAACATTTTAAGCGACATGAACTCCAATTTTTTCCTTTTTCAATCAAACGCTACAGCAGATAATGATAAATTGATTAACCCAGTCTGGGAAAAGTGGATTCCACAAATTTTGCGCCACAAATTTTGAGAGCAGCCACCTCTGGATACAGTTATCGAAAATTAATTTAAATGCTCAAAATTTTAACATTCAAATTTCCGGAACACCGAAGCCCAGAATTCGAAATCAACTTTAATGTCAATCAAATTCAGCTGAACGGGCTTCGAAATATATTTCAGACGGATAAGGCGTGGTTCGACCGTGGCAGAAAGGCAATATTCCAATGATGTGGGACTATTGGGAAGAATATGGACCGAAAGAAAAAGAGGTCATAATGAGCATGAGACGTGATGTGAAGGAGGCAGCGGTAGAAAAGCCCTTACTGGATAAGAGGATGAGGCTGAGGTGAACAGGGCGAGCGGTTTGATTGGCATGCGAAGGAATCGCTTCGTGGACTGTCGAAAGTTGAGCTCCCGAAAATGATTTGGGAGAAAGGCTTACGCCTGGATACGATGGGGGGAGGGAGACCTTTAAGCCGATCTTTGTTTCTTTTCTGTTCATACTGACAAGGAAGGACCTGCGATTGACGATAGCCAAAGTGGAATGATAGGCTTGCAAAATGTTCAGCCGTTAGGACGTTGTTGATTGAGTACCGGATTCACGATCGTCGCGCGGAGTTGCACGTACGAATGGTGTGTGTGAAAACACTGAAGTATTCGTACTCAGAGGGTAAATATATCCATCCCACGGGAGATGAAACATGTGGAAGCTGGGGATATTTGTTGGATCGTTTAAGTGTGGATTGTATGAGAAAAATGAAGTTGGCGTGAAAAATGTAGGCCTGGATTTTACCATGACGAGTACATTAAAATAAGAAATTTAGCTTCCCACAGTCTTTTGGACTCGTTGCAGTTTTTTGTAAACCCTATTATTTCTATGGCCTTTCATAACTAAAACACAACAAATCTGATTGATTTCAGTGTCAGTCAAATATGTAATTTTTAAGTTATAATGTTAACTCTTGGGAATGGAAATGGTATTGCAAAATTTGATTCTTCATGTTTGAAATGATATTCACGAATCATTTTCAGATAGGTACCCCTGTAGGTGAGTAGCAAGTTTTCCACAGACTATGTAATTTTAAATAGATCAATAAAATAATAAAACAAAAGGTTTTCTGACGGTATGAATCTTGGAGGCAAGTCCACGTCTTTCATGCCAGTCATGTGGCATCATATAGTGGGAAAAACTATAAAAAATATGAAAAATTGTAAGTGAAATTTATAATTGTATTATACCTTGGAAAAATTCTGGGCAGTTTCAAACCGAGGGCACAAATATCCAGAGTAGCATTTTTATCATCAAAAATACTTTCACTATATTTACAAAAACGATGACTTCATCATCTTTGCCAGTAAACCCGATTCCAATAGCCTGCTCCGGTAGCCACTTCGCTAACAGGGCGGTCCGGAACGGATTCAAACCCGCGATTTGTATTTCGTCAGGTCAGCGCGTCAAAACGGCTTGGCTGTCCCGGCGGTATTTTATCATTTACTCATCATCAAACTTAATAGCTACATCGTTCACCTCCTTCTCTTAGGCCTTATTTACTAATGTTTGATTAAACTGACCATCAACCGATATGAACGCAAAATTATGCTTGGGATTGCTGAAAACTTTCAGTTACAAAGTGAGAATGTGAATGACCTCGAGAGGAAGTGGACGCTAACATCAAAGTATCATATTTATAAGTCATAGTTCCCATAGTCAGATCTCTAAATTTCAAAAAGTCGTATTGTGCAAGATTTTAGTGTAATAGAGCCTGCCCTGCGTGATTTTAATATTAACCTCAACGTAGATTTATATCCGTAAATGTATGTACTACGTGGATGACCTGTGAAAACTCACCACATACAGCTTCGAGGTAACTAGCAGGGTAGTCGGTGGATTTCGATGAATAAAACTAGATAATTACATATATACTCCTCTTTCTCCTTCTAGGTTGAATATATTTCTCCTGAGGGTTGAATATTTTCTCTTAGGTAATTCATCTCGTTCCTTAACACCCATCTGTTCACCCACTCATTCCCGACCAATTTCCGTATGCTACGTTAGTCCACTTGAATATGATTCCCTCTCAAATGTTAACTCTTTTGTCCAGAACATAAAGTTATCCAACTAAACAATATGATAATACAACCAAACTTCATACATGTACGTTGTTCCTTCAGTCCGCTGTGGCATGGTCAAATCGCGTTGGAACTGTTCTATTCGAAACTGGCGGCGTTGCATTCGTGTCAGCGTGAAATGTTAAAACCCTCAAAAAGAGGCTTTCAGCCAAAGTTTGATATTCTTTTTTATACGAACAGCATTCCAACTGAGCAGAGAATTAAAGTTTATGAAACATCATATAAAATAGAGCTTCATCACTTGCTCAGATGTTATCGTCGCAGAATATTGCGGAATAGATTGAAAGAGGATGGATACATGGATGATACTTGTGAGCATGAATGTCGGAACATCATAACTTGGAAGCCGTTTGAACGGGCAATATTGTTATCAGTGGCGATTGTATTAAAAAGATATGCTCATGGATGAAGCTTGATTAATACACTCAATATGAATATTTTATCTTTCACCAAAACGACGCACTTTCTCTGAGCGAGTTTTTTTGGACTTCGTCTGTCTGTCTACGATGTTGCAAAGAATTCCACAAAAAATAAATACATGCCTGAGGCTTAAAAAGTCTCTTATATTCTACTTTTGCCACGTTTATAAAAGGCGCATTGCGGTAAGTGATTTTTTTTACTCGAAAAATGCTTAAATGTATATTTATGTGGGCTAATTTTTATCCGAAGTGTGTTTTGTCGTTCTCAACTTCTACGTACTAGCAATAATTTCATTCCTATAAGCCGAACTTAACTTGTCGGACATTGTTTGATAGAATGATAATATTGCCATGCGTCTCTAAATATTGAATGTGGGTAGTTAATGTTCTTCCCAAATTAATATATGGTCAGCATGCGTTTAATGCATGGAATAATATTAATTTGTAACGAAGTAGTGAATATCAAGCAATATTATGAAGAGTTTGAATACGATGAAGGCGCGTTTTCCACGATGAAATATAAATAAACCAGGGCATTATTGGGATTCAAATTTGGCCCATCATTGTCAGGTGAAAAAGTAAGTACCAACCCGAGCTTAATGATGAAAAATCAGCATCGACACCCAGGTCGTGGATGAAATTTTACTTCTTTTTGGTGAACAGCTCACGTATCTTTCAATTAATTCCTTAAAATATCCGATGGAATCGCTGTTTGAAATAAATGACTAAATGAAGTAGAATGGCAATGGAATCGTTGTTTTTCCTTCATATTTCAGCCCCAGATGCGAAGCTTCCTACTACCCCTTTTATATTGATGGCTTGGCATGTTATACGCACGGCTGCCGTAACGGTAACATGACTTGGGAACCTTTGTGAAGTGATTTGTGGCCAATGATTCTTTATTTATGCTTGAGCTCTCGGAGTGGAAAAATTGCTACTCCTCGGACATCGAAGTCCCCATATCGCTGGGTAATTTTTTTGTTTTAAATCCGTACGCAATGTTCCTCACGCTTCCGGCACTCCAGCTCCTGATATACTGAAGCATTCATCCTAGCACTATATAGCACTCACAGACATTACAAATTAAATTGTCCCCACCACGATTGGAAATTTTTAGCTGAAGCCTATGTTTAGTACTTCTGGTACTCTATGGCAAGGAAGTGAAGTCACGATAAGCGAAAATATAAATTGATATAATACATTTGATTAGTAAACAATGAGACGATTTCTAACTGAGAAACCTGACGAGAAATCGTAAATGACATACCAAAGTTGCATGTTCATATTCACATTATATGACCCTATGAATTTAGTTTCCAGTAATTTAATTTATTCCAGATATCAGCTACGCATACGATCTACATTGTTCATGCCAGGTGTTCAATTCATACTTGTGTTGAGTTTCGGTATCATACTTTGTTGGTTTATGTTTGGTTGTACATTTGTTCTCTATACCTGCGTTTGATGAATTGATGAATGATATTGTGGCAACTGGTTCTACTGCTGCTAGAAATGACATTTCAAATTCGACTCTTGAAATAAGGAATCAAAATCCTTCCTTATTCCACCTTCCTACGGAATAATCAGTGTCTCATTAAATATTTGAAGGTTTCCCAATATATTATTAATCACAATTTTATTTTAAAAGCTTTCATGTGTTCTAATTAGGCGTTTCTCATTACCTAACGTTGATACTGAAGTATCTTCGTAAATTGCAGAAAATTTATGACAAGGGGAATTTAGCATGGTAAATGAGGAAAATATAAAAATGTGTAATATATATTGTTATATTATCCATGTATATTTAAATTATTTATGGATACTTAATAAATATTGTTATACAAATAATATGAAATTCATGATATTTTAAATGCTTATGAATTGATTGAAAATTGCCCGTGCACACATATCAAACACATTTTCAATACTAAGTTTGATTTTGTTCCCTAGTGCATATAAGTGGATTACATTGATATGATTCACCCCCAGCCACACACTGAGAGGTGACCCCCAGCCACCCCCACACCCCCTCAGCCACCCCCCCACATCCCCCCAGCCGCACATCATAGAGGTGCAGGGTAATGTATACATGTAGATATAATGTGTCTTAAATTTAAGATATTTAATAATTTTTTTATGAATAATGTTACATCGAAATTAAGTTTGAAAAGAGCGAATTCTGACGTGTTAAATATATTCTGATTTTCATATGGAGGCGTCGTCGAATGAATTCAAAAGATGTGGCTTCATGGTTGAAAGGTATTCAGCAATATAATTTTGAAAGGAAGCCTTATTTTCAACTAGCTCGAAAATAAAAGTTATCGACGCATGAAAATATAGAAAGTTATTCAGTAAGAGAAACGGGAAAAGCCATTTGCTACCGGAGTGCGTGGGATGGTTCCTTGATGTGGTTAATAAAATTTGAATGCCGATGTTTATGGAAGGAGATAGGATATTACGGAGAGAAAGGAAAGATTCTTGGTGAGGTTGAGGTTTCGGAAGCATTTCAACTTATAGGGCAGTGTAAGCCTTTTATATTATACTTTTCTAAGAAATGAAAATTACCGAAAAATAAGTCAATATTGCTCCTACTTTCTTCGGGTCGGTTGGATATTGGCATTTAATCTCATACCTTAAATGATTATTATGTATATTTAAAGCTTTCCGTGAATCCTTCCGAATGTTCAAGGGTGGCAGTCTCTCAAGAACAGTATCTTGGAAGCAAGGTATAAATTGAAATATCAGAAAATTATATATTCATACATTTCATAAAAAAGGTACAAAAAGACGATGCAAAGGATAAGCCATATTTATGGTTACACCTTTATTAATTCAATATATTCCTATCACATGGTTTAAGACAACGTCAGTTGAGTGCCATCGAGCTTACAATATATAGTGGATGTAAAAAATATGTGAATGGTTATGAGAAAAATAAGAGCATCGGTAAGGTATGGAAAATTTCACGCATCCTCATTAACTTTTGTCATCCAAAATTTTATGTTATTTTGCCTAAAAATTTTCAAAATTCTACGGTAAGAAACAGTATTTAGATAATTTTCTTCAAACCAATGCTGTCACCCAAAACTAATACCCAAACAACCTGCCGCTTTTCATGAAAAATATATGCAGGAAATAGACTGATAGTAGACCCAAAGGTAGAGCAGATGAACTTCTCTTTGAAATTGGAAATTCATTCATTAACATGAATATTTCCTTTTCTTATTTGCTTCTATTTATGGGAATATACATAACAGAGAATCAGTTACTTATAGAAATGTCTCAAAAATCGCGAAAAATGTTTTTTTTTGGCTAATAAATAAGTTCCTGAAAGAGAAAGATTTAAATCCATTGAGGTCCATCAAGTGCGATGTACGCAAATATGCTTAAAGTGGTCTTCAAGAAAGGCGCAGCGCTTGTGATTTATTTTTTTATGTTTTCGGAGCCATTCTTGTGTGATGTCCCACTGATGAATACAGTCTTCGTTAGCAGTATACCATCCGCAGAGGTTTTATCCCTCCTCTCCTACACGTGAAAATGAACTTATATTTTCATGAAGGAAAAATACCTGTCCATCACTGCCTTATTATCGAATTCTACAGAATTCGTGAATTGTCATTCATTTTGAGCTGTAAGCTACTTGCATTCACAGAGACTTTATTATCTACAGTAAAGAGAATTAACATTTTATGACCGGGAAATTTCTCCCACTCCGCTCCCCGTTTTGAAAAATATCATTAGTCGGCTAGTACCCATGAATATCAAAGAAGTGAACTTGGAATTTTGTTTTTAGCCTGTGCTCCCCAACAGTAAAGACAAACATTGAAAATTACCACACTCCCATTAGAGGTTCAATAATTGCGACCGTGTCGGTTGATCTGAGCAAACAATATTTCATATTAGCTGCTATTATCATCGACGCCATTTGAGTTTCCCAATCATTTCCCTTCTCCATTTGTCTTACCATGCCACAATTTGGATGCTCACAGAGTTCTTGTTTTAATGAAAATAGCTGTAACTGAAAAAATAAAAAGAAAATGGCACACATTTTGAGCTACATTCAATCCAAAATTCAAGCGAGGATAGTATAAAAAATACTTCCAAATGAAGGTATATTTAATAATGTCATTCTCTAGTCAGGGAAACTGATACGGGGATCAAGTAGGGCATTCATTGGAATTGAAATTTCTCCAGAAAGTAATTCTTTCATCCCCATTCACAGGTTGCATAAGAGGCACGAAGCACAATTAGCTATTTGATACCTTGATGTGTGAACTTCTCGCAAGACGCTGAGTTTTTAGGTATCAAGGGAATAATCAGGGTGAAAGCACTACCAAATCGTTGGTTGATGCAAAGGTCTCCTGGAGTAATGGAAGAAAGATTCTATCCAATAAATATCAACCTTATTTCCAACCTTATTACCAACTCAGCATATTTTAAATGTATGACTAATTGCCTAAGGCTTGACTTTGTGGAATTTTTCTATCACGGGAAGAATGAATGGGCGTTAATTCCACCACTAGTTTTTAATTGTACGAGCCAGGTTTGGATGAATAGCATCGCCTGATATTGTATATCAAAAGACTTCTATTTATTTATAGAGTATTACGTCGTTTTTACCTAAGTAGTGGTAATACTTGGTTATTATTGTACAATTCTTCTCCTTATACCTTACGTAAAACACGCATTTCCTTACCCAAACCGAACTTGACGTTATTCAAACGATGTTTCTTGTGCATAAGACCTAAAGTGTATGATTTATTACTTGTTCCATGTCTTAATTCAAGAAACATGAATTCAACAATGAAAAATACACGATCTTGGTTAAATAAAGAATACAATACCTATATGTATTTCCAATTAAATTTATTCGTTACAACAAGTTTCAGTGCATAGACGCCATCTTCATGTACCAGAAAGTAACGCCTATGTGTTGAAACTAGTTGTACCAAATAAATGTAAAATGCTAAATATGTGATGTAGAATTTTTGAAGGTATTTACAGGAAACAGCGTTCAACACATTTGCAAAATCATGCGAATGGGACCAACATTCTCCTGGGTATTAGAATGGGTAATACAAGTAAGTGTGAGGGACAGTGCAGATGGAAATAATGTTAGTGTTGTGGGTGAGGTGCTGACTTCCCCTAGCGTGGGTTCCGGTGTATATCCCGGTAGTGCTACTAACTTTTCATAGGTATGTCGGTCCCTAAATGAGTGCCGTGTAGAGTACACTTCTTGAGAGTAGGCCAATACTGACACTGGGTTCCTCTCAACCCTTCCACCATTTTTATAAATATTACTACTCCTACCCAACATTCAAAATGCGGTGTATGACATCAGATTTTCTTCACATTACCCAAAAATCTGCAACTACAACTTTCCATCCTAATTTAATTAATTTTTTATATAAATGACTAAGTAATTAAAATATATTGAATTACCTCGTTTAAACTAAAATTTAGTGCCATTTATAGATAAAATTCCACGTGTCTCATAACTGCATACTTCTTTTGCATTTTCCTATGTGTGGTAGCATTATGACTCTTGGTTTAATGTAATTTGAGTATAAAAAGACTAGTATATTTTTGAATTCCTGCATGGCACTAAGTGTTTTCACTAATTTTAATACATGCCTGGTTATAGTTCACACTCTACCCAGCGGAGTGCAGGATATTACGTAG
Source organism: Platycnemis pennipes (assembly GCA_933228895.1). Classification (NCBI taxonomy): domain Eukaryota; kingdom Metazoa; phylum Arthropoda; class Insecta; order Odonata; family Platycnemididae; genus Platycnemis; species Platycnemis pennipes. The sequence continues at coordinate 51,075,160 of OW121846.1, forward strand.
ATGTAGATCCCGTGAGCCTGAATTCAAATATCGGTAGTTTCGGAGCTTTTTTCTTACATGAGTGCTCCGTGGAGAGCAATTTCAGAACTGCAGTCCATCCGTCGGATGGGATGTTAAACTGTGAAACCCTTGGCACCTTTTGTCGAGAGTAGTCTAATGCCGACTCCGAGTTTCTCTGTCAGTCACCTCCCCGAATGTCAACAACAATGGTGTTGATTCAAGAAGGGATAAAAGGTCTGAAGATTTTGGCCCTTTTCTCGTCGGCGTGATGGGACTCCACCCCGACTATCCCACGCACCCTCTCGCCGTGTCCTCTACCTCACGGTCGGGAGAACGGAAGCTCGCGTGCTTCCACCTCGTGGACGAGGCGATTGAATTGGCGGGAACACAATAGGGAGCGTCGCATGTGTGTCCATGGGCGGGATGCGTGGACAGAAGGGGAAAAAGAATCGGCCCTGGGTGGGGGGGAGGAGGGTGGGGTGGATCGGTACGGCGATAGGAAGCAGAGAATAGCTCGGGCCGAGTCAGCTGCTGGGGGGCCTATGTACCTCCCAACGGGTAATGGGGGTGAAAAACGGCTCTCCCGACTCTGGAAATCCTTTCAAGCTTCCCTTCCCTCCCTTGGCGTCGCCTACGAGCTTTGAAGCAAACGTAGAAGCACTGGAGTAGATGAAGGACCTAGACTAGTGCGTTAGTGAACTCATTAGCATATTAATTAGAGCCTAGAGCTGGACAAGTGCTCGTCACGTTTGAAAGAGTGCCCGATGTCTCCTTTGCAAACATTTAATACATTCTAGTTGAATCAACCTCTTGGAGCGAATGCACACTATTTTATTTGGAACCGACCGTGGTTATACATCCAGTGGAATGGTAGACTAAGGGAGTTTTAACTGCTACAAATGCACAGATTATCGTTGGGAGTTTAACTTATTCTTGAAGCTAAGACAGACACAGCATTTTAAGTTATTGGTGGCATTCGATCCCGCTTACACTTGGATTGCGAGACCGGAGAATTACGACCGTTCTCTCTTGTTAACATCATGGTTTTCACATGCTGACTTAATATTGACATAGCTTGTAGAAAACACTGTCAGTGCCAAATAAATCAGTGTGAAAATATACAAAAAAGGGTATACTTGGCGTTACACTACCGTCAACTTGGAACGCCCTCTTAGTTCCATTACATACCTTCATATATGCGAATCATCTACTTACTGCACACACGCATGAAATGTTTGGTAACGCCTAATACCTTGCATCCTTGAGACAACTTTCAGGGTGCTCAATAATTGCAAATGTTTCTTTAGAATCCCTAAACTATAAACATATGGCAGCTTTGCACGAAATCGTTAATGGATTATCCACACCATGTTCTTTCAGGTTAACATATAATGCAGCTTACAAAGATTGGTCCTCATAAATATCATGAGAAAATTTTCGTGGTTCTTAATGGTTACGAAGATTGCCTGAATGAAAGGCAAATACGGTACCGCTGTCTATGTATTCTTCCAAACATTCATTTCTAAGCTCCGTCAATATCTATTCCGGTAATCTAGACGCATTTTGGAACAGGAAAAGGAGCAAGCTAATCCGATAAGAACATGGCTATTTATTTACCTTGTTTTACAAAGGTTATGTGAATGATCTTGCGGTCTTACCCCAGGGTACAAACTAGTGCGCGCTAAACAGCAAGTTGAAAACAAATTGCTTGTAATATTCCCTACCTTTTTCTCTTGTAAGTACAAAATGGTTAATCTCATTCTTCAATTGCCATTAACCCGTGGGCTGTCTTTGGTTTTGTTTCATAAATCACCTCGAAATATTTCATGGAAGTATTTAATTATTTAGTTGCTCAGATGAAATTGGTGTCTTCCATGGAGTTTGGCCATCAAAACCTCCCTGCAATTAAGGTAGCCATCGTGTTGCGTCAGGTAGCTGTTCATCACATAACTTTCAGGATATTATTCCCGGGAGATAATGGAGGGTTAGTTGGAGATGCTGGGAGGGTAGGAAAGAATATTGCTTTTATATGCCCTCTAAATATTCTTTTTTCTTAATAACACACGGCTAATGGAAAAATGCACCAGATAAAGTTAGAAAAACGGGATAAATAGCGACAGTATTCAGTTATTTCCGCTAACTGGTTAGTAATACGGTTTTGCTGTAAATTACTGCTCCAGACGCTTCTTTACAGACTGAAAAACTCACATCAAAACAAAAAAACTGTCGCATATATCAGTGATCAGCTACCACACTTCTGCATTGAGGGCGAATATAAGAATCGGCAAACTACGATAGTCCCATCTAGTAGGTTTGCAGTGAAGCAGTCGTTCTAAGAGCACCCTTTTTTCTTCGTCCATAGGGCATATTTGGCTGTAGACCAATTTGCAGCATGGAAAAGGTGCATTCACCTTTTTGTCGAAATGAGCATGGTGCATCGTAATGATATATGTCAAACGGTGATCAATTATTTCATGGCTATAACATCAAATCTAGTTCAATGTGCGGTCCGTACGTGATAATAAATGGCCATAGACACTCCGATCTCCCTTTTCTGTATTAAATTGTGCCAGTATAAATGAATAATATTATACTGTTTGAAGCCTTCATAAAAAATCTTATTTAGCCATTTGTAGCAGGATATGGCATCCATATAAATTTTCCCTCATCCAAGATGCAAGCCCATGTTTCCCATGCTTCCATTTTCAGATAAATAGTCTTACGGTATTCAAATGTTTCATTTGCACTCCATTTTCATGGGCAATTCTTTGCATACCTTGATTTAAACTTTTACAATGACTCAAATTCCGTGGGAGAAGTCCCATGTAAAAACATTGATGTAGATTTTATGATATAGTATGAATACTGATTTAGAAATAATATGCATCCCAGTATTAGGCCCAAACATGGAAAATCTGAGATCGTGAAAAAAATATATCCCATCATGAGACAACTTTGAGTCATCCGTTTCTTGTCATTCATTTCCAAAAATTTGGCCTTGCCATTTTTTTGGACTCAAAGAATACGGATCACTGTGATCACCGCATGGGCTGTGCATACATTGGCTTGTCTTCGTGGCGATAGCATCAAGGGTGCTAAAGTGACGAAACCCGCGATCAGTTGTGAAAGGTAGCGGCAGGAGTGTGTAGAGCTGCTTTGCCGAGCCAATTTAAAATTTCGACAAAGCACTCTGGGAAAGGTCATTAGGTACAAGAAGGATAAGAGAGTCAAAGAATCATGGGACTAATTTTAATGGATGTTCTGCAATGTGGAGTGTCTCTTTAGGTCATTCAATGCGTCGCCTTTGCATCTGAAAAATGTTCTTAATTCTACGATTTCGTGAGCTGTACTCTCTCATTCCTAATAGAGACTATGCATAAAAAACTTTTTATAAAAGTGTAGCCCATCGATAAACATTATAGCTATACATAGGTACTAATGATTTAGGACGGCTGTCATGTTCGGCAACGCGCTCTCCTGTCATTTAAAAGGTCGTGGGTTGGAATATTGTCCTAAACTTTTTCTCTTGTACGAAAAAAGTGATTAATCTCATTCTTCATTGCGATGAACCCGAGAGCCTGGCATGGATGTTGTGATTGTCCTAGGATTAAGAACTTAGATTAGACGGAGTGATAAGACATGGTCATTAGAGCACCTAAATTTCAAGGCAATTTCACTACTAATAAAATGCACATGCTTGGAGGGAACATGTTTCTCTAATGAAGTGGTTACTTACCGGTACATATGCGTAGATTATTATTCATGTGTATACTGATCATTCACCTCCTGACAAACACCCTCGAGGTGGCTTGATAATTTGTAGATGTAGTATTCCAAAATAGCCATTGTGTAAAATTCAAGTCCAAGCGATGTCGACGCCGCAGTGTTATCAACAAAATCCCGTGAAATTAATATTCCCATGTATGAAATTCATTATGCGTGTGCATTTTTTAAAAGTTGGGTTCATACCATGCAATGATTGAATATTTTGCTGCAGATATATCATTTGGACCGTGCAGGGTTATTCATTAACGAGAGCAAACCAATGTTCAGCCAGCAAATTCAGTATTTGTGTAAAAGTTAAAAACTCATTCCGTAGCAGAGGATAATATCTGCCATAGAAGTCTTGACAAAATATTTCGAAAATTTGATCCAAATTGTAGTTATTAAATTGCAATCGATTCTACCAATATCTCCGATAGTTTAGATCAGTGCACGATTGCAACAAGTACGATAAAAGGGTGAATATTTTAAAAGGAGTAAATACAAGAACTACTCACATCTTTTACTTCCTGACTGCTAACTTAATATTCCCCATTCCACCATATTTCGTTGCCTTAAGAATTTGCTTATCTTTTATTATCCTTCACTATAATTCATACCCACATTTAAGAATTTCTTTCTCTTCTTTGTAAAAATCCATTTCATTTGAAATCTTTTCAATCCCTCCTCTGACTAAAGTTCCCATCCAAGTCCAAAATGTTTATGGTAACGAAATAAATTTTCATTCCTTAAACTTGACATTGCAATTGATTTCTTTCATTAACTAGAATTCCCTGCAGGAGGGCTGATTTTGTGCTCAAGTAAAAGAACATGTTGACTTGCTGATTGTATGAAGGTTCGAAGTTTGGTCTAATTATGTCCTTCCTTGAAAGTTATGAGAATCCGTACTCAATAACCCGTTGAGAAGGCTGCGTTTTTATTTCACAATTCCTCTACCTAAAAATCTTTTGATATCGTTTGAAGAACTAAGAATTCCGTATTCCGTTACATTACATTGGCAGAAAAGACATTTTACCTTTCAATATCTCCCCTAGGGAAACCTTAGCAGTTTTACAAAGTATTTTCCACCGCCCCAGAAAATATATTCAGCTTTACCTGAGCACGTTAATTTTAGTGATAGATAATGATATATTTCATATAAAGCAACAACATTTTAGGCAAGTAGAATCATTGGTTTTTAGCTAATGGATAGTGGAGTAGGTACATATATTCTCCAGTGATATGCAAAGAGTTATTAAAGTGAAGATTGAATTTACTGTCATTTAATTATAAACTGTTAGAAAAAACATAAATACTAAATAAAAAACCAATAATATCCAAATGCCAAATTGAATTATGGAAAACAAATTTAATTTGTTTGATTGTTTTCAATTATATAATTTGACATTTGGATATTCTCATCCCCGGACATTTTCAATTAAGCCAAAATAGAGGCTCACTTTATTTCATCGAAAAAACCTACGAGTAGTTTCAAATAGACTGACTCTACGCTTCAAAAATACAGATGCATAATCAGAAACCTGTGATCAACCGTGTTGAATATCTTGTAAAATGACGAGATCCTGAAACAAATGCCATTAATTTCAATTTCACACATAAATAAACAAAGATCTAAGTATACACAGATTGAAATCCTTCAGTACACCGTAGCCGTGCGTTATGGCACAAACGTTAGAGATGATTTTCAATATTTTATGGGGAGAAAAGTCTGAAGTTCAAAGCTTCCAGATTTAGAAAGCGCACGCATTTTATCACATGAAGTCAGTAACCGTAAGTACTCTGATAATATGCGTCACAGTCAGTAAGTACTCCGATATCGTCTCGGTAGCTTCCCGCACATAATCCATTTGGTTAAAGTTAAAAAAAAAATTATGAGGGGATAACTTTTTTTATTTTACCTATATGAATGCAATGCGATTGATGGATAGATTTCAATATTATTCAAGAATTCGGCTGACCATCAAAACTCCATCCTTTCGCCTAAAATTTTTTTGCTGCTCCGCTGAAATTTTAAAATGAATGAGAGAAGGAACAAGTTTTCCTACTTTTATGCGGCCGCTATATATTATCAGCAGTCATTCAATGAACCGATGAATCTGAGTGCGTCAATTAGTATTTCCCGGGTCTGGCGTATCTAGAGGTAGAATTTAGCCGGTTTAAAAGGGTTTGATTGTAATGAGATTTCGGAAATGTGCATCAAGTTTTTTTCCTGTTTCCGTACGCGGCCTTTGGCCCGCATTGGATCAAGAATATTCAGTGGCATGATGGTCTGATCGTCGATACGTAAGAGCTAATGATTTTCAATGACCATCCGAATTATCTCACCGGACTTGAAGAGATATATAAAATGATACGAAAACTTTCTTTTAGAAAATGTTACTAAAATTATAATAATTTCTCAATCGATATTCAGACTACGTACAAAAAAAATGAAAAGTTGCCTGAATTCCGCACTCCTCATGCTCTACTGAGATAAAGCATGCCTGTTACATGCTCTGAGCTTCTGAGGAAATCTTTTGCTGATATTCATGGCGGAATAAAGTTGAAAACAATTTTACCCTTTCCCTTGTGTATATGGAAAGGGATTTACGTTACAGAGGAAATGTGATGCCAGGAAAATGTTGAATGGGACCCACAATTAAGGGTCATAGGAGATAAAAACCCACGAAAATGATTACATGTGCCCGAGGTCTATTTTCAGTACCGATGCTTTGCCGCGGCTTCAAAATAAACCGCCGTGTTTGTCAAAACGCTGTTTGGAAGTTTACCCAAGCCACAGCCATCGGCGGGGACGTAAGTTGTTATTGATTTAGCCTTTTAATATTCAACGAAAATAGCTTTTTAAATGGAATTTTCCGTTATTTTCAGAAACATGCTCGTGCAGTCACATACACCACAATTACATGGTGAGCACTAGAATAAACAATTATGGCGATGAATTCGCTCATTCAATCTCCTCACTCACTAAGTTGAAAGCCAGTGGCGGCATTTATAAAATAAGTCAAAGTACACTGAATAGAAAGGAGGAAAAAAGCGTTTTTCGGCGATGAATCGTGTTGTGAGGGAATGACGTGTCAAGAGATAGCTAAGGCCAACGCCGGGTTTCTCTCTTTCCTCCTAAGCCATCCATTTCTCTTCTTGTAACCCTCATCCTTCTCTAAGATGCCTTTTATTTGAGGCACAGATTTGAGAGCCACAGTTAGATGGGGGTGTAACCACAGTTGGAAGGGAATACGACAAAAGAAATGATTTCGTTACGCGTACGTTTCTGGGCTAATTATACATTACTATGTCATATGACCTTGAAGATTTGTCAAAAATGAGATGAGATATATAAAATCCTTTCCACCTGATACATTACAACTGTATGTATCCCCGCCAGACGCCTTTTTTATGGTTTGGAGGCTCTAGTGTAAGTGTTGATTATTGTGTCTACTGTTTTCAGTTTGCATGCGCCACTTAAGGATATTTTCAATCTAACCATCACCTTTTTTATTGTTATAGGTGCTGGTGCTATCAAACACCACCAGTAAAGAATTTAACCTAAGGAGCCAGAGAAAAATACTAGCCAATCAGCGGTAAGTTTTAAGGCACAAGTTTTTCAGTGAATTACGGCTCCTCGTTGAATGCCGTGTTGAGGGCACTTTGAGTTCGGTGATCAGTCCGTAGGGTAGGACGTTAATTGAAAGCCCTTTGGAGTCGAGGAACTATGGAGGCTAGAGTATTGGATTCCAATCCGGAAGGCCTGGGTTTGACTCCTATTGATGGCATAGACGTTTTTATTTATATTGGCGTAATGCCCGGCGAGCCACCACTAGAGTATGTGTCAGGGGTGAAAGATCACCAAACATGCACTACTTACGTGCAACTAAGCTGCAATGCTACAATACTACGTGCTACAATTCTACATGCTACAATGCTACATGCTACAACACTACATAAAACAATGGTACATGCTTCAATGCTACATGTTTCAATGCTACATGCTACAATGCTTCTATATAATGAGGATATGTTAGATAAAAGTCATGTGCAACTAGATGCTTAGTCCAGTTATTTTTCATCGGTGTATCGGTCTCCCCTCGGGTGCTATGTGGAGACCACTTTAAGTACAGTACTCAGTCCGTCAGATGGGATGTTTAAGTGCGAATCCCTTGTTGGTTTATTGCCAATATTTCATATTTATTTACGTCATATTCAAATGCCTATGCCAAATACAATTCAGGGATGTATGTTTACGAGAGCTGGGCCAAGCAACAAGAGTTGGATCCCAATTATTCCACTCTTTATCAACCTTTTTGTTTTCATCCAAACGGTGAAGTATTTTTTAGCTGTATTGCCTTATTACTACCAATTCATCCGGATGAGCTTGTCGTGGAGGCTAGTGTACTGGATACCTATCCCGAAGGCCCGGGTTCTAGTCAATGTCAAGGCAGATTTTCAGTGGAATCTTGCTCTCTGCTTTAGTATCGGTTGAAGAGCACTTCAAGATCAGCAGTCGGTCACTCTGATTGGTCATAGTAGATTTTATGCGATCTTTCGTTTAAATCAGGTTTATACTGTGCCGGATTTCTTTCCACCCTTCCTCCACTGATCCCATAATTCCTTCCTCTTCCCAAATTCCTTTCTATTCTGCACTGTGTGAATAACCTCAGCAATCAAGGGCCTAGACTGATAAACAACAATCAGCTTTTAAAATAACCAGCATATAACCATACCAACTCTTGGGAATGTCATTATTTATTTTTCCTTGTTACACTCCTTAGTTTATTGTCTTTGATTCCACACGCCAATGAGTACGTTGCATCGAGAGAGTGGCCATCATTGCAAGATGTTCTTGTCTCTTCCCCCACCCAGCTCTTTGAATGCCACCGGGGCGATATCTCAGAGGGTTGGCCACCCGCCCCCCGCAGACCTTTACCCCAGGCCCGGGGAAACAGTGACTGCACCCCTCGAGTCGACCCCGGCTGACCACTGCCCTTTCCGGAGAATCCTCTTCCCCCCCACTCTCATATATTCCCCCAACCGCGAAGGAACGTAGCCTTTCCTCCCCCAAACAAATACGATTCAATCCAGATTTCCTTCTCCGAGAAACGGCCGGAGACTACTCCGTTGATTCTCCGACGACTTCGTTGATATATGGGAAAGGCGACCCGAAACTGAAGTTGTCCGCTCCATAGGAGGATAAGAGGCAGGGTGGATTGAAACCCACAGTCGGAATCGACATGTTCTCAACGGAAGATGCTTTAACACTAATGTTTTACTTCCCATGTGACTGCTCGGGTGCGGTAACGTAATAGCCCAACATCCCAAAGGTCATCGTTTAGACTCCCGCCTCAGGAATGGTTGTTCCATTTGTCTTATATTAAGGCATTCAGGTAATGTAAGACGGTGTGATATACCCTTTGAATTTTGAGCTCCTTCAAGCCTAAATTTACTTATACCCATCCGGCGGACGAAGTAGTCCTTTGAAATGCTCTCTAGCATAAGTGGAACCCTTGCTGACGATGCGAAGACAGGGTTATTGAGGACCTCGATTAAGAGCAGGGGTTCTCAAACGTTTTTGTACTACGCCCCCTCCTGTTAAAATGGAAACCTTCCACGCCCCCTTCACAGTGAATTTTGTGGGCATGTGAAAAAAATAAGTATTACATTGAAAGCAAAACATGTATTTGTGCTGTCACAAAATGAAACATTATAAGTTTCAATTTAAATAAATACTGTTAAGAGAAAAACATCGACAAAAAGCTTCGTATTTTTGCTATAAAAGAGTTTTATACAAGTGGATTGTTAAGTTTTATAATCATCAAGGTTGATTTTTAAAAATCTACAATATAGAATTAGTCAAAGAAATGTATGTATTTTATTTACTTAGAGATTTTTATTTTTAATTGGACTCACCCCCCCCTGACATGTCTTCACGCCCCCCTGGGGGGCGCGCCCCACAGTTTGGGAACCCCTGATTTAGAGCATGTCTCATTATTGTAAAACCTAACCGTGAGGAAATATGATGAAAATAGACGGATGGTATTGGGAGATGTGAATATTGAGAAGAATGGAGAATATACTGCTGGCGGAAAAGTATAAATTGAAGAGACGTAGAACGCATATGGTAAGAAAAAAGACACTAAAGAAAATTTGGGGGTAGTGTTGGTGATGGATGGATAAAATAAATAGGATTCTTTATTGAAGGTCATTATGGAGGGTGGAGTTTTGGCGAGACATAGGGTCGAAATAATATACTTGTTGGATGTTGTAATCAGAGGCAGGACAAATGCTGAACCAAAAGAGGTATTTATCGCAGGCGAAGAAACGTTCGGAAGTGTCGAAAGGCAGTGGAATTGGTACATTAAATCCAACACTGACAAGAAAAACACTAATCGAATGTAACGATGCTTCAATTAACCACCGACCCTAACATACGAGAGGAAACTACGCCATTTTCACACGAATAGGGCGTAAATAACTTTTATGGCCATTACGAGATCTCCTTCCCAGCTGTCTTCAAACAAAAAGTTTGTAAAGTCTTCTCAGAACTTTCGCACGGCCTCTGAGTAACGTTAAGCATCTTTTCCGGTTAAGCAGGATTTGAGAATGATTTTCCCTAAAATAATATTCGGATAGGCCGAAAAAAATAATATTTTGTTTAGTGAGAACATTTAAAGTTAGAGCTATAAATAGAGAGAAAGAAGCAAAAATTGAGGCCATCAAGATGATTTACAAGAAAATATATATTTCGGCATATGGCGTATTAATTCAAACTTTTTATCTGTTTTCAATGAGAGGAAAAGAGGCTTGTGAAGTAGATAAGCAATTCAAAATCCAGTTTACATATCTTTATTCTCAGTATAATCATTTTCGCTGCTTTAAGATAAGCTCCTTTCCGAGGAGAAATTGGTTTGATGCAATTGCTTGAGAAATAATTTTCAAAACGGACGCTCTGATTTAAAAAGAGACTTTTTCAGGGAAATAACTACTTCAGTGCTGATGAGAGATAAAGCCGTGGAAAGTGCATGGGCGAAACAATAATCTTTTATGTATCTCTAACGGGTATTAGTGCATTCTCGCGTAGTAAATTACTCTATATGACTTACTCATGCCTTGAAAATCCTTATATATATCTCACAACGAACCTATCTTTCATTGTTCAAATGTCTGTAACATACGGTCACCTAAACGTATAACTGCACCTCCACAGAATCAGGTGACGAGGGCGGAGAAGTGAATGATAAATAAGAGATTTGAAAAGACGGGAGAAGGTGGTGTATACCTTGTCAATGCCGGGATACGACCCCTCGATACAGAAACTAATGCAACTTCATCTACATATACATAATACCCTGCAAGTCATGAGGAAGGTGTGTCAGGGGATGAATTCACACCAAACATGTATTATGTATAATGTTAAAAATAGATTAGTAATCATATTCTAGTCTAAACTTCACAATTTAAAATATATATACACATAAAAATATCAAAGGAAGCATGCAAAAATATGCAAGCATGCATGTTAATTGGGTTAGCTTAATGTCCTTATACCAGCATGCAACTACACATGCTATCTATTGATACAATTGCATTTATACTATTGGATATATTTAAAGATATTCATGTCCCTAAATTTACGAGGAAAGAAGGACATTTTGAACCTGTGAGTTCGGCAATTAATTTACTTAATTTTATGATTATGGTACAGTCTACCACAGTAAGTTGGAGTTCGCACAATATGTTTAACGTCATCAGCGAAAATATTACCTTGGGATTTATTTAAGAGAATGATACTAAATTTAAACTTACGGCTTGGCATTGAATCCAATTTAAGATCATCTAATAGACTGGTTACGCTGATATAAACCCGCTCCCCAAGCCAGTGAGTTCCATTTCCGAGGTGGATTGGTAAAGAAATGAGAAGGGCCATATCTGAACACTACGTGTCAACGGGATGGTGAATGGCAATGACCTTAATTTCAAGATAGTGAAGAAACAGTGGGGAAGTTTCATTGTAATAGTGTAAAGACGTTAAGTAGGTGAAAGAAATAAAGAGGTAAAAGGGGAATAGGGCGTGATAAGGTGGTAGTATTACGAAGAGAGAAAATAGAATGCATTGGAAGAGAAAAAGAGAGAGGTAGGAGAGACTTAAGAGGAGTTACAATCGTGAACAGAGCAAGAAAACCTCATTTACTAAGATGGAGTTTAGCAATCAATCTGAGAGAATGAACGCGAGATGTAACTTTCTTCGGTGCTTTGATAAAGGCCGTTTCAATCGTTCTGTTTTGCTAATAGTCTCGGGCTTAAATATATGAAAATCATGTCTCGTAGGAATGAAAGGTGACAAAGAAACACAGCCATTTCCACATTCAGTTCATTTTGTCAAGACGATAGTTTCACCATAGATGCCTCATTCAAGTTCGACAAGCACCAAATACACCTCCTAACTACACTACTACTACACTAACTCATCTTCCCTAACCCCTCCTCCCCCAACCCCTCCTCCTTTCCCTTTCCCCACCTGAATATAAATATTGCCAAACCTCTTGATTAACTCTTCCAAAGATACTGCTTAGCAATGAAACCACTGTCGTCATAAATAAAGCTAAGTGTGAATATAGCAGTGTTTCTCTTTCACCCCGCATTTCTATAATGTTTGTCTTCAATTGGACGTTATTTTGCACATTATTATGCATGGAGAAACTTTGAGAAACTTACATCATCATTACAACTGCTGTTAGTCTTACATTGTTTATGCTGATATTCACATTGATCTATTTTTTAATAACTCTATCCATAATTACTGAAATACTAACAACGTCAGTGATATAGTGTAGCGGTGAAACGAGGTTTCGAGCATTTATTTTCTAGCCAACAATTTCCCAAGAAACGTCCACGACACCGGTGTAGAGAGGTGTACCTTGCACCATGACGTATCATTTTTTAACCATATTCTTCACCTTTGATCCATCTTTCCCTCTAGTGGACCACCACCTGTCGTATGCCTCCGCGGTGGCTTGTTGGTAAATAAATTGTGTGTTAAATTCGCACGTAATGCTGACTGATTTTCCATTGATAACTACCAGGCAATGTCTTTTTCTCTCAGTGTTATCACAAACGCCTAATAAAAGAGCTCAGGCGAAAGCCACCACTAGTTTAAATCGTTATTTGATGTGAAATTTTTCTTTATTGCGAAATTTTATGCTAATCCTTTGAAGACTGGCACTCTTCGCCAGAATTTGTATTGGTCCCTCAAATTTTAAGATACGATCTTTTTTCGTGTCCAGCTTCTCTTTTCATTTCTTAAAATGCCATCATAATGATGTCTCGCAACCATTTTTACATGATGACTGTAGATTGTGCTATGCTTCACCTGAAACAGCAAGGGATAGGACAGTTATTTGGACAAGTTACAGCTAAACGGATTGCCATAAGAAAATCAGGGATTCAGTTCCAAAGTTCCAAGGAAACTTGAACTTTTAATTTCTATCCAAATATGAGCTCCACTTTCAGGAATTTAGTGGAGACTATAGTGGCCAGATCACATCATTCCATCATGAAGTTGGAACTGGTATGAAAGTGAAAAATCAATGGTTGAACTCTATGAGGACGGTCACTCGTCATTTGACGGTTTTAGATTTTTAGTGACCGATAACCATGAAACTTCACCGAGTATGATCGTCATTTTTTTCACTTTTACTTGATTCCTCTTAAGATCGTATATTGTATTTTTCTTCCCCTTTGGCCCAGTTTTTTTCTTCCTCTCACGCAGTTCTCCTTCCACGACGGTGACGTGGATTACCGGGTATTTGCTTCAACTCCTTGATCTCATAAGTGCAGTATTTTATTGCAGACAACAAACTAAACTGGGTAATACCCACTCACAGATGACCTTTTACTGCTTCAATGCTTTATATGGTACCATCATTAAATGGTTTAGTTTTGTCTTGCTTCGGAAATGTGGAATAATATCATCGACGTGTGTATCGCGTGTTGCATATCCTAGCAGACCATCACTGTGTATGAACTATCAATGCCCTTAAAATGCAGATGTTCTTCCACTTAATTCACTGGTAGTATCACGAATCAAATTATGCTAAGGTATTAAAAAGGATTCAATTGGGTTAAAAAATGTGAAATGTCTGAAAATATGGGCTGATGGGAAATATGGGCTGTTGAGAAATAAAGCACACCTTTATTTCTCAACAGTTGGCGGTTGACGGTTTTCACGGGATCTGTGGATATAGTTCATCTCCGTCTTTCACGGGACGGTTTTCACGGGATCAATCAATTGACGGTTGGCCACCGTAGTGGTGAGCACCCTTCATTGGCCTATCCAGAGTAAATCGATGTCTTTTTTTTATTTTCTATGGATAATATGCTATGTTTGGGTAAATATTGCTTGCTTATGATTGGTGTGAGACAGAACTTCCTATACAAAGTGCGCTTTCCATTATTTACACAGACTTTTTTGAAAGTATAGTTAAAGCCACTCATTGTATAAGTTTGGAATTCAGAGTATATGTAAATTTTGTAATAACAATTTAAAAACGAATAATTACCAGGAGTAAAGCGATATCTGACAAGGGGAGTGTCCGAGTTCCGGGTCTAGGATTTTGACGAAATTTGCCAGGCAGGTAGTCCTTGATGAGTTATTTACGAATCACCCCCCATATAGGGTTATATATCCAGAAACTTCGTCAAAAAACGAGTTTGAAATATTTGATTGCTAATATAAAGCCAATAATTAGCCGTATATAATCAGTGCAGTTTGGGTTAGGGGTAGAGTATTCGCTTCACAATGTCGACGTTCCTAGTTCGAGACTCTTCGAGTCCAATTTTTTTTTCATCGCAATTTCGTCGTACGACTTTCCCTGGTTTTACATATTTTTAATCTGTTTACCCGGGATGCATTTTAACTATTTTACATAATAATTACGTAATTTGCTAAAATTACGTAATTAGTACCTAAAATAGTTAATTACGTTATTTACCTAAATCACGTAATTAGTACGCGGCGGAATTACTTCCGCACGCCCTGTCGTTTTTTTTGCATGAAATTAACGGAATAGCATAAAGTGTGATCGTGATTTTGAATTTCCGTATCTTTGGCCACGCAGTCCCGACGCACGTACAACGCTTGTTCTAATTCGCCTGGTGCCGTGATTTTCCAGCGCTGTGCTTTTTTGGAAAAACTAATCGCAAGAGAAAAAAAGAACTTAAGCTCTGTAATCATATAATTGTAAGTGTCTACCGAAATTTTCGGGTGATCGGGCGAAATATTCGGGTGAGAGAGAGTTTCGAATCAAGGACGTCGCTTGGAAATTGATAAAAAACCAACGGTAACAATTAATTTTGAAGAATTAATGCATTGCACCTTTTCAGGAGCATGTTAGAATCACCCGAACATTTCGGTAGACATTTACAATTATATGATTACAAAACCTAAATTCTTTTTTTCTCTTGCGATTAGTTTTTACAAAAAAGCACAGCGCTGGACAATAACGGCACCAGGCAAATTAGAACAAATGTTGTACGTGCGTCGGGACTGCGTGGCCAAAGATACGGAAATTCAAAATCGCGATCACACTTTATGCTCTTCCGTTAATTTCATGCAAAAAAAACGACAGGGCGTGCGGAAGTAATTCCGCCGCGTACTAATTACGTGATTTAGGTAAATAACGTAATTAACTATTTTAGGTACTAATTACGTAATTTTAGCAAATTACGTAATTATTATGTAAAATAGTTAAAATGCATCCCGGGTAAACAGATTAAAAATATGTAAAACCAGGGAAAGTCGTACGACGAAATTGCGATGAAAAAAAAATTGGACTCGAAGAGTCTCGAACTTGGAACGTCGACATTGTGAAGCGAGTACTCTACCCCTAACCCAAACTGCACTGATTATATACGGCTAATTATTGGCTTTATATTAGCAATCAAATATTTCAAACTCGTTTTTTGACGAAGTTTCTGGATATATAACCCTATATGGGGGGTGATTCGTAAATAACTCATCAAGGACTACCTGCCTGGCAAATTTCGTCAAAATCCTAGACCCGGAACTCGGACACTCCCCTTGTGAGATGTTTTGTCATTTGGTAGTTACCATATAATTTTGAAGAATAAAAATCGGAATTCTATTATTATGCGTTACGATTTCTGGTACCAAGGGAAATTAATTGGTAATATTTGCTGGTCCCAAGTACTATTTCCCACGTTTTAATTATTTGAACTAAACTATTCATTGCATCTGTAATTACTCTTTGATTTCCATAACAAAGCGAAATCAATGTGGAATGAAATTTATTTCCGCGGTTCTCAAATAATCAATACGAAAACTAATTACATCTGTTGAAAAACTTAGGCAATCGACCAATACGACCATTTAATAGCCATTGATGAGAGCATAAGGCAGATCTTCAGTGGTTACGAATTTTTGATCTTTCGTTTTCGCTGTCCCAAAATTTATCTCTGCATAAAAGAGATGACAATATGAATGAATCGCGTGCCAACGCTCACCTGAGTTTTGGAACCCGTTCACATCTATAGATTTAACCAGGTCTTACGCAAATGAGATGAAACATGAATACTAAGTGTATAGAAAGTGGCTTGAATATTGTTCATTCCAGCGACAAAGCCAAATTTGACATGTCCCAGAACCCGTGAATAACTGGGGCCCAAACTTTAACGCGCAGAAAACCCAAGTGCTCTTACAGAATGCAGGGTGTCGTGAGAATGCAATGAAATACGCGGTTGGGTCAAAGTAGCCTGTGTCTGGATACAAAAGGTTAGACTCGTGGACAGTGTCTGAAGACAATCTCTTTCATGACAGATCCATTGTTTCATTGCGTATGTACGCGTTACTAGCATCGATCATACCGATTACCAACAGAACCAGAGTGTTTAATCAGAAGCTGGTCTAATTCTTGGGAGATCAGTTAGCGGTGGCGGCAAGAATACAATATTTCCATCCTGAGAGTCCGGGTTTAGTCCCTTTTAAGGCAGATTTTCTTTGATATACCCGATAAGTACGGTGTGGAGAAAACTTCAAGTACTTCTCCGTCCTCCGGGGACGTTAATCCGTGGTCCCCTCGTCGCCTTCTTTCAGAGGAGGCTGATGTGGATGCATAGTTTTGCTCCTCCTTCCCTCCGTCCAATGAGAAATTCGCAACCATATCCGATTGCCCACATATCCTAAATGGTACAATTGACGTTATCAGTCGGTTGCCTTCTTCGAACAACTAACCGTCGGTCTGCTTTCTAAGTTTTGAGCTCACGTACAACGGCACGAAAGTAGAAATATTACAACTCAGTGTTTATATTGTACAGCATCGTTTAGCATAACTTTAATCCTAAAACAACATCCAGACTCTGAGTCCGATTCGATCCAGCGACCATTTGGTTGCCAGGCGGCATATTCCCGTGGCCGGCAAAGTGTGTGAAAGTCACATCATCTGGGTAGGAGTTTCAGTTCCTTTCCCATTATCTCCCTGGTTACCAAGGAATTTTAGGGGTAGAATAATCTGGTGCATAGAAAATCTCTCAACTTTGTAGGTTAGAAACGACGAAAGAGGTATCTTGCAAATTTTGAACCGGGTATTTCAGGGAAAAGCTCTCCCCTTGCGTGATGAAATAAAGGCTAATAATAAATAAATACGTCACTTATGACAATGAAAAGCCAATGAATACGGTCTTTCGTATAATATTCTCATGAGTCGCTTATTTGCATGAGCTCAAAGGGAATGCAAGGAATCATTTGACGGAGATGAACTATATCCACAGACGCTCTACCAGTTAACAATAACTCCTTGTCTCGTAGGAATGATCTAGAGGTATTGATTGCCTAGGATTCAAGTATCCAGATGGATACCATGGGCAGACACGTAGCCAGGGGGGGGGCTTCAGTCTCTCCCCCCCCCCCCCCCCCCCCCCCCCCCGAAATTTTTTCCGAGTGAGTTTGTTGTTCTGATTTTGACTGGGCATGATAATCCGGATTAAACGGCATATAATTGTAGTACTAAGTGTCTTGAAACGTGATCACTAGTTGGATGCATGTATGTGGATTGCTCTTTTGAATTTGATATGTAGGTACGTATGCGTTGAACTTCTCTTCTGAGACCGGTCAAATTAAGTGCTTCATGACAAGGTAAGCAGTGAACTTTACCAGTGAGAAGAGATAGTAATGGGAACTGTGAAAGTAAATACCAATCATTGAAAATTAAGAAGAGATATGTAACATGTTGGCAACGAACGGGCAAGGCTGATTTGAAGTTAGGCTACACTAGACTTAGCCCCCCCGCCCCCCGAAGCAAATTTCTGGCTACGGACCTACCTATGAGAATATATTAATGCAATGAATGAATTCATGAATATTTTGGCGAATACATGAATAGGTACCTGAACGAATATCGCGGTTGACTGCCGCGGCGTCTCAATGACTACTAGAATAACAGGACGAATGCAAGAGTAACCAAACGAATGCCTGATTACTCCGATGAATACACAAGTACCTGGGCAAAAGCTTCTGTTCTCATTTGAACGCGCGAGAACCCAAGAGTTCTTTCATGTTCACTGCATTACGTCGGTACCCAAAGAACCTGCAAATGTGAAGAAACCCATCAAGTTCCGTGTTCCTAGGATGGTCGCATAAACTCGAAAAACCGTATACCTATCCCTGTGTATGCCCAAATTGCACGCAAAAAAATGGCACGAGGACGAAGATTCCCTTTTCGCGCGCCCTTGGTGAGACTCGCGTAGAATAATGAGGGCGCAGATGTATGTGCACTTTCATCCATGCCAGAGAAATTGGAAGAATATTCGAGAACCCATGATTTGAGACGATGTGGAATTTTGAATGGGAATCACGGTGGAGAATCTAGATGGATACTTCTTTTTTCACATTCCCGTGGCGTTCCTTTGAACATACCTTTCTCTTATTCCCCGTCATTTATTCATCCCACTCTCGTACTTAATTATCCTTATTTTAAAAATAGACGATATTCCTCCGTCGGAAATTTTGTACAGTTGTCAACGGTGATGGAGAATTCATTTTCTGGAGCTTTGCACAAATAAGAGGGGCTGGAATATTTTAAGGGGCGCTCACATAAGTATTATGGCACCACAGTGAATGGTTTGAGTAAAAACGAAGAAATGTCCTGAATGGGCAGGAAATATCCGTCATTCCCCCCTTCATGTAAATTTCATGGCTCATAACTTCGATTTGATGTCGCTAAAAAAACAACTCTTTCACGATCGCATCCGAAATATCAATTCAAATCAAGTTCAAGTACAAATGATAAAGAAAAACTCGTCCAAGAGTGCCAGTGTCGTAAAAACACTCATCACAACAGAAAGGTAACGCATCATCACCATTGTAATTTAATCTTAAGGTAAGATTGCTAAAAGCAGCCCCATTCCATTTTTTTGTCCATTGATTGCTATGTCAGCCGCACTCGGGCACCTTTTCATCTCAAATCCAATATCAAGTAATGCAAAAGAATTAAAATTCTATCGTCTTTCAAGCTCCGTTTTGAATTTTCCTTTTTACATTCTACCAATACCTTGTGCTTACGTCATTGTTCGTTTTTTTAAACAACGCGATATTTATGGGCATATATAACGTAATAATGAAACATCCAAATGGACGTAGCATTCGTAAAAAATCACAGGGCAGTCTGATATGGCGACACAAAAAGAAAATACACCAAAACAAAGATTCTTCTTAAATTGTCGGGTGCATGCAGTCTCCTGCCTCAGAGTAGTACGCAGCGCCATGGCGACCGGGCGAAAGAATACGTGAGTGCGTGTGTATCTGTGTGTGTTTGCATATGTACTCAATCAGTCTATTAAATGAATTAAATTGAGAATCATTGTCAGATAGCAGTAAAGGTAGTTGTTTCAGGCTTGATTTGGTGGAATATCATAGCGAAAGAAAATGGTGTCACCTGAAGATGGTGTTGTACACCGAAACCGGTCAAATTAAATATCTTTATTTTTGTGGAAAATTGCCATTTTTTCTTTCGTTTCGTCAGATAGCAGGTTGAAAATTAGACCTAATCCCTTAAACAAATTCCAAGACCATATTTTCAGTGATGATGTTAAATATATTTTCAAACCCCAGCTTACTATGGTAGAATGGACCATAATAACAAACTTAGAGAAATTGATTGCCGAACTGACAGATTCAAAATGTCTCTTTTTCCTCGTACAATTAGGGATATGAACACCGGTAAATATATCCAATACGAGTGTAGCAATGGATAACATTGGTAGCTGCATGCTGGTATAAGGACTTGAAGCTAACCCAGCTAACAGCATGTTTTTGCATTTTTGCTTTGCTATTTTTATCTTTTTTAAATGGTGAAGTTTAGAACAGTATATAAATAGTTAACTTTTTTTTAATTATGATGTGTAGTGCATGTTTGGTGAGAATTCACCCTCTGCCGCACACCTTTATGGTGTCTTGCAGGGTATTATGTAGATGTAGATGTATATCTACATATAAATGTACATATTTATGTATGTACATATACACGTATTCTTTCGCCCGGTCGCCAATTTTTCTCTCGCGAGCCAAATAAGGAATGTATTTGGCAATCTCCCCTGCTACCGGCGCAATCCCTTGAAATTCTTCTTCCCCTGGCACGCGACGATCCAAACTCCACACCGGTCCCGAGATTTTGTGTCAGCGCCATCAGATTGTGGGAGAGAGTGAAGGCACGAGTCACGTTCGATCCTCTTTGTCTGCACGGACTGGACAGGGGATGGAGGAGGAAAGATAAAAATAAAATAAAAAGCGGGGCTCGCAGGAGAGAATTGCGCGGGAAGAGGAAGGAAAAAGGGGAGAGTGAGGCACAGTTCGCAATGGCAATGTTGAGTATTATAGAGGGTGGGAGACGAGCGGGGACGCAAAGGCTTTGAAATGTGTGCCTCACTCACCTAATCATTGTCGTTTGGAGGAACTCGGGGACACGGTGGGTGCACTTAACAATGGCCGGGTGAGGACGCGGACCTTGCTTCTTCCGGCACATAATGCAACGCGATGCGAGCGAGGAAGAGCGGCTTAAAATGTACCGGGCGTTTTTTTTCCGTATGGAAGCACATCCAAATATGGGCCTCACTGGGTTCTGTACAAGTTTTTATCTGATTTATTTCGGGACAAAATTGAAATTTGTATCAAATTTTTGTCTTGATTTTCCAAAGAATTTCAACCATTTTGCATTCACACACATCGTTGAGAGTTATGTAAAGGTTAAATTCAAAGTCGACGTATATTACATCTATATCTGCATAATACCCTGAAAGCCACCCTTAGGGCGTGTGGCAGGGTGTGAGTTATCACCAGGCAGGTACAGAGAGCACTTACTGACATGCAGATGTGCAGAAACAATACTACCCGGGAAAAACACTACTTATATAAAACCAAAATTGACAATACTACCCTGAGTAAAATATTAAACATGCAATCTCAAAATACGTGAAATTTAAGCTGTCAAGGGCACTAAATAGGTATTAAATACAAAGTAATATTATAGTTTATAATCGGGTGTTTATTTCTATAATTATTCGCATTATAAAGGTCACTCAGTAATTTCTCGGTTTCTGTAAATAAGTTAAATTGTGAAGTTATATCTCCTAGAGTATGCATATTAATAATTATTTTCCACAGTATAGCAACTTTGAGGAATGGAGACCAACCCATACATACTTTTATATACGTAACTAGAGTGAGGGAGGAACTTGTCATTCTAACTGTGCCCTCAATAAGAGTTGATCAGGGGTTGGTTAATCAATTTAATGTTGACGTACATTAGCGTTTAAAAACACTACACTATCCAAAAATACATAGTTTTAAAGAAAAAAACTCAGATAAAATAAAAAATAATATTTTGGCTGTACTAAGGATTTTATACGATAAGCTAGGATTTTTGCGTCAGCACGTATGTTGCTGCTGCTAAATAAGCTTTCAATAAAAAAAATTTACTCACTAAAAAACTGGTCCCCATATCAGAACACATGAGCTTCTTTATACAAAGACCGAGTTGGAACGTCATGAATGCAAAAAACTCAACATGGGGACCCATGGGACTCGGAAAATCCCGGTTGCTTGGCAGTTGGGTGGGACGAGTGAGAGGGGCAATGGTAGGACGGGCAGGAAGGCAGTGGGAAGGAAAGTCGGAGTAAGGAACGACAGAGCGGCGGAAACAGTGTTTTTTTCCCTTCTCTTTCAGGGAAAAACCTAAAAACGAAATGGGGGAGGGGGAGCGAAGGAACTCGGGTGGTGGGAGTCTTGGGAGTTAGTCGGGAGAGTTAGTCTCAGCGATCGGTATCTTTATTCTGTCATCATCGAGAACGGGAGAGAGAAACGTCCATTACCATCACATTAAACACACGGAATGTTGAGGGAACGCGTTCAGAAAGAAAATTTCGAGTGATTTACTTGCTTCGCCGAGACCGGTTACCATGGGAGCCCCGTTGTCGATGCCGGCAAAACCCGCCAGTCTTTCGGCTGCCATAAAAGTCCCAATGCGCCTAATAGTGGGTTATTTCTGGAGTTTGTGAGCATTTAGATTGATCGAAGAAGGTTCTCAAAGGTCCCTGTGCACCGAGCATTTTCAATTTTCCCGAATCTGCATTGAATATTTTTCGCCCTCCACGAAATTTTCTGTTGAAACGATTACGAGCTAATGAAAAAAGTCATGTATTGCTCGATTTAGAGCTATTGCCTCCGAGTTATTCATCCTTTAAAATGTTCAATGGTTAGCTTTTATGATTTCCTTATGCAGGTCACTGAATATTATTTCTTCAGTTTGATTAATAAGGAGAGAGTAAATTGGTATTGGAGCGTTACTCCGGTATTTAAATGGCAAAACAAAATTATATCCTCATCGTTACAATTTCTAGGAAGTGCCATCTAATTTCTTTATTGCCTTACATGTATTCCTGTTCCGATTTAGTTTCAACGCCGCAACAAATGTGAGACTTATTGGACCATATCCCTAGCGAAGCAACCCATGAATTTAATCACAAGACGATTGATAAGTCTTAAGTATTCATTGAATTCTTTCACATTGGAAGCCGTTATATTCAGTCATAAACCGCATCTAATAAAGTTATGGAATGTTATTGCTTTAACTTGTACTATTTATCGCTTAATGAAGTCGTTTTCACTTTACTAAAACTACCTTATTTATTTGCAGAAACCTAAGCTTTTAGGGTAAGCTTCGCGAGATACAACAAGGGAAGAAGCAAAGCATTATATGCATATGGGTCATTCCATGTCGATTCGACCATATAATTGCCCTTAGGATAATCGATTTTGACCATACTTGGTTAAACGTCAATCTTTGATAAGAAAATAAAAACCCCCTTACCGTTTTACAAAATATGCGACCGTTTAGGACAATTTGCAACGTTGCGGAATTCGGATTTTGCAAAAGTGACTAAGCATTTTACGGTGTATCTTCCGGACTATTAAGGCTACAGATGTAAAAAACGGATTTTTTAAAGGTCTTGAATTGAGCAAATACAACTGCTTTTCAAAAATGGTCTGCTACAAGGAGTCAATCAACCTCGAAAAACCAACTTGCCAGCACGGCAGTACGTTGTAAGGAAAAATGGAGACGAAATTGATTATTTTCATTTCGATTCGATTTTCATTGTACTAATTGTTATTGTAATTACTTAACTATTATGCTGTGAATGAATATGTTAGCGGTATATTGAGCATGAATAGGGTACAAACATGAAACCAAGGGAAGAAAACTGGGAGTCAGTACACCCAGGAAAAAAAGCAGTAGTAACGAGATTTTGAAATCGTTGGATTGCTATTGCTGAATGAATTCCATATATCAAGTAAATATCAGTTTAAAAAACGTAAGTAGTTTTGGAAGCCGATGACGAGATGAAGTTTATCTATTGTTCTCCGAGGCCGACCGCAGTGAGGCCTGGTGCTGCTCCTCGTGTGTTCTAGGGCGGCGGGAACATCTGCGGGAAGCAAATGGTGAATGGCAGGGGCTAAGGGGATTTTAGAGTTTCTATACGGCAGACATTGTTGAGAAGAAGATGAAAGAGACAGTGTAATGAGATCTGAAGACACCAGAGTACCTTAGGGTCGACCGCGATCCGAACGCCACGGTCGTTGGTGGGCGTTATGTCCACATTCAAAAATATTTTTTCTTTCTGAAATTAAATATATACTCTACCAAACTATTTAATTTGCAGAGAAGTGTTGTATATCTACAACACAAAAAATAAGCAAAACTGAAGAAAAATTTGCATCGTCAAAAATCGATTTAAAATTTTAAATTGGTTATAAACTATAATTTTTTCAATATTCTATAATAAAATCTCTTTTTGTATTTTCCAATTCGTGACCTTTAAAATATGTCCTTCTGTACATCTGTAGCTTGAATAACCTCGAAGATATGCCGTAAAATGTGCAGTCACTTTTGCAAAAATTCGAATTTAGCAGCGTTGTAATTACTCGTAAACGGTTGCATGCATTGCAAAACGGCTTTGAGTTTTTATTTTCTTATCAGATGATGATGCGTTGCCTAGTTTGGTTAAAATCGGTTACCCTAGAGGTCATTTTTGCCAATTTCCTGGTCGCATCTCGTGCAAAGAGCCATATGTATATATGCCTACATCCATACTTATTATACTTAATGGTTACATGCATGAGAAGTCATCCCCTTGAAATAGTTCCGCAACTTGGGAGTGTACCTTATATGTGTTTTATATATTCTCATCACACCTGTGACCATATTTTATTAATTTATTTATCAATGTAACATGATAATGCTTGATAAGCAGTGTGAACTAACAACTGAGGCCTAGACTACTAGCCGTTTATAGTATGGATGCTATCCCGCCGACAAAAGCACAGGAAAAGCATTGAGCTTCCAGATTTCTTCTGCGCGAGGTTATGTGCTAGTGTTTGAAGGAGTGGGGGAAAGGTTGGAGGGTAAAGGTGAGTAAAAGGTGTGGAGGGGAGGATAAAGACGAAAGGGAGATTATCAAAAAGGGCAACTTTGAGGCCGGGAGGTTGAAGCGCTCTGAAGGCTATGGTATGCGGTATGCGAGGGAAAGGTAGCTAACAGGGGGAGCGGATTTGGTTTAAAGGCGGTGTTTGTTGATGCGAAGGGAAAGGTGAGTTAGGCAAGATAGGTTGAGGTTGCCAGTGAGCGTGTGTATTAAATATATCGGGGGGGAAGGGGGCAATTGCGTTAAAGAGAAGTGGACGAGAGGTCTGAGAGGGTGAAGCCAGCGCGCCCAGGAAAGTGGTTCGGCAGTTTTGCTCAGGGAGTCTGTCTCAAGGCGACCGCGGAAAGTCTCGCATATTCTGAAGCCATTTTACTGCGCCCATGGTGTCTTACCTCCAGGGGAGGAATTCATCTTCCATCAAAGAAAAGGTGTTTGCCGCGAGGACGAATTTGGACGGATTAAGAACGAAAATCGCTGAGATAGGGAGGGAGGTAGGAGGCATCGCAGAAAATCCAGTGACTTCGACGTCACCCTACTCTACATTCCCACCTTAAGGGTTTGGATCCCCAAGTCTTTAGGGTTCAACAAAGCCATTTATGTCTTTCATGTGAGAAATAGTGCCACTTTTGTCCATCTAAAATCGTTGCTAGGGATCCCAGTTTCGCGATGGTACCAGAAGGATATTCTTGCCTAGATAGTAATAGCTGTGTCCTATTCCTTCCCCTATAAACAAGTAGGGAGTGATAAGAGTTTTAAACTATTTACTTTGAAAATATTTATGTTATTGTCCTCTGATCTTTTTTAAGTCATAGTAAAGGTGTTGTCCGCATTTTATAAAAGGTGAAAGAATAAACCTCATTTCTCGATTTTAAATACACTAGTCGGAAGTAGGTTTCCATGATCACCGCACCGCATGCATAAATACCCTTAAAACATGGGCCAACGAAGTCTTCCTTTAGTGATGCATGGCAATGAATAAAATTTTTTTCGGTTTGCTTACACCAACCTCTTGCAAACGAAGTGGATATTCACCAACTAGAGAAATAATTTGTTGCCTGACGTCAGAGACTGAATATGTTGGCCCTAGGGGCCGTGTCACAACCAGTGAAGGGTTGTTGGTTTAAGAGTTGGGGAAGAAGGACGGGTGTGTGAGGAATTAGGCCATGACATATAGATCTTTTAGGAGGAAGGCACGATAGAAGTGCCCAGAGGTCTGTGTTCAAGAAGAGAGAGGCTAAATGAGTTTTTTTCTGGACGAAATCGTGGTAGTCAGGCAAAATCCCAGGGGTAAACGCGGGAAAAAACAAGAGTGCTACAAGCGAGCGCAAAAAAGATACATTAATTACCTGAAGAGGAAATGTATATTTTAAATGAGATTACTTTTATCCTCACGTGCGTGTACCACATTTTATTTCGTTAGAAGGTTTCTAAAAACAGAAGTAATGTAGCAAAAAATAATTACAAAAAATGCGCATCATGCAATACAGTGCAGAGGGAAAATAATCAAAGGAGTGCTCATTAACATTTACGACATTTTCCCAAAGAATCTAGTTGACCAGAGGGTAATATTGTTTAGAAACAGGTAGAAGTAGTGGATATACATAGAGCCGTGTGACACACCCATTTGACTATTAATCAGAACATTATTAGAATTAACAGAAATCCTAATCAAGGTTACATGAAAGAAATCGAACATTTGAATGCTTAAAAACCAATTATGCTCAGAGAATCACTCACCATGGTTGTAATGGCTGACCATTCACCATCAGCCTGATGCTCAGATGAAAATAGTGACTTGTATTGCATACGGAATTGTACAATATTTGGGGGTGGGGATACAGTGATTCGGGATTTTTGACTCAGCGTTCTGCATTTGGAAAAGTATATCCGATGCAGAACTTATTATTCAGACTGAAATTTCAGAGAGCTCAGCAGAAAGACTGAAAACGCAACCGTATAGCGGCGAGGAAAATAAATGGGTAGCCTGTCATCTCCAAGCTTTGACCACATTTCCGGACACATCGGAAATCATGGATGTGATTCCATGAAAGGAAAAATATTGATTCTAGGAATGAAAGTTAAATAAGGATGAGAGCGTAAGGCACGAGGACAGAATTTGGAAAACAAATATGCGGAGGCCGAGGATCGAAGCTGGGGCACGGGGACGCACCATTACGGAGGCGCTCGATAAAGAGCTTGGGCGAAGGGGGAGATTTTTCTCCCGTGATAATGGTGCGATCACAACTTCGTTGAGGGCTGGAAAGTGACCGGACGTGTGCGATAATTGCATTAGATACCAGCACGCAGAAGTTCCTTAGCGGTCCTTTCGTTCACGGAGAAATTGCCAAAGTTCCATTTCTGAAAAAAAGGAAATAAGTAATTGTGGTCTTTACCCGAAAGAACACTTCATGGAACACTCTTTCGCTTCACTGGGATTAGCTGATTATCATTTTTGTCTCCCAACACGTAGCTTAAGCGGAATTCCAGAGCCATGGTGTGAGACATAATGGCATATTCCCAGTGCAAGTTTACTTGTTGCGTTGTTGTTTGTGCATTGCCGTTACTATGCTATCACTGCGATGTATTATGCAATAGGGCATTTATTTATAGCGCTTCCAACGGAATGATAACCTTCTGCCAATGAATATATTTCTTGTTGATGTCTGATGTATTCCTACTATTTCTCTCTAAGTTTAGCATATTCATAAACTCTCTTCATGGCATATAAAATTCCATTTTTACCCCTTTCTTTCTGATCTGTCATTATATCTGCAATAACGGCCTTTAGTATACCATTATCTCATCCCGATTACCGATTACATCTACTTTCTTTGCCTTTTTAAGTTATGTTAACATCCTTTCCTTTCCACCATTCTTAACCCTCTACTAACTTTCCACTGACCGCCACGCCCACATCTTTAAATCTCCCCATTGTTTTCCAAGGATTACATCATTGAGTTTGAATCTCGGATTCATACAGCGCTATACTTAACATCAAGATCTTTATTACCTCCTGCTCAAGGGCCTCGTCAGAGCTTCTATCAGTCAATAAATGTCTATCATGACTAAACAACAATTTTCCTGACGTCGATACTGCTACATTTATGTGCACAAGCTTCCACCAAAGAAACCAAACTGTTCCACCGTTTCTGGCCAACATCCACGAATTTTATATTCACCTTTACCTCTTTTGCCTTCTTATTTCTCCGAATTTAAGTTTTCGTATGACATCTTTACCCTCAAATCTTAAGGATAGATTCTAAAATATCATCATTGATATTTCCTTCTTTTACCAAAATATATAAAGAAGCTCGGGTCTTTATAGATCCTTCTCCCTCTTTCTCTCTCTCTCGTAATAGCTCTGAACTCTTGGCAAAATGTAGACCTTGCAGATGCATATATCATTCTTGGTAGCTCGATAAGAACCAGTCAATAAGGCTTGCGAGCAGTCACCAGTTTTGTTAGGAGCACCATGTTTTGTTGCGTCGGATGACAGAGTTTTTGTTCAGCTCAGAATATTTATGGCTTGAATAAAATTTTATACGTCCCCTCCTTATCAAATATCTACCTTAAGTTAAATGTTTTATCCATTTTTTCTGTCTTTTTTTCGTCTCCTATTCCTGAATTTATGGTCTAAGTAATTCTCTTCAAGTGAAAAACAAGTTTTAAAATCGTACTCTCTCCTATATACTCGTATTCCAAAATAAATTACTTAGTATGCGTAGCTAAAGAATATCCACTGCTCTAATGCAACATTCCTGCTTCAGACGTCAGGCTAAACATTATACGTTGCGCGTGAGAAGTAGCCTGAAAAAGTACTGGAACAACAGACGACTTTATGGAGATATCATGTTCAATCCTTCAAAGACTTTTAATAGGTCGCCGTCAATTATGAAGTAAATTCATGTTCAAACATGTCATGAATATTCTTATGAGAAGTAATTTTTCACTATGCTTGAACAGGAAAGATTTCCAGGACTCTTGTTCACGCATTGTTTGTTGTAGAATCGTGATATTTGAGGTCTCATCCTGTGAGTTTTTCATTTGACACTCTTCCGTAATAACGTTTTATTGAATGTCAATGATGCTAAATTAAAAATGAAATACACAGGTTAAAACAGTCAGAGATCGATTAGATAAGGTGGCTGGAGTACAGACCTATTTCATAGGCCTTTTCTACCTTGGAAACTTTGCTCATGCATCTGCATCAGTAACAGCAATCAGTGCTGTGTTGTTCTTTTGCTCTTAGGTGCAAGTTGAACAATGTTGTATAATCTGCTGCAAAAGTTAACCTGCTGCCTTTACTATTTTGGAAGTATACCGTAATTGTCCTCATAAGCACCCTGGACCAAAATCTCCTGGTCCACGAAGTGCGGTGATCCACCTGAAGATCTCTGACTCGGATTAATATAAGGATGACAATTATTGCTTTTAGAAGTGATCAATTCGAGAAGTGGTTATTTTATCAGTTCAGTCACTGTAGCGACTAATGTAATTAAACGTGCATCAAATAAAGGAGGTAATTGATGAGCTTTCGAGCGTTTCACTGTGTACCGATTTTGACTGGCACAGGTAGCAAAGAGTTTAAAATTTCAGCTCAGTCCAAATTTTATTATTGCGAGTGAATTGATATTTTCTGTTGAATGTACAGAATACAGTATATACGAGTGAGTTTGGAGATTATTTTTTAGGCGATTGCCTTCAGTAAATGCTCTTAAATGTCATTACATGCGAACATAATGACTTGTCAAGGTATCAAGGTGCATGACTTGTACCTTAAAAATGACGCTAAAAGCGTCATTTTTAGATTGGTCATTGAAATACCAGTGTGGAATTGTATCAAGTGTGTATTCATTATGTTCAACTGTCGCAACTTCCACCAATGGACGCCTTACTCCATCTCTATCATAGTCTTTACATGTGATTAATGCAGTGGCGTCGAAGATGAGGAACGCCGACACAAGAAAAGATGATCGCTGCTTGCAGAATATTTCAATTTAGAGACAAGCACAATACTGTGCTTTTCTAAAACCTCTTCATTGTCATATATAGTGATTTACATTATGTAAACTTACATGCTCAAAATAGTTATTCTTCAGTTAACGAGAAGGTATTTGGAGCCGTTAAAATTCCCAGATGAGAATCCTTATCGTACGACACCTAATTCATGAAAACTAAGATGAGTAGACTTTAAAGGTTCTCCAAATTTGAGATTAAACTTTCGCTAAGCACATTGGTTACCCTTATTTAGTGCTAAGACAAATATAGCATCCGATCCTGAGCTCATAATCGAGACCACTGGTTTGTCAAATTGGTGCATTGCCAGCGTGACTATCGTGACCAGAAATAGTCATTTTGGCTTCATTTATAGCTATAGCGGTGACAAATTAAAAGATGTTACACGTTGTCCTGAAAATTGCTGCTGATTAACAAGGAAGCTTTGCAAAAGAAAGTTAGTTGGTTACATTTAAAATTTACGAAGGTTTTGCAGTGCCATTCCAATGAAGTGTACAAACGTGGATAAAGAATCTATAGCAACTTTGATAAATGAAACGGTGTGAAGGTTTCATATAGATTCTTAAAGTTGCCAGGAACGAAAGACAGCTTATGAACATTCATTAGCGGTTTACCACTTTTACCAGCAATGGTATCTCAAAATCTCAACATAGGTGATGTCAATTGATTTAAATGAAACTCTCCACTGGGGGTGGATTGCAAAAAGGAATTACAAAAGTGCTGTTGAGCCGAGTCATCGAAGGCAACAACTGAACGCGTTCGGTTGGTTGGTTATTTAGGGGAGGCGACCGACAGCTGGGGTAATTTGCGCCATATAGGATAGATGGATAATTGTGGTAATGGTAGGAGCTTTCAGGGAACGGAGGAAGGGTGGAGCATAGATATACAAAAGGGTGGACCCGGCGTCGGCATTAGCCTACTCCTAACGAAAGGCGCCAAGGGGACCACGGCTTAACGTCCCATCCGACGGACGGAGTACTGAACTTGAAATGCCCACCACTAGGCACTCAAGTGGGGACCGGTTTTCCACTGAAAAATCCGCCACTGCCGGGAATCAAGCCAGGGCCTTCAGGATGGGAGGCCAGTACTCTAGCCACCACACCAACCCGATCCCCAACACGTTCGGTCATTCCCTACAAAGAGTAAGCTTTCAATGCTGTTTTAAAAAACTTTGGCATTTCAATACTGAATATGTTGAAACTCTGTTTGTTGAATCGTTTAACATCAAAAAGTAACCGCATGGTGATAAATAAAACCTGGGACATTTCAGCGTGTAGAACTTTATCAAAATACAACCAATTTCGTATCACGGAAAGAGAAAAATTTGGGTGGGACTATGGCACCATAAGGAGAGAGCTGGTGGAATCATTTACCTTGGTAGGAGCGGAGAAGTACGACATGTAGTGAGAATTACTCAAGCTAAGAAACTATTTATGATGAGGAGACATCTACTATGCTAAATGAGCTCTAAGATCCATGTAGAAGACACTATGATCGTACTAGCTTGATATGGATTGTGGTGCTGGAGACATGGACCGCCAGAAAAGCTGCTCAGAAAAAATCGAGGCCTTTAGGATCTGATGTTGGCTTGGGATACCGAATTTTAAAGTTCTTGTGAATTACAGTGCGACGGAGGAAAACCGGGTTGGGACACCCGGGTTGGGACAAAATTGGGTTTAGGGTAGAGGAAATACCAGATTATTACTGGGCAATATACGGATAGAGCAGAATGAAGGGCTGCAGTAATATGCTTTGAATTGAAGAAAATGAAAAAAATAAAGATTGCTGAAAAACCAAAATTGTTTAAGGGGCTTTTGTCAACGCAAATCCTCCATTATTGCAGACCTATAAACACGTTTTCTAACGTCTTTTCTGGAACTTCCCTTTACAAAGTGGTTACAAATTCCCTCTCGTAACAACCCCACTTTTTTCTCATTTGTACTTGAAGGGATGATGCACGGATTTTATTCATAAATTTTGCGGGAATCACTAGCAATTGATTCATTGATTTATGCATGCGGAGTTGATTAATGCGTACCGTGCGTCATGGGATCGTGGGAAGTGTAAACTTTGCGAGGAATCCTGTAAAAAATATCGTCTTAATTAAGAGGCCGGATCGTTAAATGAAATTCATTGCGTTACTTTTTCTATTCCCCATTGTAATAGGTGGCCTCCTTCTAACCATCAAAATAGTACCCTACTCAGTCTCAGCAGCTATTTCAACGTTCGCATTTGCAATTAAATTATCTCCATGGGTAATACTGCGTAGTATATCGATTGAAGTTGCGGTTTAATGAGCCGTCGTCATTCCGTTAGGAAAAATTGACAGACAATAATTGTTTTTTCTAGAAATTTAATCAGAATGAAATAAAACCACTTACACGTTATTTTTAGCGACTAGCTTAGCAAATTAGTCTTTCATTTGGTGTTTTGTGTGCCCACACTTCCGTGGGATCTTGACCATAGGTCCAGAAGAAACCTTTTGGACGCGTCTGTGTACACACAGAGTAATTTTGACGGTAGCAAATCCTTCTGCGATACGGGAGTTGCCCTACGGTTCGGTTACTCCGCCCCACCTATTAGTATGTATCAATTGTTGCGGACATAATAGATGTACAAAAAATCCATGACACCAATTTCTGGATCGAACATTTTCATTGTTGTCATCAAAAACCGTGAACATTGCGCGCAAAATGCATTGTGCCGAAGAAAATGGAGCAACAGTCCTTCCGTTGGCCAGAAAAGAATTTTCACTCGAATAGCTGATGACCAATAATATGCATCTTCACCTTTTTCATTTCACTCGCCATAGGACAAGCCATGTTTTCAATCAGTGTGGTATTTTTTACAGCACGCGAGTAAAAAATCAGAATCTTTCAATTAATTTGATCCATGCATCCAACCCCCTTCATGCTCCTCACCGGGAGAAGTAATTTAACGCAAGGAATGGTTGCTACCTTGACCTTGTCTGACCCCATTCAGAGTAAGCGCTCGGTTCACGTCTTCCAAGCGAGAAAAGTCTCATTCGTTGAATCCAGAAGGTTCATCTCAGCTCGGCCCAATTCAACGGTAATTCTAATCATACAATAGAGAAAGCGTCACTGCGGTCCTATTCGACCTGCACTGGGAAATATTTGAGAGAGCGGGAACAAATGGTAGATTAAAAATGTTGGTTAAAAAAAGTAGAGCGGTTGACTTTTAAACCCGAGGCTCAATCGATATTTTTCGTACCACAATTCCCGTTCTGGATCGGTACTTGGATATAAAGTTGAGCTGCGAAATAGAGTTGATGCATGACCCGACCAACGAATGAAACTATCCTCTTTTGCCCGCGAAAGGTGTATTCAAAAGATGCAAGAATTTTCAGTCACATTCTGAACACCTTGACCCGCTTCTAACCCATTCTCATTACCGTTTAAATTCACCCATTAGAGGAAATCAGAGTTTTCATACCTGTGCTCGGGGATCAAATTAAGTGTTTGCGTCTTATCATTAGAGCCTTCCGTTGATCTATGCATGCATTTATAGTAACTTTTGCTCAATATACCGCAGTTCATTCCAACCAGTGCTCCATTAGCATCAATATATTTCAGCAATATTGAAATTTAATGAAATAATGAAATAAATCAATTGATTTCATAATTAATAATAAAATAGATTTTCAGAGTATTACGTTAGCCCCCTCACAGTAAATTTATATAAAATCTAATAAGTAAATCACAATAAAAATTAAATAAATCACAATAAAACATGCACTTAAATATATAAGGCTAAAAATGGAGAAAGGTGGTGTTAGTTTCAGGCATGTAATTGGAACGTGCATCTAATGGATGAGGGACTACGAAGCAATATCATTCTATTGCAATGCATTTGTTTCAGTTTTTCTCGGTGTTTTTAAAAGTTCAATAAATGTATTGCGAACTTGATGCAAAAAACCTTAAGGGAGTTACCCGGTGAAATGCACAGTAGCATAATTTGGACTGAGAAAAAAAATCATTTGCCTTGACCGGAGCTCGAATCCAAAATCCTTGATTCTTTGATACCCGGAAAGGCAGCCGGTAACACCTGAAGGCTGCCGGCTGATTCTGGGTTATTTTGGGTTTTTTTCCTGGTCAGGGCGAATGATTCATTCTCTGTGGAAATTCAGCTGCTGTGCATTTTTTAAAGTCATTGAGTCACTTCAGTTTTCATGACCGTTTTTTGATGCACTACTAAAAGACTACCTACATTACAGCTACCTAACTTATATTTGAGCATCGAGTATTTATAGACCATTAATTATATTTATTCTCTACCATTGATTATATTTACTTAATGATATAACACTCTTATTTTTCGTAAGAAGGATATTTTTACACTGTCCGCGCTGTAATTTTTATTATTTTGCGTTTGAAACGATGGTAACATCATGATTTTGATGATATTTCCTGAGTTTTTTCTTTTATGCATACAGAATACTCTGCAAACCTCTTTCAAAATGTGTGATAGGGGTTGAGTTGTCACTAATAATGCTCTTATATCACAATATAGTAAGAAAAGCGTTAATCATGCATGAACCAGGCACGTTTAACATCATTATCAGTGGCTATAAATAATATATTTTGTCAATATTTAAAACATCTTTTAAATATCTGATTCGCTTTGGTACACTTGTGCATGGGATGCTGAGAATCACACCCAAAGCGTGTGTGAGGGTGTTTACTGGCCGGTGTCCGAGGCAATCGAATGACATGCGGGCCATATGACATGATACTTTTCGTTGCACTGCTGTAAGCACATATTAGGAAAATATATTCCATTATGCCTTATTATTGCAGCAAAATAAATAAGGAACTTAAAACATGCTCCAATGGCAAACCCTCTATTCTCTTGTTTATAATTTCCTCGCGCAAAGACACGGTTGACATTTCTCTCAAGAATTTCATTGCTTATGACATTATTTTACATTTCCTATTTCTCATTTTGCCTTTACCCTCCCCCTTAATCTCGTCGTCGCTTGGACGTTGGTTTTCTCAAAATTCGAAGTTGTTGGTGACAAGACATGAATAGCGGTAACTCGATGTGTGTCGTTTGAAGTGGTGCGACGTAAAAAGATGTAAGTCAACAGTGATTTCCATACTGAGCAATCGTTGCAAGGAAATACACCTTCATTTCCCTGAACTCTGCCTCGATCCAACTTATTCTGCACGAGGATTTAATTGCTTAATATAGTCATCAATTTTTTTACCCCATTCAACATTTCCCACCAAAACTTCGAGTTGTAGGAACATGAAAATTTATTGAATTCCTTTGCAACGGCATTCAGTGATACATTTCCCCGATTTTTGCCACTACTTATCACAAATCGGGGTTAATTATCGCTTGAAATGGCTTTGATACACATCGCGCATCGCCGAGTATCTTTCCTAAACGTTACCTCGTGCCGTAATTACATAATTGAGCCATAATTTACTTATCTTTGCTTTTAAAATTTAGACATGCCAAGCAGGTTTTTCGGTCACGCATTAGAAGCTTTGGAGGGACCTAATCGAGGAGAAGGGATAGAATTCATTGATGCAGGTGAGATTGCGAAGGGAAAAAAATGATTGAAATTATTAAGAGAATAGCCGTCACGGCACAAGCAGTAAAATCTCCGCTACGTTGGAAAAAGTCGGCGATCCTCAAGCCCCTGGAAATTATTTTTCCCATCAAAAAGGGAATAAATGTAACTCGCTCCTATTTATCAAGATGTTGGATGGGAACTCAAAATACAGTGACATTTTACTCCAGGCTGTGAGTGAATATAGAAATAGTTTGTAGTGAATGTTTCAGATATAACCCATGATTAATAACCGCATTTTTAGCTGTATTAGTCTAAAACAAGAATCGTTGAACAAGGAGTGAATAAAATGTATCTTAGTGAGAAATTTGAATGTTGGAAACATGTGGAGGGTAAATACGGATTAAAATGGTTCCTCCTCGCAGGTGCATACATACGGGTGCTCCTTATTTCAAGTTATGGGACTTATGTGCATGATACGGTCCCAAAAAATTTACATGTAGCTACGACTCAGGATATTTTCATATTTAGAAGGTAAATTTAGCTTGAAACTCCCGTTGAAGTCA
This sequence comes from Platycnemis pennipes, assembly GCA_933228895.1. Lineage (NCBI taxonomy): Eukaryota > Metazoa > Arthropoda > Insecta > Odonata > Platycnemididae > Platycnemis > Platycnemis pennipes. Next base: position 51,111,043 of record OW121846.1, read on the forward strand.
ATAGTTGTCGTAATATACGAGTCATTAGCACAATTTTGTGTTCCTCACCGACATTGGTGAAACGTGTCAATTTTAATCAATTTAAATGATTAAAATATTGATGTTCATTTGAAATTTTTATCTTTCATTTTTATGCATGACCCATATCTTTGTTTACGATAAATTAAGTGTTCAATGGTCTAAATGCAGTTCAATTAGTCTTTGTGCCGACGTCAAAGATTCATAATTATTCAAAAAGAAATTTTCACTATACTTTTTTATAATTTAGTAATGGAGCTTTAGTCGATTGGTATTTGGTTGTGATTCTGTACTTTCAATTTGAATATAATCGGTACTTTCTGTTATTTTTTTCGTTTACTATTGCACACTGTGAACTTCGTTTATGCCTTTACATTCTAGTTATAAAATAAAGCTTGTTAATACTCTCATTAGAGTATTATGCTCTACACCAAGTGGTACATATTGGCATGAAGCTATTATGCTGGAACGCAAAGTTACATCATCAGAGGATAGTTTTTAAGTCAGTGGTAGCGTATGCTACGTTGAGAAAATAGGACTGCCATAAGTCCTTTAATGATCCCATCGAGTAAGTAACAAATTTAAGCATCCACGCAGTTTGAAGGTTGGAGAATCACGCGTTGGTATTGAGATAGGTATTGACTAATTCAAGGCATTTTGTTTCTGTTAATATATTGTAACAGAGCATGTTTCTTCTTATATAAGAAGAAACATACTCTGCTTTGAATACTCCTGTTCAAGCTAATTTTATGTGTAACTCTTCTTTCTGTAACTGTTACAACTTTTTCGTCTTAAATTTCATAGTCTTCTCCCGATTTTACTGTTTGCCAAATGATTGCCAATAATAGACGTTGCCGAAAATTTCCAAATTAATTGAAATATCCCACGTTTTCTTTGTTTATTCCCATTTCGTCTCGTATTTGTCTCACTCCGATGCAGCGGAGGTGATATTTTTTAATTAAATTTCTGAATAATTAACTCACTCAGTGTGGAAAGCGTGAAAAAATAATGGGATGGGAATGTCTAACCGCGGAACTGGTATCGGTATATATATATATGTATATATTTACAACACATATGAACATTCAAATACGAGATACATGCTTAATGAAATCTATATAGTTGATAAGCATCTGGTGAAAGATAAACAAGGATTACAATTAATTAAAACTAAAAGAACGTAACACAACTGTACACTGAGGTCATGAGCTATTACTAGCAGCCAAATTTTTCCAATATTTTCAATTTCCCACTTTGTCAAAAAAATTATGCGCTAATCCTTTCGATATTTAAATGCTCGCAACATTCCAAGAAGTAAGTAATGGCAGCCTGAAATGGCTTAGTATTTGCAGGAAGCGATTTCTCATATAATAGGATAAACAAATGGCCTTTGTTGATAAACAAAATTTACTCCTCTGGAATTCGCTATTAAGATATCCCATTCAGACATTAGCGTCAATAGCAAAAATTAATCAACATTCTATTTGTATTTCAACTCATACTCTTCCAAAAGTATAAATAGCGCTAACTACTTAGCTTTAGATTTTAAATACCCTTGTAAAATCGATGAGAAAATTTAAATACCCTTGTAAAATCGATGAGAAAATACATAACAATAAAGTGCATGCGTTTTTCTCCAGAAAATAGAAATAGCGACCAGCATTGAATGCTAACGGTTCGTTTGCGTAACTTTCAATTTTCCTTTTCACTAGTAAATAGATGTTTCAATAGAATAATGTAAACTCGATATTTGGTATTTCTAGATGATGAATATTTATGTAATGGGTGAAACAATGAAAAACTGCATCCAACGCATGGTTTGTACATTGTTCATTTCACAAAAATTATTTTCCGTCCAAAAGAATAAATGATTAACTTTTTTGACTTACTAAGTCAGTCATAGTTTTTGAATGGGCCAGAAATGAGAACACGATTTTTAATGTGAATCGGAGTGCTGGTGCATTTTATTGACAGAAAAATTTGATATGAGAAATGACTTAAGAGTTTCAATGTATTTATTAGAGTAAAATTAGAATTAAAATTACCATCTGGTTAAATAGAATAAATCAGTCCAGATTATCAAATGAGGTTTATTAAGAAATGCTTAATCAGGAACTACGCTTCTATTTCGCTAACGTCGTAATTTAAATGCATGACAATTTAGTGAAACCCTTTCTATTTGTATTTTAAACGAATAAATGGATAATAATACGTAGTCAATAAAAGTACTAAACATTCAAGATGCTCCTAATGTCATAAATTACGCATTGTTTAATATATTTCTATTTTTTTTTTATTCCAATCTCTTGTAGCTTGGCGATATCAATTGAAAGAGAGTTATTTTTAAAACTAGCTCAGCTTTTCATTGCGCTCTTTTAATGTACATACATAGATTGTAGCTAGTCAATACCATTAATTCAAATAATTCAAATTTTGTCAAATTTGTGTCATCCCCGAGTCTCAAAATATAAGGTAATGCCTTATAATGTACTGCCTTAACACATATTTGTTCCTTTCAGCATTAGCATGCAACGGAAGTTGGTATTGAATTTTCTACATGCAGCAATACGCTGTAACTTAGTGTTTTAAATAAATATTAATATACTTTAGTTTATTTGTCAATTAAAGGCGGTTTTTGAGAAGATATTAAGAAAATGTATCTCACATTCGGTACAATATCGTGGTCATTGGAATGGGGCTCTCATCGGAAAGGATTTTGTTAACACATAACTGTATATTAAGAGACTTCTTTCATTGATATAATCCAGAACATAACCTTGCGGGCCCAATATTATGATACGGTGGAAAATCTTGAATTCAAGATGGAAGACTATACGCAGTTTTATTTGACGAATCTATCTACATACTGAAATCTTACAAGTCATAAATCATTGAATTAAAATGATTGCCATTTGAGAATAAATTCGATAAGTATCAATAAACATAGTAAGTTATCACTACAAGCCAGGAAAATTCTATGCGGAAGATTTTCTCTATGATGTATCTGAGACAAATTTCAGCAGGTAAAATTCGGACAACGTATCAACCTTTTGAAGGCGGTAGCAGCCTCAGACGTGAATTAACTTCAACTTAGATCCCTCGTCATTTTCTTTCTCCACATCGCAAGGGAACCAGCGGTTGTTGCGGTCGCTCCCTAGCGAGTTACTCCATTGATAATTCCAATCTACTCAAATAACGTTTTCCTGCAGATAGAAAACCCTCAGAAATTGAATGCGCTCTCCCGCGACCATTTCTGGATGAAATAGAAGGTGATATTCTTGCTATAATATCGTACTGGATGAACTTTAATAACGTACCAATTTTCTGGTTCTAAACACTGCCTCCAGTACTAAATATTTGAGAATTTAAGTAAATCTGACCAACGTTTCCTTCAATATTTTTACGCACTCATTAAAATTACCACATTTTCATATATATTTGGAATTACTGATTATGTTAACTATTTATTGTGTGTAGGTAACATAATATATTATGGGGTAATTTTACTATCCGTAAAGCAATCGGTAAGGAGGAAGTTTTAGAACAGCTGGGGACGATTTAAACTTATCAAAAATTACCATGGGATGAGGTTTGAAGCTACGATCTTTACTAAACATTTTTAAAAGACCCATCTAGGCTTAATACTTTTCTTCTGATCTTCATTCAAGTCTGATCGTTTAACCTGTAAAACTCTTGCGAAAATATTGCATGGCTGAACACAGTTTGCAAATTAATATCATGCTTTTGTGTGTAATGCAGTGTTCCATTAAGCATCAATAAGAATGGTGACAGATTAAATCACTTTCTCCGCATGGAATATAACGTGCTGTAACCGACCTAAGACAATGCGATTTACGTCATCTTAAACAAGTGATTGAGATGAGATCATCAGCAACGAATTTTTCTCATTATACCCATTGATTGTCATTAACCTAAAATTGAATCTTTTATATTTAATTTCGCAGGTGTGTAAAATATAAAAGCCTTTGAATATTTCATTGTGAAATAATTGGAAAAATGTGCGATGGGTGTAGTTACTAAGGATTTCCATGTTTTTCCAATTCTTTAAGAGAACCATTATATAATCTCTATTAGTAATGCCTTATGATCCAATATGATACAAATAATTTCATAAAACATCAATCACCTACTTGACCATGCTAAATTTGAATTGTTAATCATTAATTGTAATTTTGTAGTTTTAAATGAAAGGTTTGTATACTTCTTGTTTCGTAATCATTTAATATGGAGACTTTTGATATTTAATCCACTGAATGTGAGACAATGACTAGCGCTGGAAAGAACCTTTTCAAAGAGTTAGTTAGGGAATTATTATGTCATGAATGCCCCTCCATGATACAAAACCCAGGCTTGGAATTGTGCGCGGATGGGAAATGACATCGGAATGGGTCCAAAACGAAAAACTCGGAAGAATTAAGGAGGTGAATGCGGCTCATTAGTGAAGAGACATCAACAGTCATTTTGAGTACATCTAAAGGAATACCTAATCGTGACGGATACTCACGGACAAAGATGTTGGACATGAGCGTGGCCGGTAGACAGAAGACGATGACCAGGATGTCAGCGGCTGCCAGGTTCACGATGAAGTAGTTGGTGACCGTCCTCATTCTGGGGGACCGGTACACGACGGCGATGACAAAGCAGTTTCCGACGAGGCCCACGGCGAAGACAATGAGGTAGGCGACGCAGTACACGACAGTCATCGCCAGGGAGTGACGGTAGAAGAGCTCCGTTGGCAGCCGCTCCGCTAGCAGAGATGCGGTAGCGTTGCTGGAGTTGGCGAGGGCCACCTCGGCGAGTGGCAGGCCCGCCAGGATGGGTGGCACCACGGCACCGCCCAAGATCACGGCGCTCCCGTTGGCCGTGGTGCCGATCTCGGCCAGGAGTGGTCCCCCGAAAGCCTCGATGATGCCCGTGCCCACCCGGTGGATCTCCGTGGCGCCGCCCGCCGAAGCCGACGATACCTGCCCCCGGTCCTGATCCATGGAGTAGGCGTAGAGTCTGGATCCGCTGCCCTCGACCCCGGCGGCGCTGGCCGTAGCCGCCGGGGACTCGAGCTGGCGGTGCGAGTCGAAGCCCGGGTACTCGGACTCCGGGAGCCGGAGAGAGGCCATCTCCAGGGCGGAGGTGAGCGAGAAGATGCGGTGCTGTCCCTTGGGGCTGCCTGCTTCGTCCGTGCTCTCCGGCGTCCTGATCCAAGTGGGGTGCTTCGCGCTGGCGTTCTTCAGCATTATAAGGTGGGACACCACCGTGGTCTCAGCTCCGTCACCCTTGTCAGATGGTCTGTCGCCAAGTGACCCGATCGGAGGAGGATGAGCGAGTCTCCGCGGTGTAAAAGAGGGGGGAAGGTAGGCCCGGTTTCCGCCGCCGCAAGCCGACGACGAGCGTCGACGCGATCTTCGGCAGAACTGGAGGCCCGAGGTAAGGGAGTCCCGCACCCCGACTCTGCCAGTCCCCTTCCACCGCCCGGAACGTGTGCCTGTATGGAGGTGTGTGTGGACGTGTGTGTATGTGTACACGAGAGTGTGTGAGTGAGTGTATGCCTAGCGCTCAACCTTGGCCGTTCCTGCTCCGGCCGCGTGGGGCAGATGTGTGGGGGCTGGAAGCGGACTCGGCACGGTTTTGTCGCCTCGTGTCGGCGGAGGGAGGGCGGGGGCGGGGAGAGGGGCGTAGGGGGCGGCGCGGCGGGGGCGGGGGGCGGCGCGGAAAGCACCTCCAGGGGTGGGGGCGGTGGAGATTGCGCGCTGGGAACGGCGGGCGAGTCAGGGGGAGGGAGAGACACGCGCGTTCGGTGGGGAAGGCGGGTATTCCAAGGGAGACGTGGGCACGAGAGTTAGTTGTTTTGGGAGGACCTTCCCTTTGCCGAAGCGGAGTTTTGAGGAGGGGGTGGGGGGAGGGTAGAGGAAGAGGGGGGCGTGGGGATGGGGTAGTACGCAAGCTCCACGGCTGCCGGAATCCACTTGACTCTGGTCGCATTCCCCGGCAGGCGCAGCGTAGCTACGGTCGATCAAGCCCTTGCACGCGAGCCATGGATCATGAACCGCCTCCCTCCTTGGCGAGGGTGGCAGGACGGTAGGCCACGGTACGTGCATTATTCTTTCTCCCCGCCCACCTTGCCGCCTTCCGCTCCACCCCCAAAGTGTTCCGCGCCGCGAAAATTATCGTAGCGTAATTTCGTATCGTACCTGTGAGTAGTTCGCCGGGCGGTGCGGGTGGACTGGTTGACGGTGAGGTCCCGTGCTAGGATGGAGTAATAACATGCGAGTAAATCGCTCCACAAACCCGCGCCGAATAAATTGATGGAAATATACGTTTCAAAATGACTCTGAGTTTGGCGCGCGCGAAATAAGTTTGGAGCGTGATGCGAGATGAAACCAAGTTGGGTTTCAATTGATTAAATCTATTTTTGAATAGGAGAGGAGTTAGAATACATAGTTTCCTTTTCAATACCCCAAAACTAGAGCCGGCCACTGTAGTCATATCGTTAAATCGCCCTGGCCTGATAACTCAGAAGTTTCGGGTTCGAACCCTGTATGTACACGTGCACATAGGTTTAGCGCAAGTATTAAGGGTTAAGTTTAATATTAAGTTAGGCTCGACGATGCGATGTACTTAACTTTTGCGATTGGAGCTCCTCAAAACTTAATTCTGCCACTACGCTGCCTTAGGGAGGGATTAGCGGTAATTTATCTAGTCTGTTCCCTACTTCAAGAACCAGAAGTTGGATTGTTAGGATAGAGATAAAAGGGGAAGAGGGGATGGAAGGGCTGAGAGAAACCCGGCGTTGTCGTTAGCGCAATTCTAACGGAAAGCCCCTGGAGTTCTACAGTCTAAGTCTGACTGTCGAAGTTCACCACAGAAAATATTTTTTCCTCGATGAGCGGTTATTCCAAAGGAAAATCTTCATTAACGTTGAAATTTGAACCCGGTTGCATAGGGTGGGAAGTTAGTTCATTATCGAATTGGAATCCCTAAATGTGGATTGGGTTAGTGTGGTGGAAAATTGGTAGAGAATCATCCTATTTTAAGTGGGAAGGATTTTCTTGCAGTTGAAAGGGAACTAAACAATATTACCCAGTTTTTTTTGCAACGGATTTCACTGCTTTATGACCAAGTAATTAGTAGCTGAATGACGTTGCCGTGAAAATTGAAATAAATGATTTTTTCCGCAACGTATTGTACCATGGTATATATTAAAAACTGAGACTTGATAGTATGAATTCTAAGTTATTATTAATTCTAAATTATTCTAAGATCATATACCACCAAACAATAATTCCACTCCGTCAATTACTATAATGATTCATCATGCCTTTCAAGTTTAATCTGGGAATGACATAAGAATGAGTACAAATATATTACAGGAGAAAAACCAGCTTACTTCGTCTCAGCCAGGAACTGGGTGCATCATCTCATACTTGTTACTAAACTAACGTGCAGAAAGCGCCAGTTTGACTTGCAGTTAACCGCTGGTTAGCTGCTTTACCTTGAAAGTTAATATGTAGGTCACATGAGGCCAAGGTGTCTCGGAAAGCATTTCGATAAGAAGTAAAGTCTAGACTTCACCTAAATACTCTTCCCGGAGTATTATGCAATATAGTCCTGATGAGGGCTCGATCTTGATCACGTTGGTAAGCCGGGCATACATACAGGTTGCTGAATCCGGCGTCAATTCCATCCCTAATCCTTGATCGTGTCGACTGGATATTATTGTGGAAAGCCGCAGGACGTGAATGCTGGAGATCCCGCTTTTCATTACTTTTGCAGGCACCACCTTCTCTAGATGACTTTAATATGCCCTTCCTCCGCTTTACATTGAATTCAAGCGAAAATCACGTCTTCATGCAGCCAATTCCTTAGACTATTTTCGACCTCTGGGATTTTGTCACAGGAAACCATAATCTATCCATAAAGAAGAGAAATACGCGAATAAGTGGATTTAATATTGACTATGGGAATATTTTTAATGCATATTGAATTTTATGGAAAGACATCAAACACAGTTGGGTAGGGATAATTTTTTCCTTAAAGTGCTCGTAGATGCTCATAGCTCATGATTTTTCTGAAGTCCCTGAAGTGGCTGTTTTTTTTCTTAATGATAGCACAGTATCTGGAGGATGTTATGTGCCCATAAATATTACGACCCCTCTATCCTTGAAATTGCTCCGGGGAAATACAACTTGAAGCTTCAGTATCGTGGGGAGCATCAAGCACTTCAACATTTAATTCAGGACTCTAGTGATAGAGAAATTCATAAAGTTCTTTGAAATTACATTAAATTTTGTGTTCAAAGGAAAATTATGGAAGCGTTTTCGTATACTGACGTGTCTGCGGCTGCTAAATCGATTCAGTTAATTTTGATCTTGAATAACTTTACAGAAAATGAATCTTTTAATTTCACGGTGATGTCTGCAGTTCTTTTTTTGATTAAAAGTGGACCTCTATTTTAAATAATTATATTCATTGCCAGTACCAAATCACTGTATTCTCCAAAACCAGCTGTCACCGTTTTTATTGATGCCGTCACCAGTGCATCTCTCTATCTGATATCATAATTTTCATAATTGTTGCTGAAAAGTTCTGGGCATAGAGAACGACGATTACAGAGGAAATGAAACTCTCACTTATCTATCTGAGGCAAGACTTCGCCTGATCTCTGGCGTGGAAGGTCATCGAAGGTTGACAGGTTAGAAAGCATACATTTTCGTTCTTATGGACACGTAAGAGGCATGCCCTGGTGGCTCCATGCGTATTCCTTTCGCGCGAATAGTTCTCACGGAAGCGTGAGCGTAAGCGGTCGTACGCTATGACAGCGCTGGCGCTCAACCTAGTCCGAGGAAATGAAATCCATGACGCTGATGATTCGCTACGTTCGTGAGCGCTTTCATGCTTTCCTTAGCTTACGGAACCCATACACGTACTACCTTTTTCCGGATTTTCATTTTTCTTGATAGAATTTTCCTCATTATTTCGTTTAGTCTGAGCCCCTTGGGAAATTCTCGCCCTCCCGTGGCTTTTCACTATCTTCCTCCCGTTACTTAGCGCGTGACAAGAAAGGAAGGGCTGTCCTTGGACGTGAAACAAACCTATCGTCTGCGCCAAGAAGATAGAATCAGTTTTGCATCCGTTGCTATAGGAGCTTGGACCTTAAGGAGAATGTGTTGGTGAGCAGGCTAGAGTGCCTTCTATGCACATGGCCCTGTTTTCGATCCCGGCAGTGACAGAGATTATTCATTGGTCCCCCGATCCCCACTGTAATGCCTAATGGGGAGAATTTCGAGTACAGTACTTCGTCCGTAGGATGGAGCGTTAAATCGTGGACCCTTTTGCGGCTTGCGGCTTTCGTTACGAGAAGGGTAATGCCGACGCCAGGTTTCCGCTCGTCTTTCCTCCTTTTCCTGTTAATTCCTACCCCCATCCACCTGCTCTTCATCGAGCAAATGGCTTTAACTTTTCCCCGAAATAACTAACTGCCTAATCATTGCAAATCGAAAAGTCACTTCATTGGAAATGAAGAGGGGTTCGGACACGAATATCCCGACTGTAAAACTATCATCAGCTGCGATTAAGCAAAGCGGGTAGAAATTGAGAACCCTATTGTCAAGATCTATTTCAGCTGATGCTTTTGCAATTATCCATTCCCAGTAACCACTTTTGGGGTGTAAGTGTATCAATTACAATAGACTCAATTATAAACAGCATAAAGGTGTGGGTTGCACTTAAAGTTCAGTACTCCGTCAGTCGGATGGGACGATAAACCTTGGACCCCTTATCACCTTTCGTTAAGAGCAGGCTAATACCGACAATAGGCTTCTCTCAATCCTTTTCTCTTACCCTAATATATCTCTACCCCTCCCCAATCACCCAACTATTACTAGTGGCGTAAATGATTTTTGCTGTCGATTGCCTCCTTTGTAAAACTACATCCCGGATCGTGAAATACCATGAGTTTTCAGAGACCTTCCTGGGATAATTAATCAAGTCAAATGAGCCTCATAAAAAAAATTGGCTCACATAGAGAGAGAATTTAACCAAAAGAGGAATGTTTGATGGAAGGCCAAAATGGGAACGCCGAGAAAAACTTCTCGGGAAATTTAATATAGGAACCCCAACAAAATTCCATCGGGTTGAGGAATTTTCGGACTATTTTTGGACGCATTTTTTTCATCGGTGTCATTATTCCTCATTCCCTTTAACGGTGATTTTTAAAAATACGAGTATATATACCAGAAAGAAAAAAAAACGAAAGAAGTGGGGAAAAGTGAGTGGGAGGTGAAAAATTACCTCGGGGCTGGTTGAGCTGGCTCTCCCATCTAGCGTGGCACACATGGCCACGGGAACCATCGTTACAGTTGGAAACCCTTGTCATTTAAACCTTGAATCAGAACACTGCCCGAAAATCTAATTCAGACGGAGTCCCAATTAAGGCTCGTCTACGGAGTTGATCATTTTTCACATTTTCACGAATATTTTCCAAACTTCTCAGGATGGAACGCTTGCCTCCCTGAGACTCGATGGTCGCGTCGGATCGCGTCCAAATCGAGAAGGAAATGAATCCTCCCCCCTTTTCCACAACGCGATGCAAAGGTAAAATTTTGCAGAAAACTGGGAGTCTATGAAGCTCACTCCCTCCAACCAACAAAATGGAAACGGATTGATATCCATGATTTGCGTGAAAATCTTGGGTATATTAGCAAAATTCCGGAGTAATTAAATAACCCGAAGGAATTTTTAACTTATTCCACTCAAAGGCAGCTCTCAGGAACGACAAGGCAGCCGCAAAATGAGTTGTTGAAATACGACTCAAATAATGGAGATTTAAAAGTTACAACACGCTAAAGGACATTGGGCGTTTCAAATATTGAATAAGTCCTGAGGTCGTGATTAATGATACTTGCAGTCCAATTACTACTAGCGATCCATTGTTTTGAAACAGGGGTGCGCTAAGTATATTTTATTCTGCTAGTTACAACTACTGCAGCATGGATTTTGGTGAGGTATCTGCCGAACCGATTTGCTAAATAAGGACGTTGGATGAGCATTAAATTCATATGACTAAATTTTTCACATGCATAAGGAGTCCGAGGTCCTTCTTTGCACTAAAAGCTTATTATACTTCATGAATGCTTAATATACCTCAAGTTTAGAGAGAAATGGAGATCTCAGCAAGCTATTTGCCATTGTATAACTATCTGGGGCCCATCTCTAGAAGAGGTCGAATCTTCAGAGTGCAGCCAAGTTAATCAGCGTTGTTGCAATTGAGCGAGAATTATGCATCGCTCGAATAATAGGGTTGTTTACCATATGTTTTTATTGCCGAATCAGATAGAGTTTGTAAAATAAAAAGACCCGTATTTTTCCGTTATAGGCGATATATTTCCCGAGTTATAGGCGTCGAAAACTGATGTTTTTAACCCTTTCGGAAAAGTGGGCGTGGTGCAACCTCTGACGTATATCGACTTCGTCCAATCACAACTGAGCCCGCGAAGCTACTTTGCCTTAACGCAATAGGGGGGACACAGATGACTCGGCCAATGGGAGCGATTACGACAGCATCTGTGTGAGCAGACCTTCCGAGAATCCCCCTCCACTCCCTTCCCCTCCCCTAAAAGCAGTGAAGGACGGGAGGAAAATGACGTCAATGTTATGACAGCAGTATTTTCGGTGGGCGTCACCTTTTGCTTATTTAAATTTTTGATTTATGAGTGAATGTTTGCGGTTAGAACATTAATTTTATCAATAAAATTATTTTTTCGTTTCCATCAAAAATTGCTGGTCGAACCCAGCCTCAAAAAGTTGTATTCTTCGTTGAAGAAGGCGTAGATAAAAGGTGATGCACTATGGCTTCAGTTATTGGAACAGCTGGAGTAAAATTTTACCAAATAATTCTGCTAGTAAAAGGAAAACATAATAATATACTGAAATTCACGAATTTGGCTTCAAATTGCCTCTATCAAAATCTGTATGATTCCCAACGGATACATGGAGGCACGGGAAGTTCTGTTGATACATTGGATTCGGTATTGAGTATTTATGAACAATATTGGGTGAGAGTTAATTAATTTTAAAGGCATCATTTCACAAATTTGATATCATAGCTTCCTCTCTTTTATTTCCTACTTTTTCTGAGAAAGCGTTCGTGCATTCTCGGATCATCTCATTCAGATTCCATTTTTATTTTTCTGATCGCAAAAATAATTAATTTGACTCAGTATGAAACGAATCCTCCACGCATCAGTGAGAATAAATTGAAATCCAAATATTATGAGCAGCATGGTTGTGTCATGAATGGTTATAATAGCAGATCGTATAAGGGCATTAAATACCTCGTTTTGTTTGCCGCTGCTGTGGGATGAGATCGGGAATGTTCGGTCGCAAGGCACAAATGAAAAATTCATTTTGTAATGGTCCAGCACTCAGCGCGTCCCGCGTAGCCACGGGTTGTGTCTTGCGTCTCACCACGACCCACAGCATGACCTACCTCAATGCATGTGAAATGAGACACGTCAAGACACACGACATGCAACAAATCGCACTTCCTGCACTGCATTTTTGAGCTACGAAATGTCACTCACCACGCTTTAGGCCTTGAAACCTGCCTAGTTCCTCACAATGATCTATTATTTAGACACATCTGCAGGTGAGCAAATATATAAATGTGCAGAAATGGGGTGTAGGCCTGTGCGTGGAGCGTCTACAAAATTCCTAGAAACTACGAGACTATGTAGTTTTATTATTGGTTGTTTTCTTACACAAACCCTCAAGGGGGTCTTGCAGGGTAGTCAGCAGATAGCTAAATGAGGATTACGTTGGTGTGGTGACTACAGTACTGTCTAAGAAAATTCTCTCGGGTATTCCAACGGTTCAGATTGTTCATGCTGGCCGACGCTTAGATGCTCGACTCGAGAAACTGTTCGCCGGCTGTTCAAAGCAAGCACATTTATATTACTGTCCTCCCATCCCGAGATCCCGAGATTGAATCCCATCACTGGAAGATTTTCCATTGGTATACCGGTCCACACTTTAGTGGCTTGTGGAAAGCACTTCAAGTCCAGTACTCCGTACGTCGGATGGGATGTTAAGCCGTGGTCTCATTGGAAACTTTTGTAAGAGAAGGATCATGCGGACGCTGGGTTTTTCTCCACCTTCCTCGTTTCCCTGAAAACTTCTACTACCCAGTTTCCCACGTAACCTCTCTGGCAACCACAGCAATAACCACACAAATAACCACAACAACAGGTATAAAAAAATAGAATTATTTTTAATCTTTCATTTAAATTACGACGATTGCATTATTCATACAAGGAGGTAATCAACAAGCGTTAATGGAATTCAGAACTTTCTTCAGACCAGCTACTATCAAAGCAACTTACAAAACACCTATTTATCTTTTTTTTACAACTGTAGTAACACAGGCCTGCGATGGAAAAAATACAAAGTAATTGATAGCTGTACTTTATGTATTTGTTTGGTGCTGATTACAAAATAAATAATGAAAATTTTCTGTCACGTATCGCTTTCTTGAAAAGTTCAATTTTACTTAGATTTTTAGAAACATTTACCATAATTATTTTTGATTTCGAGGCATTGTGTAAATTTACTAGATGACTTTATTTAAATGCGCGGCGTATAAAGTGTTATTAAAAATCGCATGAGGAGTATTATAGGCTATGTAAGACAACTTTATCCTGCGTATTTTGGCACGAAACTCGGAGACCAGGACAAATCGTGGGCTCCTCATAAAGTTTGTGTACAGTGTCTCAATGATCTACGCTTATGGTTCAAAGGAAAGAAGACTGCTTTGCGATTTTGAATTCCTATGACATGAAGGGAGACGAAAAACCACTCTGATGATTGTTACTTTTGTTCCTGCTATGTCCGTGGGTATAAAAGCAAAAATCAAAAGCTAACCTCTTATCCTGATAACATTCCATCGGCCATATGCCCCGTTCCTAATGGACCTGATGTGCCGGCGCCTTTGCCAACTGAATTGCTGGTTATCTCTTCAGAATCTTCAGACTCGGAACATCCAGAAGTTCAAGGCTCCGATTCAGAAGTTCAAGTCCTCTGAAGGCAATTCACCTCAGCCCTTCTCTTAGGTTGAAGTTATTGATCTGACTAGAGATCTGGGCCTTTTGAAAGAGGCAGCTGAATTGTTGGGCTCCAGATTTAAAGAAAATAAACATATTGGCCAAAGGAACTTTTTTTTGGTACAGGAATCAAAAAAAGGAATTTGCTAAGTACTTTGAGGAAGAGAAGAACCTGGTCCATTGTTTTGATGTTCCCGGATTGATGAGGAAATTTAATATCACCTACGATAAAGCTGAATGAAGGCTGTTTATAGATTCTTTGAAAAGGAGCCTTAAAGCTGTTCTTCATCATGGAAACCAGTATGCATCTGTATCAGTTGGACACTCGATGCATTTGAAAGAATGCTATGAAAACCTGGCTCTCGTCCTCAACAAAATAAAATATGCCGACCACGGTTGGACCATTTGCGGTGATTTGAAAGTTGTCTCCATGCCTCTTGGTCAACAAGGAGGATATACAACGTTCTCATGTTTCATTTGTGAGTGGGAGAGCCGTGATAAGACCCAACATTGGGTCAAAAATGAATGACCGAAAGATAATCTTCAACCAGGCACCAATAATGTGATTCGGAACAGATTAATTGATCCAAAAAAGTATCTTTACCCCATCTGCATACAAAATTAGGTGTAATGAAGCAGTTTGTCAAGGCTCTTCCAAAAGATGGCGATTGTTTCAAATATCTGTGTAAAACGTTTCCAGGTTTATTCGAAACCAAGTAGAAATCGGGAATCTATGTTGGTCCAGATATCCACAAGCTCATGAAGGATAAAGAATTTGAGACTAGCATGACAAGAAAGGAAACAGTAGCTTGGGTTGCCTTCAATGTCGTCAGTAAATTTCTGGATAGTTACAAGGATCCCGACTATAAAGGAATTGTTATGAATATGCTGTACAAATTTCAAGCAATGGGTTGCTCCATTAGTGTCAAAATACATTTTCTTCACTCATATATGGACTTTTTCCCCGAAAATTGATATGGAGCGCAAATATCAGGGAAGATGGAACAAGAACATGCTTCCCGACTACTGTTGGATGTTAGTACGAGATAGGCCTGAGATTGAACATAAAAGAAGAACGTCAAAAAGAAGTTTCAAAGGAAAAGAATACGTAGTTAAATAGAAACTTTTTTTTAATTTGTTACAAACTTTCATGCACACGTAGGTACATAATATTTGCTTCTCTTGGTCAATCGTCTATTTCATGTAAGTTACTTTAATTAAAAAATAAAAATATTATGTTGGTGATTTTCTTCTAGAAATTGCACCATAATTTGATGCAAAAAGTTTAAACTCAAGGGAACTTTTTGTTTTTCTCTTGAACAGAGGCGGCTCGTGTGATAAGACAGCAGTGGTTTTCATCCATTTAAACCTATAAAAATAACCAATTGGTGAAAAATCAAAAACCACTTTTCGATTCTTTTACATAGATTTAAATGGATAAAAACCACTGTTGCCAGATAGTACGTGCAAAATCGTTCGAGAGAATTCCTTTTCAAATATGATTTAAGCCAAAATATTTATATCTGTTTTACAAAAATCCTGACGTAATGGAAAACATGGAAGTCATTTTCACAGTCAGCACACAAAATAACATAAAACTCAGCGAAAACTTTTCTTGTATTTTTCAAAAACTTCAATTTCGCAGGCCTGTGTAATCTATCGTATTCTGCTTGATGGAAAAGTTTATTTATCTGCGCGTATTTCACTCATGTTTTTCGATCGTATTCACTTCCGTTCCACCATTATTAATATATTTATTGTGAGTAAAATTCATCCATTGGAGAAGCATGTTCATAATTCTCAGTTTCCATATAGGTATGTAATTTTTCTCTGCGTACGTGGTATCATATCTATTAATATTGTAATTAACTGTGAAATATGTACTGTTAATTAAATGCAGCATACATGGAATAAGAAGATATTTTTCACATTGTGTAAGGACACAATTTGTGGCTCTGCATTTCTTTCGGGATTGCTCCGCGTATGTAGACTTCGCTTGACAACAGTTTCGCCGGCATTCCAGCTGGCGTCTTCAGGTTGAATGCTGTTCGCTGCAGTTTTCGCCGCCTAAAAATAGGACGTCTCGTATCGTAGCTGCTTCCTGATTGGTTGGATGGCGGAGGGTCCTTTTCCACGTAGTGCGCAATGGATATCCGTCCTCTCGATTGAAGTTGTTAGGTGCCTTCCCTATTTCGATGGCCTTTCTTATCAATCTTGGGAAATAACGTTTCTCTTTAGCTAATATTTCAGTTTTATCGAAATCTATCTTATGCCTTGGTTTGCCCCATGTATGCTCTGAAACGGCGGATAAGTTGTATTTTTTCTTCTCCGTATCTCTCTGGTGTTCCTTCAGTCTTACAGCAACCGATCTGCACGTTTCGTCAATATAGGTCTTCCCACAAGAGCACGGCACTTGGTAAACTCCTTCGTTCATATTTTGTGAGATTCTCTCCTTGGGCGTCTGAAGCATGTCGGCCATCTTCGTCAAGCAATGGTATCTTGTGCCGACTTGATGTTTTTTTAGGACCCTGGCAATCCTCTCCGTTGTCCCTGCTACGAAGGGGATGTGGGCGTACGTCTTGGGCTTCTCGTTCGCTGTCCTTTTTAGGATCATGTCTCTGCCGTAGCCATTCTTTTGTAGAGTTCCCAAGAGGTGTGATTTCTCTGCGGCCAGTGAGTCTGCGCCCGAATTGCAGTAGGCACGGTTTACTAGCGTAGACACCAGTGAAGCTTTCTGGGAATGATGGTGATGCCCTTAGTATTTTATTTTCTTAATTATCACGTAACTTCCGCAAAAAGCCTTATTAAGGAATTACAACCCCAAAATAGGAACTTTCCCAAGGGGTGCCTAATTTCACTCTTTTTTATGTTAATTTTATTATTTTTGTATATTTTTGGAGTGAAATAAATTTTTATTATTATAATAACATAACTACAGGATTTTATGTGACGCAGTTATAGGGGTAGATCATTAATGAAAATGAGGAAATACCATTATATTCCGTGTTCGCAAAGGAACCCACAGCTGTTCTCCGCGCGAGGGGATTTCTCAATTTATTTTAACGTCATCAACATACAGGTTAACTTCAAATTTCCGAAAAAGCTCCAGTCTAATTTGTAGCGTACGGTCTTATAGCAATTCCCATCTGAGATAGACTATTTAGCTCGCGATATGAGCATAAATATCATGACGGCCTTTATCAAATCCAGGCCCTCTTTCCATTACATTATACAACGCCGCGATCAAAACTCTATCGTGCGGGTTCAAAGCATTGAAATTCAAGTCATCGCCTGCCAATCCATGCTTGATATCACACGTATCGTAGGACGTTATCTTACACCGTGGCTGCGCTGCTGCTACAACTCATATTTTGAGAGCTATGTGTGAAAATTATTCTAAATTTATGGTGAAATGAATTATTTTTTGTTAATTAAATATAATGACATACTCTAGAGGCTTTAGAGACATATAATTGATGTCATCATGATAATTCGGGTATTTCCGTCGCGTTCATTGTTTTCTAGATAGCAGTTCAACTCCTCACCCCTGTTATTTATTCTGTTGCTATCTCCCCTTCGCCAGTCTGTTTGGCTGCATCCGACAATGATTCACTATATTTTTCAACTGGTTGCTAAAAGCTGTGATCGACTACCATTCCCCATGTCAAGGTGATTATACGATATCTTGTACGATTGAGCTAAATAAAATGTCCTGGTTCAGACATGCATGCTCCGCTTAAGCAAATAGGCTGAATTTCTTCTTTTCGGTGGTCTTCTGGTACTCCTTGCATTTTTTGGCTCTCCGGGTTTGTCCAATGTGGGATATCACACTCTCCTCTTATGTCATGTGTAGTAATATGAGACCATCATATCCATATATCAAGTCGCAAACATACCTTTACGATATACGAAAATTATAAACAATTTCTTAAAAATAAAAATATTTTCTTTGAGACGGTAAATTAAATAGAAATCTAATTCTCTATAAGCCATTGATATTTTATTCTAATTTCAGGCACGTGGTAACATAGCTATCACTTAACTTGTACGAAAAATGATGCTTTACCTTAATCGAGGTTTTAGTACGACGATTAACTTCCTCTTTCTCTTATAAACTCTTAAATAATAACATATCGGCGATGTTGTCTTACTAGTACTAAATATTCAGTAATAAGTCAGTATAGCATTCAAACGATAAAGCCTTCATTAGCTTGGCTAAAGCCTTCATTACTTAAAGCCATAAAGCTTATTACCTGTTCGTATATATTCTTAAAAAATGTGAATGCTATTTCAAAGCATCCTAACTTAACGAGCATGTTCATGAATTTTAATCTATGTTGCTTCCTAACTTAGGAAATTCCTGTCTCTAAACTTAAGGAACAAAGCCAAACTAAATGGACTACTTTTAACTATCATGTAGGCGCGCTGACAGCACGGAGCATTGTAAATAGAAATATGAAATATATAATCCACACTATTTTCTCATTTATTAGACATATCATAATAGTTTTGTCTAACATATTAAAAAAATCGAGTATCTGAAGAGAAAACTCTGAATCTTCGAAGTAAACTTTCAAAAATCTTGGAAAATTATATCTCTTGGAAAAAAAAGTAGCAGTTGACAGTGAAGTGACTTCCTGCAGGAAAATTATTGACAACTGCTTGAATGAAGCTTGAATACACGCACCAAAGAAGCATAAATCTGTAATCCTAGTATCAAACATGCATGATGACATTGACGATTAAACTCCGAAACCATTACTCATACCAAATCACAATGCGATCAAAGGCGGCTTGGGAATCCAATGCGCTAATAATTGTATCTAGAAGAACCAAAAGATGGCCTTTAGAGCTTTCTTTGCTCTCCTAGATATTCATTGAATGAATGCGAGATATTAATATGAACTAATTTCTCTCAGGCAAAGGAACTATTCCGGGTAACGTTTTTGAAAGGCACCAGGACTGATTGTAATAAAGGGGCGCTCAGGAAACTGAGAAAATCAACTTTTCCACGAAATATGAAACCTTATAATTCAAAATATTCTTTGACTAAACGATCAGATTCATAAGACGCAAAAGATAATTCCATAGTGATGAAGAATTACTGCTATAGTTTATATGAGTGATTGAAGAACAATTATACGACCATAAAATATTCTGCATGTTGAGAGTATATCTGTATAATCATATTTTGAAACTCAATACGCTTGATAAATATTAGGAGTGGATATTTGCATGGATGGTGAATATGAAACCTAGAAACGTGGTCACAATAAACGTTAAGAGTCAAATATTTGTATGGCAAACACCTCATAATTAATAACTTGGTCATACCAATTCTGTAAGTGACAATGCTCATATTCTACTATTTAAAATTATAAATATTGCTGTATGTCATAATATTTGCATTCGCCTTTACTTATATCCAAGAGAAAACCTATTACCTTGTCTAGGTATTTATTTTTTAACAATTATGCGATGAAGAGAGGATTAAACTACCCCGCATACACGTATCAATGAAAACTATTCATTTTGGCATGCTCAGTACGCTACTCACCCACTTTTGTATGAAAATGGACGTGCCTAATTATGGGTAAAAAAACTGATACTTTTTCTATAGTGTTATGACACAGCGGAAAATCTTTCTTTGACAAAATGTCGATTAATGGATATTATCTGTTCCTCCTTAATGCAGTAGTATTATTTTATTCTTTATTTTTATCTAATTCTAATCTATATGACTTGAGGTAGACGTGTATTTTATTTTATTGAGTATTAATGTATTCGTTATGTTCAAGTAAACTAATAGGATAAAATTTCATTGTTCTATTCCTTCAATTCAAACTTTTCGCCTCCCATGCTTGCCCTCAATTCTCCACCGATAAAATATGATCTACATTAGTTTTCCTTAGTTCGCCTTATCTTCATCTGGCTATTTATTCCATTCCATCTTTCCTTATTCCTGCCCCTGCGTTCAAACGCCTAACATTTTGCCTCATTATCTTTCTCAACTTTCACTAGTATTGATTGCAACACCGCTGTAAAATGTCCTTGTATAGTGTCTCGTTTTCCTTTCAGTCGGTTTGTTATATACTATTTGGGAGAGTATGTTCCATCCGTATGTATGTTTGTACAACGTATTTAACATGTATGCGAGTTTTATTTTAACAGTTTGTTTCTTACGATGGCTAATTAGAAAAAGCATATTGATAATCAAATTTTTAGTGCGGCAACGGAGAGGTAGCTTCAAAATATATAAGAAATTCTGAAACTGGGAGAGAAGAAACCTAGATTCACCAAACGGACTCTAAGGGAAAGATATTTCCATTTCCATTCTCAAGAATTTGTCAATGTTATTGTGTTATGTCTAAAGATTCATTTCATCTTCTAAGTATTTGTATTGAGGAATGGCACAGATTCGTTTCAAATAAAACATACTACATTAAACACAAGGAAAGAAAAATATACCGATTTCACTTAATATGATTTACCTTCTCAACACATTTCGCTACACTATAGCATCTTCAAGTTTGCCAGCGTAGCAATCCGGGAAGCATATTAATTGAGGGAATATTATGTTAAGTAAAATCACAAAGTTTCTTCTTCCATGTGTTTACCACAGAGTTCTACTGAATTGAAGCGCCCACCTCAATCACTTACAAAATATGCAAGAAGACAGAATTTTCTTTTGTAAAACTTGACGAAAATAATAACCGTAAATATAGATAAAAATAAACTTTGATTTATTTTCATAATTCATCTAATATTAAGCAAGAGTAATTTTTCCAGCCTAAATATAGGCATTTCTAAGGTAATCCGAAATAATTTAAACTTATCTCCATTCAGCTGCATGAATACATATATTTCAAGTAATGCGTAAGGGATTCATATAATATGGCAGTGACATACTCTATTGAAAGAATCAAAGCAGCTGCGTGATCTATAAAAACCCGATATCCCACTTCAAAAAAAACACATTCAAGCCTTTTTTTCAATCCTCTAACATAATGCTGGATCTAAAAAATATTTCCATTTTTTTCCGAGACCTTAAAATCCAAGCTCCCTTTTTTTACTCATCTCTATTTGTAAGGTTTACTTTATTTCGCTACCTGCATATTGGGGAAAGGATGAAGTCATTAGCTGGGATTAACAGCCCTGGCTGGAGTTCAGGGGTTGGACGATCCGCATCTCACACGAGCTCTTGAGCTCACCCCATATCTCTTCCCTGCACATCACGGCGCTCGGTGTATTGGATTTCAGCGGAATAAATGGAAATAAAAAATATTACGCTGAAAAATACCAGGGATGTGTCCTTGCAATACGGAGGATTACGACGTTCAGTAGCTGAAGACCTTCAGGAAATTTTCTGGCGATGATAAAGGCTGGCGATATTATCTTTTCGCGAAAAACTTCAGTCATCAGATACGAAAGGGTTAGCAGTTGAACCTGGGTGAACTTTTCTTGGATGATGATAGGGTCTGAAGAGCATCTTCTTAACTTTCTCAATCGCTAACATTCATGTTATTACTCATTCCACCAGCATCAGTCTAACTAACGGGCTTCAACGGAAGCTACCGCGAAACAAGAATAATATTTTTGCTCTTACATTAATGCTAAAGGCTAAAGTAGTGGTTATTTGAAGGAGGTGACTGACAGATTAGGTCTTTTACGTCTATTAGTGCAGGAAGGGCGATAAGGTATGGGTAACGATTCAAATTGAGGATAGAGCTAAGCATGGCGTCGGATTTACCCTGCTCTAAACGAAATACGGCAAGGGATCCAAGGTTTACCGTCCTATCTGACGGACGGAGGACTGCTCTTGAACTGCCCTCCACATCCTTTTCAAGTAGAGACCGATATGCTAAATAAAAATTATCTACCTCTTCCGGGATCAAAAACTGGACCTTTGGAAAGACCCAGTTTTGAATCCAGGAAGTTAATGCCAATTGGTTGTCATATGGGAATCCTTGTAATGAGGCGCTTAAAATAAAAAATATAGCCAAAGTTAAATTACCGAGATTTCTTTCAACATAGAAATCCACCTATGTGGAGGATGAGTCATGCTCCTTAAATTCTCATGTGATATCACATCACCTTTTCATTATTTTATCGCATATGAATTTCATTCCAGGAATTTAAGAGAAAAGTGTTATGGCGTATTGTGATTCCTCTGTGGACAAGTGATTGAAATGTCTTGGCTCTCTTATTATAATATGAAACGCGGTTTAAAGCAGGTATGGCGTCATGCACATGATGCGGGATTTGCAAAATTTGAAGGTAGGCAATGAACCTTGAAGAAAAACGGAGTATCATACTATGGAATAAATAACTATGGAATGAATCTGGCTAGAATGGTGGAAGACAATGAGCGAATAGTTAACTACGCAGCAAAGGAGGGTGCATGCTGATAATATTCGTGAAAGGCAATGACACAGTGAGCAAATGCAGTTGGATAAATATTCTCGAAACTTAACATTGCCAGATATTACGAGGCCATGAGTTAATCAGTCGTTACCAGGTTTAAGGGGTAAAATTCGGTCGAATCTAACTCTTCCTTCCTCAGTTTTATTTTAACTCTTGAGAAAATCTTGAAGGTTAATATGTAAGTCTTTCTATAGACAGATATTGATTAGTTCTTAGATATTATGTACCTTGGAAAATTTACAGAGATCAATTGGTGATAATTCACATTATCATTAGTGGCATTAATTTTACAATTGAGTTGTTGTCTAAACATCAACTAATAAATTAAAACAAGCTCAGCAGTTGAACAGTAATTTATACAAAAGAGCCAATTTAACAGCAATAGTATTTTAACAGAAACTTAATAACAGAAAGAAACCATTAGCTGTAAATTGTATGAGCGTTACATTTTACAAAGCATTAATTATTTTATATGCAGTGCACAAGATAGGAATTTAACCACTTCTACACATATGAATGTCTACAGTAGATCTAATTCCATCTGGCAAAGAATTTTACAGCCTACAAGATGCAACTTGAAAAGATCGACCTAACACATCGGTGCGGAAATTCTGGATTAATAATACCTCATTCTTTTGTATTAGTCGTTTATGCATGGTAGCTTTAACGATAATTTTTTCAAACGAATAACTAGGACAGTAAATCAGTTTTTACATGAACACATTTATTTCATATTCACATATCATTTCTATCTTCGAAAACCTATTTATATAGAGGAATATTGAATATCAATATTATTCCACAGTTTTATAGCCTCTAAAGTTGTTGATTTAGCTCCGTAGAAATATCGGTATAAGCGAGCGAACAGTAGTCAGTATGAGGCATTATCAGGGTATTAAACAATTTAATTCTCAGGGAAGTTGGAATAAGATCCTAGAATTGTTTAATAGCATATAAAATTTTATGTACACTATTGTAAATTATTTTAGTATCCTCAGACCTGGTTAGTGTACGATTCAGATTTTAGCCAAGACTTGTTACTGTATTTGAATAGTCAATTTCAACACCGTTTACACATATTTTAGGTAACAAGTTGATGCCTATTGAATTTATGTACTGTTAGCTGCCCATGATGATGGCTTTGGTTTTTTTTCATTTAGCGTGAGAAAGTTTTGAGAGCTGCAATAATTATATATTGCAAGTATATTTTTATTAACTACGTCTGTTCCATACTGTATTTCATGAGGATGACAGCTGTAGTAAATTTGCAAATCATCAGCATAGAAGTGGTAGTTACAATAAGTGATTGTATTAGGTAATGATCATATAGAAATTTTGAACAGAGGTCCAAGAAACGACCCTTGTATAATGCCACATGGCACTGAAACGAAGTAGGACTTCTTTCTACTGGGACCTATATAAATATTAAAGAGGCTTATGGATAAGGAATATTAGGTAGTGGCAAAAAATAACGGATGAAAATGTAATGTGTGCGGAGAAAAAAATCATCCTCATTGTGGGCCAACAATCCAACAACTTTGCTTTGAAACAGCTCTCCATTCTCGTCAGCCAACCTCTTTAAATTTGTTTATTTCTTCTCATTCACGCAGTTAAATACTTGCCCAATAGATGTGGCCTTTCTTTTCCATTTCCTCCGTTCACCTCTCCCTCGAGGATTTTCTTCATTCATTTGAGAGAGTAATACATGGTGAAAATGAGAACTTCAAGTACTTCATATACTTAAATAGTTTCTTAGTTTTCTACCACCACCAGGTTTTTCGTCAAGGGATGATTCAGATTTAGGATTATATCGAAGTTGCACACACAATTTTAGCTGTTTACTTGCTACCATTTATATTTTAGTGTAAAGCCACCTAAATCCACTGGTGAACGAATCTTTGCATCTGGTAGGCATAGCACGTTATTTTATTACCGTGGGAATTATAGATCATACACCCCACTCACAAATATTAGTAGTTTTATGCCAAACGTGCGAGTTTCGCAAGTCGCAGAAGCAGACATTTCAGTAACTTTATATTTTCCACCTGAATTCGAAAATGGTATAAGCAAAGTTAGTGGCTTTTTACATTGCTCAACGTTTGAGGCTTAACTTTGTGGAACCACGAGATTGGATAAGAAACTTCGCTTTGTTTATTCCACACTCACGATTTATTGGCTTGGACCATGGTTTCGACAATATATAGGTCACTATCAAGGTAATTGATAATGACATGTAAATGACTGTCTGTATGACATAATGATATGTGAATTGTCGAAACCATGGTCGAAGTCAATAAATGTTTGTGTGGAATGTAGAAAGCGAAGTTTCTGTTCCAAGCATCTGTTTAATGCAATTTAACGATTCCACAAGGAAGAGTCCCGGTGCAGTTTATTTTATCACGCAAGGTAGTAATACCTGAAACAGGCCGATTCCTATGATACTCCAGGACTCTCGAAATTGATGGATTTTTTTATCAATTTATTTTATGCAAGTTTGTTACTGACAAAGAGAGGAAGAGCGGGGACAAGGATGTAGGTAGGAAAAATATATTGTTACCACCAATGATCGACTGCAATCGGAGACTCGTATTGGGAGTACAAAGACGTAAGGGCTGCGTAAAATGTAAGCGCATCTTTTTACGCCAAGGATCAAAGTGCATCAAATACAATTTCACTAAAGAAAAGATAAATTTTAATGAGGCCGAAAAATTGCCAAGCCCGTGAAAATTGAAGGAACCTACCGTAAACTGTTATCGTACTTAGATTATAATGGAATGCGTGCGTAGGTTATTTATAAAATGCCGTGCAAACGGTTTACATAGTGATGGGAAACTTTGGTTTCGCTTCAATATTTTGGTTTCGCTGCACATAAGGTGGAATGAATGAATGTGTAAGTTCCAAATCAATTTATCGTCGAGTGTAAGCAGGTGCATGTAGAGTATACAATAGAACCGGGAAATGTTAGGAGCTACGGAGTCAGTAATAAGTATGTGTCTAATACAAAACTTCTATTGTATCGTAAATCGGAAAATGGAGATATAACTAGGGATATTTCAGATTAGTAAAAATTTAATTTAAAGAGTACGCAGAAAATAGGAAGAGCGGATTCT
Source organism: Platycnemis pennipes (assembly GCA_933228895.1). Taxonomy (NCBI): domain Eukaryota; kingdom Metazoa; phylum Arthropoda; class Insecta; order Odonata; family Platycnemididae; genus Platycnemis; species Platycnemis pennipes. Next base: position 51,136,706 of record OW121846.1, read on the forward strand.
GCATGGAGATATTGGTGGAAATAAAAGGGTTAAGGTCCACAGTCTGTGTACACTAGTATTCAATCATTTCAGACGGCCTCGTACACATTCAATTGAACAAGAAGCTTGAACAACTAAAAAGCATTGAATAGATAACTACAAGAAAAGATTAATATATAGAATCTGATACTCTAATCACTATACTCATTAGAAATGTATATACATATAATGAATAATTGAATAATTAATGAATAAACAGTTATCCTACATAGAGGGTACTAGCATCAACTTACTGCAGTTTAATGGAAATCCTCTTAGAAAGTTATAGGGCATAAGCAGCTATCTCTGCAATTCAGTTCCTCGAAGTACTTAGAGTCCTTCAAAAATACAGAGGAGCCTCCATTAATTGGTTTAAATGGGGCTAAGAGCGTTACATGCCAGATATAGGGCCCATAAGCCGACAGCTCGGTTAATAAGGGTAAAACGTAATGCTAGCCCTTGATGTGCTTTAGACACAGAAAATTTTCCATCAGTAGAGAATATACAAATATTTACCATTAACGACGTTCCCCACTTGTTGAGATCAGGTACTCGCAGATAAAATAAAAAATCTTTCACCATGGTATACAGGTAACATATACAAGAAAAAGCGTGGAATAAATTGCGATATTCTGCCTGAGGAGTTAATACCTACGGGTTTATTGCACGTATTAGGGATAGTCAACGAAAAAGTAACCTCCTGCAACCGGTCGGTTGATAGAGAAATCTGTATAAATAGTTATTTGAAGGATGTGAGGGACGGCTAACGTCAATCATCAATGGTTTGCGAGCTTAGTTAAGGGAATTTCATGATCGATAGTCGAATGAAGTAAACTTGCCCCTTGAGAATGACACGGAAGTGCTGAAACCGGTCGGGTTTAACCCAATAAGTAGTGTGGAATAATTGTGAAGCATTAAACTACTAATATTTGTGAGAGGGGTGTATGATCTATAATTCCCACGTTAATAAAATAACGTGCTATGCCTACCAGATGCGAAGGTTCGTTTACCAGTGGATTTAGGTGGCTTGACACTAAAATATAAATGATAGCAAGTAAATAGCTAAAATGGGGGCGTTTACTCGGAACCGAAATTGCAATTTTGTACACGAAATCGTTAGATGGAAACGAAAAACGAATTTTGGTGAAAAAATTAATCTTCTAACCACATTCATTCACTCATAAATCAAAAATTAAAATAAGCAAAAGGTGACGCCCACCGAAAATGCTGCTGTGATAACATTGACGTCATTCTCCTCCCGTCCTTGACTGCTTTCAGGGGAGGGGGAAGGGAGTGGAGGGGGGTTCTCGGAAGGTCTGCTCGCACAGATGCTGTCGAAATCGCTCCCATTGGCCGAGTCAGCTGCGTCCCCCCCTTTGCGATAAGGCGAAGTAGCTTCGCGGGCTCAGTTGTGATTGGACGATGTCGATATACGTCAGAGGTTGCACCACACCCACTTCTCCGAAAGGGTTAAAAACATCAGTTTTTCGCCGCTTATAACTCGGGAAATAATTGTCGAATCAGAAAACGGAAAAATGCGGGTCCTTTTATTTTACAAACTCTATCAGATTTGATAATAAAAAAAATATGGTAAACGACCCCATTGTGTGTGCAACTGCGATATAATCCTGAATCTGAGTCATCTCTTGACGAAAAATCTGGTGGTGGAAGAAAATAAGTATCTACGCATATGAAGTACTTGAAGTTCTCATCTTCACGATATATTACTCTCTCAAATGAATGAAGAAAATCATCGAGGGAGAGGTGAACGGAGGAAATGGAAAAAGGAAGGCCACATGCCACATTTTAAAAAATGAAAGTCACCGTTATTCTACTCTTGAGGAAAGACACATTAACTTCCCATCCTACGGACGATGTACTGTGCTGGAAGTGCTACACAAAAGGAACTCAAATACGGACCGGTTAACAACGAAAAATCTCTGCCACGACTGGTATTCGAATCTAAGCCACTCGTGAAGAAAGGTTAGTGCTCTAGCCTCCGCACCAACTCGATACCGTTTGAATTTAAAGTGCCCTTCCTAGGACACTGAAATAAGAACCGATATTTCACTTAAAAAATTTCTTTACCGGGATTTGAACCTGGGCCCTTAGATATCGTTTAAGCTAGGGAAGATAAATTATTTCTTATATATATTTTTGACGCGACTTCTTTATATATTTATATATTTATGACGCATCCATGAACAATATTGCTGAAGTCAATGAAGATTCCTGAAGTAATTCATGTATCAAATTTTAATCTTGATAATAGACAGATTCGGAGACAATTATTTTTGCATAAATCTCGTCAATTACCTTTGCATGAATTATGTCTTTGTGAACCCGAAAATTTTATACAGATGTTTGAAGACCAAACTGTGGCTAACGGACACGAAATTAGCCACGAGTTCCTCATACTCATTTCGTGTTGTCCCTCGCCTTTCAGCAGAAAAGGACTAACAAATTTGGCCATCACAAAAAGGGTTAAGGATAAGTGCATTAGAGATAGGTTAGAAGGGTTGGTTTAGGAGGAAACAGGGATACGGGGAGGGTCAAAGGGTCTCTAGCACCAAACGTGAGCCACTCCACGACTCCTCGTCTCCCTGACTTGGACAAATTCTGAACGAGCTTCTTGAATTGATTCGTGGAAAAAATTTCACATCAAAGTGCCGAGTGGAAGGAATTCCTGGGGAATGGAGCGAGGGGAGTATTCCCTTGCGGTAATCTACTAATTGCAGGTTGGCTTGAATGGGCGCAAAATTAATAATGGTTTTTTTCGAGTCGCACCTAATCGCTCATAACTTACAGAATTTCCCCCTTCACCTCTGAATTATTCCTAAATCTCTTCGTCTCATTAAATATGAGCAGCCCTTTACCTCTCCCATTCCACTTTACCAGCTCTTCTACTCTTTGTTGCGTCTCCCAGGAGGTCCTAAAGTTTCCACGAAAACCGAGCGATGAGGGATCAACTATTTTCATCCTTTTCCAATCTCACATAGGTCTGATTTAGAATGCGCCAGCCACAATGGGTTGACTGTGTTTATTCATTCTTCTAAATTTAGAAGAGAAATCAGTCAAATCATTGAAATTAAAAGTCGAATATAAGTTGAAATTGGGGAAGCAATAACCAGATTTAGCATTGAAATGATGAAATGAATCAATAGATGTGATCTTTTTCCGGGAATCACTAAGGGTGATCTAATTGGCTATAAGCCATTGAAATTTTATGCTATTTTCAGGCACGTGGTAGTTAAGCCTTTTCACAGTCATCCATTTCCAAGCAAGAAAAATGAGGTTTTAGCTTGATAATAAGGTTTTAGTAATATGACTAAGTTCCTTTTCCTCTATTTTTTTAAATAATAATTTATCGACGATGTTGTCTTACTGATTATTAAAATTTAATGATAAGACAGCACAGAATCGATAAACCGATATCTCAGCCTTCATTAGCTTATAATATGTTCTTATATTATTTAAAATCTTTAATGCCTAGTTGTTAGAATAGGACCTGAAAGAAAATTGATACATGGTGGCTTCCTTGACAGGTTGAATCCAAAACGAATAAATGCGCGGTAATGAATTCTGGAAAATATATGGCTTTGCCCAAAAATACTTACAGCATCAAGCAACATGAATCGTCGACCGTAGCTCCTATGAACTATTTAGGCGTTGCCAAAACTTGTTATGGGGGAACTTTTCATGGAAATATCAAGTCTTTAACACTGTCTATTAGGATTCGTGAAAATGGTTTCAGGTAATTGTGGTTAGAAACCAAGGTAAATAAGATATTTTCTTCTGTTAATCCTCGTTTATAATACCAGTTAGAACATAAACAAAGGGTATCGGCAGGATTTTTTAAAGGTCACTATGATATTCGTGTTTGGGTTACAAACCTTATACTGGTACTAGCAAAGGACTAGCTTTACAACCAATGACTGAAACTAAGGCTGAATTTTCCATGCAACTATTAAGCCGATGTTTTTTTGAGTTATACTGCCCCATGGATCTATTTGAAATGCCAATCATGCTAAATATAAAGGATTATAATGGCAAATATATTGTTCGATTATGCCTTTTTTGAGAGATAACGTCTATTCAATTAAAATAATAGACTACACACCATATGATCTATTTAATTTCTTCACCAATATTGTTTAGTTGTACATCCGAGGGACATACTTATGCACAATATTTGGCAACCTACCGCAAGGTGTGTGGCAAAGGTTGAACCTGCACCTTGCATTCGCAACACATGGATACATGAATTATTGACACGTGTATCTTACTATATTTATCTATTTTTCCCCTCTTTGCATGAACCTAATATATGTTTGGTAATGAGTCACCCCCTGCCACTTATCCACGATGAAGTTCGCAGAGTACTTAGTAGATGGGGATGGACTCGAGGAGTAAGTAAATGGCTGAGGGTTTGGAAACCAAAACATTTCATATAATACACTTCAGTGATGCAGGCATTGCTTCGAGGAAATAATTTATACCGATTTGAAGAAACTATACAGCATACGTTACATCTCACTTCCTTACAATTCCACCGATGACTATTTTGAAGCTGTGTGCCATATTTAAAAAATCATCGTTATACTCAGCGAGAACTATATATGAAGCCTTTTGAATGACTGACGCTTCGTGTTGAATCAATGGTAGAATAAGTGGAATATTATTTGTGCGTAATTAACGTACAATATAGTGGATAAATTACCTTGAAAATTCATTCAACGTTTCCTTTAAAAGGACTTCTTCCACTTAAAAATATCTCACCACCCATGCCTAGCCTTTCTTGTAATAGTTTTGTCGTTCCTATCGCAAAATAAACTAGTAGCTGCAAGCGATTCGGGTAAAAATGTGATTGTATCAAAACTGAAGTAGAAAGTAATATATCAGTGACCACTTCATATCTGAAAAAGCTTAGTTACTAAAATCGAGTTAAAAAACTGATTTATTAAGGGGTGGTTAAATAGAGATTTTTTAATGACGGTAGCTGTATGTAATATGTCACGTGCCGACGGTGAAGAATATAAATACCGTTTTTCTTAATATTGACACAGTTTCAACGTGCTGTTCCACTTGATGGATAAAATATTGTATGGCTTAGAATATTTTTAACGACTTTTATATAGTCTATACAAATATTAAGCACTTTTAGGCAGAGCTAACTTAATAAATGAGGCATAGTGATATAAATATTATTCACATAAAAGACGTAACTTACGGAAGGTACATTCCATGAATACTGGCGTACGTGAGGTATTTAGATGATATCGCTAATTTCGGTGTGAAGTATTTTCTCCATGAACGCGTGCAGCATATCCATGGATAATGATAAATGAATAAATACCAAGGCTTTAATAGGAAAATTACATGTTTAAGTTAATTATTCAGGGATGAATTCCTCAAATTTTGGATTAATTGCATAGCAGGAATTCCTTCCACCCTAGTCTGACCCTTTTGGATAGCTAAGTTTCTCCTCGCGATGAGGAAAAATGCCATCAAATACGAGACGTACGCTTGTTTAAATGCAGTGAAGCACCATCATAGTCTCAGCCTGAAAAAATAATTCGAATCTCACCCGCCCCGCATTGTCTTTCATATTCCCATTGAACACAATCCCGCAGCAAATTGGAGGGTTCGCATTGTTACAATACACCAAGGGCCATTAAAAATACTAGATGAATATTCGCTCTGCTCTAATTCAACGGAGGCGTAGAAAATGGTTCAACAAGGAAATTCTATTCAGACTTCTTCCATGCTCTAAATGCTCCATTACCAGCATCACAACTCCTTAGCAAATTATTTCCCAGGAAAGCATAAGGGTGAGATCAGATTTTACGGGAATTGGCTTAGTTTGGTAGCTATAATGCACGACCTAACGACGCAGAGTTTGAATTTCGGCAGTGACAGGGAGTTTTCAGCGAAAAGCCTCTCCGTCCTATACGCCTTCTTGGAGATCACTCCATGCTCAATAATCCGTCCGTCGGATGGGTCGTTAATCCGTGGATCCCTCGTTAACTTTCGATTGGAGCAGAATAATGGTGATTCTGGGAGTTTTTCTCCAATAAAGAGGAAATCCTCAGGCTTCACTTGGTGGAACCGCATAGTAAATAAAATGATCACTTGGTAAGATTCCACAAATTTTATTTTTCCCGACCTAGGTTTCGATTGGTTTGACAATCATTATCAAGGTCCATCAAGTTTTTCTCCACATTTCCTCAGTTCCCTGAAATACTCCTTTCTATACTCCAATGCTCCATCTGAAGTTACCCAAATGACCTTATCGGTCACCTTCCCCCTACAGCAGCTGGTTAAACCTTGTGTTTGCCACCGGACGAAAAAAGATGATGTATTGTGTTTAATAATAGAAATAGTAATTTCACATCATGCATAAGTGCATGATTTACTGTTTGCACTACATTTTATTCTGTATGATGTAGACTTGCACTAAATATAGTAATGAATCATATTATAAGAGTAATTACAAAAACAGTTGTAAGTTGAAACAACTTGAGGGTTCGGGTTTCATTCTAGGAATTTGCATGATTTTCCGTGGTTGACCCTCCACTATATGAGCATTTTCAAGTGCAGTACAAGTGCAGTTCTACGTACGTCCAATGTACCGCAAAGAGTGTACCTATCCTTGGTGCCTTTTATTTACTGTAGGCTAATACTGACGCCGGTGAAAAGACACGTCATGATGGACACATTAAGGAGACACGTCATGATGGCAGGCATCTGAAGCTTCCTCCTCTTTTGGGAGTAAGGCATGGACGATAAAAATACCACAGGTTTCAAGATCAGTTACATTCATAATGTGGTGTTATAGAAGATGGAAAACAAGATTGAAAAAGTGGTAAGACATGTAGTTAAGAGAGGAATCTCGAGGCATGATGGCCTGATGAAGACAGTCACGAGGGGAATGTAAATGGAGAGAAGAGTGTTTTGGGGCTTGATATAGTGGATAGGATACTAGCCTCTAGCCCCGAAGGCCCGGGTTTGAATCCCGTCAATGAAAGAGAGTTTTTATCGTAATACCGATCCCTGCATCAGTTTCATGTGAAGAGCACTTCTAGTTCAGTACTCCGACCGCATGGTGGGATGTAAACTCTTTCATTAATAGCAAACTAATGCCTCCGTTCTCATAAATTTGTATCATATTCAATCGCCCACCGTCTTTTATCAACAAAAATAACCTTACCTGTCATTCACCTCCCGGGAGAACTAGTTATCAATCTGAATTCCAGTTCCAAGTTCAAAGGGAACCTGTTCGTGCGTTAGACAGCGGAATGGCATTCTCCGTATGAGGCGTTCTTTAGGATTGATGACTAGCAATGTAGATGATTGGACTCCCAAACTTCAAACTTCCTTGAACCCTATACTTGTCCTCAACACCCTGACCCCTCGCCGCTTTCCGTGCATAAGCCACTTCGATGAAATCTTTCATACGCTCAAGGCTTCCCTTAACGCCAAAACTTGGGAGCCACGCGGTGAAATCACTTCTGTTTGAAAATAATGTAGGACAATCATTCGGCTCTTGTGGTGGTTGGGGAGGCGGGAAGTTTGATGGTGGAAGTGTGGGGGGGATGGAAATGAAGTATCAGCACTCATTATAGTTGGAATCCCTTACCATCATGACCGAGACTTGTCACGCGTTTGGAATTCCGATATTCGTAAAAATTTCCCCGACCTTTCCCCCTCGCATCGAGGCTGAGTTGGAGAACCGCACAATTCGCTGACATAGTCGGTGATGGAAGGGACGCAAGCAGAGATCTATGGGCCGAATAAAGTTCAAAACTTCGCCGAGCAATGCGATCGGGCTTTCAATGAAGCGATGGACGCATCGTCCATTAATTGATCCATCGATCAATGTACCCACACACTATACCCACATCCTGCGACCCTGGCTAAACCACATCGGGTAAAGCGTACTGATCCCTAAAATGCGGCGAAATCTCCTACCCTCAATCAGCCCTGAAGGTCCAACCGCCCTCCCCACGCTCTATAACCATATTTGAACCTAATTCTGTCGCTTACGCTCGTAGATATGTTGCTGATGTATTCCATGAGATTTAGTCCAAATCGCATCAATATCAATAACTTCCTCTCCCGAAAGGTGCGGTAATAATAGAGAAAATTGTTATTTCTCTCATTTTCTCCGTCTCATTGACGAGTGAAGTTTTCAGTAAAATGCACGCGGGAGTTCGGGATCAAAATCAGTGCTCATCAGTGTCAAATGCAACAGAGTGTACCATAGAATGGTATCGAGCTTTTGGTGTTCCTCACCTTTTACTCTGAGATCTTTTTCGCGGCATAAATGCAGCAAAACTCTTATCGAAAGGACTGGTAAGTGTGCAGGAATCGGCGATGCACCTCTGCTCAAAGGCTCGGATAAAAGCATCCCCGTTGGAACCAACCTGTGACAAGATTGAAGCAGTATGCAGGATAAAATTGGAGAATAATGAGCTTATCATAGACATGTATCAAACCAGATATGAAGTCAACATAGTGTATGGAAACTGACGTTGGAAAATAACAAGAGCTTAACAGGATAAGGTAATGATTGATGCCGCATAATTATGCCCGTAAAATCATGAGATTGCCTTCTATTTTCACGTGTTTTGGAAAAACTAGCCGCATATGGTCACTAAATGCCAGGAATATTTGAGTAGACTTTCAAGCGGTATGATTACAGTAAATAAAAAATTTCACTGCAAAGTTATTGCTTTTGCTGATAGCAAGGCCCTAAATTATGATGATGTTACTCGTTATACCATTGTTAAGGGACCTGACACAGGGGAATTGAAATATCAGAAGGTGGTTTCGTAACAAAGGTAAATATCATATAAAAAAGAGATACCAAATGTACGTGTTCAGTAGTTCTAATTATTGAAACCTCATTTCAGTTTACCGCAATTTTATGTGTTAAGTATCGTAACTTACCAATTGGGCAGAGAAAAGATCTTACCTTGTAAAATTTTACACAATATTGTAAATATTTACAAAAATGCCTCTAAGGTATTTACTGAATAAAATCCCAAATTGTTCGAAATAAGAGTCCATTTCCCATTTGTAAAGTGAAATCCATACTCCTGTATCGATCGAGATTAAATCCTTGTAGCGGTGGAGCCTGTGCAAAGTCGTGAAAGCCAACATTTTAGAGAAAAGAATCAATATATAAATATACAATCGTCATTAATATTTTTCCATAGGTCCTTGACTTCATTATATTCCAATTAATACGAACTCTTTGCTATATTATATTAAAATATGTAATACATTGAGTTGTAGCACGCCCAAAACGATTGACAGTGGCCACCAGTTTAATCATCCTAAAGGCTACAGTGTCACAGTGCTAAAACCATAGTTGACATTACATAGGAAATCCTGTTCTGTTTGGTTACAGGACAGTGCCGGAAATAAAATGTGAGTCCTCGGGAAGGGATGCCAATACTCTATTCACTTCCCACGCAATTTCCATTTCAACATTGTTGATGCCAACTATCAATACATCGAGGGACAAATAATCACAAAAATATCAGGGTAGAGCTAACCCCTAACATTAAACGAAATGAATTCTGCACCTTGTGTAGTGTCCGGACATCAGATCAAGACTTCAGTGTTCGGCTTCATAAATTGGCGTTGAAAATTAAAAATTAAATATTTCAGGTTATAGTAAATTATAGTTATATTGTAAATAAGGTATGATACCTGATAAGAGTGTTGTAATCGAGGTACGGCATTAAACTGATTAGATTACGTTATTTGATAAAATGTTAGCAATGCTGCGATCGTAAATATGATCTGTGAAGCCTAGATTCAGTAATTTACCACGTCATTGGTGTAAATAATTTCCGTATACAACCGATGAATACACAAAAATATAAAATGATATCATTTTTAAAACGTTTTCATATTTCTTTCACTCCTACTTTGCTAAAGATATTCTCCATTTCATGTGATCCGAAAGCACAGGAGGGTATAACACCAGATAAATAGACCGATTAAGAATTCACGGAACTGCACACTGCAACTCGTACTCATATAGACTGACTAGTAAGCGTGACGGAATACATATTACAATACGGAATATATTCATGTAGAAATAAAATAGCAATGATTTCGTTGAACGCTGTAAATAAAATTACGGAATGATCTATCGCAGTCTCATTCAATACAGTCGTGAATAATACTCGGTAATGTATTCTTTTTGTCCATCAGGAAATAAACACTTCAATTATTTTCAAAAACCTTGAAACTAATCTTATATGTCCTTACTCATTGAACTCAAAAATGGAATCCAGTGCTATCCACACAATGATCCTCAACCGTAATCCTCAAAACTTTGGCCTTTGCGGAGTCATGGAGAGGGGGAATTCGAAGAGGGTGCATTATAAACATCATATTCAGATATTACGTTCGCCAGCAATTGGAGTGGGTGTCGGGTTGCTCACTATTACTACGTTTCTCCCAACTCCACCCATTTAATACTCTCCGCACTCTAAGCGGTCAAACGCTCTAGGCCTCCCGAGTGTGATATATCTGGGGCATTTATGAGTTCTCCCTCGCTGTGGGAGGAATTCGTTTGGTAAACTCAAGTCATCAGCCGTCTCGAATGTCTTTCCTCCGCCATAGTTCCCGTCGGGAATATTTTTGTGTCTGGATCACCGGAACCTTCTTTTCTCGGCGAGAAATGTTTACATCCCGCCGCCTGTCACACGAGGTGATATATTTTGTTTTTTTTTACGCAGTCACTCCGATTTCTCTCTCATATTGGTTGATACAACATTTCCTCACACATTAATCAGTGACCATAGAACCACGATCGACCACTTCCAGTCAAATTCGTCTGTGCACTTACTTGCAGCTGTGGCGAAGGAGAACTAGGGACTTGGTGTCCCTTCAACGATGGAAAGTTCTCCGAAGTTAGGCTCCAGAACCTTGAGCGTCGGGCTACCGAAGTTTTTTGTCCCGTAGAAATAGCTTCTCCCTCTCTTTTCCTTCTTGCCACTCCTCCTATCTCCCTTCCGTTAATCTGAAGGCTAAAACTTCTCAGTTAGGACATCAGCTATCAGCTTATCGAGTCCTTTAAGATGCGAGGTGGTCTTGTTTGAAGTAATACTTGTGGACAACGGCATTTTAATTTCCCTCGTGAAAAATGACAGTCTGCTCCAGACTGCTATAAGAGCACACGTGGAAATCCTTTGAAGGTCCTTGGCGCAAGGGCAGGACCCTAACTTAACTTTGAGTCGCTAATCCTTCCTAATATCTTCGCCCTTTCTACCGGAGCGAGGGACCTTACTGACTCTTCTCTCGAATTTTGATCAAGATCCTTCAGCTACCTCATACACTCTCAAGTTTGGCTTCAGCCTTGCATCGCTTGCCAGGCGGACCTTCATAGTAATTGTTTACTCTATCCCTGGAGCGTTTGCTCCCTTTAGATTTTATTTCTCATCTTCATTGTTAACCCTTCTGTTCTTTCTTCTAAACAAGTTTGGTCTGACGCAATTTCTCTCAATTCTTCTAGACAAAACTGTCCCTTCTGTAGTCTAATTCCTAACACGTTAGCGAGAGAGGTCGTTCCGATAAAACTGATGAATGAACACCATTGAGCCATTCGACTATGGCAAGCATCGAAGTCATCAGTTTCGGAGCAGGTAGGCTGTGGGCACGCGACTGACTACGGAAAAACTGGAATTATCGTCTAAGTTGAAACACTCAGACCTTGACTAATTTGTGAGGCTAGCGAGATAAGAGAAACGGAAATAATCAATACTATTTGTCATCAAAATCAGTCACATATGTGACCCAGTCGTCCATGAAAATTCTCCACTATACCCCTCCCCCCTACCTTCCTCCTCTCCCACGTAATGCAAGCTGCGTAGATTCATTAATTGAGAGTAAAATCCGAATTGGTTTATTATTTCCCCTGAAAAGGTGATCAGCAGGGATCATGAAATCACGGGCTGACACCGTTAAACACGCAGCGTCCAGGTATACCCGAAAATTCTTTGGCCTTACATCACATGAGATCTTTCTTTGCCATTATCCCAAACACATTTCCTTTAGGTGGGATCGAATTAGAGTGGTAGCTAGAGTATTGGCCTCCTACTGGTAATATTATACTGGTACTGGTATTAACACTGGTATAATGATATTCCCGAGGAACTTCATGTAATGCTTCAACGCTTACTTAACTGCTGAGTTCGATTTATTTACGACCTCCGGAGAGATACAGACATAACACTAAGTTGTCTTACAACATAACACATAAGACTTAAGGATATCGGTTAGCTGACCGTTAAAAAACGACATAAATATTTTCTTGCTTCCCTACTCAATGCCACATTTCATTTTTAAATTCCAGAGTATTTATTTAATCTCTTTAAAAATATGCCTAAAACCACCAAAATTACAATTGATGCCAATTTCATTTGCTACCCTTCTCATCGGACAACATGTTTCCAAAAAGCTTTCCAAGTTGTAATCTCGAATCTTGGGAATACTTTGCCTATTGAGGTTAAAAATATTAAAGGGATAAAAAACTTCAATTCTAAGGTATATAATATTCTTGTACATACTACCGCCTTATAAATAAATTGTTAATGGTACTCGTTTAATTCCCATATTATCAAAATGTTATGTTTATAATTAGTTACTGTCATCTTTATGGAAATTATTACATTTTTCTGAATTTCATGTTTGTTGTTTAGTTCTCACAATGAGCTTAATTGTTTGCTTGGTATTCGTAATGTATTTAATATGTACTATGTACACATGCGTATGTTACTGGTTCTCACAACCAACATAACTTAATTTTTTGCTTGGTGTTTGTAATTTATTCCATATTATTACATAGTGTTTTTGTTCTTAGAGAGGACATTTGACCTAAAACAATAAACATTTTTCTATTCATATATTCCTACTTATTTACCTATATTGAAATGTGCAAATGACCTCAGCTGTCAGTCATCCCCAGAACATAAGATTTGATAAATAACAACAAAGATTTTGTTTAACTTTTAATATGTTACCACTTCCAGGCAGTAATTATCAGTATCGTAGTTAATTCAAAGGTAATACATGTCCAAGTACTCATTTTCAAATTGAAAGCCCAGCCTTGGTCATGTTGTTATTAGGGAATGGTCGCGCTCTCTCCTGGTTTGAACCCTGGGGGTTGAAAAAAAATTAAAATTCAACATCTGCAATTTGTGCCAAACACAAAATCTGTGCAATGTATGTCTGAATCAGTATTTATTTTAAAATCCTTATATGAAGTAGCTCCTGCATTTTTACTGAGTCACCTCCCGGGATTTGGAATAATCGAGGAAAATAAAAATTGGAATAATTTTACATTAATTGAACCAGGAAAAACGCATTTTTATTAAATCAGGACCCCTTCCTTTCGTATGCAGTAGATCAAAATAGCACGCAAACATATAATGCACTATGGAATCCATTCACACTTGGATCACTATTCAAATAAAGTTCGTCCCAGTAAGGGGGCTATAACCAAAAGACTAATACCAGTTGCCATAAAAAATATAAAAATTGAATGGCAAAACAGTACCATATCAAACAAGAGTAATTGAATTTGGATTTATAATCTTTCTATCTTACAAATAATTGGAACTTTTCAGGCACATCGTATTGGCCTGGCAAAAAAACCACATTGCATATTGTTATTTCCCATCACATGGTCGTGGAAAAAATTGGATTGATCTAGGCGTTCTTGCATTTTTTATATAAAGCAATTTCATAGATACTGGTGTTCCTATAGATTTAAAAAAAAAACATTTTTTTTGAAAACCGAAATTCCATCACTGAATGATTTTATCATCACAGATAATGTTTTACAAATGGAGAAATGTGAAAACTGGGAATTCTTACTTCCTTTTCGTGAAAAAACTTTGAAATCGCGTATTGGAGGTCTCTTGCTCTCATAAATGCCGGTAAAATCTTTGGTGAAAAGACCATTTAGCCCAGCTCTGGAATTGCAGATAAAATGATGACCTGTTTGATGATTATATTCATTTTGGTTTCTCACGTATACACTCACTCTTTCGGTGGAATTTGCCTAATCTCTTGTGCCTCTGAATATCAATAATTCCCTGCCAGGTATATCATGGATGCAAAGATCAAGTATTTATTGCAGAATTAGTCCAAATTCATTCATTCATTCATTCATTCATTCATTCAATTCCAACGAAAGTATGGAATCAAACGTTCACAGTCAGTTGAATACATTCACATTTTCACCGTCCGTAAGGGCTCAATGGAAAATCACCACAGGCAAAAACTGTGGTGCTGAAATGCATAAGAAAAATCGAAATATCACATTTTCCCGTTTGTAAGAGAGACATTACATAAAATTCGTCGTACGAGTCAAGTATTAGTCCCGATTTCAATGTCAAATGATATTAATTCATTCCTTCTCATTGGTATCTATTGCTATTTGCATACCTGCTTTCCTTTTGTCATATCCGTAGTATTACACCTGCTCTCGGGACTCAAAAATGTATTCGTCAAGAGTACGAACAGTTGATGATAGAATTCAATACACTTTTCTCACTTCATGCATTTTCGCACGTTCTAACGAAATTTGGGTAGTTTGGCCGTGCATCAAATCGGTTATTTGCCCGTTTATATTCTATTGCTGTCTTGATGGTGCAAACCTACTGCGCTACGGCCAATATAATCCACATATAAACGTATGTGATTCTAATTGTTATTGAAAGTATTGGAGATATGGTTACTCATGGAGACAATTATATGTTAAGATTATGCTTGGCATTATTTAAGTTACTAAAACTAATAATTTATCTTAAAAGAACGCCATTGAACTACTACCCTCTTTAATATTTAATTCACGCTCAAAATGTCTAAAAAAATTATAAGTCTGCATCTACATAATTCCCTGCAAGCCAGTAAAATTTTTGTGGCAGGGGGTGAATCTTCTGCACAAATGCACTACTTATTATGCTTAAAGAGAATTATTAGCTCTAATATGATCCGATCGTAGCAATTTTTGAAAAAGTAACAAGAAAGCACGCATGCATAAGCGTGTCTATTTTTGAGTTACACAAAACCCTTTATGCCGCCTAACCTTGGCTAACTATCGATAAACATGAGCAGTCCAGATCCCCAACTGTAAAGGAATGAAAGATATATTTAACAGCTTGCAAGATTTGGCAATCTTTTTCCTTCATTTTTTGTTATATCTCCAATCTGTCGTAGTAAGTCGGAGTTCGCAAAATGTTTTTGACGTCATCAGTAAAAATATCATATTGGAATTTACGTAAATTATTAGCCCATATTTCAACCTACGTTGGGTCCCATTTAAATAGGCTTATTGCACTAATGTGTTTACCATACCGTCCCTTTAGAAATCTTGCCAATCTTCGCTGCGCCCTTTCCAGTTCGTTATTTGTACCTGTCTCACAAATATCCCATATACTGGCAGCGTATTTCAAATCATTTGAAACAAGGGAAAAGTAACAATATTCTCTTATATGATCATCATATTTGCCCAGGGCCGTTGTGATAAATCCTAATCTATGATTAGCTTCGCCAATGATTATCTGTGTGTGGTAACCCCATGAAAGTTCTTTTAGGTCACGTTCCAAGAAATATAATGGATTCTACGTTTTTAATTTGCTATTCTAAGTACAGCAAGATGTTCGAGGTGGGGGGGAAGTACAGAGTGTTGATAAGGTGAAGTGGTAAGGACACAATTTTAGACCTTTTAATTTATTCGGGCATGGATGTAGCTTTAATTCAGTTATCCCCGTTGCCTTAACCATAAAAATTGAAGGATGCTGCCGTTGGAATTTGCCAAAGAAAACAGCAGATATATAGTTAAGAATAGACTATAGGTCTGCACGCCTGTATTTTGAGAAAATTACAGAGACAGAAATGAGATGATAGAAAAGGCATGACGGGAAATGAATCCCAGAGAGTGATCGGTCTGAAATGTATCCCGTTGGAATCAATAAGTACTCCGAGGGAAAAAAAATAGGAATTAATACAGCAAACTCCGGAGTGTACTCGGAAGCATTTTTATTTGGAAATTAGATACTTCGAAGTGAAGGAGCACTCTTTACTCACCGTGAGCCTGCAGACAAACTCATAGATTTTCCTTCGGAAGTGCATAGATATCATCTCACTGCCAGTATTGGCCCCAGGGCTCAATTTGCCCTTCATATCTTTAAGATGCTTCAGTAGCAGAGTGGTTCAATTAGAATGCTTAAATAGGATGCCGAAGGCCGCTCTGATATCCCAGGGGTACTTAAATAAAAGTACATTTCTTTATTGAAGATAAATGGTAAACGATGAGAAATTATCGTGTGCTTTCATCAGGAACAAATTAATATTGCTAATCGATTAAATGATATGCGCCAAATGTACATCATTGACTACAAAAGTAACACTTTTAACTGCGAACATTTAACGTAAGTTACAAGAAATACCTACGCATTACCCTTTGTATTTAATGGAACCCAAATGCATCCAAACCTCCAGAATTGAGGCCCTGAATGGCATTGAAAATCCTCTCTTGAGTATTTTATGTCAGAATATTTTGATCGCCCATAATACCTCCATCATTGGGTATCATGCCTTTTTCACTCCATGATTACTGACACACGTTTTTGTGGCGCGCAGTCTGGAAACGGTAACTAATATGCGAATATCTACAATAAATTGATCGTAATCGTATTAAAACTGGCGGCAGTTAAAAAGAAGCCGAGAATTAGATGGGGTAATTTGAAGCATAAAGATGTGCTAGCGGTAGAGTATGGCTAGAATTAATGGAAATAGACGCCGCTTGGACAGATACCGAGGCCCCCGAACGTGAAGCCACTATAGCTAACACATTCACCAGAGCCTCTGTGCATGAATGTATCAATGGCTGTGTTAGGATTCATGCATACGCCGTGATTTGGTTTGAATCTGATTTATTAGTGTTATGATATCACAAGCCATCTTTAAATAAATTCATAATATTCTGCAATTTTCTGAAGGAACGGTGAACTGATATTGTGAACCTACCAGAAACTTACCAAAATTCCCCGCGGAAGGGTCCTTGAGTGAATCTATATCTAGGCCAAAGATTATTTTCTTCGATTAGTTGTTGTGTTGTTCACAATATCATGGGAGATCCGATTTCGTATAGCAACTAGAGAACTGCCCTCCCATACCAAGGGTCTGTATGCGAATCCCAGTGGCTGCTGATATTTTTCATTGGTATTGAGTACTGTTTGGAGAGTACTCAAAGTTTAGTGCCCCGTCCGTCGTATGGCACGTTAAATCGGGGACCACTGTGCGACTTTCGTTAACAGCAGACTGATGCTGACACAGGGATCCTGTCCACCTTTCCTCCCTTCCATGTACTGTGGTTGCCCAAACGCCGAATATTTTCAAATATGTCTAAATTCAACTGTTAACAACATGCGTGATAATTTGAAAACATTCAACAATAATTGGAGAGAAAACATTAATAATTGGAGCAAAGCCAACTTCTTAACCATCAATCGTAACAAACAACAAAAGTCATCATAATTGGGTAACCAAGAATCCTTACATCAAATAAAAAATGTGAACTTCCTGCTTTATGAATAAATAGGGATCCATTTCCGTATTGTTCCGTATTTCCGAGGCAGATAGAAATTTTGGAATATTGGCTGATGGAAACTTAAAACGGTCTTACCACGCAAACAATATCTGTTTAACTGTCAATAAACCATTGTTTCCCCTGCTCAGATTGAAACTTGTGATCCCCACATCTCTTAAGGAACAGCTGATATCGGCTTACCTCATTTTGACTACGCCAGTATTGTTTATCAAGTTGTATCTTAAGAACCGTCAGTAAAACTTCAACGCTCTCTGAATGCTTGCATCAGATTCGTTTCCAATGTAAAGATATCAGATCGCATCAACCAATGCATAGATAAATTATCTTGGTTAAAACTTTGCTACAGACGCAAACTTATACCTTCTCTCTTCATTACCAAGTTCTGAACACTAAAACGTCGCAATACCTTGGAAGAATTCGGGAAACTGAAAAAGTCCATGAAGCTAATACGCGAGGGTAACTAAGCAAATAAGTTGGCAATACAATGCTTCTCCACCGGATGACCATTTTCTAAAAATCATTTAACTGCATGTCCGTGAATGTAACGAACTCTCCCTACCTTAAGAGAATCTACATTAAACTGGAATCGAACCACGGACCTTTCGATTCCCGTTCTAGGTTATTTTTTTTCACATGGCAATTATTGTGAATTTCAGCGCCGTTCATGCGGCAGGTTTGAATTATACTGCATTTAAGAGAATCTAGATCACTTTCATCTTTGAAAAGGGCGCTAAAAAAATTCTCAAAGGTCAACAGATGAACACATGAGAGTCACACGTCACGAAAACTCACTTTATGTATTTAATAGTTTCAAAGACGGATGGCAAGATAAATGGAGCATATATAACATTATGTAGTTGCATTACATCATGTTAGTTTGTGTTATGTTTCTTTTCTCATTGGTTTTGCATTTTATCTGAAAATTTTCCCATGTACTATTATACTTGGGGAGCGTGGTAGCCTAGCGGGTAGAGTGCTTGGCTACTGATCGAAGGGTCACGGGTTGAAATCCGGGTGAAGCCTTTGGACGGAGTGCGGGGTGGCCCAGGGAAAGGAACTGGCCCCCTCTACCCTGAATGTGTGAAATTCACACGCCTGTAGCGTGTTCCGGGGTGACATCTACCCTCACCTATCAAAACCAACCTTCGGGTTGAATCACTGAGTGAGTGACTATTATACTTAGTTTGTTTTTAAGCAATAGCCACACAACAGTCGGATTTTGCACGTTTTTTACACAAACCTTGTGTGAGTGTTTCCTTGCAGCGAGATTTTTCGTAAAGGATATATTTATAAAAATTCTCACGTTTTTTAACAGCGTTGTAAATACTTTCGTCCGCCATATTATTTAATTGTTTATATGGATATATTGTGCATATGTATATATGTATGTTTATGTTTACTGTGTGCATTTATTTATTTTTATCCTTACGTTTACTTAAAATTCTTTAATTACTTAAAGTTATGTCTTTCGATGTTTTATTCTCAGATTTTAGCTGTGCTAGTCATGACATGTTTGATGTAATAGTTTCGACAGCGGTATACATGACAGAAAGAACAGTTATGTCTTAATCTTGCCCCAAGAAAGTCCTTTTATTATTATTAGCAATGTGTACTGTGTGATCCATCTGTCCTAAATGGTGCAAAGGACCTTAGCTCATTCTCTTAATGGCGTGTAAGTAACACGTGTTTGATGATCCGTCACCCCCTGCCACGCACCGTCACAGTGGCTCGCAGGGCATCTCGTAGACGCATACGTACACGTAGTTGTAGGTCACTCATCCTATTAAAGTACGAAAATTTCTACTGTGCTTCGTTTCCGAACCTTTTTGATTTCATTCGAGCGGAAACAACATGCTCTGGCTCAAATGCGAACGTCGTGGAAAAGGATCTCCACGCCGCCATAATGATTGCCCTAATCCATTTTACATTGTTCGCTCCCGACCGAATTCTCGCTTACGCCGAGGCTGTAACAGAATAGGATAGTCTTAAGGAGAGATGGGTCTAACCGAGCCGCTACCCGACCACCTTCCGCACTCGAGGCGTCCCTGGCATACCCCATCAACCTGAGCTCTGGACTTATCTTTTCATGCTTGGCGACTCGAGTCCGGAGGATACATCTCATCCTCCGTCTTTGTCTTCCTCTTCGCCACGACACTCGAAGCGTTGGAGCCAACGCCAAGGAATGGTGTTACCTACGGGGCGAGCCAAATCCTCGTGCTCTCGCGACACCTTGCGACTATCCCCGGCACATGCCCATTCTTTATCGAATTCCTTTCTCATTCTCTTACCCCTCATGCGATTTGCACCCAGCAAACTGCGAAATTCCGATGCACGCTGCATTTTACTGCGCAATCCCATTTCTTGCCTGCGCTCCTCCTTCCCCCCCCCTCCCCCAACTTCCGCCTTCCCGCAGGCCCCTGATTCTTTCGCTCATCCAGGCATTCGGGCATTCTGGTGGAACGAATGCTTGCGGAAAGAGGCAAAGTGGACTGGAAAATGTTACCTCAGGATATTTGCGGGGGGAAAGGTGCTATTTTGGCCGAATGAACGTGAAATAAAATGATGAGTGGCTAAGGAATTTGGAGCCTTAGTATCATGGTGACCATGATGTAGAAATACTTGACATAAAATGCATTTATTACCTCTTAGCAATGAAATTTCCTGAATATAGTTTTGACGAATGATACGGAAGCGTTTTTAATTTTTCGAGGTCTTAATATATTGTAATTTGGAATGATGAGTAACATAAAATTGGAATGATGTTTCACGCATGTTCTTCTGCATCATTCAATAACGTTAAATTACTATATTTTATTTGAATATGAGTTTTCTGTATTGAATGTGGGTTTGATGGAATGATGGAAGTTAGACGCCTCATTGTCAGTAAAGAAACTAGCATAATGGTTGGACCGTTCAGATTCTAAACGAAAGTTCAGGACTCAATTCTTATTGTAGACAGTATCTATGAAATCCTTTGATGGAGTGTGCTAGATATCAGGCGGAATGCGAGAGGTTGAATACCATAGTGCACATACCAGACCAAGTCCCAGATTATGAGATATTCTTTAACATTAATTCGGAAAAATCTTGACAGATGCTTGCATGAGCTTAATGCAGGAATAAGGGTAGTAAAAATTAAATGAAATCCGTATGGCTCGCGTACGATCAAGCGCTAGTCAGCCAGTCAGTCAAGAGTGACATAAATTACAATATGTGTTAGAAAAGCTGTGAAATAGATACGTAATGAAGAAAAACCATATGGAAATCAAAGTAATGAGAATTTTTCGCCACAAAAATAGATTAAATTGAAATTTGGAGATGATGAGATGGACCAAATGGAGCCACTTACCGAGGTGTTGAAGAGATATGAATAAAGCTGCATCGAAGTTCGGAAAAAAAACACGATGTCGAAAGATGTGTTAATTCGTAGAAGAGAACGAACGATGGAATTGTTGACTTGGGACGCATAGAAAAGGCGGGCAAAATATCTAATATGAAGCATTGTATTTTATGGAGTTGAAACATGGACCTAAAAAAACAAGATGGAAATATACTTAAGTAGAACGATTAGGATGAGGATATGAAGAAGGTCAGGTGGATAAAGGAAGACAAGTGGGTTAGTGTTAGAGATGATGATGAAAAAAAAGATGCTATAGAATTAATTAGAATGTAAGCCTGGGTGGACCCTATAATATGAGCTATATAATATATGTAATATAAGCCTGGATGGAGCTGGTAATTTTGGGTTAAAGTGTGCTGAAGCACGTGATAGAAGTAAGGATATTGATTTTGTGAACTAGAGTGAGGTAAAAAGCGGATATATTCAATGCAATAATAGGCAGTAGGTGTGATGCCGAAAGAGAGAAAGACATCAGGATATGAGTCACAGTAAGAGTTTTTACGTATCGCTAAAACTACCTCAACAGGTAGATCACAAATAATGATAATAAAAATAATATGCGAGAGCTAATATGACTTTTGTCACACCAAATATTAATCCTCCCTACCAAGTTAATATGGGCTGAATGCGACGAACTTAAGCCCTTGCTACGCCGTGTACTCGACGGCAGTTCCTTCTATGAAACGAGGAGTCACAGAGAAACGACTCAGCTATTGATTTTTCGCGTAAAACAGACTGGAGTATGCATTCATTATTAACGATAGTGTCTTCTACATCGCCGCTTTTTGCAGCAAGCGCTGTAAATACACAGAACCGTTAGTCTGTTATGGGACCAGAATGATAAAGATGAAATCTATAGACAGAGAGATGAAAGATCACATTCTAAGAAGAGAGGGAGGAAAGAGAGAACTGGTGAAAAAATTGGATAGGAGATGAGGTAATCTAATCAACTATATATTGAATCATGGAAGAGTGATGAAGATAGAGGTTGAGGGAAAGGTTAGTGCAATAGATGGCAAAGGAATTCCTCGTGTGAGTGGTGTGCAGCAAGTAGCGAGAAGAGAGGGAAGGGAAGGAATATGTCTCAAGGACGCGGCAAATAAAAATAAGCAGACAACACAATGCTGCATCATACTATTCCCGCGACCAGTGATGACGATGGATCCATAAAAAGGACCTTGGTAATTCTAAGGAAAAACCGCAAATGTACCGAAATCCACGCATATAAGCTCCAGTTTTCATTGAATTCAATTAAGTAAAATTTGTTACTCTGTGGGTGATGATGCGGAGAATTCTCATATATGTATATTGTTCTGAAGAATATTTTAGTACAAAATTCAGAGATTCCTCTCTTTACTGGAATTCATCGAAAAGATAAGAATACCAGACAATTTCTGCTATCACTTCGTGGTAAAATAATGAATATGTGTAATTTCTCCTCATTTGTTTTGCGTTCATTTTCATCGAGAAAGGTACGGGAATGATCCAGGTAAATGAAAATATTTGTAAGGGTTTAAAAAAAATCATATCAATATCGAACTTTTTGGGTTAGATAATAAAGGTATAATTAGAGAGATAATAAAACGGAAATCTGTAAAATATTTTAATTGTCACATAAGTTCAGGTACATTAATTCTTATGTATTTTTCACACATTTTTTTGTATTTATTCTGAAATATTTTTTTTTTTTTTTTGCGATGCTTGATTCGCATAGTGATAGGATGAAATTAGAAGCCGAATCACACGTGAAGCTGCCTTTTTTCTTGTAAGAATATGTTGAACTATACAGTAAATCCGGGAATGCATTTGCTATAATTAACTCGTCGGTAATGTATCAGTGCGTAGTCGCCGACTCCCATGCATTCTTTTGGTGCCTTGCAGGGCTCTAAGTAAATTAATATTAATTTTTCGCGCATATTATCCATTAATACGTATTGAAAATTTAAATTTGCTGCGCGTGGAATTAATTAAAGGGTATAATCAGTTTTTGCTCACTACAGCGCCATGTCTATGACGTGAGTTCAAAGTGTGAATGTTACCGCAGATCTTTTATTAAATCGCGTAAAATTGCTGCAGTTGGAGTGGGGGGAGTGTATCTTTCGCAAGGGTTAAATTACTTTTCTCGGCTAGTTGAGACATCGCAAAAGCTAGCGGGGCACACCTGCGTAAGGCGTGACGTCATAGAGTGGGAATCAAGGGCAGGGGGTGGCCAACGGGAGTGGAGGGGGAAGGCGAACGCACGTCAGACAGAGCTGCCAAAATGCTCACGCAAAACAGCAAAGGGTGAGCGTGCGGAACTTCTGGGGCGGAGGCCCAAAAATGGATGAACAAATTATCATAGCGTCAACTACGCACTTATTTATAACAGGGCTTCAGCCATTTTCAACTGTTCAGATGATAATTCAAAGAAAACACACTATTTGTACAAGAGAGCAGATCATCTTGTTTAGATGTCTAAAGGCCGTTATACACAGTCATTGATACTGCGCAGGCTGCTGCGAGAACACTTGCGCAAGATATATTGCACCGTGTAAAGCGACGGCTTGCAAAAAGAGACAGCGCCACTGCGTGAATGACTGCGAGTAAATTAGAACATGTTCTAATCTGATATATGCGTTCGCGCATGTTTGAAGTTTATTTCTCTCACTAGTTGGCGAAGATGTAGTGGCAACGAACTGCCTGGGGAATTCTAACATTTAAATAGGTTGTTGACGATTGAGTTGGATATTTTTGTTTGCACTTAGCTCCTTAGGTAGTGAATAAAGTGCAATGATGACGAGCTGGGTGATTAATCACGTGGTAGCTTCAGTTTCGTACGTAAAGGAAGAACTCGTTACGTTGGCCCACAGCCGTTCATTCGTTGTGCCAGGTTGTGCACATTTTGGGCTAAGTATACGGGACTACTGTAGGGCCTCCACTATTATGTTTAGACTATGGCTTAAAACGTATTTTAAAGTGGGTGTAATTTATCCCATCGCTCACCTCCAGTTATTTGCTACTTATCAGATTTTGACGTTATGCGATATATTGATGGTATTACCGCTACTGAATGGTATATTGTCACTGACTTAATGCACCGACGATTGCACCGTGTGAAGCTATCAAGCAAGCGTCCTCGCAATTTTCTACGTCACAGACTTTCGTAGACGACTGCTCAAACGGAAGCAATATCAACTTGCTCAGTTTCAATGACCGTGTAAAAAGGCCTTTAGATCTCGTAATGATTCTGGAGTTTGGATTAAATTAGGAACTCCCTACTCATTTTTGGGAAAATTATATTCAATTAATATTGCAATCCACCAGAGCGGATACTCGTTTATCTCGGCCATAACTTTTGGGTGCTTTGCAAACCCACACTTGAGACATAATCTCACCAAATTAGAAAATATTTAAATTGTAGTTGCACCAATTTAGCATGGTTATAAAAATTACTCGCCATTGTACGTGGTTTTAACGTTGGAAATTTATACTATTTTCATACACGTACGGCGATATTATAATTACGAAGCTAACATGACAATGAAAAAATATGGCGTCCAAATATGGCAATGGAAAGATATTTACGAGCATAAGGGTATATATATACTTTATCTCACCATTTTCTGAGTGATAAAGTAAGTAGCTAAAGCGTCAAGGATGAGTTGCGCGTCTCATCTTTGATGGCTAATTGGAGAATGAGTATTTTTAGCTTGGAAGTAGTCTGTCTCTTATTTCCCAATCATTGCGTTCCCGGGAGTTACGTAAACCATTGTGACACTAGAACTCACCTTCGCCTTCCATTGGCAACTTTTGATTAGTAGCCGCTTCTTTTTTCATCTTTTTGCGATCGACTTCCACATCCAGACGAGACTATATTTATTTTTGCTTTCCTTCTACTCATTACCGCGTAACGAGATGGATCCGATAAATAGATGAAAGGTTGACCTATAGATGGGAGTAGCGCGTGCAGCAGGTTGAGCAATCACGTGATAATTGGACTGGTAAGTTTCGATTGACCTCCCTCTGATACACTTTCCGTTGCTGCACGTAAGCCTCAGCGGAAAACCCTGAGTGAAGACTCGAGACTAAATTTATGCTGTAAATACTTCGTTAATCATACGCCCAATTTTGGGATGAAAACACTACTCTCTCCGAAAAAATAGTCTCTAAATCTCATTTCTCCATTAACCAGTTTCTTATGCTTTGAACCCTTTGTACGCAATTAATGGGCTGTAACCGAGGAATACGTTACCCTGCAGAGGATCACTCGGGAATCTATGGGGGTAAGCTTGGTTTTTCACTGCGGGCAAGTGGTCTCCAATGTCATGAGACCAGAATTGAGCCACCAGCAAATTATAAAAAATTCATGCCATTACAATAAAAACAGTAACTGTTACATTAGCATAGTTCCAATGAAATTATCATTAAAATAAGTGTTCAATCTTTTCTTGTGAAAAATTGAAAAAATAGGGTTGCATTAGTAAGTTTTTCCATAAATAAAGTAAATTAGTGACTAATGTTTACTAGAGTATGCATGATTGAACAATGCCAAAACAGGTGCACGTTAGAAAATATCACTCTAATTTTTAATTTCTATTCTACACATTCGAATTTCTACATCAAATTGTGCAATACCTATTCTGATTTCCCCATATATTTTCGCTATAATTACTGTCCGTAATTATGCGCAAAAAAATGCTTGAATCTCTTTGTCTTACTATCTTTCGCTCTAATTTTATCTTCAGGATCTAACCAGCAATACTATGCTGCTGTTTTTAATATACTTGTTCTTCAGAGAATCATCCGTTTCAAAGTTTTACAAAATCGATCCTACGGCCTCATAAGGATTTCCATCCAAATAGGGATTGAGAATAGGCTTCTGCACAAGATAATGGGTAATGAAACTCAATTTTCCTAAATGACACTAACGTTTTAGAAAACTCGATGTCGACTAAGTTACGAAGCCATGATTTGCCGTCCTGGCAACCAAAAGGTCGCGGAATTGGATCCCTCCTCGGTCATGGACGTTGTGTTCCTCTACGGTTCATGCTTAGGTTAGTCGTTCAGATGTTAGCTGAGCAGATGTCGCACCTGGACACCAAATTACACAACTTCACGAAAAATGGATATCAGTTGGATGAACGGGAATCCCATCCTGACGCCGCTGTGTAATGCACCATAGTTCAAGTGAAATGTCATCGCTCAATGCAGTTCATGCTCACGCAAACAGCAGTGGAGGGAAACGTGTGCATCATTCACGGCCGCGTGGAATCTAGGCCACTAATCTTTCCCCAATTGCATTCAGTAATGACGTTTCGTGAGTCCCACTCCAGTCAATTTGAGGAATGTTGGGGGATGAGGGGGTGGGTAAATTTTGGGGATCTCGAGAGAATCGTTTCGTGTTGCCCTCACTCCCGGACTGCTATGAGTATTTTGCATCGTGAGACCTAAGGTCAGTAATCGGAGGAGGCGGGGGCTGACGCGGAATTAACCCTTATGGTCTCAAAAACGTTTCACTTCGTGTCTTAGACCTCTCATTTCCCTCTCCACCGCCAGTTCTTCCGGCGATTCTCCGTTTGGCGATGGCGCGCGGCACTAAAGCAAGCTGCCTGATATTTTCTGGGCTGTGGAGCCAACTTAACTCTCAATTCTCTTCACGGCCTTGGCCTATTGATTGTGAAATCGCTTTGGAGGTTTTATTTCTTTCGCACTCCCTCCACCTGACACAGAGGTCAGTGGAACACAAGCACTTCCAGTCCATATTCACAGTAAGAGAAAATTCTCGTACCGTGTCCCTTTTCATGTCGCTTCGATAAAGTTGGTCTAAATATAAAGAATTTAACGTGACGATCACAAAAAATATATAGCACGTCATGGCTACTTCATTGGTTGAGGTAGAGTATATATAAATTAGCGTTTACGGTATAATTTTTGCATAGCCATTCTGTCTATTTGTGGAGGAAGGTGCTCTTGTTCTATTATACAGCTGCTAACTGGAAGGGTTTTGACCGGTTAAGTTGCTCATAGCCTAGTCAAAGGTAAAAAAAACACCGTCTACTAAACTCTCATTGGTATGGTTGCAGGGTTTTAGCAATATTTTGGATCAATATTATTAACTGCTTGTGGTAATTTTATTACATTTTTGCTTTACCAAATATTTTGGCGCTTTGTATTATGATCACGATGAAGCTTTTTATGAAGCTTTTTTTCCGGCCCTCAGCCAAACTGTATGCAATAAAAACCCTAACTTTCCATAGAAAATGGTCTTGACTAAAGGATGTAGGCAGACATTATTTTTATATTTCTTAAATTTTCAATAAGATGCATTATGTCCCTTGTAATCCTAATACTTTTTTACATTCTATTCCTGAAAGACACGATTTAAGGTGAGATTTACTTCTGAGATTATATGGCAACATCTTACGTAACCTTATTTACCTTAATCCTAGGGCAAACAAAGCAGGGATGTCCGCGGCCGGATTCAGACTCGAGACATTTTGGTAGCCAGGTAAGGCGTAACTGACCAGTCAACCACAGTCTGCGATTATCTTCACCTCTAACGAGGATTCAGACAAACACAAAGAAAATACTAAATGACAATAGTGCAAATTTTGCTATTTAACTTTCCGGAACACATAATATATTTATGTACAGTTTTTTATGGTCCCATGGGTTTGTGCCTAGTTTTTCAAAGAATAGTGTGCTAAAGTTTTTACTTTGCTAGGAGAACGAATACTATACATCTCAATACTACTCATCTTTTTTTAAATAGCGTAGTTTTGAACAGTACCTATAAAAGTACTGATCCTTTTTTTTATGCATGATATGTAGTGCATGTTTGGTGAGAGTTCACCCCCCTGCCACACACCTTTATGGTGGCTTGCACGGTATTATGTAGATATAGATGCACACAATAGAATTTGAGTTCATAAGAGCGAACAGCCCACTCGATAACTTAAGCAAAACAGAAGAATAAAAAAGCAGTGACTTGGTGATTCCAATCTGTGTTTATAAAACTGCAATCTGGGTTTTAATTTTAAATTACACCGTCAGGTAAGCAGACAGAATGTATGCGTGTATTCAGAATTACAAAGGACAGGAGAACACGGAATTTCAGTTAATGTATACTGGAATTAAGCCAGATATTTCACTTGAAGGTGACATTTTAAGTCAAAACCCAGGTCATGGCTTAATGAGCTTAATGGAAGCTATTATAAATTGAGGAAAAAGCTAATAAGCGATTTGAACCTGATTCACCTTCCATTAAGTGGACAAGAATCTGGAATTTAGTCTTTAACTCTCGTTAAAAGTATGATAAAAGGAAATCTTTTCAGTCCCAATACTAGAATTCGGAATTTGCTCCCATGATGATTTGTTTGGCTATAGAAATTTCCAATATCACTTAGCTAATTGGGTAACCCGAATTGAAATTTACCAATTGCTGCGCGGTATTCTGATTGCTGTAGTTCGGGTTTTCGGAAATATGAATTTTGGAGTTTTATATTCTATGAAATTAATATTTCAGACGATTTCTTCATCGTATAGTTTCAATTTTTAGTAGAAAATTCTACCAAATCCATGGTATGATTCCATTTCATATGCGTAATGGTACTGATCAAATACATTTATATAAGATAAAAATGTGTCTTTTTACGGATACATCACTCCAATCCCATGGTATTGGAAAAGTTTTGACGATTAAAGAAAATTTAAGGGAGTGGGAAGTGGGAAGAAATTGTTCCAGGAAAGGTAATGTCAGGGAAAATACATGCATATATGATTTTAATAAAGTAAAATAGGATTTGAAATCCTCATAGAATATATGTCTTTGAATAGAGAGATCATGGATCATTTTTCTTAATGATGCCTCATTATTTGCTTAAGCAGGGGTGGATAATGTAGCGATTGCTGTTGACAACAAATCGAGGATGGAAAAAAAATCTCTGGAAATCGGCACATGGTTAACTCCATCGCCAAGCTGCAAGAAAAATGTGATCACAGAGTCTTTAGAATGTTCAAACATAGGTTGCCGTGCTGTTGAGGATCTAAATGGTGTATAATAATGGTTTTCGCCGCGTTAATTAAGGTGAAAATACCGCAGTTGTTTTTCACTATAAATAACGTGGAGATATTGGTTAATTAAACCCTACTGTCTGTCTCTGAAGAATCAAACAAAACGCATCGATTCAACTTACGTCCGTTCAAGGACAAGAAAACCGATCAACCACCTGGCCAATTGTTGCTCTTTATTGATTACATCGATACAACTCATTTAAACAACAATCCACTAAAGGGTGTATGGTGTGGGGAAATTCCACAAGAGAGATGCATTACGGGCTTGTAAATAAAGATGGGCAACTTGGTAAATTACCGTGGTATTTTTCGTAAATTACCAACACCCCTGAAAATTACCGTAATAAACGGTAATTTTCGGAAAAGTTCTTTTTCAGAAAACTTCTTCCTCACAAAGAAACCATTGGAATTGGTGATATTATAAATTAAGAAGCTAAAACGATTTTGCTTACATTGTGTCCATGATTAATTCCATTTAATTCAAAGTAAAATAACAAATGCATATTGCGCAGAATTATGTCTATGGAACGAAAATTTCTCATAGTGTGACAAAAGAGAGGCAAATTGCGTGTTGCTGCCAACTTTGTTTTAATTTTTTTAATGAGTTATAATTGGTAAATGTCGTGATATGTTTCATATAAGCGTCGGCAGTTGTATCTTAAAGCTATTTGATTTCGTTTTGAGTCCTCTGATAAGGATTAGCAGCTGAAAACTTAAATATACCGGAAAATTACGGTAATTTTCGAAAATTACCGTACTTTACCAAGGAAATTTACCTCAATTGAAAATTACGGTAATTTACCCATCTCTACTTGTAAATAATCATACTGCCAGTAAATACATTACCCATTTACTGCCAAAATATAACTTAGCAAAGGGACACGACAATTTCATATGTAAAACAGCCTCCTACCTAATGCTAACATCATGACTGACACTTACTGCACAGATCTGAAAATATTCTTGGTTACGTTCAAAATACGCAAGGAGATATCTAAACGATGGGTCGGGTTGATGTGGTGGCAAGGGTATTGGCTTCCCATCCCGAGGCCTCGGGTTCAAATCCCGACTGAAGCAGACCTTTCATTGTTGTACCAGTCCCCACTTGAATGATATGAGGAGAGCATTTCGGGTTCATTGCAGAGTCCGTCGGATGAGACTGCAAGCCGTGATCCCTTTGGCGCCTTTAGCCGGCTTGCACTCCACCCTTCCTCCGTTCTTTAAAATTTACTTCCCGTGGCCGATTACCCACCTATTCTAAATGACATACATGGCCTTAGCTGTCAGTCGACCCCCCTTAATAACCATTACTAGATGCCTTAAACATTAACCTCTAAAATCGCTCATTTGGATGCTCATAAGGATTTGCAAAACAGCCTAGATTGTATATTAGCGATCCTAATTATCTTCACGGTAACTCCGTTTCCACCTATTACTGTCAATTAATTTACGCGGTAATAATGGAGGTATAAACCTATCTATCGTATTATCTATCTCTCTATTTTTTCTTCATGACCTAACCCGCCATAATACTCTATGGTTTTAATTGTATCTTTCACATATTCAAAAAAGGAATTAACTAAATGTAGTAGACTTAATCTGTTTATTAATCTTCGACGAGATTTTGATTCCTGCCATAGATCTTATTACAATTTGACACACTTTTTATTATATGATTAGGTTTTTTTTAGTAGCCTAGCCGCTTTTGCAATCTATCGAACTGCAAACTCTAACCTACTGTATAAGAGACTGGTATTCTAGCTGTATTATCGAGGCCTGGCATGTCTAGAGAATAGCAGCATCGCTCTTTTGTAGTTCAATACATTTTTAAAGTATTATTATTATAAATCTAAGATTCCTGTTGCCTTGAATGCATTCCCTTGGATATTTAAAATTTAGTTTATTGATAACAATACGAAATTAGTGTTTACTACTCATAGTGTTTACACTTAGTGTTTACTACTCATCCGTTCACATTTGAGTTTTGTGAAGTTTTATAATACCTGTTTGCCTAAATTTGAGTCTTAAATGTGTGCAGCTTTGCTTTTCTGTTAGTAAGGAACATATCAACTAATTATTCATTGGCAGAAATATTTGTAACTACATATTAGTTTTACTGACCGCCGGAGTACCTTTATACAGCCTAATGCTTAAGTCAAACCCAACATCATAAAACAGTGTCTTTGTTTTCCGACATTGATGCAAAATAAGCGAACAATTACGTAACATCGTTTGTCCCTCAAGCTCCTTGGGTCTTTCCTCTTATTGTCGTCCCTTGTTCTGTAGGAAAATAATTTCATTTCAACCCTCTCTCTCTTGCTACGGATTTCGACTGTTATCTTTTTTATAGGCATTGGGACTGAGTTGATCGCGAGATGAAAGCTACTTAAAAATTCACGGGGCCAAATTGAGTAAGTTCCAGTCTGTCACTGCAGACATAGTTTTACCCCCACACCACATCAGCAAGACAGAAAGGCAAAAATTTATACGAATAACCAATTTAGTAATAACAATATTTTAACAGAAACTAAATAACCGAAAGAAACAATCAGCTGTAAATAGCATAAGCGTTACATTTTAGATAGCATTAGTTCTTTTGTTTACACTGTATAAGATAGGAATGTAACCGCCTCTTAAAATTTAAATATTCAAAGTAGACCTTATTCCATCAGTTATAGAACTCCATGGCCTACAAGGCATAACTTGAAAAGATCTACCAAACGCATTAGTTCGGAAATTCGGGATTAATAATACCTCAGTATTTCGTGTTAATCGTTTATGCGTGTTAGCATTAAATATTATTTTGTCAAACGAATAACTATTATACTCTGTTTTAATCAGTTTTTACATGAACATATTTATTTTATATTCATGCTTCTTCTCTTTTCTATCTTCAATCGCCTGAGTGTATCATAATATGATGCAACCGGTTTATTGAAAGTAATATTGATTATCAATCTTATTCCACGGTTTTGTAACGTCTGAAATCGTTGATTTAGCTCCCTTATAGTATCGGTATAAGCGAGAGAACAGTAGTCAATATAATAATTTCCACGAGAAGTACAAGAAATCGTTTTTACCACGCAGAAATCACGACTGCAAATTCTAAAAGATTGAATATATTTACAAAAAAAACAGGAATTACACCTAATATTTATGCAGCATTTTTTTCCCTTCCTTTCTTTTCCATCAACTTCGCTTCCTTTTTCATCAATAGTTATTTTCAAGGTTGGAGGCTTTCCACCCCCTGCCACAGGCTCTTAGATAAAATGTAGATGCAGATGTATAAGATCTAACCTAGCATGCCAAGCTTCGGTACGCTGGGATGGGCGGGACGATGGGGGAACCGTCAGATCTGTGGAGAAGTGGTGGCAAATTAATGGTTAATTGGATATATGAAGTTATGGCTGGCATATTGGTGGGGTCCTCTTGAGGTTGCGGGGGCGGATGGTGGAAGTTAAACGGAGCGGAAAGGTTTGGACCCAAGTTTTGCTGGAGGGTGGGTGAGTTTGAGGGTGGGGAAGGAAGCGGCAGAGGTGATGGATGGACACCTATGAGATTTATTGCTCTAGAGCATGACCTGTGTGAACGAGTGCATCTGCGAAAAAGAATTTTTCTCTGGGTTTTTGCATAAGTTTTAACCTTATATACAATAAAAAAATAAGAGCATATAAGTACATGATGTTCAATACCACATCAGGCACATTTTCAACCACACCCGACTTCCCCGAATTAGCTCGAACTTTTAAATAATATTTGCCAGGTATGCAGTGAAAAATAGAATTAAAAAATTACATTGTGTTCATTACAGCATTAGGTAATGTTTTAAACATGACAAACTACCCTACTACAAAAAAAAGGAAAAAATAACTAAATGGTATTCCACACATCATCAGCAACGGTACGAACTACCCATAATAATTAGCAAATTACACACGGGAAAATATTAATTAGATACAGTTTTTTTACGCTCGTGAGTCAATTAAAGTACAAATACAATACAACTTCGTTATTGTCGATAACATTTGACATTCGTTATTTTATTTGTAAATCACTGCAACTTAGCATTTACGCATTTTTACACATTTATTCTGTTAATTAATAAGTGATAATTAGGTGTGGAGATCCATCTAACTTCAAGTGTTCCGTTATAGCAGTAGATATAATTGGTTTCGGAGGAGTTAACTGACGAATGATGTAGGGAGGAAGTTCCAAAATTTGATTTAGGCCATATCGAATGAGCTCTGAGAACTGGTTGTATGATGGGTGAGTGGTCATAGCGAGGTAGGGTGGTTGTTTTCGCCTGCGATCCAGTTGGTTTGATTGGCCACGGAGAAAAAATAAGCAGTGAGTAGCTATTCGGGGGGATGAGACCGACAGCTTGCGTCAATTAGCAAAGGCGGGAGTAATAGGTTGGAGGCAGGAATTTTTCAGGCACCGGAAGGTGGGTGGTGAGAACCAAGGCGTATGCATCTGCTTATTCTGAACGGAAGGCGCCAAGGGGTCCACGGTTTCACCTCTCATTCGATGGGCGTTGCGTCGAATATGAAATGCTTTCCACTAAGCAAACATGTGGGTACCGCTGTATTTCTAAAACTGCGGGGATTAGAAACTGGGCCCTTGAAATGGGAAAATATTTCTTAAGCTTTTTAGGGGCAGCGAACCAATCTATCGACTCCAGGCATTTTCCTTTATGCTAAAAAAAATATTATGCCCAATTTTAGTACTTCTAAAGCAACAAAATTGAATAGTTTACATGTCCTATTATTGGTTATAAACAAAACATTTTGACTGCATAGTATCTATATCAAATTTTCTACAACATTAATTCCTTTACTCCAAAAATCACTGTATTTTTTAAAATACCAGGAAATTAGGGGCCGCCAAGAGGGCTTGTCGCCAAAACAACCCAATCCATATTCATGGTTTGGACACAAATCGTGAGCATAAAATGATATATGCTATAGTAATTAATACTAAAGGAATTCTATCCACAAATAAGCTGATTGGAGGAGTGAAATGCAGCTGGGTACTTTGAAGGGTAGCTTGGTGACCATGGACCACGGCCAATCAAACTACCTACAGTGCTTAGGGAGTGCAGAAATGGATGGAGATAATTCCGGTAAGGGTATTAAAATATTTGGAGAAGGTGCCACGAGGTTCGTGGTTTAACGTCCCTTCCGACATACAGATTTATATACTTAAGGTGTTCTGCGTACTTCACTCAAATAAATCGAATATATCACTGAATAACAGCCATTTCTGGTGCTCTAGACCCCCATAATAGTAAAATAATATCTCTAGCCACTGCCTCTAGATGCGAGCCTTGAAATATTTACCTGCCTTGCATTAGCCAAATTGATTCTTAGTTTCCCACCGGTTAGGGTAGATTATGACGGAGAGTCCCAACTCTTCAATGTAC
The DNA here is from genome assembly GCA_933228895.1 of Platycnemis pennipes. Taxonomy (NCBI): domain Eukaryota; kingdom Metazoa; phylum Arthropoda; class Insecta; order Odonata; family Platycnemididae; genus Platycnemis; species Platycnemis pennipes. The sequence goes on from OW121846.1 coordinate 51,171,239, forward strand.
TGTTTCTTTCTTATACTATTTCTCAGTTTATTTATGGTATGCTGGAAGGTTGGAGAGAATTTTGCCAAAGGCATTAGCCTGCTTTTAACATAAGCGCCAGGGGGTCCAGGATTTAACGTCCCATCCGACAGACGGATTGCTGAATTTAAAGAGCTCCCCACACCATACTCCAGCAGAAACCGGTATGCTAAAGCATAATCTGTAAATACATCTACATCTACATAATACCCTGCAAGCCACCACAAGGGTGTGTGGCAGGGGGTGATTGCTCACCAAACATGCACTACATATCATGCATAAAAAAGGAATAGTATTAATATAGTAGTCAGAACTACACTATTTAAAAAAGATAGAAATTGCAAAGAAAACATGCAAAAACATTCTGTTAGTAGGGTTAGCTTTAAGTACTCATACCAACATGCAGCTACCAATGCTATTCATTGCTACTCTCCGATAGGACATATTTACCGTTATTCGTATCTCTTATTGTGCGAGGGAAAAAGGACATTTTAAATCGGTCAGTTCGGCAATCAATTTCTCTAACTTTATGATTATGGTCCAGTCTGCCATAGTAAGTTGGGGTTCGTAAAATATTTTTAACATCATCACTGAAAATATTGCCTTGGAATTTGTGGAAGAGATTAAGTCTAAATTTCAACCTGCGATCTGACAATGATTCCCATTTCAATTCATTTAATAGACTGGTTACGCTAATATAATTATCGTATCGTCCCTTTACAAATCTTGCCGATCTTCGCTGCACACGTTCAAGTTCATTACTTAGACCGATTTCGTAGGGATCCCATACACTGGCAGCATATTCCAAATGAGGTCTAACAAGGGAAAAGTAGCTGATTTCTCGTACATGATCGTCACATTTACCCAATACTCTTTTAATGAAACCCAGTTTGCGATTCGCTTGACCAATCATTTCACGAATGTGTTTACCCCAGGAAAGATCATTTGTCAGTCTTATTCCAAGATATTTAATGGATTCCACGTTAGTTAATTCATTATTACTTATTTTGTAAGTGGTAGGAGGAGAGCTATTCTTTTTCCAAAAATTCATTACAAGACATTTCTTAAAGTTTAATTCTAACTTCCATGTATCACACCAAGTTTCAATTGCTTGTAGGTCAATATTTAAATATTCTTTATCGTTCGGGCATAGAATTTCCCTGTACACTACTGCGTCATCGGCAAATAGACGAAGCTTACTTTTTACCACCTTTTGGATATCATTAATATACAAAAGGAATAGGAGTGGACCTATCACACTACCTTGTGGGACACCCGAAGTGACTTTAATTGCCGGTGAGGAAACACCGTCCAAAACAACCCTTTGAACCCGATCATGCAGAAAATCATTAATCCATGATATAATGTTACTGTCTAACCCATAAGATTTTAACTTCAAAATTAGTTTGCTGTGAGAAACCTTGTCAAAAGCCTTCTTGAAGTCGAGAAATATAGCATCCACTGTAATATTATTTTCGCCAGAAACTAAAATATCGTGGGAAAAGAGAGCAAGTTGGGATTCACACGATCTGCTCTTTCGGAAGCCATGCTGGACATTGGACAATAAATTCTGACTATCTAGGTGTCCCATGACTAAACTGACAATTATATGTTCTAGGACCTTGCATGAAATGGATGTGAGGGATATAGGTCTGTAGTTAGATGGCTGCTCCCTATCGCCACTTTTAAAAATGGGTGTTACATCGGCTGCTTTCCAGTCCATCGGTACGACGTGTTCCGTCAGGGATTTATTAAATACTATTTCAAGGTAGGGGGAAATTTCGGATGCTAACTCTCTATACACGCGGGAGGGAATTTGATCAGGGCCAGGAGATTTGTTGGGGCTTATATCTTTAAGTAATTTTTCAATACCATTACAGGAAATGTCAATTGGTTGCATCAACCGCTGAAAGAGGTCAGGTAACACGACAGTTGAATCCCCGGAAGGTGGGTTAAAAACGGTTTGGAAGAAGGAATTTAGCAATTTAACTTTGTCGAGTGTGTTTGTGGTCATTTCACCTCTATCATTTTTAAGTGAATGGACGGCAGACTTATGGCCTTGCACTTCCCTTACGTACGACCAGAAGACTTTTGGATTTTCTTTCAATTGTTCCCCAAGTGTTTTTCTTTTGAATTCTGCAAATGCATTACTAAGGGCTGACTTTGCAGTGGATTTTGAAATTTTATAATTTTCAATAATTACATTACGCTCATCAGTGGGCATATGTTTACTAATTTTTTTCATTTTAGCATGACATATTCGCTGCCGTCTCAGGGATTTTCTCACTTCGGCATTGTACCACCTAGGTTCAGTGCTTTCTTTTTTGAATTTACAAGGGATAAATCTGTTGATCCCAGAGCGCATGATATTAATGAACGACTTCCATGAATCGTTGGTACATACCTTTATGGAAGACTTTTTGAAATCTGATAAGGAATCTCTTAAATAAATTTTAAAGTTAGCAAAGTCTGCTCTTTTAAAAATATAAAACTTTCTTTTTTGTTTAAAATTTTTATCTAAAGATAGCGAGAGTTTTGCAGTTATAACTCTGTGGTCACTGATTCCATCAACCGTGTCAATCATTGTCACATGTTGTAGGATATTGGTTGCCAGTAAATCAAGAGTGTTGTCCCCTCTATTAGGTGCTGTAGCTAATTGTGTCAGGGAGTTATTGGAGAAAACATCTAATAGAGTCTCACAAATGTCTTTGTCCCTTCCTCCAGCTTTGAAGCAGTATGTTCTCCAGTCTATTGATGGTGCATTGAAATCTCCACCTATTATTATATTACGTTCGCTGTTACGGGACGTTATAGAATTTATCTGCTTTCTCAGTTCTAATAATGACTCAACATCAGTGTTTGGGGGCCTATAGAAGGCGCAGACAGATATTGATCTGGATTTAGGGCATGCTAATGAACACCAAACACATTCTAAGGGGTTGTCGGGAAATATTACTGCTTTGCTAATGATTGAGATTTTGACTGCAATGAAAACACCACCACCTGCTCTGTTATGTCTATCTTTTCTATATATTTTAAAAGATTTGGGGAATATTTCTGAGTCAGGAATGTCATCCGTCAGCCAACTTTCAGTTCCTATAATTACATCTGCATCAGTAGTATGAATAAGGTGATGGAACTCAGGTATCTTGTTTTTAAGACTTCGGCAATTAACTACCGCAACGGAAATATTTTCACCTCGACTGTTATTAAGGCTACAAGGGAGAGCTCTAGTCATGTCTGAAGTATTTTGAGGTTCAATTCTGCTTTCATGAATGTTAGCCGATAAGGCGACTGGCAACGAGAAGTTATTTACCCCACTACATGACCTACTCTCTACCCTACCATCTACCCTAAAAAAGGCCTGCAATGATCTAATACCCTATCCGCCACGCGTTTGGCGGCGTCCGGAGTGTAATGAACTCCAGAGCGGTTTAACGGGTGTCTACACGACCGAAGCGACGGCTGAAGGTCAACGAAGGAGGCTCCAATGTCCTTACAGAAACGGCGTAGCCTCTGATTTATGTCTACCACTCGACGCCAAATCAGAGGTCCACGATCGATCCTCGGGACCAGACTACAAATCGAAAGCGCCAGTTCAACGCCCGCGACTTCACTTACCCGCTTCACCTCAGAGTTCAATTCCTTAAAGGAATGCAGAATCTCCTCGGGTCTGCGGTCGGTGGCATCGTTGACGCCTACGCGGGCCACGACCTGCAGCCTAGAGCACTTCGTGCCCGCAACCGCCGCTCCCATCGCCTTCGTCACCTGAGGAATACCGCCACTGGGGATGCACCAAGACGTTAAGCCCTGGCTAACACCCTCGCGGTCTGCCCTTCTCCGCAAAGGAGCCATCACACGCCGAACGTTACTACTCCCTATCACTAGCATTCCCCCTTCCCACTCTGACGGCTTCTCCTCGGTAGAGCTCTCGGAGTAGCGACGGGGCCGGCTGCAGGAATCTCGGCGACATCCATAGGAAGCGCCTGAAACCTATTGGAGACGGGGAGAGGAGTTGCCTCTGCAAACTCCGCTCCGCGCCGCAGCCTTACACCTCCGCCACTCAGAGTAACTACCCTCCACTCATCGGGCTTAGGGGCTGGCGCTACCTCTTCACTGAGCGGTGTAGTGACGGTTGGATCCTCACTAATGAGTCCACCCGAAACTCCAGCACTCTCGGAGACAGACACCCTCCCTTCTACATCTACATCTACATCTACACGATACCCTGCAAGCCACCGCGAGGGTGTGTGGCAGGGGGTGAAGGTCACCAAGCATTCACTACTAGCATGCAAGCAAGCAACTAAAGGGTCTCATGCAACTAGATTGTTAGTATCTATAGTATTTGAGGGGTTAATACATGCATCATGCACTACAGAATACTCTAAAATATTTCCCCTACCTATCCCTTTCCTATGCTGCCTATTCTGTTCTCTTATAGTACGGGGGAAAAATGCCATTTTGAATCTATCTGTACGACAATCTATCTCTCTAATCTTATTTATCTGGTCGAATCTAGCATAATACGCTGGTGTTTTCAATATGTGCCTAACATCTTCAGTAAAGCTATCCGATTGAAATTTCTGCAATAGATTAAATCTGAACTTTAATCTACGCTCTGATAATGATTCCCACCCTAATTCTTGTATTAATTCTGATACACTACTCAACCTATCGTAACACCTTTTGACGAACCTAGCTGCTCTACGCTGCACACTGTCTAGTTCTCTCATCAAACCTAATTCATTAGGATCCCATACACTGGCTGCATACTCAAGGTGGGGCCTAACTAGTGAAAAGTAGCATCGCTCTTTTGTCTTCTCATCACATTTCCCAAGTACTCTTTTTATAAATCCTAGCTTTCTCTTCGCTCGGCCGCATATTTCCCTTATGTGTCTTCCCCACGATAAATCTTTAGTGATTGTTACACCTAAATATCTTACGGTTTCAACGTTTTCGATCTTCGTGTTATTAATTCTATAGGATCGCTCTATCGAATTATTCCTCCTCCAAAAATTGATAGCTACACACTTTTTAAGGTTGAGTTCTAACTGCCATTTGTCGCACCACTCTTCAATTGCATCTAAATCCTTGCTAAGTGATTTCATGTCCTCTTCGTTTGATATACCCCTGTACACCACCGCATCGTCTGCAAAAAGTCTAAGGTTACTACTAACTACGGTACCCAAATCGTTTATGTATAAAAGAAATAGAAGCGGACCTACTACGCTACCCTGGGGAACTCCCGATGTGACTTCGATTGTGTCCGACATGATACCATCTATGACAACCCTCTGCTCTCGCCCACTTAAGAATTCTTTTACCCAACATACAACGTCTTTATTTATACCAAAACTCTCTAACTTCAAGATTAATTTGTCATGAGGAACTTTATCGAAAGCCTTTTTAAAATCTAAAAATATCGCATCAACTTCAGTACTGCTTTCGCCGTGGACTAAAATATCGTGTACGAATAAAGCTAATTGTGTCTCGCAAGATCTACCTTTCCGGAACCCATGCTGGCTGTTTATGAGTAATCCCTGACTATCCAAATGCCCCATGATCGAACTGACTACTATGTGCTCAAATATCTTACAAGAGATTGACGTGAGTGAAATGGGTCTGTAGTTACTAGGTTCTTCCCTATCACCGCTTTTAAATATAGGTGTAATGTTAGCTACTTTCCAATCCTTGGGTACTGTGTGGTTCTTTAGTGTTTTATTGAATATTATTTCTAGATAGGGGGCTATTTCAGAAGCTAATGTTTTATAAACTCTGGAAGGAATTTGATCGGGACCTGGTGCTTTGTTTTTACTTATGCTTTTTAACTGCTGCTCTATTCCGCGACATGAAATTTTTATTTCGGGCATTTGCTCACTGAAAGTGTTCGGCGGTGGTTCCACTGCGTTTTGTGACGATGAGTTGAATACACTTTGGAAGAAGGTGTTTAAAGTGTTGGCTTTTTCTACACTGCTGGTGACTCTGATTCCTTTATCATTTTTAAGTGTGTGCACTGTGGACTTATTTCCCTGAAGCTCTCTCACATATGACCAAAACGCTTTAGGATTGCTATCTAAATATTCTCCTAACATCTTGCTCTTGAAATGTGATAACGCTTGCCGACATGATTTCCTTGCTAATGCTCTCGATTTTTTATAGTTTTGAACTAGCTCATTTTTTTCCTCTACCGATAGACCCCGTCTGGCATTTTTCATCTTAGCGTGGCATACCCTTTGTCGCTTTAGTGATTTCCTAACCTCCGCGTTATACCACCTTGGCTCTGTATTATCACTAATATATTTACTTGGTATGTATTTATGAACTGCGTTACGGGTGACCTCAAGAAATTCTCTCCACGAATCCTCTGTATTTAATCCTTTGCTTTGTTCGCTGAATACATTAAACGCTTCCCTTAATTCCTCTTTCATACCGTCGTAATTTGCCTTGCCAAATAAGTACACCCTCCTCCTTGGTTTATAATGTCTTTCAACGCCTACAATAAATTTCGCATGCACTATTTTATGGTCACTAATTCCTGTGTCTGTAACTGTATTTAGAACTCTCTCGGGTATATTTGTTGCTAATAAGTCTAGAATGTTGTTACCCCTGGTCGGCTCTGTTACTAGCTGTTGTAGAGAATGTGTCGTAAAGGTGTTCAACAGTGATTCGCAATGTTCCTTATCCTTACCTCCTGCAATGAAACTACACGTATTCCAGTCTATCGAGGGGAGATTGAAATCTCCGCCTACTATTATTCCTCTATCATTCTTCCCAGAAAGTAATGTGCGTATCTCTGACTCTAGCTCTATTATAGAATTGACGTCTGCGTCCGGTGGCCTGTAATATGCACCTACATATATCTTTTTTGCGTTACTACTTTTACTTTTAACGGAACACCAAATACTTTCTACATTTCGCTCTGAAATAAGTTCTCTTCTACTGACATACGGGTCCTTCACAGCTATGAAAACTCCTCCTCCGTTTCTGCTTACTCTATCCTTTCTGTATACTGTAAAACACTTCGGAAATACTTCATGATCTGATATGTCCTTCGAAAGCCAGCTTTCTGTACCTACGATTATATCTGCATTAGTACTCTTAATGAGGTGGTGAAATTCTGCTACTTTATTTCTTATACTACGACAATTCACTACTATCACTGAAATTTTTTCTTCCAATCTGTTTCTCTCTTGGTGCTCCTTTCCAACTAAAATTTTCCTCGATAATTTTTTGACGGACAAACTATTTGGTCTACCTCTTACCTTTGATGAATTATCATGTTCGTTCTCTCCATGTGTTTTTCTCTGACCTTCTAAAACTACTCTGCATGTTCTGTCAAATTCTTGCACGATTTTTCCCCCGCGGATTGACCTGCACTCTGGGCTACCACCTGAGCTAAACCCTACGTGTATGCTCCAGTATCCTACTCGCTACCTTAGACGATGCCTCGTCCGTGTAGTGGACACCCGAGCGATTCAGGGGCACCCGACACGTTTCCAGCTCCGGCCCGAGGTCCAAAAACTCAGCTCCCTCGCTCCCACAGACTTCACGGAGTCTCCGGTTTATGCCTAAAACTCGGCTCCAAACCATCAACCCCCGATCCGTCCTAGGTACCAAGCTACATATAGTCAGCCTCATATCGATACCCAGACCTCCACGAACACGGTGGAACTCGGTGCATAGATCCCTTACGGAATCCATTACATCCTCGGACCCCCGTTTCGCGGCGTCGTTAGTGCCGACATGGGCGACTACGTGCAGCTTGGAGCAGTTAGTGGCACTGACCGTTGCTTTCAACGCCTTCGTCACCTGGGGCACCGTACCTCCTGGTATACACCAGGAACGTACCCGTTCTTCGTCACCTTTCCCTCGGGATTCACCACCTCCTTCCCGACGGGCCCTGGCACGCATCGAGTCCGCTACTCGGCGGACATTGGAGCTACCTATCACTAATACTCCCTCCCTTCCCTCCCGACTCCCAGTCGGCGAAGTCTCCGGAGGCGGAGCGTTCGATGCGCCGACCTCCGCCAGCCCATCGAACCTATTACTAACGGGGAAAGGCTCAGCCTCTGCCTCTGCATTTCCCCGTTTGTGTAGTGTGACCCCACGACTCCTCCTACGGACCACTTCCCACTCTCCCCCGGATTCGGAGGTAGGCTCCGCTAGAGGCTCGGGTGTGCGGGGAACGTCCTCAACCCTCCAACCCACGCCAGTGTAAGGGCTCGCCCCCGCACCAACGCGTGCGGAAGGCCTTGGCCGACCCCCACTCCCCCTCGACCGTTCCAACGTAGTCACCAGCCGTTTCACGAGAGAGCGAAGACTATCCACCGTCTTCTCGAGCTCATCGACTCGAGCCCGCAAGGGCTCGCTATCGGGTGAGTCACGGAAGAGGTTGACAATTGACCTAATGGGAGTCATCCTAATCTAACTCTAACTATCTCTCTCCCTTAGACTCGCAGCGGAGCTATCTGGTAAAAGAATCTACTATTTACTACACACTAATAAATAACTAACAAGGCTCTTGAAGAAACGAGCAAGCAAGCAAATACAGACCACAGATTATCACCAGAAAACAATTAACCCAAAGGGGACAGGGACTAGGAGTAAACTACACAGGTAGAAAAACTACACGGGTGAGTGGTTGCAAGGGTAGCGCTCGGTAGGGAGTCGCGATGGGAGGTGGGTCACGGTTGACCTTGGTTAGGCTGAGGTTTGGGAAGGGAACCACGGGGGGGGAGAGGGGGGGGAGCTCTGGAATGTATACGAGAGGAATGTAGGCTGTAGGATGCGCAAGACCAGCGATTACGAAGAGATGAAGCAAAAAGTGTCAACAGTAAAGCTAAAGTAAATGTATTAAAAATCTACTACTAAAAGAAGCAACGAAAAAGACGAGCTAAATTAAGCACTAATCTAGGAAATATAAATATATCTATAAAAAAAAACACTATTACCGAATTATTTCAATGACAATAAGCGATTAAAAAAAAACTGTGTAATCTACTAGGTTAAAAAATAAGTTACGCAAACTGCAGAGATAGTATAAACTATAAATGTATAAATAAAACTTTATGTGTATAAAGCTAAAGTAAATGTATTAAATATCTACTACTAAAGGAGCAACGAAAAAGACGAACTAGATTAAGCACTAGTCAAGGAAATATAAATATATCTAAAAAAAACTATCACCAACTAACTTCAATAACAATAAGCGATAAAAAAATCAACTATATGAATCTACTAGGTTAAAATAAGTTACGCAAACTACAGAGTTAGTATAAACTATATATGTATAAATAAAATTTATGTGTATAAAGCTAAAGTAAATGTATTAAATATCTACTACTAAAAATCAACGAAAGACGAACTAGATTAAGCACTAGTCAAGGAAATATAAATATGTCTAAAAAAAACTATTATCAACTAAGTTCAATAACAATAAGCGATAAAAAAGATCAACTATATGAATCTACTAGGTTAAAATAAGTTACGCAAACTACAGAGTTACTATAAACTGTATATGAATAATAACACAAGTGCAAATTACACCTTACACGTTAGGATGGATTATACGGTTCTACACAGGACTATGAATAAATAACAATAAGATAATATTAAATTAGAAATTCACTTGTAGGAGAACAAGTCTATATATATCACGGAGATTAAACAGCGGTACGGAAGCACGGATATTATGAAACAATAACTAATGCAGTGTAGCTATAACGAATAAAGTTAAATTAAAGCCGAGTGAAGTCTAGAAATATCTTGTTAACAATAGATTATAATGAACGGTTCTATAACTGAGAAATACTTAGAAAAACAAAACTATGGTGATGATAAAATATAAATAAGAAACGTAAATACGCTAACTATGGAATAGCCACAACGATGTTAAACAATAGTGGAAGATTTGTATTTATCTCAGTATATAAAAGTAATAAAGATACTGGTTTAGTTCTACTTATCGCTATCGGCACACACTCTCGGCAGACGCTCGCGGGATGGCAGGGACTACAGCCACAGCAGGCACAGAAAACTCACACACTAACACACTCACTTACTAACTAACTAAACACTCACTACTAAATACACCACTACACTATGAAATAGGGGATAGCCTAGGACGACACAATTTTAGAGCTAAAACTACGGACCCAGCTAGGCAACGTTAAAGCTGCTACTGGCGACCAGGTAAAAAAGTGAAAGTCACAACTCAAGACGGGAGCTCTCACCACGCGACCTTCCTCTGCGAGTGCAGGTAGAAGAATGGTTTATTTCCAATAGGTTTCAGCCTTCTACCTTCGAACGGAGCTCCGACACGATTCTCTCCAACTCGGCGATACGGGCCCTTAGAGCCGCGCATTCGCCTGAATTATCGAGCGTCACGACAGAAGACCGATTCAAAGCCATCCTAATCACGCTTTTCCCCGAAAACTAAGCTATGTAAAGACTATATAGTATAAATTACAACCACTAAGCTATGGATGAACTACGTTGGAAGCAGTACTATTCGATTATAAATAAACTTCAGATATATTAATACAAGGAACAGAAAGTACCTAGATTCTTTACACAATTCAGTACACACTAAGAAATGACTACAATAGAACTCTAAAGGACTCAGCAATAAGATTTAAAAATCAATAATCACCAGCACGTAGGCACTTAACTAATTGCCCTAGCAACAACAGGAGGTAGGATAAGACTTACACGGGTGAGTGGTTTGCGCAGGAAGGGCTCTCCACGGGGAGTCGGTTAGGGGATTGTTTCACGGCTGGGGGTCTCGGTTATCGCTGACCTTGACAAGGTTAGCGTTGGGAAGGGAAGGAATGTAGTGTTGTTGACGTGAGTAATATAGGCTAGAAGGAAGAAGCAGCTAACTGACAAACCAACGGAAAGTAAGGCTCTAGTAGAGAGAAGAGTTAGGTTAATATGCAAGTAATACCTACTACCCAACTACCGCTTAGATTAGATTTAAAACTACTGTTAGGATATTAATATATTACGTTTAAATTATGTAAATAATTAAAAGTTTAAACTACTTATAAATAAGAAAAAACGCTAAAAATAAACTACTCCGTATAAACGTAACCAACAAATAACAAACTTTAAATATATTCTACACGAAATATGACGATAACTAAATGATGAAAAATAAAAGCTCTACATAAAAAACTACTGAGACAGAAACTATAGAATAATAAGAAGTACGATGAAAGAGACAATTTATTATGGATGTAACAAAACAAGTAACGATCTCTAAATGTGCTAGATAACAATATATTTACATATAACATTACACATAACTTATTAATATCAAGAGTGGTGCGACAAATGGCAGTTAGAACTCAACCTTAAAAAGTGTGTAGCTATCAATTTTTGGAGGAGGAATAATTCGATAGAGCGATCCTATAGAATTAATAACACGAAGATCGAAAACGTTGAAACCGTAAGATATTTAGGTGTAACAATCACTAAAGATTTATCGTGGGGAAGACACATAAGGGAAATATGCGGCCGAGCGAAGAGAAAGCTAGGATTTATAAAAAGAGTACTTGGGAAATGTGATGAGAAGACAAAAGAGCGATGCTACTTTTCACTAGTTAGGCCCCACCTTGAGTATGCAGCCAGTGTATGGGATCCTAATGAATTAGGTTTGATGAGAGAACTAGACAGTGTGCAGCGTAGAGCAGCTAGGTTCGTCAAAAGGTGTTACGATAGGTTGAGTAGTGTATCAGAATTAATACAAGAATTAGGGTGGGAATCATTATCAGAGCGTAGATTAAAGTTCAGATTTAATCTATTGCAGAAATTTCAATCGGATAGCTTTACTGAAGATGTTAGCCACATATTGAAAACACCAGCGTATTATGCTAGATTCGACCAGATAAATAAGATTAGAGAGATAGATTGTCGTACAGATAGATTCAAAATGGCATTTTTCCCCCGTACTATAAGAGAACAGAATAGGCAGCATAGGAAAGGGATAGGTAGGGGAAATATTTTAGAGTATTCTGTAGTGCATGATGCATGTATTAACCCCTCAAATACTATAGATACTAACAATCTAGTTGCATGAGACCCTTTAGTTGCTTGCTTGCATGCTAGTAGTGAATGCTTGGTGACCTTCACCCCCTGCCACACACCCTCGCGGTGGCTTGCAGGGTATCGTGTAGATGTAGATGTAGATGTAGATTAATATACTACGTTTAACTTACGTTAATACTTAAAAGGTTAAACTACTCAATAATAATAAGAAAAAACTCTAAAATAAACTATTTAGTAAAAATGTAACCAGCAAATAACTAACTATAAATATATTCTACACGAAATATGAAGATCACTAAATGATAAAGAAAAAGCTCTACATAAAACTACTGAGACCAACTAGAGAATAATAAGAAGGACGGTGAAAGAGACAATTTATTATGGATGTAACAAAACAAGTAACGATCTCTAAATGTGCTAGATAACAATATATTTACATATACAAAGAGGAAATTTTATTAAAGAAAAAAGCTCTGAGAAATAAATATGTAAGTTAACTCACTCAATGGAGACGAAAGAGAAATAAACTATACAATTTAAATTACTGCGACAACCGTTAAATTTTATGCAGTTCTTCAATCAAAAGCAAGTATATATAACTATTAATATATTCCTTTCGCCTACGTTAACACTTCACAAGATTAAAATATTGAATAGTAAGAAAAGCCAATAACTAGGGAGCCAAGAGCCAATAACTAGGGAGAACAATATAAAAGGAACTGTGCTATGAACTGAGAAAAAACTTAAAAAACGCCTCGAGAACTACGGTGATGATAAAATAGAAATATGTAAATACTTTTAAATATAGTCCGCTCAACTAGATTAGATTAGACTTAGACAACAAGTAGGTGACAGTATTCTAATTTAAGAGTATTATTTGCTGCGGAGTAGTTAAAAGAAAGAAGAAACTGAAATTAGATCTACTTAGCACTATCAGCGATCACACTTGGACACAGCGTAAACCACACACCAAAGACCAGCCGGGACGGCACCACGGCGGGACCAAGCACCCACAACACCAAGCACCCACGCAAGCACTCACACTACCGTAATAATATATTAAGGCAGGCGCAGAAGCACTACTAAACACTCACTACTTAATACACTACTACACTACGATACAGGCCCAGCTAGGCAACGTTAAAATGCTGCTGCTGGCGATCAGTTGAAAAAGTGAAAGGCGCGACCCAAGTCTCGGAGCTCAGTGACCACCCGTCCGTACTCTACGAGCGCAGGCGAGGGAATGAATATATGAACCTAAATACTGGGACTCTAACCCGCACACCCCTAATAGGAAACAGTACATCTACATAATACCCTGCAAGCAACCATAAAGGTGTGTGGCAGGGGGTGAACTCGCACCAAACATGCACTACATATCATGCATAAAAAAGGATCAGTACTTTTATAGGTACTGTTCAAAACTACGCTATTTAAAAAAAGATAAAAATAGCAAAACATACATGCAAAAACATGCCGTTAGTTGGGTTAGTTATAGGTCCTTATACCAATATTAAAAATTATCGAGGAAAATTTTAGTTGGAAAGGAGCACCAAGAGAGAAACAGATTGGAAGAAAAAATTTCAGTGATAGTAGTGAATTGTCGTAGTATAAGAAATAAAGTAGCAGAAATTCACCACCTCATTAAGAGTACTAATGCAGATATAATCGTAGGTACAGAAAGCTGGCTTTCGAAGGACATATCAGATCATGAAGTATTTCCGAAGTGTTTTACAGTGTACAGAAAGGATAGAGTAAGCAGAAACGGAGGAGGAGTTTTCATAGCTGTGAAGGACCCGTATGTCAGTAGAAGAGAACTTATTTCAGAGCGAAATGTAGAAAGTATTTGGTGTTCCGTTAAAAGTAAAAGTAGTAACGCAAAACAGATATATGTAGGTGCATATTACAGGCCACCGGACGCAGACGTCAATTCTATAATAGAGCTAGAGTCAGAGATACGCACATTACTTTCTGGGAAGAATGATAGAGGAATAATAGTAGGCGGAGATTTCAATCTCCCCTCGATAGACTGGAATACGTGTAGTTTCATTGCAGGAGGTAAGGATAAGGAACATTGCGAATCACTGTTGAACACCTTTACGACACATTCTTTACAACAGCTAGTAACAGAGCCGACCAGGGGAAACAACATTCTAGACTTATTAGCAACAAATATACCCGAGCGAGTTCTAAATACAGTTACAGACACAGGAATTAGTGACCATAAAATAGTGCATGCGAAATTTATTGTAGGCGTTGAAAGACATTATAAACCAAGAAGGAGGGTGTACTTATTTGGCAAGGCAAATTACGACGGTATGAAAGAGGAATTAAGGGAAGCGTTTAATGTATTCAGCGAACAAAGCAAAGGATTAAATACAGAGGATTCGTGGAGAGAATTTCTTGAGGTCACCCGTAACGCAGTTCATAAATACATACCAAGTAAATATATTAGTGATAATACAGAGCCAAGGTGGTATAACGCGGAGGTTAGGAAATCACTAAAGCGACAAAGGGTATGCCACGCTAAGATGAAAAATGCCAGACGGGGTCTATCGGTAGAGGAAAAAAATGAGCTAGTTCAAAACTATAAAAAATCGAGAGCATTAGCAAGGAAGTCATGTCGGCAAGCGTTATCACATTTCAAGAGCAAGATGTTAGGAGAATATTTAGATAGCAATCCTAAAGCGTTTTGGTCATATGTGAGAGAGCTTCAGGGAAATAAGTCCACAGTGCACACACTTAAAAATGATAAAGGAATCAGAGTCACCAGCAGTGTAGAAAAAGCCAACACTTTAAACACCTTCTTCCAAAGTGTATTCAACTCATCGTCACAAAACGCAGTGGAACCACCGCCGAACACTTTCAGTGAGCAAATGCCCGAAATAAACATTTCATGTCGCGGAATAGAGCAGCAGTTAAAAAGCATATGTAAAAACAAAGCACCAGGTCCCGATCAAATTCCTTCCAGAGTTTATAAAACATTAGCTTCTGAAATAGCCCCCTATCTAGAAATAATATTCAATAAAACACTAAAGAACCACACAGTACCCAAGGATTGGAAAGTAGCTAACATTACACCTATATTTAAAAGCGGTGATAGGGAAGAACCTAGTAACTACAGACCCATTTCACTCACGTCAATCTCTTGTAAGATATTTGAGCACATAGTAGTCAGTTCGATCATGGGGCATTTGGATAGTCAGGGACTACTCATAAACAGCCAGCATGGGTTCCGGAAAGGTAGATCTTGCGAGACACAATTAGCTTTATTCGTACACGATATTTTAGTCCACGGCGAAAGCAGTACTGAAGTTGATGCGATATTTTTAGATTTTAAAAAGGCTTTCGATAAAGTTCCTCATGACAAATTAATCTTGAAGTTAGAGAGTTTTGGTATAAATAAAGACGTTGTATGTTGGGTAAAAGAATTCTTAAGTGGGCGAGAGCAGAGGGTTGTCATAGATGGTATCATGTCGGACACAATCGAAGTCACGTCGGGAGTTCCCCAGGGTAGCGTAGTAGGTCCGCTTCTATTTCTTTTATACATAAACGATTTGGGTACCGTAGTTAGTAGTAACCTTAGACTTTTTGCAGACGATGCGGTGGTGTACAGGGGTATATCAAACGAAGAGGACACGAAATCACTTAGCAAGGATTTAGATGCAATTCAAGAGTGGTGCGACAAATGGCAGGTCGAACTCAACCTTAAAAAGTGTGTAGCTATCAATTTTTGGAGGAGGAATAATTCGATAGAGCGATCCTATATAATTAATAACACGAAGATCGAAAACGTTGAAACCGTAAGATATTTAGGTGTAACAATCACTAAAGATTTATCGTGGGGAAGACACATAAGGGAAATATGCGGCCGAGCGAAGAGAAAGCTAGGATTTATAAAAAGAGTACTTGGGAAATGTGATGAGAAGACAAAAGAGCGATGCTACTTTTCACTAGTTAGGCCCCACCTTGAGTATGCAGCCAGTGTATGGGATCCTAATGAATTAGGTTTGATGAGAGAACTAGACAGTGTGCAGCGTAGAGCAGCTAGGTTCGTCAAAAGGTGTTACGATAGGTTGAGTAGTGTATCAGAATTAATACAAGAATTAGGGTGGGAATCATTATCAGAGCGTAGATTAAAGTTCAGATTTAATCTATTGCAGAAATTTCAATCGGATAGCTTTACTGAAGATGTTAGGCACATATTGAAAACACCAGCGTATTATGCTAGATTCGACCAGATAAATAAGATTAGAGAGATAGATTGTCGTACAGATAGATTCAAAATGGCATTTTTCCCCCGTACTATAAGAGAACAGAATAGGCAGCATAGGAAAGGGATAGGTAGGGGAAATATTTTAGAGTATTCTGTAGTGCATGATGCATGTATTAACCCCTCAAACACTATAGATACTAACAATCTAGTTGCATGAGACCCTTTAGTTGCTTGCTTGCATGCTAGTAGTGAATGCTTGGTGACCTTCACCCCCTGCCACACACCCTCGCGGTGGCTTGCAGGGTATCGTGTAGATGTAGATGTAGATGTAGATGTAGATGTAGATGAATATGCAGCTACCAATGTTATCCATTGCTACACTCGTACTGGATGTATTTACCGTTATTCATATCCCTAATAGTACGAGGAAAAAAGGACATTTTGAATCTGTCAGTTCGGCAATCGATTTCTCTAATTTTATGATTACGGTCCAGTCTACTATAGGAAGTTGGGGTCCGCAAAATATTTTTAACATCATCACTGAAAATATGGTCTTGGAATTTGTTTCAGAGATTAAGTCTTAATTTCAACCTGCGATCTGACAATGATTACCAATTTAATTCATTTAATAGACTGGCTACGCTAGTAAGGTTGTCATACCGTCCCTTTACAAATCTTGCCGATCTTCGCTGCACACGTTCAAGTTCGTTATTTAGACCGATTTCGTAGGGATCCCATACACTGGCAGCATATTCCAAATAAGGTCTAACAAGGGAAAAGTAGCTGATTTCTCGTACATGATCGTCACATTTACCCAGTACTCTTTTAAAGAATCCCAGTTTACGATTCGCTTGACCCATTATTTCACGTATGTGTTTACCCAAGGAAAGATCATGTGTGAGTCTTATTCCAAGATAAAAGTAATCCAGCTGCTCACTATAGTTCATCGTCCTGCTATTATCATCTCCTAGATATCAGCCAAAATGATTGGAAGTTTATTTGATGAAGTGTTTCCTTTCGTAGCTCCTACCCTATAATATTTCTCAGTATTCTAGTGACCTCATCAATTATTTTCCTCAGAAAGAAGTGCATGGCAAGTATCTAAACTGGGCATTGTTTTGATTCGGGAGAAGCGACCGACAGCTATTATCATTCTGCCATTTAGGATGGGTGGGTTTTTGCGAATTGGATATGAGCAGGAATTTTTTCAAGGAAAGGAGGCATTCTCATATACATCTACGTAATACCCTTCGGTCCACCGTAGGGTGTGTGGCAAGGGGCGAAGGTCATCAAACATGCACTCCTGGCATGCAACTAAGAGCTAAAATGTTACTACTTCACGGAGATTTGTTATTGAACTGATGTAGGCGGGGTTAAGTAAAACTCTGGGACGGCATTTAGGCTCTATCCCACAGTGAATGAGCAGTCATGATTTTTGTAAACAGTTTCAATTACACTGCCAGGGTATTACCATCTGCTGGTTGTGCAGTCATAGCTAATAATTAGACCCTAGTACAATTAGGGATATTAATAACGGCAAATATATCCAATACGAGTGTAACAATGGACAACATTGGAAGCTGCATTTTGTTAAAAGGACTTGAAGCTAGCCCAACTAACAGCATGTTTTTGCATGTTTGCTATGCTATTTGTATCTTTTTTTTTAAATAGTGAAGTATATAACAGTATATAAATACTAATCCTTTTTTATGCATTATATGTAGTGCATGTTTGGTGAGAATTCACCCCCTGCCACACAACTTTATGGTGGCTTGCAGGGCATTATGTAGATGTTGATGAATAAGGTCTCACCACGCGGTCACATGTTCGTGTTCATATTTTGCGATAATTTTATTGCTGTCATATATATTGCTGCCTCAGGGTACAAATGAATCAAGTACATTTAATCTCACCTCAATAAAATATGCACACACTATATTAATGCATCCTTTACCAAAGATAGGTAATGCAAGATAGCTAAGCACTATATCTCTATACTAATGTACCTTCTGAATACCTGGCAAGTTACCTCGAAGGTGTGTGAAGCATGCGGTGAGGTTTCACAAAACATGCACTACCTACAGACACTACATTTTATTTAATCTATGTGCCTAATGAGAGACTTCTATAAATACCATGCGGGGTACACAAAACCAGTTCTATTTTTCATCCAGCATGAAAAGAAACATTTAAGAGGTACAACAGAGATGTGTTGCACACATTATTATTTCATGCAGGCATGCTAAAGATCTAAGATGAAAGAAACAACATCTTAATTACATCTCTGTTTGTTTTTTACTCCATATCAATCTAATTTAGATATACATAATATTCTCCAAGCCACCGTAACAGTTTCTAGAATGGGAAAAGTTCACACGAAACAAAGCTAATGAGTGCAATTTTATTTTTGTCTGGAGGTAAATTTATTTTTTGTGTGCATCTTAGCGTGGAAACTAATTTAATTAAATTATTAATACTGTTAGGTTTCACGCTGCAATGAGATGGCACCAATCAAAATATAGCGATATGTATACTCAAACATCACGTGATCAGGAGGAGATACCCTGTTGGGGTTGCAAAACCGGTTCGAAATAGTTAAGCTCTCATCCTTCGGCCGAGAGCTGGTTGGCGCTGATTGGTGGACAGCGTAGACGTAACCAGCGACCGACGTGATGTTAGTCCACTCTGAAAGAAACGAGTCACGGGTTCCAAGTTTTAACGTCCGATACGACGGACATAAATTTAAAACGGATAGCTTTATTGAAGATGTTAAATATATATTAAAAACTCCAGCGTATTATGGTAGATTCGATCAGATACATAAGACTAGAGAGAAAGATTGATATACGGTAAAATTTAAAATGTCATTTTCCCCCGTACTATTAGAGAAATCAATAGGCAGCATAGCAAAGGGATAAGTAGGAGAAATATTGTAAAGTAGTCTATAGCGCATTATGCATGTATTAGCAACCAATTCCATTATTACAATGTAGATTCTAACCATGCAACTGCATGTGACCCATATTATTAGCGTGTTTCCATGTAGTACCCTAGTTGCATGTCAATAGTTCATGTGTGGTGATCTTCACCCCCTGCCACACACCCTACTCCTCGTGGTGGCTTTCAGGGTATCGCGTAATTGTAGATGAGTCAGAGTCCTGGAACTTCAATTGCTCCCAACATTGTATCCAAGTGGGGACCGGTGAAAAATCTGCCAGGATTCAAACCCGTACCCTCGAGATGGTGGGACAGTGGTTCAGAAACCACGCCGAGCGGATCCCTTAAGTAATTCGGGGCGCAAGGTTTGCGTTATCGCAGGTCGGGTGGCGCGGAGGATATAGGCGGAAGGATGGATGGTATCAAGTTCGTGTAGGCGAGGGGCTTGATCGATAGGGAGGGGGCGAGGCGGAGGAGGGGGCGGATGGCGGTGGGCTCGGGGGTGTCCGGGGGGGAGGGGGGAAGAGGGGAGGAGCGTGAGGGAAAGGAAATCGTTTGGGAGGAATTAAGAACGTGGCCTCAGAGCACTTAAGTGAGTCCCGGGCCGACAGTTACCGGGAAAATTTGAGAGCGTGAATTAATGTGCGGAGGAAAAATTTCGATGGTGAATAAACAAGTCCATGAATGGCCACTCAATTTATGTAACCGTGATGGCGGGTCCGATGAGTTACGAAAGCTCATGAATTTCTTCTCTTTTAGAGAAATTTAAAATCGGATAGCCTTACTGAAGATGTTAGGCACATATTAAAAAAACCAGCGTATAATGCGACCAGACAAATAATATTAGAGAGATAGATTGTCGTACTGATAGATTCCAAATGGCATTTTTCCCGAGTACTATAAGAGAACAGAATAGGCAGCATAGGTAAGGGATAGGTAGGGGTAATACTTTAGAGTATTCTGCAGTGCATGATGCGTGTATTAACCCCTTAAATACTATAGATACTAACAATCTTGTTGCATGAGACACTATAGTTGCTTGTTTGCATGTCGGTAGTGCATGCTTGGTGATATTCACACCCTGCCACACATCCTCGCGGTGGCTAGCAGGGTATTGTGTAGATGTAGATGTTGATGAACACTCGTGCAGGTTAAATGTTTTAATTCGGGAATTTTTGTCGAATCGCGTCATGCTTCATTCTTTGAATCGACTACGCGAGCAAATCATGTCTATCCAATTTTCACCTACCTTTCTCTCTTGCCTCACCTACCTATTCTTTTCAACGCTGCTCCGGCAGTGTTGCAAAAGAATAGCTGCTGGAGGTAAGTTAGTCCAAATCCAATGCAGGTCGTGGTATTGAGCGAGGTGGCTGAGGTCATCAAACGCTGTGATTTAATTTGCCAAAAGACTTTTTTGGATAAGAAAGAGGATGACAAACACTTTGCCGAGTGAGTCATCTTTACAATGACGATGAGGCGGAGCATTTTTGGTGTTTTTTATTTGATGGTCATTATGCACGCACTCATTGAAAATATTTTCTGAGTCGGCGCACGATTAATTTTGTATTAGGCAACCAAGTTAAGTAATGGTCACCTATGCGCGCACTAATTTAAAAGATTTTTCAGAGTTGGCGCGCGATTAATGAAGTTTTAGCCAACACTGACTCGATATCTAAAATGTCACTTTATATCTACATCTACGGAGTACCCTGCAATTCAACTTGAAGGTGTGTGGAAAGGGATGAATATTCATCTAGCATGCACTACATAAATGTCCTTTCTATACATCCTTAAGGCACGGGCAATTGAATGCTTTGCATCTAAGTGAGTTTTGTAGGAAAACTGAGGTAAAAAATTAAATAAGCATTAAAGATACTAATATATATCTCCGTAAATTTATTTACTTAATGATCGAGCTGCAATAATAATTAATGCTTTTGTTTCATTGGTTTGAATTAGTGGTGAACCTGAATATTGGTCCGGTTTGTGATGGAAGAGCTCACCAAATACTTATCTCAGCGGCGTGTGAAATTCACACGTCAGAGCAGATGGGGCCAATTTATTTTCCTATGCCGTCTGCGGTTCCAACATACATCTGATATCCAGAAAATAATCCATCTCTCTCCCGAGATTCAAACCAGGGCGAGGGCTGGGCTAGGAAACTACCCCCAGGACTACTACGAAGCTGTGCTAACTGTATGAGCCATCATACCCGTCAGTGAAAACT
This sequence comes from Platycnemis pennipes, assembly GCA_933228895.1. NCBI lineage: Eukaryota > Metazoa > Arthropoda > Insecta > Odonata > Platycnemididae > Platycnemis > Platycnemis pennipes. The sequence goes on from OW121846.1 coordinate 51,192,685, forward strand.
AACACTAACGATGCACAGCTAATGAGAATGAGACTGCTTCTTCATTGTATTAATCAGTCAGCAGTCCTAAGATTGGTGTGGCGAAACTCTCCCTTCGATTATCCTGGCAGCTAATCTCTTAATATTTATATTTCCCTTCGCTTTTCATCCTTCACCACTTACTCCACATAACTCAAAACAAGTCTTCATTTCCCAATCTTCTCATTCATTTCACCCTCAACAATGGGGGCACAACTCACTCGGAACCAAAATCGCTATTTTGTACACGAAATCGTTAGATGGAAATGAAGAATGATTTTTAGAGAAAAATTAATCTTCAAATCATAGCCATTCACTCATAAATCAAAAATTTAAATAAGCAAAAGTTGACGCCCACAGAATGAGCTGCGTTAAGAATTACTACGTCATCCAGCTCCCGTCCTTGACTGTTTTTTTAGGGAAAGGGAAGGAATGGATAGCGGGGGTTTGGAAGATCTGGCAGAGTCAGCTGTGTGTCCTCCATTGTGATAAGGCGAAGGAGCTTCGTGGTCTCAGTTGTGATTGGGCGAAGTGGATGACGTAGTAGTCCTATGCACCCTCACTTTTACGAAAGAGTTAAAAACATCAGTTTTACGCCGTTTATAACTCTAGAACTAGTTGACGGATCGAAGAATGGAAAAATATGTCTATCTATTTTACAAACTATCAGATTCGGGAATAAAAAATATGGTAAACGCCCCGATTGTCTTCATCTGTACATCAAGTCTCTTAAAATGAATAGTTAGATTTTCCCGTATTATATTAGTTTCCAGTAGATTCCTCTATCCTCCCAATCTTTTTAGTGCTTCTTTATTTGTTACTCGGGTGATCCATTTTATCTTTATCATTCTTCAGTAGCACCACATTTGTAATTATTCCAGCCATGATTTAGCTTCGGCAGCTATCGTCCATACCTCACTTCCATTAGGAGGTACACTCCAGGTAAAATTTTAAAAAATTATTTATTTACTCCGAAACTTTTATTTCCACCCCTTAGTGGATTTGTCTTTCGATGGGATGTCCTCTTCGTCTAGGTTATTCTACTGACTCTTCTTTTCTTACCCGTCTATCGGTAATTATTCCGCTTCAGCGATAACTGTACTCATTTACCTCTTTTAGCATTTATTTCCCGAGTTTAACTTTAGTCTTGGTCTCCATACCATTGTATTTGTTTTCTCCTAATTGACCCGGCTTGAAGGTTTTTTTATTGACCTTCAAACTTGGTTAATATCTTCTCTAGGTTTACTAGAACATTTTTAGTTCTCTTTCTACCTCCACTATGACCGCTATGTAATAGAAAAAACGCATCAGCATGCATAGTTTCTTCCCCATGAGTATTTACTCTTGCAACCTTCTCTGTGGCTTAATTGGTGGCTTTCTCGATGTAGACATTGAACAGTCACCTACCGCACACCCTTACGTTACCTTTTAGGATATAGATACAGATATAGAGCACAGGAGACAGTCCCCTTTTCGTGACTTAGTTATTTCAATCTTGCTTCTTTATTGCTGGGCTCCGTTTTAGCCGCAGCTTGATTTTTACATAAACTATGGATAATTCTTCGGTCACCGTACGACACTCAAATTCCTTTTAGAATTCCAGTCATTGTATCCCAATCCACATTGTCAAAAACCTCATTTTGTTCTTCTCGTTGTCTTTTCTACGTCCTATTCACTTGATACTATGGTCCAGTGGCGAAGCTAATGTATTCGAAGTGGGTAGCTAGCTCATCGGCCCCTTAATTTGCTCCTTCAGAGACTCAAATATTCCAGTTGACAAAATCAGTCGACTTAACACGTTTTGTACCGGGCTATTTAAATGGGTTATAACCCTCTGTTCCGGTGGGTTTTTAAAATCTAGTTTTTTTAACATGCATTGCATACGAAGAGAACGCTAGATGTTGGTTCACTTCTTTACCTCTCGCCCCACTGTTAATTTGAAATAAATTTTCCGGCACCCAACCATGCACAGAGGTCAGCACCTGAGGGGCTAAGTAATTTGCCTTAATGTTTTCCGTTGATCATATAGATTCGGCGGGTTTTCCTTTGGGCAAAGGTGTCGATGACGCGTTCCTTGAAACTTTCGTCGCTCGAGTGGTTGTTCAGTAAAACCTAATCAACCGCCAGGGTGCTTAAATTGCTTAGTCTGGAGTCCGTCATGGAGTTTCTTAAAAATGTGTTCACTGTCTTCAACGTACTCATACTTCTTTCGGACAATACAGTTGATACAGGAAATGTCTGAATCAGTCTTATGATTCCCACAGTTTCTTGATATACCTACTTTATCCAGGCCATTGACCAAAAATTATTTAAGTAACAAATGTGCAGGCAAGTGTTTACTCTCGTTGGAATAGACATTCATGAGTTCATTTTTTAGCTGTTAACTGTTAAATAATGAGTGCATTTTATTAGGCTACTCAATTTCGCTGAAGGAAATGATGTATTTTATGCAGGAAACTGTTTTTCATCTAGTAATTCTGCAAAATGGGAGTTATTGAAGTCTTCAAAATGAGATTCCATGTGGACAACGAAGGTGTCAGTTATTTCAAAAGCGAGCCTTCTGAATTAGTGAAACGTGTCTAGTCCACCCTGGTTGTTGTTGTTAAGTCCTTTAGCCGTAGGTTGACTTCTACATCTACATAATACCCTGCAAGCCACCACAAAGGTGTGTGGCAGGGGGTGATTTGTTATTTTCCAACCACTAAACGAAGAAAAAATTCACATGCAGCGAAACTGTTTCATACAGAATCAGTCTCTCTTAATTTCCCTCCGTCTCGCCATCTCTTGACCAATCGCTGAGACTCGGAAGGGCGCGAGCGTCTAGGCTCATAGCACGCAAGAATCACGCAGTTTCAGGTGCATGCGTCCGGCGGCGAATAAGCGTATGCGCATGCGCCATCCGGCCATTTGGAGTCTACCAGCAGCCAGACTCCCAAGCCTCCAAAACATCCAAACCACTTCAACGCAACGCTATGTGAGGAAATATAGGCTATATTTATTTTTCCTATGCTTTCTCGGCAACATAAAGTGCATGACAGAGCTGAAAAAATAGCATATGTTTTACTGTAATCATTTTGGGTATTCTCAGGCTCCCAGACTACCCTTCAGCTTCGCCACTGCTATTGTCTTGAAAATGATATTTGAGTTTCCGATTTCCGGTCTCTCGAATGAATCACATTGGAGACTGGGAATAGAGCAAGGTATGAATATCTGCTGTTCATGTATTATTCCGCCTCAAATATTTTTGGAATCGGACTGTAAGCCTTCTTGACCTCACTTTGAGCACATCATGTGATCCAAAAGGGATTGCGTTTTCAAGATAACAAAATTTGTATTTTTTTCTGAGCAGCTTGGATATTTTTCATGAATTTTTACGAATCAAGAGATAAATGTTCAAAACAGTCCTCTAGAGCGCGGATTAATGCGTAATAGGCATGAATTGGACCTTTTCCTGGTGTTATGTCTACGCTCCCAGAAGAACGTGTCAAGGGCAAGAAGTGCCCACTCAGTGACTTAAATCACGTAAACGGTTTTCGAAAAGGGTCTCTTGAAAAAGAGCCCTCAACTTGTTGAAACGTTTTAATAACCACAGCCGTATAAGAATAAATCTCATTTCAAAAGAACTCTTAAATACGTAGTAGCTTCAAGAAATCCTAACTCGATAACACAGAAAGAAAAAACACGAGCCTAATCCACAAAAATATTTTTGTGGATTTGGCTCGTGTTTTTTCTCTTTGCTATCATGTTTCGCTTCCACTCCATATCGCCTGAATCCTCAGAATTAAATCCTCACTCATTGATGCCGGATTCGGACGGAATTTGAGATCATTCTTTTGCCCTTTTAATCAAATAACAAATATACTTTAGTCCCAGTCTCGGTGATGGTAAAATAATTTAAATTTTACTGAGCACCACCTCGGAGAACCTTACTTGGAAGGCTAAACATTTTTGGCCAAAAATTGAATTTTTCGCATTTATGACGCAATGGACTTTATTGCAGGGGACTTTATTGCAGGGGGATGGAGAAAGGTCAGGGATTATTAATTATTGGCAAAGTCGTTCGATTCAACCTATTTTCTGTTGACATCACGGATTAAATAGGTGGATATTTTTTATCGATCCGGAAAATGAAGCGACCTAAAGAAGTCTTCTAATTGGCTTACAGAATCGGCGGTACCATGGCATTGGATTCGTTATAAATCAATCACAATCCAGCAATCAAACAACTATGTCTTACACTTTGCTTTCTTCTCGTCCTATCTAGAGTTGAAATGAGTTGGCCACTGGCACGATAACCAGCACTACCCTTCCGCTCTCTCAATCCCATTACACCCTGGCACACGTCTTTTTTTACCTTCATCAGGATTCACAAATGGGTTTCTTGGTAAAAGCAGGGATGATGAAACGATGCTGACTCCACACAACATTACCTCTTATACATCTAGGACAATTATTTCCCTACAAATGCACGTTAACTAGAATAAAATGGGCCCATGTGTTCCTATGTTTCCTAAATATATATAGGTTAATGTATAAGTATGCATATATATACATACGGACAATGTTATGCCCCAATTCTTTGGGTTCCATTTTATAAACTTTCACACTTACGTAATTTTAGCGTAAGTCATTTTTTGTCCTCACGTACTGATGGTGAAAAACAGTGTTCACATCAAATTTACCAATTTTATTCTTTACCTGTATGATAAGATTAGAATGTTGCCACGTCATGAGGTTTAAAATAAATAATGATATAATAACACCGTGGTGATTTTAGGCATTTGCACTTTAACAAATATTGTATTTCTCGGTAGATACTAACCTTCCCTCATTCTTGAGTGAAAATGAGAAAAATCATCAGTCAGATCCTTAGAAAAGATGTCGCTTACTCGAATACAAGATTCAGAAAGTTTTCTGTTTGCCAAATATTACAGGATGAGAGTCATGATGTACGGCAATGCAGGTTTTAGATTTAATCTCTTACAGAAATTTAAATCGGATAGTTTTACTGAAGATCTTAGGCATATATTAAAAACACCAGCGTATTATGCTAGATTCAACCAGATAAATAAGATAAGAGAGATAGCTTGTCGTACTGATAGATTCAAAATGTCATTTTTCCCCCGTACTATAAGAGAACAGAAAAGGTAGCATAGCTAAGGGATAGGTAGGGTAAATATATTAAGGCCGTTTTACACGGTCATTGATACCGCGCAGGCTGTTGCGAGAACACTTGCGCAACAAATAATGCACCGTGTAAAGCGACGACTTGCGAGGACAGGCAGCGAACGCTTGCGAGCAAATTAGAACATGTTCTAATCTGATACATGTGTTCGCGCAAGTTTGAAGTTTATTTCTCTCACTAGATGGTGCAGATGTAGTGGCAACGAACTGCCAGGCTAATTCTAGCAATTAAATAGGTTGTTGACGATTGAGTTGGGTGTTTTTGATTGCACTCAACTCATTAGTTAGTGAATAAAGTGCAATAATGATGAGCTGGGCGATTAATCACGTGGAAGCTTAAATTTCGTGCGTAAAGGAAGAACCTGTTACCTTGACCCACATCCGTTCGTTCGTGGTGCAAGTTTCGGGCTAAGTATACGGGACTAGGGTCTCCACTATTATGTTTAGACTATGGCTTAAAACATATTTTAAAGTGGTGGTAAGTTATCGCGTCTTTCACGTTCAATTAATTTCTACTTCATAGATCTTGACGTTATGCGATATATTGAGAGTATTACCGCTACTGAATGGTATATTGTCACTGACATAATGCACCGACGATTGTACCGTGTAAAGCTGTCAAGCAAGCGTCCTCGCAATTGTTTACGTCACGGACTTCCGGAGACGACTGCTCAAACGCAATCAACATCAACTTGCGCAGTTTCAATTACCGTGTAAAACGGCCTTTAGAGTAGTCTGTAGTGCATGATGCATGCATTAACAACAAATCCCTTCTTACTATGTAGATACTAATAGTCTAGTTGTCTGAGACCCTATAGTAGCATGTTTGCATGTTTATAGTGCATGCTTGGTGATCTTCAGCCTCTGCCACACACCCTCGCGGTGGCTTGCAGGGTATTGTGTAGAATTAGATGTAGATGTTTCATGTAGGCAGTCTTGCATGAAGTATATCACAATGATGTACTTCACTGCAGATATATGTGTGATGCATGTGCACTTTAACCTACTGGCGCATACAAATGCCACTATCACATGCTACTTACTATAAATACCATAGTTATTTAAAACGGGTGCTTTAGCAAGAATAAACAAATTCTTTTTTAGTTTTTCGTTATTTGATTAAATATGTGGAGGATATGATTTAGTCAGGCTTTTCAAAACCTTAGTAGCATTAATTTAGGCTTCATTCTCTAACCAAATGTTTGGTGATGATTTACTCCTTGCTTCGTTACTTTGAGGCAGTTTGCAGGAAAACTCTTTATATTTATTCCTGTAAATTCTCAGGCTCGGCAAAAACCACTGTTTTTATGTGGTAGAGCTGAACAATATTGAGAGAGAACTGGGAGTATCGAATTAAATATTGATAACAGCAGATTCATTTACATAATGTACCAAAAATATACTTTTTGTGTTCCACCACACCTTTTATTAACCTGCTACTCGACTGTTTTCAACCTTATCAGGTCTTTGTCGAGAGTTACAATCACTGCAAGATTCATGCATGCGGCCCAGATGATTTTCGCGTATGATTACACACTGCCCATTTCTAATCGTTTCCAAAGTTGCTTACGATGGCATCTCCAGAAATGATGACTACCGTTCTCACTGAACATTATTTAACGAGCCGTATTGCTTCCCGTTTCTGCCTCAAGGCATCTATAAATTGTAGCCTGACCGTCAAAATGAAGGATAAACCTCACTAAAACCAAGGATTAAGGTATGATTTTCTAACGCCACCAATTTTATGCTTTCCTTTCGCAGCCTTTGCCTTGTAATCTCCCGGAGACTGGTCATCTATTACCTTTCCTCCCACACGAAGGTTCCTCTATGTGACATTAAGTCCCTCTTGAGCCTTTCATGTCCTTTCTCCGTGCGGCATAAAATTCCCCTTTTCCTTTTATTCTTTCAATTAGTTATTCGGGAGAGGCAACCGATAGCTAAGGTAATTTTCGCCATTTAGAATAGTGGAGTGATTGAGTGGAGGTAGAAGTGAAACTAGACGTCAAAATTAGCTTAATCTTGGCTAAAGGCTCCAAGAGGTTTACGGTTTGACGTCCCACCTGACGGACGGATTATTTCACTCGAATTTCTCTCCACGTAGGACTCAAGTAGGGAAAAGTTTACCGATGAAAAATCTCTGCCACTGTCGGAATTCGAACCCGTGACCTGCGAATGAGAAACAGGTGCTCTATCCACCACGCCTAACCCATTCTCTTCTCTTATTCAATTGCCAAACTTTGTCCCCACCAATACTCACATTAATATCCCGTTACACTTTCCATATCGACTTAATGGCCTGTAAGCCACCGCAAGGGTGTTTTGCAAAGATGACTCCAAACCAAGCATGCACTACCGCCGTGCACGCAATCCTATTTCCAGCAGCTACATAACCGGATTTGCCGTTAAGTCAGCTAAATTCACCAAGGGAACATGGCAGCTTCACATGCAATACCGTTTCTAATTTCAAACTTTCATCATACGGAGCAGACTCCGCAAATATCTGACAAATATATGCTCCTTGCGCATGCGACCGTATGTTTAAAATGATGTTTATCGGTACTTTGTATATTTAGCGTACTCTTTAGTCATTGAAAACAAGCCTCAAAACAACCGGATCTATCTGAGTTTTTTTTTACCTCCTTGGGTTCCTCGAACCCAGAAATTTTTCTCACATTGTTCGCGGGAAATAGGTATTTTTATTCCTCTCCGTCTTTCTCTCTACACTTTAGACCCCGTACAGAGAAGTCTGATTTTGATCAAGCCTGCTATTGAAGGCAAAGGTTTCGATACATTTTTATCATGACTTGTATTTCTGCATGAAATTTCACCTGTGCTTGAACCTTTTACTTAGTGACTTTTCCAAAAAAGAGGATACACTGCTAAGCATATTGATGTACGGCTATACAAACCTTGCGTTTCTTTGCCTTTTAAAAAATTTCCGCCAAACGCATTTCCTCCTTTACAAGATTTAACATCTTCTAGTTCATCTTTCTATGTTCTCAACTGATTCATTTCATATTTTCCGTACCTACGCACCCTTAAGTACCTTCACTCTAATACTCTTCTCTTCATCTCCATCACATCTCACCATGACTTTTCAAAGCGTTGAAAACAGCATTCTTATTATTTACATCCCCTTCTCATTCATAAATATAGTGTCAACACTAATTATTATTAATCGTCTATCATTCGTCTAGCACAACTTTGAATTCCATATTCACATTCATAAGTTATTTTTTTAAATATAGTGTCTCAAAAGCACCTTAACCCTAGTAGGTGGACCTCATTTTGTGACGTAAGGGAAGCGTATGTGAACACTAATTATTTAGCATAGTATTTTGGATTATTAAATAATTTAATAATATGCATAATATTTATTCAAAGAATAATTTATTTCTTTAATAGAATATATTTATATGAAATTGTGTCCCATTTTTTCTTCGAATATCTCACTCTATAGCTCAGGAAATAGTTCATTATTGACTAAATATGCATTTCAATTTCGAATATATTTCGATGGTGGTAGAAAACTGTGAACCAAGACCGTGGGGTCTTTTGATAACCCATAGGAAATTTTTATATCTTTGCCTATTTTTGTTTGTTTAACATTTTAATTTTTCACACTAGATGCTTGAATCTGTATGAATTAAAATACCTAACTTTAATTTTGTTCTTTCATTTGGGATACTAAATATTTTCTAATATTTTGTAATGCTAATTCCACTATATATGGATTAACAAGTCCTGTTTTTTGTGTACAGATCCTTTTATCAGCTAAAAATTATTCAGCGTAGTATTGTGGATTATACCGTAGCTGAATGATATTTATTCAAGTAAATAATTTATTTTTTAATAGCAAATAATTTAAATATAACAGCAAAGTTAAACCGTCGCTGAATGATATTTATTCAAGTAAATAATTTATTTTTAACAGCAAATATTTATGTCATATTATGTCCCATTTTTTCTGGATATCTCACTCCAGTCCAGAAAATAGTTCATCACCGATAAAGCATGTATTTAAATTTAGAATATATGTCGCTGTTGGTATGAAACAAACCAATAAACAACAAATACGAAAACAATACGGCTCTAGTAATAAATAGCATAAGTAAACAACACCCTGGTTGGATCAATAGAATTTAGTGTATCCTCTGATTTTACCTTGGTTACTTTAAATAAATTCAAAGATTGTTTGTTCACGCAAGTGATATTTCAACTTCAAATCAGTGTTTGCTACTCAGTGAGAGAGGTATCAGGTTTATATGGGCTCGAGTATAAACGCCGTAACAAATTTAAAATGGGAGGGAGGTCACTTTAAAATCTGTGGTTAGTAACGAAGGGCTGGGAACTTCACCCATAGTAACGGCGTAGCTACAACTCACCTGTTCAAGTATCTTACTCGTAAACTTCGCTTCGTAAATATGACATTGAAAGGCGCGGTGTGATTCTGTCACCCAGAGCTTCTACGCGATGTAACTGAACCATCTACAATGCTGAACGTCTTTATAACTTCAAGTCACATGCATTTTCACAAAATTTGTTCCCAATCATAGGTTAAGTAATGACCTCATGACCAGCACTGTCGCTGGGAATGTGGGGACGGTTGAGAATAATATAGACGATCGCGGAATATAGTCCTGAGAGTTAAACAAATATTAACTTAAATTTATTCACAGGAAAGTAATTATCTTTTATTTATTAGCTGCATGTATGTGTTCTAGGAGGGTACTGGAAAGTTCAAATTTCAACATGCTTTCTGGGATAAAAAATTGCGTTTGCTAATTCCCTGGGGTCCTTAAAGAACCCACGCGCCCTGCTTAAGTGTTAATTGTTTAAATACCTCTGGTTTTACATTTTCACCTTAGACGCACTACGGATATGTACTAATGTTTACGCATACAACCTAATTATTGAGATGAATATCATGCGTGAAATAACCAAAACTTTCATTAAATATGTAAGAAAGGCTTTGATAAATATTACTTACATGCATTGAGTATTGTAACGGTTCATTCAGGCATGCTTAAAGTCTCAAAAATGCACCATCATAGTCCAACCTGTTTCCTTCATTGATCTTTGTTACTATAATATATGCGGTTGCATCTTAACGTTAAGAGAAATTCATTTTATGAAGCGATCATGGAGTGGGAAATTTCAATACTGCTTTGATCGCGAGTTTCTCGAGTGAAGAACAAATACTTGAATCTGTCTGTGAAGCAGCTTATTTCTCCGATCGTTTCTGAGTTGCCTTGTACTCCAATAGGTTCGTAACCTTCACAATTCTCTCAGCATAAGAGGTGGACTTGTCTGCCCTGTACGTATTTAAAAGCCATAATATGGCTTGATGTATTTGCGATTGAAGGTCAATCGCGTGTTCCTCTCTACCAACCCATGGACTCTAGTAATGAAGCCACACTTATCCCCGTATAATGGTTGTGTACAAATATGTATAAACTTCTGTGAATAAATCTGATTCATTTATTATTTCTTTTTATTCGCAGATTCCAAATACATAATAATTATTTATCCTAAGTCTAAGCCCACAAAATGCATTTCTAGCGTATTGTTTTCGTATATTGGATGGCTGGTTAATTATCCTGTATTTTGAATTTAATGTTGTATATTTTTTCCTTTCTTACCACCCATCCACTACTCTCTCCTGCTCTTTGTAGGGCATGCATAAATTTGTGATCAACCTTTTATTCTTCCATTCTATTCCCATCTTCCATAACAGAAACTTTTAGCAATCTCTCTGCTATATTTACTTCCAACTTCCCAATCGCATCATAACTACTTTCCTCGCCCTTGCATTAAACCACAATGGTAACCACAAACCACCCTTCCGAAATGCACGCTATTGCGTGTCCACTATCCGTTCCCAACATTTGACCACATGAGGAAGATTTTTCGTAAGATCTATATTTTAATCTACTCATAATTTCATTATCTTCTGCAAATCCTCTCCATCCAATGTTTTACCGGCCTCCACAAACTAACATGACAATGACGACAACTTTCTTATCCCTATTTTAATTGTCCTCGTGGCAGCCTCGTCACGCGGTACCTAATTTACTCTATACCCAACCTGGTATTTACTTAGGTCTTCTCTTTTCCACCCCGGTAAAGGTCAAGAGATGACTCCGAGAACTTCTTTTACAGGGTGTAGCATCAAAATTATTACCCCATGGTCCTTCCATGGGGTAATAATTTTGATTAAATATTAAAAGCCATTAGGGTTAGCTTTGTCATTCGCTGAATGAAAGGTGAATGAAGGAACTTTAGGGAAGCATTCCAATAATGCCCCTTCCGGATGGGTGCTACGCATTGACACGTACCTCCATGTCTCTGTAAACCCTTAGAGAATTCCTGTGGAGACATTATTAATTTGAACTGCTTGACTTCTGCTTCGAAGCCCATTATTTTCCCTAACCACGTCATAGTGTTTGCTCTGCAATCAACGTAGGATGTCATTTCATCACATCATCGTGTATATTCCTACCTTATGGAATTTTATTCTCGTTCCTATATTTGATTTCTAGTTTCTTCTAATCCCTATGCGATAGTGGTCCAAGTTAAATCAGCAGTTAACCTTTACAATATCTCAAAAGTGATACCTTCGGTGATTACTCGTCCAGGTTCAATGCTTTTGGGACAAAAAATATCATCTATGAATTTTATGAACATACTTGACCACATTTATTTCGAAAATCTTGTATGAAAGTTTCAGCATGAGACTCTTTAGGCATGGCATGAATATGGTAGGGATTGAAACGCCATAGCAGTAGAGATGTGATAACAACTTATGAATTCACGTGGAATTTCATGTAAAGATTGCCTCAGCCACCATTTTCTTCGTCTCTCCAATATTCCCTGGTCACCACCCAGAGAATTGAGGAAAGTCTCGCCCCCCTCGCTCGTCATCTTGCCGAGCCCAATCACCCGTCATTCATCTACATAATACCCTGCAAGCCACCACAAGGGTGTGTGGCAGGGGGTGATTTCTCACCAAACATGCACTACATATCATGCATAAAAAAAGGAATAGCATTAATATAGTAGTCAGAACTACACTATTTAAAAAAGATAGAAATTGCAAAGAAAACATGCAAAAACATTCTGTTAGTAGGGTTAGCTTTAAGTACTCATACCAACATGCAGCTACCAATGCTATTCATTGCTACTCTCCAATAGGACATATTTACCGTTATTCGTATCTCTTATTGTGCGAGGGAAAAAGGACATTTTGAATCGGTCAGTTCGGCAATCAATTTCTCTAACTTTATGATTATGGTCCAGTCTGCCATAGTAAGTTGGGGTTCGTAAAATATTTTTAACATCATCACTGAAAATATTGCCTTGGAATTTGTGGAAGAGATTAAGTCTAAATTTCAACCTGCGATCTGACAATGATTCCCATTTCAATTCATTTAATAGACTGGTTACGCTAATATAATTATCGTATCGTCCCTTTACAAATCTTGCCGATCTTCGCTGCACACGTTCAAGTTCATTACTTAGACCGATTTCGTAGGGATCCCATACACTGGCAGCATATTCCAAATGAGGTCTAACATTGCGAGGAGAAGAGATACTGTCAGTTGCTAATTTAGAACAGCGATTTTGTGTCTCTTTTGTTTTTGCCGTCTTCCAGCGGTGATAGTCCAGGCCAGTGGAGGCGCTGGCGATCATTTTTTTGTTGACCTTGAGCTCGCACCACCGGTAGACGACCGCATTCGTCGCGAAGCACCAGAAGGAAGCAGTAATTTTAATTACCCACTCAGTCTCTGCCCTCGCTTCTCGCTTGCCTTATTGCTCATTACAACCTCACCTCACCTCACCACTTCTTCTACGAGCTTATTTCGTTCTGTGCCTGTCGAGAACCCGTCTTATCGCTGTTCGCCAATCCACCACCTTATTTATCCCTCCAGGCAACCCACGAGCCTCTTTTTAGTAGATAATAGTAAACTTAGACTTTTTGCAGACGAAGCGGTAACGTACAAGGGTGTATCCAAAGAAGACGATTGGCAATGATTTAGATGCAATGCAAGAGTGGTGCAACAAATGGCAGTTAGAACTTAACCTTAAAAAGTTTGTAGCAATTAATTTTTGGAAGAGGAATTATTCGATAGAGCGATTCTGTAGCATTAGTAACACGAAAATTGACAGAGTTGAAGCCATAGAGTAATTAGGCTTAACAATATTTAAAGATTTATCGTTGGGGAGACACATCCGGGAAATATGCGGCCGAGCCAAGATAAAGCTAGGATTTATTAAAAGAGCACTCGGGAAATGTGACGAGATGACAAAAAAGCGATGTTCTCAGTGTATGTAATCGGAATGAATTAGGTGTGATCAGAGCGCTAGACAGATTGCAGGGAGGAGATGCTCGGATTGTTAAAACGTTTTACGAGAGGTTTATAGTGTATCAGAACCAATGGAAGAATAAGGTTGGGAATCATTATCAGATAGTAGGTTAAAATACCGATTAAATGTATTGCAGAAATTTAAAACGGATACCTTTACTGAAAATGTTAGATGGTTATAAAAACACCAGCGCATTATGCTAGATTCTGCCAGATATAGAGGATTAGAGAGATAGATTTTCGTACCGAAAGATTTAAATTGCCATTTTTCCCCCATACTATTAGAGAAAACAATAGGTACCATAGCGAAGGGACAGGGTAGTTTGTTGTCCATGATGCCTGTATTTACAACCAATCCTTTATTACTCTGTAGATACTAACCATGTAGCTGCATGTGACCCTATTATGCATCATATTTCCATGTAGTACCCTAGTTAGATGTCAATAGCTCATATTTGGTGATCTTCACCCCCTGCTACACACCCTCATGGTGGCATACAGTGTATCACGCATATGTGGTCTTATACACAAAACATATGTAACACATTCATAAAGTCACAATCTAGGGTCTACAGTGTGAATACTAAAGTTGTTAAGTAGAAGACTGAGACAAGATATCACTCGAAGCAACAAAAGGAAACCGTAGATGATGGTGTGAAATAGAGGAAATCAGACCAAGAACATTGCTTAAAGCGGTACACAAACCTGAAAGATGCGATAGATTATTGCTGTCTGGGAAGTCGAATAACCAACGACCAATTAATAATAATTGACCAGACGAGAAGGAAATATTCTGTAGATTTGCTCAAGAAGGTAAGTCATCTACAAGAATGAGATTCTACTTGCAGCTTGAAATTCAAGCTTGTAAGTCTGTAAACACTTCATTAAGGCTTACTTTCAATATATGCTTCTTAATGACAGTGAAGTAAGGGTGATAGCTGAATCAGAAAACAAATTAATTAAACGAATTTGAAGGAGTTGACGGAGTGAAAAATGGAGACGTCCTAAGAAGAGTAGGAGAAAAGAGAAATCTTATGGAAACCTAACGAAAGAACACATAATAGCTTAATCGGCCTTACCTTGGGAAATAATGGCCCTGATGAAGACAATCATTAGGGGGAAAATGAATAAGAAGATTGGGAAAAGAAGGCTTAGTTTGAGATGTATGCCTCAAGTAGTGAATGATATAAAACAGAAGAATCATTCAAATATAAAGAGGTTAGCTGGTAGAAGAATCAAGTGGAGAATTAGTTCCAACCAATATTAGGAGACTGGTGATGAAGATAAGACATACACTTGAAATATGAGATATTGGGCAAAAAAGAACAATCAATGAAAAAAGACAAAGAGCATGCCAGGTAATGCTTTACCCTGTGCCACACGACCTTTTGGTTGCTTGTAGAGTATTATGTAAATATTTATGTAAACCCTTGCGCAGCCGCTGGAGGAGCCATCATAAGCCTCCACTTATTCCTTAAAGAGAACTAGGTTCCCAAAACACAGAATCCCTAAGATTCAAGTTCTACAACGTGGTGTAATTGAATGAAAGTATCAAGTAAATTTCCAGTGAGTAAGAGACCATTCCATCACTTTGGTCACCATTTGCAACATTGGTATGAAGCCATTCGGTTAATCACCGAGCATACAGGTGTACCGGAAGAACTGTTCCGAAAACATTATTCCATCTTATTTTTTTAGTTGGTTTCTCAGCAAACTCACAATGGAAAGTATATTTTGAAATAATTTTTGGTTCCAAATAAATAACTGTAAAAGGAGCTTTACGAAGCGTGTAGAGGCAGATTTCTTTTGGCTAACATCTTCCCGGTACACGAATAAAATATGCCAAATAGCTTAGAAAAAATCAAGTGGATAAAAGGTATTAGCTGGTAATTCATTTTTGAGGAACCTTATCTATTTTCCTTGGATTTCTCTTTCTATGTGTTGCATAATATAATCTTCAGGGGAATGTATTTGAGCTAAGCTAAAAAATTAAGGAGGTTGATCCGAAAAGTGAAAGTCATGTCATTTTTTTTATATTTTCAGCACTTATAGAACTAAAGTTCCTCTATCTAATAAAGAAAAGATAATTACACTAACCCATACTCCTTGTTCCACAAATTGCATTTGAAATTACATACGATTAACGGCGAGAATGGCCATCACATGGGAATATAACGTTTAAAAATACCGTAGTGGCATGTCATTTTTGTAAAAAAACTGATATTTTATGCGTAATTTCACAAAAAATAAAATGACACGAAAAAAAGGCATCAACCCACCGTATTTTTCGCTAAATCCACCAATTTCTGCGCTTATAGCAGACGAAATGCGTAATTGTCTTCAAGTGGCGCTGCGGTAGCTCCAGCCCAAATGTATGGCGTATGAATGATATCATTACTAATGAGATATTAAATCATATTTCAGAAAAATATTATAACATAGCGTTTGATAGTAATATTCTGGTGTATTACATTAGTAAATTCATTGAGTAGATGAATTTATTTCTTTAAAGTAACTGCTGAATGACTCCGTCGTTGAACTGATTAAAATTATCATAAAAAAGAAATCCTTCGACTTTACATCGTATTTCTTGTGATACTTATGACTTTCAATAGCTTAGGTAATTTTCTTTGTGAAGTAAGGATCACTTAGCAGGCATATACTCGTACTGAAATTAATAAGATTCCTCAGACAACTTGACTCAAGCAGTCGCGAGCCAACCTCCTTAACTACATTCATCTTTTTAATGTGTATTTTAGTTATGTGTATTTTATTTGCTGACCACTAAATGTGCACAATGCTTACTTTCAGTATAATTTCCTTCGTGATGACTTTAAGGAACTCGTCATGCCATAAATGATATTGGAACTATTGGTCCGTTTATTTTCGTATTACTGTAAAATAATACTTCGCCACACATTTTCCGTACTGCCACTTCACTGAATAATTTCTCAGTTCGTTTATTCGATTTAATCACCCTATGACTTGAATATTTCGTCAAAATAAATACTGTATTTGTCGTTTCAGCCTGTCATTGAGAATGAAAGGTCACCGAAAGGAGCACTATCGTCTACAAGAGTTAGAAGTTTCCTTTCTTCGGAGTACCGCAGCTCGCCTCAAACTCCAGAGTTAAGTGAGGTAATGTACCATGTTCCCACCAAGACCTTTAATGATTTAAATAGTTACTCTGTGAACGACGATACCCAGAAGTTTAATCCGATTAATAGGTATGGAGAGATGAAGTCAACACGTGTCACGGAATATTTATTAAGGTCCCAAGAATTGACCTTCTGAATCAATTACCCACCCGTATTACTTGATGCCTATATCATTCGCTAATCACTGCTAGGTGTCCAAATAAAAATACAAAATTATTTTACCCTTTAAGTGTATCTTTTCTAATGTGTATCAATAAATGGATACTTAACGTCTCGTCTAAAGGGTGTGTGAGGGTCATATTATAACAAGGACAATCATTTGCCCTTGGATATAATTTTTCCCTATTCCTGTAATGTATAGCTTTAACTTTCGTGAGATATTTTGTGGCGCCACTGTTTCCATTTCTCTCACTCATATTATCATAATGCCAATAAAATTAAGAAAAATGCTTAATGTACGCAGAAGATTTGATGATGTTGCTTAGGTTTGAATAATGCTGACTGAGAAACTGACCATATTTTCAATCGCGATATCTGTTTCTGAGACCATAAAAGAGCGATTACATTATGTATACGGACCCAAGGTTAGATTGGCCAAAATCTCAGGCACCAATCTTGGTGGGTGCCTTCTCCCAGGCACCAGTCAAAGTGGAATATTTGGTGACTGACCTAAATGAAGTATCTTCAGTAGAGTATGGTTTGACTTTTATGTGCATCAACCACTTCGGTACACGATCACGCACAACCTAATTTGGAACCTTAAACAAACGCGATTTACATTCCCGAGGCGGGATTCCAACCCACGACCTTTGAATTGCCAGGTCAGCGCATTACCGACATGGCTTCCGTGACTATCAGTGTAGTTCCTTCATTGATAAATTCTAGAAAGTTACCACCAAGACGTAGGCAACAGGCACATGCCTGTTGGGGCGGTAATTTTCCCAATATTGGCGAGATATGTGACCCCGTTACGATTATTTGGATACGGATGAGTATTACTGAGCAACACTTCTGACATTGTTATTATGAAGCAAGATTTTAGCGTAGTGGCTGGCTGAGTAAAATACGTGGCGAGTATGCTTTGCTTATTCTAACGAAATTTTCTTAGAAACTATCAATGAGATATTGTCGATCTAAAGGTCCATTAATTGAGTCCAGTAAATCTGAACATAACAGTCATTTGCATAACTGTCTTTTAGCTTAAAATCACTCGAAGCGATGTCATTTCTGCTCCTTCTCCGTTAATCACCTGTACGTTTAATGAAATGCATTTACCCCTATCCCACGACCCTAAAACAATCAGTATTGCTTCCCGAAAGACCATCGGATCACAGCAAATAGCGGGCTAACCTTTGTCCCCTTATATGTGAACAGCGAATTCGTCCCTTCTGGAGTCCTGTCACAGTCGGGAGTGGGCAAATACCACCTCCCCCTACCCGCCCTCCTACTTTCTCGCCAACCCCTCACTCCACTCTCCTTCGACTTCCAAGTATCCCTTCCGTTCAGCAGTGGCCATCGCCCACTAGTTCACAGGTACACATATGTCGCACCACTACGAGTTTTCCGTCAACATGTTTTGGAGGTGATCATCGAGGTAGTGTACTGAGAGCTGTCGTGCATATGCTAGGTCAGTGAATATGTAGGTTGTTGGATATTTCAATCCTGCCGCGTCAACGCAGGTGAAATTCGCTTTAATTGCCATGCGAATTAGGGATCCTGGGTAGCGTAGTGGTCTGCTATGGAATTACGCAGTGGCCCGGAAAGCCAAAGTTCTGTGGTTCGATTCCCGGTCCAGGTGAGTTTTTTCGCATGGCAATCGATGTGAATATGTAGGTTATTAAGTCTTGACTGCTGCTGAAATATAACCGCAAACGGCGGTATTTGTGGAAATAAAACTGTCCACTGACCATTATAAGATGCATTTAAAATTACATTTATAAATAACAATTTACAAATACCTTCCTCTAAATACATCCCCTTATTATATGTCTTTTGCTATTCCCAAGACTTGGATCCCAGTCAAGGTAAGAAAGATTTTTTCTTCAAATTTTTCTTCACTATGTACCTAGAAAGCTTGACTATGGAATTAAAATGGCATTGAATTTAATAAGAGTGAATGGGTGTTTTTGAATCTTCATTTAGAAGTATGGGGTCGGGTTGGTGAGGTGGCTGGAATACTGGCCTCCCATCTCCAGGACCCGGGTTCGAATCCCGGTAGCAGTAAAGATTTTTTTTATGGGTGTACCAGACTTGAGTGTCTCGTACTTCGGTGATTCATCCGTTGAATGTGACGTTGAACCCTGAATTCCTTGACGGGTTTTGTTTAAAATAGGTTGATGCCGACACCGGATTTCGTACCACCCTTTCTCCATGCCTGAAGCATTCTTTCCTCTGCACAATTACCCACCTATCCGAGATGGCACAAATACCTGTTCTCGAATCCCACCCCCGCACAAGGATAGATATTTTGTCCCTTTTAAGCATAGAGCATTTGGTGAGAAATCATTCCTTCAAGCATCGTTTTAGTAATTCTCTCATGTTCTTCCATTTCAATGGTCGCTGCTGGAAAACGAATCACGCGTGGGTTTCGATGGTTCCGAAGTTACATTTCGTGCGCGCCCATATGGCTTAGGTTTACATTTTCTCAGAGTTCCTTTGAACTAAAGTCTCATATCATCCAACTTGCTCGCTTTTTAAAATGTGTGTGGCGTTCATCACATTACAGTATGGTGAATTTTGCTCATTGCATGCCCTTCATCTACATTTACATAGTGCCTTGCTAACCACCACAAGAACCTATGGCAAGGGATGACTCTACACTAGTCATGCCATAGAGGAAACAATACAATCGATTTCATATGCATTACCAGCTCCACTGACAAGCTTCTTTAGTTATTATCGATATATTTCATACAAATGGTACATAAGTTGAACGATTATTTTGAAGAAACGTTCATAGCCGAAGAACGTAAACATATACTTTAAAGCCTCGGAAATACGGAACGAGACATTACTATCCTAGGTAGAAGTCGTTTAAATTCACCTAAAAATAATGAAGCTTCGCTTGCCATACAGCTTCCAGTTTCAGACAAAACCTTTAACCGCCAACGGCAGCGCTACGCATCAATTTATAATGAGTTTGACGCCACTCTCAATTCTTCTCAAAGCCAACCATCACCATATTTCTTTTCTTTCACGTCCATCATTATTTGCACTGCACAAGGCCTTCCTTTACATCTTTCAATCCCTTTTCCTATCAAAATCTGTCTTTATGAGCCCGTCACGTCTCGAGATATATCTTATTAGGTGATCGCATTCATTTTTCCAGATTTCTTTTTTCCTATTCTCCTTAGAGCCTCTTTTATGTTCATCATTGGACTATTTATTTAGTATATCCACTCTGCCTTCATGTCTTTCCAGCTACATCATATTTCAAGTGACTCCAGTCTTGCATTTTCTGAAGCTGAGTGTATGCACTTCATCTTTCAACTACCGGTCCCATTGACTGATCAGCAAGTTTGGTGAAGCCGAGCTCATACATTTTCCCATAAAAATTTGTTATAATTTATAAAGTAATAGTTTTTCTTACGATAGTTATTTCTAAATATAGAATGTACGGGTCATATATGGCTCAATAAAATTTGGCCAAGTATTTTTCAGGCATCCAGGTATAATTTCTATCTTGAAAGTCTATCAAAATGAGTACTTCTAAAAACATAAAGTATAAATGAGGAACATGTTAACCATTACAGCTAAAAAGTCTATTTGTGTCAGGTTCCTTCATGTTTGATGTGGGGTTTGATCTAATGATGAGCTAGGAATTATTGTTCCCAGGGTACCGTAATGAATCCTTAGCACTTGTAGATTTTTCGATGGCATCGTATGAAGTATGGAAGCACATCACTTCGGACATTGGACGTACCGTAAAAATACTCTCCATACAACGCTTAAGTAGGAACCGATACACTAATGGAAAATCTGTACCACTGAGGGATTTGAACCTGACCCCTCGGCATGGAAAACCAGTACTCTGTAAACCACACCAACCCTATTCCTGTGCATTTGGGGTACACTACGTCATGCATCTCTCTGACATTGAGGTATAGATAATAAAAAGTTACAGAAAAGGAACTGAGAGAAGAAAACATAAACCAGACCCATATGCATATCGAGATACACTATGTGACTAACAGAGAACTTCTGAGAAGATAAGGAGATAGAAGAAGTTAGTGAAAATTCTGGAAAGAAGACGGGACCAATCTTTCGGACATACCTTGGAATATGAGCGTCTGATGAAGACATCCGGTGACAGAAAGTCGAATGGAAAGCGAAGGCTTTAGGTAAAATACATGTATATGTAAGTGAAGGGTGTAGAAGTGAAGAATAATTAGTGCATACGTAAGTTATTCGGTTGAGTAATCGCGTGGAGAACGGTGATAAACAAGCCGACGCCGGATAAATAGCACTGATGACTGATATTATCCCCATTTTAATGGCTTAGCTAATTAGGACATTCATGTCCTTCCTCAAATTTCACCAGTGACACATTCAAGACGTTAAACTATGGCTTTTCCCGTTGACTGGCAACAGATTTAGAGGAAGAAACTTTAGTCACCTCTAAATGCTAGCAGTCAGTCAGAGTGAGGAGTGATCAGGTCATGACCGAACGTAATTAGCTGGAATAGATAAGTGTGGAGACAGACTGATTCCTCATAGGAGACGTTTAGAGAAGGGGGAAATATTCTTTGTTATTTTCAGAAGTGTTAACAAAGGGACTTTGGAGGCTAAGAATGTTTTGAGTGTCGGGGTAAAATGTCTAACATTAAGCAAGGTATAAGTGTAGAGGCAGGGTAAATTTGGCGAAAATGAGCTAGGTTGGAAGGTATTAGGACTAGAGCTAGTTTCCAAACCTTTTCTTCTTTTTAACTGTTCCTACCCTTAATGACCGGGCCATTCCCTGAGAGAACCGCCACAGCGTTCTAACAACCAATCTTAATTAAAGCAACCCTGTTCAGCAAGTTATTGCACAAATGTAAATGTCTTCCCTACGTTATAGGGTGTCAAAAACATCTTATCTTCTTTCCAGCATATAAACCATTCTAGGATTATCATTAAAACTATTGTAATGGCAAACTGTGGAAGGACTTTGAATGGTGTGTCTTAAAACCAAATAATGAGTTGACTTACGCAGCTATCAATGGCAACTAAGCTCAAAGTTTATCTTAAGAAGCTTATTGGACCTATGGTGGCATCCTCTTAAAATAACTATCGATATTACAATAACTCATAAATTAAAATATCATGAATACGCGGAATATCTAAAGGATCTGTCCCAAAAAATTATGTTTTCTAAATCCATTCTTCTGACAAACATCCATTCTACCAAGATGAGTATGTGCATACTTACTTATTAAGCTCTTTCTCTTTGTTTATTTATTTTCTATCAATCTTTATCTATGGCACTTATTATTATTTTACGCCCATAAAATATCTCAGGAGTTTTCAAGTGCCGAAAGACCTATAATAGAAGCTTTAAAAGGAAATCTCCTGCCGTGAGCATAAAAGAAACAAAGCAAGTAATGTTAACTTCTACGGTTATCTCAATCTTATTACTTGTTAGAAATGTGTTCTGTTATTAAAATAGAAATAATCCGCTGAAGTGCCAAAATGCCACACTATTTTTGATGATAAGGTAGTTTTAAGCGCGGTTATTTTTAGCATATCAGGCATGGATAAAGTAGGCGAAATATGACTACTTCCGGTGCGCCGCTCACTTGCGATAGGTTTAAACTTTATTCCGGAAGCTTCGTCGCAGTCAATAAAATACCTCGCTGAATCCACAATTCCTGATAGAATCAATGCGCCATGCAACTTTTCCTTTAAATCCTCGAAGTATTGCCGTGGACTCGGGGCGGGAGGCCGTGTGTAGCTTCCACCGATGGTGCAATTTTCCCAGGCGATCGGCGCCTTAGTCGACTGTAAAGAAAAAGAATCTTCCATATGCCGAGTGTCGACTATTGTTCCCCCAGCAATGGCCTTCAACCAAAGTTGGGGGCAAAAACTCGAGGATGCCTTTTTTTTGCGAAATCAACCGGCTCTGGTGTTTTCTATTCCTTTTTACTTTCATTCACCCCCTGAGTGACAAAGTCGATACTAGTTTCCTAGAGCGACGCTTTTTTTTCCCCGATGCTCCTTTTTATATCTCCGACGGTGCTGCAAGCTACTGCAGAAAGCGTAAGAGAAAATGCGCGCTTCGTCTCCCGTCATCCACTTTTCGCTCACCACCCTACTATTTCGGTGATACGCTGACGTGTATCGAAATTAGTCTCGACATCTGAATCCTAGGAGTGGGCGATTGATGCCGAAAATGGAACCGTGTTCCTCTCAACATAGTCTTCTGATATATGCAGCTGACAATCATTTATATGCATCAAATTTTTAGGCTCACCTTGGTGAAACCACATTGCGATAGTTTGGAAATAATTTCACTTAGTAATATTCCAAGGAAAGAGTTTTATTTCTTCCAACCCATTATCGTGACCTTCATAATGACTGTGTAGTAGTCAAAACCCTGGGTTGGAAGAAACAAAGCTCTCTGTGGAATATTACTAAGTGAAATTATTTCCAACCTATCACAATCCTTTTTTGCAGCAAAGATTATTGCATTATGTTTCGACGTATTTTGCCATCAAGTTGTTGCAAATCTTTCCGAATATAGCTTAGCTTCCTACTTGAATCAACTTGCTTACATTACATTGGCATAATAAACAACAAGATATGGCACTTATATCAGGTACCTGATGATGGCTTAACCGCTGAAACGCGTTGTACCACTAATAAAAACCTGTGGAATAAGTGCCATATCTTGTTCTTTATCATAATATCATTCCACTACGTCTCGCCGGACACAGTTACGTTAATTTGGCATGTTTAAGGTTCGCATTGATGGATGTGAAAAAAAGTGAAAACCACTTGCCTACTGACTATAATATCACAGATTCAATTCTCGATGCTTATTGCAAACTGAAACAGGGATTTCTGACATGCCTGCATAAACTTTTGATGATACAGAGGCCAAAGGAGCAACGTTCACTGAGTAAATGTAGTGTCTGCTCTTTTCTGTGCATTATAATAGCACTGGGAAAAGTAAGAATTACTCTGATTGAATGCGGAGAAATGTGATAGATATAATAATGCAAAGGCTTAAAATCGCTAGGTTAAATCTATTTATGTATTGCAATTCGGATGACTAGGGTGATGAATGAGATATAAGTCATACTCTTCCTTGTTGGCTTCAGTTTGTCGTATTACACAACATTCAATTGGAATTCTAAAATTCTTCCAATGTCCTTGCCTAGTATAATAACAGATAGTTGACACTCATATCTGTGATTATATTTTATCATATTCTTTCAGCAAAATTTGAACGCAGCATGCATATACATAATTGTATATAAAGGCAAAATATAATTGAACCGTAATATATCTGAGAAATCTTTTCTGCATTATGTGTTCAGAAATTGAGAATAATTCCTTGAGTCGAGGTGCCCGTAGCTGTCAAAATGTTTGCTATAAGTTTTTGCCGAAAGCTTTTGTGTACATCTCATATTAATGTAATTGACAACAATGACTACTAACGTGCATTTAGACACCTTCATGTTTCTTTCATACAGCGATTTGGTGGAAAATATTCAGGGTAAATTAAACAATAAGACGTATTTAATGCGTTTTTTTAAAAGGGAAACAACTAATATTCCTGGTTTTGCACTATAAATGCTCACTTAGCTGACATAAGGATCCGTTCTTGAGTATAAGTGACACCTATCATACCGAGAGCTCGAAATTTCATTTTATGAGAGCCTGGAGTCACTTTCTCACCGCATGGTCGCTCCGATCTTCTCGTTAAGAGACCATGTATCTACTTAAATATCTACTTTTGCTGAATGCCCTGTCAGCCTGTGGCAGGGGATGAGCCATTGCCAGACTTACAAAAGGAAGGCATATGCTACCAAAAGTTATACTACTGCGTAGTGAAAAACTGATATTTTTTAAACCACGAATAAACAATGTTTGTGCTTTTTAATTTTTGACGAATGACACCTCGTAGAGTAAATTGTATTTAACTCCTATTATTTTTCAAAAAATTGCCACCCATTTCTTATAGTTATCAGACTATATTGACACATTTTTATCTTAATTTGAATAATAAAATGGTCTAATAGCAATAAAATGTATAAAATTTCTCTCAGACTTTTATTTCTTCTTATTAATCGGATTGTTTAGGTAGCTGGAGTATTGGCCCTTCCATCCCGAGGGTCCAAGCTTGAATTCTGGCATAGGAGCTGATCTTTCATTGGTATACTGGCCCCTACTTGAGTACTGTATGAAGAATACTTCGGGTACATTAATCCTTTGGTCGAATGGTACGTTACACTTTGGACACCTTGATGCCTTTCATTGAAAGCAGGCCTATGGCGACACCGGGTTTCTCTTCACCCTTCCTCCTTTTCGTGAAAATTTTCTAACACCTATCCACCTATCCTAAATGGCGGAAGTGACCTTATTTCCGGACCCCGAATAAATAGCTAACTCTTATTTCTCATTACACACACTCCTTACATTTCCTATTAGTTTCAGAATTAAGGTTGAACAAATATATTTCCTCTTCAAGAAGGTCCTGTCCAGCAAAATTTCAAATTAGATCAATTGTAAATAAAATGTTTAAGAGGTGCTTGGTCACTCATTGATCACTCCATGTTGGGCTGCCTCCTGGAGGTCACGGGTTTTAATGCCGGGAGAGGCCTTTGAGCATATCCAAGCAACTTCAAGCTGGGTTACCTTCTGGATTAGAGATATTTCTGGGAAAGGAACTGGTGATGATGGTGATGAACTGGTGGTCATATGTGATTTTCGCACGCTCCTGGGCCTTATATTTTGTGAGATCTACCCTCCTTGGCCAGACTTTGGGTTGAATACAACCCCTAAAATGTTAAAGAAAAAAACCCCACGAAATAGAAACAGATATGACGACTTAAGCCAATAATAACTGTGCTCATGCCCATGCAGGCTTTCTATTGCTAAACAAGTGTTTAATCTGACACTACAACTTTTCCATTCAATCAACGCTTCTTTGGCAGATGTATTCCTACATTTATAACAAACTAATTGTCAATTTTCCAATATTTTTTTTCTACTCCATACGTCCCATGCATATCACCGCGAGCAAACCATTTTGTGTAGCCTAAAAGAAAATGAAGTGTTGGTATCATAGAATTAATGGAGTGAGCGATAATGGGCCATCATTGCGATGCTTATATCAGTTGCAATTAGTTATTACGGTGTATTTATTTGTTCCCTATTAGATATAGTAAATTTAGACTACATTCACTGAGGTAACATCGAATAGCCATAAATACATGACAGCCTACGATTCCATGTTCTAGGTCCTTTGCGAATTCGAAAGTAATATGGAATATACTCCGAAACCCCGCATTAGTAAAGTCTTTTTCTTAGAGAGCATATTTTTCTGGACATGTGCATTCCATCGACACTGGAATAGTAGTAGCCTTGTATTTAAGGTGCTCCAACGGCTGAGGTTACATTGCACCGTGTATCCTAACCCTAGGATATCTAAGATCATAACCCTAGGAAAAACACAATATCCATTTCCTATGCTGGATTGAACTGCGAGTTTGGATTCTCAGGCCAATGCGTTACTGACCTAGCTATCTCGGCTAGATTTGGATGAATTTTAATAGTTTGTAATACCTGAGAACACTTTCAGTGTATCTGCACAGCATATGATACAGATAAAATGTATTCAAAAGCGTAAACGTTTGCCAAAATGTGTTATAATTGAATTTAGGCTTTGTGTATGATGATAACTGAGGAAGATAAGCTATCATGAAATGAATCTTAGATTTAAATATTTATTAATATTTTACTTGTTGCAGTAAAGTAACATCCACCTCCGAGTCTCCGGCTAGCATCAGGTTTCGTTGACGCCATCATTGCCGGAGACTCGAGAGGGGTCGCTCGTAAGGGTAGCCACGTCCACCACCATCGGATAGGTGGCTACCCAGAATTAGAGTCATGCGCACATAGCAGGCGGAGGGACCCGAGAAGGACAGCCTTCTGCATTGCACTTGCAAGTACACCCGCTCGCGCCCTGCATGCTAGGATGCACTTGAGATTCTCAACCAGTGAGCTCTTGACACCACCAAGCACGCCCTAGATGAGGACTACCACGTTCACAGAGTAGCCCGCGTACATTTGCCGGAGTTCACACAGTAGATCTTGATTTTTAGTCCTTTTTTCCATCTCCTTCGCTGCCATGTTCGTTTCGGCCTGTGCCTAAAACTCGATCACGAACATGGCATGTGAGAGATTGTCGAGGAGAAGGTTATCAGGCTTCGTCGCCTCCAATTGCCTGGTGGAGGAGAATGAATAACTCCACCAGATCTTACACTTATCATTCTCCACGACGGACTCGATGTCTCCTGGGGCGTAAGGCAGCACCGGATTCGCGTCTGTGCCGTAATGGTGTCTTAGGTAGTAGTGCAACACCCGAAGAGCCGAGTTGTGCCGGTTTATGAATGCGTTCTTCGCATAAAAGCTGCAGCCAAGGCGTAGATGACCTAAAGTTTCCGGCTGCCTTCGACACGCTCTGCATCTCGTGTCCGTCACGTTTTCCCCAAAGATGAGTTTATTATTATGATTTTATTATAATTATTATTACTTAAATAATTCTTAGATTTAAAGATATATCATTAAGTGAATCTTATATTTCAATAGAAAATTTTCTCTAGAAAAAAAGATGTTTTCGAAAAAACTACGCTTTTCGGGTTTAGGATGTAAGGGAAGTCAGTTCCTTAGTCAGTTCCAGGGAAGGAACTGGCCTCAAAAACGATCCTAAAATAGTACGAGAAAAGATGTCTATTGCTTCAACCACGTTCAAATACTTGATTTATCCCAAGTACTAAATAAAATAGATTAATATTAACAGACTTTAACCTTCAATTCCCCTTTGAAGTTCGGAAACGTGCCTTTAGCCTACAACCATTTTCTGCGGCTGATTTTAATCAATTACTCTTTTCTCGGTGTAACAAATACGTACGTTGACAAAGAGCAAAATATCGCTATCTAAAGACGTGCTTTCCAATGTTCTGCCAATAATATGAGCTCATATTCCAAACACTACCGTTAACTATCATCATCGACAGTCAACAATCCTATGGTTTGACGCAGCCCTCCAGTTGATTCCTATATCGGCCAACATCTTCATATTAACGTAATTTCTCTCTTTGCATCCTTCACAGCCTTTTCCATGTATCTCATACGAAGCATGCCTTTTCCAATCTTCCCGTTCACCTTTCCCTCGACGATTGCCTTCATCAGGCTATCGTGTCTTAAGATATGGCCGATTAAGTTGTTCAGTCTTCTTTTTGGAGTTTTCAGCATACTTTCCTTTTCTCCCACTCTTCTTACACTTCTTCGTTTGTCACTCGATCCATCCATTTAATCTTCATCATTCTTCTCTAGCACTACATTTTGAATGCATCCACCGTTTTACCTCCGCTGCTGTCATCGTCCATGCCTCACTAGCGTAAAGAAACATGCTCAAGAAATACGTTCTTATAAATTGTTTTCTTATTTCTATGCTTGTATTTCCAGCTGTAAGTAGATTCCTCTTTTGATATAATTCCATCTTTGCTTGAGCTATTCTGCAGACTATTTATTTCCTACATCGTCCATCGTTGCTTACTCGGCTTCCAAGGAAACAGAACTCTTTTACCTCTTCACGTTGTTTTCGTAGTATAACGTTAGTTTTGGCCTCTTTCTTGCTGCACACCAATATCTTAGTCTTCTTATTGATCTTCAGCTGATATCTGGCTATTGTCCTTTCCATGGTTATTAGAATCATATTCAGATCCCTCTCTCTCTCTCTCTGCTATGAGTTCTATGTCATCAGCGAATCGCAGCATGCTAATTTGTTCTCCGTGGATATTCACTCCAGTAGACTTCTCTTTGATCTCATTGATGTCTCTCTCGATGTAAACATTAAAAATTACGGGAGACAGTGCACAGCCCTATCTCATTCCTTTACTCATTCTTGCATCTTCGTAGCTGGGTCCAGATTTAATCACAGTTAATTGGTTTTTATACAAACTCTGAATAATTCTTCGGTCATTGTAGGTTACTCCAATGCCTTTCATAATTCCAATCATGTTGTCAAAAGCCTTCTCTAAGTCCAAAAATGCAATAAAAGTCAGTTTGTACTTCTCCATTCTCTTCTCTATGAGCAGCCTAAGGGCCAATATTGCTTCTCTTGTACCCTTGTTTTTCCTGAATCCGAATTGATCTTCATCCAGGAACACCTTTGCTTTTCATTCTATTCTCCTATAGATGACCCTTTTCAATGTCTTCGATGCATGGGGTTTGAGGCGTATAGTCCTAAACTTTTCGCATTTCTACGCTCTCTTCTTTTTGGGAAAAGGAATTATGATGTTTTTCTCGCCGTCCCTGGGTATTTCTCCTGTTGAATACATGTCACAGTAGTATTCTCTTCTACATTTTTAAATAGTTTTGCGGGTAAATAATCAATTCCAGAAGCCTTATTCATCCCAAATTCCCTCACTGCTGCGTCAAAAATTTCGAACTCAATATTGATGCTACTACATGTTTCACTGCACTGCAGCATCATCAGGACTCAATAGGACTCAATCATCTGGACTGATACACGAAACTATATACTTAACGGTAGTGTTGGGAATACCAGCTCATATTATTGTTGGAACAATGAAATGCACGTTAGTTGATAGCGACATTTTTCTCTTGTTCAATGTACGTATTCATTGGACAGAAAAAGGAGAAATTAATCCAAATCAGCCCCAGAAAATAGTCACGATGTAGACCTAAGGCTCTTCTTCACGTTTCAGAACCTCAATGTATAATTCAAGATTACAAAATGTTTTCATGAATTTACTTATGCAATGACTTTTATTCCAGACGACGGCACAAAAAGGGTAAATTTCTGCCTTGCGGAAACTATTCTTTATCCGCCAAATTCTTTACACTTCAATTTCACCAAATAATCTCTCATCGTACTGTATTTTGATAACAGAATACAAGAATTGCTTTTGAAGCGGCTACAGAATATCGCTCTGCTTGCAAATGTTACGCGATAGGTGATGAACTTCCTTCATATCTGCCGTCGCGAAGAAAAACGAGTTCACACGACGATAGGCGAACTCACGCAAAGGTTTCCGGGCCTCTGAAAAGCTCATAAGTCTCTTTTTGTATCACATGTCTCCATATAAGTCCCAGGTAAAAGAAATTCGTCAGCATTATCTCAAATGTATGGACATCCAAGGTTTTCGACAAGTAAACATAACCTTTTGATTCAACGCAGCAGGTTCATTAGTAATTTATGTTTAATGTCAACCATGGGTATGCGATCCATTCAGATAAAACAATTAAATAATTCCATCAACGGCAGATATTGATGTTCTGTATCTTTCATGATAAATATTCGTAGCTCCTACCTGAGGAGGCATACGACACCAGGTTTCTGTAGACCCTTACGCCACTCCCAATGAAACCAAACCACTCAACTATAGTCATTAGCTGAAATAACTTATATTGCAGCTATTGACTATGGTTGAGTGGTTTGGTATCATTGGGAGTGGCGTAAGGGTCTACAGAAACCTGGTGTCAGCATTAGCCTACATTCAATGAAAATTACCACTGGCTCATATGACGTCACATGAGAGAAACGGAATACTTCACTTGAAAAAGTCTGCACATAGCACTTAAATAACACCGACGTACTACTGAAAAGACGCTCTAACGCTGCTAGACTTAAAATCTAGACCCATTGGAGGCAATAAATCTAGCCCCGAAGCTAGCATAATCATCGTAAAAACTCCATGGCATGTATTTCTGATCGTTCAAATTTCAATGAGTTCATTAGAAAATAGATCGTAAATGAATTTTTTTTTAGATCAGTAGACATCACTTTTTATATCTGCATAAATATTTTTCTCCCCATGTGCTGCCTACAATCACCATCAGGAATTTATAAATACTTGCTTGATTGGTGATTAAATACTTGGAGGGAGCGAGCAGGATATACTAACCTTCTTATTCTTATTTAATAATGCATAAAATAGATTTCCATTTATATTATTCCTGATTCAATGATCTTACATGTATCACATAAATACGTGGTATTTATAGTGAGATAGTAAAAAATATCTCTATAATTATTAATATTATATTAGAAACTGAATTCTTAAGAAAAGAAGGTTGTATTTCCCTAATTTTGTAGTTGTCGTTGACCATAGTTGATGTGTGTTATTTAAGATTTCCGTAGCAAATCAATTGCACTATGGAAACTTCTTTTTTCTATAATATTACTACCTTTTACCTGGGAAGCCGAGTAACCAGCGATGGACGAAGTAAAAGAGAAATTGCAAGTAGAATTTCCCAAGCAAAAAGGGCATTTTACCATAAGAAGATTCTGCTTACAGCTGCAAATACAAGCGTGGAAGTGAGGAAACATTTCATTAGAACATACATCTGGAGTATTCTACTATATGGCAGCGAAGCATGGAAAATAACAACAGCAGAGAAGTCCAGGCTGTAAGCATTTGAAATGTGGTGCTACCGAAGAATGATGAAGATAAAATGGATCGATCTAGTGGCAAAAGAAGAAGTCTCAAGAAGAGTGGGAGAGAAGAGATGTCTACTGAAAACCTTAAAAAGAAGATGACAACGGTAAAAGGGACAACTTAATAGGCAACATCTGAAGACACGATGGCCAGTTGAAGATAAACGTCGAGGGAAAAGTGAACGGGATGAATGGAAAAGGCAGGCCTCGTATGAGGCATATGGAGCAAGTTGTGAAGGGTGTAGGAGAGAGGAGCTAAGTCAATATGAAGAGGTTCGCCAATAGAAGAATCGAGTGGAAGGCTGCGTCAAACCAATCCTAGGATTGTTGACCGATGATGATAATTATTACCTTATAAAAAATAATGATTGCATATACTTAAAATATCTACGCATATCGGAATCGTTGAGTCTGTTCAAACAAAAATACGCCAGAAACGTGTATTACTAGACCTATATCTTAGAAAAGTGAAATCTCAGTAATATCATGGCAGGTAACGATGGATTGTCTGAAAGGCACTAAATTGTTCCTACTTTATGGCGTAATGGCATTCTTAGTCGTAAGAAACAAGTATTCAATCACCAATGGAAATGCTCCTAAGTGGTAACATAGTGATACTGGAAAGATGAATACCATTATCGGATAAATACTATTATTTTAATTATTTGATTTCAATACACCTGAGTTTCTAAATGAATTCCAATTCATTCTTCGGTATCGTCATTTTCAGAACTATTTGCGCTGAAGTAAAGAATGTCCGCTATCTTGTCAGGAAACGATGGATTTTCTGGAGGGAATTAGAGTACTGAGTTTTTTGATAAATGCATTTTGATTTGCAGAATTTGTCACAGCACCAGCGTTGTCGAATACATGCATTATCAATATGCCTGATTTTCCAACAGCATTTTGAGACTCATTTCAATTATTTCCTAACACATCCATTATTGATCTCCCGATCTGGTGATCGTGGTCACATGTGAGTGATCTGACCTTGGTCTTCTCTCATCAATTTTAATTCTTGCGGCCAATGAACACCCAAATTCTTACCCTCCTAGTGATTTTTAGGTGGGATGCGGATCATCTTCTCGAGATTAAACGGCATTCTTACACGAGTGCAGGTATCGGGAAAGGAGTGAAGTAATGGGCCTCCGAGGATTGCTTAACTCCCGAAGACTGTGATGAGCGTAAAATCTGTTTGCTCCGGAAACCATGTTGCTTCATATCGGTCTATCGGTACTGCTATTAAACGCGATCTGGCACGATTACCCGTTAACGATTTAATCGAAGATCCTAGAGGTATCCTTCCCTCTTCGCTGGATTTTCGATGGAATAAAATGAAGCCATGAGAAACGTAAACGCCTTGAATTGATATTTGTCGCAGGAGTGAATAATCCGACTTCGCACCGGTGTGCATTTTTTCTCGCGAAAGAAAATGAAAAAAATAACGATCCGTGACGGTTTGAGACGAGCTCAGAAAATCCCTAAGAAAGCAGAAGGCGCTGCGTTCAAAGCACGGGAACGCATTAAAGCCCGACGTAAGGGCACTCAAGGGCAAAAAAAAAAGTTCTTGATGCAGAGCACAAGAAAAATCGGTGAAAATAACGCGTTCCTCGCTAAGAAACTTTAAAATGGAAACATTGTGCACGCCTCCCCGGCAATCCAAAGACATCTTGATTCCGTGTCCTAATTACATTGTTAAAGCCTAATTGTTCAATCTGCTTAAGGGAACGGCGATAATGGAGACCCTGAAACGTTCCTGACAGTGTCACTCAGGGAGTCTGATCATTGTGAGCCAATTGAACCATCCGAAATGGTATTTCTCCATGCACGTCAATGATACCTTTTAGGGTGATGGAAACGCTGACAATCAATACACGTTATCTTATCGCATGGTGGAAAACTTAATTGCAATAAAATTGCGTTCAACCGATTTCAAACGTGAAAAAAATATTCCGAAACGAATTGCCAAAAGGCTGACATAACTTTTGTTCAATAACAATAAAGAGCCAAATATTTCTAACCAAAGCAACGTATTGCAGGTTAATAGGCTTTTTATCCCCCAGAAAAAACAAGTGCGCTGAATTATCAATACTACTGTTGTAAGAGTCTTACAAACCTTGTCTATGAGCGTTCATCGACATTGGAAAAATGATGGCATATCTTGTCTATATCAATTAAATATCCAGCAAACCCTTCAGAGGTAACAATAGTGAAAACCAGCCAAATCAATGACTAAGCTTTTTATACAGAATGAATGAGGCAAAAATAGCTTTGATTTTCCTGTATTTGAGAAATATTAGTCAAGTCGCTCTCCCTACGCTTACGTAATGCCAAAAAAATTGTGGAATTGGGAAAAATCAAACGGAAAGTTATTGACGCATCGCTCCAATTCCACTCACGATGAGGTAATATTTGGAGCGCTTCAAGGAAGTTCCGAATGCTGTTTCCCTCCTCTCATATGAATAAATAGTGCTGAAATAAATGGATGACGATGTAATGTATGACGGAAAGATAACAAGCATCGCCCATCTTGATAAACTTACATGAGTTTATCGAACTATTCGCAAGTCTTTTGCGCATGCGATGTGCAAATTTGGACTCGTGAAGTGTTCTGCACTCAATTGCGATAAATGAGAGCTTCCGTTCGCGTAAAATGCTAAGATTTCTCTGTCATACGGTCATGGGTAACTTCTAACCACTCATGGGGTATCATTCACGTTACTATTTCGAAGTAGGAACACTACTTCCTACTTCCTTTCAGATCATTCAAGGATCTAATACGCGGCGCGAATCCGTGACCTACCTCAGAAATATTGGATAGAGAAGCGAACGAAATCCAGAGAAAATTGGCGCCAAAAGCTGTTATGAATGAATTCAAAGTGCCGCACATGTATTCCCGCATCAGAAGTAGACACGCTCGGCCGTAGGTACTCAACATACAATTAAGCGTATTGGATAAATATCAATCACATGATTTAGCTTGTGAAACATGAAATACCCCACCCCATACACTCAAAATGGAAGGTCAGGTTGAAGTGAATAAATTTTGGCCATGCAAAGAGAATAAGTTTTGGTCAAAATCATGGTCATTTATATCTATACGATACACTACAAGGAAACGTACTGGTGGGTGTTGGGTGGCAAATGAAACCAGGCGTGCAAGTCGTAGTTTAGTAGCTACATTTCTGTTTCGGTGGCTTTCAATTGTTAATTTTGGTTCTAAAATTAAAAGAATTCAATTAGCAAATAATATAACTCCACCTGAAATGGTGCTACTAACGAAAACCCATCTTCCTGGGGCTCAGACAACGCACATACCAAATATTTGAAGTTACATGATGAGCATAAAATAAAAATATATGGTTTACATTTGTTATCATGCTAAAAAGGCACAAATCTACATATCCTTCCTTATTTATTTTTCCCCCTTACCTCTTAGATTGAATAGCATAGAGTAGATGAGCGCAAGTTTTTTTTCCCTGTGTCCTTAGTCATAGCTCTAAGAATATTAAAAGCAAAATGAGAGATATATTTTTTTCCTTTAATATTTCTCATGTTTCATTTTTTCATGCCCCTGTGGAATCTTGTTGCTTGGATGCTTAAATTCTTGGAAATGTATAGGCATGCCGTAGAGCAAACAACATCCCCTAGCTAATAGCAAAATTCCAAGGATTTGAGCACGCACTCGGAAAGCATTTCTTTAATTTATCCTGGACAAACTTGATTATTGGTAGAAAATATAGCGTGACAGTTTATTTTTCTTGCTGAGGGAGATTAAGTAGAAGTCTTCCTTTCCTGAGGTGCTCACTTGATTTAGGAGAGATGGATGCTGCTGGCTTACCTTCTTCGCTGCCCATCAACGTGAAGGAATACACCCTTCTCTACTGGACATTTCTAAGCGAAGTGTTGGGCATTTTCCTACTGGATCCTGGGACCATTCCCATACATCGTGAACCGTGACTCAGCCCTGAGGTTTTAGCGGATAAGTAAGTCACCGCGGCTGGGATAAACTCATCCTTCATACGGCTGCCTCCATGAAAAATGGTGCTGGAGGAATAACATCAAGAATTCAAAATTACTCGCGGAACCTGAATCAGAGTCAACCATGGAGCCCCACGACCGTGTTCCCACCAAGCACCTATATACGCTCTCTACGCGAATTCTCACGCATTGCACAGCGCGAAACCCGCGGAGGGAAAACACCAGCGCGGTCCACCACGCTTGAGCCAGTGCGTCCTTCCCAAGTCCGATGAAGATCTTAGCTTACGGCACGTCGGGAAGAAGGAAATTACGCACACCCGCCCACACATTACTATCAGTTTATTAACGCACGAACGCCGGTGTAGTAGGAAAAGAGAGAGTACCGTACGCTACGACTAGCCCGTAGGGGAAGAACACGCGCTCTGCGTGTGGGGTAAATGGTTTGGTTCTGCGCTACGGCCAGGAAATTGCTTCGTGACATTGACCCCGCTTCCTAAGGGTAGAAGGGATAAGGGAGAGAGGTTGGGGAAGAAGGGGAGGGGGACATGGGTAGTTCACGCGCCCTTGCGGGGGCGGAAGAGCGAGGAGCTCAGGGGGATGAAAGTGGTTCGGAAGGTGGTGTTGGCGGAGGGGGCAGGCGGTATGGGGATGAGGAGGAGGACCCTCGAACCGGCGTGTTTGCAGTGGGGTGGGTAGGGATGGAGGTTTGGTTTTTCGGGAGAGGGCGGGCGTAGGGAGGGAGAGGGTGTGTTGGCGTGGGGGGTTGGGGAGGGAGGAGGAGGAGGCGCTCCCGACGACGTCGCTGGAGATCCAAGGGGGAGGAGCAGGAGAAGGAGGCAAAGGGATGGTTTTGCAAGTGCGCTCGAGTGGGGACTCGTTTGGAGTGAGGACCGCGGTGCGGGAGTTGGAGGAGAAGGTGGCCGGGATGGAACGAGAGGGGTGAGAGGCCTAAAATCAATGACGGGTCAGAAGAGGCGATTTTCATGTCTGGTGGGTGGTAAACGTGAGGTCACCTGTGGAGCGATGTAAACGGTATATAAGGCTCCTCCCGTTGAAGGCTTAGAGAAAGGATACAATTTTGCGGGGACACATATTCACCTTCTGCGGGGGATGGCCGGGGTGGGAGTTACTACACCCGCTCTCGCCTTTGACGACTTCCCCGTCCCACCAGCTCCTCTCTCTCTCTCGGGGGGCCGCTGCCGCGGGCGGCGTTCATCTGCCGCCCCTCCACACCCGCCCCTGTTCGTCCCCCGCCCCCCCCCCCATTCGCCCACCCGATGCCCACACCTACCCCCCGTGGATCTACCACGACCACCCCCACTCACTCTCCACGCTCGCGACGCGAGGCATGCCCCCAGAGTCCGTCGCAGATTCTGCGCATGAGGGTGAGCGTGTCTGCAGCCCTCTCTGCCTTGGACCCCGTCGCTAAATGCTGAGTGCGTTACTAATTAAGGCGAGCCGGGACTCTCGCAGATGTACGGCCGGCCCGGAGAGGGGTGGGTGGGGAGGGTACGGGCCGGTCCTGCCCGGCCCGACCCTTCCCACGGCTCCGCTCCGTAATTTATCTTAATCCGTGGAATATGCCCATGGAATTCCGTCCATTATTAAGTGATTAATTTATGCAACAATGATGGGGGTGTTGGGGGTGGGTGGGGTACTTGGTTTTCGTGGCATTTCGTTCAACCGCCTGAATGACGATTTTGGCTCGATTATCGCTCGCGTGCCATTGGGGTGGTGGATTGGGGTCGGAAAATTCTCCCCGCGTGACGCCTATGCGGGGGTAGGGGAGAAATTGGTCCCCGGTCGCTGGACAAATGCTTTGATATCTGTGATTGAGCTTCACAATATTCGCACTGCACAAGGTTTATCCGGAGAGGGTGAGGGAAATTGCAGACGCGTGTAGGGAAGAAAAATTCCGAAAGAGTGTCATTATCAGAATTTGGCGTAAGATGCTTCAACAGTAGGGGTCATGTCGCATCACCCAACCCGTGCTTGAGCATTAGGCAAATACTCTATAGCCGAGTTGGGGTTCGAACTCCAGTATATTGAGTACAAAGCGTTACTGACTGGCCTGGATACTGAGGCCGGTCCATGAAAAATATTTTTTATTCACCATTCTTCTTGCCGGCTGAAACTGAGCTCAACACATGTCATTTAATCAGAGATCGGAGTTAGACTGAACAAATCCACCACTTCCACTAGTCGAACCCGGAACCTTGAGATAGGACACTGCTTCAGCCATCGCATCAATGCGATCTCAATTTTGACTGAAGGGAACAAACACTGAAAAAACGAGGATCAGGACTGTTCTTAGAGTGTATGGTTGTAGTTACTTGGAGATGCTGACCGACATCTTAGGTCATTTGCGTTATTTTCCATGAAATTTTAGATACTCTGGTGAGATGTGCCAGTGGCATTTCAAAAAAAATATAACTTCAAGGAATATGCTCTGAAAAAATTGATTTGGCTGATGTTACTTTCAAAGTTTCTGTAATTATCAAACAAGTAAGTATTCTTTGATGATAATTTTTTAAAACATTTTTAAAAAATCGGCTTTATTAGCTATAACTATTTATTGTTCATATATACCAGAGCTGATGTGCCCTTGGCACTTTTCGTTCGAGGAGCAAAAGCTGATATATCGGCCGCTAGCACAAAGAAGGTAAATAGTTCTAGGTGAGATATTTTGGATGGTTCTAGGTAAGAGTTACATGTGATGTAAGTTGAAAGAAACCCGATGTCGACATCATTTAATTCTAAGTGAAACACGCCAACGAATTTAGAGTTTAACGTCCTATCCGACGGACTTTGCTCTACACATGTGTCTCCAGATCGCTAAAGTACTGAGAGACTTTGATTGTTTGCTTTCTTTGCACTGCTTTTTTCATGCGGCTCCTTCGTTTCGTTTTATGTCTCTCCGCATCAGTAATTTTTCCTACCTAACGTCTCCCAAAATTACCTCTCCCTTTCCTCCATCGTCTTCACCTACCTAGTATTCTTTCTTCAATTTTGGTCTTCAGTAATACGCTGTCCCTATTTACCTTTTCTATATATAAATAAATATTTCATTATATCGTATCAGGTGTCTCCTCAGAAATTCTCTTAGGTCGGCCAAAATTTTGGTTGGTACGTATTCTTAGCTAAACAATCCCTTCTAATTGTTGTTCACTTTCACAATTGTGGTGGAGCACTTCCACGCAGCACTCAAGGAGGGGCCATTGTTCTGCTGAAAATTCTGATGGTGCCGGAATTTGAACCCCGAATGTCGCAATCGGAGATCGGTTCACGTGCCCCCAAAACAACCGGGTCCTCAGTGGAGGGGGAGGGGGAGGATTTGTGAACAAACACATACTGCCTACAACCCTCCCCCAATCCCAAGCCCATCTGTGTGCAAAGATAACCTCTTACTTACCTTAGCGGCGTGTGATATATACATATATATAAAGGAAATGCTCTTTTATCTCTCTTTAGAATCGGGCCTAAATTCGTCTCGGGTTTAAATATTTCTAAACGCAGGGCAAAGTTCATTTTATGACCATTTCTTGTGTGACGACCGTTGAGTAATGAGCTCTCGTTATGTTTCATCACGAGTTTGACAAATATTGCGCTGCACACGATGTGATGTTTCACTTGATTCCACTTTTATGCTACGCGGTAATTCAATAACGCACAGGGTTGGTAAATCTAGTTCACCGTCCTGACAAAAACAACTATTATAACACGCTATATTGCGAAATCCGGAGTCTGAGAGTTTATTTCCTCCAATAATTAAGGCCACCAAGAAATATCAATGTATTTTGTGGAACTTTTAGGTCAAAAGGCGTTCATATTCCCCAGGCCCTTCAACCACCTGGCAGGATAAGGCGTTTTCACGACGATGTCAAATCAAAAGGGTCTTTTCGCTGAAAATCTCTTACATCTTCAGCCGACAATTTCCTCGAACGTTGATACTCCATAAATTAAATGTGAACTCCTTCATGCGATTTGTTTATACTCTTAAGAACACTGTATTGACTTCAGAACCACGTGGCCTAAGCCGCCTTTATTTGCACAGGCCGTTACGCCAAGGCTTTGTGTAGAGGTTAAACGTGAGTACAACGTTGCTATACGAAGCGCTCTCTCACCTAGATGTTTAGCCTTTAACCCTTAAGAGGTCGCGCACGGTCTTAAAAACCGTGTTTATTCTTTTAAATGCACAAATTTAATAGTGGTCTTCTTTGCTTGTCTCTTCTTTTCAGTACCGTATTTCTAAACCTTTTTCTACCACCCGAAGAAATATTAGAACCGCTTGCACTGGAAATGCGGTGTAGTTAATTTTTTAATACCGCTGGACGTTAGTTTCTAGCTGCTACCGAGAGATGGCGTTACTGTTTTACTTCTCTTGGCATGATATCTTACTGTTAATGTTACACAGAAGGATTGCTACTGCACGATATCATATTGTCGCATAATGGTATCTATGAAAATATTAACAAATTTGAAACATGACAAAATATTAGGACTGCTTGCACTGGAAATGCGGCGTAGTTAATTTTTTAATACTGTCAGTCGTTAGTTTCTAGCTATTTGCGAGAGATGGCGTTACTGTTTCATCTCTTGGCACGTTATCTTACTGTTAATCTTTCGTCTTAATGTTAATCTTCACGCCTTTATTATACGTGATGGCATCCTCTCGAGTAAAATATTCCGGAAGTAAAATAGTCCCCCATTCGGATCTCCGGGCTGGGACTACCCGAGAAAGTACATCAGTCAAGTATGATAGACATTTTAGGGTAGGAACATGGAACGTGCGATCACTTCGGACCTGCGGAAGACTGGAGAACCTCAAGGTGGAAATGCGGAGAATGGACCACGATGTATTAGTAATCAGTGAAATGAGATGGCCCGAAGAAGGAGACTTTTGGAGTGGAAGTTATAGAATTATTCACACCGGCTCACTGAATGGTAACGCTGGAGTAGGCATAATGCTCAGTAAGAGTGCAGGACTGCGTGTGAAGAGCTTTCTGCAGTACAGTGAAAGGATTATAATGGTTAAAATTGAAACTAAGCCTACGGATACCATTGTGGTGCAAGTTTACATGCCTATGTAGGACTACGAAGATGAAGAAGTGGAAGACGTCTATGAAGATATCACTGAAGTAATAAAACAGATAAGAGGAGAAGAAAACCTAATTATTTTAGGAGACTGGAACGCTGTCGTCGGCGAAGGTCAAGATGGAAGAATAACTGGAAAATATGGATTGCGAAACCGAAACGAAAGAGGAGAAAGACTGCTGGAGTTCTGCATACAACATAAGTTAGTGGTTACTAACAAATTGTTTAAAAATCAAAACCGAAGAAAATACACGTGGAAGATGCCAGGAGACAGAGGAAGATTTCAAATAGACTACATTTTAGTGAAGCAGAGGTTCAGGAATCAGGTCAAGGACTGCGAAAGGTACCCGGGTGCAGACATCGACAGTGACCATAATTTAGCGATGATGAAATGCCATCTAAAATTCAAGAGATTGAAGAAAACAGTAAAGAACATTTGGCAAGTAGAAAAACTAAAGAAGGCTCACCATCCGCTGGAATTTCAGAAAGCATTAGAAAACAACATAGGGGAGGACTAGGCTGAGAAATCAGTGGAAGAGAGTTGGGAAAACATTAAATGTGGACTACAGGAAGCCGCAAAAGAAGTTCTTGGAAGAAGAAAAGTTGCCAAGAAAAAGCCATGGATCACGGAGGAAGTCTTAGAATTGATTTAAGAAACGAGAAAGTACAAGAATGCGAAAACTGAAGAAGGGCAGCTTTGCTACAAAAGAATAAGGAACGAAATAAGTCGCAAAGCAAGGAAAGCTAGAGAGATGTGTTTGAAAAATCTATGCGAAGGTGCACAAAACAACCTTTCCCTTGGAAAGGTGGAAGCTGCATATAGGATAGTGAGGAACCACTTCAAGGAACGGAGTACAAGATGCAATTCTATAACAGACAAGAATGGAGAACTTTTGATTGAAAATGAAGACAAAGTGAAGAGATGGAAAGAATATCTGGAAGAGTTATACAACGGAAGAAATCTCAGCCCTATAGCTATTGAAGAGGAAAGCGAGGCGGAAAAGGATGACATGGGGGCATCAATATTAAGATCGGAATTCGACGCTGCAGTAAGAAACCTTCGGATGAATAAGGCTTGTGGTATTGATGGTGTTCCTGCAGAACTAATTATAAATGCAGGAGAGAAAACATTAAATCATCTTTGCAAAACCATCTGCGACATGTACTCAACAGGAGAAATACCCAGGGACTTCGAGAAAAACATCACCATTCTTATTCCCAAGAAGAAGAGAGCGGAAAAATGCAAACATTTTAGGACTGTAAGTCTGACGACGCATGCATCGAAGATACTGACCAGGATAGAGAAATGAGAATAGAACGAAAAGCAGAGGAGTTCCTGGATGAAGATCATTTTGGATTCAGGAAAAGTAAGGGTACAAGGGAAGCAATATTGGCCCTAAGGCTGCTCATAGAGAAGAGAATGGAGAAGAACAAGCAGATGTTCATTGTATTTGTGGATTTAGAAAAGGCTTTTGACAACGTGGATAAGGATTCAATTCTTGGAATTCTGAAGGGAATTGGAGTGTCGTACAAAGACCGAAGAATTATCCACAGTTTGTGTAAAGACCAAGTAGTGGTGATAAAACCTGGACCCAGCTGTGAAGAAGCAAGAATAAGGAAAGGAGTGAGACAAGGCTTTGCACTGTCTTCCGTAATTTTTAATGTTTGCATCGAGAGAGCCATCAATGAAATCAAGGAGAAGTGTTCTGGAGTGAACATCCACGGAGAAACAATCAGTATGCTACCATTCGCTGATGACATAGCTCTCATAGCAGAGACAGAAAAGGAGCTGAATAAGATGCTAACAACCATGGAAAGAACAATTGCCAGTTATCATCTGAAGATCAATAAGAAGAAAACTAAGATATTGGTGTGCAGCAAGAGAGAGGAGGCCAAAACAAACATTATACTAGGAAAACAGTAACTGGAAGAAGTGACAGAGTTCTGTTACCTGGGATGCCGAATAACCAACGATGGACGAAGGAAGAAAGAAATAGTGAGTAGAATAGCCCAGGCAAAGAGGGCATTCTATCAAAAGAAGAATCTACTAACAGCTGGAAATATAAGCTTGGAAGTAAGGAAGCAATTCATCGAAACGTATATCTGGAGCATGTTTCTTTACGGCAGTGAGGCATGGACGATGATCGCAGCGGAGAAGAAAAGGGTGGAAGCATTCGAAATATGGTTCTATCGAAGAATGATGAAGATAAAATGGATCGACCGAGTGACAAATGAAGAAGTCCTAAGAAGAGTGGGAGAAAAGAGAAGTCTGCTGAAAACTATAAAAAGAAGACGGGACAACTTAATCGGCCATAGCGTAAGACACGATGGCCTGATGAAGACAATCGTCGAAGGAAAAGTAAACGGGAAGAATGGAAAAGGCAGGCCTCGTATGAGGTATATTGTGAAGGGTGTAAGAGAGAGGAGCTACGTCATATGAAGAGGTTGGCCGATAGAAGAATCGAGTGGAGGGCTGTGTCAAACAATCCTATGATTGTTGACCCTTGAT
This sequence comes from Platycnemis pennipes, assembly GCA_933228895.1. Classification (NCBI taxonomy): domain Eukaryota; kingdom Metazoa; phylum Arthropoda; class Insecta; order Odonata; family Platycnemididae; genus Platycnemis; species Platycnemis pennipes. Next base: position 51,235,666 of record OW121846.1, read on the forward strand.
GATGATGATGATGAATATTTCGCAGAGGGATAGCTACATCGTGATATCATATTGTCCATAATGGTATCTAAAAAAATATTAACAAATATTAAAATTGATGTTAGTTTAAATGTATATATCTTGTTTCTTATTAGTTACATTTGCTATCCTAGGTTTTCCGTAGCTCGTATTTCTTTTGTAAATCATAGTGAACTATAAAAAGTCACATAATTATTTTCTAAAAATCAAATCATTATTTTATGTCTTTTTCATCAAGTAACAACATTATTAATCACAATTACGCATCAAGTATTCCATAATTTGTATAAAAAGAACGTGCATTGCCCACTTTATTATACACGGTCTTTTAGACCGTGCGCTTCCTCTCCCGTCCCAATATACCGCGGGACCTATTAAGGGTTAAGCCCCTTGAGAGAGAAGAAATTGTTACTTCAATTTGCTCCACGTGCTTCCAACATTTAACGTACGCCGCACAGTGGTCCCAAATCGAAAAAACTGACCAAAAGTCATTTTTTCGACTTTCGGTGAGGAGGTTGTGAATGGTGTATTCGATTGCTACAGGATATGGTCAACAGTATACGCTGCCACATGGGCATTTACGTTGATCAGAGTAGTCTCTGGAACCCGTCAAACATGGAGCATTCAGTGTGAAAATGCCAATCGCGTGAAATCAGTCAATTTCGGAGAAGTTCACCCAAATGGAGGACAATGTTAGATGATATATTTCGCCAACAAACGTTATTTCGTATAAATACAAACCTATGCTTAGTATTCTAACCTATTTTTGCTCAATTTAGGCTTTATTTACTATTTTTAGTATTTTTTTAAACTTTTAGCGTTTTTTACCCTGATTTTCAAATAAAAAGTGCAAATCGTTCTTAGTGCCTCTCTACCACCCAGAGTGTTTTGCATGCATATCAAGAGTATAGTATGTGCAACATAGGAGTAAAGAAAAATCTTGCTAACAGTTGCAAATTCGACCACAAGATTGATTTAAGTAAAACGATACAGTGCGCTGACGCGGGCAGCGCGTAGTGTAACTCATGGGAATCTCTTTTTTGTGGCTATTTTTCTAAGGTCTTGCCTATTTTGCTTCCTCTACCACATTTATATATCATGAACTAACCACTCTTCTCATTGAATTACATTCTCATGTCTATCTACGGTATGCGGTTAGACTCAAATATTATCTGTGTCCCAATGTTCACCTGAAAATAGCGTGAGACCTCCAACGGAAGGAAATAGACGTAGTTGGGGAACAAGTAATTTACAAACAACTTGATAGTATTTACAAATGTAAGATTCCATAAGGAGCTATTCCATCCCTTAAGGGTCGATTAAATTGAGTAAGTTTACAAGCTACAAGCCCGTGAATTCACTAGCTGATGGTAAACTCGCCCAGTGTAATCATATTCACTAGCTAACTGGCAGATTGTAAACGATCTGCGAGAAAGTTGAAAGCCGGGCTACTTTACTTGCTACTCTCTAGCATATGGGCTTGTTAGCTAGTAAAGTAGCCGTGTGTCATCATGGTTACTGGTGAGCTATCTGCGAGCATCCGGTGTTCCTGGTTTCGGTGTCTACGAAACGTCGACGGAACTAGTTCGCGCGGGAGTCGTTATTTTAGTTCATGCTATCAAAAATAAGTTAAAAAGAAAAGAATAGGCGCTAAGAAATTCTACAATATCATTCACGCGTAACTCCATTTGTATGCTCTAGTACACCGAGAAAAGTTCAGCAAATGAAAGAAAAAACAATGTTTTCACAACACGTGATTTAAACTCGTTAGCTAGTTGGTTACTAAGCGAGTGGAAAGATTTGCGTGTATTTATCGCTATCACAACTGTCTTCTACAGGTTGCTAATTCATAGAATAGCAATCGTTAGGGAAGCTGTCCTCCCTATTGGTTATTTGGCCAAAGACGCAATGGAAGCTAGGAATTAGTTTATCAGAAGATTCCGGGAACACCACACAAGAAAATTTTCCAGGATCGCCACGAACGAAGATCTATTTCGGAGATTACTTATTACATCAGATCCTGTGATATCAACAATTTCAGGAGTTCAGAATAGAAAGTTTTTGCATTTCTCTGCTGAGGTAAGGAGTCTTCTTACTGTAGAGGAATCGAGTGAACGGAGTGATGATAAGACATGAAGAGATATCAGACGATGATTTAGAGTGTGTTAATATTTTTTTCTTCATAATGTATGATAAAGATATGGCAAAAGAGTTGATTTATTGCTTTCATAATTCTATTACTTAACTGAGTAGTACGTCTGATTAAGATTTTAGTGCCAAATTCTGTGTTCGGTGATTTATTTTACAAATCTACCCGCTCCAAATGAGCTTCATCTACATCTACATCTATACGATACCCTGCAAGCCACCGCGAGGGTGTGTGGCAGGGGGTGAAGATCACCAGGCATGCTCTACTAACATGCAAACAAGCAACTATATTGTCTCATGCAACTTGATTGAGCTTATGGCAATAGAAGCAATAACTTTTGAGGTTAACCCCGAGTGAAATAGGAGTTATGAGACATTGTTTCGCGCCATTTCTATGTATTTAAAACTATAAAAATAATACCCACACTGAGAATTATGATAGCAGTGATAGGGTTAAAAAATCTTTCAAAGCCATTAGCAGGTCAATAGAAATTTGAAAATATGACTGCATGTACCTAATTAAAATAAATATGATAAATTGTTTAAGCAATTCAAGGAGTAGAGTAATATTAATCAGAGATAGATAGATTCTTTGAGTATCAAATGTACTCCAACATTTGCGAAGCTGAAAATTTCATTTGGTTCATTTGAAACTAATCGTTAAAAAATTGTGCAAGTTAAATAAGAGTAATCACCATATAGATGCATTAAAACATCAAATTAAGATTTATCCTAAGCATAATTTGTATTTAGATTTGCGTTAATCAACCTTATCCTTAAATTTCATTAGGAGTTTTAAATTTATTGTTTAAACAAATGCTGCAATAAGGACAAAAATATCACAAATAGAGAAAAAAACGACTTCAAATTCGAAATAACTGGACCAAAAACCGTAGAGATCAACATTTATATCAAGTAAGTAAGCAATAATAGCAGCGGTATTAATTTTGGCCAGCTTTTCGATTTTGGACCACTTGATTAGGCTCACCTAAGAATGAGCAAAATGACCTCAGCCATCCGCGCACCCTTACAACTACTACTGCTACCTAAGAATGAGTCAGCTTGGTGGAGACATGAGAGGTTTCATTATGGTGGGGATAACCTGGAGAGCAACAGCCTCCGAAAGAATCTGTTGGAAAGCACATATTGGACTTAAAAGGGGAATTTTCTGGGAAAAAAGAGCGATTGAACCGTTGCAAGATCATGCATCGTTAATCTTAGCGAAAGCAGGGGGCACGGAACAAGAAGAAACACTCTTTTCTTTGCATAATTTTACCCAAAGATAAAACCTCCTCTCTATTTACTAAGTTTAATGAAACATACATCCAAATAAAAGCCGCCAGAGGAGCCTGAGGACGCCATCAAGCAACTAATACGTGATGAAAATACTCAAGGAGCAGTTATGGGTGTGACTTTTGGGTTTGAAGATGAACTACAAGTGTGGAAAAATCCAAATGATTCATTATTAAATTAAGGAAATTGAAGTATTTGCAAGAAAAATATTGCTAATTTCATGTAGATGCTGGGTAGAAATGCTAATTAAGATTGATTCAAAATCACATTTTTAGTAGTAAAATATTTCTCCAATTTATATAATAGTTAATTCATCATGGTTTTCCAATCGGATGTAGTCTTTTGACAATATAGAAGGAATTATCGTGCAATGTCGCAAATTTCTAAATGCCGATTCCCACCCTCTTTCTCTCTGAAATCGATGCGTTCCTTAAGTGACTATTCAAACATTCTGCATCCCAACAACGACATAATAAAGTCTGTGATATTCCTCATCCTATTCCAACTTGTAATCCTACATAGCAAACGCCATTCACCGCTCTACTAATGTTTATTCCGCTTTTCCTTTCAATTCCGTGGCATTCTCTTTTTTCCTCTATCCCAGCAACATTTCTTCCCTAGTTCTTATGTATCTGCTCCTGCATAACTAGTTGATTTTCTACGTCCATCTCTATGCCTCAAGCTCAAAAGACTCCAATCTAGGGTCATGCCTTTTCGGTAAAGGACAGGTTTCTAGACCGCACGGCTATACGCTCCGGATAAAAGTTTTAGGAGCCATTGGAGTTCTTCTCGTCATTACTTAGCGTCCCTATCACCAGTACCTCCCTTCCCCCCTCATCGTATATGCTTCTTTTTAAAATGCAATTTCGTTCTTTTTATCGCTGCTACCTCATTGCTGTCCTTGCTGCACTCCCGAGGAATTTCTCGTTTTTCTCCTCATGCTCCGAAACCGTAACAGTTTAACCCCACTCTCCCTACCTGTACTAAACATTGTAATTATTTTTATTGGTCCCTGGCCGTGTGTAGGGACTCTTAAGAAGCGAGCAGTAGTTTTTTTTATCCTACTGGCAAAAAGAGTTTAGGATGAATTAATTTTTCAAGATGGATTTAGGTGAAACATTGAGAAACTCGTTCATGCTAAGATATTTGGAATAAAACTAAACGTTACAATTACAACAAGGACATAAATATTTTCGTTCAAATTCAAGCTGATATTTTTGTCTCTTTTAAATCTAATATGAAGACCCCTACACAACGCAAATGATCAGAAAAAAGAATTTGGGATTTAAACTCTTGTACAGGTAGATTAAAAATTTCATTTTCCCCACAAACGATGAGAGCTCATAATAAGCAAGATAGTTACCGGATACTAAGGCAAAATGTAAGTATTCAAGAGTGCAGCCATAAAATATTCGCAAAAAGCATTATATTATTTCAACTTAACCTTTACATGAGTAATTGTAACTATAAATCATTGAATTTCAACGTAGGGTAAACCAACTAACAATTATATATTTCCTACGTAGACAATATTTAATTCGTTTCACGTTATTAGTGAATGCGTAACTGGTCTCTATTGTTTATTTTTATCAGGCTATCAGTCCGTTACTAGGGACAGGGTATAGGTTACTCACCCTCCTTCATACACCCTTACGGTAATTGCGGGGAACTCTATGTGTAGCTGTAATGCCTCCAAAACTTTTATATCTCTTACCATCCCACATCGGAAATGGCTTTGGTTATATAGTACAATACATTTGCTTCAATTGGCATTTTAAGTGTGGGATGATTGATAATTTCTCTTAGTTCTACAAGTACAAAAGAATTTTTTCGTTACGACCCATGGGTTTTGGACACATGTGTGAATCAATGCCAACCCCGTCCACTGTAACAAATCAGCGTATTTATCACAAATATATGTCTAGATATACCTTAGAAAAGAAACAAGAAAAAAATTTCCAAATCATTGGGGTATAAGGAATTGAATTAAAAAATTTTGCACCGGACACTTCAATTTTTTCCAATTTGTTGTGGTCAGAGGAGTTAGAACATGGTTCTGGCTCACTCAAAAGCTTAATAATCTCGGCATTATGCGGCGGGTTGTGGAAAAGTGCTTGTGGTTTGCGGTTTCCCTCCTCCTAACCGAACTATCAATATCGGAGGAACGCCTCCAGCCATTGGGGATCGGGTTGCTATGGTGATTAGAAACCGGCTTCCTATGCCGAGTTACCGGGCTCGAATTTTGCCAGTGGCAGAGTCTTCGTCGGATGTGAGTCTCTTTCAGTGCAATAAGAATAACAATGAAACGTCTATACCCGGGGGAGATGAGACAAAATTATCCTTCTACTGCTACTAAACTCGTAAGAAAACGACCCTGCCAGGATTCGAACCTGGAACGCTTCTGATCCGTAGTCAGACGAGTTAACCGTTGCGCCACAGGGCCCTTGAATCGAAGGGAACGGTAATCGTTGGTCATTTTGTGGGCATCGAAACATTTTTCTAGTACGTTGGAAAAACTAGTACTATAGTCTGTGCATTATATCTTGGCAGTGATGTCACGCCGCTGAGTTTCCAGATGGTTTTGGTTGCTCTCTTCTTTGTTTTCTCTCGCACAGCTTGATGAACAATTGACTGACGATTTCCGGTGTCTAATCAAAGTTTTTCTTCAATTTAATATTCTACCAGCACATTTTTTTGAAAGTGAAGTTATTTTCCGTTAGTTTCCCGTGAATTCTTTGTCAGGAATGCTAGGCGTCCTCAATCTCTTATTTATGAAGGCGTATTCGCCACGAGTTGTGCAAGTGATCTCTTATGGGACATCGGAGTCAGCATACCTCACTAAAGAGTTCAATTTCAATGAATCAAGCAAAAAAGTGTGATGCATTTAAGTTATTATGGTTGAGTGAGTTATATCGAAGTACTTAATAACCTTGGCAGTGTATGTGATGGCAAAATTCGTACAAATATTGCTAAATGTGAGCTCTTATCTCGTGTGTAGTGTACATTCCTTATCTCGCAGTTTCTGCGGAGTTCAGCATTTATGAGCAATAATTCTAGTATAATAGCCATATTCAATACCTCCGCTGTTTAATTTAAGTCGTTAGTGATGATAAAATTAGAATTTTTCGATGTTCATGTGTAAAAGAAACGCATGGGTTCGTGGCGTGCTCTCATATTTTGCTATTTTCCTCTGACAAAGGCCTCGAAAATGACAAATAATGTGTAATAAAGGTTTGTGATGTTGATAAAATGTGGGACAAATGGTAGGTAGTGGATTTGTTGGGATTCAGCATGAAGAACTGTAAAATTGTTTCGGTGACGTACGAATTCATGCTCGGCATGACGACAGGTATATCTCTGATATTAAAGTACAGCTGACTCAGCCAAAGTTACGAAGATAGCGTGATAAGTCGTCGTGCACTGCATTATAAGTGAAAAAGCATTAGCCATGAGATAAGTACTACTGGACAAACATATGTGTCAATATTTACCGTGTCAATCAAATCCCCATTGTTGTTATGATGTAAATGTTTTGGTGATTTTGTGGAATTGGATCTATTTTTCGAAATAAAATGATAGTCAGTGTCATAGTAAATTTTTAAACAATATGGTGGGATATGAGTAGTTTCTATGTGGTTGATGCTCATGTTGAATAGAATGCATTGAATGTGAACGTAATTTTCTGGGGAGTAACTGCGTTAATACAAAGTAGAAGGGATGAACTTAGGTTAGCGTAGAGTTTCTGAACAAATTAATTTAAAATTTATAATCAGCTAGATGAGTGAGGGAATCACAAGATGCAGAGAGTAATGCAAACTAGAGAGAAGGATGTAGGTAAACCAAGATTTTTCGTTGTGGTTTAACACATTTCAGTATAGACAGTATATTTGACGATTTGGGTAAGTTATCAGATTCATAGGAATCATAATTTGATCCCAGTGTTAAGTGTTTTTTTCATTGTTAACTTCCTGAAGCCAGTTTTTCAATTCCAGTAAAATGGTCACAGAGAGTCTCGTAGAATAAGAGCATTGATCTGTTAATTCCTTTCCTCAGTAAGCTTGCTGTCACTTATGCACGTCGATAACCATTTGTAAGGAGAGACAGCGGCTTTATTGATATAGCAAGGGGTAATAATCAGGGAGGTTGTTAAAATAAGAGTACGTAGTTTAGTATTTGGTGAAAATTCCTTCAAGACGAGGGACAATTACATTATGATCTACCGTTGCCGTTAAAGTCTTGCGCTGTAAACCATTAATATTGCATTACACTGCCATGGAAAAGAATTCCCTTTCAAACGACTTGAAGTTCCCGCAGGGTAATTCACTGTAGCGACAGTAAATTGTTCTGTACCTCGTAAGTTGGCAGAAAAATCTTGGCAACCTGCGTGATTTTTAACTTCTCTCATTGGGGAAAATCGATGTGTCGTCATCAATTTCGATGGCGTCGCTGCCATCTAAGGCCGCACAGACTATACACATCATTTAGTACAAGTAATTACACAAGCCTTTACAGCAATTATACCATATTTGTCTATTGTATTTTTCCCTTAATAAAGCGTGTTATGACTTGGGAAAACAATCAATATCATGGTTATAGTCTGTGCATTATATCTTGGCTGCGATGTCACGCCGCTGAGTTGCCAGATTATTTCAATGCTCTCTTCTTCGTTTTCTCTCGCACACTTTGGCGAACAATTGACTGAGGTTTTCCTGTATATAACAAACTTTTCATTAAAATATTTCCCGTGTCAATGAAATCCACGTTGCTTTATGATACAAATGTTTTGTTTTGTTTTTGCATGTTTGCTTTGCAATTTCTGTCTTTTTTAAATAGTGTAGTTCTGACTACTATATTAATACTATTCCTTTTTTATGCATGATATGTAGTGCATGTTTGGTGAGCAATCACCCCCTGCCACAGACCCTTGTGGTGGCTTGCAGGGTATTATGTAGATGTAGATGTAGAAATGGTTTGGTCATTGTGTGGAAGATCAAGCTTTATTTTTCGAAATAAAGTGATAATCAGTGACATAAGTGATTTTTAAGGTTTGTGATAAAAATGAGGAGTTCCTGTGTGGTTGATGCTCATTAATAATAAAATACATTAAGGGTGAACGTACTTTTCTGGGGAAGAACTGTATGGTTATAAAGTAGAAGCAATGACTGTGGTTTAGCGAAGAATTTATGAGAAAAATTCAAATCGAGAAGCAGCTTGGTGAATGAGGGAATCATGAAAAGATTCAGATATTAATGCAAGCTAAATAAAAGGGTGCAAGAGAAACAAGATTTATCTTTATGGTTCAGCACATTTATTTCAGTATATTTGATGATTTATTACGACATGGGTAAATTATATTTAGAGCGATCAAAGGTTGAACCTACTATTATGTGTTTTTTTTCAGCGTAAACTTCCTCAAGCCAGTTTTTCAATTCCAAAACACACATGTCATAGGGAGTCTCATAGGATAAGATCTTTTATCTGCTAATTCCTTTCCTCGATAAACTTGCTGTCGCTTCTTCTCGTGCATAACCATATGTAAAGAGAACGGCTTTATTAAAATAGCTACAGAGAATAAATAGGGAGAGGGTTGAGGTTGTGGTAATGAGAGCACGCAGCTGAGTACTTAGTACGAATTCCTTCATGTTGTAAGACAATTACATTAACGTCTACCGTTTCCATGAAAATATTGCACTGTAAACCATTAATAATGCATTACACTTCCATGGAGAAGACTTCCGTGTCAAAGGACTTGAAGTTCACACAGGATAATTCGCTTTAGCGACAGTTAATTGTCCTCTACCTTGTAAGTTGGCAAAAAACTTGGCAACATGCGTGATTTCTAGCTTCTCTAATCGGCAAAAAATTCATGTGCCGTCATCAGTTGAATGCGAAGAAAACAAATTGTTGAAGAAAACAAATTTGATGGCGTCACTGCCAACTAAGGCCGCACAGACTATGCCATTTACGGTTTTCGGCGCGGTATTCGAAATTAAGGTGTTAGTTATAATTAAATATGCTTTTCATGTATTTTTGGGTCGGTGTGATACCATCATATTTGTCAGTTGCCGTAATAATAATGCCGTATGTACTACTCTGCATTAAGAAGAACATTTGTATATACACATGTTGTCAAGTCATAACGAAATTTACCCCATGTAGCATTAGATTTCGTGTTAAAAAAACGTCAAATGACCAAAAAATTAAATTGGTAATGTGCAATTTTGTTACCGTTTTGACCATAGGAACCGAACGTGTGTACTAAGTTTTACGCAAGTCTATTTATAATTTAAAATCACATTTAGGGAAGTCTCAGGTGAAGTACCAAAACCGTCTGAACTGTGACTTTCTTGGATCCCATTCGTTGAGAACAAATATGCCACCGCCGGGTTTTCCCTACAAACTTCCTCAGTCCCGGGAAAATCCTACCTACCTCTACCCAAGTCATCGATCTCCTCCCCCGAATAGTTAAAAAATATTCCTGTAGCCATGTCGGAACGGAATACGAACCCGTGACCTTTCAAGCTCCGGACCTGCACGTTTCTGACCTATATACCGTGGCTAGCGGCGATATTGTTTTCCACTGTGGTGGCACTTTACCGCCGTCCTACGCAGCTACCAGAGTTTACTTTATCACGCATCTCAAAAAGCTCTGGTCTTTTCCTGGAAGGAAGATGGACCTTAGTTTCGTGGAACTGCATTTCATTTTTTTTTCTTTCCTTCCGGTTCATGCTGCGGGCCCGTGTTCACAAGAGCGGGTAAAGAGTGTGTTCCTCTCAATTACTACCCCATTTTCTAGTTGAAGTGCGTACACACTCACTTTTTTTGGTTGAGCTGTCGTGCATCAAAGCAATAGCGAAACGGGCTCCCGGAGCAAAGATTTTTCTTCAAAATTCGTCCAGGAGGGATGGAGGGAGGGAAACCATTACTCGTCCATCTCGTTCTCTCAAGTGATAATGGGGCCTCAAGGCTTCAAGGTGGGGGATTGAAGCATTTCGGAAAGCACACCCACCCTTCTTGAAACCCCGCATGGATGCACGCTACAGATGTTTCAGGGAGAGTTTCTCTGCATCTACATCTACAGGGTGACCTTTAAGTCACCTTGAAGGAGTGTGGCATGGGTTGAGTATTCACTTGAAGCACGTGCAATAATACAACTAAGACTCACAGTAGCACTTAGTCAGATAAAAGTATATAGGTAGTAATGTAATAATTATTAATTGAAGGGTATTTCCTTAATTTCACGGTCTTCATTGGAAACTAAATGCCCAGATAAACCAAATCAATGCAAATTTCACGATTTTATTTAGAATAAGATTATTAATCAGACATAATAATAATTATATAATAAATTAGAATCAATAATATATAATAATAAAAACATTAATAATACTTAAGGTGGTTTAAGTCGACATTATCAGGCCATGTGTATTATTTTTAAATACATTAATTTTTAATATCAACGCTAAACGATAGTTTCAGTAGCATATTATAGATGCACTGCAAGCATTTTATCTTCCTATCGTATTATATTTTTCCCATAATGATCACTAATTTTAATGGGCCGACTGACATTTTTAAACTATCCATGCGAGAGCCTCTCTACTTTCTCTTCTGTTCAAATTTGTTGTAAACGTAGGTTTCCTTCTTCATGGTCAAATAAATCAGCTTTTAATATCTGTAAAGGAATTGATTTAAATATTATCCTTCGATCTAAAAACATAAGATTTAAAAACTAAGATTCAAACCCGATTTCTTCCAACAAATATGTAACACAAACAAATATGTATTTCAAGATGACCAATCACATATCTCGCTCATCTACTTTCTACATTTTTTATTCCTTCTGAATAACTTCTTTGGATGCATTCCAAATACTTGCTTCATATTCTAAATGAAACCAGGCAAATATTATCTATTCCCGACTTTCTCATCACATTTGTCGAAAGAGATTTTTTTCGACTCCTAGTCTGTTTTTTAATGTGATTCCCAATTGTCTTCTGTCGTGGAAAAGCCTAAATATTTAACAGAGTTATTGCGATATTACCCGTACATAAAGAAGATTCTCTAAGTATATCCGATTGTTCTTGTCCAAATCCATTTCACTAATACCCTTTGCTTAAAAACCTTTGCTGTGGTCACAGTGCATGGCGAAAGGAAGCGCACTTCGAATTTCATGGCATTAGGTTTTGGTATGATCTGTCCTTCACAGCACACTGGTAATTCGTTCAGTGATTGAACTATGGCCTCAAGTTTATTTCCCTTGAGACACCCGGTTCTCGCGTATTGCGTTTTGGAAGCAGTGTCTCCACTCGTGGCATTGAACATTTTATCTGCATTTGCACGTGACCCTGCGAACCATCAGTGGTGTGGCCGTTGTTGGCTGGTCATTGGTCGTATGATTTTGGCTGAAATAAAGTTTTTGGATGAAAATGAAATGGAGTAAATTTCGTGAAATAAAAATGAAGTGCGACTCGTAATTTTTAAAGGTTTGGAATATTTTTGCGTTACATTCGTGAACTGCGTATTGAATCACGAGTTACTCTTATCTCTGTGTCATAAAGTGAATATTTCTTAAGTTGTCTCTTCTTTCTGTCCTGCTGATGTAGTGTGGGGATGACGCGTGTCTGTAGGGTAAGAACCTCACTCGTTTTTTTTACGTTTCCTAAATGTTACAGTTTCAATATTGGTGTTTTACACTGTTTCCAGAACCTATTTCAGGATATTGATTCATTTATGCATCACATTTACAGTTTTAATTGAACTTTAATTTGAAATGATGTATAATTTAGCTTTACTCAGATGATTACTGCAATATAATTGCGGCAGGAATTGATAATATAGATGATGATGGCTGATGATGGATGATGATAATGATAGGCTCAAAGTTGAAGTCAAAATGTATTGCTATTCATAGTGTTTTCGTGTGTTCATAGTGTTCGTAGTGTTCGTAGTGTTCGTGTGTTCATATATTGTTCATAGTGTTTTCGTGTGAGGAGAAAATCATCTCTCGTATTTCTGTTTTCACTAGAATGAAGAGGCAAGGAACGCATTTTCCTTTGAAAGGTAACGATTGCTTGTTCTTAGACAATGAATTAACCAATATGGTGATAATTTTGTACAGGCACAAGGTTTTTGGCGTGGCCAGTGTCCCTTAATTTCCTTTTTGCAGGGTTCGGGTTTGAATTTCAGCTGTGATAGTGATTTTTCAGTGATTTACCTGTCACTACTCATGTGTATCATGCAGAGCGCGTAAAGTTCAGTACTCCGTCCGCCGATGGAGCCATGGTAGCCTTGCGTTATGATCAGGCGAATTCCAATTCCGGAATATTCTCCGTCTTTCAGTACTTCGTAAATATATCTAATTCTTCACATACGCCTACCTTCTCTTGTTGGAACAAAATTTCCTTTTTTATTGGTCACCTTCCCTGCATTGTAATTATTATAACATTTAACAAATCCCTTTCAGAGGATCTGGTTTTGCGTTGTGACTGAAGTGTTGGTCTTCCATCTCATGGGTCCGGATTTGAGTTCCGGCAGCGACAGATTTCTCATTGGCTTGCCGGTCCATACTTTTCTGAGGTGTGGAGAGCACTTCAAGTTCAGTACTTCACCTCTCGATTTGGGCGTTAGACCGTTAAACCCCTTTCACCTAATGCCGACGCCGGGTTTCTCTCTATCCTTCCTCCGTTCCCTGTAAAATCTCCATCCTAATTCAATTACCCGCATTTCTAAATGGCGCAAATGACTTTAAGGCCATTCCATGTTAAATCAACAAATTTTTCAGAAATATCTTACATCAGTATCAAAGATTTCAATGAAAATTGGTTCATAGGTACTGCCAACATTCGTGAGTAAGAAGCTATTCCGTTTTAGCAGGAAAAAATAGCCCCTGTAGTATAGGCAGAAATATATTGCGTGAACGCCTGAAAAAATTATTTTTGTACTATTTTTCTACAAGCTACAGTAGACTGGCGTTACGTTATATACACATGTAAAAGGTGTCAGTAAAAAGCACTTAAAGAGTACTTGATACTTAAGTTTTTTTCATGGACTTTCCATAGCAATATGTGTTTTTTATCGCTGAAATAATAACATTCAAAATTCATTTTTTTCCCAATTTTAGCCCCAATTTACTCCAGGGAAGGATTTTCACGAACGGGCAGGTTTTTCTCACCGTAGCCATACGTATTGACCATGAATAGATGAAGAGATTCGGAATGCTATGCTAGGAATATGGAGAAATTTGGAAAAAAAAAGTTTTTTTCGAAGCTAAAAAAGTCCATGTGGGACAGGGTTTAAAAATTACAAACGACTTGGTTTGGAAAGTTTTAATTTTGTGCTTAACGTGCAAAAGGGATCGTTTTGCAATTATAAGGTATTTGGAAGATATGATTATTGTAACAGCAGAGCTCAATTCCCACAGCCGATGAGCCTGAAAAGACAAACGTTACAGAAATACTAATTTTTAACCGTCATTTAACAACGAGGTCAAGGGTTTAAAAATATCAAATCATTTATTTAGAAAGTCATAATGTTTTTCTTTCAGAATCAAAAAGAACTCTTTTGCGTGTGTTAGGGGTTTGAGAGGTATAGTCGGTGTAAAAGCAGGGAGCATGTATTACAACAATACTATTTTAAGTTTCGTTAGCTCACTGCCACCAATAAGAGCATGAAGAGTGGCACTGATACTTTGTGGCAGGGTCAGAAATTTATGTATAGATGAACAGTTACCTGGAGTTTTAGTTGGTTAGGGAGAGTCTTTACCTGCCCTCGTTAAAAAATATCAGTAACCAAGTGAAGTGGTTAAAAGGAAACGTTTAGCCAACTTTTACGAAAATTATGATTATACCTGAAAAACATCTGAAAGGTGAGCCTAAGTGTAAAAGGCGAGATGGAGTTAGCGTAAATTATAAAATATGCTTGAAGCCCTGTATGGACTTTTCGTATTAGTTTCCATGACCTGGAAATCAAAACTATTGTAATATAATTTATTGGCTGTGTAGTTAAGAGTTATGGTTGCTTTTAGTGGACTGTTAAGGAGGCTCCACCGAATTATGAAGTAGTTGTCCTTTTTGTGAAAATTTCAGAACACACTATTTTTTGGCCCTTATATCGATTGGAAATAAAATAACGTGGCCTTTTCATCATATATTTGAAGAAAAAAAACATTGAAAATCAACTATTTTATACGTGGTTATTTGGCTAAGCATGACTCTTAATGTAATATTTGCAAATTAATATAGTAAAGATAAATTTCGTTTTGACGGAAAACAAATATAAGATGCGCAATTTTATGTAGAATTTAGCATTGTAAAAAAGTGCTCGCCTTACCACACTTTTTTAATTGATATTAATAAACTTTTGCTCGAAAAAGCAGAAAAGCCTTAGTTACATTAAAGTGGCGCTACAGTATGTAGTAATCATTGGCAACGGTATTTGTGACGGAACATGCCTACAAGCCTGCTAACTTAATTAAGTAATATACCTTACCAAGGTCCTTCTCTTATTTTTTGTAATTCAAATATTTCATTGGTTATTGACATGGTGTAATTAATACCAATGCTTCCGAATTGTAGCAGCGTCATTGTTGCCAAACAGTTTTAAAAAATATCAATATTAATAAAATTCAAAACAAAGTGTTGTATTTGCAAGGGAATAGTTTAAAACTAAGTAAGAAAATATTTAATCAATTTTATAATACGTATTATTGGGATTGAGCATTATATATAAGAGCTTTTGCTACACAAGAGCTTTATATAATCCATTGAAACTTCATTGAAAAATTAACGATGATAAGAAATGAAGGTAATTATGTTTTTGCAACAAAACTGGACGATAATATAGGTACACCTACTGTTATCGCGAGGTCAGTAAAAGACACCCCTTGGCTACTCAACCTCCAGACAACTGTTCATCCATATATCAATTTCTGTGCCTACTACAAAGTGTCAGTGCTACTATATTTTTATTGGTTTCAGTGAGATAATAATGCTTAAAATATTATATTATATTATATTATATTATATTATATTATATTAGGGGTGCAGCAATGAAAAGGTAGGGAATGACACTGTGGGTATAATTGAAGTCTTTATTCACAAGTAATCTCCAGAGGCCTTAGCACAACCATTCCACTGTTTCACGAGCCAGAGGATTCTATTCCCAGAATTCCTGTGGCTGCGACAGGAGCCAGTCCTCCACTGTGTCCTCCTTCAGTTCGTCGTGCAAGTTGAGGCGCGATTGGACGGAATACGCTTCTCTCCTGTGTCATGTGCGGGCGCCCGCGCATGGGCACAATCACGCTGGACATGACATTCGCGTCCCTAGATGTCTCATTACGTTATCCCAAAGCGGCATATTCAAATTTCAACCGCTTTGGTTATTACGACGTTTGGTACATTTTCATTTGAACACCCCTTGTAATTCAATTCTTCGAAGACCCAAAAAAATCAAAAAAGAATTCATGCTGCACCTTAAAGAACAGGATTAAAACTTTCGAAATCAATAGTTTTATAGTTATTTAACCCTGTCCCACGTACGGTTTTTTACCTTCGAAAAAATATTTTTTTTTACAAATTGGTAAATATTCCGAGGATAACATTCCGAATCTCTTCATAAACTAATGTATGCGCATGCGTGCTATGGTGAGAAAAACCGGACCGTTTATAAAATCCTTCCTTGGAGTAAATCAGGGCTAAACTTGTGAAAAAATAATTTTTGAATGTTAAATTTGCAACGATAAAAACACATACTATATTATGGATCGTCAATTTAAAAGTACTTATGCATCAAGTACTCTTTATATTTTTTTGACACCTTTTACTTGTGTGTAGCACGTAAAGCCAGTATGCTGCAGCTTGTAGAAAAATAGTACGAAAAGACGTTTTTAAGGCGTTCACGCAATATATGTCTGCCTATACTTAAGGGACTAATTTTTTTACGCTAAATCAGAGAATTGCTTTTGGCTCACAAAAGTTGGTAGTACCCATGCACCAATTTCCGTTGAAATCCGTGATACTTCTAAAAAAATATGTCGATTTTAGGGATGGGTCGGTTCGGTTCTTCGGTTCTCGGTTCCACCGGTTCTTGAGCTTAGAACCGGAACCGGAACCGAGACCAAAAATAATCGGTACCGAAATAATTGGCGCGAAAACCAGTTTGAAACCTTCTCACACTCCGAAAGTGGAGGCTTCACATTAAAACCTGGTGAAATAGTGTACTTAGATGCTTCAAAGTCGCGAATTATTCTAATTCAGTCTCTGAAAATGATTATTGATTATCTTATGTTACGATTGAGCAATGCAAAGCAAGTGGTAAATTAAGAACCGGAACCGAGAATCGGAACCGAAAAAAAGTGGAACCGACCCATCCCTAGTCGATTTAAATTGGAATGATCCTTTAGCAGTCGGTCGCATTCCTCACTTAATAACAACGAATATGTGCATACGTTTCCTTCGAGACCTTTCTTTTCGGACGTCGTAAAATATTTTATCTTAATATTTTGTGAAATACTTAGAAAGCTATGTACATACGCTGTCATATCCTCATTCTTCTATGACTTCTGCCGCATGTGCACAGGAATCTTGGATAATTTATATTCTCTGCCTTCTTGATATTTCTCCGTAGACGTATATCTTCCTTTCACCTAACCCTCTTTCGTCGTGTTTTTTCACATTATTTTTCATCTATTGCCAATTAACGTAGTATGTCTAAAACTTGAAAGTGCTCAATTTTCACGCATTTCAACTGGATCATAATTGATTCAACACAATATCATCTCCCTTGATCTCCTATATTTCATTTTCCTTCAGCCGACTCTTATTATCTACTATAAAACTAGCCTAACTTCCCCTCGATGCAATAATCTAGGGAAGAGTCAGAATTTCCTCTCTTAACCTTCAGTTTTATTTAGTTTCTTAGTCATGGCGTTATGAAACCACTTAGCTTCTTAATCAAATCTTCTGAGCTGCCCATTTTTGGCAAAATATTCACTATTTATATTTCTAAAAGAAAACTTCAGCGTCTACGTAATACCCTGCTATCTATTGAGAGTGTGTGGCTGGGGTGTGAAAATGCACACGTACAAACACAATAACATGTACTACTTACGTGTAACTAAGAGGTGCAATACTGCTACCTCATGTAAACAATTTACATATGAATTTACGAGCCATTTACAAATAAATGAATATGAATTGATATAATAATCATAAGACAGGAATCCTAAGATTGGATTGACGTAGCTCTCCACTTCTTATCTCTCATCTTCCTATCAGGTAACCTTAATAATCTTTATAATTTTAAGTTATTTTTTCTCTCACATCCCGCCCTGCTAGCTCCATGCATCTTATGCAAGGTCTTATATTCATTTTTTTCAACTTCAAGGAGAAATGTCTTTTCTCCCACTCTTCTAAGGTCTTCTTATTTAGTCACTCGGTCGATCCAATTTATCATTATCGTTCCTCTGTAGCTCATTTCAAATGCTTCCAGCCTTGATTCCTCTGCTGTTGTTGTCGTCCGTCCCTCACTGTTATAAAGACAATGCTTCAGATGCAAGTTTTGATGAAGTTTTTCCTTCCAATTCAAGGAGTGCGAACTAGCCACGATTACGTTAGCGGAGTCACCCGCTGAAATGCACAATAGATGAACTTCTGGGGGGTCCGGGTTCGAATCCTGTTCGAGGTGGATTTTTTCCCAGGGGGAATTCGTCTATTGTGAATTTTTCCTTATTTACAAGCTTGTACTTCCGTCCGCAAGCTGATTCTTCTTTTGATAGCATGACCTCATCACCGGGGCTATTCTACCGACTACGTATTACCTTCTTTCTTCGTCCATTGCTAGTTACTTGGCTTCCCAAATAACAATGCTCTTTCACCTCAAAATTCTTCTTTCCTAGATTAAAGTTGTTTTTTTACTATCTAGTACTCCAATATTATTTTGTTAGCAGGATATTCTTTAAATGTAATTCATATTTTCCAAGCATGCATGATTTCGTAATATTGAAATATGCCCCATGCAATACAGACTGCTCTAATAATAGTTCACCTACCTATCCCTTGCTTATTTTGTTCTCATATGGTATGTGGAAAAAAAGATATTTTAAATCTATCGGTCTATCTCTCAAATCTTATTTTTCCGATCGAGCACAGAGTACTACGCAGTCGTCCTTAATATATTTCTAACGTTATAGACCAACATATCAGATTCAAATTTACTTAGATGTTTTAGTCTCAAATTTAGCCTTTGTTCTGATAGTAATTTCAATCCTATTTCTTCTAAAAAATTTCTATTAAGTTATTCCCCTCTCCATGCCAAAAAAATGTCAACACTGGTTATTTCCTGGGACTATCTCGTAAATTTATTCTATATTATCTACAAATCTATTCTATTATATACAAATCTAGTCTATGTATCTACAAATGTACTCAGTAGTCAATTAATATTTTGGAGTCTTATAAATAAGGAATCCATTACCAGCTTTGAGATAAATGAGAGCATTGACTACAACAATTAGTCATCTCAATTCACAGAATCCAACATTCAAGCATGTATACCTAAGGAGTTTAAAATAGCCATGGCTAGCATATGTGACCACATTCCATGCCATTCCCTATTCAAACTCAACTGATATTCGAATCAACTCTCAACCTTGTTTATCATTTCATATTCCGCTTTACATAATTCAACATTACCCGCCCTATAAATTCCATGTCATCCACAAATTTCTTCTATTCGCATCGTCTTACGCTCCAGTACACTTAGCGAAAAAAGTATTTATTTAATGTTCGCTGTTTCAGGCATCACGTAGTGGAAGTGAGACATATTAGGCGAGTTAAAAAAAACTTTAGCACTTTTCCACAATATACTGTGGATATGTGGGTATGAACTGTACACAATATATTGTGGAAAAGTTTTTTTTACTCACCTAATATTTATTGAATGTCGATATCGGGAATAACTGCTTCATCATCATTAGCCAGGATTCATGAGATTGGTTTGACGCAGCTCTCCACTGAGTTTTTTTATCAGCTAATCACTTCATATTTACGTATTTCTTCTTTCACATCCTCCATCACTTGTCCCATATATATCGCATGCAAAGCCTCCCTTTGCCATTCTTCCGGTCCACTTGTCCTTTAATGATTGTCTTCATCAGGCCATCATATCTCATGATGTGGCCAATAAAGTTGTATCGTCTTTTTCTCCGGGTATTTGAAATTCTTCTCTTTTCACCATCTCTTCTTAGGGCTTCCTCCTTACATACTCGGTATATCCATTTTATCTTCAGCATTCTTATTCAGCACCACATTTCGAATTCTTCCACCCCTTTCTTCTCCGCTGCTGTCATGATCCATGCCTCACTGCCATAAATAATGGCTGGTTATGAAACCTTTTTTTTCGATAATTGATTTCTTTCTCAATCGCATTATGTGGTATAAAGAATTGACTATGGATGCAGCTTGGTTTAGTTTTGGAGACGGTTATCAATACCAGCTGCGTTCCAGCCTTGATTGTGTAATTATCTTTCTTATATTCTCACATGCCTATGTCGGCTCTAGGTGAGACAAAATGAGATTGAGAGCCAAATTGGAAAATTTTCCTCTGGTTTATTCATTATGGGAGGCGCTGAGTCTAACGCCGCCCTTTCGGTTTGTTTTAGTGAACCATTTTCTTCACGATCGTCGTTCTTGTTAATTTTGGATTTTTTTTTCTAGTCACCCTGTGATGATGATTTCTGTGGACGATGTCTCTTCGTTGCTCTTTCAATCTTCTTACCGCATCGGAAATTTCAAAGCTGTCCACATTTCTAAGCGTTTCCGCCACTCTCCTTGCAGCACGAGGAAAATGGCAAAAAATATGAAACACCATTCCAGTAATAATTTGATTATTCAATTACGTTCACAACCGAAATTG
The DNA here is from genome assembly GCA_933228895.1 of Platycnemis pennipes. Taxonomy (NCBI): domain Eukaryota; kingdom Metazoa; phylum Arthropoda; class Insecta; order Odonata; family Platycnemididae; genus Platycnemis; species Platycnemis pennipes. Next base: position 51,256,039 of record OW121846.1, read on the forward strand.
ATGCTGTAGAGAATAATAAATATCTTTCCATTCTTGCAGTGTAATTAAACGTACACAACGCAAGTCCTCGCTGGATATAAGTTACGGCCAAGTGAATCACAGACGTGAAAATATGAAAAGATTAATGTTCTCTGCTCCATGCGTTGATGCTAATTTTGTGTCTTACTCCCTTCAAAAGATTAAAACTGTATGAAAACTAAAATACTCTTCCACGACGCCCAAACAGAAACGCATTTTTTCTTAAGCTAGATATATTTGTTTCTTAATCAGGCCCTTAATTTACATGTACATAAAACCCTGCAAGCCGCCTCAAGGATGTGTGGCAAAGGTGAACCGCCACCAGACGTGCCTTATAACTCAAGATATAAACAAACACACATCAACCATTCTGCAGGCGTGCAAAAATGCCAATCCGAGAGTGCACTAAATACAATCAACTGAGAGTTTCAGTTAAACGGGTTGTCACACAATGACAATGAACAATTGATCAGTCAGCCAATTCTCTAAATATAACAAGCTATTTACATTTCCCAAAGCGTGAATGAGGTAGTAATGTCAATATATGAACATGATAAAAAATGCATAAAGTCTATACTCCCGCATTAGAATGTACTATGCCTGTTCTAATTTGCCTCTGGTATCTTCTCTGCAATCATTGGCTATCCCTGATGTTACGCGGATAAAATGAATTCTTCAAATGTCTTACTATCTATCTCTCTTATTTAAACTATCCTTTCATAGTATTCTGGTGTTAATGTGCAGCTAATATATTATTGATATCTTCAGAGAACGTCTGCCTTACATTTCTGAAGGAGATTTAATTTGTGTTTTGATCTACGGTGTGATACCTTATATTAATTTCGATAACTATCGTAACACCTTTAAAAAAAATCTAGCTGCTCTTCGCTGAACACAGTTTTGTGCTGTAAATGGAACCTAATTTACATATACACATACTATCTACAGTTGGATGGTGTGTCTGCTGGGTAGTAAGTGCGATAGTAATGCATTGTGTAATGTATATAAAATCCATATTGTATAATGTACATAAATTCCATAAATATTTCCATACATTAGTAGCATTGTACCTCTCAGTTGTTTGTATTTATTGTATTCATGGACTAGTATGTTAAAAAGCCTGCATAATAGTAAGAGTGAATTTAATTCTCATCTGATTCGAAATTCACTGCGTAGATTTTCTGCATACCAAGTGTCAAAAATAGTTACACTTGGGCCTTGCTATTACTGTTGTACTACGAAGTTCGTAAGGTCTAGGAAAAGTAAACTACCACACTTCTCCAAATCTACTGTACCATATTATCTTCGGAGCATGCTAAATAAATTACTTCTTGGCGTAAAAATATGCTAGCTCAAGAAATGAAAGACCTATCACAAATACAACCCATAAGTGTAGTTAGAAACAAAAAATAAAAAACTCGACAGGGGACATAGAATATATAATTGAACTGAAATTTAAGAAATGAGTAGTTGGTGTGCGGCTTCAGTGTTAGGATATTTTAGTAATGATGAAGAGTGGAATTGAACGAAACTGGAAATCCTGGGATTATTAATAAATAATTAATGGTAATCATAACCAGAGCAAATGCGAGAAAAAAACATGAAACAGGCGACCGCGGTGTTCAGGTCAGTTCCACTGCTAATCAATGATTACGGAAGGATTTTTATGTTGAACTATGATACATTAATGTACAGTAGAGGTGCTGTAGCTACAATATCAGCGTTTCTCAGTCAAAGAGGTGCCTTCATGTAGATTTGTTGTGGCCATAATGGATTGGATAATGCAGTAAGTATATTCTTTTGTTGAACTAATTTGAGGGAAAAACTGTGCTCTACTTGAAAGACAATTACGGAAATGCATCGACAGAGTACCCTAGAAAGTCACTTTGAGGGTGTGTGAAAACCTACATTATCCTGAAGGGAATTAGAAAAATTAAAAAAAAATAGTACAGCAGATGGCCAATTCACGTAAATCTAGAAAGGGTAAGATGAATTAACGCAAAGATCCATGGAGAAGAATGTTTTACACAAGATCTGAGAAAATTAATGACGTAGCTAACATATTCCAAATAATTGTTGTTCCAATAATGATACCCTCTGCCTAATCATCCAGTTCCTTGGAAATCAAAATACTTGGAGAGGTTTTTTTGTCATTTATGAAGAAGAGATGTTAGGAATGAAATATTTGGGAATCTTCGTTGAAAATTACAATACGCAACCTTTTTCACAAAACTTCAAAATATTGCATAAAACTATTGACAGTGATGAAAGCAAAAAATATAAGGAAAGCAAGAACTGACGGTCAATTTTCATTGACTAGTGCTTGCGATACAATTTTAATGTCACCTTGTATCAGAAAAGACTTTTAACCTTCGCAAAGGTGGACATAGAGATTATGCCGTATTTAAGGGGGTAAATATTCGTATTGAATTTAATGGGAGCAAAATAATGGGAAAAAATTCAAAAGATTATCTTTTTTTGCTTTTAGCTTACTTTAAGTTATTTTTCGGCTTTCATGAATTCCTCGGCCCTAAGATAGGATATGTTTAGTAGAACAGCTTTCGACGGTGGTAAGAGGAGATGAGTTTCATAAACTTCTCTCCGTCTGGCTCGTGAGCCAGCAGGTTTTCGGGAAATTAAATAGTTAGCAGTAAAGTGGAGTGTTTATGTGGATTTGGCTTCCTCAATGCAGGGCGAAGCGCTGTCCGAGAAAGGGGGTTATCTCCTGACCCACCTTTCCGGCGGCGTCTGGGCGTTGGACACAAGACAACAGAGTAAATAAATGAGTCCGAACTCACAAGGGGAGGTGCATTTGCACAGCGTTTTCCATTGAGAGACCTTTCCGCCTCTGATGGAATCAGCTACGGTTCACCCATTCGTTTGGAAGTATCTATTTTTTTGGAAATCACCGGAAAAACTGCAGAATCTTCTTCGTCCTCCTAGGAGGAATCGTGAGGAAGGTCAAGAACGTAGTTTTTTTCCTCTCCTCCGTCTGCAAAGAAGTACTTTTAAGACCTCCGATCAGATATAAAACCAATATCCTGATTACAAAATGAGTAATGGGTGGTTGTTTTACCTAGTGGTGAAAAATCTCAAGTCACTCCTGAGGGAAGACAAAAGTTGATGCGTAGGTTGTGTGCTTTGGCCGCCACATTTTCTGTGCCTTGTGCGGAAGGGGGCTCCACGTGGAGAGGATTGGCGGGGAGTTTGGGGGGGTGGGGGGGGGGGAGTTGCGTGGCGCGCAATGCGCGTCCCCCATTCTCTTCCACAGGCCAGCCGAGACTCTCCCGGGAGGGGGCCCGATCTCATCGGTCCGCCGTCGTGCAACCCCATTTCACCATTATATTAACGTACTCTTCACCTTCAGAACAGCCTTGGACACATGGAGAGATCAAAGCTTTTGATAAATTGCGTTTTGTATGACCCACTCCTCCCAACTGACACTCTCCCTTCAATCGTGAATTGCAGTGAAGCAATTCAAACTCTTGATAACCTCTCCTTTCGAAACAAAATGCTTCTGAGGGTAGCCTATTTCGGGGAATTAATTTCAACAATGCATAGCTTCATGAGTGGATTGGGAAGTGAATCACAGCTAATTACGCGCCCTGGAAGCTTTTACTACGAAATCTTAAGCATAATCATGTTATTAGATAAAATAATTACTATTATTACTATTTGATAAAGGCTATTGTACGTGAGAAATTACGCCATCATAGAGAAGAAGGACATGAAAGTCTGTTGAATTAACAGTAAAGTTGTGAAAAAATTGCGTGATTACATCCTTTAATCAATTATCACAAATCACTTTTATGCAGTAAATAGCCTTCAAACTCTCTGTCTCATACACATGAAATTATTATTAAAATGCTAAAATCTAGCCAATTTATTATAAAATTGGTTTTACTCATTAAAGCACGACAATTACTAATGAGCACAGTACTAATGAGCATCGTCCACTGAAATACAAAAAAATCAAAATATAGATCAATTACTGTTACACACTTATAATATATCCGATTATGTTCCCAGAAGCAAGCTATTTGTATGGTTCCGTAAGTAACAACCAGCTCATAAGCATGGAACAAGTGTGGATAAAGTGCTAAGTTTATGTTTTTAAATATCAGTTGGTTCCGTCAAATGAGGCTCGCATTGGAATTTTACAATGTTACTTTATTTTGTGAGGTTTGATATTAAATATGTGAGGTATAGTTAGCAAATGGACAGGGGAAAAAGCCAGTATGTCCCGAAAAACTAAAAATAATCATAAAAATATGGGCAAATTTTTTTTCCTAAAAAATTGTAGTTTTCCCGTCGTAAGTAGTGTTTCCGCAAACATCATAGGACAAGTAGTAATAGCATTTCTGGAAATACTTATTCATTCCATTAAGGTATCACAACCGCATATCGGCTGTAACGAATGTCGTAGGAAATGTGGATTAACGGTAACCCCTTGAAAACAATTCCTTCATAGCATGTAATCTCTTGAGTAATTAACGATTTTCTAGAATAACTACATCAATTGCCTTTTATGCTCTCTATGTAAAGTTCCGGGCACAAAAATGTTTACATTCTCTGCAAACTCGAGAAAGGATTTAATGCAAACTTTCCATTATTGCATTACCTTTTTCTCTAAAGTTCCCGCCAATGGACCTCTTGGACCTCTTTGCTATTTTTATATTTTTTTTAATATTGAAGTTTATACTAGTATATTAATACTAACCTTTTTTATGAATGATTTTTTTTAGTTAACAAGGATGAACAAGCTAATGTAGATCCTTACTTTCTGGAAGGGTTCGGCCGCTAATGAGTTCGCAAATAAACGTGAAGTGATGGTTGGTTTCTTGCTCGAAGCCCTCAGAAAACAATCTTTGACCAGGAATTTTTTCGCCCTCATTGTGACATTATAAAAAAAACTCTAAGAAGCGAGGTGACAATTTCGTAACCTTGGCTTCTGTTGAATCTCTTCCAGAGCTAAATGCCCTAGATGCTCTTTCCGTGTTTCAAGATGTTTCAGATTTTAATTATGATAAGCATTGCAATTTCTTACCAAAAGGCTAAACTCAATTACAAGTTTTAAATATTTTTTTCGTAAGTCCTCTCGAAAACATTTCGCAAGACTAGTCTTAGTAACACATATTCTAGGTATTCGGTGAAAAGCACTTGGATAAAAAAGGCCGAGAAAAAAATATCAGACTTCTAAAGATCTGGTGACTAAACATCTTAAAACGAAATTGGAATCATAATGGAATATTGGCCAGTTGGATTCAAGTTAAATAACATACATAATATTCAAGGTAATCTATGATAAAATTGAGCACAGTTGTTCAAATCTGATAATTAATCGGGCACGTCGTTCAGAAGTATTCATTTTTTTGCTTCCATTCATTTAAAACTATCGAATCTTCGGTAACGCAAACCCTGAAATTTGGATTTTTTTTCTAAATTGTGAAGGAAAATTTTGAAACAGTGGAATGAGTAGTGGTATATATTAAATGTTCTTACTAATTCTATAAACCCTTTTCCGATAACAAAACAACAAAATCATAATATGTCAATCAAAGTCTTTATGCCCAATCATTTTCCCCCAACTTCCATCATAGTTCTTATCACTAACACCTCATTTCTGACATCTTCACAAGTCATAAGTAATACCATAATATTTGCTAATAATTCAACAGTGGAGTTACGTGCAGGAATAAGTTTACGAATTTTCTTGGTTTCTTGCTGGACCTCAAGGTTTAAAATGCGTTTCCGCAACCAAACTGAGTTTTTAGCAATGTAGATTGCCCGGAATCATTAGGTCGGTCTCTTGTTTTCCGATGCCATTGCCCAGACTGTTGATGCTATCTTTATCACTTGTTTACGAGAAATTATTTCCTATAGTATTTAAATTTGCATTGGAAATTGTCCATTATGTTCATGGAATACACCACTTGCGGAGGTCATTCTACCAAAAGAGAAATCTGCTAACAGAATGAAAGACAATCTCGATAGTAAGGAAATACTTCACTAAAACTTACATCATTATATGCTTATTAATGGGAGTGAGGAATGGAGGAGATCAGCCACAGAAAAGGCAGCACTGTAATAACTTTAGACGTAGTGATAGAAAGAATTATGAAGATAAAATAAAAACACTGAGTGACCATCAAACATGTAGCAGGAGGAGAGGGAAAAAAGCTCTGGTGAAAACTTAAAAAGGGAGACAAGACCTTGGCCATGACTTTGAGACACGGTGGTTTGATTATGAGAGCTGTTGAGGTCAAAGTGAATACAAATGGGTGGCAAATAAAGACTGCATGAGAGATATGGTGATGATACTCAACTACTTATATTGCTACGAAAATTACTTTAAAAATCATATTAGGTATACCCATGAGCTAAGTATTAAGGCAATACTTTTATCATTTCTTACAAATACTTTGTCAACACGCACAGAATTATTGTGTTTATGATAATAATGCTGTGAGCTATTTCAACCGTTACATTTTATCCAACCTCAAACGCTTCAAGACACTGGACATATAGAAATATTCTTATCTACCGAATGGTATTCATAATAGTGATTCCTTATGGTTGGATTAATAGTAATTCGGGAGATCAAATAATACCTAAGGTCACATACAGTTTAAGATTGATGGGTAAAAAGATATAGGTGGAAATCTGTCAAGCCACAGGAGGGGAGTTAAACCCGGCGTCGGCATGAGTGTATTCGTAATGAAAGGAGCCAAGGCGCCCTCGGTTTAACAACCCATTCTACGGGCGGAGCACTGAACTCGATGTATTCTCCGCGTTCATCCAAAGAGGAAACGGTATACCGATGAAAAATCTTTGCCTCAGCCCGGATTTGAGCCCGGTCTCTCGGGAAGGGTGGTAGGTACTTCAACCAATGCAACAATATAATCCCCATGGATCGTAAAAATCCACCAGATATAATATTTGTTCCTAAAGAGAAGAAATTAATAACTGTGCTGGGAGCACATCAGGTAAACGTTTAACTGAATGGTGCAGCCGATCAAAACCTATTAAACGCCCTCAGCCCGGATGAGTACATTCCGACCAAGGTAATTAATTACCCGATTGAATGTATTTGATCCACAGTCACTCTCACGGTCTTTGATGTTTTTTTTTCTAATTGCGTTAGTAGCACAACGGAGGAGATATTCCATCTGCATTCTACTTGGTACGAGTCTTAAGCTTCGCAGAGGAATAATTTGTCCACCATTTGCACACACTGTGTGGTGTGGTAGGTCTATGCCTACTTTGTAGCCTGAATGTTTTTCCAGGGGTGTGTAGCGAGGGTGAGTAAGACTGGTAATCCGTAAGACTGGCGTATCTGTTAAATTTTTGTGAAGAGAGGCTACAGCCACTGTAATAAAATAGCCTACCGCACTTGGTAAAGGATCTCCTCTCTGTTGTTTTTATTTCTAATCAGATCTCCATTGTATTCTAATGCATGCTAATACAGATGCTCATCTTCATCCATCGTATGTTAAAGGTTTCAATACATTTGCTGATTCAAAGAAGTAGATTCGTCATTGATTTATTTGAAATTTGAATAATATAAAAGTGAAAATTCTGTAACTCATTCAAAAACTGGGAATTAAGCCAGCCAGGTGGTGAGCCAGCTAGCATAAAGGATATGCCCTTTAGGTATTTAATTTTTCCCTATTCTTCGTTATAAAGTATATCTAGGTACCAAACCAAATAGCGCCTTCTTATAAGTGTTTTTTTTATTCAGACAATGGGAGCCATTGAAAATCATTTGAGAATGAAAGACAGAAAGTGAATCCAATTCATAATCTTGGTCTGAATATGTGTAGTAAGAATAATTTTTATGCAATTTCTACCTATTATCTGTCATATAATCTGCTTATGAATCTAATATGAATCAATCCCTGACATTTTGTGTATTAACAGTATGGTAATAATATACAGCGCTTAAGAGTACCATGCTATCTTTTCGTCAAAAAGGTCAAAACAGGGTCAGGGTTAAAAGCAGATCCTCCCAATAAATGAGTTTCCTCATCATATTTCCAATTTGGTCGCACATCAGAATTGTCTCACATTTACTTATAATTAATTCAAAATTTATACTCACGGCCTGATAGCAAACCCCACCCGAGTTCATCCCATAACCAGTCTATTAAATCAGTTAAATTGGGAATCATTGTCAGATCACAGGTTGAAATTTAGACTTAATCTCTTAAACAAATTCCAAGACCATATTTTCAGTGACGATGTTAAAAATATTTTACGGACCCCAACTTACTATAGTAGACTGGACCGTAATCACAAAATTAGAGAGATTGATTGCCGAACTGACAGATTCAAAATGTCCTTTTTTCCTCGTACAATTAGGGATATGAATAACGGTAAATATATCCAGTACGAGTGTAGCAATGGATAACATTGGTAGCTGCATGTTGGTATAAGGACTTAAAGCTAACCCAACTAACAGCATGTTTTTGCATATTTTCTTTGCTATTTTTATCTTTTTTAAATAGTGAAGTTTAGAACAGTGTTTAAATATTAATCCTTTTTTATGCATGATATGTAGTGCATGTTTGGTAAGAATTCACCCCCTGCCTCACACCTCTATGGTGGCTCGCAGGATATTATGTAGGTGTAGACAGATGTAAATAAGTTCAAGGCGCACACATCAATTTTCGTAGGGATCTTTACAAATCTATTACAACAGTGAAGTGAAAATTATATTATTATAATTACATTATAGTGACCTCTCCCAGAGGCCCTAAATTTAGTGGTTCTAAAACATTTCCCGACAGAATGTACTTGAAATGCTCTTCACATAGCATGACCTTGAAGATGATCGTACTACAAATGAAAACTAGGTCTATGCTTCAATAAATTGTGTGGAATCTTACGAAGTGGTTTTTTTATTTGCTACTTAACATAGCACTTAAGTAGCGACCGGTGTTCCCAGAAAAACTCTGCTACCGCCGGGACCCGGGCCCCATCGATAATTTCTGAGTATTTTAGGCACTTTTCAGATAATGAACTTTTCAGAAATTAAAATAGAATTAACTGATTACCCGGCGGCAAAGGAAAATGAAGTTTATATTCACTTATTAACAATTAAGTTCACTTATGTAGATGTAGATAGATGAAAAAGATTGATTTCACCCTCGAAGAGGGCCACTCCTATTTCTACGAAGTTTTTGCGGATTGCATCCAATCCTAGTGTTGCAACATTTCGTATTCAAATATTTTTCTTTGGTCATATTTATATGTAGATGCATATTGCACATCTACATCTACGCGATAGCCTGCAAGCCACCACTAGGGTGTGTGGCAGGGGGTGAAGATCGCCAAACATTCACTATTGACGTGCAAACAGGGTACTACATGCAAACATGCTAATGATATCCTGATACCTGGCCATGTCATCTTGAATGATTCAAAATATTCTCCGGAAAATTTACATAGATAGCATTTGACTTTCATTAATTAACTGGGGAAAACTATGAACCATATCTGGTGGAAAATATTTTTATTGGGCCAATGACAATTTCGTACTTTTAATGAGGCAATGTTCATGAAAACCCTTTGAAAACCACAAAACATATGCCTGGTGCCATACCCTTCAGCCAAATAAGAAGAGAGATTTTCCTTGCAAAAGCAACATGTAAAATATGAATCGTACCCGTGGGGAAACTAAAATCTTGATGAAAGTGGATTACCCACCGTTCAGCTACCTGAGAAGGTGATTGCTCCCCAGGGAGGAAAACTAGTGGGTGACGTCAGTTCCTCTGAAAGAAACTCTTCTTGTGGCAACACGATGAATTATAAATCCCCAAGATACTTCCGAATGTAGATTGAACGCATCAATTCCATGTATTAATGACGTCAATGCTTCGGGAAATCGACAATTCTTCTCGTATTTCGTCTCAGTTCACTCAATCTTGATGAGTTTATTCAATAGTACGTTGACTTTAATATTTTTTAGATGTAGTATTAGATGTTTTATATTAATTGGATGCCCACTAAAATGAAAAAAGTACCATAAAAATTAATAAATTTACAAAGTCATGAAACCTATTTTTTCCTACTTATTCAGGCGTGGGTAGAATGGAACTATGTAGTGCAATAAAATAGATGGAATAAACAAATGCTGAACAGTTCCTGTGGAACCTATTCCCAAAGCTTTTCTCAACATAGATTAACTGAACACAGCGATCTATGTATTTAATTCAGCCTTTAAAGCAAAAGTAGGAAATTTTACTTTTGCATTTCATACAATATAAAAAGAAAATAGTTGACTTCAGTGCTTCTGCTTTTCTAATCCCTTATGAGGGCTATTTTAAGAAATAAATATGCACCGTTTCATATGTGATTAAAATGCATATCAATGGATTATCTTTCATAGAATCTACTGCATTAATGTAAAAAAAGCCGGCAGCAATATCCCGTACCCTGGACCTCGTATAGCATTTAAAGGAGTAAGTGATCGGTAGCCAACAGCACAGCAGGAAAATTGGAGCTCAATAATTATCAGATCCTCTAGAAGCACTGAGTGTAACAATCTGTCCGTCGGATGGGATTGTTTAGGAGATAATAACACCGATGCGTACCCAGGTGGAAGGGGAAGACTACTATATGGATACTCCGGTCAGCTGCGGTGACCATCAACGGGGAGATACATTTGAGAGTCTCTTGTTTTGGGAGGATCTCAGTGGTGGACCACTGTCCAATGATCAAATGATTGATAGATGTTTGGTATGGGGGGGAGGGCAGAGAGGGGGGCATCTGATTGGCCGTTGGAGCCTGATTACTGGTTGGAGACTAAAATTATCCATCAAGACGGGGTGACCAGTTTCGTGAATGTGTTTAGCAACCACGGATCACGCAAAACGGCCTTTTTATAGTGTTCTATATGTTCCCTGTACCTGTCAATGGGATCTAGTTGCATGAGACACTTTAGTTGCTTGTTTGCATGTTAGTAGTGGATGCTTGGTGATATTCACCCTCTGCCACACACCCTCGCGGTGGCTTGCAGGGTAACGTGTAGATGTAGATGGGATTACGTTTTACTTGTCCGATATATAATTTTTTGCAGGTGCTGAAACTTTTTTGTTAACCCTGGATTTTTTTAATGGTGGGCTTTTATCCTTGGGGATACCAAATACATTACGTTGTGCATTGTGGTTAGTGAAGACGTGATATAGAAGTCTTCCACTGTGTACCTGCGTTGTCACCGGCGTTATTATCTTCTAAAAATATTTCTCACAGCCAACAAGCTCACTTCATTGTCACGTCGGATGGATGATAAACCGAGTTCGATATTTGCTATTTCGTTAGTCGTTATGAATATGGTTGAGCCACTGCAGGGACTTTCTCCATCCGCCTTCCGTTCCCTGAAAAATTCTACCTCCACCTAATTATCCATCTTCCATTAATGCCGCAATGCCGGGGAAGATGATCAGCTGTTGATCACCTTCCCCGAATAATCACCGACTACCTCCATTATTTTGTTTCACTGTCTGCATACCATCACTTTCTTGTGGAAGGGGCTGACTAAATTTCTATTTAATCTTTTATTCTATTTTCAGTACCAAAAATCATTTCAAACATCGCGGAGGATGGATCACTTCTTGGTGTGCATCATATACAAGTGCAAAATTAGAACTTTTTCCATGATCATATTCGTAGTTCTGTTACAAGTTGTTAATCCTTCTACTATTTCCCCTTGCATACATATCTGAAATGGAACTACTAGGATTTTTAAACTCCCTGGATTCCGTAATTTATTAATATTTTTTTCTATTTTTGCTTTTAATTAATGTCACCAACAACGCATAAGTCATTTAACAAGAATTTTTATGGAACAAAGTAGGAGTCGGAATCTTGTGAAATTAAAAGAAGCCTTCTCTAGGAATGTTAAAATATAGCCTTAATCTCTTCAGTAAATTCCAAGTCTTTACTAATGGCATTAACAACATTATGCGAATTCCACCTTACTATAGTGTATTTGATCATGAACATGCCGTAGGAGCACAATCCAAATAACATTTTTTCCTCGTACAATTAAGGATCTAACTAGCTGTGAATATACTATATTATATACACAATTTTACAATAGGTTTTCAATGTTGGTATTCATAATTTTGGCTGGCCTAAATTGCAGCACGCATATGTGCCCCCATTTTTAAACTTTTTTTAAATTATTTGAAATATATCTTCTAATCTTCATTAAGAATGATGGGTGGTGCAAGTTAGGTGAATATTCTCCCCCTGCTACACAGATTTATCTACATCTACATCTACACGATACCCTGCAAGCCACAGCTAGGGTGTGTGGCAGGGGGTGAAGGTCACCAAGCATGCACTACTAACATGCAAGCAAGCAACTAAAGGGTCTCATGCAACTAGATTGTTAGTATCTATAGTATTTGAGGGGTTAATACATGCATCTATCTACATCTACATAATACCCTGCAAGCCACCACAAGGGTGTGTGGCAGGGGGTGATTGCTCACTAGGGTGGAGTGAAAAAAGTCAATATTTTTTTTCTGAAACGGGTACCCTTCAATGACTGTATGAGACCTAGTAACAATTCTGTAAAATATTTATTTTTTACGACGTCATCTTGAGTCTGCACATTTGGCTTAAAGTTTGAAAATTTTAGAAATTTTTTGCATTTTTACAAATTTTTTTTAAATACTTGAAACAAAAAAAAACCATAACTGGTAGTCACTAAATCGTTGAACAAGACCTTAACTAAAGACAGGATTTTTATAAATATTTTCAGGCGGTGGTTTTAGTCAGCACATGAGGCTTAAACTTATCCAAATATTCGTAAATTTCTGATATGTTCAACGTTTTATAATTTCTGATATCCTCTTATGATTTTATCAAAACTTGTTTATATCGCTTTCGTTAATCAACTTTGCCTTGTGCAACTCTTCGCTAGTTCATATTGAACTACCCACGACTCACCACGGGGAGGTGGTTGCACTTCGAGTCCCATCCACGCCCTCCCAACCACCCAACCATGAGAGCATGTATTTACATCTTTAAGAATGGTCTTCAACAGGTAAATTGTTTCTTTGTGTCATATATTGGACGGATATTTCTATCAAAAATTCTAGTTTTGATTAAGCTTTCTCTTTTCTTTTGATCACAGACCAATTTTGAGGAAGCAGTGACTTCTTTGACGGCCCTTTCTACCTACTCTTAAAAGTGCCTCAGACCAGGACTAAGGTACAGAAATTGCAATGAAAGGTAAGGAGAAATGGTTGAGAGAATCCCGTCGTAAACATCAGCCTGCACTAATTTAAAGTCCCAAAGGGGACACGAGCTTAACGTCCCATCCGACGGATGGAGTACTGAAATCGTGGAGTGCGGTCCACACAGCGCTCAAATAGGCGTGTGTTTACCAATGAAAAATATCTCTCAATATTTTATTTTAAAGAAGAAAGAAAACCACATACAGCGATGATGCCATTTTATAGTGGCCAATAACAGTACATCAATTTTATAACATATTCAAGAAAAAAATAAAATGAAATAAAAGTACCTGGAAACAAATAGTAGGGAAGGACTATCAACAATAGAATCCAGGACCTCGGCAAGAGAGAGACTTACTCTAATTGCAACTTCAACATGACCCCGTAACTGGCATATTTAATCGAATGTAATAGCTATCGATGTGTTTAATTAATTATAATTAATTAATTCGATGATGAACGTTAGTGATGCGAATGTTTGATTTTATGTTATTTCACTATCCGTGCTCCTTGAAAATCATTTTCAACCTACCCTCAAACAGAATCAATTCATCTCACAGGACATTGTTTACATTGACGAGAATGCGTGCTAGATATAGAAGAAAAGCCTCATTCAGTTAAATTGGGAGAAGTGGCACTTCTTATTGAAGAGTATTCTGTTCAAATTGACCTTTCCAGTAACAAGCGCACGTTTCGATTTTTCTCCATTTAAATATTGAAGTGCCGGCATTGCGTTGTGTCCCAAGCGCAGAGGGGAAAAAATGCACTCACTTTCAGTTCAAATACGGAATCTGTCTCCTCAAAATTCATGAGCAAAAAATCCTATAATTTTTCTCCAAGTTTCCTTTTATTTCGCGTAAAAAATCTTCTCTGTAAAGAACAATTTTTAAATCCCCAAATCTTAATGACGTGGCAAAATGCCTCACTTACTTTCTGTCTTCATGCTTCATTTGAATTTTCGGAGGGCAAATGCTTAAATAACCTGAAAAATGCCTCAGAAAAAAATATTGATGTTTTTTTCACGTTCTAGTTCCAGTGCCTATGTTTTGAGGCGTTATGCGCGTAATCTGGAGGTAACGCAAGGCACATTACTCCCCAATTTCAGAGCAAGTCTTCGTTAAATTCCAAGGAATGAAAAAGGACTTAAAACTCCAAGCTACAACAGACCCAAACGCAAGTATTTTCAATGTTCTTTGAATATAAGTTTAGGCCTCGTATGTCTAAATAAAAATTTTTCCTGCAAAGAAAAAGAAAAATCCAGAAGTAATGCATGTTTGATTGGAAGAATATTGTGCTATTCGTGGCATGTTTTTATTCAGAAAATATAATGATTTATGATAATAATTTATATTAATTCATCGAATGCATCGTTTTGTGATCAGTTTTCTTCGTTCATATCCACTATGAAAGTAAATACTCTTCAATTTTCTGGAGAGGTGATTAACTTTTACTAAGAATTATCGATTTCATGCTCATTTCCTTACTGTTGATTAAAAGAGAGTTTTTGTAATGAAACTTATGAAATGCATGTGGGAGCCCCAGTGTTTAGCAGTGATTTTAATAAGCCAGGCAGCAACGAGTTTAAATTATGCATCAGTTTAGCTTTCTGCTGCACTTAGTGGAATTACTCAGCGCAAAATTAATTGAATTTTTTGCTACAGTAGATGGGGTTTGCTATAATGAAGAAAGGCAAATGACAGCTAAGGTCATTTTCACCGATAGGGGCATAGTTCCGTTAAGTATGGCGGCGCATAGATAGGTTTAATAAGGGAAAGAAGGGAAGTAAATATAAATCCAGCGTCGGCTTCAGCCGTCTCTTAATGGAGATGCCAAGTGCTCCACGTCCTAGACGACGTCCTAGACGACGGATGATACGCTAACCATTGGCCATTAGAGCTCATTTTGCGGCACTCAAGTTGGAACCGGTTTTCTGCTAAAATAAACCTGTGCCATATAAATATTCACACCCAGCCCCTCGTGTTGGATGGCCAGTACTTAAGTCATAAGGCCAGAGAGATACACGGATTTGAGACATTGAAGCTGGTAGAAGACCAGTAAAAGGAGGCTTCACTAAAAATATATCCCAATAAGTTAAATGATATGCATCACCCTATTTCCATTGAGGCTATTACACCTGTTATTCTGTTACATAACTTATGGCACACAATCGCTTGTCTTGTAACAAATGCAAGCCTATCAATTGTACCACGAGATTTTCATGCTCGAAATATGAATCGCAATAAATTTAGAAAATATAATTATTCACAAAACCTCCTAGTGACTTCATTTCTTCTTCGACATACCGATAAAAAGTTGTCAATTCAATTTGTAAGCAGTCATTCACAAGTTCTCCAGAAGAATAACCAAGAATATTTATGATATTTATTAATATATTAAATAAGTCTCACTCATGCCTATTTTAGTATGAAAGCTACAATTAAGCTCATAAGCCAATTACCAGCAAGATGTCTTTCACGTCCTACGGTCAAAAACCATAGTCTGGTCAAAATAACAACGTTCAAAACCATAGTCATTATTAGACTACATTTAAGTCAAACAGGGTAAAAATAGGATACTTTACATAAGTGTTTGCCTGTATTGAGGTTGCCTGCATGATATTTTTTAAACCATTTTTTGGCTTCGCTCTCAAGAAATTACTTAAGGCGTCGGACCCGAAGAGTAAAGGCATTTGAGGCATAATTTCTAATGAATGTTCCTCATTCTTCATATTAATTCCATTTATTTTACAATTGTGTATAAAAAATTAGAACCCGTTTTGTTGTAACTGAGTTAAGCTTTGTTTTCATGACATAAATTCATTCCTTATGATGTTTCTTCCCCTGCCATCCACCTTTACGACGACTTTCAATGTATTGTGCAGATGTAAATAATGCAATCTTATTTCAGAAACATGTAAGTTCAATAGTTAACTGCGACTAAGTCAAAATTATCTACAAATATATACGGTGTTATTTGAAATGTAATGGGAATTCGTAAAATGCATTAATTTATGACTCAATTATGAATTAGGCATGCAATAGTGTCGTATACCTAATTTATGAACTTTTTTAAATGCCATAGAGACTGCTTAAATTATAAATTCCTATCCGGTTATTTTGTTGCATAGTATGATGACTTACTGCCAGGCGTTTGGAATAAAGAAAGAATAAATGACAAATGATCTTTCCTGGGGTAATCACATTCGTGAAATAATGGGTGAAGCGAACCGCAAACTGGGTTTCATTAAAAGAGTATTGGGTAAATGTGACGATCATGTACGAGAGATCAGCTACTTTTCCCTTGTTAGACCTCATTTGGAATATGCTGCCAGTGTATGGGATCCCTACGAAATCGGTCTAAGTAATGAACTTGAACGTGTGCAGCGAAGATCGGCAAGATTTGTAAAGGGACGATACGATAATTATATTAGCGTAACCAGTCTATTAAATGAATTGAAATGGGAATCATTGTCAGATCGCAGGTTGAAATGTAGACTTAATCTCTTACACAAATTCCAAGGCAATATTTTCAGTGATGATGTTAAAAATATTTTACGAACCCCAACTTACTATGGCAGACTGGACCATAATCATAAAGTTAGAGAAATTGATTGCCGAACTGACCGATTCAAAATGTCCTTTTTCCCTCGCACAATAAGAGATACGAATAACGGTAAATATGTCCTATCGGAGAGTAGCAATGAATAGCATTGGTAGCTGCATGTTGGTATGAGTACTTAAAGCTAACCCTACTAACAGAATGTTTTTGCATGTTTTCTTTGCAATTTCTATCTTTTTAAATAGTGTAGTTCTGACTACTATATTAATACTATTCCTTTTTTATGCATGATATGTAGTGCATGTTTGGTGAGCAATCACCCCCTATCACACACCCTTGTGGTGGCTTGCAGGGTATTATGTAGATAGATGTAGAAAGAATATTTAACTAGGTAAAGAACCAAATCAAAAGTATTTAGCAAAGTTACAGGCATAAATCGGCGTTAGTGTGGGAAAATAACTAAAAGGAAAACATAGAGACACTCGTGCGGATGGCTTGCAAATAAGTGAGAGCTTTTCTCGGAAACATATCTTCAGTTTTTCTTTATATTTTCATATGTGAGTTTATTAGGTTGCAAAGAGCTCCAAATTCTCTGGTAACATTGAGCTGTATATACTGAATGCAACCCTGAGGAAAACACGGTAGAGAATCAGTTTTTGTCATGGATGAAGCATTGCCTCCCTATTTCCTTAGGTCTGGGTTCGAATCTTTTTTTATCGGTTATGTATTTTTTCCAATAGAGTTCCGTTCTCAGCTACAATGTTAAGGAAAGAAGCACTACAACACTGTAATCCAATAGTCGGTTGGCGTGTCAAACATGGGTTCCATCCTTGACGCAATTCGTGAAGTGTAGGCAATTGACAACACTTGATTTTTCTCCGCCCTTCCAGAGATAGGATGATTGCTGATAGAACACTTCATCTACGTTTCCTCCTGCACTAGGATGTGTGGCAGAGGGCAAAAGCATACTATTCGCAGGCATTATCGACAAGAATAAGAGAAACAGGTTTCAATAAAAATTAAGTGATACTGTATCTATAAATTCACGTATATATACATCTGCGCATATATCTATGCAATACCCTGCAAGCTAACGCGAGGGTGCATGGAAGGGGTTAAAGATAACCAAACATGCACCACTTATATGCAACTAAAAACTACAATGATGCAACTACATGGAAACGTTTGATGTAAGTGTCGCATGCAGCTATGTGGTTATTAACCACACATTAATGTAGTCTTTCCTGGTTATAAAGCCATTCCTCTAAATATATTTAACTGCATTTTCCTGTATGCATGAAATGCATTGTACTTTTAAAGCATTATATACTACTCCAACAATTTTTATCTGCCTATCCCTTTCCTCTGGTGTCTATTGCGTTCTCTAGCACCACGCGGGAAAAAATTAATTTTTAATCAATCAGTACGACAATCTATCTCTCTCATCTTTTCTACATGATTAAAACTAGCGTTATACACAAGGGGTACTCATTTCATTTCTAACGTCATCTGCAAGCATACCAGCTTCGAGTTTACTTAAGAGGTTTAGTCTAAATTTCAACCTGCGTTCGGATATTAATTTCCAACCTAGTTTTTGTACTAAACCTGTAAACTGATACAATTATCTCAATGACCTACGACGATATAGTGCATGTTTTAGTAAAACATTTGCTGTACGCTCTCAGGTGGTTTGTGAAATGTACACTAGATTTACGAACTCGTATTCACCATTCCTTCATAAATTGACATTTCGGTGCTTTCACTCGTTGGATTTTCACACGAAAAACTCTCCTTCCCATAGTAACAGGTTAAATGTATTGCTTCACCCCAAAGCCAAAATGCTTTTTTGTACGCAGTAGATTACTGTACAGTAGAAGTACTCTAACCAAAATGCAAGGCAAAACCTTTCGATTATTTCAATTTGAAATATGGGCGCTCATTCTCTTAACAACGACACTTAGTACTTGTCAGTCACTTGACTCATCCAGTGCTTCGTGGGTATCTACATCTACATCTACACGATACCCTGCAAGCCACCGCGAGGGTGTGTGGCAGTGGGTGAAGATCACCAAGCATACACTACTAACATGCAAGCAAGCAACTAAAGGGTCTCATGCAACTAGATTGTTAGTATCTATAGTATTTGAGGGGTTAATACATGCATCATGCACTATATAATACTCTAAAATATTTCCTCTACCTATCCCTTTCCTATGCTGCCTATTCTGTTCTCTTATAGTACGGGGGAAAAATGCCATTTTGAATCTATCTGTACGACAATCTATCTCTCTAATCTTATTTATCTGGTCGAATCTAGCATAATATGCTGGTGTTTTTAATATGTGCCTAACATCTTCAGTAAAGCTATCCGATTGAAATTTCTCCAATAGATTTAATCTGGACTTTAACCTACGCTCTGATAATGATTCCCACCCTAATTCTTGTATTAATTCTGATACACTACTCAACCTATCGTAACACCTTTTGACGAACCTAGCTGCTCTACGCTGCACACTGTCTAGTTCTCTCATCAAACCTAATTCAATAGGATCCCATACACTGGCTGCATACTCAAGGTGGGGCCTAACTAGTGAAAAGTAGCATCGCTCTTTTGTCTTCTCATCACATTTCCCAAGTACTCTTTTTATAAATCCTAGCTTTCTCTTCGCTCGGCCGCATATTTCCCTTATGTGTCTTCCCCACGATAAATCTTTAGTGATTGTTACACCTAAATATCTTACGGTTTCAACGTTTTCGATCTTCGTGTTATTAATTCTATAGGATCGCTCTATCGAATTATTCCTCCTCCAAAAACTGATAGCTACATACTTTTTAAGGTTGAGTTCTAACTGCCATTTGTCGCACCACTCTTGAATTGCATCTAAATCCTTGCTAAGTGATTTCGTGTCCTCTTCGTTCGATATACCCCTGTACACCACCGCATCGTCTGCGAAAAGTCTAAGGTTACTACTAACTACGGTACCCAAATCGTTTATGTATAAAAGAAATAGAAGCGGACCTACTACGCTACCCTGGGGAACTCCCGATGTGACTTCGATTGTGTCCGACATGATACCATCTATGACAACCCTCTGCTCTCGCCCACTTAAGAATTCTTTTACCCAACATACAACGTCTTTATTTATACCAAAACTCTCTAACTTCAAGATTAATTTGTCATGAGGAACTTTATCGAAGGCCTTTTTAAAATCTAAAAATATCGCATCAACTTCAGTACTGCTTTCGCCGTGGACTAAAATATCGTGTACGAATAAAGCTAATTGTGTCTCGCAGGATCTACCTTTCCGGAACCCATGCTGGCTGTTTATGAGTAATCCCTGACTATCCAAATGCCCCATGATCGAACTGACTACTATGTGCTCAAATATCTTACAAGAGATTGACGTGAGTGAAATGGGCCTGTAGTTACTAGGTTCTTCCCTATCACCGCTTTTAAATATAGGTGTAATGTTAGCTACTTTCCAATCCTTGGGTACTGTGTGGTTCTTTAGTGTTTTATTGAATATTATTTCTAGATAGGGGGCTATTTCAGAAGCTAATGTTTTATATATTCTGGAGGGAATTTGATCGGGACCTGGTGATTTGTTTTTACTTATGCTTTTTAACTGCTGCTCTATTCCGCGACATGAAATGTTTATTTCGGGCATTTGCTCACTGAAAGTGTTCGGCGGTGGTTCCACTGCGTTTTGTGACGATGAGTTGAATACACTTTGGAAGAAGGTGTTTAAAGTATTGGCTTTTTCTACACTGCTGGTGACTCTGATTCCTTTATCATTTTTAAGTGTGTGCACTGTGGACTTATTTCCCTGGAGCTCTCTCGCATATGACCAAAACGCTTTAGGATTGCTATCTAAATATTCTCCTAACATCTTGCTCTTGAAATGTGATAACGCTTGCCGACATGATTTTCTTGCTAATGCTCTCGATTTTTTATAGTTTTGAACTAGCTCATTTTTTTCCTCTACCGATAGACCCCGTCCTGCATTTTTCATCTTAGCGTGGCATACCCTTTGTCGCTTTAGTGATTTCCTAACCTCCGCGTTATACCACCTTGGCTCTGTATTATCACTAATATATTTACTTGGTATGTATTTATGAACTGCGTTACGGGTGACCTCAAGAAATTCTCTCCACGAATCCTCTGTATTTAATCCTTTGCTTTGTTCGCTGAATTCATTAAATGCTTCCCTTAATTCCTCTTTCATACCGTCGTAATTTGCCTTGCCAAATAAGTATACCCTCCTCCTTGGTTTATAATGTCTTTCAACGCCTACAATAAATCTCGCATGCACTATTTTGTGGTCACTAATTCCTGTGTCTGTAACTGTATTTAGAACTCTCTCGGGTATATTTGTTGCTAATAAGTCTAGAATGTTGTTTCCCCTGGTCGGCTCTGTTACTAGCTGTTGTAAAGAATGTGTCGTAAAGGTGTTCAACAGTGATTCGCAATGTTCCTTATCCTTACCTCCTGCAATGAAACTACACGTATTCCAGTCTATCGAGGGGAGATTGAAATCTCCGCCTACTATTATTCCTCTATCATTCTTCCCAGAAAGTAATGTACGTATCTCTGACTCTAGCTCTATTATAGAATTGACGTGTGCGTCCGGTGGCCTGTAATATGCACCTACATATATCTTTTTTGCGTTACTACTTTTACTTTTAACGGAACACCAATTACTTTCTACATTTCGCTCTGAAATAAGTTCTCTTCTACTGACATACGGGTCCTTCACAGCTATAAATACTCCTCCTCCGTTTCTGCTTACTCTATCCTTTCTGTATACGGTAAAACACTTCGGAAATACTTCATGATCTGATATGTCCTTCGAAAGCCAGCTTTCTGTACCTACGATTATATCTGCATTAGTACTCTTAATGAGGTGGTGAAATTCTGCTACTTTATTCCTTATACTACGACAATTCACTACTATCACTGAAATTTTTTCTTCCAATCTGTTTCTCTCTTGGTGCTCCTTTCCAACTAAAAGGGTATTGTCATAGGGTGGTCAAGGGCGCTCAAGCGTCATTCCGAGAATGTGGCAGAAATGGAACTAGGATTCGTTAACCCATGGCAATATATTTGACTTATCCTCGGTGGTTAATGGCCCGCATGGAAGTTCTTTCCTCACAACCCGAGACGTTATGGACCGCTGGGAGAAGCGATTGGGAAGCGAGATTCGGTGTCAAAAATTATCTCCCACCTATTTTTCTCCTGTTCTTGACCTTGAGATGGATCAAACGATAACTGACGCGACAAAAGACTATGTGTGCGTCAGGTCATTCTTCGACCTCATTTCTTTGGCCACATTTCCTCCGTTGACCTCATGTCTTTGACATGAGTCACGCCCACTCATGCGGTCAAAAACATCTTCCCTCAGATGTCACCCAGAGGCGAAAACCCCTCATGCGATTCTTAACGCTTGGTTTCTTACAGACCTCTCGCCATGTTTACTCCTTCCCAAGGTAAGCCAGTTCATCTGTTCCCCTATATATATTTTTCCTGGTGCCTCAAAAGCGATGGAAAACCCCTCAGTGCTCTATTGTTGCCAAGGTTAGAAATATGTAATAGTTGTCATTTTCTCAAGACTGGAATGACCAGTGAAATGCTCTTCAAATTCCTCTTCGGAAAGTTCTGCCACCACAACGTAAGGATGAAGAGGAACTCAATTTTTCCCTTTGTCTCTATGGTCGTAAATATTGGGAAGAAGTAAAATTCACAAGGCAGTATCTAGTATGAGTGCACAGGGAATTAGGAAATGTGTATGAGGAAGGGAGAAGTAAAGACACAAAGAACTCGCCACTTACGAGAACGTCGATGGGTTGGTAATCATTTTTCTACGCCAAATTGGAGTCAAGTTGCATCTGTAAATGTTAGGGACGTTGGCTGAAGGGAAAAGTATTTTTGACTCCAAGGCAATCCAAAGGTTTCTCTTACTCTTAGACCTCTCCCCTTAGTTTCCTTCAAATCTAATTCCTGCTGCGAAATCCAGGTAGTTATCACTATATCTACATCTACGCGATACTCTGCGACCCACCGCGAGGGTATGTCCA
This sequence comes from Platycnemis pennipes, assembly GCA_933228895.1. Taxonomy (NCBI): domain Eukaryota; kingdom Metazoa; phylum Arthropoda; class Insecta; order Odonata; family Platycnemididae; genus Platycnemis; species Platycnemis pennipes. Next base: position 51,278,940 of record OW121846.1, read on the forward strand.
TTTTTCATTTTGGTAAAAACTCTGTGTTGGTAAGGTCATTTGTCTTCTTTGAGTTTTTTAAGTACTGTCACCGGTATTTCTTCCGGGACTGGGGAATTGTTGGTCTTTAGTTTGAGGAGTTAGGTGATCCGTTTCAGAAATATATATATCACTCATTATTTTAGTTGGCGTTCGTGTTGACATGATAGGTCTGATGCAATTTTACTGTAAATGCTATGGAAAACTCGGTTTAATATGTAGGCCTTATAGTGCTGTTCATACCAATTTCACCGTCTATGTTCTTTAAAGATTCTAATGTTGGTCGCTTCCCTTGTAATTCTTTCACATAAGGCCAAAATTCTTTTGGGTTCTCCTCTAAGTAATTGCTCAACAATTTCCTTTTGAATGTTGTAAGACACTGCGCAAGGTTTTCTATGCTATTGCTCTCTATTTTTTGATTTGTTTCTTTCCTTGCAGTCTTCATTTTCTTCCTGTAAGCTAATTTTTTTCTTGTTAGGTAGTATTCTTTGTCACCTTTATGCTGCTCTGACTGCTTTGTTTGACTATCAGAGTTCCTTACTGTAACGCTAAAGTTTCCAGGGGATGTAAATGTCTATACCGTCACGTAAGGCTTTTTAGGAATAATTTCCAGACAATTCCAGTGTTTCTGCTGTGTGTTTTCTGTTTATGTTTCGGAAGTTCACTGTGTTTTTTTCTGCCGTAGACGATTATAATTTTCTTTTTGAAATTTGTATATCCTACGTGTTCCCTTTGTAACCCTCGCTAATTTTTTTATTCCGACAATTACAGCTTTATGATCAGTGATACCCTCACTGGTTTCCACGCTCTTCACTATTACTGGCCTGTTCGTAGCAAATAAATCTATTGAGTGTCTGTATCGGATCGGTGTGTAAACGACTTGCGGAAATGAGTGTTGGTAAATGTACGAAGGGGTTCTTCTCGGTACTCATGTTTTCTAGCTTTATCGTGGGTGCAATACGTGTTCCAAATAATTGATGGAACTTTTAAGTCTCCAGCGATGATAATTTAGTTGCTGTTATTTTTCGAGCGGAACGTTGATATTTGCGTATCGAACACATGAACATCTATACTGAAAAGTGGAGACCAATAAAAAAGCATGTTATTATACTTCTGTATCTATTATCTCTGAAGTAGCATCATATACTTTCTATTCCATTGTCACTAAATTCATGAGGATGGCTAATTAATTGGATACTGTAGCAATAAATACTCCACCACCGTGTTTATGTGGTCCTTTGCGTCTGTAAATATTAAACCCTTTTAAGAATATTTCTCTGTCTGTTATTTCCTCAGTGCGTCAACTTTCGGTTCCAATGGCTAATTCAGCATTTGCACTATTCAAGATGTGTTCAATATCCGATTTCTTATTTCTACGCTACGGCAGTCCAATGAAAGAATATTTATTTGATATATTCATTGTTTTCTGATTATTTTTAACTACTTCTACTGCTAATGATTACTTCATTCTTTTTAATTGACAACCAATCATGAGCTATATTAACATCATCTTCCGGCTTAAACAAAGAAAGATAATAAATCTTAAAAATGAAAACGTGTTAAAACATGCATTATACACATGCAACATAGCTGCTAATGAGCATTGAGCTCATGCTCAATGCTCATTAGAATCTACGGTGCAATCTGTATCTTATATTTTTCCTAGACATTTTCTGTCATACACTACGTTTCAAACTAAAACTTAGGTTAGTTACTACGCATGGATATAATAAGTAGTTATTTCTTGTATATAAATTTCTCAAAAATCATTCGCAAGTGACAATAGGCATGAAAATGTGCAAGTTGCATTAGTTAGTAGTGTTAAGAGCATATATTAATAGATTTATAGACTTATCTACCAACATGTCATCTAATCTTCTGGTTACGCTGTTTAATATTATGTTTCCTTTATTGTTTCAGTGAAAAATGATATTGTAACAATATTTTTGCGGTAGTCTACCTCTCTAATCAATTACTATTGATCATGTTTAGCGTGTGTCGCGGATAACCTTCAAGAATTCTTAGCGTCGTCGGAAAACAAATCAGTGTTAAACTTACTTATGATATTCAGTCGTACTATTATACTAAGTTCTAATAGCGATCAATCAGTAGTTATTTTATTACATTGCCATAACATATTTTTACTGTAAATGTATTGCAAAAGTACTTTGTCAACGCCATTTCCAAACCTACTAACCAACGTAGCTGGCTATCGATCTTGTTAGCAGTAGTAATAGAATTTAGTTTTTAAGGTTATCCAACTTCCAGGGTTTTATGGCACCGTTTTAACCAATCCTTGGCCTAATCTTTAGAAATGAAATGCTCATTCCCATGGTGCAATTCGACCCCACGGATTTTAATTTGCCAGGCAGTTAGTCGGCATGTTGCGTCTGTGTTAGGGATAAAAATTTCGGTATACGGTGTGCTATGAGCAAGCAAATTGGAGCGGTAGAGGGTTTCTGTTCTAGCGGCACGTATTTGCGAATCTGAGAAATTACTCGTTCCTTATCGTCGCACCAAATCTTGCTCAAATCCGATTTCCTGTTCTTCCTCTGCTTACCTATAATTCCTACGAGCGAGCTTCTTCTTACGAACTACATGTTAATACTTTCCACACCCATGAGCATTTAGTCATCATGTCTGAATTAATGAGAGCCGAATACAGCTCGCCAAGTTCCTCAGTGTGATGCATCATTAAATTATTCCAGGTTAAGAAATTTCTAAGCTTGAAAATTTCTAATGATGCCATTAATCTTTTTAGTTGATGCTGCCTGTTAGTCTATTTATAGCTAGGATCTTAGTTTGCCAAATCATGACCATTATTCATCAGAACTCGCTATATAAGCCATCAATTCGTTGGATATATTAAAAGTGTTAAGGATATATTCGTGGCTCACTTTGTGGTTTTCGTTGAATCAGATTCGTTGCTCTAAAAAAAATCACATTTGTGGCTTTCTATATGACACATTCCTGGCTCTAATTGTAAGTATACATTCGTGACTATCATTAGATTACATTTCTGGCTTTTGTTATATGACATAGGTGGCTCTTAGGAAATATTCGTGGCTTTCATTAGGTTACATTTTTGGCTTTCGTTATGTCACATCGTAGCTCTAAGTATACAATAGTGACTATCATTAGATTACATTCTGGCTTTTGTTATATCCCGTAGGTGGGATGTCCCACAAGACTCTTAGGACTATGGTCGTACGTAAGAGAAGTTCAAGGCCATAAGTCTGCCGTCCATTCACTTAAAAATGATAAGAGTGAAATGGCCACAAACATTCTTGACAAAGTTAACGTGCTGAATTCCTTCTTCCAAACCGTTTTTAACCCACCTTCCGGAGATTCAACTGTTGTATTACCTGACCTCTTTCAGCGACTGATGCAACCAATTGAAATTTCCTGTCATGGTATTGAAAGGTTATTTACAGATATAAGCCCCAACAAATCTCTTGGCCCTGATCAATTTCCCTCCCGCGTATATAGAGAGTTAGCTTCCGAAATCACCCGTTCCGTGTAATAGTACTTAATAAATCCCTGACCGAACACGTCGTACCGATAGAGTGGAAAATAGCCGATGTAACACCCATTTTTAAAAGTGGTGATGGGAAGCAGGCTACTAACTACCGACCTATATCCCTCACATACTTTTCATGCAAATTCTGGAACATATAATTTTCAGTTCAATCATGGGGCACCAAGATAGCCAGAATGTATTGTATAATACTCAGCATAGCTTCCGAGAGTAGATCATGTGAAACTCAAATTGTTCTCTTTTCCCACGATATTTTAATTTCTGGTGAAAATAATATTCCAGTGGATGCAATATTTCTTGATTTCAAGAAAGGTTTTGGCATGGTGTCCCATAGCAAATTAATTTTGAAATAAAAATGTTATCTACATCTACATAATACCCTGCAAGCCACCATAAAGGTGTGTGGCAGGGGGTGGATTCTCACCACACATGCACTACATATCATGCATAAAAAAGGATTAGCATTTATATAGGTACTGTTCAAAACTACACAATTTAAAGAAAGATAAAAATAGCAAAGTATACATGCAAAAACATGCTGTTAGTTGGGTTAGCTTTAAGTCCTTATACCAACATGCAGCTACCAATGTTATCCATTGCTCACTCGTATTGGATATATTTACCGTTATTCATATCCCTAATAGTACGAGAAAAAAAGGACAGTTATGGGTTGGACGGTAATATTATATCATGGATAAATGATTTCCTACATGATGCGGTGCAAAGGGTTGTTTTGAACCGTGTCACCTCCCCGGCAATTGAAGTCACTTCAGGTGTCCCACAAGGTAGTGTGATAGGTCCACTCCTGTTCCTTATGTATATAAATGATATCAATAAGGTCGTCAAAAGTAAGCTTCGTCTATTTGTCGATGACGCTATAGTGTACAGGGAAATTCTCTGCCCAAATGATAAAGAATATTTAAATGATTACCCGCAATAAATTGAAAAATGGTGTGATACATGGAAGTTATAATTCAATTTAAATAATATGTGGTAATGAATTTTTAGAAAAAAAATTGTTTTCCTCCTAGAACGCACAAAATAGGTAATGATGAATTAGCAATCATGGAATCCATTAAATATCTTGGAATAAGACTGGCACATGATCTTTCCTGGGGTATTCACATGCTTGAAATAATGGGGCAATCTAATCGTAAACAAGGATTCATCAAATCATTGTTATATCACATAGGTGGCTTTTAGGACACATTCGTGGCTTTCATTAGATTAAATTCTGGCTTTTGTTATTACACATAGGTGATTCATGGGTCAAGGTAATCGTAGACTGGGATTCATCAAAAGAGTATTGGGTAAATGTGATGATCATGTACGAGAAATCAGCTACTTTTCCCTTGTTAGAGACCTCTGGAATATGCTGTCAGTGCATGGGATCCCTACAAAATCGGTCCAAATAACAAATTTGAACGTGTGCAGTGAAGATCGGCAAGATTTGTAAAGGGACGCTACGATAACTATATTAACGTAACCAGTCTATTAAATGAATTAAAATGGGAATCATTGTAATATCGCAGGTTGAAATTTAGACTTAATCTCCTAAATAAATTCCAAGATAATATTTTCACTTATGACGTTCAAAATACTTTGTGAACCCCAACTTACTATGGTAGACTAGACCATAATTACAAAATTAGAGAAATTGATTGCCGCACTGACTGATTCAAAATGTCCGTTTCTCCTCGTAAAATTAGGGATATGAATAGCGGTAAATATTTCCAATACGAGTGAATCAATCCAGAGCATTGGTAGTTGCATGTTGGTATAAGGACTTGAAGCTAACCCAACTAATAGCACGTTTTTCATGCGTAGTTTGCTATTTTTATCTTTTTAAATATTGCAGTTTAGATTAATATAGTAATACTATTCCTTTTAAATGCATGATATGTAGTGCATGTTTGGTGAGAATTCACCCCCTGCTACATACCTTTATGGGGGCTTACGGGGTATTATGTAGATGTAGATAGGTGGCTCTTAGGACACATTCGTGGCTTTACTTATAGTCGTAGTATTATGTAGTATTGTGACGATAGGTTTATTGTAAATACTGCATAACCATTCTGCTTGCATGGCAGTAAGCGATTGATAATGAATGCCCTGTGTTGGTTCACCCCCTTCCACACACCCTTATGGTGACTCTAAGGGCATTATTTTGATAATAAGTTTGGTTTTTAAAAATCTGTCCTCTACCTACCTCCAACCTGTACCTAAAATCCAACCTTTGCGTGGAACACAAAATTTGGATAGCTACAATTGCGTAATGAGTTGTTAGATGAACTACAATTGGAATCAAAGTTAGACTTTAACTCTTCCATAAATTTTAAGATAATATATTCACTGATGACGTTAGAAATATTTTGCGACCTCCAACTTATTATGATGGATTTGACCATGATCATAAAATCAGAGAAATCGATTGCCAAACTGACATATTCAAAATGACCTTCTTTCCTCGTATGATTATGGATATGAATAGAAAAAAATATAACCAATAGTGAAAATAAAAGTGCATCAATGGATAGCATAGGTAGTTTGCATGTTGGCATTTGGACTTTGGCGAAACCCAACTAACAGCAACTTAGTGCTTTTTTGCTACTATTATATTCTTTTAATTTTAATGTGTAGACTAGAATATAATTACTAATCCTTTCTATGCAGAATATGAAGTGCATGTTTGATGTGAATTCACCCCCTTCTACGCACCTTAATGTTGGCTTGTAGGGTAGGTATTGTGTATATGCAGATGTTCCCTGGAGGAGCCAACAACATCTCTCCTTCATACAGGTCAGGATGGATATCACAGTGGCCTGAAAAATGTCGCTCAATTTGCTATAGGGTATCAATGACATAAAAACTTAAGTGTTGCAATTTGTGAGGCTATGGATTATTCGCTTACAATTTGGGAGAGTATTACTTTCATCTACATCTACATAATACCCTGCAAGCCACCACAAGGGTGTGTGGCAGGGGGTGATTGCTCACCAAACATGCACTACATATCATGCATAAAAAAGGAATAGTATTAATATAGTAGTCAGAACTACACTATTTAAAAAAGATAGAAATTGCAAAGAAAACATGCAAAAACATTCTGTTAGTAGGGTTTGCTTTAAGTACTCATACCAACATGCAGCTACCAATGCTATTCATTGCTACTCTCCGATAGGACATATTTACCGTTATTCGTATCTCTAATAGTGCGGGGGAAAAAGGACATTTTGAATCGGTCAGTTCGGCAATCAATTTTATCTAACTTTATGATTATGGTCCAGTCTGCCATAGTAAGTTGGGGTTCGTAAAATATTTTTAACATCATCACTGAAAATATTGCCTTGGAATTTGTGTAAGAGATTAAGTCTAAATTTCAACCTGCGATCTGACAATGATTCCCATTTCAATTCATTTAATAGACTATACTTTACAACTAAGATACCAGTGGAAATTAGAATAAGTATTGAACGTTTTTATGGAGAAGAGTAGCCTGTATTGATTTTTTTAAATGTTCATGTTGTAACACTACTATCTCATATACGCTTTGGGAAATACAAATTAATGAACATATTTAAAGAAATTCCTCACTAGTAAGTAAATATTGCTTTACTTTGTTGGGACTAACAATTAAAGTTACATGTGTCTCGTGAATGAATCTGTCTAACATGTTTCCTTAAAGTAATAGCATGGAACATCACAGAACTCTATCGGTAGTGAATACACAGAATGGTATTTTTGCATGTCTGCATGATAGTTTGTGTATATTCGATGATTTTTTGATTAAAATGCATACTTGATGATAGTTAATTCCTTGCCACGCACTATTGTATTGACATTCAGGGAATTTTGTAGGTGTAGGAAATACCATAACATTATTACTCCGAGGAGCGCTGCTAATAGAATTTTCTCCAATATTTAATTCATATACGAGCTGAAACCTTCTCCATTAAAATATTTCGGGGTTAAGTATCAACTTGGCACGCTAATTACGCTAGCGACTCATATGATAAAACCTGGCCAAAAATGATTGCAGCATTTTCATCTCAATAATTCATGCATTTTTTGACGGAGCCTGCCGTTAGGCATGTGAAATAGTTGATCCATTATCAAAACGTAGTCGTTGAACTTTGGATTAAGTATATTTCAAATTTGATTCAAACAATTCTAACTGGTTACATATCATCACGAAAAATCTCTCAAAATTTATTTAAAAGAAAAATGACTAGTTTCAATGAGTTTGAGAAGTATATCCAACAATATTACGTGTTTTTTTTAAGTTTTTGGGTCCCTTACGACAATAAATCTAGGACAATTTAAGGAAACAAGATTTACAAGAAGGTTTACAGTCCAAATCCATTATTTTTGGAGATGGAAACGTTGCTTTCCCTTATTTTGAAAAACAAGAGTTACTCTGGCTAGCGTCCGCTCGCACGTCTGGGAGTTTGGACTCTAGCCCATGTTGGACGCCAGGCAAGAAATCACTTGGGATGGAAATTACAAGGAATGGGACAGGACCGGAATGGCGTTGACCAACAGGTCCCTGTGTAACTCTTGCCTCCCTGTTGATCTTGGTCGTGAATCTCAGCCAATGATAAGCAGCTAGACGCGTACGATTCTACGATTCACTTATCTGCGCATAAATAAGAAGAGAAATCAGCATCTTGCTTCCCAAAGTATGGGAAAAAGAGGCATTTTGACTGATATACGGCGTTATTTGGCACGTGAGCGTAGGCCGCGGCCGAAGAATACCCATGCGTCATAGTGTCCCTGATTTAATCGCATCATTTTTTTGGTTCCTTTTCACTTGTTCGGCGGAACTTAAAAAATGTTGCCATATACAGTTGAAGAAGGCTTCTTCGCAGAATTGGATAGTGCGCAGAGAATAAAAGCTAGGTTTATGGAAAGTCAACATCCTAGCTTTAGCTACGAGTTCAAGTCTTGGAAAAAATGATGGTGGGAAGTACTGACGTATTAAATGTTGAAGTCCACACGAATGCTACCATTGAAAATAAGAAATTACTCTGCCGAAGGTATTAATTTTTTTCAAATTTTCTCATACTATAGTGGGTTAGATCAGAAAGTTAAAATTAAAGAGCTAAGGAGACGAAAAGTTTTAAAATATCATGAATTTACCGCATAGTAGAGAACGGAAAGATAAATATTTAGGAAATTAATATAAGATGAAGAGGTTGGCTAAAAGGAGAATCAAGTTGAAAGCTGTATCATGCCAATGTTAGGATTTGTGGCCAATGATGATGAGTAATATATGGTAATAAATATTATTGCCTGCGTACCATCCGTACCTGAGGTCGAATGGTATTCAATATTAGCTGTACAGCAAGAGAAAATACTTTTTTCTCTGGAGACTGATTTATTTTAATTTTTGAAATTGCAAAAGCACCCATATTGTGGCTACATAGGCAAGATTTAATTCTTTACGTAAATGAATGCCAGGCATTGGTTCACTACCTATCACACGCCCTTGCGGAAGCTAGTAGAATCATAAAAATAAAATTAGACAAATAGATGATAAGACAGATTTTAAATGATGATTTTCCTCCAAAAATAAGGGACAGTATTAGTGTATAGCGAAGCTATCACAGACATAAATAGATAATATAGGCTTTCCTGGTATTTTCATGCCAACATGAGGCGCAATGTAAGCCATTTCCTTTTTATGAGTTTCGAGTAAATTCAAATATTATTAGTGTTCTTTGTCCGTCCCACCTGGTCATTGCTTTTCATTTGTGGCTGTATTGCTGAAATGCTTTGAGAATTCTAGACATTTATGCATGCCTGGTAACGGTTCACCCCCTGCCACACAGCCTTGCGAGGGTATCCAGGGTATATCACATACGTTTGGATCATCGGTGTCAAAATACCTCAGAAGATTATGCTGCTTCAGCAAAAAACTTTTATCTGGATTTCAAGATACATAAGGGCCAAGAAGAAACATCAATATGATGTAAGTACATTGCCAGTAGAATCGCCAGTACAATAAGTACATATATTTTCAGCATCAGACCATAACGACATTGCGCGACTCGAGTGTTTTCTATTATCAATTAATATATTCTCAGTGACGACAGCAGGGCAATAGAAGGCATATTTTCTCCTTGGACGAATATTTTTCTCTAATCATCGCACTCGGTTGGAGACGAGAATCATAGATGTGTTCAATAAATATGCGTAAAAATATGAGCGTAAAACAAAGCGGTGAATATATCTACTTAACCAAACGTTTCGGAACGTAAATCATTTGAATACAAATTTTATTTTCGCTGATTTTCCACAGTTGGTGGTCACTTGACATCGGTTGTCAGTACGGAGATGTCTCTTAATGTTCAGTATTCAAGGGACGTAATATTGGTGCCACTCTTAAAGCCGCTTTACACGATACAATTTTTTGTACAATTTCTTGTACAAACTCTTGTATGAGGAAATTGTACCGTGTTTAGCGGCAAATTGTACGAACGCTTGTGCGATTGTCTGAATGACTGAACGGGAAATAGAACCTTTTGTAATTTCATTCAGAAAAACATGCAATTTCGTACAATTTGTACAAGCGTTTGTATAATAAATTGTACAAAAAAAATGTATCGTGTAAAGCGGCCTTTACGCCGTTGCTTGGATGATACTTTGATAACCACACTTGGAGTATCCCGCGTATTACACACTTATACCTTTAAAAAATAATCAGTCAAATCAAAACAAATTGGAGATGTTAAAAGAGTCATTTCAGGTGCCATGTGGTGGAATAACATAATTAAATATGATTGGCAATTTTCCACAAAGAATTCTTTACTCCGACCTGTTTCGATGTGATGCATCAAGTTAATTTAATTAATAAATGGATATGCATTCATGTTTCTCTGTTTCTCTGTATGCATTCATGTTTACATTACATGCCAAAAACAAGCAGACGGGTTTTTTCAGGGCGTAGTATATGGCAACCTGTACACTTTTTCCTAAGTGTGTAAACAGAGAGGGGTAGTTTCCTATCTCTTTGTTTCACAAACTATCACTTCCAATAAACGTGTTATTGTGCTTTTCAGATGATATCAGATAGAACATTAGATGGTATGGTGGCGCTACGAGAACCTTATTTTTCTAATTGAGAACATTCAGGCCTAATATGCTGGAATTTGGACATGACACTATTGAAAATAATTGAAAAGCTACATTTATCTATGCATGATAATCTACGAGCCACTGCGAGGGCCTGTGGTAATGTGTGACTACCTACGTGAAATCAAGTGTCACAATGCTATCACCCCGAGAAAAATATCAAGCATGCAGTTAAGAGATAGGTATATGACATGTTAGCAATGAAAGACACTAAATTGTTAGTCAATACAAATTCATAACAGCTAAAATTCTTTGCGCATATTTTGGGTGTTAACAAAAGATAGATGATGTCCTTTGCACCAATATGGATGTGCAGAAAATTAGATACTGAAAGGAATTCTTTAGGTAACGAAAGAAGGGTGGAGCGAAACATGGCGTCGAAATTGGCCTGCTCCAATAGGAAGGTGGCGAGAGGTCATCGATTCAACGTCCCGTCAGACGGTTTGAGCACTTGACTCGAAGTGCCCTTTCGCACAATTCTCAAAGCAAGGATCGATATACCAATGAAAAATCAATATCACTACTTAGATTCAAACCCAGATCCTTAATTGTATGGAGATACTACTCTTTTAAGCCAATCCAATATGCGGGTGGGGTAGAGAATAAATTAGTGAGGATGTAGAAGGTAAAATGATGAGTTAATATAGCCCACGTGGCTCTCAACGGAAGGAAAAACGTGAGTTTTGGAAGCCATGGGTGAGGTAGTAAATGAATGTGACTGAAACGGGATATGTACGCAGGAGAAGGGAGTAGTGGAAGAAACTTGAAACAGAGCCAGCTTTTGGTCCAGCTGCCACAGTTCTTTTTATTCTTTATCTGTGTCTACTGCGATGAGAAATGGCGTGAGGCGTATGCATGCGGGAGGCTAAAAAAATGAACTATGCCCCTAACTCTACAATGATGCTGAATAAAACTTTATGGCTTACAGACCACTGAGCAGAGTCACTCGACTAATTTCGCTTAAGAAATGACTCCAACAGTGCGGAAAATAGGGCCATCTGGGATTTTTCTTCGGGTGAAATCTTGATTGGAACGTTTTCAAGATTCCACCACAAGATTGGAATTTGGCATGTGCTTGAAATGTATGGCTAGCAGAGATGATTGGATTAGCTTCTTGAGACGGGAGTGGTGAGAATGTGCTATGATGCTCCTTAGGGCTATTTGTGGAGAATTATTTTCAAAATAAAAAGGTTGATTCTGAATTTTTTTGTATATAACTTCTAAACCATCATCGTTATCCATCAGTCCATAGATTAGTGTAACTCAGTTCTCCGTTAGGTTCTTTTAACGACTAACCTTATCACATTTCCAAAATCCTTCACATTTGCATACTTCACTACTTGCTCCACTCATCTCTTGCAACGCCTTTCTCTATTCTTTCCGTTCTCTTTTCTCTTGACTAGTCATCATCAAAATATCGTTTCTTAATAATCTAAGGTCGATTTGGTTGCGTAGCCTGTTTTCAAGTCTCCGTTAGAGTTTTCATCCGTTCTTCTCAAAACTTATTTTTTACTCGGTCTATCCTTTTTCTTATTGTATTTCTTCTGCATGACCGCATTTGTATGCTAACATCTATCCATTATTGGGATTTAATTCTTAATACCACAATGTCATTATTAATCATGCTTCATTTGTACGTACAGACGAATGAAGTGTTTCCCTACTTTCTAGATTTTAATGCCCTCTTATCCCGCGCCATTTAACTTGTTATTTCATTTTTAGTCCAATAATCGCTAATTGTTCTGCATCCAAAATATAAATATTCTCATCTTGTAGTTTTTGCTTCTCGAGTTTAGCATTGTTCCTAATCTCTCCTATTCAACTTCATGTCAGTATCTTTCTTCTGTTGATTGCCCATCAGGTGGTACCACGTTGAGATATTTTATGAATCATCTATAGTCTATTTTCAATCTTTCAGTATCTGCTCATTAGGCTAATTTTCCTCTTTGATGAAACTTCATCGCAGTGAAGGTGAACTTGGCTTAACTATGGGCAGCAACAACACTCAGAGACAAGCTTTCCTTAAGTTCCAAATGCAGTAAAACTTGATCTTCTCTAATGAGGTGTTTATTTAGAAAATTAACAAGTGTCAAAATAAGTAATGATTTCAAATGCTAACCTAGTTCTCAGTTTGTCTAAGCGAAAATTTCATTAGCCGGCGAAGAAGAGGAAAAAGTGTGGAATCAAGTGTTTAGTGAACCCTTGGAGTATCATCATGGAGTCTTCCAAAATTCCGGAAAAACTGTACCTCCCAATTGTAACGTTTGAAGGAATCCCTTGCTTTTTATTTAATCCTTCACGTCATTACATGCAATTGAGCACAGATCAGGATGTAGCGGCACAAACATTTCTCTCCCTAGACGCTTCTGGGAAAAGTATGAGAATGTGTCTCTTTTGGATGGGATAACTTTTTGGAATGAGGCCATTCTCATTAATCCCCGCACTTAATCGGAGTTTCACGCTCCATCACACTTCGTCTTCACTTTGGGAAATGGGACGATAAGGGCCGAGGGGAGTCGTACCGGTATGAGAAAGGGTGAACTGATAGCAAGGTCATCTAGTCTATCGTCAAGGCGCTAAGATAACCGGCACTAAAGTCGCGGCCATTTGGTTGACATATGAAACGTGCTCCACTGTATTTCAGCGAAATGATAGACATGTCCGGGAGAGATTTTGGTGACGCAGAGGTGACGGGGGCCTGCTATTTCTGGGTTCGCGGGTTCGAGTCCCGCGTGGGTCGGTTTTTCACCACCCAGGGCACGGCTTTGTATGTAGTGTATTTGTTATTGGTTAAAGCACCCGACGTAAAAGACATGGTGTCCTGTTTTCGGGTTCATGAAAATAAATGAAAAAATTAATTCCTTTAAAATATTTCCCTCTTCACCCCTCACGCAATCCCTTATTTCACTGTTTACCCTCGTACTTATTAAATTCATTGACATTCTGAAAATGACGGAAAGAATAAAGTGAATGCAAATAAAAATATAACTAATATGCGTGATTACAAACAGTTTCTTAGTCCTCAAATTACCCTGCAAGCCACCTCGAAAGGGTATGGCAGGGGGTAAATGATAATCAAATATGCACTTGCGACTAAAAAGTGCAATAATACTTCATTATAAGAAGGTGTTAGTCATATATCCTAAAGGTACGAGCAGCTAAATATCTAGTGCCTATGAAGAAATGCTTAAGTCTACATCACATATCCTAACTACATAATCATCTCCAATATGACTTCGATTTAATCCTTAATCGCCTCTTAATGCTCGCGGAAAAAATAGACCCTTTCTGTCATACTATCTTTCCCTCAAATTTTATTTTTGTGAGTTGAACCTGCCGTCGTGCGTTTGGGTTCATAATGCCTTTTAGGCACATTGAGTGAGGGTATCTCCTAAACATTTCAGGCAGAATATTTAGCCTGTACTTCACTTTGGTAGCGAGAGAGCCTGAAATGGTAGACAGTGATTTTTCACAAGCATAAGAATTTTGTTGCAGTATTCATGATGATCTTCTTCTTCCTTCTCTACGTGGTTTCGGCCTATTTTTGCCTATTAGGTACTGTATTTCCATCTTTTCCTCGATCTTTCCTCTTTTCTTTCTATGCATGACTTATTATATCTACATGTCTCAAATATTCATCGTCCATTCTCTCGATGTGCCTATTCCAATTTTTTCTCTATGTTACCAACTCTTCGCTTACTTCAATTTTATAATCCCTTTCTATATTCCCACCCTTCTTCCCGTCTCTAAACATTTCTCCTGCGATCAAACACAAACACTTCTAAATTTTATTCCTCCATTTTTTTGTCTCGTCATTGAATTTTTGTTTTATGTTTCTGCTGCATATGCTTATTGCCGATTTCCATCAATCAAGGGAGAATTATGAAAACATGAAGAAACTAACTGATAGGGAATCAAGCCAGCCCTAGGATTTCTTATCTTGGATGATGAAAATCCTAAGGTTAATTCTTAATTTTGTATCCTGTCTTAAATATCTATTTTTCAATATACTAAATGCTAGGAAAACGGATATCCTATTAACTCTAGTGATTTTCACTATCAAATTTCGGTTGGATTTTTCTATTACTAGAAAACGTTATTCCCAAGTACTTAATTCTCATTAATTGCTCTATAAGAGTATTGTCTCCCCTAGTTTGTATTTCAATCGATTCATGCAAGTGACATGTTGGAAGCCCTTGGTTTCTTATTTATAGAGCAAAGAGTAGTTAAGCCTTCTCTTTATGCATAGCTAATATCAAATAAGAACTCTAAAGGGCGCTTTACACGAGACAATTTTTTGTACAATTTCTTGTGCAAACGCTTGTGTAAACTGAACGAATTTGTGTTTGTCTGAATAGAATTAGAAAAGGTTCTATTTTCCATACAGCCATTCAGACATTTGCACAAGTGTTCACATAATTTGCCGCATTACACGGTACAATTTCCTCATACAAGCGTTTGTGCAAGAAATTGGACAAAAAATTGTATCGCTTAAAGTGGCCTTAATAGAAGTAACTATTTGAAGGATTTCCTAGTGAGAAGCAAAGAAAACCATAGGTACGCCACCAGAAACAGTAACAAGTTCTACTTGAACGTGCAATGCAATATAGTTGGGTAGAAATCGTTGTTTGTTAATGGGTTAAAATGATATAACAGAATAATGAATGAAACAAGCTATTTAAATGTAAGTAGATAAAAAAATTCTGTGATTTTGTTAAGACAAACTACCCCCTCGAGTGAAAAGACATCAGTGCAATTATGTACATTTATATTATACATTACCAAGATGGTCTGTGGGCAACAGTTGAGAGGCAAACTACTTAAGGGATCCTGTATGATCTATAGTGATATTGTTTGTTTGTGTTTCGTAAAAAAATCTTTGTAAGTAAAGAAAAGAGTATAATTGTGATAAGTTGTAATGTGGTGAGTGATTGCTATACACATGCGTACATTCTTTTGAACTATTTCATTTTTGTATTTGAAAGATTAGTTCTCAAGTACTATAAAATAAAACTTGCTACTACTACTTGATTGTCCCAGTAGTTCAAATTTTTTATTCGCTCTAATGAAATTTAAGAAAAAAATTCTTATGATTATTAAAATTGTTATTCCTAGTTAATTCTTGTCCCCTATACAAAAACAACTCAAAATTATTCATTCCGGAATTCTCTGATGCTCCTGTAAATAGGAGTCTTAAATAGTATGGGTCTATCTAGCCTCAACTCTCCATTTATGCAAACGTTTCAGTCTCTGTTAATGCGTCCAGTCGTTCTTTTCGTCCACTGCACTCCATTAATACTCTTGTGCATGGGATCCGCAGGAGCAGATTTGATTATGGTGTTAGTACGCATTTCGAGAAGAGCGGCGAGATTTGTGAAAGGCCGTTATGGTAATTGTGTTAGCGTTTCGAGTTCACTACAAGAGCCGGGATCGGAATCGATGTCAGACCATAGGTTACCATTTAGACAGGGTCTTTCAAGCAAATTTTGTTTTTATTTGCTTGACGCAGATATATTTTGACATCACTCTGGTGTTATGCTCTTTGATAACTAAAACAAGAGCAGAGAGACTGCGCTTCAACACCCTGTACTCTTGTTTTCCTATGGATAGATTCAATGGGTCTATCTTCCCGCAAGCAATAGGAGATCTTAACAAACAGAGAGGTGTGTAGGTATCCCACTATACAGTACATCTAGGAAAAGTTAATAATATTCTAAATCATTCAACTGTGCTACGCATGACGGGTGTAAAAATACTTTGGAGTATTGCGCAAATAGTCAAAGTAAACGATATCCTTTCGTAGTAACAAATCATTTTGTTGCAAGTGCCTGGTGCGAAAATAACTGCAATGCCTTTTTTTTTACATAGCATACTTTTCTTATTGCGTGGGAATCGTAGGTTGGTATTGTGGTTAGGACACTGGCCTCCTATCTCGAGGGTAGGTTTCAAATACCGGCACTTGCGGATTTTTCATGTGAGTTACTTGAGTGCCATGTGAAGATCACTCCGTCCATTGGATGGGACGTCAACCCATGGGGCCCTTGGCGCCTTTCCTTAACAACAGGCAAATGCCGTCTCTCAACTCTTCGTTCTCTGAAAAATCCAACCTTCACCATATTACCCAACTATACTCTCTGGCGTAAATTACCTCAGTTGTCGGTCTCCTTCCCACAATAACTATTACCCTTATTACATAGTTTACTTCTCTTTTTGAGCAGTATACGTGTCAGTGTATATTCGTTGTGCATTTTTTTGTGTTTATGCATTGCTTGTCAGCACTCGTGACATGACTTTCAGGATTTTCTAAAGGTTTTTGTGTAGGGTTAAATGTTGGTGTGGATCCAGATATAGATTAAATCAATATTGTCAAGTCAGTCAGATACCAACGACAACTATAAAGATAAGGAGACAGGCATAAGTTTAGCTCTCAATTTTCATTCATAAAAAAATATTTTAAAAAAATGTTTAAACTCCTGCGTTACAGTATTGTATGTTATGAGATCAAGCATCACCATTTTATAAGACGGCAACCATACTTTTCTCATGGATACTGTATCCATGCTACTCATAATTGAATTGATTTCGAATCATATTCTATCTTTTCATCCTTCAAAACCTTAGAATTTCTTCTTCAATGTTGACTTTTCTAATAAATATTTACAATTTTGCCACTCCGTCTGAGTAGTTTAGAATTAATAAAAGAATTAGGGTAGGAATCATTATCAGAGCGTAGGTTAAAGTACAGATTAAATCTATTAGAGAAATTTCAATCGGATAGCTTTACTGAAGATGTTAGGTACATATTAAAAAAACTACCGTGTTATGCTAGATTCGAGCAGATAAATAAGATTCGAGAGATCGATTGTCGTACTGATAGATTCAAAATGGCATTTTCCCCCGTACTATAAGAGAACAGAATAGGCAGCATGGCAAAGGGATAGGTAGGTGAAATATTTTAGAGTTCTGTAGTCTATGATGCATGTATTAACCCCTTAAATAATATAGATACTAGCAATCTAGTAGCATGAGACCCTACAGTTGCTTTTTGCATGTTAGTAGTGCATGCTTGGTGATCTTCACCCCCTGCCACTCACCCTGCGGTGGCTTGCAGGGTATCGTGTAGATGTAGATGTTCAATTGTTTTTCTATCCCTTAATCTATTTTCTCAAGTAGCTTTTACGTAATGGACTTACCGAAAAAGGGGCTTTTGATCCTTCCTGATTATAGATTTTGCTTCCCTTTACTTTTTTCTAGCTCCCGCGAGCTTTCACATCGTTCTTATGCGGAGCAGCTGGCTAACTTTTGGGCTTTGGAGTGGATTTGGCAGTGAGTGGATTACAATGAATTACGAGGTAATAAGTTTTGAAATGTGGAGAGCAGATGATAGTCTATGGAGCATGTGACCTTTCTGCACATTCTGGAGTTAACCAGTCACTTAGCAGAAGGTACGTTAGAGCAGTTCTGATTGCAGTTTTACCAAACTGACTTTCAATCCCGCGGGCCCCGATGTGAGTCCCGGTCAGTGGCAGATTTTCTCTTGGGCATATAGGTCCCTTTTTGATGACACTGCGAACGATACTTCAGATTCAGCACAACGTCCGTCGCATGGGATGTTAATCTATGGATCCCTTGGTGCCGGTAACGGAAGTGCGGTCTGTAACACGCCGTGTGGCAACTCTAGTGTCGTAGATTCCAGTACCACCTCGGGGATGGATGTCATTAATGTCTTTGGATAAAAAAACTTAGGAGTAAGCTATGTTAGGTGGTTCATTATAACCTGAGGAATCATCATCATCAGTATATCAATCCTAGGATTTCTTTACTCCATTCTGCCCTATTCAGCGTTAATTCCCTCACGCCCTGATAGGTTCTCTCTTATAAGTCCGATTTATTTGATTCCCTTATCCCTTCTATTATATATCAAACTCATCCATTATATCTCAATTATGTGCAGTTCATCTGGATTATCTTTTCCGAGGGTTCTCGATATTGTTCTTTCTTCTTCTACTCTTTTGTGCACCCCTTCGTTCCTCACTTGATCTGACCATGTACTCTTCAGTATCCTTCTTCAGCAACATGTTTCGGAAGCTTCAGTTCTTCGCTGGTCTCTTTTTCCGATGCTCCATATCTCTATCCATAGAGTGCCACGCCAAAAAGTTTTGATGAAGTGCTTTATTGCTTTCAGCCTTTTTCACAGACTACAGTGGGTGCTTTCCATTCAAGCGACTCATGCGTCGTCTTGAGTTAACTCGCGGAAACTCAAGTCGACTTGTGTCTTCACGAATGGAAAGCAAGTTTCAGATGCGCAGTAGCTGATGCGCTAAGGACTTCCACGGGGACTCGTAATTGGTGCGTTTTTGTGGGAAGGAAATCAGGAGCTTCCTTCTATTTCACTTATTGTTAGAAGTGCAAATCTTGCTATAGCAAAATCGTTACCAATGAGCCAAAAAAATGAGTTGTAGGATGATTAATTAAGAAAATACTTAACTTAAACATTTGTTCTGATATATCGGTTATTTTCAATATGCCTTTGACCGACCATATCTATCGGTCAACAGCCCCGAATAGCTGGCTCAAGGTTTCGCTTGTAGTATGACTGAATGTTTTAAAAAATAGTTCATTACTGAATCTCACAGCACTGTTAATACATTCGATATGATCTTGATAAAAAATGGTTTATCCCTCCCGCTCCGCAGTAACTCACCTATCCTCAATGACGCAAATGAGCTTAGATCTCGATCAGCCTCGGTAGTAACTACAACAATGATCCGTAATGATAGTGCATATTGAAATATTTGGACCAGCGAATAGTTATCCGCGAATTGAAGAAGCAATGGATCGAGTTCGTATAGTGACTAGAGTACTGGCCGCCCACCCCGATGGTCCCGGTACGTAATCCCGAAGGCACTTCAAGTCAGAACTGCGTCTTTCAAATGGGACGTAAAACCGTGGTCTCTTGCGTTCCGTAAAGCGTAAGCAAATGCTAGATCTCTCTCCACCCTTCCCCTGTTCCTTAAAATATTCCTTTCTCTACGCAATTCTAACTGAATGTTCTACTTTATTGTAAATATCTATCTATCTATGTGTATCTAATATTTAAATATCTAATCTAAATAATAAATAAATATAAATAAATACCTAATCTAAATGATAAATAAATATAAATAAATATCTAATCTAATCTAAATATCTAATATCTATCTAAATATCTATCTCTCCTATTCTAAATGACGCTAATGACCTTAGCTGTCGGTCACCTTACCCGAAGAACTAATACTTAGAAAAGGATGAGGAGTGCGTGGCGGGTCCGCCATTTTCCTGAATCCTGCATCAGTGATCATTTTCATCGCATCCCTTTGCTCTCGACCTCGTGTCAGTGGTAGTGATATTGACACGGTCACTTTTGTCCCCGAGAGAAGGAAGAAGTCCACCACCTACGTAAAACGTCAACCTTATCTCTCTCCGGAGCGCAATTGGCAATCTGCTGGAAAAGTTTTTGCTCGGAACAATCGGATGCATCTCTGGGGGTCGTAGATTAGTTTTGCGGGAACTCAAGGACAGACGAGGCTGCAATTCTGTCCAACTTCGCTGGTGACGAACAGGATCGGCATCAATTGACAGTTGGTGCCATCATTGGAGCTACTCACTGCTGACTCGTCCTCCGTGCGATATATCGCTGTATTTCTTAGTTTATATCAACAAAATTCAGCTTCATGGATTTTATCCATTTAAGTTTTCCGCAGAATCGCACCCTTGAATTTCTTTTCTACAGTATCCTTATCGCACCCATACCTGTGGGAATTTTGGCACAGAAATATTCGACCTTCTACGACAGCAACGTATTTCTGTAATAAAACTGCAGGATATGTAACGTTATTATAGACAGTAATTTATTAAAGTGAAGTTACTTGCGGAAAATTAGAATATGTATTGCAATTTTAACTAGTATTTTGCATGCTTTCGTATGTATATTCGTAATGGTAAATTTAATTTGTTTTCCATGGTTGGCAAATTATGTAAATAATGGTTTATCTTCGATATCTGACACGGGTGGTGATAATTTTTGCAGAATTATTGTATATCTTAATACTTCAGTTCTCAGAATGATTTTTAGTTAATTCTAGGTATTTTCGGGTAGTAAAAATCCCGTACTCTTATAGCATAGGATTGCTACTCTTCAATGCATGCATTCTGATGATTCTACCATGCACCCTTTCGGTAGATTGCAGAGTATCATGTGGACGTAGGTGATGCAATTGGTCACTGCAAGCGACACTAAAACCAAATTTCCAATATCAGTAAGAATAATTTTGATTTTTAAACAAATTATGGGTACGCCCACCTTCTATTGACGTTCAACTCCTAGTAATAGTTATTCGGAAGCGGTGACCGACAGATAAGGTCACTTGTGCAACTTAGGATAGGAGGTAATTTTGCAAGATACAGATGACTCAGGTGGAGTGAATCTCGGCGTCATTATTACTCATTTTTAAATAAAAGCGCCAAGGGAACATGGTTAAACGTCCTATCCGACGGACGGATTACTAAACTCAAAGTTCTCTACATAATATCCAAAAGTATGCCAATGAAAAATCTATACCTCGGCCGATGTTGAAACCCAGTCCTGGGAGATTGGAAGGTAGTGCTCTAGGGAAACTAACTACTTGATCCAGCTGTACCCGTCTCAACTAACTGTCCTCCTGATGTAAACTCTTGTGTTCGGTATATGATACGTAAATTAAAGAAGAAATCATGGCAAATTTTTATTTCTGATTATTGATATAATACTTTATGAATTCAACAGATATAATACTTTATGAATTCAACTATTACTCTAAATAAACTAACTCTATGAAAAGTCGTAGAAACGAAATGGCAACCGCCACACAGAGGTCAGGATCCCTAATACATGGTATTTACGAGTCTACAAAAATTTTCTATATAGGGTTTTTGAGTATATATTTTGGATACACCGATAATTGACGAATTCAAAACCATCTCAGGTAAGTACTTATCGCACTAATTACTCCTCTGGTAGATAAGAAAATGTTGCACTGGTAATAAGTGCATCATTTGAAAAAGAGGAGGCACAGCATCACCTTCAATTCTCTCTAATATAACGTGTATTGACCCGATTCTTTTTTTGCAAAATGGATTTTGAAACGAAAGGTGAGTGCTATTGAAATATTTAATAATATATGGCAAATATACTTCAAAAAATAACTTTTTGCATAATGTTTTGTTCAAACATAAAGAAATTTTTTATGAAAATTAACGTTCAAAGTTACAAAGGTATATTTTGTAGTATTATGTAAAAAAAGATATTTTGCGTCATAAATTATACAATTTAGCATATACCAAGTCCAAAAACATTTCCCCAAACCTTACCAAAAATTTTTAATTGACATCATATTTTTCATATTACCCGAATTCAAAACGTTTTGCTTCTGAAATGAACAAAAATACAGCTTGTTTTCAATATTAAGGATCCAAACCTTTTTTAATCTTTGTTGAATTATTTACCTACAAGTAAATATGCAAAAGTTGTCAAAATGTGCTCCCAAAATAGTGTAATGATAAAAACTTGGGGAATTTTCCATTTTCTGGATAAACGAAATTTTAACCTTTGAAAAAAGCAAAAGTGCAATTTATGTTCAATATTAAGGAAGAAAGCTTATCCTTTTCTTGAATGCTTCACCTACAAGTAAATATTCAAAAGTTGACATAACAAGCTCCAATAAAGGGTTATGATATACCGAAAACGGAAAATTCCTCAAGGCTGTTGATAACTTTTTAATGTAATCATATTTGAACAATTTGCGCATATCTATTTATTGTTTTATGCACGAAAATTGTATTACCTGTAAATATTTTTATTATATCAACAACAGATATCATTATAAATATAAATTGTTCGTGTTTGTGTTGTATACAATTATATATGTACGCAGGACTTGTGCAATATTAAATATTATTGTTTGCATATAGAAGTGTAACAGGTTACGCCTGAGTTATTATCAATATAACATTTGTTTGTAATATCTATTTCTATATTTTTATAATCATATCAAGGGTTTAAAACCTATTTTTGTCTATTTTTTCATAAAATTTATAAAGTTCATTACATAATGTACAATTTTTGTTATATGGACAATCAACTAATACAAAAAGATTACCAAGATTTGTGCGAGAAATATAATGCACAAAAATGTTGGCCTCGAATTTTCATCCATTGTCCACGAAAACAATTTGTATAATTGCAAATAAATGACAATCTCCTAATAGTCAAGTAATACAAAATTGCTTATTTTGCAAAATAATTAATTTGTAAACATGTTAACATCTAATTCGTTTTCAAAAATCGCGAAAACTGTTGTGCTATAATTTTAATGAATTGAGAACTTTTGAGTTTATGTTAATCCAAGTAATAAAAATATTGCATATATTTTTGTGAAAAAAGTATTTTGCAAAAATATGAGCATCAAATTCGCATTCAGTGACTGAGAAACCTATATATTTCTGCGTGAATCGGTATGTTTTAAATATGAGTTAATATAAGCAAAAAAATGCAAATATTTTCGCGAAAAAATTAGTTTGCAAAAGTTGTGAACCTAAATTCATATTCAGTGACCTCGAAAACCTATTTTTACAAGTTTCATATAAATTGAACATTTCTAATCCAAAATACCAATTATTAGGGATCCTGCACTACTGTGCGCCAGTTTAGTGAAATCAAACTTGTTTAACTATTTCTCCTACAGTTATTTTACTGATCTGAACAGAGTGCATACGAAGCGATATCTAGCCGTTTTCAGCAACTATGTCCCCTGTCGATGTTTTGTGTGCCGAAATAGAAACCTCATTAAAGTATTTTTGCCCCAATGAGTCCCCAGATCCCGCAGGTATTCTGGCCTATGTATACAAGGAATTAGCCTCCAAAATCACCCAGGTAATATTTAGAAAACCCTAACAGATCACATAAAGACTAAATAATAGTGAACGTGTCCCCAAGTTTCAAGAGCGGCAATAGGGAACAGCCATGCAATTACAGTCCAATATGACTCATTTGAATTTTGTGAAAAACTTTTAGAACATAAAACTAGCAAATTCAACTATGGGGCACCTTGATAATCATGATCTATTGATGGAAAAACAGCATAGTTTCAGGAAGAGTAGATCTTGTGAAATACAAATAATTTTATTCGTACATGACATTAAAGATTTTAGTGAAAAAATGATCCAAGAAGACGCATAATTTCTTGATTTCAGGTACTTATTCGATTAATTACTCATCTTAAGTTAGTTGTTAAGATGGAATACTATGGGTATGGTATTAGTACAATACGCTGGGTTAATTTTAGAGTGATTGCCTACAGGGGGTGATATTAGATGGTATTTCCTATGAAGTAAAATTAGGTTCGGGTCGAAAATCAAGGAATGGTGAAATACTAGATTAATCCTTTTCTTACATAAATTACTTAAATTCCGTAGTTGATGGTAAGCCTCTCTTGTTTAACGGTGATGCTATATTTATAGGAAAATTTGGGACAAAGAAGATAGGCAGGCGCTAGCGAGAGACCAAGAAAAAAATTATAATTGGTACTTTACTTAACATTTTGAGTTACTTTGGATAAATACGCGGTCATGAACTTCTGGAAGAAGAGCAGTTCCTCCCCAAATACATACAGCGTTAAACAGATTAATATGCAATGAATAAAAAATCAAATACTTTGGCTTTACCATCACACAGGATATGTTGCGGGGGAAGCCCATCCGTGAAATAACAGGGATCCCTACGAGGCAGGTTTAGTTATGGAAATAGAGGACGTACATACAAAGAAAATCAGTAAGGTATTTTTAAAGATCTTTGTGATAAGTGATAGTGTCACTGATTTGTTAGAACAGTTTGGATGGAAATCATCATTAAAATGTAAGTTAACCTTTAGACAGAACCTTTTAAGTAAATTTGAAGCTTTTCTATTTACCGACGACGTTAGAAATATATTAATCATAACCCCGTATTACGCCAGATTTCGACACGAAAGCATGATTAGGGCGAAATATCTCCGTAGAAATAGATTCTAAATATTTTTCTTGACAGGAACAATTATAGATCATAATATGCAATATAACAAGCTTGTTTAATGTAGGTCGTTTAGGTTGAAGTGTATGATCATAGTGCTACTAACCAATAATAACTGCATTTCTTCAACCGAAATAGAATGAAAAGTATTGGATGACAGCAAGTGCCTGAAGAGAAATATTGCATCGTAAGTTCGAATTAATTGGTTGCACATGGCTGCTGCATGGTTGACTAACACGTTTTCATCATTAAGTTTAATTATGTTCCTTAGTGCATGTAGGTAGATTTAGATGTGGGTAGGTAGGTGATGCTGAATTAGTGCATGATTGATGATGATTCACCCATGCCACACACGTTAGAGGTGGCTCGCAGGGTAAACCGTCATTGTGATCAGAAGAAACATTTAAAAAAATGCACCAAAGCTCACCATGAATACGGCGTGGAGAATTTGCGGACGATTTTGAAGCATGGGCCCGAAAAGCAATTCATACAGCCAGGGTGGATATTAATCTCACCCACCAGATCTTGAAGTTCCTCGAGCAAACCATGCTACGTGTGCTGAGCCTAAAAAATTATCGTTATCTGCGCAGTGAATATCATATGAGTCAACATCGGCGAATGAATGCGCAATAGGAGTGCAATGAAATCTGCGCCTTTAATCGTGAAGCCAAAGCAATTCAAAGCCACCCGCACTTCCTCAAGAAGAGAAGAGCGTCTTTGTGAGCGTGGGAAGGTTTTGGTAGACAAAAAGTGAAAAGGAAGAGGCTTCTTTAATTCCAGGATTAGATGAAAGAGTATTACAGAGAGAAGAATCCTCTCAGGGTACCAGCACGTGATATATTTCCTCTGAGTCAGCCGGAGCACCATATTCCTTTATTTGACCGCGGAAGAAAAATGAAAAAACCTGCAAAGTCCTAAGTGGGATGGATAAATGAAAAGCAATAATCAACTTGGATTGTAGTTCATTTATTGACACTTGTTTCGACAGCTATGTAATTCTCATGTCTGTAAAGGCAATTGTCTTACATTCGACCCTATTGCGTAGCATGTTTCCATTTAGTAGCTTGTTTACATGTCTATAGTGATATTCACCCCCTGCCATACACCCTCGCGGTGGCTTGCAGGGTATCGCGTGGATGTAGATGTAGGTTTGTGTATAAGCAGTGAAGAGGGGTGGAGGTGGGAGTGCGAAAGAGGCATGACGGGAAACCCGTATGGTGGGAAAACCCTTCGGAAAAATGGGGGGGAAATATGGGGGAAGAAGCGTTGGTGAGGGGCGTCTTGTGGGTAATTCTTCTTTGGAAGGCGGGCGGCAGTTGCTTTTGTCACCTTGAGGAAGATATCTCTCTTGTGTTGGCTTGTGCTGGTCGCTGAAGAGCTGCGGCTTCTGGGCATCCGAGTGGAGACAGTGACCGGGGAAATACCTGGGTATGTTATCAAGAAATGTTTTATGGGGCGTGTGGTGGGGGCGGGAGCTTGAAAGGGTGATGGTCATGTCCCCAGTGGGTTAAACAACGGAGAGAGATGCTAAAGGGGAATTTTTTGGAAAGGTAGAGAGAGTAGTTAGGAATGTATGGGAAAGGTGTTGTCGTTGAGAAGGGGGATGCATTCTTTAGTTCTATGAATTATTTCTAATTGGTCGGGGGCGTCCAGTTTTTATTCCTTTCTTCTCGATGTGTAGGATTCTGGGAGTGATGCAGCATTGATGGTCCATTTCTATAAGACGTTTAGCAATCATCGATCTGCCATTGCCGTTTTTCAAACTCGTTTCGTGTTCTTTAATTCTTGTCCTGAAGCACTTATTTGTCCCATGTATTAGGTAAACAATTCCTGGGCATGCGTCGCATGTAAGTTCTTAGACCCCACTACTCGTCGTCTTATCTGTTTTGTCTTCGGTTTCGCAAACTATTTTTGAAAGGTTGATTTGTGTGTGGAAGTAGATGCGGTATTTATCTCTGGGGAATTGTTTACCTAATTTATAGGATATTGGTTCGATAAAGGAAAGTTTACGCCAGTGGTGTTGGGTTGTGGTGTGGTTTTGGGAAAAGGATGGAAATGGGGTCTATTACCATATTTTATTGACGATTCTGATAGAGTTTGTAAAATAAAAAGAACCATATTTTTTCGTTTTTCGATCCGTCAATTAGTTCTCGAGTTATGAGCGGCGAAAAACTGATGTTTTTAACCCGTTCGGAAACGTGGGCGTGCATGCAACTTAGTAAGTCACCCTCTTCGTCCAATCACAACTGAGCCCGCGCTGCTACTTCGCCTTATCACAATCGGGGACACACAGCTGACTCTGCCAATGGAAGTGGTTGCGACAGGCTCTAGGCGAGCAGACCTTCCGATCCCCCCTCCACTCCGTTCCCTTTCCCTAATAGCGGTCAAAGACGGGAGTTGGATGACGTAGTAAGTCTCAATGCAGCTTATTCGGTGGGCGTCACCTTTTGCTTATTTTAATTTTTCATTTATGAGTGAATAGCTGTGGTTAGAAGATTATTTTTTTCATTAAAATTCATTCTTCGTTTGCATCTAATGATTTCGTGTACGAAATTCCGATTTCGGTTCCGAGTAAACGCTCCCATTCTTTTTAGGCTTTTCTTTGGATTTTTTTACATTAGCATTTTGTCTATTAGAGGGGGGTTGTATCCCCAATAAAGGGCAATGATTTTTATGGTGTTTATTTCTGAGTCATATTTTTGTTTGAAGAGGTGAATATTAATCAGTCTTTGCAACATGGAGAGGAGTGTTGATAGTTTTAACACGATGGGATGAAGAGAGTCAATCGGTATGCTCAAATCTGTGTAGGTGGTTGTCTGTATATGCCAAATTCATGTTTCCCATTGTCATTGATGATGGTTATGTCTGCGAAATTTTTGTTGTGGTACGTCTCCAATTCAACTGTGAATTTTACGGCGTTGTGTATTAAATTAAGAGATGATGTGAAGGATTTTAACTGTCAATCTGTGCCTCTCCAACAACAGAGGATATCATCCTCATAGCGGAACCAGTAGATGACATTGTTAATGCAGTTTCCTGTTTCATTGAATACTTTATTTTTCAGGTTGTCCATCAAGATTTCTTCTAATAGTGACCAGAGGGGAAAACCCATAGCATGTTCATCTGGTTGTTGGCAGATTTTGTTGTTAAATCGGAAGTAGTTTTGTCAAATGCATATATTCATGAAAGAAATTATTTAGTTGACATTTTCTATTGGGGTATCTGTTTTAAGCAAGATGTTTTTGACTAGTTGGCTGGATATAAGGGGCGGAATAGAACTAAAAATATTTGAGACATTAAAGGATATTAGTTTTGTGCCGGGAGGAATGTGGAGGTGTATTAGTTTTTCGGCGAGGGTCATGGAGTTTTCTATTGCGTGTTGGGCTTTAAAATTGGTCACTTGTCTAAATATGTTGTTTAGCGTGAATGCGAGTTTATATGTCTGGGAATCAATGTTGGAGATGGGTACATTTTTCTGTTGCGTAATTTTGGTAATCCCTAAAATATGGGAGCTTTAGGGTTCATTGGGATCAAGTGATATTTTTCCGAATATTTGGAAATTGTTTTGGCCGAGGAGATGGATGATCTAACCTCTGAGGCAAATGCTTGTGTTGGGTCTTTAGGAAGAGTATAAAAATTGTTTGTTGTAGGGAAGTCTTCGCAATTGCTAATGCAGTCCTTTTGGTCCATTATCACTCTGCCACTACCTTGGTCATATTTTGCTAGCACTAAGTTGTTTTCACTTGAGGTTATTTTGAGATTTTGGATGACGAGTTGTTGGATGCTGGAGTTCTGTTTCCTTTTTTATGGTGGTTTCCTTCTCCATGTAGGTGTTGAGGATGCTGGCCAAATTGTGTTTGATTCCGGTAGGTTCCTTAAGAATGGCAATTTCACATTCACATTTTGTAGGTATTTTTCTTTGGGGGAAGGGCTGGGGAACATTTCAAGCCCCTGTTGAGCGTGATATTACTGGGTTCGAGGTTGTATTGGGATAAGTTTGTCATTCGAGGGTGGAACTTAAAATCACACTTTAGGTTAGGTTGAGTTGACTTTTGTTGAACTGACTCGAGTTTAGCCAGTTTTCGATTAATAGCCTCCAGTTTGGCTTCGCCGATTTCTTTCACACGGGATTTTACTCTATCGTAGAAAACTGAAAACTCGGCATTATGAAGCTGATGGGTTAGTTCAGAATATAGCACGTAGAGGCCTGTACACACTTGAAAATTACATAGCTGCCGAAACTAGTCGTCAATACATGTACTGCTATCCAAATGGAAAATTGCTTTAAATTTATCCATCCCATAATGGAATAGTTCCACCATATTGACCGTGAGATATTGTTTTCAAGTCCTAAGTCATTAAAATGTTTAACCTTGAATTTTATGTCTACTTGAAAAGCGTGTTGACTCCTGTATACAGTACTATGTATTCTCTCCCTCTTTGATGCCTAGGTGCATGTTTCCGTTCATGAATTTTTAGTGTAAGTTAATCTTAACTGATTCCCGAAAAGGAGCAAATCAAACTTCCTCATTAATGTGGCCACAAAATGGCCATATTTTCCTACTTTTAAGAAACGCAGCCTATATTTGGCTTGATAGTTCGTGGAAAATAAATTCCCTTCTATTTCTCATCGGCAATTATCTTCAGTTTTACCTATTAATGAAAACAAATACCTGATATTTACTAATTTTGCTACGGAATTTAAGATAAATTTTTGTTGCATATTCTCCTGAGCTGGATAAAATCATTGATTCCATAATAGCCAAATCTTAAATAGTGTTTACAAGCCGTAGGGAAATTTTCGTGCAATTTTTCGGAGGCAAATTTAAATTCGATGCTCCAAGAAAATCTCCACGTCTCTCTCAAATATTTTAATTGCATAGGGCGATGAAACTTTCATCAATATGCCTTCTATTTGCTTTCATTTAGCCATGGTTATCAACAAGGTATTACATTGGTTTCCTACAAAAATAATTAGACCTAAGAGTTAAAAATTAACGACAGGAGGGATCTTTTGTAAGGTTTTGATACGTGAAAAAGAGGCGCACCAGTTCGTAAAAGGAGAGCCTTGGCAAATGAAGTGAGTTGCGGAAGGAAAAAGGTGAAAATAAAATGGGTTGACTGAGCGACTTATCAAGAGGCCCCTCAAAGATGGGTGAAGCCTTTGCAAGCTTCCAACGTGAAGACGGCAATTCTTGTGACACAAGACTAGAATGAAGATCGTATAGTAGTCATGATGTTTCAGACCTCAAAAAAGGCTGTTTTTATCACTAGATACAAAAACTTGAAGGTCAGAGGAAATGTAATAGGATGGAGAAACTGGCGAAGAAACAAGTATGTTGGAAGATTGCAACTAAGAAAACTAGGAGTGGAAGCCGGTTGTATCGCTGATATTTCCGTAATACTAGCGCAGAATAAAAGTAATGAGGTGATTAGAATAAATAACATGATATCACTTGAAAGCAACCCTAGGTAAATTATTTTAATTTCACAAGCAGCTCTAGCATTAATTTTACACAAATAAATGCCTCCTACTCTACAAGAGGAATTAAAAACAAGGTTTTCAAAAATCTTGGTAATTTCATATACTTGAAAGGAACTGAGAATTTTATAATTTAAATACATAGCCTTCAGCTTAACGGTTAATTGAGCGAAAATAATTGACTTCTTGCAAGGTTATTAAGAGTAATATGACATTTAATCATCGCCGATGCAGTGCCGGAGGTCTAATGTGGGTCAGAGACCAAGCAGTCTGGTACGGAGCGATCGAAGTGTAAACTAATTCAGCTAAAACTAAAATTCAGCGTGGAAAACTTTTGATGCATATTTGAAGTTGAGGAAGTATATTGAAGCAAGCAGCATGCAAATGTGAAATACGATAGAGTGACGAGGCGAACGATTATTGGTTATCAAATTGCATGATCCTTGACGTATGTATTAAATGATATAATCCTAGCTGCATAAGTGGAAAACAAATAATAACGCGAACCCGCTTTAAATGCCTATGAAACCCAAAAAATTCCGATCCCTTGCGTTGCAGTCAGATCGGGAATTGCATTTGAACTAGGTGGAACAGCTCTGCCAGAGATCCCCGGGGTATACATTTAAAAATAGTATCCTCAGGCCTTTCTTTTATTCGTACGATTTAATGTGCTCTCCGTAGGAAATTTTCAAGCGTGGAGAGTGGTGTGAGATGGAGAGATGGAGAAAGATAAAGAGGGGGAGATAGAGAGAGAGAGAAAGAGGAGGAAATAGCGAGAGAGTCGGGGAAGGAGGGAGTTGTTTGTGGAGGTGTGTGGCTGTGCCGGCGGGCGGGGTGGTAAGTATGGCGGTCACAATAGCCTGAGACGGGAGAGCGCGTGGCGTGCGGGGTCCTACGGCATGACACGCTCCC